>CM038141.1:403793017-405268482 GCA_021437245.1 Aegilops speltoides | reverse complement strand
AAATGCACACCCTGACCTATGGAGGACACCACGCTGGAGATAGAACTGCACACAAGGTACTACAATCTAGTTTTTATTGGCCTACTCTCTTCAAAGATGCTCGTAAGTTTGTCTTATCTTGTGATGAATGCCAAAGAGTAGGTAACATTTCTAGACGTCAAGAAATGCCTATGAATTATTCTCTTGTTATTGAACCGTTTGATGTTTGGGGCTTTGATTATATGGGACCTTTTCCTGCCTCTAATGGTTATACACCTATTTTAGTTGCTGTTGATTACGTTACTAAGTGGGTAGAAGCTATCCCAACTAGTAGTGCTGATCATAACACTTCTATTAAAATGCTTAAAGAAGTTATTTTTCCGAGGTTTGGAGTCCCTAGATATCTTATGACTGACGGTGGTTCACATTTTATTCATGGTGCTTTTCGTAAGATGCTTGCTAAGTATGATATTAATCATAGAATCGCATCCCCTTATCATCCGCAGTCTAGTGGTCAAGTAGAGTTGAGCAATAGAGAGATCAAATTAATTTTGCAAAAGACTGTGAATAGATCTAGAAAGAATTGGTCCAAAAAACTTGATGATGCATTATAGGCCTATAGAACTGCATACAAAAATCCTATGGGTATGTCTCTGTTGGGGAACGTAGCAAAAAATAAAAAATTTCTACGCATCACCAAGATCAATCTATGGAGTCATCTAGCAACAAGAGAGAGGAGTGCATCTACATACCCTTGTAGATCGCGAGCGGAAGCGTTCAAGAGAACGGGGTTGATGGAGTCGTACTCGTCGTGATCCAAATCACCGATGATCCTAGCGCCGAACGGACAGCACCTCCGCGTTCAACACACGTACGGTTGGGGAAGACGTCTCCTCCTTCTTGATCCAGCAAGGGGGAGGCAGAGGTTGATGGAGATCCAGCAGCACGATGACGTGGTGGTGGAAGCAGCGGTGATCTCGGTAGGGCTTCACCAAGCTCAGCGAGAGGGAGAGGTGTTACGAGGGGAGAGGGAGGCGCCAGGGACTAGGGTGCGCAGCCCTCCCTCCCCCCTCTTTATATAGGGGCCCTGGGGGGCGCTGGCCCCCTAGAGATCCCATCTCAAGGGGGGGGGGCCAAGGGGAGGAACTTGCCCCCCAAGCCAAGTGGGGCGCCCCCACCCCTAGGGTTTCCAACCCTAGGCGCATGGGGAGGCCCAAGGGGGGTGCACCAGCCCTCCAGGGGCTGGTTCCCCTCCCACTTCAGCCCATGTGGCCCTCCAGGATAGGTGGCCCCACCCGATGGACCCCCGGGACCCTTCCGGTGGTCCCGTTACAATACCAGTGACCCCCAAAACTTTCCCGATGGCCGAAACTGGACTTCCTATATACAAATCTTCACCTTCGGACCATTCCGGAACTTCTCGTGACATCCGGGATCTCATCCGGGACTCCGAACAACTTTTGGGTTACCACATACTAATATCTCTACAACCCTAGTATCACCGAACCTTAAGTGTGTAGACCCTACGGGTTCGGGAGACATGCAGACATGACCGAGACGACTCTTCGGCCAATAACCAACAACAGGATCTAGATACCCATGTTGGCTCCCACATGTTCCACGACGATCTCATCAAATGAACCACGATGTCGAGGATTCAAGTAATCCCGTATACAATTCCCTTTGTCAATCGGTACGTTACTTGCCCGAGGTTCGATCGTCGGTATCCCAATACCTTGTTCAATCTCGTTACCGGCAAGTCACTTTACTCGTACCATAATGCATGATCCCGTGACCAACCACTTGGTCACTTTGAGCTCATTATGATGATGCATTACCGAGTGGGCCCAGAGATACCTCTCTGTCATACGGAGTGACAAATCCTAGTCTCGATTCGAGTCAACCCAACAGACACTTTCGGAGACACCTGTAGTATACCTTTATAGCCACCCAGTTACGTTGTGATGTTTGGTACACCCAAAGCACTCTTACGGTATCCGGGAGTTACAGATCTCATGGTCTAAGGAAATGATACTTGCCATTAGAAAAGCTCTAGCAAACGAACTATACGATCTTGTGCTATGCTTAGGAATGGGTCTTGTCCATCACATCATTCTCCCAATGATGTGATCCCGTTATCAATGACATCCAATGTCATGGTCAGGCAACCGCAACCATCCATTGATGAATGAGCTAGTCAACTAGAGGCTCACTAGGGACATTTTGTGGTCTATTTATTCATACATGCATTACGATTTCCGGATGACACAATTATAGCATGAACAATAGACAATTATCATGAACAAGGAAATATAATAATAACCATTTTATTATTGCCTCTAGGGCATATTTCCAACAGTCTCCCACTTGCACTAGAGTCAATAATCTAGTTACATTGTGATGAATCGCACACCCATAGAGTTCTGGTGTTGATCATGTTTTGCTCGCGGAAGAGGTTTAGTCAACGGATCTGCGACATTCAGATCTGTGTGCACTTTACAAATATCTATGTCTCCATCTTGAACATTTTCACGAATGGAGTTGAAGCGGCGCTTGATGTGTCTGGTCTTCTTGTGAAACACAGGCTCCTTGGCAAGGGCAATGGCTCCAGTGTTGTCACGAGAAGAGAGTCATTAGCCCCGACGCATTGGGAATAACTCCTAGGTCGGTAATGAACTCCTTCATCCAGTTGCTTCATGTCTGCCTCCAAGGGTTCCATGTACTCCGCTTCACATGTAGATCCCGCCACGACGCTCTGCTTGCAATCGCACCGACTTCGCCCCACCATTCAAAATATACACGTATCCGGTTTGTGACTTAGAGTCATCGGATCGTGTCGAAGCTAGCGTCGGCGTAACCCTTCTACGACGAGCTCTTCGTCACCTCCATATATGAGAAACATATCCTTAGTCTTTTTCAGGTACTTCAGGATATTCTTGACCGCTGTCTAGTGTTCCATACCGGGATTACTTTGGTACCTGCCTACCAAACTTATGGCAAGGTTTACATCAGGTCTGGTACACAGCATGGCATACATGATAGACCCTATGGCCGAGGCATAGGGGACGACACTCATCTTTTCTCCATCTTCTGTCGTGGTCGGGCATTGAGCCGAGCTCAATTTCACACCTTGCAACACAGGCCAGAATCCCTTCTTGGACTGATCCATATTGAGCTTCTTCAATATCTTATCATGGTATGTGCTTTGTGAAAGACCTATGAGGCGTCTCGATCTATCTCTATAGATCTTGATGCCTAATATGTAAGCAGCTTCTCCAAGGTCCTTCATTGAAAAACACTTATTCAAGTAGGCCTTAATGTTGTCCAAGAGTTCTATATCATTTCCCATCAAAAGTATGTCATCCACATATAATATGAGAAATGCTACAGAGCTCCCTCTCACTTTCTTGTAAACGCAGGCTTCTTCATAAGTCTGCATAAACTCAAACGCTTTGATCATTTCATTAAAGCGAATGTTCCAACTCGAGATGCTTGCACCAGCCCATAGATGGAGCGCTGGAGCTTGCATACCTTGTTAGCATTCTTAGGATCGACAAAACCTTCGGCTGCATCATATACAATTCTTCCTTAAGGAAGCCGTTAAGGAATGCCGTTTTGGCGTCCATTTGCCATATCACATAATCATAGTATCGCGCAATTGCTAACATGATTGGACGGACTTCACTTCGCTCTGGTGAGAAGGTCTCATCGTAGTCAACCCTTGAACTTGTCGATAACCCTTAGCGACAAGTCGAGCCTTATAGATGGTAACATTACCATCTGCGTCCGTCTTCTTCTTAAAGATCCATTTATTTTCTATCGCTCGCCGATCATCGGGTAAGTCTGTCAAAGTCCATACTTTGTTTTCATACATGGATCCTATCTCGGATTGCATGGCTTCAAGCCATTTGCTGGAATCTGGGCCCGCCATCGCTTCTTCATAGTTCGAAGGTTCACCGTTGTCCAACAATATGATTTCTAGGACAGGGTTGCCATACCATTCGGGTGTGGAACGTGTCCTTGTGGACCTTCGAAGTTCAGTAGCAACTTGATCCGAAGTACCTTGATCATCATCATTAACTTCCTCTCTAGTCGGTACAGGCACCACAGGAACATCTTCCAGAGCTGCGCTACTTTCCGGTTCAAGAGGTAGTACTTCATCGAGTTCTACTTTCCTCCCACTTACTTCTCTTGAGAGAAACTCTTTCGCCAGAAAGGACCCGTTCTTGGCAACAAAGATCTTTCCTTCGGATCTGAGGTAGAAGGTATACCCAATGGTTTCCTTAGGGTATCCTATGAAGATGCATTTTTCCGACTTGGGTTCGAGCTTTTTAGGTTGAAGTTTCTTGACATAAGCATCGCATCCCCAAACTTTTAGAAACGATAGCTTAGGTTTCTTCCCAAACCATAATTCATATGGTGTCGTCTCAACAGATTTAGACGGTGCCCTATTTAAAGTGAATGTAGCTGTCTCTAGAGCGTATCCCCAAAATGATAGCGGTAAATCGGTGAGTGACATCATAGATCGCACCATATCCAATAGAATGCGATTACGACGTTCGGACACACCATTATGCTGAGGTGTTCTAGGCGGCATGAGTTGTGAAACGATTCCACATTTCCTTAAGTGCGTACCAAATTCGTGACTTCAATATTCTCCCCCACGATCTGATCATAAGAACTTTATCTTTCGGTCACGTTGATTCTCTACCTCACTCTAAAATTCCTTGAACTTTTCAAAGGTCTCAGACTTGTGTTTCATCAAGTAGACATACCCATATCTACTCAAGTCGTCTGTGAGAGTGAGAACATAACGATAGCCTCCGCGAGCCTCAACGCTCATTAGTCCGCACACATCAGTATGTATGATTTCCAATAAGTTGGTTGCTCGCTCCATTGTTCCGGAGAATGGAGTCTTGGTCATTTTGCCCATGAGGCATGGTTCGCATGTGTCAAATGATTCGTAATCAAGAGACTCCAAAAGTCCATCCGCATGGAGCTTCTTCATGCGTTTGACACCAATGTGACCAAGGCGGTAGTGCCACAAGTATGTGGGACTATCGTTATTAACCTTACATCTTTTGGTATTCACACTATGAATATGTGTAACATCACGTTCGAGATTCATTAAGAATAAACCATTGACCAGCGGGGCATGACCATAAAACATATCTCTCATATAAATAGAACAACCATTATTCTCGGATTTAAATGAGTAGCCATCTCGTATTAAACGAGATCCAGATACAATGTTCATGCTCAAAGCTGGCACTAAATAACAATTATTGAGGTTTAAAACTAATCCCGTAGGTAAATGTAGAGGTAGCGTGCCGACGGCGATCACATCGACATTGGAACCATTCCCGACGTGCATCGTCACCTCGTCCTTCGCGAGTCTCCGCTTATTCCGCAGCTCCTGCTTTGAGTTACAAATATGAGCAACGCACGGTATCAAATACCGGGAGATACTACGAGTCTTGGTATGGTACACATCAATTACATGTATATCACATATACCTTTGGTGTTGCGGCCTTCTTGTCCGCTAAGTACTTGGGGCGATTCGCTTCGATGTCCGCTTCCTTGCAATAAAAGCACTTTCGATCTCGGGTTTGGGTCCATGCTTTGGCCTCTTCCGACAAGCGGCTTACGGGCGCGGCAACTCCTTGTCGTCCTTCTTGAAGTTCTTCTTACCCTTGCCTTTCTTGAAACTAGTGGTTTTATTGACCATCAACACTTGATGTTCCTTTTGATCTCCACTCCGCTGATTTCAGCATTGAATACACCTCGGGAATGGTTTTCACCATCCCTACATATTGAAGTTCATCACAAAGCTCTTGTAGCTAGGTGGGAGCGATCGGAGGATTCATCGACCACCACGTCATCCGGAGATTAACTCCTAGTTGAGATAAGCGGTTGTGCAACCCAGACATTTTGAGTATGTGCTCACTGACAGAACCATTCTCCTCCATCTTACAACTGTAGAACTTGTCGGAGACTTCATATCTCTCGACCCGGGCGTGATCTTGGAAAATCATTTTCAGCTCTTGGAACATCTCATATGCTCCGTGCTGCTCAAAACGCTTTTGGAGCCCGGTTCTAAGCTGTAAAGCATGCCGCCTTGAACCAGGGAGTAATCATCACTCTGCGACTGCCGGCATTCATAACGTCTTGAGTTCTTTGGGAAAGCAGGTGCTTCACCTAGCGGTGCATCTAGGACATATGCTTTCTTGGCAGCTATGAGGATGATCCTCAAGTTCCAGACCCGGTCCGTATAGTTGCTGCCATCGTCTTTCAGCTTGGTTTTCTCTAGGAATGTGTTGAAGTTGAGGGCAACATTAGCGTGCGCCATTTGATCGACAAGACATATTGCAAAGATTTTAGACTAAGTTCATGATAATTAAGTTCATCTAATCAAATTATATAATGAACTTCCACTCAGATAGACATCCCTCTAGTCATCTAAGTGATCCATGATCCGAGTCAACTAGGCCGTGTCCGATCATCACGTGAGACGGACTAGTCATCATCGGTGAACATCTTCATGTTGATCGTATCTTCTATCGACTCATGTTCGACCTTCGGTCTCTTGTGTTCGAGGCCATGTCGTACATGCTGGGCTCGTCAAGTCAACCTAAGTGTTTTGCATGTGTAAATCTGGCTTACACTCGTTGTATGTGAGCGTTAGAATCTATCACACCCGATCATCACGTGGTGCTTGAGACAACGAACTATCGCATAGCGGCGCACGCTTAGGGGAACACTTTCTTGAAATTATTATGAGGATCATCTTATTTACTACCGTCGTACTAAGAAAATAAGAAGCAAAACATGATAAACATCACATGCAATCAAATAGTGACATGATATTGCCAATATCATTTTGCTCCTTTTGATCTCCATCTTCGGGGCGCCATGATCATCATCGTCACCGGCATGAAACCATGATCTCCATCATCATGATCTCCATCATCGTGTCTTCATGAAGTTGTCACGCCAACGATTACTTCTACTTCTATGGCTAACATGTTTAGCAATAAAGTAAAGTAATTGCATGGCGTTTTTCAATGACACGCGGGTCATACAAAAAATAAAGACAACTCCTATGGCTCCTGCCGGTTGTCATACTCATCGACATGCAAGTCGTGATTCCTATTACAAGAACATGATCAATCTCATACATCACATATATTTCATTCGTCACATCCTTTTGGCCATATCACATCACAAGGCATATGCTGCAAAAACAAGTTAGACGTCCTCTAATTGTTGTTGCATGTTTTTACGTGGCTTCTATAGGTTTCTAGCAAGAACGTTTCTTACCTACGCCAAAACCACAACGTGATATGCCAATTTCTATTTACCCTTCATAAGGACCCTTTTCATCGAATCCGATCCGACTGAAGTGGGAGAGACAGACACCCGCTAGCCACCTTATGCAACTAGTGCATGTCAGTCGGTGGAACCTGTCTCACGTAAGCGTACGTGTAAGGTCGGTCCGGGCCGCTTCATCCCACGATGCTGCCGAAACAAGATAAGACTAGTAGTGGCAAGAAAATTGACAAAACCAATGCCCACAACAATCTTGTGTTCTACTCGTGCATAGAAACTACAAATAGACCTAGCTCATGATGCCACTGTTGGGGAACGTAGCAGAAAATAAAATTTTTCTACGCATCACCAAGATCAATCTATGGAGTCATCTAGCAACGAGAGAGAGGAGTGCATCTACATACCCTTGTAGATCGCGAGTGGAAGCGTTCAAGAGAACGGGGTTGATGGAGTCGTACTCGTCGTGATCCAAATCAGTGATGGTCCTAGCGCCGAACGGACGGCATCTCCGCGTTCAACACACGTACGGTTGGGGAAGACGTCTCCTCCTTCTTGATCCAGCAAGGGGGAGGCAGAGTTTGATGGAGATCCAGCAGCACGACGGCGTGGTGGTGGAAGCAGCGATGATCTCGGCAGGGCTTCGTGATGAAGCCATGTACCTAGGGTAGGGTCATGGACCTGTCCAAGGTACCCTCCCCAAGGACATCTCTAGAAGAAACTGCCTATCAGTCGACCTGGAAGGATTCCACTTGACAGACTCGAAGACACTCGACCATGAAGACTCACTCGACCATCAGGAGATCTAGGGTCATTCTGCAGCCAAACGGTCTGTTATTAAGTAGTCTTTATGGCCATGATAACACTTTATGTAGGGCGTTACCAGTAACGCCAAGCCTTTATGTACATTGAACCCTCCGCTACATGGGCTGGCTGGGGTCCTCGCGCACTCTATATAAGCCACCCCCCTCCACAGGTAGAGGGGTTCGCACCCCTGTAACTCATACGCATATAATCCAGTCGACCGCCTCCGGGCTCCGAGACGTAGGGCTGTTACTTCCTCCGAGAAGGGCCTGAACTCGTAAATCCCTTGCGTATACAACTACTCCATAGCTAGGATCTTGCCTCTCCATACCTACCCCTATTCTCTTCTACCATCAAAGCTTAGAACCACGACAGTTGGCACCCACCTTGGGGCAGGTGTCTTAGCGACTTATTGGAGAAGTTGCAATTATTCCGATCACCTTCATCATGGTTTCTGGCGGAGTTTTGGTCGAGGGCCGCGAGATCCGTCTCGGCGCGCTCACGTTCATCGCCGACGACTCCGCTTGGCTCCAGGAGGCTTCACTCGACATCGACGCGCTTCCAGTCCGTGGGGCAACACACTTTCGCGCATGTGTCCGCTGCGTCCTGCTGCGGCAACCGTCGGCCCCGTATCGGTCGACTCCTGCGTCGTCCTCCCTCCCTGTCTCCCGCTAGCGCAAGCACTCCGGTCGGTCGAGGCTTCAGCGGTGGGTGAGGCATGCAGTGGCCAGCCAGTTGGCCACCCCCCAAGTCACGGCGATCGAGCCCAACGAATCTCTCTACGGCCTGTTCGATCGTCGGTGGCTCCGTGAGAGCGCATCCGAGTCGCGATAGCGATGATCCAACAAGGCGGAGGTCCTGATGGTCAATGGGCCTCGTAGTCCTCCCGGCTTCCCCCGCACCGACGGAGGAGACGGCGGAGACGACCCAGTGCAGGTCCACGAGGAGTATCAACCCGAGCCACTCACTTCTCTGCAAAGGGAAGATCTTCGCCGCCGGAACATGGATGCTCTACATACTCCTATTGTAGGAGAAACCCCTGAGGTTCGTGCCTTGGAGGACGCGCGTTTGGCCAATTTGGCTGAGTGCACTCGACTGGAGAACCTCCAGCAAGCACTCGACGAGCGCGCGCGGTAACGAGTTCCAGACTCCAGTCGACGTCAACTCTTTCCACCATCGACTCAGGCATATCGAACTCCGATTCAGAATTTAGCGGCCGCAACCCGAATAGCAGAGTCGATTCAGCCCTCCCAGTCAGAGGCTGGCAGAGTCTTGATGCAGATCAGAGATTTGCTCCGGGCGTGAGAGATCGAAATTCAGTTATATCGCGATCGCGAAACGGATTCCTGATGAGATCACACTTTAAATCTGATCGATCGGCTCATAGACCAAGATCACCCCCGCGGCGTGAGGGACGTGGAGGTCGACATGATCAGTATGATGACCGTTTCGATCGCGATGATCGGCGTCGAGTGCCCACTCCTCCCCCAAGGGGTGGGTCTTACGCCCCTCGGCAGCAAGATGTCAGACGCCAACACAGTGTTGGGCGAAGGGTTCCAGTCGACCCCAGAGAACCAGGCTATGACGCGAGATCCATTATTGTGCAAGGTCTGGTCGATCGAAACAGAGCTCACCAAGAAGGCCATGACATAGATGTGCCCACCAGTAGCCGAGTTCATGTCTCAGGGCCAGAGTGTTTTAGCAGAGCCATCAGAGCCGCGGTGATCCCTCCCAACTTCAGGTTGGCGACTGGGGTGAGTAAGTTCATTGGTGAGTCCAAGCCCGATACTTGACTTGAGGACTACCGAGTGTGTCGGTGTACTAAAGTAGGGGGGGGTACCTTAGTACCCCGAACTTGTGCACGGGCAGTCGTAGCACCCCCGCGTCAAGGCTTGCCGGGCACCCGCCAAGGCCCTTCGTCATTTCCTACTACTGCCACTCAAGAACAAAGTATCAATCGAGAAGACACAGATCCCGGCAAGAGAAGCTTGCCGGGGAGGACAAGGGCACCGGCAAGAGGAGCTTGCCGGGAAGGCCAACCAAGGCGTTTCCAGAAGACTTGCCGTGGCGCCCCGCGCGCCCCGGCAAGACCCGACGGCCGGCAAGCTTGCCGGCGCAACAAGAAAAGGGCCGCGGCAAGGCACTTACCGCGGCAAAGCCGCCACCCTGCACCCAAACTCCAGCGCGTCCAGCAATGTGTCACCCCAGGGCCATCCCAGGAGCACGTGGCGGCGCCGCACAGCCATCTTGGAGCGAGGTGTAGCGGAGCCGACAAGGAGGCCATCGTGGTACCTGGTGGCGCACCTAACGGTCGTTTCCTTGCACTGTTGGGACGACCATATGGGCATTAAATGCCCTTGTCCCCTGCCGTCAAAGTTAGGTAGGGGACACTGTTGGTCACTGTTGTACCAACCTACGTTTTACCTTTCTACCCCTCTTCCTATGCCGCCACTGTTGGCGCCCTTGAACTATAAAGGGAGGCCCAGCGCGACGTAGAAGGGGTTCGGTCCATTCGACACACGCAACACCACCATACGCTCGTACTCTCGAGCAATATCAAATACGAACACAAAGCAGCAGTAGGAGTTTTATCTCTCCGGAGAGCTCCGAAGCTGGGTAAAAATCGCCCGTCTCCCCCGCGCGCTCGACCTCGATCTGCTCTGCGCACGCCCTCCGCTCCCCTGCCGGACTAGAAGGGGCCCCTTGTGCCCCATAGGTGCTCGTGGCCGCAGCAAGAACGCCCCGACATCTTTGGCGCACCAGGTAGGGGGCTGCGTCGAGGTCGTGAGCATCTGATCCGGTCTCCGCGTGCGCTACATCAACGCCTTCATCGACATGCCACCAAAGAAGAAGCCTTCGGAGGTGGCCGCTCCGTCTACATCGATTCTACCACCACCGCCGGAGCAAGCAGGCGGTGGAGTGGACGCCGGCGAAGGAGCGGGCGCCGATGGTGGGACTCACATCGTCACCAGATCGAAAAACAAAGCCCCGCAAGCGTCGGCGACCGTGCAGACACCACACCCTTCCGGGAAGTGCGGTCGGCGGCGCCCGGTGCTCCTAGCACCGTGCTCGCGATGGAGCAAGGCGTTGAGACCAGCATGCACGCCAACATCTTTGGCGCAAGCAATCTGATCGCCCGGGCGGGTGTTGCTCCTCCCAATCCGATTGGGAGTCCGAAACACGTCCGCTCCTCGCGCCGCTCATTGCCACCGCCGCCCAAGATCTGCGGAGGAAGCGCCGCTCGAGCCCAGCTGCTACAGATTACCCTCGGCGCCACACAAGATTGACGATCGGAGGATGACCATTTACAGCTCTCATCGGCCGCCAGCGGCGATAAGCCCGGCAACCGGCGCGCCGAAGCCCGGCAAGGAGCCCAGCGCAAGCCGACGCCGACAAGACGGCTGGGGGAGCCACCTCCGTGCACTCCCAGCCCCGAAGGCCAAGATCGCCGACTCGCTGGGCCAACCCCAACGCCGACTCGACCGCGTCGTCGGACCCGCGGACCCACCGCGATCAACGCCACGTTCTCCAAGAACGACAACACGAAGACGCTCGCACCCGCATCGAGCGCCGAAGAGAAGCGCGACGTCAATCTGACCAGCGCGCTGGGCCCACTGTCGATGTGCACGCACCGGGGAACCAGCGACTTGCCGTCTGCGGCGGGTTGCCCTGCGTTCACCAGCGAGCTGCGGCAAGTCGATGGCCCAAAACCAAAATTTCAAGCGAGCGTGCCGAGAAATGCGATGGCAGGATACACCGTTGGAGTTCCTTAGCATCTACACCATCGCGGTGCGGGCTGCGGAGGGCGCGAGAAGGTCCTCGCCAACTACTTCCGCTGGTGCTCAAGCCCAACGTTAGATCTGGCTCATGCACTTGCGGACGGCTCCATCTCTTCATGGGCAGACTGTGTCATCGGTTTGTCGGCGCCTTCACGGTGACCACAAACCCCATGGCGAGAGAGCGATCTGCATTTGCTCGTCCAAAGGAGGAGAGCCCTGTGCAAGTACATACGAGATTCAGCAAGTGCAGCGCAACATCCCAGACGTCCACCCTGCTGCGGTTATCAGTGCGTTCCACCAGAACGTGCGTAACCGCAGGATAAGGGAGGAGATGGCGATGTGCAAGATCAGAGATGTCAGCGAGCTTTATGCCCTGGCCGACAAGTGTGCACGAGCTGAGGAGGGGAGGAAGATCCCCGGAGAGATTGCAGGAGCAGAAGGATCTGACAGTGAGGACGCCGCCCCGGCAAGGAAGAACCGGAGGCGGAACAACAGGAAAAGAAAGGCCAAGGACATGCTAGCTGTTGAGCATTCCGGCAATGGAGGCGGCTCCGACAAGGCCAAAGCTGATGACTCCGGCGAGGCTGTGGTAGCCGCCGACAAGCAGGATGGCTCCAGCAAGCGGTATTGCAAGATTCACCGCACCAAGGGCCATGACCTCCAAACCTGCAAGAAAGTGGAGCAGATGGCGGACTCTGAAAGCTGAGTCTGGCCCGCGACAAGGAGAAACCCAGGGAGTTGGCGGAGGATCCGGCAAGAAGTTCCCCGCCCGGGGAGGGCACCGCGGCAAGGCCAAGCCGCGGCAAGGAGACAGGCCTCCACGTGGCCGCGATAAGGATGAAGAGGAAGATGAGGATGATGAGATGGAGGAAGATGAGACTGACGACCAAGAGTTTCAGAAGGCAACAGAGGTGTTGTGCATCGACGGCGGTGCCTCTCTGCACACCTCACACCGCCAACTCAAGCAATGGGTGCGAGAAGTGAGCGCGGCAGAGCCGTCCGTCGAGTCACGCAAGCCTCTGAAATGGTCTAGCACGCCCATCGTCTTCGATTTTGAGGACCACCCTGATCGCATCACTGCGGTCGGGTGCTTGCCGATGTTGGTCTCACCAACAATCCGCAACCTCAAGGTCACGAAGATGTTGGTCGGCGGGGCCGGCTGAACCTGATTTCCTCCATGGTGCTCAAGAAGCTCCGGATCCCGACAATGAGCTCGAAGAAACTGGTACCTTTCAAGGAATAAACCGGGAAGGAGCAAGCGAAGGGAAGATCACACTTGCCGATAGCGTTTGGCGCGAGCTGAATTCGGGACGAAAGGGTCACATTTGATGTTGCGAGATATCCCATTGCCCTACAATGGGATACTAGGCAAATCTGCGCTTCGCCAAGTTTATGGCAGCCTCACACTATGCCTACAATGTGCTCAAGATGCCTGGTCCGATAAGTGTCATTTCTGTCCAAGGTGACAAGAAGGATGCACTTATCTGCACCGACAAGATCTCTGGGGAAGCGGCGGCATGGCGAGCATAAACCACTTGCCGCTGAAGATCCCGAGGGAAGAAGAAAGCTAAGTCCGACAAGTGTAGCTCGATGCCCGCTCGCAAGCGCACCTCTCCGGTGCTTTGCTGCCGCCGAGGACGCTTTCCATCGAGCTCCACGGCAAGTGCAAGAAGGCAAAAGCAGATCTACCAAAGACCAAGCCCGGCAAGAACGGCTCTGGTGCCTACTCCGACAGCGCACCTCTCCGGTCTTGCGTTGCCGTGAGGACACGCCATCGAGCTCTACCGGCCGATGAGGGCAAAGAGAACGAGTCGATTTCAAACTTTTGAGTCGTATTCCTTGAAAGCCGTGCCTTTGTCGGAAAACACGTGCGTAAAGGGGCGAATCGTGGCTAAGTTCGCCCTTGATCTGTTTCGAGCCCGCTCAGCGATAAGCGGCTGCAACTAGCCCGAAGAGTTCTTCTGCGGAGCTTAACACCGCCAATGAACTGCTAATGTTCCGCACTCAGCGAGTGTGTTTGCGCCGGCAGGTTCCCTGAAAGCGTAAAGGCGAAAGCATACAAGGGAGGAAATCAAGGGAGAAGCGCGGCCTCGCCGGAGCGCAGAAGACGAAAAAGCTAAGTTTCCCAAGCTCGAGTACAGAGCGCTTTTAGTTCTAAGATTTTATGTTATATTCCTTGAACGTTCGTGCCTTGTATGGAACACCTGTGCGCGGAGGAACCAACTCGTGGTTAAGTTGCGCCCTTGCTTTGTTTTCGAGTCCGCTCAACAATACTAGTCTTGGCCAGAAGCGGCCGAGAGGGTTTCTTGCCGGAAACAACACCGCCAGCGGGCTGCTGATGTTCCGCACTCAGCAAGTGTGTTAGCGCCGGCAAGGTCCCTAAAAGCGTAGGGTAAAAACGTACAAGGGATGTAACGAAGTAGAGGAAGTAACATAGCAAACCTTGCCGTGGGACATCCTTTGTATGAGAAGCTTGTGCGCAGAGGAGCTGACTCGTGGCTAAGTTGCGCCCTTGCTTTGTTTTCGAGTCCGCTCAGCAATACAAGTCTTGCGCAAGCGGCCGAGAAGGTTTCTTGCGGAAACAACACCGCCAGGTGGTTCTTGATGTTCGCACTCAAGCAATCGTGTTAAGCGCCGCAAGTTCCCTAAAAGCGTAGAGCATAAACATACAAAGGGCGAAACATAGCATTGCATTGCCCAACATGAAGTTACATCGCAAAAAGTAACTTGATGCGGCGCTGTCTAAAGTTGTTTTCATGACCGAAATAACAGCAGCAAGGAAAGAACCGAAGGGCGCGCTGGCACCTCGGCCCCGGCGAACCAGCGTTGCTCGGGGCTGCGAGAACCAAAATTCCTTCGCGGCAAGCCAGGATTCCCGGGGACCGCGGCGTCAGCGACAAGGGCAAAGAAAGGCGCACCGGCACCTGGATCTCGGCGAAGCCGGAGTTGCCGGGGGCTGCGAATGCCAAGATTCATCCCCGGCAAGCCAGAGTCGCCGGGGGCTGTGATATCAGATAAGTTTTTCAGCCCTCATCATGTATCCTCCTATGGACTGGGGAATGCGAGACCGCGTCCTTGAACGAGTGTGACTTGTATGGAAAAACCTGTGCGTGGAGGAGCCGAATCGCGGCCAAGTTGTGCCCTTGATTTGTTTTTGAGTCCGCTCAACAATACAAGTCTTGGCAAGCCCAGCCCGACAAGGTTTCTTGCGGAGCGGCACCGCCCGAGAGGCTCTTGACGTTCCGCTTTCTCAGCAAGTGTGCTTGCGCTGCAAGTTCCTCAAAGCGTGGGGTGGAAACATACAAGGCACGGAATCAAGTAAAGGATATAACCCGGCGAGCATTCCCCTCTTTTCATTAAAAAACATCCCAATTGGTACAAGTCCATAGAGGATGAAAAACATGAAAGAGAGGATTACAAGTTTTAAGTGCAGCTAAGGCCCGAAGGCTTACAAATTAAAAGAGATCGGATGCCGTAATCCCTCTCTGTTTCTCTCTTGGGAGGTAGGTCAAGGGGCCCGGCAAGAGAAGTTTGCGGGAAGGGCAAAAGGCGCCTAGGTGAGCTACGGGTGCGAAGACACCAAGAGAACATCCGGGGCCGGCCGGGGCTTGGCGGAGGCAGGCGCCAGAGGCAAGGCTCGAGGCAGGCGGCGGGGCGTCGGCCGCTGTCGAGGGCACCACGCCCTCGTACTCCGACTTGACGGCCTTGCCGCCACCCCTCTTCCTCTTCCGCAGCCTTCCTACGCCAGCCGCCCAGGGAGATGGCCCTGGGGAGTTCAGAAGGCCGACGACCCGAATGATGGGGTCGCTGGTGGCGCGCGAGGCGACGGCCGGCGCCTAGTCGGACTCACCGCCGCCGTCGTTATCACTGTCGCTCCCCTCCTCGTCACTCTCGCTCGAGGGAGAGTCTTCGCTATCGGAGGAGCTGTCCACGCAGCATCTCGCCCGGGTGCCGGAGTCCCCGAAGACCTTGACGGCGAGAAAGTCGCCCTCCATTAACTTAAAATGGAGGGTAAACCCCGCCGTCAAGCTGTGGACACGGGCGAACGTCTTCCACCCTCGATCGAAGTACATTATGCCGGGGGCTGGGGATACGACACTAACTCGAGTGCCGCTGATCCCGCAGCCCCTCATGCGCAACTCCAACATCTCGGTCGGGTCCGGTTCCATCGCCTTCATGAACAGGGCCGAAGCCGGGGCGGCGGCGAGTGCCCGCGCAGCTTGATGAAGAACTCCCAGGGATCGTCCCCGGTGTGGACCGCCTCGAGGAGAGGAGCTGCCGGCGGAGACGGGGGTGGCGCGCCGCCCCGGCCGCCTCTTCCCCGGGCGCTCCGACCACGTCCTCGACCTCGTCCACGGCCTCGCCCCCTCCCTCTTCCCCTCATGTCCGGCTCCGCCACCACAGGCGCGGGATAGCGAGAGGCGCGCTGCCTGGTGGCGACCCTCACCGCCACCGATGAAGGACCAGGGTTCCCTCCCTCCATGGCAGATGGGAGGAAGAGTAGCAGAAGTTGAAGAAGGAGGAAGAGGAGGAAGTGCGGGATTTTTGCGCTCCCCTTCCCGCCCTTTTTAAGGAGCGAGGTGGGGGCTCGGCCGCCCCGCGCAGCCAATCGGAGCACGGGAGGCGGAGGCAGGGCCGACCCACCATCTCCGCCCGTGGCGGCTCGGTTTCCCACCTTCACGCCCGACCCACGCGCATGGGAGCAGCGTGGCGGGGAAGCAGCGAGGCGAAGATGAAGTGACCCGCCTGCCCCATGATCACGGGGTGGGCGCCACGAAATCGCCCACACCACCGCCTCCTGGCGCCGCAATCGGCGTGCCGTTCGCGGAAGGACCTTGATGGGCGCGGAGTTCGATGATGTGTGGCCCCAGGCCGCGCGTGCCCGTGCACTGTCTTGGGCCTGGCCCAACAACGCTAGGCACCATGTATGGCCCAGGCCCGGGGGCTCCTGTCGGTGTACTAAAGTAGGGGGGTACCTTAGTACCCCGAACTTGTCTGCAGGCGATCCACAGCACCCAGCGGCAAGGCTTGCCGGGCACCCGCCAAGGCCCTTCGTCATTTCCTACTACTGCCACTCAAGAACAAAGTATCAATCGAGAAGACACAGATCCCGGCAAGAGAAGCTTGCCGGGGAGGAAAAGGGCACCGGCAAGAGGAGCTTGCCGGGAAGGCCAACCAAGGCGTTTCCAGAAGACTTGCCGTGGCGCCCCGGCAAGACCCGACGGCCGGCAAGCTTGCCGGCGCAACAAGAAAAGGGCCGCGGCAAGGCACTTGCAGCAAAGCCGCTCACCCTGCACCCAAACTCAAGCGCGTCCAGCAACGTGTCACCCAGGGCCATCCAGGAGCACATGGCGGTATTGCCGCATATCTTGCGGAGCGGTGTAGCGGGTGACAAGGAGGCCATCGTGGCAACGGTGGCGCACCTAGTGGTCGTTCCTTGCCTTTGTTTGGGGCGACCAGACGGGCGTTAAATGCCCTTGTCCCTGCCGTCGAGTTAGGTAGGGGACACTTTGATCCTTGTTGTACCAACCTCGTTTTTACCTTTCTACCCCCTCTTCCTCGCGCCACTGTTGGCGCCCCTTGAGACTATAAAGGGAGGCCCATGCGCCACGTAGAAGGGGTTCGATCCGATCGACACATAAACACCACCATACGCTTTCGTGCTCTCGAGCAATATCAAATCTGAACACAAAGCAGCAGTGGGTTTTATCTCTCGGGAGAGCTCGAAGCTGGGTAAAATCGCCCGTCTCCCCAGCTCGACCTCGATCTGCTCTGCGCCGCCCTCCGCTCCCTGCTTGGGACTAGAAGGGGCCCCCTGTGCCCCATAGGTTCTTGTGGCCGCAGCAAGAACGCCCCGACAGAGTGGCTGTTCAGATTGGCGGTGGCAATGATGAGGTGGCCATGAAACACCTATCTCTTATGTTGGAGGGCTCGACCAGAGCCTGGCTGAATCAGTTGGCGCCTAGCAGCATTTACACTTGGGAAGATCTTGCCCGAGTGTTTGTCAGGACATTTGAAGGAACTTGCAAGCGACCAGCAGGTTTGACGGACTGCAAGTTTGCGTGCAAAAGTCGAATGAGACCACGAGATTACATTGGAGGTGGATCACATTGCATCACACGATGGAGAATGTATCTGATCACCAAGCAGTCTGTGCCTTCAAGGAAGGCATTAAGAACAGGGAGTTAAGTTTGAAATTCGGTCGGACCGGAGACATGACTCTGAGTCAAATGATGGAGATTGCCATCAAATATGCCAATGGTGAAGAAGAGGATCGGCTCCAGAGTGGCAAGTACAAGCCGACCACTCATGAAACCGAAGGAGGGAACTCCAGTCGGAAGCAGAAGCGGAAAGCCGAGCCAGCTGCTCCTGGAGAAGCCTTGGCCGTGACTCAGGACAAGTTTAAAGGAAATCCCAAAGGATCTTGGAACCCCAAGAAGGTGAAGTACAAGGATGGAAACGACATGATGGATTTGCCATGCCACATCCACACGAAGAAAGATGAAGAGGGTACCTTCATTTACCCGAAACATACCACTCGCCAGTGCCGGCTCTTAATCCAGCAGTTTCAAGGGAAACATCCCAAGGATAAGGAAAAGGAGTCGGACAAGGTTGAGGACAAAGAGGACAGTGATGGAGGATACCCCCATGTCAATTCCACCCTGATGATTTTTGCTGATGTGGAGAGCAAAAGTCAATTGAAAGTTATCAACCGTGAGGTAAATATGGTTGCTCCGGCGACACCCAGTTATTTGAAATGGTCTCAGACCGCCATCACATTCGACCAGTCTGATCATCCGACACACATAGCCACCCAGGGAGGCAAGCTTTGGTGGTCGACCCGATCGTCGAAGGCACTCGACTGACTAAGGTTCTGATGGATGGTGGCAGCGGACTGAATATACTGTATGCGGAAACGCTGAAGGGAATGGGCATTCCGATGTCCCGACTCAGTTCCAGCAACATGAGTTTCCATGGAGTCATTCCTGGGAAGAAGGCTGAGTCACTCGGCCAAATTGCTCTTGATGTGGTTTTCGGAGATTCAAAGCATTTCCGCAAAGAAAAGTTAACATTTGAAGTTGTGGATTTCCAGAGTGCTTATCACGCTATTCTGGGCAGGCCAGCTTATGCACGATTCATGGCTCGACCATGTTATGTGTACCTCAAATTGAAGATGCCTGGTCCCAAAGGTGTGATCACCATCACTAGCAATCAGAAAAAGGCAGAAGAGTGCTTTCAGAAGGGCTCAAAGATTGCCGATGCTCAGATAACAGTGGTGGAGTTGCAGGAATATCAGAAAAATGCAGATCCGAGTGATTTATTGCGAGCCAAGAAGCCCGCCACAGAGTCAGCGTTCCAGTTGTCTGGTGAGACGACGCCCGTTCACATTCACCCGACCGACCCGAGTGCTGCTCCGACTCATATCTCCACAACACTCGACTCTAAATAGGAAGAAGCACTCATCCAGTTCCTCCGTGAGAACTGGGACATCTTTGCATGGAATCCTGCTGACATGCTGGGTGTTCCCAGGGGGGCTGGCTGAGCATCATTTATGAGTTGACTCAAAAGCGAAACCTGTCAAAGAACATCTTCGATGGTCCGCCATTCAAAAGAGAAAAGCCATTGGCGAGGAGGTGGCTCGGCTCCTGGCAGCAGAGTTTATCCGAGAAATATATCACTCAGAGTGGCTCGCCAATGTTGTCATGGTCCCCAAGAAGGACAAGTCACTTCGCATGTGCATTGACTTCAAACATATCAATCGGGCCTGCCCGAAAGATCATTTTCCTCTTCCCCGCATCGACCAAATAGTCAACTCAACTGCGGGATGTGAGCGCCTGTCTTTTTTAGATGCTTATTCCGGTTACCATCAGATCCGTCTGTATGGACCCGACGAGATCAAAACAGCTTTCATCACTCCATTCGGGTGCTTCTGCTATGTCACCATGCCATTCGGCCTCAAGAATGCCGGAGCCACGTTCATGAGGATGATTCAGAAGTGTTTACTCACTCAAATCAGTCGGAACATGGAAGCATACATGGATGATATTGTGGTCAAATCACGGAAGGGTTCCGACCTGTTGACTGACCTCGCTGAAACATTTGCCAATCTCAGGAGGTATGATATCAAGCTCAATCCATCAAAGTGCACGTTCGGAGTTCCTGGCGGAAAGTTACTCGGTTTTCTCATTTCCGAACTAGGAATCGATGCCAACCCAGAAAAAGTTGGCACTATACTCCGAATGAAACGCCCCGTGCGTGTGCACGATGTCCAGAAGCTTACTAGATGCTTGGCCGCGTTAAGTCAATTCATCTCTCGCCTCGGTGAAAAGGCATTGCCTCTTTACCGACTGATGAAGAAGTCAGACAAGTTCGAGTGGACTTCAGAAGCTGATGCAGCGTTTGCAGAGCTAAAAGCTCTGCTCTCCACCCAGCCGGTGCTTGCTGCTCCAATCAGCAAAGAGCCTTTGTTGCTTTACATTGCAGCCACAGGACAAGTCGTCAGTACAGTACTTACGGTCGAGCGAGAAGAAGAAGGGAAAGCCTTCAAAGTTCAGCGCCCAGTATATTATCTTTCCGAAGTATTGACCCCATCGAAGCAAAGATACCCTCATTATCAGAAGCTTGTATATGGGATTTACATGACCACGAAGAAGGTTGCTCATTATTTCTCTGATCATTCCATTACAGTCATCAGCGACACCCCATTTTTAGAGATTCTGCACAACAGAGATGCAACTGGTCGAGTGGCAAAATGGGCGATTGAACTCCTTCCCCTTGATATCAAGTTTGAGGCAAAGAAAGACATTAAGTCCCAAGCAGTAGCAGATTTCATCGCCGAGTGGATTGAACAGCAACTACCGACTCAAGTTCACTCGAACCTTTGGACCATGTTCTTTGACGACTCTAAGATGTTGAATGGTTCGGTCTTTGGGGTAGTATTGGTTTCCCCGAGGAGATAAGCTCGGATATGTGCTCGGATCCACTTTGATTCCTCCAACAATGAAGCGAGAATCTGAAGCACTTTTGTATGGGTTATGCATGGCCATTTCACTCGGCGTCCGTCGCCTTATGGTTTATGGTGACTCAGATTTGGTGGTCAATCGGTGATGAAGGTGGGACATTAGAAGCCCAGCCATGATCTAGTTCTTGCAATGCGGTGAAAAGCTTGAGAAGAAATTTGAAGGGTTAGAGCTCCATCATATACCCCGACTGAAGAATCGAGCGGCTGATGATTTGGAAAAGATAGGTTCCAAGAGAGAAGCCATTACCAGTGATGTGTTCTTGGAACATATCCATACTCCATCAGTTCACGAAGATCCGTTTACCGAAGAAGCTCCGCAGCCAAAAAGTGCCACAGATCCGACTGAAGTTGAAGTTCCAGCAGTGGTTGACCTGATCATGGAATCGTTGGCCATAACTCCCGATTGGACTATTCCGTACATCGCGTATATCTTAAGGAAAAGCTCCCAGAGGACGAAGAAGAGGCTCGACAGATCGTCCGCCGATCCAAACCCTTCACCATAATAAAGGGACAGTTGTACAGAGAAAGCGTGACTGGAGTCTGTCAGAAGTGTATAACGCCAGAAGAAGGTCGGATAATCCTTGACGACATCCACTCGGGGACCTGTGGCCATCATGCGTCCTCTCGGACCGTTGTGGCTAAAGCATACTGAGCGGGATTTTACTGGCCAAGAGCAAATGAAATGGCAAAGGAGATAGTCGACAAGTGTGAAGGATGTCAATTTTACTCCAATATGACACACAAGCCCGCCTCAGCCTTGAAGACCATCCCACTCGCCTGGCCTTTCGCTGTATGGGGATTGGATATGGTTGGACCACTGAGAACAGGCAGAAGCGGCTTCACCCATGTGCTGGTGGCAGTCGACAAGTTCACTGAATGGATTGAAGCTAAACCCATAAAGAATCTTGATGCCGGCACTGCTGTCAGCTTCATCAGGGAGTTGATATTCAGATATGGAGTTCCACATAGCATAATCACTGATAATGGGTCGAACTTCGATCCCGAGGAATTTAGAGCCTTCTGCACGTCTCAGGGCACACGAGTCGACTATGCTTCAGTCGCTCACCCCCAGTCGAATGGACAGGCAGAACGAGCAAATGGTTTAATTCTCAAAGGACTGAAACCTCGACTGATGCGCGATCTCAAGCACATAGCTGGTGCATGGGTCGACGAACTCCCGTCAGTACTTTGGGGATTAAGGACCACACCTAATCGGTCGATTGGGAGAACTCCATTCTTCTTGGTCTACGGAGCTGAAGCAGTCTTGCCGAGTGACCTGCTTCACAATGCACCCCGAGTCAAACTCTACACTGAAGATGAAGCAGAGCAAGCCTGACAGGACGCAGTCGACCTTCTAGAACAAGAAAGAGAGATGACCTTGATCCGATCGACCTTTATCAGTAGGATTTGCGTCCCTTCCATGCCAAAAACGTGAAGAGTCGAGCCTTCCAAGAAGGAGATTTGGTTCTCCGAGTGGATCAGCGGAAGCCACACAAGCTTGCTCCTACTTGGGAAGGTCCCTTCATCGTCACCAAGGTTCTCCACAATGGGGCGTACCACCTTTACAATGTCGAGCACCAGATTGACGAGCCCCGAGCTTGGAACGCGGAGCTGCTCCGCCCCTTTTATACTTAAGTATTCACTCGGATGAGATGTAATAAAAGTACTTCTGTAGTTTATTTATCAAAGACAAGAGTGTTATAATTTTCCTAGTGATTGTTGTTACTTTTGTTCACATAAAGCAGCCCCCAGTGGGTGGCTTAGCTGCGAATCCGTTTCACCTAAGTTTGTAAAAAAAATCCTTGCCGAGTGGTGAGCCAGCCTCCCACTCGGGGGCTTAGCTACGAATCCATTTCGCCTAAGTACTTTCAAATCCTACCGAGTGGTGAGCCAGCCTCCCACTCGGGGGCTTAGCTGCAGTCCAAGTACTCGCCTAAGTTTAACAAAATCCTACCTAGTGGTGAGCCATCCTCCCACTCGGGGGCTTAGCCGCAGTCCAAGTACTCGCCTAAGTTTAACAAAATCCTACCAAGTGGTGAGCCAGCCTCCCACTCAGGGGCTTAGCTGCAGTCCAAGTACTTGCCTAAGTTTAACAAAATCCTGCCGAGTGGTGACCAGCCTCCCACTCGGGGGCTTAGCTGCAGCCTAGCGCTCGCCTAAGTACAAATACAATGTGCGCTCCGCAAGGAGGACGAGGCGCAGGTCGACTGCTACCTTCTCCTTCCGAGCTACGCCACAAATACAACATGCGCTCCGCGAGGAGGACGAGGTGCAGGTCGACTGCTACCTTCTCCTTCTGAGCTACGCCACAAATACAACGTGTGCTCCGCAAGGAGGACGAGGTGCAGGCCGACTGCTACCTTCTCCTTCCGAGCTACGCCACAAATACAACATTCTCTCCGCAAGGAGGACGAGGCGCAGGTCGACTGCTACCTTCTCCTTCCGAGTGACGCCACAAATACAACATGCGCTCCGCAAGGAGGACGAGGCGCAGGTCGACTGCTACCTTCTCCTTCTGAGCTACGCCACAAATACAATGTGCGACCCACAAGGAGGATGAGGTGCAGGTCGACTGTGACCTTCTCCTTCAGAGGTACGTCACAAAAATCCTACCGAGTGGAGAGCAAACCTCCCACTCGGGGGCTTAGCTGCAGCCCAGTGCTCGCCTAAGTTTTGGAAAATCCTACCGAGTGGAGAGCAAACCTCCCACTCGGGGGCTTAGCTGCAACCCAGTGCTCGCCTAAGTTTTTGAAAATCCTACCGAGTGGAGAGCAAACCTCCCACTCGGGGCTTAGCTGCAGCCCAGTGCTCACCTAAGTTTTTGAAAATCCTACCGAGTGGAGAGCAAACCACCCACTCGGGGGCTTAGCTGCAGCCCAGTGCTTGCCTAAGTTTTTGAAAATCCAACCGAGTGGATAGCAAACTTTCCACTCGGGGGCTTAGTTGCAGCCCAATGCTAGCCTAAGTATGAGATTCATTCCACTCTGCAAGGATGAAGAGGTACAAGTCGATTGCAATATGTGCTTTATCCCTACCTGCAAAAGTGCACAAACACTAGCATATATTTCGAGCGAAGGACAATGTTCATTCGAAGGCAAATGCAAACATATTCAATGGCAAACCCAAGTTCAGATAGCGTCCTATGGATCCAGAAGTGCTCAGGCACCAAGCCTGTTAAAGTTTATCGGTTACAAAAACCACTCGGCATTCCGAGGCAAATTTAAGGCATCAAGCATAGAAGTTTTTACTCCTCCTGTGGAGGGCTGGAAGGCGCGACAAACTCGTCCAGGTCGATTCCAACTGCAATCTGAGTGGTAGCAGCAATGAAGGTCTCCATGAAAGATCGGAAGTCATGCTTCTTGGTATTGGGCACCTTGAGAGACGCCAGCTTGTCCTCTCGCGCGTCCTTACAGTGAACTCGGACCAGAGACAGAGCAACATCAGCACCTCACCTGGCAGAAGACTTCTTCCATTCTTGCACTCGACTTGGAACTTCGTTCAGTTGAGTCATCAGAGACTCGAGGTCATTCTGAAGAGCTTCCCCCGGCCAGAGTGTGGTGTCGATGCGCGATGTTGCAACTTTCAGTCTAGCAAGATAGTCTACCACAGCAGCAACACGAGACTCCAGTCGGAGCACGTTCATGGCGGCTTCATCCTTCACAGAAGAGTTGATGGGATCCAGGCTTGTCTCCAATCGACCAGTCTCTTCCTCAAAGTTTTGGCAGAACTCTGTAGACACAACCCAAAGATAAGCCAACAGTTTTGTGGTAAGTCCATAATTACAAGCCTGTCGGATTCAAGGGATTACCTTCAAGCATGAGGAATAGCTTCTTGGCGAGTCCTCCTAGATAAACCTCAAGATCATTCTTCTTTCCCGCCAGTTCGCTAGCCTTATCGCTCAGGGTTATCTTGTCATTCTTCAGTCGACTGACCTCCTTGTTGGCCGTGTTGAGAGCAGCTTTCAGATTGGTATTCTCCTCTTCGAGTTTGTCGATTGAAGCCAGCTTTTCTTCTGCAAGTTTCGTCTTCTCTGAAGCCACTTTCTGTGCCTCGGCAAGGTCAAGATCCTTCTTCTTCAGAGCATCCCTCAGTTTATCTACAAAATGACAGTGAGATCAGACTCGGGAGTGGACAAGAAATAAAGGCAGTCGTCAAGGTTCTCACCAAACATATATTTTGCCTCCTCCTTTGCCTTCGTGAAGTTCTCCTGGACAAGCTTCAGATCAAGTTCGAGCTGGATATGCTTGTTCTCCAACTCAGTATAACGAGCACCAAGCTCGCAAGATTTCTGCGAAAGATCAACCGACAGATGTCAAAGATACGTCACTTCCGAGTGACTAAGAGAAAGATCATAGTATTTCTAAGACTACACCCGAATCAAAACATTCAACTGTAGTCTCGGGGACTACACCCACTGGGTGCACTCAGCGTGCCCCCACTGGTCCTACCGACTCGGATTGATCAGTCGACCGAAAGAGACAAAAAGGTTACGATCCTAAACCATAGCTAACTGCCAGCAGTTAACCTAAAAAAAATTATTAAGACCATAGTCGACTGCCAGCAATCGACCACGGTCTCGGGGACTACACCAAGTGGGTGCACTCAGCGTGCCTCCACTGGTTCCATGATTCCATTTGACCAGATCGAATGGAGAAAGTAAAGAGAAAAAGATCAAGGTATAAAGACTATAGTCGACTGCCAGCAGTCCACCATAGCCTCGAGGACTACACCCAGTGGGTGCACTCAGCGTGCCCCCACCAATCCAGATATTCAATAGACACACCCAGTGGGTGAACAAATACTAAGATCTTCAGAAAGAAAAGTTTTCAGGTACCATATCCTAACAGAACAGGTAGTGATCAACTAACCTAGACATTACTCTGAAGGGCTGAACTTGCATCATAAGCTGCTTGGCTGGCGTCTCGGATCGCCTTCACCTGCTCCATCATGACCCCCGCCTGGCGTATAGCTTCTTTGGCAGTGCCTGCTTGGTCCTCCGGGACGTGGTGGGTGGAGAAAAGGGAAGGCGGATCAGCACTCGACGACGAAGGGAGAGCACTCGTCAGCAGCACAGCAGAGGATATGGTAGCCCGAGTGACGTTGCCTCCTTTCGGAACCAGTGTCTCGGGTGCTGATGCAACTTGAGCAGTCTTGCCAGCTGACATCTTCCTGTTCCTCCTCTGCCTCAGTGGCTCCTCATCGTCATCATCAGGGAGATCAATGATGATATTAGGTGGAGCTGCAGAAAAGATTCAAAGTTAAAAATGAAGATCCTATCGACCGAAAGTGAAACTACCGAGATCATACCAAGGTTGGAAGTGACACCATCCTCCAATTCTTGATCTTCATGTCTGATCGAGGTCTCAGAAGTAGCAGCACTGCGATTTCAGAAATCAGTCGGTCAGTTAATGAGTCGACCAAGAGTGTATCCATGTTAAACAAGAAAACACAAGCTATGCCATTACCCGGAAATAGTGGGAATCACCATCCTCATCTTCGGCAGGGCCTTCATCGGTTTTGACGATGCCGCTCGGGGTTGCTTCGGCGCTTTATCAGTCGGCGCCAGAGAGGTCGTCCGAGGACGTTTGGTCGACTGCACAACAGGCACGACCCCCTTGCCGCACTCGACTAGAGGGTCATGGACGAGCTTGGATCTCCTTTCAGTATGAGGAGGTTCGACTTGTTCTTCCTCTTCCTCCTGCTCTTCCTCATCAGAGCCAGCATCTTCTTCACCCTCCTCTCCATCCGAGTCCCACTCCTCCTGACTTTCACCCCCGCTCCCTTCCTCTTCTTCGGTCTGTTCTTGCGCCCCGTTAGGCATCGAGTACATCTCGGTAGTGATCTGGAAGACAACAAAACGAGACAAAAGTCAGTCGACCGAATTGCAGCAAAACAGAATGGATGAAAGCAGGATCCGCAATCGAGAGATAAGTGGTGGACCTTATGCAGTTCGTAAGGCCCAGTCGAGTGGTGGGATCCTTGTCGGTGTCAAAACCGGCGGATCTCGGGTAGGGGGTCCCAAACTGTGCGTCTAGGCAGATGGTAACAGGAGACAAGGGACACGATGTTTTTACCCAGGTTTGGGCCCTCTCGATGGAGGTAAAACCCTACTCCTGCTTGATTGATATTGATGATATGGGTAGTACAAGAGTGTATCTACCACGAGATCAAGGAGGCTAAACCCTAGAAGCTAGCCTATGGTATGATTGTTGTTCGTCCTATGGACTAAAACCCTCCAGTTTATATAGACACCGGAGAGGGCTAGGGTTACACAGAGTCGGTTACAATGGTAGGAGATCTACATATCCGTATTGCCAAGCTTGCCTTCCACACCAAGGAAAGTCCCATCCAGACACGGGACGAAGTCTTCAATCTTGTATCTTCATAGTCTTGGAGTCCGGCCGATGATGATAGTTCGGTTATCCGGACACCCCCTAGTCCAGGACTCCCTCAGTAGCCCCTGAACCAGGCTTCAATGACGATTTAGTCCGGCGCATATTGTCTTTGGCATTGCAAGGCGGGTTCCTCCTCCGAATAATTCATAGAAGATTGTGAACGCCAGGATAGTGTCCGGCTCTGCAAAATAAATTCCACATACCACCGTAGAGAGAATAATATTTACACAAGTTCAATCTGCTGACGTATTTTGTGGCGTGATGTCACACCACTACCAAGCCTTTACTTGAATCATTTTTATTATACCACCTCAGCGCGTTTAGCGAAGCGGTTTCCTTGGCACGTCCTGTCGAAGCAGAGATTGTGTTCCCCTTATTCCGGGATTCCCATCAATACGGACGTGGGTAACCCAACCGCGCCATTGATTGCGGCGCTTGGGAGATAAGCGAGTTTTACCAGGCTAGTAGGGACGCATAGTTTCATCCGCCCATATATAAGGGGATAAGGATCCACCTCCTTTACCTACGCCTTCTTCCTCCTTTGCTTATCCATCTCCGCAAGACGAGCTCCAGCGCCCAAGTCGCACATCTCACCTCGACCCTTTCCAGCCATGTCCGGAGGCGGAGACAAGTGGATGGCCTCCTCCGTTCTGGAGGGCACATCGAGAAGCTGCAATACGGATACTTGTCCAACGACATCGCGCGCACCGGCTGCCCAATGAGGCGCAGCTCATCCCCACCCCAGGCCCCATGAGAGGGTCGTATTCCTTCCCCACTTCCTCCGCTGGATGGGCTTCCCACCACCCCTTCCTCCGGGGCTCATGTACTACTCGGCTGGATTTCCATGATCGGCCACAAATTTCATCCTCAATATCTCGACATTTATCGTGCAGTATGCGAGGCCTTCCTCTACATCAGCCCCACTTGACTTGGGCTAAAGACCTTCAATGTCAAGCGAAGGTTGTGAAGGCAGCAGCCAAGCGGAGTCTTGAGGCGCCATGGTGGGCAAAATGCCCAACGTCACTTGGCTTGAGGGTGCCTTTGTGGAATCCGTCAAAGGGTTGCAATCGGGGTGGTTCTACATCACCGAGCCACATGACCCTAAATGGGCAGTGGCCCCCGAATTCAGATCTGGCATCCCCATGCAGCTCACCTCTGGAAAGAAGGGCTTGTTATGGGGTAGTTTGGAAGAGCTGACGGACTCGATCTGTCTCGCACCACAGTGAACAAGCTCAAGCTTGTCAATGTGATTCAGTCATGCTCGTCCTTGATTCTCCCCACCAAAGAACGGGCCTTCAATTTGTGGGAGTATGATCCGGCACAGATTTGGACCTTGGCGGGCTCTTCGACCTGACGTCAAGCTGCACGGAGGGTGCTGTTCAAGGGTGTCGAGCTCCGCATCCGCAAATCAAGATCGCGGATTCAGCCGCAGTGGCCTTCAGTGGCGAGGTAAGCTATGTTATACTTTATGGGACACTCATTTTTTTCCACAGTTTGACTCTATGTGGGATCTAAACTCCCAATACTTTTAACAGGACTGGCAGAAGACGTCCGGACAGGTTAACTGTCCAGCTCCCCTTCCAGAAGACCCAGCGGACGCCCGTTTGACAGGGCTGCTGGTCCCGGCACATTACGTAGATCCGGAGAAGAAGGCCAAGAAGAAGGCCACGGGAACCCAAAGGAGTTCCTGGCGTCAGGTGATATCGGACTCATCGTCCGATGACTCCGAGGTGGACTCCTCCCACGAAGACGAGGAGGAGAAGAAAGAGGCCTCTCCCCCAGCGGGGGAGAGAAGAAGAGGAAGGCCTCCCCAACGAGGGAGGCCAAAGGGTCCAAGAAGGAAAGGACCCTTCCCCCAGACTACTCTGCCAACGTTGGCGACGACAAGGAGGAGTGGCCCTCAAGGGCCAAGCCCCTGGCGAGATCGTAAGTATCCGGACTCGTAGATAATTTATAATTTTTCTTTTTGCCACATGGTGTCTTTCTAATGCCGCATACAACCAGTAGTCCGGCCAAGGACGATCTTCCCGCTTCGTCGAGCGGGTCCTTGGGCACGTCGGATATGGATTCTCCTCCGACCGCCTCAGCCCCCCAGGATGCCGACGACGCCGAGGTGGGATCCCGGGAAGGGACCCGCCAGGAGGAGGAGGCCCCGGAGGTGCCGCAAGGCAACCTCCCGGACTCTGCAGGGACTCTACACGGAACCTGCGGTGGTTACTCGAGTCCGGCGGCGCCCCTTCGTAGAAGGGAAAGAAGCTGTGACACCGCGCCTCTGTCCCAACCGGGCGCGGATAACTTTGCCGGGGCGCTCAGCGGTGCTTCCATCGAAGAAGGACACCGCCCGCTCATGAGTGCGGTGATTCGAAGGTTCACCTTCGCCAAGGCGGGCTGACCGAAACTCGCAGCAGCCTTCTAACAGCTTTGAGGTAAGAATTTTAAGATATGTAATATAATACTACATAGAAAGTAGCCCCGATGCTCGGTTCGGTGTTGGAAAGAAAAGCCGGATGAGGATCTAAAAGATATCTGCAGGAGTTTTAAAAATATGTCAATATGGGATTGCAGGCTCGCTCTTCGACCTCTGCTGCCTTGATGCGGAGGTCAATGCTTTGAAGCGAGCCTCGAGTGGTCGAGGCGAGCTCGGCCGTGCCAGAAGCAGCTCGAGGACAAGGAAGGTGAGTAACACCTGTATTAAATTTGTACCTTCTGAGAAAAGGATTTGGTTGCAAGAGAAATAACAAGGATAACGTGGGTACTCTAGGGGCCACGAGCGAGGTGGCGACCACTGAAGAGGCGGTGTCCGCGTCGAGCATAATCTGACGCTGAGCGAGCCGAGCGAGAGAAGCAGGATCTGTGGGTGGCGGAGGTAAAGCAAGAGCTCCAGGCTCTCATGGAAAAACATGAGAGTTTGGAGCGCGACTCAAGACTTCGAGTCCGAGCTTGCATCGGCTCTTGAGAGTGCCAAAGCCGCTAAGGCGAAGCCCTAAGGCCCTCCAGGAAATCGAGGCGTTGAAGAAGATAGTGGCGGGTAAGGCATTTTTCATGCAAAGCAAGCATGTGAATGTGAATTAGCTATTACTTACCCGAATTCGGAGCTCTCCAGGAGCGTCGAGATCTGCCCCATAGCGTGTCCGATGCTGCTGCTTTCTACCGGGCCGAGGAGGGGAGCTCGACGGAGAAGGTCTTGGTCTCGATATCTTTGAGGCGGATATCAGTGCTCCTTAGCGACCAGTGAAGCAGCTGGTCGAGCTCCTAAGGTAGCTGAATAGGCCATGAAGGGCCTCATAGTTCATTTGTGGCCCAAGGAGGCCATGCACAGGAGCTACTTGACTGGTGCGGCGGCTGGTGGACGCGTGTCCCTGGGTTGAAGTCGTCAAGCACTCCGCCTGCATTGAAGGTGCCCGTCGGCCCCTTGCCCGTGCAAAGGTGCACTGGGGCTGGATGGACGCTGAGAAGCTTGTGATGGACGCGCCACCAATGGGCAAGGAGTATCGCACGCCCGAAATGTATTATAAGAGTGTCCTGAAGGATGCCCGCATGATTGCGGGTGAGTGCTCCAAAGATGTAATATTTGAGTAGACTCGCACTTTGTTATCTTGTGCACTGAAAACTTTGTTCATATGCGCTAAGCAACGCTTGTTAATTTAAAATATTACCTTACAGGCGGCCGTTTATCAAATCGAGAGATGGCAAGTCGTCGGCTTCAGCCCCCATGCCACAAGTGCTGGGGTGTTTGGGATAAACTTGAGCGCTCTTGTTCCCATTTTTGGGTCCATCTAGGGAGGCGTTCAACACAAAGAACGAGGCAACCGGACTTATAATGCTTGAACACTCTCACTTAGCCATAGAATTCTATAATTTTAAATTTCGGCGAAGCCCCTAGTGTTCGGAAGACCGAGTTCGGGGCGCTATCCATGCCTTGGCCGGACAAAGCCGGTTCCTCGCTCTAAGCGGCATAAGTCTTTAGGGACTCGGAAAAACCTCTCGAACAGCGACCAGCTCTCGCCTTATGATGACGGTCAGTTTTAGCTTTCTCCACTGAGGTGCTCACCCAGCTCAACCGGGGCGCAATCGCAGTGGTTCTCCCAGTGCTACCTTAGCCGATACAACAGAACGTAAGGTACCAAAACATGGGAGCCGGGCAAACCCAACTATTGACCCAAGACATGATTCGGAGCCGATGCATATAATGCTATAAGTTTGGGGTGCCGCACTTGTGAAAGTGTTCGGACTTATCACACCATAATGTGGGGAACTTAAGCCCCTGGTGTATTTAGCCGTACCAAAGTGTACGGATGCAACATGTCATAAATGAACGTATATATAAGAAAGAAATGCAGTTATAAGCAAAAAGCGATGCATTGTTTATTCCAGAAATATTGCCATGAATGCAGAACAATACAAATAGTGCGGTAAGCAGGGGATGGGACTATTAAACATGTCCCCCTCCAGGGGTAGGCTGCGGAATGGTGTGTAAAACAGATTTAATGCTCGTAATGGAGACCACCTGAGTGTTTGTCGTAGCCTTTCTCCCTCCCTGGCTGTTGCATCGTGAGTTCGGCAGGTCTACTGCCGGACAGGCCCTCTAGTAAATGGAGTCCTGTGGATAAGAAAAAAAAAGATGACACATTTGCGAGCCCTTGGTGTGGTTGAGCCGCACTCTAGGCCTGTCGTGGTCGTGCCCCTCCCCCTATGCCCATGGTATCTCCAGAGTGTAATGATGTATGCGAAGGACCAGTCTTGCAATTTTGCAAGGGCAGGGGTTGGGGCCGCATTACTCTGGCGATGCTTGGAGCGCGCCAGTGGTCTTGTTGTAGGTTACTCGGGCGCGTTTAGCGTGTCTCGGTAAACTAACGTCCGGACTCGAGAATTGCCTTAAGAGGCTGCTCAGTATTGCCATCGAGAGCATTGTGTGTTCCTCCGTTCAGAGGGAGCGTTCAGTGTTTTCGTTGACCGTGATGACTCCTCGAGGGCCTGGCATCTTGAGCTTGAGGCATGCGTAGTGCGGCACCGTGTTGAACTTTGCAAACGCGGTCCATCCGAGCAGAGCGTGATAGCCGCTGCGGAACGGAACTATGTCGAAGATTAACTCCTCGCTTCGGATGTTATCCGGGGATCCGAAGACCACTTCCAGTGTAACTGAGCTTGTACAATTGGCCTCTACACCTGGTATGACGCCTTTGAAGGCCGTCTTTGTTGGTTTATTCCTTGAGGGGTGTATTCCCATCTTGCGCACTGTATCCTGATAAAGCAGGTTCAGGCTACTGCCGCCGTCCATCAGGACTTTGGTGAGGTGAAATCCATCGACGATTGGGTCTAAAACCAATGCGGCGAATCCGCCGTGACGGATACTGGTGGGGTGGTCCCTTCGATCAAAAGTGATCGGGCAGGAGGACCATGGGTTGAACTTTGGGGCGACTGGCTCCATCGCATATACGTCCCTGAGTGCACGCTTCCGCTCCTTCTTGGGTATGTGGGTTGCGTATATCATGTTTACCGTCCGCACTTGTCAGGGGAAACCCTTTTTTCCTCTATTGTTCGGCAGCGGGGTCTCCTCCTCATCATCGCTATGCAGCCCCTTGTCATTGTTTTCGGCAATTAACTTGCATGCCTGCTTGAATACCCAACAATCCCTGTTGGTGTGATTAGCTGGCTTTTCGGGGGTGCCATGTATCTGGCAAGAGCGGTCGAGTATTCGGTCCAAATTGGACGGACCCGGAGTAGTTCTTTTGAATGGCTTTTTCTGCTGACCAGGTTTAGAGCCTCTAAATCCAGCGTTGACTGCCGTATCCTCAGTGATATCGCTGTTAACGCAGTGTTTGTTTTTGTTGCAACATGACCTGCCGTTGCGGTCCTCGGTATCCGGACTGCCAGAATTTTTGCTGAGGTTGTTACTGCGGGCTAGCCAGCTGTCCTCTCCCGCGCAGAAGCGGGTCATAAGTGATGTGAGGTCTGCCATGGATTTCGGCTTTTCTGTCCTAGGTGCCGGGCAAGCCACTCGTCATGGATGTTATGTTTGAAGGCTGCGAGGGCCTCTGCATCCGGACGGTCGACGATTTGATTTTTCTTAGTTAAGAACCGTGTCCATCTTGTCGGCCGATTCGTCTAGCTGCTGAATTATGTGGCTTAGGTCATCGACGTCGGTGGTCGCATATATGTGCCCCGGAAGTTGTCAAGAATGCGGCTTCGTGTCTTCCCAACACCCAATTGATTCTGCTGGCAAGCTGTTAAGCCAATGCCGAGTTGGTCCTTTAAGCTTGAGTGGGAGATATTTGATGGCGTGAAGATCATCACCGCGGGCCATGTGGATATGAAGGAGATAGTCTTCGATCCAAACCGCGGGGTCTGTTGTGCCATCGTAGGATTCAATGTTCACGGGTTTAAACCCTTCGGGGATTTGTTGATCCATTACTTCATCTGTGAAGCATAGTGGGTGTGCGGCGCCTCTATATTGGGATATATCACGACGTAGCTCAAACGAGCTTTGTCTACTATGTTCGGCCCGGCCGGACTTGCTGTGTCCGGCGCGACGGTTGTCGTCGCGTGCCATGGGGCGCCTGATGAAGTCATGTACCTAGGGTAGGGTCATAGACCTGTCTTAAGTACCCTTCCCAAGGACACCCTCAGAAGAAACTGCCTTCCAGTCGACCAAGAGAGACTTCACTCGACGGACTCGAGGGACTCGACCATGAAGACTCACTCGAGCACCAGGACATCAAGAGCCAGTCTGCATCCAAACGGTCTGTAATTAAGTAGTCATTATGGCATTTAGGACACTTTATGTAAGGCGTTACCAGTAACGCGTAGCCCTAATGTACTTTAAACCCTGCATAACTGAGGGCCGGAGGGGTCTGGCAGACACTATATAAGCCACCCCCCTCCTCAGTGTAAAGGGTTCGCACCCCTGTAATCTATACACACATAATCCAATGACCGCCTCCGGGCTCCGAGGCGTGGGCTGTTACTTCCTCGAGAAGGGCCTGAACTCGTACATCCCTTGTCCACACAACTGCTCCATAGCTAGGATCTTGCCTCTCCATACCTACCCCCATTCTCTTTGTCGGGACTTAGAACCACGACGGTTGGCGCCCACCGTGGGGCAGGTGTCTTAGCAATTTTGGAGAAGTTGCAATTGTTCCGATTGCCTTCATCATGGTTTGGTGGAGTTTTGGTGAGGGTCATGAGATCCGTCTCGGCGCTCACCTTCATCGCCCGACGACTCCGCTTGGCTCCAGGGAGGCTCCACTCGACATCAACGCGCTCCCGTCCATGATGCGGCGCATTTTAGGCGTGTGTCCGCGGTGTTACGCTCTGCGCAACCGTTGACTCCATATCGATCGACTCCTGTCGTCCTCCCTCCTGTCTCCGCTTGGTAAAAGCGCCTGGTCGATCAAGGCTCCAGTGGTGGGTGAGACACGCGGTGGCTCGCCAGTCGGCCACCACCCAAGTCGCGTAATCGAGCCCGACGAATCTCTCTGACTTTATCGATCTGTCGACCGGTGGCTCGTAGAACCGCATCCGAGTCGACGAGCGATCCGGCGGCGGAGGTCTTGATGGTCAACGGGCCTCGTAGCCCTCCCGGCTTCCCCCGCGATGACGGGATAGACGGTGGAGGCGACCCCGCTCAAGCCCATGAGGAATATCAGCCCGAGCCACTTAATTCCCTGCAAAGGGAAGAACTTCGCCGCAGGAACATGGATGCCCTGCATACTCCCATCGCAGGAGAAACCCCCGAGGCTCGCGCCTTGGAGGAGGCACGTTTGGCCAACTTGGCTGAATGCACTCGTCTGGAGAACCTCCAGCGAGCACTCGGCAATGGCAATGGCAATGAGTACCGACTCGGTCGACGTCAACTCTTCCGCAGCCGACTCGGTATATCGAACCCGATTCGTAACTTAGCAGCTGCGGCTGTATAGCGAGTCAATTCAGCCCTCTCACGGAGGCTGGCGGAGGCTTGATGCAGATTAGGGATTTGCTCCGAGCGGCGGAGATCGAAATTCAGCCGTGTCACATCCGCAAGCAGATTCACAGTCGATCCGTCGCTGCGAATACGGTTCAGTCGGCTCACAGCCCTAGATCGCCTCCGCGGCGTGAGGGACGCGAGAATCGATGTGGCCAATATGGTGACCGATACGATCGTGATGATAGGCGTCGAGTGCCCACTACTCCCCCAAGAGGTGGGTCTTACGCTCATCGGCAGTAGGATGACAGGCGCCAGCTCAGTGTGGGCCGAAGAGCTCCGGTCGACCCCAGGGAACAAGGCTTTGACGCGCGATCCATCATCATGCAAGGCCTGGTCGATCGGAACAGGGCTCATCGAGGTGGCCACGACAGAGATGCGCCCACTAGTAGTTGAGTACATGTTTCAGGTCCAAAATGTTTCAGCAGGGCTATCAGAGCCGCGGTGATTCCCCCCAACTTCAGGTTGGCGACTGGAGTAAGTAAGTTCACCGGTGAGTCTAAGCCTGAAACTTGGCTTGAAGACTACCGAGTGGCGGTGTAGATTGGCGGCGGAAATGATGTAGTGGCTATGAAGCATTTACCACTCATGTTGGAAGGTTCGGCCAGGGCGTGGTTGAATCAGTTAGCTCCAAGCAGCATTTACACTTGGGAAGATCTTTCCCGAGTGTTCGTCAAGACAGTTGAGGGAACACATAAGCGACCAGCTGGATTGACAGAGCTGCAAGTTTATCGTCTGTCGAATGAAACCTTAAGAGATTACATTCAGAGATGGATTACTTTGCATCATACCGTGGAGAACGTGTAATCGATCATCGAGCGATCTGCGCCTTCAAGGATGGTGTTAAGAACGAGAATTGAGTTTGAAGTTTGGTTGGACGGAGATATGACCACGAGTCGAATGATGGAAATTGCTACCAAGTACGCCAACGGCGAAGAGGAGGGCCGACTCCGGAGCGGCAAGTACAAGCCTAGTCAGTCGGAGAAAGGAAACTCCAGTCGGAAGCAGAAGCGGAAGGCCGAGCCAGCGGCTCCTGGCCGTGACTCAGGGCAAGTTCAAAGGAAAACCCAAAGGATCCTGGAACCCCAAGAAGGTGAAGGATAAAGAAGGAAATGACGTGATGGATCTGCCGTGTCACATCCACACGAAGAAGGACGAAGAGGGTAATTTCATCTACCCGAAGCATACCACTCGCCAATGCCGGCTCTTGATCCAGCAGTTCCAAGGAAAACAGCCCAAGGACAAGGAAAAGGAGTCGGACAAAGCCGAAGACAAGGAGGACAGTGATGGAGGATATCCTCATGTTAACTCCACTCTGATGATCTTTGCTGATGTGGAAAGGAAAAGCCGACTGAAGGTTATCAACCGTGAGGTGAATATGGTTGCCCCGGCGACGCCCAATTATCTGAGATGGTCCCAAACTCCCATTACATTCGACCAGTCTGATCACCCGACTCATATAGCCACCCCTGGGAGGAAAGCTTTGGTGGTCGACCCGGTCGTCGAAGGCACTCGACTGACGAAGGTGCTAATGGATGGTGGTAGTGGACTGAACATATTATATGCGGAGACGCTGAAAGGAATGGGCATTCCGATGTCCCGATTGAGCACCAGCAACATGAGTTTTCATGGAGTTATACCTGGAAAGAAGGCTGATTCACTCAGCCAAATAGCTCTAGACGTGGTGTTCGGTGACTCGAAGCATTTCCGCAAAGAGAAGCTGACATTTGAAGTCGTGGATTTTCAGAGCGGTTACCACGCTATTTTGGGGAGACCAACTTATGCACGATTCATGGCTCGACCATGTAACGTGTACCTCAAACTGAAGATGCCCGACCCCAAAGGCGTGATCACTATCACTGGTAATTGGAAGAAGGCAGAAGAGTGTTTCCAGAAAGGCTCGAAAATTGCTGATTCCCAGATAACAATGGTCGAGCTGGAGGGGTACAAGAAAAATGCAGATCCGAGTGATTTGTTGCGGGCCAAGAAGCCTGCCACAGAATCAGCATTTCAGTCGTCCGGTGAGACGAAGCCTGTTCACATTCACCCGACCGACCCCAATGCAGCTCCGACCCATATTTCCACAACACTCGACCCTAAATAGGAAGAAGCGCTCATCCAGTTCCTCCGTGAGAACTGGGACATCTTTGCATGGAAGCCTGCTGACATGCCGGGTGTTCCCAGGGGGCTGGCTGAGCATCGCCTTAGAGTCGATTCAACAGCAAAACCAGTCAAAGAACATCTTCGACGGTCCGCCGTCCAGAAGAGAAAGGCCATTGGCGAGGAGGTGGCTTGACTGTTGGCGGCAGAGTTTATCCGAGAGATATACCACTCCGAGTGGCTCGCCAATGTCGTCATGGTTCCCAAGAAGGACAAGTCACTCCGCATGTGCATTGATTTCAAACACATCAATCGGGCCTGCCCGAAAGATCATTTTCCTCTTCCTCGCATCGACCAAATTGTCGACTCGACCGCGGGATGTGAGAGATTGTCTTTTCTGGACGCCTATTCCGTGTATCATCAGATCCATCTGTATGGACCAGATGAGATCAAAACAGCTTTCATCACTCCATTCGGATGCTTCTGCTATGTCACCATGCCATTCGGCCTCAAGAATGCCGGAGCCACGTTCATGCGGATGATTCAGAAGTGTTTACTCACTCAAATTAGTCGGAATGTTGAAGCGTACATGGATGATATTGTGGTCAAATCACGAAAGGGTTCCGACCTGTTGACTGACCTCGCTGAAACATTTGCCAATCTCAGGAGGTATGATATCAAGCTCAATCCATCAAAGTGCACATTCAGAGTTCCTGGTGGAAAGTTACTCGGTTTTCTTGTTTTTGAACGAGGAATCGATGCTAACCCGGAAGCTTACTGGATGTTTGGCCGCGTTAAGTCGATTCATCTCTTGACTCAGTGAAAAGGCATTGCCTCTTTACCGACTGATCAAGAAGGCAGACAAGTTCGAGTGGACTCCAGAAGCTGATGCAGCGTTTGCCGAGCTAAAAGCTCTGCTCTCCACCCAGCCGGTGCTTGCTGCTCCAATTAGCAAAGAGCCTCTGTTGCTTTATATTGCAGCCAAAGGACAAGTTGTCAGTACAGTACTTACGGTCGAACGGGAAGAAGAAGGGAAAGCCTTCAAAGTTCAGCGTCCAGTGTACTATCTGTCTGAAGTTTTGACTCCATCAAAGCAAATATATCCTCATTATCAGAAGCTTGTGTATGGGATCTACATGACCACGAAGAAGGTTGCTCATTATTTCTCTGATCATTCCATTACAGTCGTTAGCGACGCTCCACTTCGAGATTACGCTGTGAGAGATGCAAGCGGTCGAGTGGCGAAATGGGCGATTGAACTCTTTCCCCTTGATATCAAGTTTGAGGCAAAGAAAGCCATTAAGTCCCAAGCAATAGTAGATTTCCTTGCTGAGTGGATTGAACAGCAGCAGCCGACTCAAGTTCACTCGGAGCATTGGACCATGTTCTTTGATGGCTCTAAGATGTTAAATGGTTCGGTCTTTGGGGTAGTCTTGGTTTCCCCGGAGGAGATAAGCTCGGATATGTGCTCCAGATTCACTTTGATTCCTCCAACAATGGGGCAGAATCGAGGCCCTTTTGTATGGATTATGCATGGCCATTTCACTCGGCGTCCGTCGCCTTATGGTTTATGGCGACTCAGATTTGGTGGTCGACCAAGTGACGAAGGAGTGGGGCGTTAGAAGCCCAGCCATGACTGGATCTTTAATGTCTGATGAGGAAGCTTGAAAAGAAGTTTGAGGGGTTAGAGCTCCATCATATACCCCAACTGAAAAATCAAGCAGCTGATGATTTGGAAAAGATAGGTTCCAAGAGAGAAGCCATTCCCAGCGATGTGTTCTTGGAACATATCTATACTCCATCAGTCAAAAAAGATCCTTTTACCGAAGAAGCTCTGCAGCCTAAGAGTGCCACAGATCCAACTTAGGTTGAAGTTCCGGCAATGGTCGACCTGGTCATGGAGGCTTTAGTGATCACTCCCGATTGGACAGTACCATATATCGCGTAGATCTTGAGAAAAGAGCTCCCGGAGGATGAGGAAGAGGCTCGACAGATCATCCGTCGATCCAAGGCCTTTGCCGTGATCAAGGGGCAGCTATACAGAGAGAGCGCGACTGGAGTGGGTCAGAAGTGCATAACGCCAGAAGAAGGTCGAATAATCCTTGATGACATCCACTCAGGGACCTGTGGCCATCATGCGTCCTCTTGGACCATCGTGTCCAAAGCATACCGAGCCGGATTTTACTGGCCAAGGGCGAATGAAATGGCAAAGGAGATAGTCGACAAGTGTGAGGGATGTCAATTTTACTCCAACATGTCACACAAGCCTGCATCAGCTCTGAAGACCATACCACTCGTCTGGCCCTTCGCAGTATGGGGTTTGGATATGGTTGGTCCCTTGAGAACAGGACGAAGCAGTTTCACACATGTACTGGTAGCAGTCGACAAGTTCACCATGTGGATCGAGGCTAAACCCATCAAGAACCTTGACGCCGGTACAGCTGTCACCTTCATCAGAGAACTGATATTCACATATGGAGTCCCACACAGCATCATCACCAACAATGGATCAAACTTCGATTCAGAGGAATTCAGGGCGTTCTGCACATCTCAGGGCACACGAGTCGACTATGCTTCAGTCGCCCATCCCCAGTCGAATGGACAAGCGAAGCGGGCCAATGGCTTGATCCTCAAAGGGTTGAAACCCTGACTGATGCTTGACCTCAAGCATGCGGCTGGAGCATGGGTCGATGAACTTCCCTCGGTGATGTGGGGTCTAAGGACCACGCCTAACCGGTCGACTGGAAGAACTCCATTCTTCTTGGTCTATAGAGCTGAAGCGGTCTTACCGAGTGATCTGCTCCACAACGCTCCCCGAGTCGAGCTCTACACCGAAGCTGAAGCAGAACAAGCGCGGAAGGATGCAGTCCACCTTTTAGAGGAAGAAAGGGAGATGACTCTGATCCGATCGACCATCTACCAACAGGACTTGCATCGCTTCCACGCCAAAAACGTGAAGGGTCGAGCCTTCCAGGAAGGGGATTTGGTTCTCCGAGTGGATCAGCAGAAACCACACAAGCTTGCTCCTTCTTGGGAAGGACCCTTCATCGTCACCAAGGTTCTCCACAACGGAGCGTACCGTCTCTACAACGTCGAGCACAACATCGACGAGCCCCGAGCTTGGAACGAGGAGTTACTCCGCCCCTTTTACACCTAAGTATTCACTCGGATGGGTTGTAATAAAAGTACTTCCGTAGTTCATGTTTCACAAGATAATAGTGTTATAATTTCCCCAATGATTGATGTCATTTTTATTTATTTAATAAAATTCCCCCTCAGTGGGTGACTTAGCTACGAATCTGTTTCGCCTAAGTTTGTCAAAAAAATCCTTGCCGAGTGGAGAGCCAGCCTCCCACTCGAGGGCTTAGCTGCGAATCCGTTTCGCCTAAGTGTCAATAAAATCCTACCGAGTGGTGAGCCAGCCTCCCACTCGGAGGCTTAGCTATAGTCCAAGTACTCGCCTAAGTTCCAATAAAATCCTACCGAGTGGTGAGCCAGCCTCCCACTCGGGGGCTTAGCTGGAGTCCAAGTACTCGCCTAAGTTCCAATAAAATCCTACCGAGTGGTGAGCCAGCCACCCACTCGGGGGCTTAGCTGCAGTCCAAGTACTTGCCTAAATTCCAATAAAATCCTACTGATTGGTGAGCCAGCCTCCCACTCGGGGGCTTAGCTGCAGTCCAAGTACTCGCCTAAGTTTCAAAAATCCTACCGAGTGGAGGGCCAGCCTCCCACTCGAAGGCTTAGCCGCAGTCTAAACACTCGCCTAAGTTCAAATTCAAATGTGCGCTCCGCAAGGAGGACGAGGTTGTAACGCCCCGGATTCGTTGCGCCAGGTGTCTGACAGTTATTCTCCGTCATTGCCATGTCATTTGCTTGCGTGTTGCATTTTATCATGTCATCATGTGCATCGCTTTGGCATACGTGTTCGTCTCATGCATCCGAGCATTTTCCCCGTTGTCCGTTTTGCAATCCGGCGCTCCTATGTCCTCCGGCATTCCCCTCTTGTCTATTTTCGTGAGTGGGTGTTAAACATTCTCGGAATGGACCGAGGCTTGCCAAGCCGCCTTGGTATAGCACCGGTAGACCGCCTGTCAAGTTTCGTGCCATTTGGAGGTCGTTTGATACTCCAACGGTTAACCGGGTAACCGCAAAAGCCCCCTTCTCTTTGCAGCCCAACACCCCTTCCAAAGTGGCCCAAAACCCACCATACTCCTCTCCATGTTCTCCGCTGTTCCATCACGATCGCGTGGCCGAAAACCGCTCCTCAATTGGACTCTCCTAGCTCCCTCTACCTATAAATATGTGTCCCTCCCGGATTTTTCGCGCAGTCCAACCCTAGCCCCGCTCCTCTCCGCACCGCCAAACATGTCCGCCCGGTCGCCGGACACGTCCACCGCCGCCAGCCACCTCACCCCGGCCAATAGGGCGCCGCCACGTCAGCCCGCCGCCGCCCGGAGCCAGTGGCATCGCGCCACGTGGCCTCGCCTCCTCCTCGCCGCCGCCCGCATGGGCCGAAGTCGGGCCCGCGGCCGTCCTCCGCCGCCGCGCCGCCTCGTCGCCCGCCGCCGCCGGCGAGCTAACCGCTCCGACGCCGTTGCTGCCGCCGCCGCCCGGCCCTCGTCGCCGTGGCGATCGACGCGCCCGCCGCCTCCTGCGCTTCCGCGGGCCGCGCCCGCGCCGCCCGCGTCCACGCGACCCGACCCCGCCAAGCCTCCGTGCGGTGCCGCCTCGGCCCGCGGAGCCGCCCGCACTTTCTCGCCGCGCGAGCTCCGTGGCTTCGCCTCCGTGCCCCAGCGCCGCCCCTGCCGAGATCCGGCCGGATCCGGCCCGATCCGGCCCGGAGCGCCTCATCCCCGACCTCTCCGACGCCTCTCCGGTCGTCTCCCTCCTCTCCGGCATCTTCTCCGGCGAAGTCCTCCGACCATCCTCGTTTATCGTGCAGATCGAAGGTTGACCCCGTATCCACTGTCCCGTATATTCATACATTATCATGCCATATTCATCGCATCATATATCTGTGCATGTAGCTCCGTTTTGTGCGTGTAATAAGTCAAATTGTTCGTCTCGACGTGTACTTCATTTCATTCCATTGCATCATTTTCATTTGAGCTCATATTGATGCCCGAAATGCTGTTGGAAGAGTGCATGTTGCTGTTAATCTGCTGAAACTGTTATAACTTGCTCATTTGTCATTTTTGCCATGTTTTATGTGTGCATCCTATGAGGTTGATGTCTACATGTGTTTTGATCTATGCTATGCCATCTTTCCAGCGGTGCCAACCATGTATTTTTGTGAGTTGTGTGCTGAGTGCATCAAGCTTGTTAAGGAGGGTATTTGCTGTTGCTGTTTTCCTGACAGATTCTATTATATTTTGGTGCTATGTTAACATGCTTCTACAAGTCATTTCGTGCATTATTCTGGAGATGTTCACTAAGGATGTTTTGTTATACATGTCTTCTATCCATTCATGCCCTTGGTTGCAATTATAGCTTTCTGTAGCTTGTTGTAATCTTGCTCCAAACTTGCTAAATGATGTTGTTATCAGCCTGTTAACGTTAAGTTCACTAGTTCCCATGTGTTTTGCTAGTGTTCCATGCACCCTATGACCTTGCTCTTGCCATTTTTAGCTTCATAAACATGTCTTCTTACTATTGGTTGCCTTGCCATGCCATGTATTGCTCTGTGGTGAGTGGTTCAAGCTCACCAACATGCCTACTTATTGTTGTTCCTGCCATGTTTGAATCTGTAATATAACTTGCCATGTTTACATGGGTGCCATCATATTTTTTGTGCCTTTTTGGCTCATGGTCAGTAAGGGTCTTTTGTTCTATGCTATTAGTAGATTCATGCCATGCCGTTGTTTGCCATGATAAGTTCCTGTAACATATTGTTTGATAGCTCTAAACATTGCAACTTTGATGTTATTTACGCTAAAGTCTGAATCATTATTATTTGCGATCTTTCCATGTGTATTTGGGCATGTTCTAGTGATTTCTGGAGATAGCTCAGTGTTCATGTTTTGTCATGCTTTACCTGTACTTCATGCTCATGCCTTTTGTTCTTATGTTGGGGTCCTGTAGCATGTTGTTTTGATGCTTGCAATATGCCTAGTTGCTGTTTTGGACAGATTGTTGTTATGACTTGTATAGAGTGTATGTGTTGCACCGATGCTCCGTTTTGAGTGTGCTCTATATGAAACTTGCTTGATTTTGCATGTTGATTCATATTATCATGTTGCATCCATGTTTTGGTGTGTTTGCTTGATGTTTGTATGCTTTTTGCATCAATGCCATGTTTAACTTGTTTTGCTCATATCTTCTAGGTTGTAGCTCCGAATCTAATGAACTTTATATGTAACTTGACTAGAATTTCGTGTAGATTCTCTTGGTGCTCTTTAACTTGCTGTTTAACAACTTCAACTTAATGGCTATTCAGATCTGGACCAATTTCGAAATTTGCATACGAGGACTTACCGGAATTGTTATATGTTGTTTCCGGCCTCATTTAAACTTGCCTTGATGTGTTGTTCTTGTTTGCATCATCTCTTGCCATGAGTAGCTTCATGTAGCTTTGTCATGCATCATGCTTGTTGTGCATCATGTCTTGTTCATGTGTGGTGTGTTTACCCTGTTGTGTGCTTCTTCTCGATAGTTTCTCGTTTCGTTGCGATCGTGAGGATTCGTTCGTCTACGTGTGGTTCGTCTTCGTGGCTTCATCTTCTTCATGGGCTCGTTCTTCTTCCTAGCGGGATTTCAGGCAAGATGACCGCTACCCTGGATCTCACTACTATCATTGCTATGCTAGTTGCTTCGTTCTATCGCTATGCTGCGTTACCTATCATTTGCTCTTCAAGCCTCCCAAATTGCCATGAACCTCTAACCTTTGACACCATTCCTAGCAAACCATTGCTTGGCTATGTTACCGCTTCGCTCAGCCCCTCTTATAGTGTTGTTAGTTGCAGGTGAAGTTGAAGATTGCTCCATGGTGGACAGGGTTATGTTGGGATATCACAATATCTCTTATATTATTAATGCATCTATATACTTGGTAAAGGGTGGAAGGCTCGGCCTTATGCACAGTGTTTTGTTCCACTCTTGCCGCCCTAGTTTCCGTCATACCGGTGTTATGTTCTGGATTTTGCGTTCCTAACGCGGTCGAGTGATTTATGGGACCCCCGACGGTTCGCTTTGAATAAAACTTGTCCAAAGAAGGCCCAACCTTGGTTTTACCATTTGCCTCACCACCACCTATACCCTTCCCTTGGGTCGGCCAACCCAAGGGTCATCTTTATTTTAGCCCCCGGCCAATGCTTGTCTAAGTGCTGGTCCGAACCGGCAGATGCTGGGCCCCCTCGGGAAACTAGAGTCTGGTTTTACTCGTGGGTGACCTATCCGGTGTTGCCACGAGCGAGATATGTGCAGCTCCTATCGGGATTGTCGGCGCATCGGGCGGCTTTGCTGGTCTTGTTTTACCATTGTTGAAATGTCTTGTAAACCGGGATTACGAGGCTGATCGGGTCTTCCCGGGAGAAGGTCTATTCCTTCGTTGATCGCGAGAGCTTGTCATGGGCTAAGTTGGGACACCCTGCGGTATATAAACTTTCGAGAGCCGTGCCAGCGGTTATGTGGCAGATGGGAATTTGTTAATGTCCGATTGTAGATAACTTGACACGGATCCGAATTAAAACGCATCAACGCGTGTGTAGCCGTGATGGTCTCTTCTCGTGGAGTCCGGGAAGTGAACACGGTTTCTGTGTTATGTTTGACGTAAGTAGGAGTTCAGGATCACCTCTTGATCATTGCTAGTTGACGACCATTCCTTTGCTCCTCTTCTCGCTCTCATTTGCGTATGTTAGCCACCATATCATGCTTAGTCGCTGCTGCAACCTCACCACTTTACCCCTTCCTTTCCCATTAAGCTTTGCTAGTCTTGATACCCATGGTAATGGGATTGCTTGAGTCCTCGTGGCTCACAGATTACTACAACAACAGTTGCAGGTACAGGTTATGCGATGATCATGACGTGAGAGCGATGTTTGCATGTTTTGGAGTTCTTCTTCTGCTTCTTCTTCGATCAGGGGATAGGTTCCAGGTCGACAGCCTGGGCTAGTAGGGTGGATGTCGTTTGAGTTTCTGTTTGTGTTTCATCCGTAGTCGGATGGTGCTCTTATGTATGATGTATTGTTGTATTCTTGTGGCATTGTATGCCTCTTGTATGTATCCCCATCTATTATGTAATGTTGATGTAATGATATCCACCTTGCAAAAGCGTTCCAATATGCGGGTCTATCCTTGGTGGGACCTTCGAGTTCCTTTTGGATAGGGTCGCATCTTGGGCGTGAAAAGTTAATATCGAGCCTCGACCGACCCTAAGGCCCCTTGATTGATCGTGTAGTTTGGCCGTTGTTGAGTCTAGAAGAAAACTTTTTCGGAGTCTAGTTATATCGGAGAGTAGGAATTCTTTTTACTCCTTAGCCTCTTCGTCGCTCTGGTGAGGAATCTTGACGTAGGTGTTTTGAATTACTCCTCTTCCCCTTCAAATTTTTCTTTAGGTTCACGCAGTTGGTTTTCCGATCGTTGGTCCTCAGCTCATTTCATCCGGTGCATTTCTCGTCAAGTTGACTCAAGCCTCTTCATCTTTGGGTTCAATCCTCAGTTGTCCTTTATTTTTCCCACCCGCCACCCTTCTTCCTCTCGGAACCGGAGTCCCTAATCGAGTATCCATCCTACTCGTGTGAAGTCCTTGCTTTCTTTCCTCAATGATTTCAACCGGTGTTTTCTCTTCAAGTTATTCGTCGATTTCCCCTTCCAAGTTGCCTTTGTTTTCCCACCCTCCCATCCTCTTCTTCCCGGAGCATGAGTCTCTTTCATCCATCAATTTCATTCATACGGAGACTCTTCAATCTTCCCTCAATTATTTCAACTGGTGAATTCTCATCTCGTTTGTCGTTCGTCATCTTTTTTTCTTCTCCGGTGGACTCAATTCAAGTTTTCGGATTGATCATATTCTTTTCCGTAGCCCAAGTGTTCTATCTGCTCAAGACATCTCAGGAGATTCGTCTGTGTTCCAATTAATTCGAGGTGGTCACCTCATTCAAATATTTCAATTGTTCCGGTGCATCATCTATCTTTTCAACAATCCTTTTCTACGGTGTTTTTTTAGTGAGCCCTAACCCACAGGTCTTTTCCCCGAATCTTACCTGACTCTGTTGATTCCTCGGAGTTATTCTCAATTCTTTTCAAGTGTAACGTAAGAATGGATTCCATCAGTCAGATGCCATCTCCAAGATCGCTTTCAAATTCTTTTCATCTTGGGTTCTACCTTTCCTCTTTTTCATTATTCCGGAGTTTCTCAACAATTTTGGTGGTGTTTCTCGTCATCATTTGAAGACCGAAGAAGAGTTTTTCCTCTAAATCTTGTTCGTTCTCCCGGAGATTCGCGGTGCTAGCTCGATGTTATCCTATCAAATTGTTTCAAGTCATACAAATTCTTTTCATCCATCCGGAGCAATTCAGGAGTTGCTTTCTCTCTCGATCATTCGGAGGCCATCTTTCCAGAAGATTTCTTCATTCTAACTTTTCGAATTCGTTCTCCAATTATTCTACGTTTGTGCCCCTTCGGGCATCTCAATATTCTTCCGGTGCTTCGCTCAAGTGTTCTTTAATCAGCTCATGATCTCTTCGTTCTTTTGCATCTAAATCCCCTCTAGCATTTTTGTTCTTCTAATTCTTCCCGGTGATTCATTCTCTTTCGTCAGTCATTTTCGAATTCTTACGATGGTTTGTTCAAGATTCTTTTCCTTGTTTATCATATTAATCTATTCGTTCTTTTCAATCCTACCGGTGGTTCATGAAGACCTTCTCAAGTTTGCGATATGTCAATTCTCAATCCTTTTCAAGAAGGATAAGTAGTATGCAAAAATCCATTGCTTGTCATCAATTTAATTTGATGAAGGATAATCATACAATAAATCTTATTCTTATTTCATCTAAGTGAGTAATCCCTTTCTTCGGATTTTGTTCTTGATGAATAAATTCTAGTTCCAAGTCTTTTCATCTTTTCTTTTCCGGAGTCCAAATGTCCTCGGCCATTTCGTTGGAACCCCCATCTAAATCATCGCAAGGCTCATCTTATTCTTTCCTCCTTCATTTATCCCATCATCCTTTTGTCACCGGAGTTCTTCATGATGATTCTTCATGATTTAATTCATTCTTCAAGAGTTTATCAAGTATCATTCCATCCTCTCTAGTTCGTGTTCTATTCTTTCCTTGTTTCAGCCGGAGTGCTTCCTAAATCCTTTCAGCCTTATTCGTTTCTTTTCTCATTATAACCACTCCGGTTAGAACGAGTCGTTTCTTAGTCTATCTGATTCCGTGAGTTTTTGATTCTCGTACCGTTCCTCTCTTCTTCTCGAGTGCTCTCAATTTTTTTGCTCTTTTTTTCTTGAGTTCTTGTTTCACCTCATCCTTTTCCCTTCCGTCTCGGTCCTAAGATCTCGGGACGAGATCTCTTGTTAGTGGAGGAGTGTTGTAACGCCCCGGATTCGTTGCGCCAGGTGTCCTCCAGTTATTCACCGTCATTTCCATGTCATTTGCTTGCGTGTTGCATTTTATCATGTCATCATGTGCATCGCTTTGGCATACGTGTTCGTCTCATGCATCTGAGCATTTTCCCCGTTGTCCGTTTTGTAATCCGGCGCTCCTATGTCCTCCGGCATTCCCCTCTTGTCTCTTTTCGTGAGTGGGTGTTAAACGTTCTCGGAATGGACCGAGGCTTGCCAAGCAGCCTTGGTATAGCACCGGTACACCGCCTGTCAAGTTTCGTGCCATTTGGAGGTCGTTTGATACTCCAACGGTTAACCGGGTAACCGCAAAAGCCCCCTTCTCTTTTCAGCCCAACACCCCTTCCAAAGTGGCCCAAAACCCAGCATACTCCTCTCCATGTTCTCCGCCGTTCGATCACGATCGCGTGGCCGAAAACCGCTCCTCATTTGGACTCTCCTAGCTCCCTCTACCTATAAATATGTGTCCCTCCCGGATTTTTCGCGCAGTCCAACCCTACCCCCGCTCCTCTCCGCGCCGCCGGACATGTCCGCCCGGTCACCGGACACGTCCACCGCCGCCAGCCACCTCACCCGGCCAATAGGCGCCGCCACGTCAGCCGCCGCCGCCCGAGCAGTGGCATCGCGCCACGTGGCCCCGCCGCCTCCGCCGCCGCCCGACCCGCGAAACGCGCGGCAAATCCCTCGCCGTCGCGCCGCTTTGATACTTTGCCGCCGCGCCAGGCGAACCCGCTCCGCCGCCCGTTGCTGCCGCGCGCTGCCGGGCCCTCGTCGCCCGCCGGCGACGCGCCGCCCGCGGACAGGCGCCAGCGCCGCCAGCGTCCGCGCGACCCGACCCAGCGCCAAGCCTCCGTGCAGCACCGCCTCGGCCAGCGGAGCCGCCCGCACCTCATCGGCCGTGAGCTCCGGCGAGCTCGCCTCCGTGCCCCCGCGCCGCCCCTGCCGAGATCCGACCGGATCCGGCCCGATCCGGCCCGGGGCGCCTCATCCCCGACCTCTCCGACGCCTCTCCGGTCGTCTCCCTCCTCTCCGGCATCTTCTCCAGCGAAGTCCTCCGACCATCCTTGTTAACCGTGTAGATCGAAGGTTGACCTCGTATCCACTAAGTCCCGTATATTCATACATTATCATGCCATTTTCATCGCATCATATATCTGTGCATGTAGCTCCGTTTTGTGCGTGTAATATGTCAAATTGTTCGTCTCGACGAGTACTTCATTTCATTCCATTGAATCATTTTCATTTGAGCTCACTTGATGCCCGAAATGCTGTTGGAAGAGTGCATGTTCTTTGTTAATCTTTGGCTGTTATAACTTGCTCATTTGTCATTTTTGCCATGTTGTGCATCCTATGAGGTTGATGTCTACATGTGTTTTGATCTATGCTATGCCATCTTTCCAGTGGTGCCAACCATGTATTTTTGTGAGTTGTGTGATGAGTGCATCAAGCTTGTTAAGGAGGGTACTTGCTGTTGCTGTTTTCCTGACAGATTCTGTTATATTTTGTTGCTATGTTAACATGCTTCTACAAGTCATTTCGTGCATTATTCTGGAGATGTTCACTAAGGATGTTTTGTTATACATGTCTTGCTCTATCCATTCATGCCCTTGGTTGCAATTATAGCTTTTTGTAGCTTATTGTAATCTTGCTCCAAACTTGCTAAATGATGTTGCTATCAGCCTGTTAACGTTAAATTCACTAGTTCCCATGTGTTTTGCTAGTGTTCCATGCACCCTATGACCTTGCTCTTGCCATGCTTAGCTTCATAAACATGATTTCTTACTGTTGGTTGCCTTGCCATGCCATGTATTGCTCTGTGGTGAGTGGTTCAAGCTCACCAACATGCCTACTTATTGTTGTTCCTGCCATGTTTGAATCTGTAATATAACTTGCCATGTTTACATGGGTGCCATCATATTTTCTGTGCCTTTTTGGCTCATGGTCAGTAAGGGTCTTTTGTTCTATGCTATTAGTAGATTCATGCCATGCCATTGTTTGCCATGATAAGTTCCTGTAACATATTGTTTGATAGCTCTAAACATTGCAACCTGATGTTATTTCTGCTAAAGTCTGAACTGTTATTATTTGCGATCTTTCCATGTGTATTTGGGCATGTTCTAGTGATTTCTGGAGATAGCTCAGTGTTCATGTTTTGTCATGCTTTACCTGTACTTCATGCTCATGCCTTTTGTTCTTATGTTGGGGTCCTGTAGCATGTTGTTTTGATGCTTGCAATATGCCTAGTTGCTGTTTTGGACAGATTGTTGTTATGACTTGTATAGAGTGTATGTGTTGCGTCGATGCTCCGTTTTGAGTGTGCTCTATATGAAACTTGCTTGATTTTGCATGTTGATTCATATTATCATGTTGCATCCATGTTTTGGTGTGTTTGCTTGATGTTTGTATGCTTTTTGCATCAATGCCATGTTTAACTTGTTTTGCTCATATCTTCTAGGTTGTAGCTCCGAATCTAATGAACTTTATATGTAACTTGACTAGAATTTCGTGTAGATTCTCTTGGTGCTCTTTAACTTGCTGTTTAACAACTTCAACTTAATGGCTATTCAGATCTGGACCAATTTCGAAATTTGCATACGAGGACTTACCGGAATTGTTATATGTTGTTTCCGGCCTCATTTAAACTTGCCTTGATGTGTTGTTCTTGTTTGCATCATCTCTTGCCATGAGTAGCTTCATGTAGCTTTGTCATGAATCATGCTTGTTGTGCATCATGTCTTGTTCATGTGTGGTGTGTTTACCATGTTGTGTGCTTCTTCTTGATAGTTTCCCGTTTCGTTGCGATCGTGAGGATTCGTTCGTCTACGTGTGGTTCGTCTTCGTGGCTTCATCTTCTTCATGGGCTCGTTCTTTTTCCTAGCGGGATTTCAGGCAAGATGACCGCTACCCTGGATCTCACTACTATCATTGCTATGCTAGTTGCTTCGTTCTATCGCTATGCTGCGTTACCTATCATTTGCTCTTCAAGCCTCCCAAATTGCCATGAACCTCTAACCTTTGACACCATTCCTAGCAAACCATTGCTTGGCTATGTTACCGTTTTGCTCAGCCCCTCTTATAGCGTTGTTAGTTGCAGGTGAAGTTGAAGATTGCTCCATGGTGGACAGGGTTATGTTGGGATATCACAATATCTCTTATATTATTAATGCATTTATATACTTGGTAAAGGGTGGAAGGCTCGGCCTTATGCCTGGTGTTTTGTTCCACTCTTGCCGCCCTAGTTTCCGTCATACCGGTGTTATGTTCCTGGATTTTGCGTTCCTAACGCGGTCGAGTGATTTATGGGACCCCCCTGACAGTTCGCTTTGAATAAAACTTGTCCAGCAAGGCCCAACCTTGGTTTTACCATTTGCCTCACCACCACCTATACCCTTCCCTTGGGTCGGCCAACCCAAGGGTCATCTTTATTTTAGCCCCCCCCCGGCCAATGCTTGTCTAAGTGCTGGTCTGAACCGGGCAGACTGCGGGCCCCCCTCGGGGAAACTCGAGGTCTGGTTTTACTCGTAGGCTGACCTATCCAGTCTTGCCCTGAGAACGAGATATGTGCAGCTCCTATCGGGATTGTCGGCGCATCGGGCGGCTTTGCTGGTCTTGTTTTACCATTGTTGAAATGTCTTGTAAACCGGGATTCCGAGATGATCGGGTCTTCTGGGAGAAGGTCTATTCCTTCGTTGATCGCGAGAGCTTGTCATGGGCTAAGTTGGGACACCCCTGCAGGTTATAAACTTTCGAGAGCCGTGCCCGCGGTTATGTGGCAGATGGGAATTTGTTAATGTCCGTTGTAGATAACTTGACACCAGATCCGAATTAAAACGCATCAACGCGTGTGTAGCCGTGATGGTCTCTTCTCGGCGGTCCGGAAGTGAACACGGTTTCGTGTTATGTTTGGCGTAAGTAGGAGTTCAGGATCACCTCTTGATCATTGCTAGTTGACGACCGTTCCTTTGCTCCTCTTCTCGCTCTCATTTGCGTATGTTGGCCACCATATCATGCTTAGTCGCTGCTGCAACCTCACCACTTTACCCTTTCCTTTCCCATTAAGCTTTGCTAGTCTTGATACCCATGGTAATGGGATTAATGAGTCCTCGTGGCTCACAGATTACTACAACAATAGTTGCAGGTACAAGTTATGCGATGATCATGACGCGAGAGCGATGTTTGCTTGTTTTGGAGTTCTTCTTCTGCTTCTTCTTGATCGGGGATAGGTTCGGTCGGCAGCCTGGGCTAGCGAGGTGGATGTCGTTTGAGTTTCTGTTTGTGTTTCATCCGTAGTCGGATGGTGCTCTTATGTATGATGTATTGTTGTATTCTTGTGGCATTGTATGCCTCTTGTATGTATCCCCATCTATTATGTAATGTTGATGTAATGATATCCACCTTGCAAAAGCGTTCCAATATGGGTCTATCCTTGGTGGGACCTTGAGTTCCTTTTCGATAGGGTCGCATCTTGGGCGTGACAAGTTGGTATCGAGCCTCGACCGACCCTAAGAGCCCCTTGATTGATCGTGTAGTTTGGCCGTTGTTGAGTCTAGAAGAAAACTTTTTGAGTCTAGTTATATCGAGAGTAGGAATTCTTTTTACTCCTCGGCCTCTTAAATCGCTCCGGTGAGGAATCTTGACGTAGGTGTTTTGAATTACTCCTCTTCCCCTTCAAATTTTTCTTTAGGTTCACGCAGTTGGTTTTCCGATCGTTGGTCCTCAGCTCTTTTCATCCGGTGCATTTCTCGTCAAGTTGACTCAAGCCTCTTCATCTTTGGGTTCAATCCTCAGTTGTGCTTTATTTTTCCCACCCACCACCCTTCTTCCTCTCGGAACCGGAGCCCCTAATCGAGTATCCATCCTACTCGTGTGAAGTCCTTGCTTTCTTTCCTCAATGATTTCAACCGGTGTTTTCTCTTCAAGTTATTCGTCGATTTCCCCTTCCAAGTTGCCTTTGTTTTCCCACCCTCCCATCCTCTTCTTCCCGGAGCATGAGTCTCTTTCGTCCATCAATTTCATTCGTACGGAGACTCTTCAATCTTCCCTCAATTATTTCAACTGGTGAATTCTCATCTCGTTTGTCGTTCGTCATATTTTTTTCTTCTCCGGTGGACTCAATTCAAGTTTTTCGGGTTGATCATATTCTTTTCCGTAGCCCAAGTGTTCTATCTGCTCAAGACATCTCAGGAGATTCGTCTGTGTTCCAATTAATTCGAGGTGGTCACCTCATTCAAATATTTCAATTGTTCCGGTGCATCATCTATCTTTTCAACAATCCTTTTCTACGGTGTTTTTTTAGTGGGCCCTAACCCACAGGACTTTTCCCAGGATCTTACCTGACTCTTCTGATTCCCCGGAGTTATTCTCATTTCTTTTCAAGTGTAACATAAGAATGGATTCCATCAGTCAGATGCCATCTCCAAGATCGCTTTCAAATTCTTTTCATCTTGGGTTCTACCTTTCCTCTTTTTCATTATTCCGGAGTTTCTCAACAATTTTGGTGCTCGCCTAAGTTTTGAAAATCCTACCGAGTGGAGTGCAGACCTCCCACTCGGAGGCTTAGCTGCAGCCCAGTGCCTGCCTAAATGAATTGGGGAACAAGTCGATTGCAATAAGCACCTCGCTTTAACCTGCAAAAGATACCTCAAACCAAATGCAAGCATATTTAAAACGTCGAATCCAAAGTCGGATAACACCTAACGGAAGCGAAAGTGCTCAGGCGCTAAGCCTGTTAAGGTTTGTCGGTTACAAAAATCACTCGGCATACTGAGGCAAATTTAAAGTGTCGAGCTCAAGAAGTTTTTTACCCCTCCTGTGGAGGGCTGGAAGGTGCAACAAACTCGTCCAGGTCGATTCCATCAGCAATCCAAGTGGCAGCGGCGATGAAGGTCTCCATGAATGACCGGAAATCGTGTTTCTTGGTGTTAGACACCCTAAGGGCCGCCAGCTTGTCCTCTCGTGCTTCCTTGCAATAAACTTGGGCGGAGATAGAAACAACGTCGGCGCCACACAGGCGAAGACTTCTTCCACTCCTGCACTCGACTTGGGATCGTGTTCACCGAGTCATCGAGACTCAAGGTCATTCGGAGGCGTCTCCTTTGGGCGAGCATGGTGTCGATCGCGGAAGTGGCGACCTTCAGCCTTGTGAGATAATCAGCGGCGGCAACACGAGATTCGAGCGGAACACGTTCATGGCGACTTCATCCGTCACAGGAGAGTTGATGGGGTCCAGGTTTGGCTCCAGTCGACCAGTCTCCTCTTCAAAGTTCTGGCAAAATTCTGCAAGCACAACCACCGAGTCAAGACAACAGTCGAATGGAAAGATCACAGTTAAAATACTTGTTTGGTGCAAAAGATTACCTTCGAGCATGAGGAATAGCTTCTTGGCGAGTCCGCCCAGATAAGCCTCCAGATCGTTCTTCTTCCCCACCAACTCACTGCCCTTATCACTCAGGGCAATCTTATCACTTTTCAGTCGACTGACCTCTTTGTTGGCAGCATCAAGAGCAGCTTTCAGATTGGTGTTTTCTTCTTCAAGCTTGGTGACCGAAGCCAACTTCTCGTCTGCAAGCTTGGTCTTCTCTAAAGTTGTTTTCTGCATTTCAGCCAACTCAAGGTCTTTCTTCTTCTGGGCATCCTTCACTTTGCCTGCAAAGTTATAGCAAGGTCAGAATTTGAAACAAATGAGGGGCAAAGGCAGTCGTCGAAAGCCTCACCAAACATACCTTTAGTTTCCTCCTTCGCCTTCGTTAAATTCTCCTGGGCCAGCTTCAGATCAAGCTTGAGCTGGATGTGTTTGTTCTCCAACTCAGTGTAACGAGCTGCAAGGTCGCAGGATTTCTACGAAGAACCAATCGACAAAATGTCAAAGACAATTCACTTCCGAGTGACTAAGGAAAAATCATACGTTTCTAAGACTACAGCCGAATACAAACATTCGACCATAGTCTCGGGGACTACACCCAGTGGGTGCACTCAGCGTGCCCCCACTAGTTCTATCAAGATAGAGTCGACCAATCGACCAACAAAAAAGACAGAGAGAGGTGTTCTTCACACTGTAATCGACTGCCAGCAGTAGACCACACTCTCGGGGACTACACCTAGTGGGTGCACTCAGCGTGCCCCCACCGGTTTATGAATCCATTCGACCTAGTCGAATAAAGGAAAAATTTAAGACATAAAGACTATGGTCGACTGCCAGCAGTCCACCATAGCCTTGGGGACTACACCCAGTGGGTGCACTCAGCGTGCCCCCACTAACCCGGAATATCAATCGACACACCCAGTGGGTGTAAGAAGACGAACACTAGGAATTTCAGAAAGAAGAATCGTCAGACATCATATCCTAACAGAACAGGCGATGACCGACTGACCTGACCGTTACTCTGAAGAGCTGAACTGGCGTCATAGGCTGCCTGGCTGGCTTCTTGGATGGCCTTCACTTGCTCCATCATGACTCTCACCTGGCGTATTGCTTCTTTCGCAGCACCGGCTTGGTCCTCTGGGACGTAGTGGGTCGAGAAAAGTGAAGGCTGTACAGCACTCGACGACGTGGGGCGAGCACTCGTCAACGGCACCGCAAAAGATACGGTAGGCCGAGTGATGTTCTCTCCCTCCGCGACCAGTGTCTCGGGTGCTGGCACGTCCAGAGTCGCCTTGCCAGCAGACGCTTTCCTGCTCCTCCTTTGCCTCAGTGGTTCCTCATCGTCATCGTCAGGAAGGGTAATAACAACATTAGATGGAGCTACAGAAAAGAATCAAAATTAGAGACAAAGAGCCAATCGACTGAAGACAGAACTATGGAAGTCATACCAGGTTTTGAAGTGGCAGCGTCTTCCATCTCATGATCTTCAGCCCTGGCCGAGGTATCAGAAGTAGCAGCGCTGCAGTTCCAGAAGTCAGTCGGCTGATTCATGAGTCGACCAAAAATAAGTTCATGTGGAACAGAAAAACTCAAGTAGCATCATTACCCTGAGATAGTGGGGATCACCATCTTCATCTTCAGCAAGACCTTAGCCGGCTTCGACGGCGCCACTCTGTATTGCCGAGCTTTCTCGATCGGCCTTTGGAGAAGTGGTTCGAGGGCTCTTAGTCGTGGCGACAATCGCGACCCCTTACCACGCTTCGGTCGCAGGTCATGGGCGAGCTTGGCGTCTTTCCGGCGAGTGGTGCAACTTCCTCCTCCTCCTCTTCTTCCTCCTCACCAGAGTCATCACCTTCGTCATCATCAGCAGCATCCGAATCCCACTCCTCCTGGCTTTCGCCCCCACTTCCTTCCTCCTCCTCAGTCGGCGTCTGTGCTCCATTGGGTATCGAGTATAGTTCAGTGGTGGCCTGACAGACTACAAAACAAAGATCAATCGACCAATTTGCAACAAAGCAGAATGGATAAAGCAAGATTACAATTAAGGATAAAGTGGGCATACCGTGTCCGGAGTGTAGGAATGGTCGAGTGGCGGAATCCTGCTGGCCCCTCGAGGGTTGTCCTTATTTCCTGTGATCGCGGTCATCCACCTCTCCAGTGTGGCGTCGTCGACTGCTTCTGGATGGACCCGAGTTTCATCCTCGGTTCCATAGTACAGCCACATCGGGTGGCCTCGGTACTGAAGTGGTTGGATGCGTCGCCTAAGGAAGACCTCCAGAAGGTCCATACCCGTCACTCCTTCCCGAACTAGCTGGACTACACGCTCCATCAACATTTTTACTTGGGCTTTCTCCTCAGGGAGCACCTTCAGAGAAGAGGGCTTGTTCACTCGGTCCATGGAAAGCGGAGGAGACCAATGGTCGCCCGACGTCGACTCGTCTTAGCAATAGAACCAAGTCGACCGCCATCCTCCGACCGACTTCGGAAGGGTCATGGCGAAAAAGTACTCTTGCTCCTCATCTGAATCCCAAGACCCCTTTTATCTGAATAACCTTAGTCCTATCGTCATCCGGACTCGCCTTTTCACTTTATCTGTGGCGACAAGTGAATATGTGCTTAAAGAGACCCAGTGTGGTCGACAACCCAGGAAGTTCTCGCACATGGACACGAAGGCAGCTAGGTAGGCAATGGAATTTGGATTGAAATGGTGGAGTTGTGCCCCAAAGAAATTCAAGAACCCACGGAAGAAAACACTCGGAGGCAGGGAGAACCCACGGTCTACGTGAGTAGCTAGAAGAACGCACTCACCCTCCTGCGGCTGCGGTTGCCACTCGTTCCCCGGGAGCCTTGCTGCCCCGTGAGGGATCAAGCCCTCGTTGGCCATCTCATTGAGATCCATCTCGGTGATGGTCGAGCGGATCCAATCCCCTTGGACCCAACCTTGCGGCAGGCGGGACCTTGACGAGGATCCGCCCCGACTGGACGCTCTCCCTTTCGCCTTCCCCGTCGCCATCACCTTCTTCGCGCGCTCCAAAGCCGCCGTCTTCTCCTTCACCATTGTCGCCGGCGAAGCGCACGAGGAGTGGATGAGCGGGAGCGAGAGCAGGTACGGCGGGCGGAGATGGAGAGGGCAGAAGGAGAAATGGGAGGATACTGTTCAAAAACCCTCGCCTGGCGCCTTTTATAAGGATGCTTCCGAGTGGCTGACGAGTGGGCCCGGGCGATCCTATCACATCCCGAAACAGTCGCGCGCACGCGATACGTGGCGAAAAAGGTGGCGCAAAAATCGAGGCGTCTATGCCCTATCCCATCCGAGCGCTGTGATCCGCCCCGCTTCGCGCGCTTCCCAAAATTCGGATCCCACGAAATCCGCTAACAGCAGATCAATCTGTTAGATGGAAGATTTCCTGCGATCCGTCGCTCGGAAGTTTACTAAGTTCAAAAGTTCACTCGACGGGAGAAAAGAATGGATCAAGGCGACTGAAAGAAAAGTTGCTGCCATCAACAAAAAGATTATTGGTCCAAGATGAGACATGTTCAGAACACAAAAGCAGGTCGGAAATATTATCAACTCCTTCCTCACTCAAACCTCGATCCATTCGGGGGCTAATGATAAAGTCATGTACCTAGGGTAGGGTCATAGACCTTCTTAAGTACCCTTCCCAAGGACACCCTCAGAAGAAACTGCCTTCGAGTCGACCAAGAGAGACTTCACTCGACGGACTCGAGGGACTCAACCATGAAGACTCACTCGACCACCAGGAGATCAAGAGCCACTCTGCATCCAAACGGTCTGTAATTAAGTAGCCTTTATGGCATTTAGGACACTTTATGTAAGGCATTACCAGTAACGCCTAGCCTTAATGTACTTTATACCCTGCATAACTGAGGGTCGGAGGGGTCTGGCAGACACTATATAAGCCACCCCCCTCCTCAGTGTAAAGGGTTCGCACCCCTGTAATCTATACACACATAATCCAGTCGACCGCCTCCGGGCTCCGAGACGTAGGGCTGTTACTTCCTCCGAGAAGGGCCTGAACTCATACATCCCTTGTCCACACAACTGCTCCATAGCTAGGATCTTGCCTCTCCATACCTACCCCCCATTCTACTGTCAGACTTAGAACCACGACAGCGCCCACGCGATCCGTAGATCGATCTTGATTGTCTATCTCGCAAGTCTGGAGCGTTCCCCTGTGGCCTTGTGCTTTTTGAGCGATGCCGGGGTACGGTTCTAATGGAGGGCCTAAAGGCCTCTCTGTCGTGGCCACGAGGTGGTCGGTCAGCCGTATTGTGCTCTGGTGATGCAGGTTTATATGCCTTCCCCTCTAATCGGGGGAGAAACTTGCGTTTGGGGTAGCTTTTGGAGGGGCGTTCTAGTTCATACTCTTCGGCCGCAAGGACTTCAGTTCATCTGTCGGCTAGCAGGTCTTGATCAGCTCTAAGCTGTTGCTGCTTTTTCTTTAGGATGTTCGCCGTGGCCATAATCCTGCGTTTGAAACGCTCTTGTTCGACGGGATCCTCGGGCACGACGAATTCGTCGTCGTCGAGGCTTGCCTCGTCTCCGGAGGGAGGCATGTAATTATCATCCTCTATCTCTTAAATGCGCTCTCTCGTGAGGGCTGGCTTCTCCGTCCTCCTTTGCTGAATCTTCTTTGGAGGGGTTGTCTTCGACACTCTACGGGGTGTTATTATGTCCGGCCGGAATCTCCATTCTTCTTGTGGCGGGATTTAGAGTGGCGCCACGGCGCCGGGCGCTTGGGCTGTTTCTTGGAGGAGTCTTCCTCCGCTGCTTCTTCGCCATTCCCATCCTTTGGGATGTCCACCATGTATATGTCGTATGACGAGGTGGTCTTCCAGTGCCCCGTAGGTGCTGGTTCTTGGTCGTCTCCGGCATCGTCGTCCATACCGTCGATGTCTTCGGAGTCGTAGTCTAGCATGTCTGTTAGATCGTCGACAGTGGCTACAAAGTGGGTGGTGGGTGGGCTTTGAATTTCTTTGTCGTCCGCGTCCCAACCATCCTGACCGCAATTCGGCCAGGGCTCTCCTGATAGCGAGAGATACTTTAGCGAATTCAGGATGTCGCCAAAAGGTGAGTGTTGAAAGATGTCCGCAGCGGTGAACTCCATGATCGGCGCCCAATCGGATTCGATTGGAGGGGGCGCGGGAGGTTTGGAGTCCGAAGAGGAGTCCGGCACCTCGGAGTCACGAGCCTCACAAGGGTCAAAATCAGTATTCGGCTCCATCGCCGTAGAGGTTGCAGCCCCCGAGGCGGTGTCTAGCCACCCGTCCTCGATCTGCGCGGTCGGCTCCGAATTAAAGGTCGGAGCGGACTCATGTGCGGCCTCCGGGCACTTTGTCCGCAGCAGAGCTAAATCATGCCCATCGTGACGGTCGGGGCTGCTTCGTTGTGGCTCGAATCCGTCGAAGATCAAGTCTCCGCGGATGTCGGCCGTGAAGTTCAGGTTTCCAAATCTGACATGATGGCCAGGGGCGTAGCTTTCAATCTGCTCGGATGGCTGCGAATTGGCCCGATGCAAAAGCCGCCCGAATCTGAAGATCTGTCCGGGAGAAAAGTCTCACCTGGACCGCGTCGTTGTTGATGATCGAAGGAGCCATCAAGCCTATCGATCCGCGCGCGGAGGAACTCTCAATGAAAGCACCAATGTCGGTGTCAAAACCGGCGGATCTCGGGTAGGGGGTCCCGAACTGTGCGTCTAGGCGGATGGTAACAGGAGACAAGGGACACGATGTTTTTATCCAGGTTCGGGCCCTCTTGATGGAGGTAAAACCCTACTCCTGCTTGATTGATATTGATGATATGGGTAGTACAAGAGTGGATCTACCACGAGATCAAGGAGGCTAAACCCTAGAAGCTAGCCTATGGTATGATTGTTGTTCGTCCTATGGACTAAAACCCTCCGGTTTATATAGACACCGGAGAGGGCTAGGGTTACACAGAGTCGGTTACAATGGTAGGAGATCTACATATCCTTATTGCCAAGCTTGCCTTCCACGCCAAGGAAAGTCCCATCCGGACACGGGACGAAGTCTTCAATCTTGTATCTTCATAGTCTTGGAGTCCGGCCGATGATGATAGTTCGGCTATCCGGACACCCCCTAGTCCAGGACTCCCTCAATCCTCCTAGCTCCTCGGGGATTATCTTTGTTCCCTATGATGGCAGTCATCCACCTCTCCAGTGTGGCGTCGTCGACCTCCTCTGGGTGGACCCGAGTGGTGTCTTCGGTACCAGAGTACAACCACATCGGGTGACCTTGGTATTGAAGTGGCTGAATGCGCTGTCAAAGGAAAACCTCCAGAAGATCCATGCCACTCACCCTGTCACGGATGAGCTGAACTACGCGCTCTACCAACATCTTAACCTGGGCCTTCACCTCCGGGACCACCTTCAGCGAGGACGGCTTGTTCACTCGGTCCATGGAGAAAGGAGGGAGTCTAGTCGACTGCCCTGGTGTCGGCTGGTCTTGGCAGTAGAACTAAGTCGACTGCCACCCTCGAACTGACTCGGGAAGAGTCATGGCTGGAAAGGCACTTTTACTCCTCATCTGAGCCCCAAGACCCCCGCACATCTGGATTACTTGGGTTCTCTCGTCATTCGGACTAGCCTTTTTTACCGTCTGAGAACGACAGGTGAATATGTGTTTGAAAAGGCCCCAGTGCGGCCGACAACCCAAGAAGTTCTCACACAAGGACACGAAAGCGGCGAGATAGACAACAGAGTTGGGCGTGAAGTGGTGGAGTTGTGCCCCAAAGAAGTTCAGAAATCCCCAAAAGAAAGGACTCGGCGGTAGAGAAAACCCGCGGTCAACGTGGGTGGCTAAGAGGACGCACTCACCCTCCTAAGGCTGCGGCTGCCACTCCGTCCCCGGAAGCCTCGCTGACCCATGGGGGATCAGTCCTTCGTTCGCAAGGTCGTCGAGGTCCTTCTGGCTAATGGTCGAGCGGATCCAGTCTCCCTGGATCCAGCCATGCGGCAGGCTGGCCCGCGACGAGGATCCAGCCCGACTGGTCGCCCTTCCCTTCACCTTCGTCGTCGCCTTCTTTGCCCACTCCAAAGCCGCCGTCTTCTCCTTCACCATTTTCGCCGGCGAAGCAGGCACAGAGCAGCAGTGTTGAGCGGGTGGCGAGCGCAGCAGACGAATCTAAGGAAGAGGGAAGGGAAAATGAGGGCGCACTGTTCAAAAGACCCCTGTCCGGCGCCTTATATGAAGTCGCTTCCGAGTGGCTGACTGGTAGGCCCAGGCGATCCTGTCAAATCCCGCAACAATCGCGCGCGCGATACGTGGCGAAAAAGGTGGCATGGAGATCGAGGCGTCTTTGCCTTATCCCATTCGAGTACCGCGGCCTCCTCCGCTTCGTGCGCTTCCCGAAATTCGGATCCCGCTAAATCCGCGAACAGCAGAGCAACTTGTCAGACGGCAGATTTCCTTCGATCCGTCGCTTGGAAAGCTCCAAGTTCATAAAGTTCACTCGACAGATGCAAAGAATGGATCAAGGTGACTAAAAGAGAAGTTGACGCCATCACTAAAAAGTCATTGGTCCAGAGTAAGACACACTCGCAGCACGAAAAACAGGTCGGAAGAATTCTCAACTCCTTCCTCACTCAAACTTCGATCCATTCGGGGGCTAATGATGAAGCCATGTACCTAGGGTAGTGTCATGGACCTATCCAAGGTACCCTCCCCAAGGACATCTCTAGAAGAAACTGCCTTTCAGTCGACCTGGAAGGATTCCACTCGACGGACTCGAAGACACTCGACCATGAAGACTCACTCGACCATCAGGGGATCTAGTATCATTCTGCACCCAAATGGTATGTTATTAAGTAGTCTTTATGGCCATGATAACACTTTATGTAGGGCGTTACCAGTAACACCAGGCCTTTATGTACATTGAACCTTCCGCTACATGGGCTAGCTGGGGTCCTGGCGCACTCTATATAAGCCACCCCCCCTCACAGGCAGAGGGGTTCGCACCCCTGTAACTCATACGCATATAATCCAGTCGACCGCCTCCGGGCTCCAAGACGTAGGGCTGTTACTTCCTCCGAGAAGGGCCTGAACTCATAAATCCCTTGCGTATACAACTACTCCATAGCTAGGATCTTGCCTCTCCATACCTACCCCCCTATTCTACTGTCAGGCTTAGAACCACGACACTTCGCCAAGCTCAGCGAGAGGTAGAGGTGTTACGAGGGGAGAGGGAGGCGCCAGGGACTAGGGTGCGCATCCCTCCCTCCCCCATCTTTATTTAGGGGCCCTGGGGGGCGCCGACCCCCTAGAGATCCCAACTCAAGGGGGGCGGCGGCCAAGGGGGGGAACTTTCCCCCAAGCCAAGTGGGGTGCCCCCCAACCCTAGGGTTTCCAACCCTAGGCGCAGGGGGAGGCCCAAGGGGGGCGCGCCAGCCCACTAGGAGCTGGTTCCCCTCCCACTTCAGCCCATGTGGCCCTCCGGGATAGATGGCCCCACTCGGTGGACCCACCCGGGACCCTTCCGGTGGTCCCGGTACAATACCGATGACCCCCAAAACTTTCCCGATGGCCGAAACTGGACTTCCTATATACAAATCTTCACCTCCGGACCATTCCGGAACTTCTCGCGATGTCCAGGATCTCATCCGGAACTCCGAACAACTTTTGGGTTACGGATACTAATATCTCTACAACCCTAGCGTCACCGAACCTTAAGTGTGTAGACCCTACAGGTCTGGGAGAAATGCAGACATGACCGAGACGACTCTCCGGCCAATAACCAACAGCGGGATCTAGATACCCATGTTGGCTCCCACATGTTCCACGATGATCTCATCGAATGAGCCACGATGTCGAGGATTCAAGTAATCCCGTATACAATTCCCTTTGTCAATCGGTACGTTACTTGCCCGAGATTCGATCATCGGTATCCCAATACCTCGTTCAATCTCGTTACCAGCAAGTCACTTTACTCGTACCATAATGCATGATCCCGTGACCAACCACTTGGTCACTTTGAGCTCATTATGATGATGCATTACCGAGTGGGCCCAGAGATACCTCTCCGTCATACGGAGTGACAAATCCCAGTCTCGATTTGAGTCAACCCAACAGACACTTTCGGAGACACCTGTAGTATACCTTTATAGCCACCCAGTTATGTTGTGATGTTTGGTACACCCAAAGCACTCTTACAGTATCCGGGAGTTACACGATCTCATGGTCTAAGGAAATGATACTTGACATTAGAAAAGCTCTAGCAAACGAACTACACGATCTTGTGCTATGCTTAGGATTGGGTCTTGTCCATCACATCATTCTCCCAATGATGTGATCCCGTTAAAAATGACATCCAATGTCATTGTCAGGAAACCGCAACCATCCATTTATGAACGAGCTAGTCAACTAGAGGCTCACTAGGGACATTTTGTGGTCTATTTATTCACGCATGTATTACGATTTCCGGATAACACAATTATAGCATGAACAATAGACAATTATCATGAACAAGGAAATATAATAATGACCATTTTATTATTGCCTCTAGGGCATATTTCCAACAGTCTCCCACTTGCACTAGAATCAATAATCTAGTTACATTGTGATGAATCGAACACCCATAGAGTTACGGTGTTGATCATGTTTTGCTCATGAAGAGGTTTAGTCAGCGGATCTGCGACATTCGGATCTGTGTGCACTTTACAAATATCTATGTCTCCATCTTGAACATTTTCACGAATGGAGTTGAGCGGCAACTTGATGCGTCTGGTCTTCTTGTGAAACCTAGGCTCCTTGGCAAGGGCAATGGCTCCAGTGTTGTCGAGAGAAGAGTCATCGGCCCGACGCATTGGGAATAACTCCTAGGTCGGTAATGAACTCCTTCATCCAGATTGCTTCATGTGTTGCCTCCGAGGCTGCCATGTACTCCGCTTCACATGTAGATCCCGCCACGACGCTCTGCTTGCAACTGCACCAGCTTATCGCCCCACCATTCAAAATATACACGTATCCGGTTTGTGACTTAGAGTCATCGGATCGTGTCGAAGCTAGCGTCGGCGTAACCCTTCGATGAGCTCTTCGTCACCTCCATATCTGAAACATATCCTTAGTCCTTTTCAGGTACTTCAGGATATTCTTGACCGCTATCCAGTGTTCCATGCCGGGATTACTTTGGTACCTTCCTACCAAACTTACGGCAAGGTTTACAAAGTTTAACGTAGGACACTATGTATTATTATTCAATTATCATTTAAGATTTTTTGCAGGAAAACTTCTTTCTAAATGGGAAGGTCCCTATGTTATCGAGGAGGTCTATCGTTCTGGTGCCATAGAAATCAACAACTTCGAAGGCACAAGTCCGAGGGTGGTAAACGGTCAAAGAATTAAACATTATATTTCAGGTAATCCTATCAATGTTGAAACTAATATTATTGAAACCGTAACCCCGAAGGAATACATAAGGGACACTTTCCAGAACGTTCCAGACTCCGGAAAGGAATGGTATGTGGTACGGTAAGTAAACCGACTCCAATGGCAATTTTTATCAGTTTTGGAATATTTAAGAATTTTAGGAAGAAAGAAGTAGTCCGAAAGGGACACGAGGCCCCCACGAGAGTGGAGGGCGCGCCCCCTCCTACTAGGCGCGCCCCCCTGTCTCATGGGCACCTCGTGTGCCTCCCGAACTCTGGTTTCTTGCACGTTACCTATTTTGGTCGGTAAAAATTCATTATATAAACTCCCGAAGGTTTTGACCACTGTATCACGCAATTATCCTCTGTTTTCGTTTCGAGTTGTTTCCGTTGCAGATCTAGAACACTATGACGTCACCCTCCTCAAACAACGAAGACAAGGATGCTTGGCTATTGAAGATAGAGCTGAAAAGAGAAGAACCGGAGGAGATCAACAAGGATGAAGAGATCAAGAAGGCCATGGAGGTTCAAGCTCCGGCGGTGAAAGAAGAAGACAACCCTCAACCTTTACCTAACCTCTTTACTCCAACCGAGATTGAAGCTTTCAAGATGATTGAGTTAGCTCGCATACAGAGCAAGTATCTCACGCAGGAGAATATTTTGTTGAAGGATCATATCGCCAGACTCGAGGGCATTATCCGCAAATTGGAGGAGCTTTTACGCTCGATGTGCGATTATCCACCATCATCATCACCACCTCCATCACCTCCGAGGCCATAATCACATGGGTATGGGCACTCCCCTTGGCAACTACCAAGCTTGGGGGAGGTGCCCCGGTATCGTATCACCATCACACTCCTCTCTTTACCGTTTTATTTAGTTCGATCCTTTTAGTAGTATCTTGATCTAGTAGATTGAAGTTTTGATATCAAGTAGTTTTGAGTTTTGCTTTGTGATCTCTTTTTGTAATCGAGTCCGTGAGCTATCTATAATAAAGATTAGTGTTGAGTCAAGGCCTTTGCTGTGTTGCTATGATCTTAAGGAAGTAGAAAGAATAAAAGAGTTCATATTGATCTTATGGTTAGTGATGACTTCACATATAGAAAGTATGAGGCATAAAAGTTGTTGAGGGTTGATAAACGTAGTTTTGGTCATCGTTGCAATTAATAGGAAGTGATAAGGAAAGAGAGGTTCACATATAAATATATTATCTTGGACATCTTTTATGATTGGGAGCACTCATTAAGTATGACATGCTAAAAGAGTTGACGTTGGACAAGGAAAACAACGTAATGGTTTATGTTTTCTCACATCTCAGTTAAAGTATATTGTCATTGACCTTCCAAACATGTTGAGCTTGCCTTTCCCCCTCTTGCTAGCCAAATTCCTTGCACTAAGTAGAGATACTACTTGTGCTTCCAAACATCCTTAAACCTAGTTTTGCCATGAGAGTCCACCATACCTACCTATGGATCGAGTAAGATCCTTCAAGTAAGTTGTCATGTTGCAGGCAATAAAAATTGCTATCCAAATATGTATGACTTATTAGTGCAGAGAAAATAAGCTTTGTACGATCTTGTTGTGGAGGTAATAAAAGCGACGGACTACATAATAAAGGTCCACATACAAGGGGCAATATAAAGTGACGTTCTTTTGCATTAAGATTTTGTGCATCCAACCCTAAAGGCACATGACAACTTCTGCTTCCCTCTGCGAAGGGCCTATCTTTTACTTTATGTTTTTACTTTATGCTTGAGTCAAGGTGATACCTTTCCCTTTTTCATTTTATCCTTTGGCAAGCTCCTCGTGTTTTAAAGATCATGATATATATATCCAGTTGGATGTAAGTTAGCATGGATTATTATTGTTGACATCACCTAAAGGTGAATATGTTGGGAGGCAACACAATGAGCCCCTATCTTTCTCAGTGTCCGGCTGAAACTCCATAACCACAAGTATTGCGTGAGTGTTAGCAATCATAGAAGACTACACGATAGTTGAGTATGTGAACTTACTGAAAAGCTCTATTGTTGACTCTTTTTGATGTTATGATAAATTGCAATTGCTTCAATCACTGAGATTATAGTTTGTTAGTTCCCAATGAAGTTTTTGAACCATACTTGACATTGTGAATTGATTGTTACTTGAGCATAAGAAATCATATGATAAAATCTATATATGTTGCTGTTACAAGAATGGTCATGATGCCCTCATGTCCGTATTTTATTTTTATCGACACCTCTATCTCTAAACATGTGGACATATTTTTCGATTTCGGCTTCCGCTTGAGGACAAGCGAGGTCTAAGCTTGGGGGAGTTGATACATCCATTTTGCATCATGCTTTTATATTAATATTTATTGCATTATGGGCCATTATTACACATTATATCTCAATACTTATGGCTATTCTCTCTTATTTTACAAGGTTTACCATGAAGAGGGGAATGCCGGCAATGGAATTCAGGTGGAAAAGGAGCAAACATTGAAACCTATTTTGCACAGCTCCAAAATCTTGAAACTCCACGAAACATGTTTTGGAATTAATAAAATTATTAGGCGAAAGAAATACACCAGGGGCCACACACCGCCCAGAGGGTGGGGCGCCCCCCCTCTGGTGCGCCTGCCTCTCTCTGGGCCCCTGGTGGGCCCCGGTGTCCATCTTACGCTATATGAGAGCTTTTACCTGGAAAAATCGTGGGCAAGGTTACGGATGAAACTTAGCCGCCACGAGGCGTGAAACCTTGGCGAGAACCAATCTAGGGCTCTGGCGGGCTGTTCTGCCGGGACACTTCCCTCCGGGAGGGGGAAATCATCACCAACGTCATCACCAACGATCCTCTCATCGGGAGGGGGTCAATCTCCATCAACATCTTCACCAGCACCATCTCCTCTCAAAACCCTAGTTCATCTCTTGTATCCAATCTTGTATCAAAACAACAAATTGGTACATGTGGGTTGCTAGTAGTGTTGATTACTCCTTGTAGTTGATGCTAATTGGTTTACTTGGTGGAAGATCATATGTTCAGATCCTTAATGCATATTATTACTCCTCTGATTATGAACATGAATATGCTTCGTGAGTAGTTACGTTTATTCCTGAGGACATGGGTGAAGTCTTGCTATTAGTAGTCATGTGAATTTGGTATTCGTTCGATATTTTGATGAGATGTATGTTGTCTTTTCCTCTAGTGGTGTTATGTGAACATCGACTACATGGCACTTCACCATTATTTGGGCCTGTAGGAAGGCACTGGGAAGTAATAAGTAGATGATGGGTTGCTAGAGTGATAGAAGCTTAATCCCTAGTTTATGTGTTGCTTCGTTAGGGGCTGATTTGGATCCATACGTTTAATGTTGTGGTTAGGTTTACCTTAATACTTCTTTTGTAGTTGAGGGCGCTTGCAATAGGGGTTAATCATAAGTGGGATGCTTGTCCAAGTAAGGGCAGTACCCAAGCACTGGTCCACCCACATATCAAATTATCAAAGTACCGAACGTGAATCATATGAATGTGATGAAAACTAGCTTGACGATAATTCCCATGTGTCCTCGGGAGCTGCTTTCTCATTATAAGAAATTGTCCAGGCTTATCCTTTGCTACATAAAGGATTGGGCCACCTTGCAGCACTTTATTTACATTATTTACTTGTTACTCATTACTATTTATCTTATCACAAAACTATCTATCACCTACAATTTCAGTGCTTGCAGAGAAAACCTTACTGAAAACCGCTTATCATTTCCTTCTGCTCCTCATTGGGTTCGACAATCTTCCTTATCAAAAGGACTACAATAGATCCCCTACACTTGTGGGTCATCAGCTTCCTCAAATGCCCGAGGTCTTCATGAGCAAGCAAGTTGGATGCACACCCACTTAATTTCCAGTTTGAGCTTTCATACACTTATAGCTCTTAGTGCATTCGTTGCATGGCAATCCCTACTCCTCACATTGACATCACTTGATGGGCATCTCCATAGCCCGTTGATTAGCCGCGTCGATGTGAGACTTTCTCCCTTTTTGTCTTCTCCACACAACCTCCATCATTATACGCTACTCTACCCATAGTGTTATGTCCATGGCTCACGCTCATGTATTGCGTGAAAGTTGAAAAGGTTTGAGAACGTCAAAAGTATGAAACAATTGCTTGGCTTGTCATCGGTGTTGTGCATGATTTGAATATTTTGTGTGGTGAAGATGGAGCATAGCCAGACTATATGATTTTGTAGGGATAACTTTTTTTGGCCATGTTGTTTTGGAAAGACATGATTGCTTTATTAGTACGCTTGAAGTATTATTGTTTTTATGTCAAATGATAGAGTATTGCTTTGAATCACTCGTGTCTTAATATTCATGCCATGATTAGACATATGATCAAGATTATGCTAGGTAGCATTCCACATAAAAAATTATCTTTTTTATCATTTACCTACTCGAGGATGAGCAGGAATTGAGCTTGGGGATGCTAATACGTCTCCGTCGTATCTATAATTTTTTATTGTTCCATGCCAATATTATTCAACTTTCATATACTTTTGGCAACTTTTTATACTATTTTTGGGACTAACATATTGATCCAGTGCCCAGTGCTAGTTCCTGTTTGTTGCATGTTTTACGTTTCGCAGAAACCCAATATCAAACGGAGTCCAAACAGGATAAAAACGGACGGAGATTATTTTTGGAATATTTGTGATTTTTGGGAAGAAAAACCAACACGAGACGGTGCCCGAGGGGGCCACGAGGCAGGGGGCGCGCCCCTGACCCTCGTGGGCATCCCGTAAGGCGGTTGACGCTCATCTTTTGCCACAAGAAAGATAATTTTCAGAGAAAAATCTGGGCGAAAGTTTCAGTCCAATCGAAGTTACGGATCTCCGGATATAAAAGAAATGGTGAAAGGGCAAAATCAAAGAACGCAGAAACAGAGAGAGACAGAGAGACAGATCCAATCTCGGAGGGACTCTCGCCCCTCCCATGCGATGGGAGCCAAGGACTAGAGGGGAAACCCTTCTACCATCTAGGGAGAAGGTCAAGGAAGAAGAAGAAGAAGAAGAAGAAGAAGGGCTCTCTCCCCCTCGCTTCTGGTGGCGCCGGAACACCGTCGGGGCCATCATCATCACCGCGATCTACACCAACAACTTCACCACCCTCATCACCAACTCTTCCCCCCTCTATGCAGCGGTGTAACCTCTCTTTTACCCGCTGTAATCTCTACTTAAACATGGTGCTCAACGCTATATATTATTTCCCAACGATGTATGGCTATCCTATGATGTTTGAGTAGATCCATTTTATCCTATGGGTTAATTGATGATCGTGATTGGTTTGAGTTGCATGTTTTTATTACTGGTGCTGTCCTATTGTGCCCTTCGTGTCGCGCAAGCGTGAGGGATTCCCGTTGTAGGGTGTTGCAATATGTTCATGATTCGCTTATAGTGGGTTGCTTGAGTGACAGAAGCATAAACCCGAGTAAGGGGGTTGTGGCGTATGGGATAAAGGGGCCTTGATGCTTTAATGCTATGGTTGGGTTTTACCTTAATGATCTTTAGTAGTTGTGGATGCTTGCTAGAGTTTCAATCATAAGTGCATATGATCCAAGAAGAGAAAGTATGTTAGCTTATGCCTCTCCCTCAAATAAAATTGCAATAGTGATTACCGGTCTAGTTATCGATTGCCTAGGGACAAATAACTTTCTCGTGACAAAAAGCTCTGTACTAAAACTAACTTAGTTGTGTCTTCATCTAAACAGCCCCTAGTTTTTATTTACATGCTCTTTATTATCTTGCAAACCTATCCAACAACACCTACAAAGTACTTCTAGTTTCATACTTGTTCTAGGTAAAGCGAACGTCAAGCATGCGTAGAGTTGTATCGGTGGTCGATAGAACTTGAGGGAATATTTGTTCTACCTTTAGCTCCTCGTTGGGTTCGACACTCTTACTTATTGAAAGAGGCTACAACTGATCACCTACACTTGTGGGTTATCAGCAAGTTCAAAAGAGGGGCAATGAAGACAGCCCTGGGAGCGCATACGCGTTACAAAACACGTTACAAAAAGAACGATGACTAACTCGCTGAAACAGCACAACGACCACGGGCTTAAGCTAAGGAATAGAAAACTAGGAATTAAAGCATTGTCAGATGGGCAGATATATCCATAACAGTGAAGGACAAAGCGGTCGTGGCGAGGAGCCGTTGTCCAAGGCAGGAGGTCGTTGTTCACGGCGCCGGCGAGGACACCTCCTGAACCTCCATCGGTTCAGCGCCACAGAGCTTGGCAATCAGAGCAAGAGCATCGGAGTCCAGCACTAGGTCCTCTAGGGCGCTGGTGAGTCCAGAGATGTCCAGGCCTTCGACGAGGTCGTTAGAGGCATGCTGCAGGTGATACGTCTCCGTCGTATCTACTTTTCCAAACACTTTTGCCCTTGTTTTGGACTCTAACTTGCATGATTTGAATGGAACTAACCCGGACTGACGTTGTTTTCAGCAGAACTGCCATGGTGTTATTTTTGTGCAGAAATAAAAGTTCTCGAATGACACAGTAAATCCACGGAGCAACTTTTCGAATTAATAAAAAATCTTGGCGAAAGAATCGGCACCAGGAGCCCACACCACATCCACGAGGGTGGGGCGTGCCTCCCTAGGGCGCGCCCCTGCCTCTGGGCCCCCTGGACGTCCACCGACCTCAACTCCAAATCCATATATTTGCTTTCGCGGAGAGAAAAATCATAGAGAAAGTTTCATCGCATTTTACGATACGGAGCCGCCGCCAAGCCCTAATCTCTCACGGGAGGGCTGATCTGGAGTCCGTTCGGGGCTCCAGAGTGGGGATACATCGCCGTCATCATCATCAACCATCCTCCATCACCAAATTCATGATGTTCACCGCCGTGCGTGAGTAATTCCATCGTAGGCTTGCTGGATGGTGATGGGTTGGATGAGATTTACCATGTAATCAAGTTAGTTTTGTTAGGGTTTGATCTCTAGTATCCACTATGTTCTGAGATTGATGTTGCTACGACTTTGCTATGCTCAATGCTTGTCACTAGAGCCCGAGTGCCATGATTTCAGATCTGAACCTATTATGTTTTCATGAATATATGTGAGTTCTTGATCTTATCTTGCAAGTCTATAGTCACCTATTATGTGTTATGATCCGACAACCCCGAAGTGACAATAATCGGGATACTTCTCGGTGATGACCGTAGTTTGAGGAGTTCATGTATTCACTAAGTGCTAATGATTTGGTCCGGTACTCTATTAAAAGGAGGCCTTAATATCCCTTAGTTTCCATGAGGACCCCACTGCCACGGGAGGGTAGGACAAAAGATGTCATGCAAGTTCTTTTCCATAAGCATGTATGACTATATTCGGAATACATGCCTACATTACATTGATGAACTGGAGCTAGTTCTGTGTCACCCTATGTTATAACTATTACACGAGGAATCACATCCGACATAATTATCCATCACTGATCCAATGCCTACGAGATTTTCACATATTGTGCTTTGCTTATTTACTTTACCGTTGCTACTATTACAATTACTACAAAACTCTTTCATACTTTTATTCTTTATTATGATTACTTCCATACTACTTTGCTACTAAATACTTTGCTGCAGATACTAAGTTATCCAGGTGTGGTTGAATTGACAACTCAACTGCTAATACTTGAGAATATTCTTTGGCTCCCCTTGTGTCGAATCAATAAATTTGGGTTGAATACTCTACCCTCGAAAACTGTTGCGATCCCCTATACTTGTGGGTTATCAAGACTATTTTCTGGTGCTATTGTCAGGGAGCATAGCTCTATTCTTTGAGTCACTTGGGATTTATATCTGCTGATCACTATGAGGAACTTGAAAGATGAAAGAACTAAGATTTTTCCCTCAACTACGAGGGGAGGTAAGGAACTGCCATCTAGCTCTACACTAGATTCTCCTTCTGTTATGAGTAAGCTTGCGACACCTAAACCTGCTTCTGCTATTAATTCTGATATGTCGCATGTTATTGATGATGCCACTTCTACTATGCATGATACTTATGATAAAACTACTTCTATACTTGAAACTAGTGTGCCATTAGGTGAATTTCTTGATGAACAACTTGCTAGGGTTAGAGAGAATGAAATTCTTGAGACTGATATTATTGAAGATAGTGATGATGAACGTTCTCCCCCGAATTATGAATTGCCTGTTGATCCAGAGGGTTATGTTATGGATGAAGAAACTGCTAGAGATTTTCTTGCTTGCAATAATAGATCTGATCTTAAGAAGTTATTAGCTAAACTGAAACAGAAAACTCTGAATGCTAGAATGAAATATGACCCTGCTTCTTCTACTTCACCTATCTTTGTTACTGATAAGGATTATGATTTCTCAGTCGATCCTGAGATAATTACTTTGGTTGAATCTGATCCTTTTTATGGCTATAAATCTGAAATTGTTGTGGCACATCTTACTAAGTTAAATGATATAGCCACCCTATTCACTAATGATGAGAAATCTTGCTACTATTATATCCTTAAGATATTTCCATTCTCATTAAAGGGTGATGCTAAAACTTGGTTTAATTCTCTTGATCCTGGTTGTGTGCGTAGTCCCCAGGATATGATTTATTACTTCTCAGCTAAATATTTTCTTGCTCATAAGAAACAAGCTGCCTTAAGGGAAATATATAATTTTGTGCAAATTGAAGAAGAGAGTCTCCCACAAGCTTGGGGGAGGCTTCTCCGGTTACTTAATGCTTTGCCTGATCATCCTATTAAGAAAAATGAAATACTTGATATCTTTTATAATGGACTAACTGATGTTTCCAAAGACCACTTGGATAGTTGTGCTGGTTGTGTTTTCAGGGAAAGAACAGTCGATCAAGCTGAATTGCTATTGAATAATATGTTGACTAATGAAAATATTTGGACACTTCCTGAGCCAATCGAGCCAACTCATGAGCAAACTCCTAAACCAACTTCGAAGAGCAAGGCCCAGCATCACTGCAGTTCCACCGCCAAGCGCCGTGGAGTGTGCTTTGCTGCCATTGCCGTCCACGTCGTGGTCGTGGGCGATGGTGACGTCCATTGCCGAGGATGTGAAATTTAGTCTGCGGCCATGGCAATTTTTCGGCCAAATAAAATAAAATAATCTGAGTCGGATTTGCCATGCTTTCCAGCTAAATTTGCCAGCTTCGGCAAACAAAAATTGCCACAAAGAACTTCCGACTTGCCATCGTAAAGAATCCGACATCAGATTTGTCATGAAGTCCTTGAAATTTATATAAAAGTCCTTTGAATCAAACTGCTCTTAATGGGAAGGAGCAGGAAATACATTGGGGGCGACCACAGGGGGTTGGTAATTTGGACTGAAATCGTGGACCTCTTCATCCCCCATCCCCCCGCCTCTCGTACCGAAGCAATTGAGAAAGATTCATCACCCGTGCACACGGGCCCCTGCAACCCTTGGTCGGACCAGTCAGCTTCCGTCGGCGCCAATAAATAGCCCGTGAATCAGGGAGGTGGTGGTGCCTGGCAACAGCCTCCCCTCCTCCCCGGCCGAGAGAGAAACAGAGCATAAAATAGGTAGGGAGGCTGTTTAGAACGACCGAGAGGAGAACAAGCTTGTGTTGGGGAACGCGGTAACTTCAAAAAAATTCCTACAATCACGCAAGATCTATCTAGGTGATGCATAGCAATGAGAGGGCAGAGTGTGTCCATGTACCCTCGTAGACCGAAAGCGGAAGCGTTATGACAACGCGATTGATGTAGTTGTATGTCTTCACGATCCAACTGATCCAAGCACCGAATGTACGGCACCTCCGCGTTCAGCACATGTTAGCTCAGTGATGTCCCTCATACTCTTGATCTAGTTGAGGGCGAGGGAGAGTTTCGTCAGGACGACGACGTGGCGACGGTGATGATGAAGTTACCAGCGCAGGGCTTCGCCTAAGCACTACGATGATATGACCGAGGTGTGTAACTGTGAAGGGGGGCACCGCACACGGCTAAAAGATCAACTTGATCAACTTGTGTATCTATGGGGTGCCCCCTGGCCACGTATATAAAGGATGGAGGGAGGAGGAGGCCGGCCCTCATAGGGCACGCCCAAAGTGTGGAGTCCTACTAGGACTCCCTAGTCCTAGTAGGATTCCACCTCCCACATGGAATAGGAAAAGGGGAAGGGAGAAGGAGAAGGTAGGAAGGGGGTGCCCCACTTCCCTAGTCCAATTCAGACGAGTCCATGGGGAAGGGGCGCAACCACCCTTGAGGCCTTTCTCTCCTTTCCCGTATGGCCCATTAAGGCCCAATATGAATTCCTGTAACTCTCCGGTAATCTGAAAAATACATGAATCACTCGGAACCTTTCCGATGTCCGAATATAGCCTTCCAATATATCGATCTTTACGTCTCGACCATTTCGAGACTCCTAGTCATGTCCATGATCTCATCCGGGACTCTGAACCATCTTCGGTCATCAAATCACATAACTCTATAATACAAATCGTCATCAAACGTTAAGCGTGCAGACCCTACGGGTTCGAGAACTATGTAGACATGACCGAGACACATCTCGAGTCAATAACCAATAGCGGAACCTGGATTCTAATATTGGCTCCCACATATTCTACGGAGATATTTATCGGTCAAACCGCATAACAACATACTTCATTCCCTTTGTCATTGGTATGTTACTTGCCCGAGATTCGATCGTCGGTATCATCATACCTAGTTCAATCTCATTACCGACAAGTCTCTTTACTCGTTTCATAATACTTCATCCCGCAACTAACTCATTAGTCACATTGCTTGCAAGGCTTAGAGTGATGAGTATTACCGAGAGGGCCCAGAGATACCTCTCCAAAACACGGAGTGACAAATCCTAATCTCGATCTATGCCAGCCCAACAAACACCTTCGGATACACCTTTACAGCACCTTTATAATCACCCTTTTACGTTGTGACGTTTGGTAGCACACAAAGTGTTCCTCCGGTATTCGGGAGTTGCATAATCTCATAGTCTGAGGAACTTCTATAAGTCGTGAAGAAAGCAGTAGCAATGAAACTAACACGATCATAATGCTAAGCTAACGGATGGGTCATGTCCATCACATCATTCTCCTAATGATGTGATCCCATTCATCAAATGACAACACATGTCTATGGTTAGGAAACTTAACCATCTTTGATTAACGGGCTAGTCAAGTAGAGGCATACTAGGGACTATATTTTTGTCTATGTATTCACACATGTACTAAGTTTCTGGTTGATACAATTATAGCATGAATAATAAACATTTATCATGAAATAAGGAAATAAATAATAACTTTATTATTCCCTCTAGGGCATATTTCCTTCAGTCTCCCACTTGCTCTAGAGTCAATAATCTAGTTCACATCGCCATGTGATTTAACACCAATATTCACATCTGTATGTGATTAACACCCATATTTCACATCGTCATGTGACCAACACCCAAAGGGTTTACTAGAGTCAATAATCTAGTTCACATCGCTATGTGATTAACACCCAAAGAGTACTAAGGTGTGATCATGTTTTGCTCGTGAGAGAAGTTTAGTCAACGGGTCTATCACATTCAGAGCCGTATGTATTTTGCAAATATTCTATGTCTACAATGCTCTGCACGGAGCTACTCTAGCTAATTGCTCCCACTTTCAATATGTATCCAGATTTAGACTTAGAGTCATCTGGATCGGTGTAAAAGCTTGCATTGATGTAACTCTTTACGACGAGCTCTTTTATCACCTCAATAATCGAGAAATATTTCCTTAGTCCTCACTAAGGATAATTTTGACCGCTGTCCGGTGATCTACTCCTAGATCAAAAAATTTGCTCCCTTGCTAAACTTAGGGCAGGGTACACAATAGGTCTGGTACACAGCACAACATATTTTTATAGAACCTATGACTGTGGCATAGGGAATGACTTTCATTCTCTTTCTATTTTATGCCATGGTTGGGCTTTGAGTCTTACTCAACTTTACACTTTGTAATATAGGCAAGAACCCTTTCTTTGACTGATCCATTTTGAACTTCTTCAAAACTTTATCAAGGTATATACTCATTGAAAAATCTTATCAAGCGTCTTGATCTATTTTTATAAATCTTGATGCCAAATATGTAAGCAGCTTTCACCGAGGTCTTTCTTTGAAAAACTCTTATTCAAGTATCCCTTTATGCTATCCAGAAATTCTATATCATTTCCAATCAACAATATGTCATCCTCATATAATATTAGAAATGCTACAGAGCTCCACTCACTTTCTTGTAAATACAGGCTTTAAAAGTATGTATAGAACCATATGCTTTGATCACACTATCAAAGCGTTTATTCCAACTCCGAGAGGCTTGCACCAATCCATAAATGGATCGCTGGAGCTTGCACACTTTGTTAGCACCCTTTGGATCGACAAAACCTTCTGGTTGCGTCATATACAACTCTTCTTCCAGAAATCCATTCAGGAATACAGTTTTGACATCCATCTGCCAGATTTCATAAAATATGGTAACTGCTAACATGATTCGGACGGATTTAAGCATCGCTACAGTTGAGAAAAACTCATTGTAGTCAACACCTTGAACTTGTCAAAAACCTTTTGCGACAAGTCGAGCTTTTGTAGATAGTAACACTACTATCAGCATCCGTCTTCCTCTTTGAATATCCATTTATTTTCTATGGCTTGCCGATCATCGGGCAAATCCACCAAAGTCCACACTTTATTCTTATACATGGATCCCATCTCAGATTTCATGGCCTCAAGCCATTTTGGCGGAATCTGGGCTCATCATTGCTTCCTCATAGTTCGTAGGTTCATCATGGTCTAGTAACATGACTTCTAGAACAGGATTACCGTACCACTCTAGTGCAGATCTTACTCTGGAAGACCTACGAGGTTCGGTAGTAACTTAATCTGAAGTTTCATGATCATCATCATTAGCTTCCTCACTTATTGGTGTAGGAATCACTGGAACTGATTTCTGTGATGAACTACTTTCCAATAAGGGAGAAGGTGCAATTACCTCATCAAGTTCTACTTTCCTCCCACTCACTTCTTTCGAGAGAAACTCCTTCTCTAGAAAGGATCCATTCTTAGCAACAAAGATTTTGCCTTCGGACCTGTGATAGAAGGTGTACCTAGCAGTTTCCTTTGGGTATCCTATGATGACGCACTTCTCCGATTTGGGTTCGAGCTTATCAGGTTGAAGCTTTTTCACATAAGCATCGCAACCCCAAATTTTAAGAAATGACAACTTTGGTTTCTTGCCAAACCACAAATCATAAGGCGTCGTCTCAACGGATTTTTATGGTGCCCTATTTAAAGTGAATGTAGTTGTCTCTAATGCATAATCCCAAAATGATAGTGGTAAATCGGTAAGAGACATCATAGATTGCACCATATCCAATAAAGTGCGGTTACGACATTTGGGCATTACGCTGTGGTGTTCCATGTGGCGTGAGCTGTGAAACTATTCCACATTATTTTAAATGAAGGCCAAACTCGTAACTCAAATATTCTTCTCCACGATCATATCGTAGAAACTTTATTTTCTTGTTACGATGATTCTCCACTTCATTCTGAAATTCTTTGAACTTTTCAAATGTTTCAGACTTGTGTTTCATTAAGTAGATATACCCATATCTGCTAAAATCATCTGTGAAGGTCAGAAAATAACGATACCCTCCATGAGCATCAACACTCATTGGACTGCATACATCGGTATGTATTATTTCCAATAATTCACTAGCTCGTTCCATTGCTCCAGAGAACGGAGTTTTAGTCATCTTTCCCATAAGGCACGGTTTGCGAGCATCAAATGATTCATAGTCAAGTGATTCCAAAAGTCCATCTTTATGGAGTTTCTTCATGCGCTTTACACCGATATGACCCAAACAACAGTGCCACAAATATGTTGCATTACCATTATTAACTTTGTATCTTTTGGCATCAATATTATGAATATGCGTATCACTACGATCAAGAATCAATAAACCATCAACATTGGGTGTATGACCATAGAAGGTTTTATTCATGTAAACAGAATAACAATTTATTCTCTGTCTTAGATGAATAATCGTATTGCAGTAAACATGATCTAATCATATTTATGCTCAACGCAAACACCAAATAACATTTATTTAGGTTCAATACTAATCTTGAAAGTATAGGGAGTTTGCGATGATGATCATATCAATCTTGGAACCACTTCCAACACACATCATCACTTCACCCTCAACTAGTCTCTGTTTATTCTGTAACTCCTGTTTCGAGTTACTAATCTTAGCAACCGAACAAGTATCAAATACCTAGGGGCTACTATAAACACTAGTAAGGTACACATCAATAACTTGTATATCAAATATACCCTTGTTCACTTTGCCATCCTTCTTATCCACCAAATATTCAGGGCATTTCCGCTTCCAGTGACCATTTCCTTTGCAGTAGAAGCACTCAGTTTCAGGCTTTGGTGCAGCTTTGGGCTTCTTCATGGGAGTGACAACTTGCTTGTCATTTTACTTGAAGTTCCCTTTCTTTCCCTTTGCCCTTTTCTTGAAATAAGTGGTCTTGTCAATCATCAACACTTGATGCTCTTTCTTGATTTCTACCTTCGTCGATTTCAACATCACGAAGAGCTCGAGAATCGTTCTTGTCATCCTTTGCATACTATAGTTCATCATGAAGTTCCAGTAGCATGGCGATGGTGACTAGAGAACTCTGTCAATCACTATCTTATCTGGAAGATTAAGTCCCACTTGATTCAAGTGATTGTAGTACCCAGACATTCTGAGCACATGCTCACTAGTTGAGCAATTCTCCTCCATCTTTTACGCAAAGTATTTGTCAGAAGTCTCATACCTCTTGACACGGACATGAGTCTGAAATACTAATTTCAGCTCTTGGAACATCTCATATGCCCCGTGACGTTTCAAAAACATTTTTGAAGTCCCGGTTCTAAGCCGTAAAGCATAGTGCACTAAACTATCAAGTAGTCATCATATTGAGCTAGCCAAACATACATAATGCCTGCTTCTGTTTCCTGCAATAGGTCAATCACCTAGCGGTGCATCTAGGACATAATTCTTCTGTGGCAATGAGGATAAACCTAAGATCACGGACCCAGTCCGCATCATTGCTACTATCATATTTCAACTTAGTTTTCTCTAGGAACATAAAAAAACATAGGGAAGCTATAACGCGAGCTATTGATCTACAACATAATTTGCAAAAATACTATCAGGACTAAGTTCATGATAAATTAAAGTTCAATTAATCATATTACTTAAGAACTCCCACTTAGATAGACATCCCTCTAGTCATCTAAATGATCACGTGATCCAAATCAACTAAACCATGTCCGATCATCACGTGAGATGGAGTAGTTTTCAATAGTGAACATCACTATGTTGATCATATCTACTATATGATTTACACTCGACCTTTCGGTCTCCAGTGTTTCGAGGCCATATCGGCATATGCTAGGCTCGTCAAGTTTAACTCGAGTATTCTGCGTGTGCAAAACTGGCTTGCACCCGTTGTATGTGAACGTAGAGCTTATCACACCCGATCATCACGTGGTGTCTCGGCACGACGAACTGTAGCAACGGTGCATACTTAGGGAGAACACTTGTACCTTGCAATTTAGTAAGGGATCATCTTATAATGCTACCGACGTTCTAAGCAAAATAAGATGCATAAAGGATAAACATCACATGCAATCAAAATATGTGACATGATATGGCCATCATCATCTTGTGCTCATAATCTCCATCACCGAAGCATCGTCATGATCTCCATCGTCACCGGCGCGACATCTTGATCTCCATCGTAGCATCGTTGTCGTCTCGCCAACTTATTGTTACTACGACTATCGCTGCCGCTTAGTGATAAAGTAAAACAATTACATGGCGATTGCATTGCATACAATAAAGCGACAACCATATGGCTCCTACCAGTTGCCGATAACTTTGTTACAAAACATGATCATCTCATACAACAATTTATATCACATCATGCCTTGACCATATCACATCACAACAAGCCCCGCAAAAACAAGTTAGACGTCCTCTACTTTGTTGTTGCAAGTTTTATGTGGCTGCTACGGGCTTCTAGCAAGAACCGTTCTTACCTACGCATCAAAACAACAATGATTTTTCGTCAAGTGTGTTGTTTTAACCTTCAACAAGGACCGGGCGTAGGCACACTCGATTCAACTAAATTTGGATAAACAGACACTCACCAGCCACCTATGTGCAAAGCACGTTGGTAGAACCAATCTCGCATAAGTGTACGCCTAATGTCTGTCTGAGCCGCTTCATCCAACAATACCGCTGAATCAAAGTATGACATGTTGGTAAGCAGTATGACTATTATCGCCCATAACTCTTTGTGTTCTACTCGTGCATATAACACCTACGCATAGACCTGGCTCGGATGCCACTGTTGGGGAATGCAGTAATTTCAAAAAATTCCTACGATCACGCAAGATCTATCTAGGTGATGCATAGCAACGAGAGGGCAGAGTGTGTCCACGTACACTTGTAGACCGAAAGACGAAGCGTTATGACAACACAGTTGATGTAGTCATACGTCTTCACGATCCAACCGATCCAAGCACCGAACGTATGGCACCTCCGCGTTCAGCACACATTCAGCTCGATGACGTCCCTCGTACTCTTGATCCAGTTGAGGTCGAGGTACAGTTTCGTCAGCACGACAACGTGGCGATGATGACCCAAAAGTGTAGGGGATCTATCGTAGTCCTTTCGATAAGTAAGAGTGTCGAACCCAATGAGGAGCAGAAGGAAATGATAAGTGGTTTTCAGTAAGGTTTTCTCTGCAAGCACTAAAATTGTAGGTGATAGATAGTTTTGCGATAAGATAAATAGTAACAATTAACAAGTAAATAAAGTAAATAAAGTGCAGCAAGGTGGCCCAATCCTTTATGTAGGAAAGGATAAGCCTGGACAATTTCTAATAATGAGAAAAGAGCTCCTGATGACACATGGGAATTATCGTCAAGCTAGTTTTCATCCCGTTGATATGATTCGCGTTCGGTACTTTGATAATTTGGTATGTGGGTGGACCGGTGCTTGGGTACCGCCCTTACTTGGACAAGCATCCCACTTATGCTTAACCCCTATTGCAAGCGTCCGCAACTACAAAATAAGTATTAAGGTAAACCTAACCACAACATTACACATATGGATCCAAATCAGCCCCTAATGAAGCAACGCATGAACTAGGTTTTAAGCTTCTGTCACTCTAGCAACCCGTCATCTACTTATTACTTCCCTATGCCTTCCTCTAGGCCCAAATAATGGTGAAGTGTTATGTAGTCGACGTTCACAATACACCACTAGAGGAAAAGACAACATACATCTCATCAAAATATCGAACGAATACCGAATTCACATGACTACTAATAGCAAGACTTCACCCATATCCTCAGGAACAAACGTAACTACTCAAAAAGCATATTCATGTTCATAATTAGAGGAGTAATAATATGCATTAAGGATCTGAACATATGATCTTCCACCAAGTAAACCAATTAGCATCAACTACAAGGAGTAATCAACACTACTAGCAACCCACAGGTACCAATTTGTGGTTTTGATACAAAATTTGGATACAAGAGATGAACTAAGGTTTTGAGAGGAGATGGTGCTGGTGAAGATGTTGATGGAGATTGACCCACTCCTAATGAGAGGATCGTTGGTGATGACGTTGGTGATGATTTCCCCCTCCCGGAGGGAAGTGTCCCTGGTAGAACAGCTTCGCCGGAGCCTAGATTGGTTCCGCCAAGGTTCCGCCTCGTGGCGGCGGAGTTTCGTCCCGTAAGCTTGCCCATGATTTTTTCTTCAGGGTAAAAGCTCCCATATAGCAGAAGATGGACACCGGGGGCCCACCAGGGGGCCCAGGAGACAGGGGGCGCGCCTCCCCACCCTCGTGGACAGGGTGTGGGGCCCCTGGTGTATTTCTTTCGCCCAATAATTCTTATTAATTCCAAAAACATGTTTCGTGGAGTTTCATGATTTTTGGAGCGGTCTGAAATAGGTTTCAATGTTTGCTCCTTTTCGGCCGAATTCCATTTCAAGGCATCCCTCCTCTTCATGGTAAACCTTGTAAAATAAGAGAGAATAGCCATAAGTATTGAGATATAATGTGTAATAACAGCCCATAATGCAATAAATATTGATATAAAAGCATGATGCAAAATGGACGTATCAACTCCCCCAAGCTTAGACCTCGCTTGTCCTCAAGCGGAAGCTGAAATCATATGTCCACATGTTTAGAGATAGAGGTGTCGATAAAAATAAAATACGAACATGAGGGCATCGTGATCATTCTTGTAACAGCAACATATATAGATTTTATCATATGATTTCTTATGCTCAAGTAACAATCAATTCGCAACGTCAAGTATGGTTCAAAAACTTCATTGGGAACTAACAAACTATAATCTCAGTCATTGAAGCAATTGCAATTTATCGTAACATCAGAAAGAGTCAACAATAGAGCTTTTCAGCAAATTCACATACTCAACTATCTTGTAGTCTCCTATAATTGCTAACACTCATGCAATACTCGTGGTTATGGAGTTTCAGCCGGACACTGAGAAAGATAGGGGCTTATTGTGTTGCCTCCCAATGTATTCACCTTTGGGTGATGTCAATAATAATAGCCCATGCTAACTTACATCCAATTGGATATATATATATATATATATATATATATCATGATCTTTCAAACACGAGGGGCTTGCCAAAGGATAAAATGAAAAAGGGAAAGGTGAGGATCACCTTGACTCAAGCATAAAGTAAAAAACATAAAGTAAAAGATAGGCCCTTCGCAGACAGAAGCAAAAGTTGTCATGTGCTTTTAGGGTTGGATGCACAAAATCTTAATGCAAAAGAACGTCACTTTATATTGCCCCTTGTATGTGGACCTTTATTATGCAGTCCGTCGCTTTTATTACTTCCACAACAAGATCGTACAAAGCTTATTTTCTCTGCACTAATAAGTCATACATATTTAGATAGCAATTTTTATTGCCTGCAACATGACAACTTACTTGAAGGATCTTACTCAATCCATAGGTAGGTATGGTAGACTCTCATGGTAAAACTGGGTTTAAGGATGTTTGGAAGCACAAGTAGTATCTCTACTTGGTGCAAGGAATTTGGCTAGCATGAGGGGGAAAGGCAAGCTCAACATGTTTGGAAGGTTAATAACAATATACTTTAACTGAGATGTGAGAAAACATAAACCATTGCGTTGTCTTCCTTGTCCAACGTCAACTCTTTTAGCATGTCATACTTAATGAGTGCTTCCAATCATAAAAGGTGTCCAAGATAATATATTTATATGTGAACCTCTCTTTCCTTATCACTTCCTATTAATTGCAACGATGACCAAAACTACGTTTATCAACTCCCAACAACTTTTATGCCTCATACTTTCTATATGTGAAGTCATCACTATCCATAAGATCAATATGAACTCTTTTATTCTTTCTACTTTCTCGAGATCATAGCTACATAGCAAAGCCCTTGACTCAACACTAATCTTTATTATAGATAACTCACGGACTCGATTACATAAAGAGATCACAAAGCAAAACTCAAAACTACTTGATATCAAAACTTCAATCTACTAGATCAAGATACTACTAAAGGATCGAACTAAATAAAATGGTAAAGATAAGAGTGTGATGGTGATACGATACCGGGGCACCGTCCCCAAGCTTGGCAGTTGCCAAGGGGAGTGACCATACCCATGTGATTATGTCTCCTTCTTCACGGTTGGCGTTATGATCTTCTTGGCGATGATGCCCCTCGGGATACGGTTCTCCTCCTCGAGCTTAGTGACTTGTTGTCTGAGGTCCATAATTTCTTTATGGAGCTTGCCCGTAACGACCAAACTCCCTTTACCCAAGGATGTTGCATAGCTTCTGGAGAACAAGTGAAGCTCTTTTTCATATTTTCATAAGAAAGAAATCTAAAGTTGGAAGGGATGACCGAAGTTGGAATAGCCATGCTAGGTAGTTCCCCCATCATGAATTCTTCTTGGAGACGGGATGTAACTTCTTGATCTTCCTCCATGGCATCTATCCTTTTCAAATCAGCCTCCATCTCATCCTCCGTTGATGGTCCAAAGTGATAGGCATCGCTATTTGCTCCTGGACCTGGTGTTGGGTGAGACACCCGACTCTCCCCGACTGACTCCTGAGAAGACATCTTGCTTTTATTCTGCAACAGGAACAGCTCGAAACGAAAACAAAGGATATTTGCATGATACGGTGGTCAAAACCTTTGCGAGTATATATAATGAATTTCTACCGACCAAAATTCGTAACGTGCAAGAAAATGGAGTTCAGGAGGCACACGAGGTGCCCACGAGACAGGGGGTGTGCCCAGTAGGAGGGGGGCGCCCTCCACTCTTGTGGGGGCCTCGTGTCCCTTTCGGACTAGTTCTTTATTCCTAAAATTCTTAAATATTCCAAAACTGATAAAAATTGCCATTGGAGTTGTTTTGGAGTCGGTTTACGTACCGTACCACATACCTATTCCTTTTCGGAGTCTGGAACGTTCTGGAAAGTGTCCCTTATGTATTCCTCTGGGGTTACGGTTTCAATAATATTAGTTTCAACATTGATAGGATTACCTGAAATATAATGTTTAATTCTTTGACCGTTTACCACCCTCGGATTTGTGCCTTCGAAGTTGTTGATTTTTTATGGCACCAGAACGATAGACCTCCTCGATAACGTAAGGACCTTCCCATTTAGAGAGAAGTTTTCCCGCAAAAAATCTTAAACGAGAGTTGAATAATAACACATAATCTCCTACGTTAAACTCACGCTTTTGTGTCCTTTTGTCATGCCAGCGTTTAACTTTTTCTTTGAATAGCTTGGCATTTTCATAAGCTTGGGTTCTCCACTCATCAAGTGAGCTAATATCAAACAACCTCTTCTCACCGGCAAGTTTGAAGTCATAATTGAGCTCTTTACTAGCCCAATATGCTTTATGTTCAAGTTCAAGAGGTAAATGACACGCTTTTCCATAAACCATCTTATATGGAGACATACCCATAGGATTTTTGTATGCAGTTCTATAGGCCCATAAAGCATCATCAAATTTTTTGGACCAATCCTTTCTAGATCTATTCACAGTCTTTTGCAAAACTAATTTGAGCTCTCTATTGCTCAACTCTACTTCAGCACTAGACTGCGGATGATAAGGAGATGCGATTCTATGATTAACATCATACTTAGCAAGCATCTTACGGAAAGCACCATGAATAAAATGTGAACCACCATCACTCATAAGATATCTAGGGACTCCAAACCTCGGAAAAATTACTTCTTTAAGCATTTTAATAGAAGTGTTATGATCAGCACTACTAGTTGGAATAGCTTCTACCCACTTAGTAACATAATCAACAGCAACCAAAATATGTGTATAACCATTAGAGGCAGGAAAAGGTCCCATATAATCAAAGCCCCAAACATCAAACGGTTCAATAACAAGAGAATAATTCCTAGGCATTTCTTGACATCTACTAATGTTACCTACTCTTTGTCATTCATCACAAGATAAGACAAACTTACGAGCATCTTTGAAGAGAGTAGGCCAACAAAAACCAGATTGTAGTACCTTGTGTGCAGTTCTATCTCCAGTGTGGTGTCCTCCATAGGATTCAGAGTGACACTTGCGAAGGATCTTTTCCTGTTCATGCTCAGGCACACAACGTCTAATAACACCATCTACTCCTTCTTTATAGAGGTGTGGGTCATCCCAAAAGTAATGTCTTAAATCATAAAAGAACTTTTTCTTTTGCTGGTATGTGAAACTAGGCGGTATAAATTTAGCAACAATGTAATTAGCATAATCATCATACCAAGGAGCAGTACGAGAATGACCGCTAATTGTTCATCAGGAAAGCTATCATCAATAGGCAGTGGGTCATCAAGAACATTCTCTAACCTAGACAAGTTGTCTGCAACAGGGTTCTCAGCTCCCTTTCTATCAATAATATGTAAATCAAATTCTTGGAGTAGGAGAACCCATCTAATGAGCCTAGGCTTAGCATCTTTATTTTCCATAAGATATTTAATAGCAGCACGATTAGTGTGAATAGTCACTTTGGAATCAACAATATAAGGTCTAAACTTATCACATGCAAACATAACTGCTAAGAACTCTTTTTCAGTAGTAGCATAATTTCTATGGGCAGTATCAAGAGTCTTACTAGCATACTGGATAACATTCAATTTCTTATCAACTCTTTGCCCTAGAACAGCACCTACAGCATAATCACTAGCATCACACATAATTTCAAAAGGTAAATTCAATCGGTGGTGAACAATAGGTGCGATGATCAAAGCTTTCTTAAGTATTTCAAATGCTTCTACACAATCATCATCAAAGACAAAAGGAATATATTTTTGCAATAAATTAGTCAGAGGCCTAGAGATTTTAGAAAAGTCCTTAATGAACCTCCTATAAAAACTGGCATGACCAAGGAAACTTCTTATACCTTTTATGTCCTTGGGACATGGCATCTTTTGAATAGCATCAACTTTGGCTTTATCAACTTCAATACCTCTCTCGGAGATCTTATGACCCAAGACAATGCCTTCGTTAACCATAAAGTGACACTTTTCCCAATTCAGGACGAGACTAGTGTCTTCGCATCTCTGCAAAACTCGATCAAGGTTGCTCAAACAATCATCAAAAGAGGATCCATAAACGGAGAAATCATCCATGAATACCTCACAAATCTTTTCACAAAAATCAGAGAATATAGCCATCATGCATCTTTGAAATGTAGCAGGTGCATTACATAAACCAAAAGGCATACGTCTATAAGCAAAAGTACCAAAAGGGCAAGTAAAAGTAGTTTTAGGTTGATCCTTCGCTGACACGGGTATTTCAGAGAAACCAGAATAACCATCTAGAAAGCAGAAATGTGTGTGTTTGGATAGTCTTTCTAGCATTTGATCAATAAAAGGTAAAGGGTAATGATCTTTCTTAGTAGCCTTATTTAACTTACGGAAATCAATTACCATCCTATAACCTGTAATAATTCTTTGTGGGATCAATTCATCTTTATCATTAGGAACAACGGTAATACCTCCCTTTTTAGGAACGCAATGAACAGGGCTTACCCATTCACTATCAGCAACGGGATAAATTATACCTGCCTCAAGGAGCTTTAGTATCTCCTTTCTTACCACTTCTTTCATCTTGGGATTTATTCGTCGTTGAGGATCTCTAACTGGTTTGGCATCTTTCTCCACTGTAATTTTGTGTTGGCATAATGTGGGACTAATGCCCTTAAGATCATCCAGAGTATATCCAATAGCTGCTCGGTGCTTCTTCTGAGTTTTCAATAATCTTTCTTCTTCTTGCTCTGAAAGGTTAGCACTAATAATAACATGATATATTTCCTTTTCATCAAGATAAGCATACTTAAGATTATCAGGTAATGGTTTGAGTTCAAACACGGGATCACCCTTGGGTGGAGGGGGATCCCCAAGAATTTCAACGGGAAGATTATGTTTCAGCATAGGTTCCTGTTTAAGGAACACTTCATCTATTTCCCTTCTTTCCTTCATAAACATATCATTTTCATGGTCTAGGAAATATTGTTCTAATGGATCAGTAGGAGGCACAGCAATGGAAGCAAGACCAATAATTTCATCCTTACTAGGTGGTTCCCTATCACGAGGTTGTCTACGAAACTTAGCAAAATTAAACTCATGAGACATACCGTCTAAGCCAATTGTGACAGTATCCTTTTCACAATCAATTTTAGCATTAACTGTATTTAGGAAGGGTCTACCAAAAATAATGGGACAAAAGTCATCTTGTGGGGAGCCAAGAACAAGAAAATCAGCAGGGTATTTAACCTTCCCACACAAAACTTCAACATCTCTAACAATCCCTACTGGTTTAATGGTATCCCTATTAGCAAGCTTAATAGTAACATCAATGTCTTCTAATTCAACGGGTGCAATGTCATGCATAATTTCTTTATATAAATCATAAGGTATCGCACTAGCACTAGCACCCTTATCACATAAGCCATGATAACAATGATTTCCTATTTTAACATAAATAACATGCATGCCTACGACAGGTCTATGTATCTTAGTATCTGGTCTAGCAATATTAGCAGATTCATCACAGAAATAAATAACATGCCCATCTAAATCATCATCCAAGAGATCTTTAACCATAGCAATACTAGGTTCAACATTGATTTGCTCAGGAGGTGTATAAGTCCTAGTATTACTCTTATGAACAACAGTTGAAGTTTTAGCATGATCCTTTATCCTAACAGGAAAAGGAGGTTTCTCAACATAAGTAGTAGGAACAATAGGATCACTATAGGTGATAGTCTTTTCTTCAACTGTAATAGGTGCAACTACTTTCACTTCAACAAGAGGATTATATTTAAACCACTTCTCTTTAGGGAGATCAACATGAGTAGCAAAAGATTCACAGAAAGAAGCTACTATCTCAGAGTCAAGTCCATACTTAGTGCTAAATCCACGAAAAGCATCGGTATCCATAAAAGATTTAACACAATCAAACTTAGGTGTCATACCTGACTCCTTACCATCGTCGGAACCCCAATCTTCAGAGTTGCGTTTAATTCTTTCCAATAAGTCCCATTTGAAATCAATAGTCTTCGACATATAAGAACCAAAGACAGAAGTATTGAGCAGGTTGCGATCATTAAGAGAAAGCCGAGCATAAAAGTTTTTGAATAATCATTTCCCGGGAGAGCTCATGATTGGGGCATGAATATAACATTGATTTAAGCCTCCCCCAAGCTTGAGCGACGCTTTCTCCTTCGCGAGGCCAGAAATTATATATGTAATTACGAACACGATGAACAAGATGCATAGGGTAGAACTTCTGGTGAAATTCCAACTTCAATCGTTTATAATTCCAAGATCTCGTATCATCACATAGCCTATACCATGTCAATGCATCTCCCTTCAAAGATAAAGGGAAGACCTCCCTTTTGACAACATCATCGGGAATACCTGCAAGCTTAAATAATCCACAAACTTCATCCACAAAGATAAGGTGTAAATCGGGATGTAATGTTCCATCTCCTGCAAATGGATTAGCTAGCAGTTTCTCTATCATACCCGAAGGAATCTCAAAGTAAATATTTTCAAAAATTTCAGTAGGTTGAGGAGCAACTCTTTGCTCTTCTGGTCGGGGTGAAGATACCCCGAACAAGCCCCTCAAAGGATTAGTTTCCATAGTGACAAGTAACAGAAAATTTCAGCACACTATATAAATGTTTCATTAACAAGTTCCACTCACCAAAAGCGCTACACTCCCCGGCAACGGCACAAGAAAAGAGTCTTGATGACCCACAAGTGTAGGGGATCTATCATAGTCCTTTCGACAAGTAAGAGTGTCGAACCCAACGAGGAGCAGAAGGAAATGATAAGCGGTTTTCAGTAAGGTTTTCTCTGCAAGCACTGAAATTGTAGGTGATAGATAGTTTTGTGATAAGATAAATAGTAACGAGTAACAAGTAAATAAAGTAAATAAAGTGCAGAAAGGTGTCCCAATCCTTTATGTAGCAAAGGATAAGCCTGGACAATTTCTAATAATGAGAAAGGAGCTCCCGAGGACACATGGGAATTATTGTCAAACTAGTTTTCATCACGTTCATATGATTCACGTTCGGTACTTTGATAATTTGGTATGTGGGTGGACCGGTGCTTGGTACTGCCCTTAATTGGACAAGCATCCCACTTATGATTAACCCCTATTGCAAGCCTCCGCAACTACAAAAGAAGTATTAAGGTAAACCTAACCACATCATTAAACATATGGATCCAAATCAGCCCCTAATGAAGCAACGCATAAACTAGGGTTTAAGCTTCTGTCACTCTAGCAACCCATCATCTACTTATTACTTCCCTATGCCTTCCTATAGGCCCAAATAATGGTGAAGTGTTATGTAGTTGACGTTCACATAACACCACTAGAGGAAAAGACAACATACATCTCATCAAAATATCGAACGAATACCAAATTCACATGACTACTAATAGCAAGACTTCACCCATGTCCTCAGGAACAAACATAACTACTCACAGAGCATATTCATGTTCATAATCAGAGGAGTAATAATATGCATTAAGGATCTGAACATATGATATTCCACAAAGTAAACCAATTAGCATCAACTACAAGGAGTAATCAACACTACTAGCAACCCACAGGTACCAATTTGTGGTTTTGATACAAGATTGGATACAAGAGATGAACTAGGGTTTTGAGAGGAGATGGTGCTGGTGAAGATGTTGATGGAGATTGACCCCCTCCCAATGAGAGGATCATTGGTGATGACGTTGGTGATGATTTTCCTCCTCCTGGAGGGAAGTGTCCCCGACAGAACAGCTCCGCTGGAGCCCTAGATTGGTTCCGCCAAGGTTTCGCCTCGTGGCAGCGGAGTTTCGCCCCGTAAGCTTGCCCACAATTTTTCGAGGTAAAAGCTCTCATATAGCGAAGATAGACGCGGGGCCCACCGAGGCCGGAGACAGGCGCGCCAAGAGGAGGCGCGCCCCCACCTCTCTGGACAGGTGTGGGCCCCTGGTGTATTTCTTTCGCCCAATAATTCTTATTAATTCCAAAACATGTTTCGTGGAGTTTCGTGGATTTTTGGAGCGGTCTTGAGTAGGTTTCAATGTTTGCTCCTTTTCGGCCGAATTCCATTGCAAGATCCCCCTCTTCATGGTAAACCTTGTAAAATAAGAGAGAATAGCCATAAGTATTGAGATATAACGTGTAATAACAACCCATAATGCAATAAATATTGATATAAAAGCATGATGCAAAATGGACGTATCAGGCGACGGTGATGATGAAGTTACCGGCGCAGGGCTTCACCTAAGCACTACGACGATATGACCAAGGTGTGTAACTGTGGAGGGGGGCACCACACACGGCTAAAAGATCAACTTGATCAACTTGTGTGTCTATGGGGTGCCCCCATGCCACGTATATAAAGGATGGAGGAAGGAGGACGCCGGCCCTCATAGGGGGCGCCCAAAGTGTGGAGTCCTACTAGGACTCCCTAGTCTTAGTAGGATTCCACCTCCCACATGGAATAGGAAAAAGGGAAGGGGGAGGAGAAGGAAGGAAGGGGGCACCCCCCCTCCTTACCTAGTCCAATTCGGACCAGTCCATGGGGAAGGGGCGCGGCCACCCTTGAGGCCTTTCTCTCCTTTCCCGTATGGCCCATTAAGGCCCAATACGAATTCCCGTAACTCTCCGGTACTCCGAAAAATACACGAATCACTCGGAACCTTTCCGATGTCCGAATATAGCCTTCCAATATATCGATCTTAATGTCTCGACCATTTTGGGACTCCTAGTCATGTCCATGATCTCATCCGGGACTCCGAACAATCTTCGGTCATCAAATCACATAACTCTATAATAAAAATTGCCATCAAATGTTAAGCGTGCGGACCCTACGGGTTCAAGAGCTATGTAGACATGACCGAGACACATCTCGAGTTAATAACCAATAGCGGAACCTGGATGCTCCTATTGGCTCCCATATATTCTACGAAGATCTTTATCGGTCAAACCGCATAACAACATACTTCAATCCCTTTATCATCGGTCTGTTACTTGCCCGAGATTCGATCGTTGGTATCATCATACCTAGTTCAATCTCATTACCGGCAAGTCTTTTTACTCGTTCCGTAATACTTCATCCCGCAACTAACTTATTAGTCACATTGCTTGCAAGGCTTGGAGTGATGATTATTACCGACAGGGCCCAGAGATACCTCTCCGAAACACGGAGTGACAAATCCTAATCTCGATCTATGTTAACCCAACAAACACCTTAGGAGACACCTTTACAGCACCCTTATAATCACCCTTTTACATTGTGATGTTTGGTAGCACACAAAGTGTTCCTCCAGTATTCGGGAGTTGCATAATCTCATAGTCCGAGGAACTTTTATAAGTCATGAAGAAAGCAGTAGCAATGAAACTAACACGATCATAATGCTAAGCTAACGGATGGGTCATGTCCATCACATCATTCTCCTAATGATTTGATCCCGTTCATCAAATGACAACACATGTCTATGTTTAGGAAACTTAACCATCTTTGATTAACGAGCTAGTCAAATAGAGGCATACTAGGGACTATATTTTTGGCTATGTATTCACACATGTAGTAAGTTTTTGGTTAATACAATTATAGGATGAATAATAAACATTTATCATGAAATAAGGAAATAAATAATAACTTTACTATTGCCTCTAGGGCATATTTCCTTCAGCTCTGATAGAAAATCCTGCTTGAGCGCATGGTCGGTAGGAGCATAAATGTTGATGGCAAGCGGGTGGGGGGAGGCTAGACAGGAGACCAGGGTGGTTTGGGTGTAGAGTCCGGAGTCCATTGCAGTCAGAGTAAAGTGAGACGAGGAGAAGGCCGAGAGCATGCCACCTGCAGACCCAAAGGCCGACCGAGGGTGTGTTAGATTCAGGTGCCTAGGGAGGAAGAAATGCTGCTTTAGAATAGAGATAGAGTCTAGTTTGGTTTCTTGCAAAAAAACAAGCATGTGATTAATGGCCAGGAGTTCAGAGAGAACGTCCGAGCATTTTTGGGTTTGCCCAAGGCCGTGAACATTCCAACAACAACAATTGACCTTGTGATTAACCATAGCAAAGAGATAGGCACCTAGAAGTAAATGCAAGTTCAAAAGAGGGGCAATGAAGACAGCCCTAGGAGCACATACGCGATACAAAACACGTTACAAAAAGATTGATGACTAACTCGCCGGCGGCGACCACGGGCTTAAGCTAAGGAACAGGAAACTAGGAATTAAAGCATTGCCAGATGGGCAGATACAACCATAACAGTGAAGAACAAAGCGGCTGTGGCAAGGAGCCGTCGTCCAAGGCAGGAGGTCGTTGTTCACGGCGCCGGCGAGTACACCTCTTGAACCTCCACTGGTTCAGCGCCACAGAGCTTGGCAATCAGAGCAAGAGCATCGGAGTCCAGCACTGGGTCCTCTGGGTGCTGGTGAGTCCAGAGACGTCCAGGCCTTCAACAAGGTCGTTAGAGGCGTGCTGCAGTTCGAAGCAACGGGCCTTGGTGCACATGGCGTTCGTGGTCAAGTCCACGAGCTGGCCATCCCCTTTGGCAGTGAGGCGATGGCTGCGCCGGAGCTTGGCACTATTAGTGGCCCTTTTGGTAGCAGCCAGCTTGTGGAGCATCGTGGCCTCATGCACTTCGGACCCATGCGAGGAAGAATCCTTGACTGAACAGGAGGGAGCAGCAGTGCTTAGGGGCAGATCAAGTGAAAGATAGATGGGAAGCTGGGGGTCGGGAGAGTTACCCGAGAGAATAGAGGTCTCAGTGATAACCCACAAGTATTGGGGATCGCAACAGTTTTCGAGGGTAGTATATTCAACCCAAATTTATTGATTCAACACAAGGGGAGCCAAAGAATATTCTCAAGTATTAGCAGTTGAGTTGTCAATTCAACCACACCTGGATAACTTAATATCTGCAGCAAAGTATTTAGTAGCAAAGTAGTATGGAAGTAACGGTAATAGTGGCAAAAGTAACAGTAGCAGTTTTTCTAGTAATTGTAATAGTGGCAACGGTAAAGTAACTAAGCAAAGATCAATATGTGAAAATCTCGTAGGCATTGGATCAGTGATGGATAATTATGTCGGATGTGATTCCTCATGCAATATTTATAACATAGGGTGACACAAAACTAGCCCAGTTCATCAATGCAATGTAGGCATGTATTCCGAATATAGTCATACGTGCTTATGGAAAAGAACTTGCATGACATCTTTGGTCCTACCCTCCCGTGGCAGCGGGGTCCTATTGGAAACTAAGGGATATTAAGGCCTCCTTTTAATAAAGTAATGGACCAAAGCATTAACACTTGGTGAATACATGAACTCCTCAAACTACGGTCATCACCGGGAGTGGTCCGGATTATTGTCACTTCGGGGTTGCCGGCTCATAACACATAGTAGGTGACTATAGACTTGCAAGATAGGATCAAGACCTCACATATATTCATGAAAACATAATAGGTTCAGATCTGAAATCATGGCACTCGGGCCCTAGTGACAAGCATTAAGCATAGCAAAGTCATAACAACATCAATCTTAGAACATAATGGATACTAGGGATCAAACCCTAACAAAACTAACTCGATTACATGGTAAATCTCATCCAACCCATCGTCGTCCAGCAAGCCTACGATGGAATTACTCACGCACGGCGGTGAGCATCATAAAATTGGTGATGGAGGATGGTTGATGATGACGACGGCAACAGATTCCCCTCTCCGGAGCCCCGAACGGACTCCAGATCAGCCCTCCCGAGATAGATTAGGGCTTGGCCGCGGCTCCGTATTGTTAAACGCGATGAATCCTTCTCTCTGATTTTTTTTCTCCCCGAACGTGAATATATAGAGTTGGAGTTGAGGTCGGTGGAGCACCAAGGGCCCACAAGGCAGGGGGTGTGCCCAGGGGGGTAGGCGCGCCCCCACCGTCGTGGACAAGGTGTGGGCCCCCTGGCCTTGATTCTTTTGCCGGTATTTTTTATTAATTCCAAAAATAATCTCCGTGGAGTTTCATGTCATTCCGAGAACTTTTTATTTTGTACAAAAATAACACCATGGCAATTCTGCTGAAAACAACATCAGTCCGGGTTAGTTCCATTCAAATCATGCAAGTTAGAGTCCAAAACAAGGGCAAAAGTGTTTGGAAAAGTAGATACGATGGATACGTATCAACTCCCCCAAGATTAAATCTTTGCTTGTCCTCAAGCAATTCAGTTGACAAACTGAAAGTGATAAAGAAAATCTTTTACAGACTCTGTTTGCTCTTGTTGTTGCAAATATGTAAAGCCAGCATTCAAGTTTTCAGCGAAGATTATGAACTAACCACATTCACAATAACACTTAGGTCTCATGTTTACTCATATCAATGGCATAATCAACTAGCGAGCAATAATAATAAATGTCGGATGACAACACTTTCTCAAAACAATCATAATATGATATAACAAGATGGTATCTCGCTAGCCCTTTCTGAGACCGCAAAACATAAATGCAGAGCACCCCTGAAGATCAAGGACTGACTAGACATTGTAATTCATGGTAAAAGAGATCCAGTCATAGTCATACTCAATATAAATTAATAGTAATGCATGCAAATGACAGCTGTGCTCCCCAAATCGTGCTTTTTAATAAGAGGAGGATGACTCAACATAAAAGTAAATAGATAGGCCCTTCGCAGAGGGAAGCAGGGATTTGCCAGAGCTCGATTTTTGAAACAAAGATAAATAATATTTTGTGTGGCATACTTTCATTGTCAACATAACAACCAAGAGATCTCGATATCTTCCATGCTACACACATTATAGGCGGTTCCCAAATAGAATGGTAAAGTTTATACTCCCCCACCACCAACAATCATCGATCCATGGCTTGCCCGAAACAACGGGTGCCTCCAACTAACAACAATCCTGCGGGAGTTTTGTTTGCAATTATTTTGATTTGATTTGAGCATGGGACTGGGCATCCCGGTTACCGGCCATTTTCTCGTGAGTGAGGAGCGGAGTCCACTCCTCGTGAGAATAACCCGCTGAAGGAAATATGCCCTAGAGGCAATAATAAAGTTATTATTTATTTCCTTATTTCATGATAAATGTTTATTATTCATGCTAGAATTGTATTAACCGGAAACATAATACATGTGTGAATACATAGACAAACATAGTGTCACTAGTATGCCTCTACTTGACTAGCTCGTTTATCAGAGATGGTTATGTTTCCTAGCCATGGACAAAAGAGTTGTCATTTGATTAACGGGATCACATCATTAGGAGAATGATGTGATTGACTTGACCCATTCCGTTAGCTTAGCACTTGATCGTTTAGTATGTTGCTATTGCTTTCTTCATAACTTATACATGTTCTGTAACTATGAGATTATGCAACTCCGTTTACGGAGGAACACTTTGGGTACTACCAAACGTCACAACGTAATCGGGTGATTATAAAGGAGTACTACAGGTGTCTCCGAAGGTACATGTTGAGTTGGCGTATTTCGAGATTAGGTTTTGTCACTCCGATTGTCGGAGAGGTATCTCTGGGCCCTCTCGGTAATGCACATCATTATAAGCCTTGCAAGCAATGTAACCAATGAGTTGGTTACGAGATGATGCATTACAGAACGAGTAAAGAGACTTGCCGGTGACGAGATTGAACTAGGTATTGGATATCGACGATCAAATCTCGGGCAAGTAACATACCGACGACAAAGGGAACAACGTATGTTGTTATGCGGTTTGACCGATAAAGATCTTCGTAGAATATGTAGGAGCCAATATGGGCATCCAGGTCCCGCAATTGGTTATTGACCGAGAATAGTTCTAGGTCATGTCTACATAGTTCTCGAACCCGTAGGGTCCGCAACAAGGTTTCGATGATGGTTATATTATGAGTTTATGAGTTTTGATGTACGAAGGAGTTCGAGTCCGGATGAGATCGGGGACATGACGAGGAGTCTCGAAATGGTTGAGGCGTAAAGATCGATATATTGGACGACTATATTCGGAGTTCGAAAAGGTTCCGAGTGATTGGTATTTTTCGAGTACCGGGAGTTACGGGAATACGGGAAGAGTATTGGGCCTTAATGGGCTTTAGTGGGAAGGAGCCGGGGAGGCGCGCCCCTCCCAAGCCCAGTCGAATTGGACAAAGGGTTTGGGGCGCGCCCCTCTTCCTTCCTTCTCCACTTCCTTCTTTCCCCCTTGACCTAGTTGGACTAGGAAAGAAGGAATCCTACTCCCGGTGGGAGTAGGACTCCCTTAGCGCGCCTCCTCCTAGGGCGGCCTCCTCCTCCCTCCCTCCTTTATATCTGAGGCAGGGGCACCCCATAGACACACAAGTTGATCTACGGATCGTTCCTTAGCCGTGTCGGTGCCCCTTCCACCATATTCCACCTCGGTCATATCGTCGCGAAGCTTAGGCGAAGCCCTGCGCGATAGAACATCAAGATCGTCACCACGCCAGGTCTTGTGGAACTCTCCTCGACACTCGGCTGGATCGGAGTTCGAGGGACGTCATCGAGCTGAGCGTGTGCTGAACTCGGAGGCTCAGACGTTCGGTGCTTGGATCGGTCGGATCGTGAAGGCGTCGACTACATCAACCGCGTTGTGATAATGCTTCCGCTTACCACTCACAGTGCGTGAGCGAACACTCTCCCTCTCGTTGCTATGCATCACCATGATCTTGCGTGTGCGTAGGAAATTTTTGAAATTACTACGTTCCCCAACAAAGGCATCCGAGCCTAGGTTTTATCGTTGATGTTATATGCACGAGTAGAACACAAGTGAGTTGTGGACGATATAAGTCATCTTGCCTACCAAAGATGTCATACTTTGGTTCAGCGGTATTGTTGGATGAAGCGGCCCGGACCGACATTACGCGTACGCTTACGCGAGACTGGTTTTACCGCCGTGCTTTGCACACAGGTGACTAGCGGGTGTCTGTTGCTCCAACTTTAGTTGAACCAAGTGTGGCTACGCCCGGTCCTTGTGAAGGTTAAAACGGAGTCTATTTGACAAACTATCGTTGTGGTTTTGATGCGTAGGTAAGAACGGTTCTTGCTAAAGCCCGTAGCAGCCACGTAAAATTTGCAACAACAAAGTAGAGGACGTCTAACTTGTTTTTGCAGGGCATGTTGTGATGTGATATGGTCAAGACGTGATGCTATATTTTATTGTATGAGATGATCATGTTTTGTAACCGGTTATCGGCAATCGGCGAGAGCCATATGGTTGTCGCTTTATTGTATGAAATGCAAACGCCCTGTAATTGCTTTACTTTATCACTAAGCGGTAGCGATTGTCGTAGAAGCAATAGATGGCGTAACGACAACGATGCTACGATGGAGATCAAGGTGTCGCGCCGGTGACGATGGTGATCACGACGGTGCTTCGGAGATGGAGATCACAAGCACAAGATGATGATGGCCATATCATATCACTTATATTGATTGCATGTGATGTTTATCCTTTATGCATCTTATCTTGCTTTGATTGACGGTAGCATTTTAAGATGATCTCTCATTAATTATCAAGAAGTGTTCTCCCGAGTATGCACCGCTGCGAAAGTTCTTCGTCTTTGAGACACCACGTGATGATCGGGTGTGATAGGCTCTACGTTCAAATACAACGGGTGCAAGACAGGTTGCACACGCGAATACTCGAGTTATTCTTGACGAGCCTAGCATATCTGAGATATGGCCTCGGAACACGGAGACCGAAAGGTCGGCGTGAATCATATAGTAGATATGATCAACATAGAGATGTTCACCATTGAAACTACTCCATCTCACGTGATGATCGGACATGGTTTAGTTGATTTGGATCACGTGATCACTTAGATGACTAGAGAGATGTTTGTCTAAGTGGGAGTTCTTAAGTAATATGATTAATTGAACTTAAATTTATCATGAACTTAGTCCTGGTAGTATTTTGCAAATTATGTTGTAAGATCAATAGCATGCGTTGTTGCTTTCGTATGTTTATTTTGATATGTTCCTAGAGAAAATTGTGTTGAAAAATGTTAGTAGCAATGATGCGGATTTGATCCGCGATCCGAGGTTTATCCTCATTGCCGCACGTAAGAATTATGTCCTTAATGCACCGCTAGGTGAGCGGACCTATTGCAGGAGCGGATGCGGGCGTTATGAACGTTTGGCTAGCTCAATATGATGACTACTTGATAGTTTAGTGCACCATGCTTAACGGCTTAGAATCGGGACTTCAAAGACGTTTTGAACGTCATGGACCATATGAGATGTTCCAGGAATTGAAGTTAATATTTCAAGCAAATACCCGAGTTGAGAGATATGAAGTCTCCAACAAGTTCTATAGCTAAAAGATGGAGGAGAATCACTCAACTAGTGAGCATGTGCTCAGATTTTCTGGGTACTTCAATCGCTTGAATCAAGTGGGAGTTAATCTTCCAGATAAGATAGTGATTCACAGAATTCTCTAGTCACCATCACTAAGTTACTAGAACTTCGTGATGAACTATAGTATGCAAGGGATGACGAAAACGATTCTCGAGCTCTTCTTGATGTTGAAATCGACGAAGGTAGAAATCAAGAAAAAAATATCAAGTGTTGATGATTGACAAGACCACTAGTTTCAAGAGAAGGGCAAAGGGAAAGAAAGGGAACTTCAAGTGGAAAGACAAGCAAGTTGTCACTCCCGTGAAGAAGCCCAAAAGCTGGACCATAGCCTGGCCCGAGTGTTTACACCGCAAAGGAAATGGTCCTTTGAAGCGGAAATGCCCTGAATATTTGGTGGATAAGAAGGATGGCAAAGTGAACGAGGGTATATTTGATATACAAATTATTGATGTGAGCCTTACTAGTGTTTATAGTAGCCCCTAAGTATTTGATACTTGTTCGATTGCTAAGATTAGTAACTCGAAGCAGGAGTTCTGAAATAAACAGAGACTAGTTGAAGGAAAGTGACGATGAGTGTTGGAAGTAGTTCCAAGATTGATATGATCATCATCGCACACTCCTTATACTTTCAGGATTAGTGTTAAACCTAAATAAATGTTATTTGGCGTTTGCGTTGAGCATGAATATGATTTGATCATGTTTATTGCAATACGGTTATTCATTTAAAATCAGAGAATAATTGTTATTCTGTTTACATGAATAAAACCTTCAATGGTCATACACCCAATGAAAATAGTTTGTTGGATCTCATCGTAATAATACACATATTCATAATATTGAGGCCAAAAGATGCAGAGTTAATAATGAAAGTGCAACTTATTTGTGGCACTGCTGTTTGGGTCATATCGGTGTAAAGCGCATGAAGAAACTCCATAAAGATGGATTTTCGGAATCACTTGGTTATGAATCATTTGATGCTTGCGAGCCGTGCCTTTTGGGCAAGATGACTAAAACTCCGTTCTCCGGAACAATGGAACGAGCTACTAACTTGTTGGAAATAATACATACAGATGTATGTGATCCAATGAGTATTGATGCTCGTGGCAAGTATCGTTGTTTTCTGACCTTCACAAGATGATTTGAGCAGATATGGGTATATCTGCTTAATGAAACATAAGTCTGAAATAGTTGAAAGGTTCAAAGAATTTCAGAGTGAAGTGGAAAAATCATCGTAACAAGAAAATAAAGTTTTTGCGATCTGATCGCGGAGACGAATATTTGAGTTCGAGTTTGGTCTTCAATTAAAACAATGTGGAATAGTTTCACACCTCGCCACTGAACACCACAACGTTATGGTGTGTCCGAACGTCGTAACCGCACTTTATTGGATATGGTGCGATCTATGATGTCTCTTACTGATTTACCAATATTGTTTTAGGGTTATGCATTAGAGACAGCTGCATTCACATTAAAAGGGCACCATCTAAATCCGTTGAGACGACAACATATGAACTGTGGTTTAGCAAGAAACACAAGTTGTCGTTTCTTAAAATTTGGGGCTGCGATTATTATGTGAAAAAGTTTCATCCTGATAAGCTCGAACCCACATCGGAGAAGTGCGTCTTCATAGAATACCCAAAGAAAATAGTTGGGTACACCTCCTATCACAGATCCGAAGGCAAGATATTCGTTGCTAAAAATGGATCCTTTCTAGAGAAGGAGTTTCTCTCGAAAGAAGTGAGTGGGAGGAAAGTAGAACTTGATAAGGTAACTATACATGTTCCCTTATTGGAAAGTAGTTCATCACAGAAATCAGTTCCTGTGACAAATACACCAATTAGTGAGGAAGCTAATGATATTGATCATGAAACTTCAGATCAAGTTACTCTGAGAACCTCGTAGGTATTCCAGAGTAAGATCCGCACTGAGTGGTGTAGTAATCATGTTCGGAAGTCATGTTACTAGACCATGATGAACCTACGAACTATGAGGAAGCGATGATGAGCCCAGATTCATGCTAAATGGCTCGAGGCCATAAAATCTGAGATTTGATCCATGTATGAGAACAAAGTATGGACTTTGATTGACTTGCTCGATGATCGCAAGCCATGCTAAATAAATGGATCTTCAAGAGGAAGATGGACAACGATAGTAGTATTACTATCTACCAAGCTCGACTTGTTGCGAAAGGTTTTCAACAAGTTCAAAGTGTTGAATACGATGAGATTTTCTCACTCGTATCGATGCTTAAGTCTGTCGAATCATGTTAGCAATTGTCACATTTTATGAAATCGGCAAATGGATGTCAAAACTGCATTCCTTAATGGATTTATTAAAGAAGAGTTGTATATGATGCAACCGAAGGTTTTGTCAATCCTAAAGGTGCTAACAAAATGTGCAAGCTCCAAATGATCCATCTATGGACTGGTGCAAGCATCTCGGAGTTGGAATATACGCTTTGATAAGTTGATCAAAGCATATAGTTTTATATGGACTTACGATGAAGCTGTATTTACAATAAAGTGAGTGGGAGCACTCTGACCTTTCCGATTAGTATATGTGAGTGACATATTGTTGATCGAAATGATGTAGAATTTTTCTCGCAAAGCATAAAGGAGTGTTTTAAAGGAGTTCTTTAAAAGAAAAAGACCTCGATAAAAGCTACTTACATATTGAGCATCAAGATCTATTGAGATAGATCAAGACGCTTGATAAGATTTTCAATGAGTACATACCTTGGCAAGATTTTGAAATAGTTCAAAATGGAGCAGTCAAAGAAAGAGTTCTTGCACGTGTTGCAAAGGTATGAAATTGAGTAAGACTCAAATCCCGACCACAGCAGAAAATAGAAAGAGAATGAAAAGTCATTCCCTATGCCTCACCATAGGTTCTATAAAGTATGCTATGCTATGTACCGCACCTATTGTATACCTTGCTCAATTTGGCGAGGAGTACAATAGTGATCTAGGAGTAGATCCTTTGGACATTGGTCAAGAATATCCTTAGTAAGGACTAAGGAGATGTTTCTCGATTATGGAGGTGATAAAAGAGTTTGTTGTAAAAGTTACATCGATGCAAACTTTACACCGATCCGATGACTCTAAGTCTCGGTCGGATACATATTGAAAGTGGGAGCGATTATGTCGGGATATGCCTTGGTGTAAACCGGCCGAAGGATAAACCGGCGGACTTGGCGATTCACCGGTGACTGCATGCACTGCAGACGATTTATAGTTCATTGGTAATCCGGCAAGAAGGGCGGAGGAGGAGCAACAAGACCCGGTGGCTGTTTGGCGGTTCATGAAGGCAGTTCAACCATTGTGGGCGGTTTAATTGGAAAGGAATATTTGCCTTACAAGGAGTTAATACTAGGACTTGTATCCGGTTTGTATTAAAGATAGACTAGTCCTAATCCTAATAGGACTCCACATGTAAACCGCCCCTTCAACATATATAAGGAGGGGCAGGGCTCCCCAAAGAGCTACAAGTTAGAAGCGACGAGTTAGAAGCAATAATCTCTAGGGCTAGACACAAAGAGGAGAGCGGTTTACTGGCGACTCCTCGTGATGATAATGAGACCTAGCCTCAAATAGCATGTAGGGTTTTTACCGGATGATGTTTCCCGGGGCCCGAAGCTGTCTAAATCCCTGTCTTGTGTTGCGTCTCTCGATTCCGCTCAACCCCTCTCAAGCTACCACATAGGTGCGTTGGCCTCGCGACTAAGTCCTGACACTAAGGACATCTGCCGTGACAATTCCACGACAGTTGACGCCCACCGTGGGGCCTGCGCACGGTGGTGTTGAGTTCTTGGAGGGATTCTTCCAGGGATCAAGAGTTCACAATTTTCTGGATGAAAAAGAGCCGGTTTGAAAGGATCTGTGTTAGCTTCAAATTCATCGGAACAGATTCATGACCGGTGAGGTTTAAAAGTTAAAATTTAGGGCTGCGCCACGAGCCGTCGCCTTTGCAAGTCGGATCTGAGAGGAGATAAATTTCCACTGCTGCTACCGTGCAACGCCGAGACCAACAGGCTTTGTTCCCTGTTCAATTAAGAAATCTGAGCCGGATCGATCTTAGTGCAAGGCGACAGGAATAAAAGCCAAGACCAAAAGAGTTGAGATCAGACAAAAAAAAAGGGCCGTGCAATTGCAAGTCGGAGATGAATCCGAGAGTTGCTGCTGCAATGTGCAGATTCAAGTTCCAAGGCGGCTATTTGTTTCCTTCCAGACACAACTCCAGATTTTACCGGAGATTGATTCCTTCCATGAAGACTAAAACCAAGTCGTCAACTATTTCTCCGTTATCTACTACGACGTGGGAAGCCACGACCCGGACATGGACGGACCATAGGTTCAGATTCTTCCGATCAACCAAGTTAGGCACCCGTGCATACAAGGGGTGAGGCCAGCTGCCGTATCCTCACGTGAAACCTGCAAAATAATGGGAAGAGCCAACAAGTAGCAATGGGAGGCACACAGATCGAGGGAGTAACCAAGCGGCCGGAGTATTTCTTGGGATAAAAAGTGATCTGTCCTCGCTGTCGGTTTAATGCTATGCGGACATAGGTTCTACAAATCAACTGTGACCCGGAGAAGGAGAACTCGCCGAGCCGGATGCCGTTTCGCCAGGGTTTTCTACTCTGCTTTCTCTGTCACTGCAGCGACCGGTGTGGGCATCTCACCTCTGCAGCTGCTGTTATCTACCTGCCGGTCACAACCCGGCCTTCCGTTTCTGCATCCCGAGCCGTCACCCTACTGAATAATTATGGACTCTCCTCGCCCTTGGGCGGGTCCGTCCCATCGTCACCAAATCCGAGGTATTGGTAAACCACCGCGTGTCCGTTACAAGCTGCTGTGCGCTTAAGACGCTGCCTTCACAGTGGCCACTACTTCGAGTCACTGGCTTTTGTGTTAAGTCGCCATGCATGGCCGTGCTAAGCCGCCTCGCGGAGTACCGCTGTTGGAGAGCCGTCCGGTGAGCCGCCCGTCGCCAATTCATTACCTGCACGGCCTGTTTGGAACCAGTCTGCCTCGTCTCCGTCGTTGTGGATACGGCTACGCGCCGAGCCACCCTGTGCAAAAATCGTCGGGCCCCTAACACTGCTACCTCGCACTTCTGACCCGCCCGCCGCGAGCCGCTGTGACGCACTTCACCGCCGTGCCTTGTTGCTTTTTCATAGATGAAAGGCAGAAGCAAATAAGGGAAAAGAAAGTTAAGAGAAGGCTACGTGAGGCAAAAGCCACATCAGATCAGATAGAAGCTAATCAGTGTTCACGTACAGATCATCTGTTGTTCGAACAAATCAGGTGATATCCATTCAAGTTTATTTTTCTATTGTTTTTGTCAAAAAAACAATTACTCTGTTTTTTGCAATATATTTTATGTAGGACAAAGTCCACCACAACAGTGGCGTCGTACCATGGACATGACGCTCGCACCGGTTTAAAAGTGGTGTCGTATTCTTGTGGCTGTGCCGATTTCAATGACGCGGCCGATTCTCCCGTCCGCACCGGCCTATAAATGTCGCGGCCGACTCTCCCGCCTGCACCGGTTTACAATGCCGCGGTTGATTCATCTGTTTGCTCTTATCATCAACTTCATGGCGGGTTATTTCCGGCCCAAACGAATCAGGTGATATCCATCTAAGTCTATTTTTTGACATATATTGTTTTTGTAAAAAGAACAATTACGTTGGTTTTGCATATTTTTATATGCAGGACAATTATTCGCCACAACATTGATGTTACACCTTGCATATGGAGCGTGTACTGGCGTCATTATATGCAGGCTTTTGACCATTCCACCGAGTCGCCTGTGGCCGACTCTCCGTCCGCGCCGGTTTACAACGCTGTGGCCGACTCGGCCGTGATTAATTTCAGCTTCACCATGGTGATCATCAATTTCATGGTGGATTATTTCCGACCTGGCACATCAGGTGATATTCATCTAAAATATATTTTATTGGCACCTATTATTTTTTGTCAAGGAGCAGTTTATCTTTGCCTTGGTCTGCAATATTGTTGATGCAGGACAATTGTTCACTACGTCAAAACGGCGTAGTTAACTCGCCCGTCCGCGCCGGTTTACAACACCGCGGCCGGTTCATCTGTTTGAGCCGCTTATGATGCTGAGGTCATCTTTTCCGTCCATTTTTCACGGCCTGGTCTACATCAACATACCGGGCCGCACCTATCTGCATGGGCTGTTTATTGAAGTATGAGCAAGTCACAGCTTGGGTAGCCCGGCTTTCTTTCAAATTGGAGGCAAATTATTATCAACCGCCGTTTGCACTGGATGGTTCAATGGGCAGGTGCACAAGTCACCGCCACTACAGTTTGGTTAACTTCAAATCGCCAGTTGGAAGGAACCACTGGCCGAGTTGCTGACACGGCTCATACGGGATCATTTATAACCCGCCGCAGTCACCTCAACCTTCTGTGGATTCACATCGGATTATCAACACCGATGATATGCAACTTATTCCGGTTTACATCACGGTTACATATGGAGAATCTCAAGCCAACTCTTCGAGTCACCTTGAGACTCGGGGGCTACGATGATATGACGCAACAAGTCTTGCCAGTTTCAGCAAATTTAAGAACCCCAGGACGATGGAGGGAAAGATAACCCGGTCCAGGAGGCTACTGTTATTTGAAGGCCGTCAAAAAAATTCCGGCTTAGAAAGTATATGACAATTACAAAATCCCGAATCAATGAAGAAGTTCCGGGTCATCAGAAAAGATTCCGGTTTAAAATCCGGCTCAAGGGAAGCCAGTCTCACTGAAGTTTTCAAATCCGGTTTACGAGTTTCCGGTTCAAAAAGGAATTAACTTCTTGCAAGTTCAAAGGCCGTCAGAAAATTTCCGGCTGAAAATGAAGATTCCGGTTTAAAATCCGGTTCAAGGGAAAGATGTCTCCCACAAGGCTTTGAAGCTCTCCATATCCGGTTCAAGAAGAATTTATCTCTTGCAAAAAAAGTTAAAAATTACCGAAGAGGACCTGCTGCTATAATGCACGGTTCAAACATGGGTATCATGCCTTATTGGCCTAATATATTATTGATCACATGGGGGCTTCTGCTTCATAAAGCGGGGTCTCTGTTCTTTTTTACATCATGCGTGGTTACACGGAGGTTCTGTCTTAAAGCGGCCTCCGGTTTACCCCTTGACATTTGTTTTCATCACTTGGGGGCTTGGTCGTGTCCGAACCAATGCAACACCTCTTGATAGGCGAAAGCCACGGATCATTGGGGACACGGTCACGTCTGAACCGTCACGCCTCTTGGTCGGCCAATAGGGCCAGAGTCATTTGGGGGCTTGGTCGAACCCGAACCAATGTCATGCCACTTGGCCGGCGTACTCGCCAAGAGTCTTTTGGGGACCTGGCCGACTAGCACCATCGCTACGCCTTCGGGGAGCTTGGTTGCGTCTGACCATGGTAATGCCATCTGACCAGCTCAGTAAAGCTTTTCTTTTGCAAAAAGTTCTTGCCTTTGTTGCCATGTTTTCTCATAATTGGTATTCGATTTTTTGTTGCGTTTTTTAACCCAACAAGCGTTTTAATCCGGTTCGACTGTCAATTGGCGGAACACGGTCAATTCTTAATCCGGAGACTATTTGCCCGGTTTGATTTTTTGATTTTATATTACCATCTTATTATGGAGTAAACCGGTGTTCATTAACCCGGTTTGACTTTCAATTAGAAGTTCAAGACATGATCAAATCATAATCCGGAGACTATCGGCCCGATGCGGTTTCGACTATAAGTCGCATATATTTGGATTGCGCCATTGGAATCATGCGCTCATAAATCATTGGGTTATATTATTCAAATCTTCAAATAGCCAACATGGCTGGATTTCTATTATGGTTATCAGTAACCAGTATTATGATTAAGATTTTCAAAGTCGCTTTAGCGCAATGGATATTATGTTATCAATGGATATGGCGTTTATTCTACAATTGAACGAATAGTCCCGAGTTGCTGCAGGCTTACAACCCGGCACTTGGGGGCTACATTATTCAAATTGAGGTTATATGCAAGTCTCATGTCGCTGCAAGCATGCACCATGACACTTGGGGGCTAATGCAAAGTCATTCTTTGTTCATCTTATTGAAGACCCGACTCATCACATTATAATGAGCCGGCCCTTGGGGGCTACCAATTGCTCATGTCAACAATTCAAGGTACAAAGCTTTTTATTCATTATATTGAAGGGTCCACTGCTCAGTTGGTAAAGCACAAGGCTCTTAACCTTATGGACGTGGATTCAAGCCCCATGATGGGGGTTACATCATATGGTGTTATTTTCATTGAAGTATATATCAAGTCCCAGCTCAATATTATCTTACTGAACCGGCCCTTGGGAGCTACACTGGTTGAAGTCTTTATGAGCATCAGGAAATTACAAGTCCCAGGTCGCTGCAAGCATGACAACCCGGTACTTGGGGGCTACGTAATATGGAGTATTCAGTTTTTGCTAGTGACTGGGATGAACAACATGGATTTCTTCGATAGTGACAGTATTTATATTGAAGCAAGTCTTAAGCCATCACTTTGTTCTACTCAAGACTTGGGGGCTACAGGTATTATATTATTATCAAGGAAATATTTTCAAATTCTCTGTTTGAGCAAACTAGATTGACCGGCGTCACCAATCATTATGACCCTGTGGCTGCAAACCGGTGTTGGCAACAATCATGAACCGGTGTCTGCAAAGATCATGACCTGGAATTATCAGATTTTATAACCCGGCAGTTTTTTTTGGCAATGATAAGCCGGCAAGTTCTGCATCTTCAAACCGGTTGAATATCACATGAGTATTTCAAGACCAATATTTCTGAAACCGGCACTTTGGAAGCCGATTCAAATGGATTATTCTTCACAATATTTTTTCTGTAAGAAGCCAACATCAGCAATTTGAGTATGAAGCTGGTTTATTAACCCGGATTTTCTAGAAGGAGGAAATACAAGGACTTAAGGATGATCAGTGTCGATCTACAAGAATTCTTAACCCGGAGCACAACTTCAAAAGTTGTTACGGTGTTTATTTTGCAGCATAAGTTTACCATGGATAAATCCAAGCTAAACTTGGGGGCTAATGTCGGGATATGCCTTGGTGTAAACCGCCGGAAGGATAAACCGGCGGACTTGGCGATTCACCGGTGACCTGCACAGACCAGACGATTTATAGTTCATTGGTAATCCGGCAGGCGGGCCAGAGGAGCAACAAGACCCGGTGGCCTGTTTGGCGGTTCATGAAGGTCGGTTCAACCATTGTGGGCCGGTTTAATTGGAAAGGAATATTTGCCTTACAAGGAGTTAATACTAGGACTTGTATCCGGTTTGTATTAAAGATAGACTAGTCCTAATCCTAATAGGACTCCACATGTAAACCGCCCCTTCAACATATATAAGGAGGGGCAGGGCTCCCCAAAGAGCTACAAGTTAGAAGCGACGAGTTAGAAGCAATAATCTCTAGGGCTAGACACAAAGAGGAGAGCCGGTTTACGGCGACTCCCTCGTGATGATAATGAGACCTAGCCTCAAACAGCATGTAGGGTTTTTACCGGATGATGTTTCCGGGGCCAAGTGTCTAAATCCTGTCTTGTGTTGCGTCTCTCGATTCCGCTCAACCCCTCTCAAGCTACCACATAGGTGCGTTGGCCTCGCGACTAAGTCCTGACACTAAGGACATCTGCCGTGACAATTCCACGACAGATTAGCTAGAGTAGCTCCGTGCAGAGCATTGTAGACATAGAATATTTGCAAAATACATACGGCTCTGAATGTGACAGACCCGTTGACTAAGCTTCTCTCACGAGCAAAATATGATCACACCTTAGTACTCTTTGGGTGTTAATCACATAGCGATGTCAACTAGATTATTGACTCTAGTAAACCCTTTGGGTGTTGGTCACATGATGATGTGAACTATGGGTGTTAATCATATACAGATATGAATATTGGCATTAATTCACATGACGATGTGAACTAGATTATTGACTCTAGTGCAACTGGAGACTGAAGGAAATATGCCCTAGAGGCAATAATAAAGTTATTATTTATTTCCTTATTTCATGATAAATGTTTATTATTCATGCTAGAATTGTATTAACCGGAAACATAATACATGTGTGAATACATAGAAAAACATAGTGTCACTAGTATGCCTCTACTTGACTAGCTCGTTTATCAGAGATGGTTATGTTTCCTAGCCATGGACAAAAGAGTTGTCATTTGATTAACGGGATCACATCATTAGGAGAATGATGTGATTGACTTGACCCATTCCGTTAGCTTAGCACTTGATCGTTTAGTATGTTGCTATTGCTTTCTTCATAACTTATACATGTTCATGTAACTATGAGATTATGCAACTCCTGTTTACCGGAGGAACACTTTGGGTACTACCAAACGTCACAACGTAACTGGGTGATTATAAAGGAGTACTACAGGTGTCTCCGAAGGTACATGTTGAGTTGGCGTATTTCGAGATTAGGTTTTGTCACTCCGATTGTCGGAGAGGTATCTCTGGGCCCTCTCGGTAATGCACATCATTATAAGCCTTGCAAGCAATGTAACCAATGAGTTGGTTACGAGATGATGCATTACAGAACGAGTAAAGAGACTTGCCGGTGACGAGATTGAACTAGGTATTGGATACCGACGATCAAATCTCGGGCAAGTAACATACCGACGACAAAGGGAACAACATATGTTGTTATGCGGTTTGACCGATAAAGATCTTCGTAGAATATGTAGGAGCCAATATGGGCATCCAGGTCCCAAGAATTGGTTATTGACCGAGAATAGTTCTAGGTCATGTCTACATAGTTCTCGAACCCGTAGGGTCCGCACGCAAGGTTTCGATGCGCGGTTATAGTATGAGTTTATGAGTTTTGATGTACCAAGGAGTTCGAGTCCCGGATGAGATCGGGGACATGACGAGGAGTCTCAAAATGGTTGAGGCGTAAATATCGATATATTGGACGACTATATTCGAGTTCAAAAGGTTCCGAGTGATTCGGGTATTTTTCGAGTACCGGGAGTTACGGGAATACGGGGAAGAGTATTGGGCCTTAATGGGCTTTAGTGGGAAGGAGCCAGGAGGAGGCGCGCGCCCCTCCCAAACCCAGTCCAAATTGGACAAAGGGTTTGGGGCGCCCCCTCTTCCTTCCTTCTCCACTTCCTTCTTTCCCCCTTGACCTAGTTGGACTAGGAAAGAAGGAATCCTACTCCCGGTGGGAGTAGGACTCCTTGGCGCCCTCCTCCTAGGGCCGGCCTCCTCCTCCCTCCCTCCTTTATATACGGGGCAGGGGCACCCCATAGACACACAAGTTGATCTACGGATCGTTCCTTAGCCGTGTGCGGTGCCCCCTTCCACCATATTCCACCTCGGTCATATCGTCGCGAAGCTTAGGCGAAGCCATGCGCCGGTAGAACATCAAGATCGTCACCACGCCGTCGTGCTGACGGAACTCTCCCTCGACACTCGGCTGGATCGGAGTTCGAGGGACGTCATCGAGCTGAACTTGTGCTGAACTCGGAGGCTCAGACGTTCGGTGCTTGGATCGGTCGGATCGTGAAGACGTCGACTACATCAACAGCGTTGTGATAACGCTTCGCTTACGGTCTCACGAGGGTGCGTGACGAACACTCTCCCTCTCGTTGCTATGCATCACCATGATCTTGCGTGTGCGTAGGAAAATTTTTGAAATTACTACGTTCCCCAACAAAGTGGCATCCGAGCCTAGGTTTTATGCGTTGATGTTATATGCACGAGTAGAACACAAGTGAGTTGTGGACGATATAAGTCATACCGCCTACCAAAGATGTCATACTTTGGTTCAGCGGTATTGTTGGATGAAGCGGCCCGGACCGACATTACGCGTACGCTTACGCGAGACTGGTTTTACCGCCGTGCTTTGCACACAGGTGACTAGCGGGTGTCTGTTGCTCCAACTTTAGTTGAACCGAGTGTGGCTACGCCCGGTCCTTGTGAAGGTTAAAACGGAGTCTATTTGACAAACTATCGTTGTGGTTTTGATCCGTAGTACAAGTGAAGGCTAGAAAGAGACTGGGAAGCGACCAACTAGAGAGCGACAACAGTCATGAACATGCATTAAAATTAATAGACATTGAGTGCAAGCTTGATTAGGATATAATCCACCATGAACATAAATATCGTGGAGGCTATGTTGATTTTGTTCCAACTACATGCGTGAATATGTGCCAAGTCAAGCCACTCGAATCATTCAAAGGAGGATACCGCCCTATCATACCACATCACAACCCTTTTAATAGCATGTTGGCACGCAAGGTAAACCATTATAAACTCCTAGCTAATTAAGCATGACATAAGCAACTATAATCTCTAATTGTCATTGCAAACATGTTTATTCATAATAGGCTGAATCAGGAATGATGAACTAATCATATTTACAAAAACAAGATAGGTCGAGTTCATACCAGCTTTTCTCGTCTCAATCAGTCCATCATATATCGTCATCATTGCCTTTCACTTGCACGACCGAACAGTGTGGATAATAATAATAGTGCACGTGCATTGGACTAAGCTGGAATCTGCAAGCATTCAATTCAAGGGAGAAGACAAGGTAATATGGGCTCTTGGTTAACTCAACAATAATGCATATAAGAGCCACTCAACATTTTCATCATGGTCTTCTCTCAACCCCCAACGAAAAGAAAACAAATAAAACTATTACACGGGAAAGCTCCCAACAAGCAAAAGAAGAATGATAAATCTTTTTGAGTTTTCTTTTAATTACTACTACTACAGGCATGGAAAGTAAACTAGCTAAAAGCTATAACTAATTTTTTTTGGTTTTTCTTAAGGTTATTCAAACACACAAGAAGAAAGCTTAGAAAAGAAAATAAACTAGCATGGATAGTACAATGAAAAAGTATGAGCACCGACAACTGGAATGAGTGTGTGAACATGAATGTAATGTCGGTGAGAAATACGTACTCCCCCAAGCTTAGGCTTTTAGCCTAAGTTGTTCTATGCCCATGGATCAAAGTTGTAGCTGGGGTTGTACTGAGATGCAGCTGCTACTGCCTGACGAGCTGCAGCTTGGAGACGAGCTGCCTCTGTCCTCCTCTCATATTCGTTTGCCTCCTCCCTAGTTATAAAGTATCTCCTTTTTGCCTGAAAGTCAAAGAAAGTGGGAGCAGGGAGAGCAACATGGACAGTACGCCGTTTGTCAAAGATTAGTCGGTACTGGAGGAACTATTCATTCCTCTCAAGAAACTGATGGCTAACCATGGCACTATAATCTAGATAACCAGGAGGCAACTCCATATCATTTTCATGTATGGGTATCTCAAGAAAATTAGCCACACGGGTTGCATAAATCCCACCAAACAAGTCTCCATTTAAACTATTATTATGCAACCTACATGCAACAATGGCCCCCAAGTTTTATTGTTTATCTCCTAGCACAACATTCTTGAGAACACTAAGATCTGGAACACACATGTGACATGCCTCGTCCTTGCCATTTATGCATCTACCTATAAAGAGAGCAAAATAATGTATAGTAGGAAAATGAATGCTCCCTATGGTAGCTTGTGCTATTTCTCTAGATTCCCCCACAATGATACTAGCAAGAAAATCTTTAAATTCAGATTTGCGAGGTTCACTAGCACTACCCCAATGCGGGAGTTTACAAGCAGTATTAAAATCTTCTAAGTCCATGGTATAAGATTTATTATAAAGGTCAAATAGGACAGTGTGAGAATTGCATGGAGATATAAATTTGAACCTTCTCATCAAGGAATCAGTTAAGTGGTAATACTGAGGGCACTTATCTAGCATGAAGCCCTCGAGTTCAGCATTACACACATGTGCGTCAAGTTCCTCCTTAATTCCTGCTTGGACCATAAAATTTTCTGACGAGCTTCCCTCGGTGGTTCATCGTCCGGCTCACGTATTGCGGGCATGGGTCCTTGCTTCCTTGAAGAACCTCCTTGGTACATTTTCCAAAACATATTTCTTCCTCTGAAAAATTTCTGAAAATTTTAGTAACTCAAAATAAAAGTGAACCAAACTCAACAAAATTGATAGCAACTACTCCCACAAGTGCCTAGAGACTATATCATGCATTGGAAATACTTGGGACCAAATAAATTTGACATGCAAGCTCAAGAACAGGGTCACCTAGGCAGTAAAAATTTGCAATAAATAAAGCACTAGAACAAAAACTAATTGAACCATTGGAGGAGTCACATACCAAAGGACAATCCTCCAAAGCAGTTTTGTGAGTGGAGCTTTGAGCAAGGAGATCGAAAAGGGCAGCAAGATGAGCTAGAACTCGTGCTTGAGCTGGTTGGTGATTTTTTGGGGAGGAAGAAGAAGCGTGTGGGTGCAGGAATAACTGGAGGAGGGCCACTAGGGGCCCACGATGCAGGGGCGCGCCCTGGACCCTCGTGGCCAGGTGGTTGCTCCCCCTGATGTGTTCTCAGTGCCAGATATTCTCAAATATTCTAGAAAAAATCATATTTCATTTTCAGGGCATTTGGAGAACTTTTATTTTCGTGGTATTTTTTTATTGCAAGGATAATTCAGAAAACAGACAGAAAATACTATTTTTGCTTTATTTGATCTAAATAACATAAAGTAAAAGGAGGGTACAGAAGGTTGGGCTTTCTAACTCCATCCATCTCATGCTCATCAAAAAGAATCCACTAACAAGGTTGGTCAAGTCTTGTTAACAAACTCATTCTGAATCGCATGAAACCGGAGAATCTTCGAATAGCACTAAGTTACATCAACGGGGATATGCACGTCCCTAATAATAAGAATGTCATATTTCTTCTTGGCAGTAGGAAGAGTAAATTCGAAACCTCCAATAATAATCGACAAAATTTTTCCAATAGAGTTGATACTGTGAACTTGAGGTTGTTTCCTCGGAAAGTGTACCGTAGGCTCATTACCATTAACATGAAAAGTGACATTGCCTTTGTTGCAATCAATAACAGCCCCTGCAGTATTCAAAAAGGGTTTACCAAGGATAATCGACATACTATCGTCCTCGGGAATATCAAGAATAACAAAGTCCGTTAAAATAGTAACATTTGCAACCACAACAGGCACATCCTCACAAATACCGACAGGTATAGCAGTTGATTTATCGGCCATTTGCAAAGATATTTCAATAGGTGTCAACTTATTCAAATCAAGTCTACGATATAAAGAGAGAGGCATAACACTAACACCGGCTCCAAGATCACATAAAGCAGTTAACATAGTTTCTTTTAATGGAGCATGGTATAGTTGGTACTCCTGGATCTCCAAGTTTCTTAGGTATTCCACCCTTAAAAGTATAATTAGCAAGTATGGTGGGAATTTCAGCTTCCGGTATCTTTATTTTTTTGTAACAACATCTTTCATGTACTTAGGATTCATTTTAAGCATATCAGTAAAACGCATACGTAAAAAGATAGGTCTAATCATTTCAGCAAAGTGCTCAAAATCCTCATCATCCTTTTTCTTGGATGGTTTAGGAGGAAAAGGCATGGGTTTTTTAACCCATGGTTCTCTTTCTTTATTGTGCTTCCTAGCAACGAAGTCTCTCTTATCATAACGTTGGTTCTTTGATTGTGGGTTATCAAGATCAACAACAGGTTCAATTCTACATCATTGTTATTGCTAGGTTCAGCATCAACATGAACATCATCACTAACATTATCACTAGGTTCATGTTCATCACCGGATTGTGTTTCAGCATCAGAAATAGAAATATCATTGGGATTCTCAGGTGTGTCTACAACAGGTTCACTAAAAGCATGCAAATTCCTATCATTTTTCTTTTTCTTCTTTTTAGAAGGACTAGGTGCATCAACATTAGTTCTCTAAGAATCTTGCTCAATTCTCTTAGGGTGGCCCTCAGGATACAAAGGTTCTTGAGTCATTTTACCCCCTCTAGTCATGACTCTAACAGCATTATCATTCTTCTTATTATTTAATTCATTGAGCAAATCATTTTGAGCTTTAAGCACTTGTTCTACTTGAGTGGTAACCATGGAAGCATGTTTACTAATAAGTTTAAGTTCACCTTTAACTCTAGACATATAATCACTCAAGTGTTCAATCATATAAGCATTTCTTTTCAATTGTCTACAAACATAAGCATTGAAGTTTTCTTGTTTAGCCATAAAGTCATCAAACTCATCCAAGCATTGGCTAGCAAACTTAGTAGACGAGATTTCAACTTTATCATATCTATAGAGAGAATTTACCTTTACTACCTGTGTCGAGTTATCAAGACCATGTATTTCCTCAATAGGTGGTATATTAAGGCCACGTATTTCTTCAACAGGAGGTAAATTCTTAAAATCTTCAGCTTTAATACCCTTTTCTTTCATAGATTTCTTTGCCTCTTGCATATCTTCAGGACTGAGAAATAGAATACCCCTTTTCTTCGGAGTTGGCTTAGGAGTTGGTTCAGGAAGTGTCCAATTGTTTTCATTAGTCAACATATTATTTAATAACAATTCAGCTTGATCAATAATTCTTTCCCTGAAAACATAACCAACACAACTATCCAGGTGGTCTTTGGAAGCATCAGTTAGTCCATTATAAAAGATATCAAGTATTTCATTTTTCTTGAGAGGATGATCAGGCAAAGCATTAAGTAATCGGAGAAGCCTCCCCCGAGCTTGTGGGAGACTCACTTCTTCAATTTGCACGAAATTATATATTTCCCTTAAAGCAGCTTGTTTCTTATGAGCAGGGAAATATTTAGCAGAGAAATAGTAAATCATATCCTGGGGACTACGCACACAACCAGGATCAAGAGAATTAAACCATGTTTTAGCATCACCCTTTGATGAGAATGGAAATAGCTTAAGGATATAGTAGTAGCGAGTTTTCTCATCATTAGTGAATAGGGTGGCTATATCATTTAACTTAGTAAGATGTGCCACAATAGTTTCAGATTCATAGCCATAAAAGGATCAGATTCAACCAAAGTAATTATCTCAGGATCGATAGAGAAATCATAATCCTTATCAGTAACACAAATAGGTGAAGTAGCAAAAGCAGGGTCATATTTCATTCTAGCATTCAGAGACTTTTCTTTCAGCTTAGCTAATAATTTCTTAAGATCAGGTCTATCGTTGCAAGCAAGAAAATTTCTAGCAGTTTCTTCATCCATAACATAACCCTCAGGCACAACAGGTAACTCATATCTAGGGGGAGAATCTTCATCATCACTTTCATCAGTATTATCAGTTTCAATAATTTCATTCTCTCTAGCCCTAGCAAGTTGTTCATCAAGAAATTCACCTAATGGCACAGTATTATCAAGCATAGAAGTAGTTTCATCATAAGTGTTATGCATAGCAGATGTGGCATCATCAATAACATGAGACATATCAGAATTAATAGCAGAAGCAGGTTTAGGTGTTGCAAGCTTACTCAAAACTGAAGGTGAATCAAGTGCAGAGCTAGATGGCAGTTCCTTACCTCCCCTCATAGTTGAGGGATAAATCTTGGTTTTCTCGTCTTTCAAGTTCCTCATAGTGATCAGCAGATATAAATCCCAAGTGACTCAAAGAATAGAGCTATGCTCCGCGGCAACGGCGCCAGAAAATAGTCTTGATAACCCACAAGTATAGGGGATCGCAACAGTTTTCGAGGGTAGAGTATTCAACCCAAATTTATTGATTCGACACAAGGGGAGCCAAAGAATATTCTCAAGTATTAGCAGTTGAGTTGTCAATTCAACCACACCTGGATAACTTAATATCTGCAGCAAAGTATTTAGTAGCAAAGTAGTATGGAAGTAACGATAACAATGGCAAAAGTAACATTAGCAGTTTTGTAGTAATTGTACCAGTGGCATCGGTAAAGTAACTAAGCAAATATCAATATGTGAAAAGCTCGTAGGCATTGGATCAGTGATGGATAATTATGTCGGATGCGATTCCTCATGCAATAGTTATAACATAGGGTGACACAGAACTAGCTCCAGTTCATCAATGTAATGTAGGCATGTATTCCGAATATAGTCATACATGCTTATGGAAAAGAACTTGCATGACATCTTTTGTCCTGCCCTCCCGTGACAACGGGGTCCTATTGGAAACTAAGGGATATTAAGGCCTCCTTTTAATAGAGTACCGGACCAAAGCATCAACACTTAGTGAATACATGAACTCCTCAAACTACGGTCATCACCGGGAGTGGTCCCGGTTATTGTCACTTCAGGGTTGCCGGATCATAACACATAGTAGGTGACTATAGACTTGCAAGATAGGATCAAGAACTCACATATATTCATGAAAACATAATAGGTTCAGATCTGAAATCATGGCACTCGGTCCCTAGTGACAAGCATTAAGCATAGCAAAGTCATAGCAACATCAATATTAGAACATAATGGATACTAGGGATTAAACCCTAACAAAACTAACTCAGTTACATGGTAAATCTCATCCAACCCATCACCGTCCAACAAGCCTACGATGGAATTACTCACACACGGCGGTGAGCATCATGAAATTGGTGATGGAGGATGGTTGATGACGACGACGGCGACGGAATCCCCTCTCCGGAGCCCCGAACGGACTCCAGATCAGCCCTCCCGAGAGAGGTTAGGGCTTGGTGGCGGCTCCATATCGTAAAACGCGATGAATCCTTCTCTCTGATTTTTTTCTCCCCGAACGTGAATATATAGAGTTGGAGTTGAGGTCTGTGGAGCACCAGGGGGCCCATGAGGTAGGGGCGCGCGCCTAGGGGGGTAGGCGCGCCCCCCACACTCGTGGACAGGGTGTGGGCCCCCTGGCCCTGATTCTTTTGCCAGTATTTTTTATTAATTCCAAAAATAATCTCCGTGAAGTTTCAGGTCATTCCGAAAACTTTTATTTCTACACAAAAATAACACCATGGCAATTCTGCTGAAACCAGCGTCAGTCCGGGTTAGTTCCATTCAAATCATGCAAGTTAGAGTCCAAAACAAGGGCAAAAGTGTTTGGAAAAGTAGACACGATGGAGAGGTATCACTCAGCACCATCCAAAGAAAGCGCGGAGAAAGAGTTGGAGACATCCACCGATGGCATGAGGGTGCAGGTGAGGTCAGTGTCTTGGGCGGCGTCCTCAACGCCCTCACTATCACCGGACAGCTCGAGTGCGTCAACAGGGGCCGCAACAGGTAGCAGCAGCGGACCGCCGACGAGGGCTTGGAGGAAGTTGCGAGGGGCTTGTGAGGCTTGAGCTTGAGGAGGCAAGGACGGCCCTGCACGAGGTGTTGGTGGCCGCATGGAGTCTACAGCGTGCGAGCCAGAGCAAGGTCCAACATGGCTGCAGTTCCACCGCAAGCACCGTGGATGTGTGCTTCGCTGCAATTGCCATCCATGTTGTGGTCGAGGGGGTGGTGGCATCCTCGAAATATCAGACACGATCTTGGGGCCTTTTCCGACACCTGCCGGAGGGGATTCGATCATGGAGGGCCTCTGCATCAACCTTGCTACCCTTCCGATGAAGCGTGAGTAGTTTACCACAGACCTACGAGTCCATAGCTAGTAGCTAGATGGCTTCTTCTCTCTCTTTGATCTTTAATACAATGTTCTTCTCGATGTTCTTGGAGTTCTATCTGATGTAGTACTCTTTTATGGTGCATTTGTTGAGATTCGATGAATTGTGGATTTATGATCAGATTATCTATGAATATTATTTAAGTCTTCTCTGAACTCTTTTATGCATGATTAAGATATCTTTGTATTTCTCTTCAAACTATCGGTTTGGTTTGGCCAACTAGACTGGGGTTTTCTTGCAATGGGAGAGGTGCTTAGTTTTGGGTTCAACCTTGCGGTGACCTCACCCAGTGACATAGTAGGGGTAGCGAGGCACGTAATGTATTGTTGCCATCAAGGATAAAAAGATGGGGGTTTCATCATATTGCTTGAGTTTATCCCTCTACATCATGCCATCTTACTTAAGGCGTTACTCCGTTCTTATGAACTTAATACTCTAGATGCATGCTGGATAGCGGTCGATGTGTGGAGTAACAATAGTAGATGCAGGCAAGAGTCGGTCTACTTGTCACGGACGTGATGCCTATATTCATGAGCATTTCCTTAGATATCGTCATAACTTTGCGCTCTTCTATCAATTGCTCAACAACAATTTGTTTACCCACTGTATGTTTTCTTTCAAGAGAGAAGCCTCTAGTGAAACCTATGCCCCCCGGGTCTATTTTCCATAATATATTTCCAGATCTACAAACCAAAAGACCCAAAAATACCTTGTTGCAATTTATTTATATTTACTTTAGTTTGCTTTTTTACTTATCTTTTATACCTATCTCTATTAGATCTCACTCTTGTTCGTGATCGTGAAGGGATTGACAACCCCTTTTTTGCGTTGTGTGCAAGTGTTTGTTAGTTTGTGCATGTGCATAGATTGGAGACTTGCATGTGCCTCCTACTGGATTGATACCTTGGTTCTTAACTGAGGGAAATACTTATCTCTACTTTGTTGCATCACCCTTTCCTCTTCAAGGGAAAAATCAACGCAAGCTCAAGATGTAGCAGAAGCCAAAGAATATTCACGAGTATTAGCAGTTGAATTGTCAATTCAACCACACCTGAAAGACTTAATATCTGCAGTAAAGTATTTAGCAGCAAAGTAGTATGGAAGTAACGGTAACGGTGATAATAGTAACAGTAACAGCTTTGTAGTGATTATAACAACAACACAGTGAAAGTAACTTAGCAAAGATCAATATATGAAAAACTCGTAGGCATTGGATCATCGATGGATAATTGTGTTGGATAATATTCATCATACAACAGTTATAACCTAGAGCGACGCTCAACTAGCTCAAATTCATCAATATAATGTAGGCATGTATTCCGTATATAGTCATACGTGGTTATGAAAAAGAACTTGCATGATATATTTTGTCCTACCCTCCCGTGGCAGTGGGGTCCATAAGGAAACTAAGGGATATTAAGACCTCCTTTTAATAGAGAACCAAAACAAAACATTAGCATTTAGTGAATACATGAACTCCTCAAATAACGGTAATCACCGAAAAGAATCCCAATTATTGTCACCTTGGAGTATGTGGATCATAACACGTAATAGGTGTGTATAACTTGCAAGATAGGATCAAGAACTCAAATACATTCATGAAAACATAATAGGTTCAGATCTGAAATCATGACACTCGGGCCGTAGTGACAAGCATTAAGCATGACAAAGTCATAGCAACATCAATCTCAGAACATAGTGGATACTAGGCATCAAGCCCTAACAAAACTAACTCGATTACATGATAAATCTCATCCAACCCATCACCGTCCAGCAAGCCTACAAAGGAATTACTCACTCTCGGTGGTGAGCATCATGAAATTGGTGATGGGCGAAGATTGATGATGACAACGCCGACGGATTCCACCCTCTGGAGCCCCCCGATGAAGAACATGAGGTGGCGGTGGCTCTGTATCGTAAAACGTGATGAATCATTTTGTCTGTTTTTTTTCTCCGCAAATAGGTATATATGGAGTTGGATTTAGGGTTGCCGGAGGTCCAGGGGCCCACAAGCTCGCTAGGCGCGCCGCCTGAGCTTCTGGCTCCTGTGTGGTCCCCCTCTGGTATATTTTCCACCAGTATTTTTTATATATTCCACAAAATTCTCCGTAAATTTTCAGGTCAATCCGATGCGTGGAATGGGTCATCACCGATGGCGGCAATGGCCATGTCATCACACCCACAACGTTCAGGGCGTACAAAAGGAGACCCTCCTAACAATCTCTCCCACGATCGTGAGCACCGTGGTGCTCCTCTTTGCTCTCTACCTCCACCTCTCATCCACAACTGGCGATAAGGAACATGATGGGTGGCAACCCCTCATCTAGATCAAGATCAGGTGGGGAGACCAAAAAGAAAGAAAGCCACAATGCAAAAAAGATTGCGAGGTACACCCGATGACATCTGCGTGTAATTTCTGTGCGACTAAGAGCTGAAAAACGAATGATTAAATTATTATGACAACAATGCACCATCACGATCGCATACTCTACTACTTTGATGGGATAATATCACATGAAAACTAAGTTTCAAGGAAAAATTTGTGAAAATCACGTTTGAAGTTCCGACAGAAATCTAAAAAAATATAGGATGTCAAGAGGGTGGCGTTCCAATGCCATGCGAAATTCCAGGTTCAAACACATTACCAATTACAGTACAAGCCATGAAAAGAACAAATTCAGTAACATTTTCCATTCGACACTATTCAATGTTGATTTTGTAATCTGTTTGACCTTGGAAATTTCACATGCCAACAGAACACCACACGCTTAACATCTCGTATTCTTTTGAGATTTTCCTAAAGTTTAAAACATGGTTTCCACAAGGTTTTCACCGAAACTTTTCCATGTGATATTCTTTCCTACTTTCATTACTCTCCCCAACTAACCTGCCCGGTTAAACCAAAACGCACGTGCTTCCCGCAGGTGAGAGGGTACAAAAATGGTGCCGGTGAACAGTTGACCTCTCCTCTCGATCTACCCTCCTCCGCTCTTCCTATTCCCACTCCTCCGCGCGGTTAAGTTAAACGAGACTCCAAACTGAACACACCACGCCACACCGCCCCAGCCGAGCCCAGCAGCAGCAGCAGGGCATCGCACTCACCGACGCGGCCCGCCTCCACCTCCGCCGCCCGCCCGCCCGTCGCCGCCCGCGACGGCAAGTGCGAGGCCGGGCACCCCAGTCCCCGCAGGAGGCGGCGCCACACGACCCCGGGATCTCGAGGTAGTTGCCCGCTTCCCGCTTCCCGCTTCCGACGCTTTCTCCCCCCTTTTCCTCCTCTCTCTCTGGCTTGTTTGGCGGGAGAGTGTGACTCATTTTGGTTAGGATTTGGGGCTTCGAGTATCAGATCTCTGGGCGATCAGGTGCGGCGCCGGAGGTTGGTGGTGAATGCTGCAAGTTTTTCGGTTAAAATCTCGCAAGGTGGGTGAACAGTTGGGATCTTTTTAGATGCGAATCTGTGTCAGAGGTGGGAAAATTTCGAACCGACCTACCTGGGCCTGCTTACCCGGATCTCTAGAATTGTTGCCAATGTGTAGTTTAGTTCTTGCTTACAGTTAGTTCTTGGGATGTAAAAGCTGTGACAGTCAAAACCACATGTCCTGCAAATTGCAGTTTGCATTGCATAGTTGGTGATAGTGTAGGATTCCAAACCTTTTAGCACATCGCATAATGGTAGCCATAGTTCATGTCCTGATTCATCTAACTGAGCGATGTTGGTCTTTCCATCTCCATTGAGCAGGTAGCTTGAGTTATTGTGCAGCATATAGTGCTTTGCCTGTGTTAAATTGCTTATGAGATCAGTAAACTGCTATGGATATATGAAGCACAGCTGAAGGAGCCCCATATTGTTTTATACCAGTGAATGATTAGTATTTTGTCTGTTTCAGATCTTAGCATCCCTGGAGATGGAAGGAAGAAAGACAGGTTTATGGTAAACCCTGGTAAATATTCGTGGGAGGTCAGCAAGTGGCGGCCTGATTAAGACTGCTGCAACACTTTGAGGTTCAATCTCCAATTAATTAGTGATGCCGAGAATGAAGGTCCCAAAGCGTTATGTCATAGTGTTGCTGACATTCATCTGCACAAATGTCTGTTACATTGAGCGTGTGGGTTTCTCGATTGCGTACACCGTAGCAGCTGATGCAATCAACGTGAATCAAGCAAACAAGGGCCTGATACTCTCCATGTTCTATTATGGTTATGTTCTGTCGCAAATTCCTGGTGGATGGGCAGCTCAGAGATTGGGAGGGAGGCGTGTTCTGCTGCTGTCATTTCTGTTGTGGTCTTTGATATGCGGTCTAATTCCACTGGACCCCAACAGAGTAGTCATTCTGGTCCTTTCTCGCCTTTTTGTTGGTGTGGCACAAGGTTTCATATTTCCTGCCATTCACACAGTCCTGGCACAATGGGTGCCACCGCAGGAGCGCTCTCGCTCGGTGTCGTTAACAACCTCAGGGATGTACCTCGGGGCAGCTTGTGGCATGCTGTTCTTTCCAAGTCTGGTGAAGCACATGGGACCCCAATCTGTATGTTTAGTCGAAGCAGTACTTGGAGTAGCATGGTCTGTAATATGGTTGAAGTTCTCCAGTGAGCCACCTCGCACAGACCTTCCAAAAGTGGCAATGCCAAAAGTCGCATCTCGGGAGAAGATTAAGGCTCAATCAACAGGGGTTGTTGCACCTCGCACTGTAAAGATACCATGGCGAAGGATTATCTTCAGTCTACCTGTTTGGGCAATTGTCGTGAACAACTTCACCTTCCACTATGCCTTGTATGTTATCATGAACTGGCTGCCTACCTATTTCGAACTAGCCCTTAAGCTTAGCCTCCAGGATATGGGATCGTCAAAGATGCTTCCCTATTTCAACATGTTTATATTCTCCAACATTGGTGGAGTGGTTGCTGATCACTTGATTACAAAGAGGATCTTATCAGTTACCAAGACAAGGAAGCTCCTTAACACCATTGGGTTTGTTGTCTCGGCTGTTGCACTTATGGCCCTTCCTTCATTCGGGACACCCTCAGGGACTGTGATCTGTTCATCTGTATCCCTTGGTTTTCTGGCTCTAGGAAGAGCAGGGTTTGCAGTGAATCACATGGATGTCGCTCCAAAGTTCGCCGGCATAGTGATGGGGGTTTCAAATACAGCTGGGACATTGGCTGGGATAGTTGGAGTTGGCCTCACGGGAAGTATTCTGGAAGCTGCAAAGGCTTCTAATATGGATCTAACAAACTCCGAAACCTGGAAAACAGTCTTCTTTGTTCCAGCATACCTCTGTATTTTTAGTTCAGTCATTTTCTTGATCTTCTCAACTGGTGAGAAGATTTTTGAATAGAGGATGATTATTTTTGGCGTAAAATGCAAAAAACCACCACAATTGGGTCGAAGTTTTCAATGCTTCAGAAAAAACCCACCGAAAACCATGCATTTGGGTGGGTGTTTGATGACATTTCCACAATTGTGGTGGTTTTTTGCAATTTACTCTTATTTTTGCCTTTTCTTTTCTTCTCATTTACTGCGAGGCAGGATAGAAAAACGGGAATCTCACATGTATTTTATTCATTATTATCTGTAAGATTTCAGAGCTCAGACTGCATCCCACACATATTAAGTTATGTTATGTTAGGAAAAATAACACTTCTCTGTAGTAAATTGTGTTTTCTGGAATGATCCTACGACTATGTTATTCCAGCTGGCTGGTTGGCCTATTTACAACAATTCCATTGTGTAATTTATCGGGCATACATCATCTCTGTTTCATAAGGTATTTTCCTGGGGATAGGAAATAATGTGAATTGTGCAGCAAGAAGTCAGGATGACATGCCATTTCTTTTATCCTGGCAACATTTTTGTTTGCTGGCAGGATCTGAAAAGAAAATGTAATCGGTATACGTTTTAAAAATTGGAATTGCTATTTAAACATATCATAGCCAAATCTGACTGGTACATGGAAGGCTCCCTTTGGCTGTGTAGAGGTGCATTTTTGTGTTTGATAGACCTGCTGGAAGATGTTTATTTCACTGTGACTAAAGAGATCACATTTTGTAAGCTGTAGAACCTGAAAAACATGTGCCCTCATCCCTGGCAAGCTGGGATGTGAAGCCTACTATCGGCGGAGATCCATTCCTTTACATTCACCTGTTTTTTCTGCTGCCTCTTTGATTCATAGGGTTTAAAAACCACATGAACAGGATATGGTACATGCGCAAAATAGAGGGTTGTGAAAACGCATAATTGTGCATACTTGGTCGTTTGATTCGTAGCAATATGAAAAACACAGTAATCCTAAAAATCATGATCAAATTAAGATTACAACTTATGCAAAGGTAAGGTGAAGATAATATTATGCCACTTTTAGCCTTTTGCCTCGTTCTTTGTGCATAGGAATGTAAAAAAGAAATTTCACAGGATTGTAAAATTCCTTCGGTTTTCCTGTAAAACTCAACCCAAAGAAAAATTCTTCTATTTTTTCCTATGGTTCAATGCTTTGGCTCAAATGGATAAATAGTGGGAAATCCTATTCCTATGGCTTTTCGTACACTTTTCTTATGAATTGCAGAGACCAGCAGTCCATGAATGTAAAGTCCTAAAGAAAACTACGCTTTGCAGCCAGTACTCATTACATATCCTGCTGCTCATTGTGTCGTCTCGTGGATTTGATTATTATTAATTTTGAACAAGATCAGCAGGGCGGGATAGTGATCCATACAGGATTCATTAACAAACAAAAAGATTAGAAAGACGCAAAAGAAACGTCCAGTACCTAAAACAAAATATCATGTGGAATGTGCTAGAAATGATGATGGCATAGGAGAATACGTGGCTGCAAAAATTAAATAAGACGTACTCCCTCCATATCAGTTTAACCTACAAAAACGTCTTATATTTTGGTACATAGGTAGTGCCAAACTCTGGAGCCTTCACAATTTGTGTTGGTCGGAGTATGCAATAGAACTGATACATGCGATGGAAAGGTTCTATGTTTACTGAGAAATGTGATCTTTATGTCGCCATTCAGCATAAAGCTGAAGGCCCTGGGGCATCTCCACGCGGATGATCGAAACACCCACAAATGTTCAGACTGGACGGTCCGGACACTTTTAGCCATCCATTGCGAATCAAAAAACAGGCTGAACCGGTATAGACGTTCAAATCTCCCAGGTCGGCTCCAAATCGGGGGTAGCTCTAGGGGACTTCGGACGTCTGCCACGTCAAACTCCGACACCCCGAACCTACCCCAAAACCCCCCTTCGACCAACTGTAGAACCCTTCACGCATTCACACCGCTTTACTGGCTTGTTGCGTGCTGGTATTCACGCCGGCATGTCACTCAGGAAGCCTACTCCAACTCTTAAAACCGGCCAGCTGGACGCCCCCAAACCCTATCCACGCACCCTCCCCCTCCCAAAGCCACCGCACACACACCACTCCCACCACCGGTCGAAAGAAGACTGACGCCAAGAAGACCTGTGTGTGGTGGTTGGTAGACGGTTATCGCTTTGACCAGCCTCCGCCACGCCAGGACTCCGGATCTAGTTCGCGGCATCGCCCGTGATCATCGGGCACATCTCCCTCCTCGGCTCCATCCGCCATGAAGGATGAGCCGATCTCGAACATGGAGGAGGAGAAGCCGCCCTAGCGGCAATGGACGATGAGTTCGCACGACACATGGAGATCATGTTTGCGCCGCTCATTGATGGACCGCGGTCTGACTCGGACGTTTGCAACCGCATTGTACAGATCAGACGTCGCACCAAGGAGAAGTCGGCGTCCCCTCCACGCAATTGCGGTGTCCGCGTGCAACCGTCCCCGCCACCATGACACTCAATGGCATCCGACACCCGTCAAGTAGGAGCGGGCTCTGTCCCCGCCAAAGCAGCAGCGTTGCATCGACTACTACATACAAGGAGGCGGCTCGCACGACCTGTCGTCCTCATCTGGCGCAAAAAATGAATCTCCGAGGCAGAGGCATGCCGTGAGCAGTGTTAGGCGCATCGATCGGTAGCGTTAGCGAAGGCCCAGGTATCGCCAGACTGGTTGCTTGCAGACCTCGCGCTCGAGGAGGCATGGGCCCTCAATCTGTCCAAGACAAATCGTGGAGTTTGACGCCCAATGCCAACATTGTCTCAACGAGCAGCTCCTTCGCGTATGGCTGCCCAAGTTCGAGTGCACAGTCCAGCAACGAGTCAATGAGAGTCGACACGAAGGAGGTGGAGCGTACATTTCATAATGTAGCCACTTAGCCTGGTTTAGATTAGTTTTAGTTTATTTTATGTTAAATTTTGTTGTTTTGCATGTAATATAAGTACTTTGTTAAATTTTGTATGTATTTCATGTTCATGTTGTTTCAAATGGGAAGGGGGTATTTGGTGATCATGTTGGATGGCTAACACTAGCTCGGACGTCCGGGACACGTCCGGACTTGTCTGTGGATATTTGGGAGTGAAATTTTTGTGATCTGCATTGAAGATGGCCTTAATATTTTTTAAGACAAATTTGGTGACATCAGTTTTATGTCATACTTCCTTCGTTCCATAATGTAGTGCACATAAATTTATGATAAGTCAAACTAAACAAACTTTGGCCAACTTTATATAGAAAACTATCTATATCTACAATAATAAATATAAACATATAGTGTGTGTATATATGTGTGCGTGAAATATAACTCATAATGTCTCTAGTGATATGCCTTTTGTATTCTAAATATATGTATATTTTTCTATAAATATGGTCAAAGTTTATAAGGTTTGACTTTAAAAAAATACACATTATATTATAGAACAGGGGGAGTGCTAGACAAGTGTCTCAACTCTCAACTTCATACTGCTTTTGTACAAAGTTGTACTCAAGTTGAGACACTTATTTTAAGACGGAGAAAGTGTTGGGGAACGTTGCAGAAAATTAAAATTTTTCCTACGGCTTCACCAAGATCCATCTATGAGTTCATCTAAGCAACGAGTAACGGGAGAGAGATGACATCTACATACCACTTGTAGATCGCGTGCGGAAGCTTGCAAGGTGATGATGGAGTCGTACTCGAGCGTGATTGAGATCACCGATGCCAAGTCTTTGAGCGGACAGCACCTCCGCGTTCAACACACGTGCGGACGATCGGCGTCTCCTCCTTCTTGATCCAGCAAGGGGAAGGAGAGGTTGAGGAAGACAGCTCCACCGTGACGACGGCGTGATGATGGTGGAGAAGCGATCTCGGCGTGGCTTCGCCAAGCTCTACGGAGGAGGAGATGTGTTGGGGAGGAGGGCTGCGCCTGGGTGTTGTATCTGGCAGCCCTCCCCCTCTTTATATAGGCCCCGGTGGCGGCCCCTGAGATCCAATCTCCGGGGGGCGGCCAGGGTGGAGTGCCCCCAAGCCGGGGCGCTTCCCGCCCTAGGGTTTCAACCCTAGGCGCGGTGGGCCTAGGGGCGCACCAGCCCCTGTGGGCTGGTTCCTTCCCTCTCGGCCCATGGGGCCCTCCGGATAGGTGGCCCCACCGGTGGACCCGGGACCCTTCCGGTGGTCCGTGATTTTACCGAAACCCCAAACTTTCCCGATGGTCAAACACCACTTCCTATATATTATTCTTTGCCTCCGGACCCTTCCGAACTCCTCGTGACGTCCGGGATCTCATCCGGACTCGAACAACATTCGGTGGTCACATACTTGACTTCCTACAAACCCTAAGCGTCCACCGAACCTTAAGTGTGTAGACCCTACGGGTTCGGGAGACACGCAGACATGACCGAGACGACTCTCGGGCAATAACCAACAGCGGTCTGGATATCCATGTTGGCTCCCACATGCTCCTCGATGATTTCATCGGTTGAACCACGATGTCGAGGATTCGATCAAACCTCGTATGCAATTCCTTTGTCAATCGATGCGTTACTTGCCCGAGACCCGATCGACCGGTATCCCAATACCTTGTTCGGTCTCGTTACGGCAAGTCACTTTACTCGCATCAGTAATGCATGATCCCGTGGCCAACACCTTGGTCACATTGAGCTCATTATGATGATGCATTACCGAGTGGGCCCAAGAGATACCTCTCCGTCATACGGAGTGACAAATCCCGCCTCGATCCGTGTCAACCCAATGATACTTTCGGAGATACCGTAATGCACCTTTATAGTCACGCGATTCGTTGTGACGTTTGATACACCCAAGGCACTCCTACGGTAACCGGGAGTTACACGATCTCATGGTCGAAGGAAAAGATACTTGACATTTGGCAAAGCTTCTAGCAAACGAACTATACGATCTTTTATGCTATGCTTATGATTGGGTCTTGTCCATCACATCATTCTCCTAATGATGTGATCCCGTCATCAACGACATCCAATGTCCATAGTCAGGAAACCATGACTATCTATTGATCACAACGAGCTAGTCAACTAGAGGCTCACTAGGGACTCATTGGGTCTAAGTGTTCACACGTGTATTACGATTTCCGAATAATACATTTATAGCATGAACAAAAGACAATTATCATGAACATTGAAATATAATAATCCTTTTATTATTGCCTCTAGGGCATATTTCCAACAGTCTCCCACTTGCACTAGAGTCACCAATCTAGTTACATTGTGATGAATCGAACACCCATAGAGTTCGGTGTTGATCATGTTTTGCACGCGAGAGAGTTTAGTCAGCGGATCTGCGACATTCGGATCCGTGTGTACTTTGCAAATCTCTATGTCTCCATCTTGAACATTTTCACGGATGGAGTTGAAGCGACGCTTGATGTGCCTTGTCTTCTTGTGAAACCAGGCTCCTTGGCAAGGGCAATAGCTCCAGTGTTGTCACGAAAGAGTTTGATCGGCCCCGACGCATTGGGTATGACTCTAGGTCGGTGATGAACTCCTTCACCCAGATCGCTTCATGCGCTGCCTCCGAGGCTGCCATGTACTCCGCTTCACACGTAGATCCCGCCACGACGCTTCGCTTGCGGTTGCACCACTCTCGCTCCACCATTCAACATATACACGTATCCGGTTTGTGACTTAGAGTCATCGGATCTGAGTCGAAGCTAAGCGTCGGCGTAACCCTTTACGACGAGCTCTTCGTCTCCTCCATAAACGAAACATGTCCTTTGTCCTTTTCGGTACTTCAGATATTCTTGACCGCTGTCCGGTGTTCCTTGCGGGGTTACTTTGGTATCTTGCAACCAAACTTACGGCAAGGTTTACATCGGTCCGGTACACAACATGGCATACATAATAGATCCTATGGTGAAGCATAGGGATGACACTCATCTCTTCTTTATCTTTTGTCATGGTCGGTGGTCGAGCTGAGCTCGCTTCACACCTTGTAACATAGGCAAGAACCCTTCTTGGACTGATCCATTTTGAACCTCTTCAAAATCTTATCAAGGTATGTGCTTTATGAAAGACCTATGAGGCGTCTCGATCTATCTCTATAGATCTTGATGCCTAATATATAAGCACTTCTCCAAGGTCCTTCATTGAAAAACACTTGTTCAAATAGGCCTTAATGCTGTCCAGAGTTTCGTATCATTTCCCATCAAGAGTATGTCATCTACATATAATAGGAGAAATGCTACTGAGCTCCCACTCACTTTCTTATAAACGCAGCTTCTCCATAAGTCTCAGATAAACCCAAACGCTTTGATCATCTCATCAAAGCGAATGTTCCAACTCCGAGATGCTTGCACCACCATAAATGGATCGCTGGAGCTTGCATACTTTGTTAGCGTTTTGAGGATCGACAAAACCTTCCGGTGTATCATATCTGCTCTTCCTTAAGATGTCCATTAAGGAATGCTTTTTTGGCGTCCATCGCCATATCTCATAATCATAGTATGCGGCAATTGCTAACATGATTCGGACGGACTTGAGCTTCGCTACGGAGAAAATGTCTCGTCAGAGTCAATCCCTTGAACTTGTCGATAACCCTTAGCGACAAGTCGAGCTTTATAGATGGTAACATTACCATCCGCGTCCGTCTTCTTCTTAAAAATTCATTTATTTTCTATCGCTCGCGATCATCGGGCAAGTCTGTCAAAGTCCATACTTTGTTTTCATACATGGATTCTATCTCGGTTTCATGGCTCCAAGCCATTTGTTGGAATCCGGGCCCGCCATTGCTTCTTCATAGTTCAAGGTTCATCGTTGTCTAACAACATGATTTCCATGACAGGTTGCCGTACCACTCAGTGCGGAACGTGTCCTTGTGGACCTTGAAGTTCAAGAGTAACTTGATCCGAAGTACCTTGATCATCATCAACGTTTTCCTCTTGATTGGTGTGGGCATCACAGAACGGTTTCTGCTGTTGCACCGCTTTCCGTTCGAGAGGTAGTACTTCATCGAGCTCTACTTTCCTCCCACTTACTTCTTTCGAGAGAAACTCTTTCTCTAGAAAGCATCCGTTCTTAACAACAAAGATCTTGCCTTCGATTTTAAGTAGAAGGTATACCCGATAGCTTCCTTAGGGTATCCTATGAATACGCATTTTTCCGACTTGGGTTCGAGCTTTTCAGTTGAAGTTTCTTGACATAAGCATCGCATCCCCAAACTTTTAGAAACGACAGCTTAGGTTTCTTTCCAAACCATAATTCATACGGTGTCGTCTCAACGGATTTAGGCGGTGCCCTATTTAAAGTGAATGTAGCTGTCTCTAGGCGTATCCCCAAAATGATAGCGGTAAATCGGTAAGAGACATCATAGACCGCACCATATCCAATAGAGTGCGATTCGACGTTCGGACACACCGTTTATTTGAGGTGTTCCAGGTAGGCGTGAGTTGTGAAACGATTCCACATTTTCTTAAGTGTGAGCCAAATTCGTGACTTAAATATTCTCCTCCACGATCGATCGTAGGAACTTTATCTTTCATCACGTTGATTCTCCACCTCACTCTGAAATTCCTTGAACTTTTCAAAGGTCTCAGACTTGTGTTTCATTAAGTAGACATACCCATATCTACTTAAGTCATCGGTGAGAGTGAGAACATAACGATATCCTCCATGAGCCTCAACGCTCATTGGACCGCACACATCGGTATGTATGATTTCCAACAAGTTGGTTGCTCGCTCCATTGTTCCGGAGAACGGAGTCTTGGTCATTTGCCCAAGAGGCAAGGTTCGCATGTGTCAAACGATTCATAATCAAGAGACTCTAAAGTCCATCAAGATGGAGCTTCTTCATGCGCTTGACACCAATGTGACCAAGGCGGCGATGCCACAAGTATGTGGGACTATCGTTATCAACTTTACATCTTTTGCATCCACACTATGAACATGTGTAATATTACGCCGAGATTCATCAAGAATAAACCATTGACCATCGGAGCATGACCATAAAACATATCTCTCATATAAATCGAACAACCATTATTCTCGAGACTTAAATGAGTAGCCATCTCGTATCAAGCGAGATCCGGATACAATGTTCATGCTCAAACTTGGCACTAAATAACAATTATTGAGGTTTAAAACTAATCCCGTAGGTAAATGTAGAGGCAGCGTGCGACGGCGATCACATCGACCTCGGAACCATTCCCGACGCGCGCCGTCACCTCGTCCTTCGCCAGGTCTCCGTTTATTCCGCAGCTCCTGCTGTGAGTTACATATGTGAGCAACGGCACGGTATCAAATACCGGGAGTTACTACGAGTAATTGGTAAGGTACACATCAATTATATGTATGTCAATTATACCTTTGGTGTTGCGGCCTTCTTATCCGCTAAGTATTTGGGGCGTTCCGCTTCGAAGGCCCTTTCCCTTGCAATAAAAGCACTCGGTCTCGGGCTTGGGTCCATTCTTTGACTTCTTCCCAAGCGAGGCTTCTGGGCGCGGCAACATCTTTGCCGTCCTTCTTGAAGTTCTTCTTACCTTTGCCCTTCTTGAACTTAGTGGTCTTATTGACCATCAACACTTGATGTTCTTTCTTGATTTCAGCCTCTGCTGACTTGACATCGAGAACACTTCAGAATGGTCTTTACCATCCCGCATGTTGTAGTTCATCACAAAGCTCTTGTAGCTTGGTGGGAGCGATCGGAGGATTCTGTCAATGACCGCCTCATCTGGGAGGTTAATATTCAAGCTGGGTCATCTGGCGTGCAACCCTGACATCTTGAGGATGTGCTCACTTGTGTAACTGTTCTCCTCCATCTTACAATCTGTAGAACTTGTCGGAGACATCATATCTCTCGACCGGGCATGAGCTTGGAAAACTAGTTTCAGCTCTTGAACATCTCATATGCTCCGTGATGCTCAAAACGCTTTTGGAGCCCGGTTCTAAGTCAGAGAGCATGCCGCCTTGAACGAGGGAGTAATCATCGGTAGCGAGTTTGCCAGCGTTCATAACGTCTTGGTTCTCTCGACGGAGCGGCACCTAGCGGTCCTTCTAGGACATATTGCTTCTGGCAGCTATGAGGATGATCCTCGTGTTAGGACCCGATCCGTATAGTTCTTGCCATCATCTTTCACTTGGTTTTCTCTAGGAACGTTGAAGTTCATGTTGACATTAGCGTTGGCCATTGATCTACAAGACATATTTGCAAAGGTTTTAGACTAAGTTCATGATAATAAAGTTCTTAATCAAAATTATGAACTCCCACTTAGATTAGACATCCTCTAGTCATCTAAGTGTTACACGATCCGAGTCGACTAGCCCGTGTCCGATCATCACGTGAGACGGACTAGTCATCATCGGTGAACATCTTCATGTTGATCGTATCTTCCATACGACTCGTGTTCGACCTTTCGGTCTCCGTGTTCGAGGCCATGTCCGCACATGCTAGGCTCGTCAAGTTAACCCTAAGTGTTTTTCTTTGTGTAAAACTGTCTTACACCCGTTGTATGTGAGCGTAAGGATCCATCACACCCGATCATCACGTGGTGCTTAGAAGCGACGAACCGTAGCAACGGTGCACGCTTAGGGAGAACACTTCTTGAAATTTTATAAGGGATCATCTTATTTACTACCGTCGTCCTAAGTAAACAAGATGCATAAACATAATAAACATCACATGCAATTATATAGTTGTGACATGATATGGCCAATATCATCAAGCTCCATTGATCTCCATCTTCGGGGCTCCATGATCATCTTGTCACCGGCTTGACACCATGATCTCCATCATCATGATCTCCATCATCGTGTCTTCATGAAGTTGTCACGCCAACGACTACTTCTACTTCTATGACTAACGCGTTTAGTAATGAAGCAAAGTAGTTTACATGGCGTTCTTCAATGACACGCAGGTCATACAAAAAATAAAGACAACTCCTATGGCTCCTGCCGGTTGTCATACTCATCGACATGCAAGTCGTGAATCCTATTACAAGAACATGATCTCATACATCACAATTCATCATTCATCACAACTTCTGGCCATATCACATCACATGATCAATCGCCGCAAAAACAAGTTAGGCGTCCTCTAGTTGTTGTTTGCATCTTTTACGTGGCTGCGATTGGGTTCTAGCAAGAACGTTTTCTTACCTACGAATCACCACAACGTGATTTTGTCAACTTCTATTTACCCTTCATAAGGGCCTTGTTCATCGAATCCGCTCCAACTAAAGTGGGAGAGACAGACACCCGCCACCACCTTATGCAACTAGTGCATGTCGATCGGTGGAACCGGTCTCACGTAAGCGTCGTGTAAGGTTGGTCCGGCCGCTTCATCCCACAATACCGTTGAGCAAGAAAAGACTAGTAGAGGCAAGTAAGATGACAAGATCAACGCCCACAACAAATTTGTGTTCTACTCGTGCATTAGAGAACTACGCATAGACCTAGCTCATGATGCCACTTGTTGGGGAACGTTGCGAGAAAATTAAAATTTTTCCTGGCTTCACCAAGATCCATCTATGAGTTCATCTAAGCAACGAGTAACGGAGAGAGATGACATCTACATACCACTTGTAGATCGCGTGCGAAGCTTGCAAGGTGATGATGGAGTCGTACTCGAGCGTGATTCAGATCACCGATGCCAAGTCTTTGAACGGACAGCACCTCCGCGTTCAACACACGTGCGGGACGATCGGCGTCTCCTCCTTCTTGATCCAGCAAGGGGAAGGAGAGGTTGAGGAAGACAGCCCACCGGCAAAGACGACGGCGTGATGATGGTGGAGAAGCGATCTCAACGTGGCTTCGCCAAGCTCTACGGAGGAGGAGATGTGTTGGGGAGGGAGGGCTGCGCCTTGGGTGTTGATCGGCAGCCCCTCCCCCTCTTTATATAGGCCCCGGTGGCGGCCTGAGATCCAATCTCCGGGGGCGGCGGCAAGGGTGGAGTGCCCCCAAGCCGGTGGGGCTTCACCCCTAGGGTTTCAACCCTAGGCGCGAGGTGGGCCTGAGGCGCACCAGCCCCTGTGGGCTGGTTCCTTCCCCTCTCGCCCATGGGGCCCTCCGGGATAGGTGGCCCCACCGGTGGACCCAGGGACCCTTCCGGTGGTCCCAGTATTTCTGGAAACCCCAAACTTTCCCGATGGCGAAACACCACTTCCTATATATTATTCTTTGCCTCCGGACCCTTCCGAACTCCTCGTGACGTCCGGGATCTCATCCGGACTCGAACAACATTCGGTGGTCACATACTTGACTTCCTACAAACCCTAAGCGTCACCGAACCTTAAGTGTGTAGACCCTACGGGTTCGGAGACACGCAGACATGACCGAGACGACTCTCGGGCAATAACCAACAGCGGGTCCGGATATCCATGTTGGCTCCACATGCTCCTCGATGATTTCATCGGTTGAACCACGATGTCGAGGATTCGATCAAACCTCATATGCAATTCCTTTGTCAATCGATGCGTTACTTGCGAGACCCGATCGACGGTATCCCAATACCTTGTTCGGTCTCGTTACGGCAAGTCACTTTACTCGCATCAGTAATGCATGATCCGTGGCAACACCTTGGTCACATTGAGCTCATTATGATGATGCATTACCGAGTGGGCCCAAGAGATACCTCTCCGTCATGCGGAGTGACAAATCCCGCTCGATCCGTGTCAACCCAATGATACTTTCGGAGATACCGTAATGCACCTTTATAGTCACCCGATTACGTTGTGACGTTTGATACACCAAAGGCACTCCTACGGTAACCGGGAGTTACACGATCTCATGGTCGAAGGAAAAGATACTTGACATTTGGCAAAGCTTCTAGCAAACGAACTATACGATCTTTTATGCTATGCTTATGATTGGGTCTTGTCCATCACATCATTCTCCTAATGATGTGATCCCGTCATCAACGACATCCAATGTCCATAGTCAGGAAACCATGACTATCTATTGATCACAACGAGCTAGTCAACTAGAGGCTCACTAGGGACTCATTGGGTCTAAGTGTTCACACGTGTATTACGATTTCCGAATAATACATTTATAGCATGAACAAAAGACAATTATCATGAACATTGAAATATAATAATCCTTTTATTATTGCCTCTAGGGCATATTTCCAACAGAAAGTACATATTAATTTGTGTCACTTTCTGCAACACCATGCTACTCACATTCCCTCTTTGGGCCCTACCCCTGCCAACACTCCCCACTGACATACGCACCCTTGGCCACCCCTACGTTGTGCTGGTAAGGAAAGAAGAGAGAACGGGGAGGAGTATCAGGGCATGTCCAACGGAGATCACCTAACAGATCTTATAAAATGTTTTCATACGCGTCCGAATTTGTCCGCAAACATCTGGTCGGACGGAAGCCATCCAACCGCTTCTCCCAAATTTTTCGTACTTGTCCGACCTCCTCTCTTTGTCAAATTGTCTATATCAATAGCAATTCAACCATACACAAACAAATGCAGTTACTATCAAAAGCATTGGATGTGCTACAAGGTTTTTACAATTATCAGACCCAAAAGCAAAAGAACCAATTGTCCGAGCCAAAATCATCAACTTTCGGCGTCTCCCCCCTCCTTTGCACAAAGTGTGTGATCATGATATCATGCAAGTCCTAAACAAACTTGGCCGCATCATAATCCAAATCTTCATCCTTCACATACAAGATTTTTTGCTCCCATCACGCTTGCTGGTCGCAAGCTTCCTCTCCTCGAGTTAGATCTTTTTCTTTTGGATTTCCACGAACAAGCTAAACCTCTCCGCTCTTCTTTCCTTCTTGGGCTCATTGCGCTTGGCACATGCCTCCTCCTCCTTCGCCATGATGTCCTCGAACTTCTCTGCCATCTTGGTCGCTGCCCCTTCTCGTTTTCTCCTTTTGTTCTCCCATTTCTAAGTTGGCTTCGGCGTATCCGGGCTAGCGAAGCGATACAGTGCCATGATAAACAATTTGCAACATAGAGCCATTCAATCAAATGCCCAACACATAGAGCATCACAATGCAAAACTTACGAGCTCGAGGAGTGACACACTACTTGGCCACTAGTTTTCCATTTGTGTGTACACACTACAATACTTTGTTGACGACCTCTTGAATGGTGTATCATCGTTGCTTAGCGACTTTGGATTTCGATCATTGATCAATTCCTTGTTGTCGAGGTGCAATGCTTTTTTCTCATGAAACCAATCGTGCATACTCTGCCAAAGAGCCGAGCCCTTTTTGCTCCGTGCCTTGAAGAGGATCAACACTTGTACCCAACCACGCCAAAGACAATAATTAATCCCCTTGCTCGAGTACGACAAACCCCTCTTCTTATCTGCGGTCTGCATTGGGCACATATAGTTGTCGGGTGTCCGTCAACATATCTTGCTTCAATTGTGGTGAGTAGTTGTCATCGACTTGCCTGTCCTCGCGGTTGACCGAATATCGCTGGACGAGGGTCCTCGGACGGAAATCATGATGAAACAAGCATCGACAACTCGGTGAACACGTAGTCGTTGTCGAAGTCAATGGTGTATGGTGGAGGGTGGCTAGAATTGGAGAAGGCGACAGAGTGTTGCAACGATTGCTGTGTATCGGGCAAATTGCACTGCTAGCGGCAAAGTACTACGACTTATTGTACTAGGCGGGCCAGGGCAACACCGACATGACGATCCGCTGTGCAGGAGGAGCTTCTCTTGTGGTTTGACTCCTCCGGGTCAGTCATGGCGACGAACCTCGTGATGGGCTCCGACAGGACCATCATGGCGGTGACGAGCGGCTAAACAGTCCAATTGTTATTTTGGCTAAACAATATTTCAAGAGGATCGAACCTCATAGCTCACCAGTTTCAACAATTTTTTTTTTAAAATAACAGGTCCAAAAAGAATTGATGTGTCCAATGACGAGGTCAGGTCGATAATGTGAGAGCTCAGGCTCACATGAATGCATGAGAGAGAGGATATATATATATATATATATATAGAGAGAGAGAGAGAGAGAGAGAGAGAGAGAGAGAGAGATGTTCGAATGGTAGGGATGATGATGGTACCACTATCACTAGACCCGAGGACTGAGGATGACGGGATAAGAAAGTGTGGAGATATTGAGAGAGAAGTCGACTCAATTAGAGTTGTTGCTTTCGTGGTTTTCAATAATTTTCAGCGCAAAGAGCGTGAGGGCAACTTCCTTTGAGTTTCTCTTATCAACTTAAACTCACTTGTACACACAACCAAATAATTCCAAATTCGCAAGGGCACCAAACTTATGCAAAGTTCATCCAAGGTTGCCTGCCACTTTTGCAAACAGGCCCTGCTTTAATCCAACGACAGAAATGATGATGATGACCGGTGCATGTGAGACCATGCTCTATAAAATTTGCTTTGGGAATATATGCTCAGCAAAACCTTTTATACAACCATACTACACAGTACACACCTAGCTCTGGGCCAATGGAATAGCACCGTCCTGCTCCGTCAGTTGTTACCAGCAGAAAGGGCACCATTAGCGTGGCAAATGATCATTGAAGAGCAACAAACCAAAGCTTAAAAAAAAGCTTTTATTCGAAGATATGAAGTACATCGCCACATCAACGCGCAGAAAGGAGCCATAAAAGGGGCAGATGGAGTAGCACACACGCCAAGCCAAGCCAAAGTCTCCTCTCATCACTGTGATCACCCCGTCAGTTTTTTCTGGTTGCATCCAGCAGTTGCTTTGTCCACACCAGCACGCCATATATCAATATCTCCATCTATCAATAAATATAAATAATGTTGGAACTATCATTTTCGGCTTATAGTATTATTGTCGAGTCCAAGGCCAAGGGAAGTAAAGCAGCCAAGGCGCGTCTGCTGAGCGAGCTTTCCTCCCTCGGCTGTACCCCTCTCCGCCTCGCAGCTCCCCCAGATCCAAAACCCAAGCGCGTGCCGCCCCCGGAATCCAAACCCTAGCAGCGCCGCCCGCCCCCCGCCCGCGATGAGGGGCCTCCGGGCGGACGCCGGCGGCGGAGGCGCATCCTCCTCGTCGGCCTCCACCGCAGGTGAGTGATTGTGGCTCCTCCCGCTGCCTGCCCGGCACTGATGTTCTGGCCTGGTCGGCTGTGGTTGAGTAGAGTTTGATCCGCTTGGCTCTGCCTGCCCCGGCGGCCTCATCGTCGAATCCGTGCTGCTCGCGGCCGCATCTCCGCGCGCCTCTGCTGAATTTCGCGTCACTCGCGCGCGGGCCGGGCAGATTCTCTCGTTTTCGCGTGGCACCAGTGGAGATTTATGTGTTTTTTTTTTGTTGCTTCCTCTGCAGAGAACTCGCGCTTCGACTCGGGGCAGTACTCCTTCTTCGGCAAGGCGCCGCTGGAGGGGCTGGAGCTCGGCGGCAGCCTGGCGGATGACGGGGGCCTGGACGGCGGCTATGGCGGCGGCGGCGGCTTCGGTGGGCACGATGATGGGGCTTACCAGCTGTCTCCTGTGGGGGAAGAGGTGCGGCTCTCACCGGCTTTATATCCGGATTCCCTGCTGTTGCTATCGATTGTGTGCTGGGCTTGTCGCATGCTTTCTACAGTCCTGATTGTGTGTTGGTGCTCGCTACTGTTCGTAAGCTGTGAAATTATGTGCATTGCATGTTTCACACAGTCCTGATTCTGTTTGTTGCAGCTTGCCACTGTTGGATGAGTCATGGCTCATGAGTGGCTACTCTTTTCTGCACCAGGATGATAGCTTGTTGTTTTTTGACGTACTGGTTGGCGGTAGTACATTCGATTTTTGCCTTTTGTTTTTTTCTTGTAAGGAGGAATTGTATACGTTGGATGCAACAGGTCAAGAGAACTGCCCCTCTAGTTTTGGAGGGGGTTGCATCTGATTTAATGTGATAAGAAAACATATAGTCCCTCCATCTGGAAATACTTGTTGGAGAAAAGAATAAAAATACATGCATCTAGAACTAAAATACGTCTGGATACATCCATTTCTCTGACAAGTATTTCCGGACGGAGGGAGTGGTAAATTGTGTCCCTAAGCGTTATGATCTCCACAAAATGTACCTAAGAATATCATTTTTGTGTGTGTTTCTACTGGTTAGGACTCGATTGAGCAAAATTGTTCTCTTAGAAAATGGAGAATATATTGTCAACTATGAGCATACTTTTATAATAATAACTCAGTACTGGGAAATGTAAATTGGGCTATTGTCAGCTGTAAAAGACGTGATCGTAGGATGTGTATCCCGCGAAACCGGCTTCCCTGTTGCTATTGATTGTGTGCTGCTGCTGCATGCTTCCTAAAGTTCTCTGTGTTGGTGCTTGCTAATGTTTGAAAGCTGTGAAATTATGTGCATTGCATGTTTCACACAGTCCTGACCGTGTTTATTGGTGATTGCTACTTTTGGATGAGTCATGACTCATGAGTGGGTGCTCTTTTCTGCAGTAGGATGATAGCCCCGTCCTTTTTAGGTACATTCGATTTTTGCCTTCTGTTTTTGTTTTTGCAAGGAGGGATCTTGAATGTTAGATGCAATAGATCAAGAGATCTGCCCCTCTAGTCTTAGAGGGGGATACGTTTTGACTTAATACTTAAGATGATAAGAAAACATATAGTAAATTCATCCATAAGTGTTATGACCCCCCCCCCCCCCAATGTGTTTTTGTGAAGGTAGAAGTCTGTGCTTTTGGTTGCGTAAGAAAATCATATTTTTTTGTGTCTTTTTATTGGTTAGGACTTGATTGAACCAAAGTGTATTTTTAGAACATGGAGGATATATTGTCAACTATGAGCGTTCTTTATAATAATATCTCAGTACTGAGAAATGTAAATTGAGCTGTTGTCATCAGGAAAGGGACGTGATGGTAGGATGCGTCTTTGGATCAAATAAAATTCCTTCTGTTAGCTGCCTTTCTGTTGCTTAGTTTCAGCTTCCGTTGCTCTGTAGCTGAAATGTGTTTCCCCGTGGAATTAGAACTTAGTAATCAATAAGTTATTTTTCTCTGGAATGTTGACCTTTGAGGGGTGTTGGTACAAGCTTTCTCTTTCTTCTGCACTATGTCCCACCACATACACAAACACCATCAGTGTTTTTGCCATCTGGACTTAGATTTGAGTACCCACATCCATTTATTGAGCAGATCTGGTAACCAGGTGCAACTTAAAGTGATTGCTACTTGGTATGGAACTTTAGGTGACACCTTGCAGTATTTCATGATGCAAATGCGAGCGTATTCTGCGTAACTGTTTTTACTTCTAGTCAGTGCCTATAAGTGCGCAGGCCTATAGGCTGTAGCTATTATACTGGAATGAAGAATCTGTAGCTACTAGGCTTGTCTGGAGATCAAAATGCTTTATTTTCTTTCTTTGTAGTTGATCGCCCAATATAGACTTTCGTAGCAAGTATAATGATATAGGACTGACCTATAAAACCTTCGACATTACATTCTGAAGTAGCTCAATTTCCACCACTTTCATGTTTAACGTTGCCATTTGTTTCATAAATCATTTCTAGATTTCCTTATTCTGCAAGTTTTTTCCTGCCTACTTTGTAACTTTGGTCGCTCTTCTTTCAGCCTTGCTTTCTTTTGACTCCTGTAGTCATGTTCCCTCTATTTTTCATGATGAAAATTTGTCTTGTTCTTATGTTTTTGCAGATTGATTGCATGAGTAACTTGTCTGAAATTGATGATCTTGCAAGCACATTCGCAAAGGTCAGCAGCCTATATCTAACTTGACTACTTCAGTTGGTGGTTTTATATTTCATACCTATGGTTATAATATATTGAATTATCTGTAGTTTCAAAAAGATTTAGTATGTCCAGGATGACCCTTTATGCTCTTGAAGGCTTATTACTTCATGCTCAATGCAGTTCTTTTCCTGCACTATTTCATGAGTCTTTCTAAAATACTCCCTCTAAAGTATTAGAAGACATTGAGCATAATATATGGTCAACTAATATATTATGAAAAAGATGATCTATTGTGTCAAATTATGCAATCCTGAAAATGACTTTGGAGTACTCTGAGTTATTATATGCTAAGGATAAGTGGATAAAACACGTTTTTTTAATCGGTCACACAAGTTCTAGTTTTAGCCATTCATATATAAGTGGATAAAACACACCATTTGCCCAGATTTAATCGGTCACTCAAGTTCAAACTATGGCATGAATCTCCGGATTGCATTTTTACATATCTAAATACCAAAGTTGAAATGTACTAATACGTTAAAAATAAATGGAATAGGTATAGTACATTGTCAAGATCTTTGAGCCTTGTGAGTTAAAACTGAGTATAGGCCCTTTCATGGGCCACCTAATGTTTTCCCCTTTTTATTTATCATGGACTGCTTACTGAAAAAAAATGTCTTGTCTTCAGTTGAACCGAAGTATTGGTGGAACAAGGAATCCTGGTGTTATTGGTGATAGACGATCAATTTCCAGGGAAAGTAAGTTGCATTTCTGCCCCCAGTTACTACTGAAGCTTGATATTGGAAAAGTTTCTTCATGTTACATGTAGTCTAAACATAGATATACTTAACATTGCGTTGGCCACCTTATTTAGACATGTTTAATATGGAAGATGATAATCAAACCCTAAATATTGTCCATATACATGTCCAGATTTTCATTTCTGTATTCCCGAGCTAAATATCGTGTTTCTTTAGGTTCTTTGACTACCGACTGGGCCCAGGAAGCAGAGTTCTCGAATTGGGTGGATCATGATATACTGGACAGCGATGAATTTCAAGACAGCAAACAATTGTGTCCACAGCCACAGTATTTGCCTCAGTTTGGAGAGTCAAAACCATTGAGCCGAACATCATCCTATCCCCTGGAGCCACTACAACACCGCTCCAGTGAACCTATTCTGGGACATAGATCTCCTTCATTTACATCCTATCCTCCACCAGGTGGTGGTGGATTATCTTATCCTGCACAAGGTCTTACGCGGCACTCGAGCATCCCATCTCCTGGTGCTGGTTACCAAATGGGTTCTCCAAGTTCGTCACTTACTGGTTCTCCATATAACATGACTGGTCTACCTCATGGACTGCGGTTGGGGCGAAGCATGTCTTACACTTCTGCAGATCTATACGCGAACAACTTGCTGCAAAACGAATGGCCAAATCAAGCTGGTTCGCATGCTTTTGAGCATCTTAATCTACAGCCCAGTTTATTGCAGCAACAACTATCTTTTCCGGGCAGTGCAATGTCTTCGTTGCTATTTTCTCAGCAGCAACAGCAGCAGCAGAGGTTGTCACTAGTTCAACCGCCTCATCACAATTACCTAAACATGCAGCCTCACTTGTATCACCATCATTCCCCAGAGATAATAGGCAGGTTTGATCATATTCCTAGTGTGCCTTCACCAAGGGACAAGAGATCAAGGTCAGGAAGAGGAAAACACAGTATACGCTTTTCTCAACAACAATCTGATACAGCTAGCCAGAATGTCGACACTGGTGGAACAAAATTCAGATCAAAGTATATGTCATCCGAAGAGATTGATACTATTTTAAGAATGCAGCACTCTGGCAGTCACAGCAGTGATCCTTACGTCGATGACTACTACCACCAAGCTTGTATAGCCAAAAGATCTGTCAATTCTCAGAAGAAGGTGAATTTCTCCCCCGCGTCAATAAAAGACTCCCACTCAAAGTCTAGGTCTGGTGGTGATCAGCATTCATACCTGAAGGTTGATTCTCTTGGAAGAGTGTCATTCTCTTCCATACGTAGGCCTCGCCCTCTTCTTGAAGTTGATATTCCTGCATCTGGTGATGGCCACAAGTCATCTACGAGGCCACTGGAGAAAGAGCCAATGCTGGCAGCAAGAATTACCGTTGAGGATGGTATATGTCTTCTTCTAGATGTAAATGATATTGACCGTGTGTTACAGTCTAGCCAGGCACAGGACAGCAGCTTCCAACTGAGGCGAAGGCGACAGGTCCTCCTTGAAGGCTTAGCTACATCACTTGAGCTTGTTGACCCTTTTGGCCCCAACAAACCTGGCAATTCATCTGGATTGGCCCCGACGGATGACCTTATTTTTCTCCGCATTGTTTCTCTCCCTAAAGGACGCAAGCTCTTGGCACGGTATCTCCGACTTCTTGCCCCTGGAAGTGAGCTGACCCGCATAGTTTGCATGGCTATCTTTCGGCATCTTAGGAGCTTGTTTGGGGGTTTGCCATCAGATTCTGGTGCTGCAGAAACAACAGTTAGTCTTGCCAAGACCGTGTCCTCCTGCGTGCATCACATGGAGCTCAGTGCCCTCAGCGCCTGCCTCGCAGCTGTTGTCTGCTCGTCGCAGCAGCCACCTCTCCGCCCTCTTGGCAGCTCTGCTGGTGATGGTGCTGCTCTAATCATCAAATCAGTACTGGACAGAGCAACTGAGCTACTGGCCGACCCCCATTCTGCAGCCAACTACAGCAGGTCAACCCGTTCGCTTTGGCAGGCGTCGTTCGATGCCTTCTTTGGGCTTCTGACGAAATACTGCGACAGCAAGTATGGGAGCATTCTGCAGAGGTTCAGCATGCAGGGATCCAACTCAGTGGCTGGACCTGAAGCCTCGAAGGCCGTCAGCAGGGAGATGCCCGTCGAGCTACTGCGTGCAAGCCTTCCGCACACCAGCGAAGAACAACGCCAGATGCTTCTTGACTTTGCTCGTAAATCCATGCCTGTGATCGGCTACAACCACTCCGGCGCTAGCGGCGGGCATTCTACTACTTCCGAACCTGTTCCCGGGTAATACCACATGTGCTGCTTGTTCTTCAGATGGTGATTACAGAATTGGGATAGACATGCTTCCTGTTTCGCAAGATGTGTGAGCTTGGAGAAGTTCCGTTGGCTCCGTGTCAAAGTTAGCGTTCCTGAGGCTGTGACTAGGGTCGAGGTTAATTTAATAGAACCAGCATTCTCCTTCAGGTGGGTGCATAATGCCCGCCTGATGGCTATATATCCATGACAGATTGTCCATGTATGTACCCTGTGTTGTAACTGTGCAGTGATGGACCAGATGGAACCTAGTTTTAACCCTTATTTTCTCCCGGTGAAAAACAAGGTTGTGGGGGGTGGCAATGGCTGTGCAAGTAGAGTTTCTACAAGCTATCTTGTGTTTGCTTATTGGTGGTGGGGGTGGGGTGGGGGATCTTTGTGTGAGTGGTGGCAGTATTGATTGTTGAAGCTCAGTTTGCTCTATTCTATATGCATTGGTGAGATATGAGATGGATCCAAATGTGTGTGAGATCTTATCTTTCTAAGCTTGGTTATGGTTCGCGTCTTCTCTCATTTCGTGTTGTTGCGTGATTATTTTTTTCATTTAGCATTATGCTCTTTGGCTTCGCGCTACAAAACTGGGCGCTGTTCCTGGAAAATTGTATGTACAGTTGAATTTGGCACGCTATTATCATTTGCAAGCAGAGCAAATTTGTATGTACAGTTGAATTTGGCAGCAACAGCAGACTACTACTTACAGGTGAAGTCTCAACTGCAGTCCGATTTTCTCACCGTCACCGAAACCTTCTTCCTCCAGTCCGGCCGCCGTGCTCCGACAGAGCCGCCGTCGTCTTCTCCCCACCCGCTGCGCCGTGCGTCCAACACGGCACGGCGTTGGCACCATCGCACCCACCATCACACAAGGTCAAAACCTGCTTACCAACCACTACTCAGCCTGTGTTCATCAGTTAAAAACACGGCGAGGCTGGCTTTGGTGCGACCGCCGTCTTCCCGCGAAATACCCATCCTACCCTCCCCATCGCCCCGTGCAGTCCACCAGATCTCAGGGGCAAATCCGTCACAGCCCAAAGCTCTCTCGCCCCCGCTTCGGAACCATCGCCCCCGCGCCGCGCTACACAGCGGCAGCGATGGCGCCCTAGGGTTCAATTCGACCGGCCTCGATCCCTCCGCGCGCCACAATGCAGAGCTCGCTCGCCCGGGCTCCGCCCCCGCCCCCGCCCCCCTCGGCGCGGGGCTCCGCGGGCGCGAGGCTCCTCGCCCGGCCCAGGCCCGCGCCGGCGGTGAGGTGCCACGGTGAGCCCGCGTCGTCGTCGGCGGCGTCGGGATGGGCCCCGCCGACGCCGTTCACGGGGAGGGACCCGGACGCGAGGAAGCCGGCGTGGCTGCGGCAGCGGGCGGCGCAGGGGGACAAGTACGCCCGGCTCAGGGAGTCGCTCGGCGAGCTCAAGCTCAACACCGTCTGCGTCGAGGCCCAGTGCCCCAATATCGGGGAGGTAGGTAGTGCCCATCGATCCTCTTGTCACGGAGCCGCCGTGTTCGTGGCCCGGGTGAGTGTCTTCAGCGGTTTGGTGATGGTTTGCCTGCTGCTGCCTGCAGTGCTGGAACGGAGGCGGCGGCGCCGGCGGGGAAGGGGACGGCATCGCCACCGCGACCATCATGCTCCTCGGCGACACCTGCACCCGGGGCTGTCGGTTCTGCGCCGTCAAGACCAGTAACAAGCCCCCGCCGCCCGACGCCCTTGAGCCTCTGAAAACGGCCATCGCGATTGCGAGTTGGGGGTACAATCACTGACAATTATCGGCATGTTAAGATGTTACAAATTAGTATCTGATAATAAACGGTGTTTCTTTGCAGAGTGGACTATGTTGTGCTGACAAGCGTCGACAGAGATGACATCCCTGATGGTGGAAGTGGCCATTTCGCCGAAACAGTCAGGGCTCTCAAGGTTTGTCCCTGGCTCCTTAGCTTCCTGATTAAGTTAGTGAATCTACCATGTGATAGTTTTGGGTCTTCTGTTCAGGAGTTGAAGCCTACCATATTGGTGGAGTGCCTAACTTCAGATTTTCGAGGCGACCTGGAGGCAGTTGCGTCTCTGGCAAACTCTGGTCTAGATGTGTATGCACACAACATCGAAACTGTGAGGAGTATGCAGAGAATAGTTAGAGATCCCCGAGCAGGGTAATGCACTTCTCTGAGTTCTTCTGTATGTTGCTCAGTCTATTGTGCCCCCACCATTGTGCATACTAACTAGGAGAGTCCTTTAAAGCGCTATATAATCAATGCCCTCCTCTGAGTTCATCACACTCATTGGCAGTACTCTAATGATTTGGTAACATGACATCTGTAATTTCAAAACCTGCATCTTCATTGACAATTTTAGACGCAGTTACAGAAGGGAAATCACTAATGTCATCATATTTGCATCTGGCGATGCAACTGCTACCTTATTTCCAAACTGTTATCCCTACAGATATGATCAGAGTTTAGGGGTTCTGAAGCAAGCAAAGGCTTGCAAAAAGGGCATGGTGACTAAGTCCTCGATCATGCTTGGTCTGGGTGAGACAGATGAGGAGATAAAGCAAACCATGGCTGACTTGAGGGCCATCGACGTTGACATTCTGACCCTGGGACAATACTTACAGGTTTGATGTTTAGCCCTGTTATTTGAGGAGAATATTTATCGACTTTACAGTGTACTTTTTGGTTTTTATTACCCTGCTGCCTTTGTAAATGCTGTGACACCAATATCTCCTTGATTATACAGCCAACAGAAAGACATTTGAGAGTCAGAGAATATGTGACTCCTGAGAAGTTTGATTTCTGGAAGGAGTATGGAGAATCTTTAGGATTTGTGTATGTTGCTAGTGGACCTCTGGTAAGCATTACATATAGCTGGTTATGCTTTTAGATAATAATAGTCAAGACAAGGAATACCAGTGTTTATATAAAGAAGACAAAACTTTTACCAATGCCCACTCACCCAGACAGGGAAACTGTTGTTTTGCATCCTCGATAAAACATACCTCTCTGCTATCCAGCTTGTGAAACCACACAAAAGAAAAAGCTAGCACTTGTCTTGTTAGTTGTTGGTGGTGGAATCGTATGCAGTTTTGTGGTTGCTGCTGTTAGCAAACTACAGGTACTCACTTTTGTACTGTTGCACTTTTTTCAGGTCCGGTCCTCTTACCGCGCGGGGGAGATATTTGTCCAAAATTTTGTCAGACAGAAAAAGGCCCAGCTTGTATCTGCTGCATCCTAGTCTGATTCTCGCCAGTCCATTCTATCCTGTGCCAGAGTTTTACACAGGAAGAGTTAATTCTGAGGCCTCCAGAGCGTAGGGCAATGTTGATCCTTCAAAGTTTGACGCTTGCCAGTTTTATGATTGCTTACACCTGATATTCAATTTGTCTGGGCACTCCGGCGCGTGCCGAATATTTTTGTTTGTATCACTTGCTTAGGCAGATAGTTGTGTGCCTGTATGGAAATCCGGCAGATGTTGTGTGCCTGTATGATTTATAGTGCTATATATAGTGGTGTCCTGATTGTTTCTGAAACACAGTGTGTTTTGGCATGTCTGCTGGAGTTCCTTTAGAGTTGCCATTACGTGCGTAAACTGAAATATTTGTTGCACTTGCACTGGTGTGTGCCAGCTCCTTGCAAACTGAATACTCCCTCTGTTCACAAATATAATACGAGTATGTTCTTTATTTTGCGGGTACAAATATAATATGTTCTACTGTAACTTTTTTCTGAATTTGATGCATATAGACATGTTTTAGTGTGTTCGTTCACTCATTTCAGTCCGTATATAGTTCATATTGAAATACCCAAAAGGAGCAAACAATGAATGCCCTTTAGGACCTGTGGATACCAAGATTTCTGACCTCTTACTTTTGTAGTTATGAATTGGGGAATATAATCAATTGTGAAACTATTATTTTTAGGGAAATCATGAAATTAATAAGTAAGCCTTCCCTCATCCCTATTGGTATCTGTTTGGGTCACTACCCAGAACCCTGCCAGAGCCCATCAATTTATCAAGTTGAGGCATTTCGATTTGGATTTCAAATGAAACCCTAAGCGGCAACATAGCTCAATGTCAAAATGATAAAAAGCTTAGCACCTCTTATTTGACTTTCATTATTTTGAAATACAAAGAAGGCCCAAACCTAAAATGCAAAAGTTATCTTATTCAAAACCTCAATCATCACATCCCCTCTCTCGATTTGACTGCCCTTGCCCTGCCACAACATTTGCACATTTGGATGCTACTACTGTACTTTCTAGAGGATTAGCTTCCAAGGAAGAAAGTACATGATTTGCACATTTGGATGCTACTACTGCCAATTTTCAGGAATTTGTGATATGTCAAATGTGATGAAATGTGTGATATATGAAATGATAGTTTTAAAGGTTGGGGTTGAGGCAAAGACTAGAACCCTCAAATCCAACCCTTAAAGCAGTTTACGGGTTGGTTTTGAGGGTTCTAGTCTTTGCCCCTGTTTTTCAACCCTTAAAAGTGTCAAAAACTGGCACTTCTCAACCCTTAAAACTGCTATAAGGGTTTGAGGGTTTGAGGGTTCTTCTAGTAATGCTCTAAGAGTTTAAGACTATGAGACGAGAAGCATGCATATTAAAATCACCCAAAATTCAAAAGATGCAGTTTATTTGCCGGAAAATTTGATCATTTGCCCGTTTTATTTTCCACTCTGACAATTTGTCCTCCCCGTGAGAGTGACCGGTGGGGCCCGAGTCTACCTTTCATTGGCATAAGCGGGGCGAATGATCAAACACTAAAGTAAAACGGGGCAAAATGAAGTACCACCTCAAGGCGCCAATGGCAAGCAGGCTAATGAAACCTGGAGACTAAAAATTCCATCTGGTCATAATAGATGAATGAAAGACATTTATGTTACAACTTGCACACACTTACAACATTGGCCCACTGTCTGTATGTGATCCATTCCTCGCCGGCGTATTGCTTGGATTGAATGGTGGTCTCCCTGACTTGCGGGGCCCGCCATCTTGTTCTTTCTCTTTGGATTCAGTGACCTTCCCCGCACAAGTGTTGCTTGCACTTTCTCCAGTTTCATCAGGTAACACACTTTCTTCAGTTTCATCAATTAGCACCTTGAGTTTGCTCTCCTTTTCTTATTGTTTGCTGCTGCACGCTTAGCCTTGGCATGGTCTCGGCGCTTCTCCGAGTGTCGCTGCATCTGGGGCGTTACAATTATCAGTATGTCCAAGTGTGTGATTTGCATCAGACGGATCGAACGGTATTATGCTATGCTGCAACTTCTAAGCGTGCAATTGTCCCCAGATGCACTGAGGGGCATACAAGCTGCACTTCTCAACCATCATGTCTAAGGGCTCCTTTGCACCGGCGGAGCTAGGTAGAAACCGCTGGGGGTGGGGTGGGGCAAGGCCAAAATATGAGTGTTTTTTTCGAGGGTACGCCAAAGGCGTACCTTAGATTTATAGAACGGAGAAAATATGTACAATAATTTTACAGTTGCGCTAGTTGGTAGTCACAAGCCGACCCTAATCAAGCCTTATGCTACTCTACTACTCAGATATAGGCCGTCCTCCAAATGCTCCCGCCATAGCCCAAGTCCTCAAATCGTCGAAGATCAAGTCCACAATCCCCCATTCATTTTTAATTTGGCTCGATCCAAACACTCTCGCGTTCCTCTGCTTCCAAAGTGTCCAGCAGATGAGCATCACGAATGTGTCAAATCCTTTCCGAGTTTGCTTATGTATGCGTTTTCTAGCTTCCGTCCACCATTGCACCAATTGAGATTCATATGTTGGGCATAGCTCCATCCTCAATCCCATCCTGGTCATGCATATGTACCACTCTTGCCTCGAGAACACACATTATTGCAAGATGTGGTCGACCGTGTCTTCCTCTTGGTCACAAAAGTAGCATTTAGACGCTTGGTCTTGCAAACCGTGTCTAGCCCTTCTATCTGACGTCCATGATCGATATTGCACTGCCAGCCACATGAAGATCTTACACACAAGTGGCGCCCAACATTTTCCAGACTGCTCCGAAAGAGTGAAATCTAACTCCTCCCTCACATAGCATCTTGTATGGGGATGATGTGGTGTAGACTCCAGTCACATTCCAAGCACAAATGGGGTTGTCCTCAGTTTGAGCATCCAATTGAACCTATGATAACCCACAAGTATAGGGGATAGTTGTAGCCTCTTTCGATAAGTAAGAGTGTCGAACCCAACGAGGAGCTAAAGGTAGAACAAATACTCTCTCAAGTCCTATCGACCACTGATATGACTCTACGCACGCTTGACGTTCGCTTTACCTAGAACAAGTATGAAACACGAAGTACTTTGTAGGTGTGAAAGGATAAGTTTGCAAGAAAGTAAAGAACGCGTAAATATAAACTAGGGGCTGTTTAGATAAAGATGCAAATAAAGTAAATATAGCGATTGTAGAAAAGTGGTGGTAGGAGTTGTGGAATTGTCCCTAAGCAATTGACTATGTTACTAGACCGGTAATCGCTATTGCAATTCTATTTGAGGGAGAGGCATAAGCTAACATACTTTCTCTACTTGGATCATATGCACTTATGATTGGAACTCTAGCAAGCATCCGCAACTACTAAAGATTCATTAAGGTAAAACCCAACCATAGCATTAAAGCATCAAGTCCCCTTTTATCCCATACGCAAACAACCTACTTACTCGGATCTGTGCTTCTGTCACTCACGCCACCCACCATAAGCAAATCATAAACATATTGCAAACCCTACAACGGGAATCCCTCACGCTTGCGCGACACGGAGGGCACAATAGGACAACACCAATAATAAAACATGCAACTCAAACCAATCATAGCAATTCATCAATCACCGATAGGACAATAGAAATCTACTCAGACATCATAGGATGGCTGTTGGGGAACGTAGTAATTTCAAAAAAATTCCTACGCACACGCAAGATCATGGTGATGATACAGCAATGAGGGGAGAGTGTTGTCTAGTACCCTCGTAGACCGAAGCGAAAGCGTTGACGCAACGTAGAGGAACTAGTCGTACGTCCTCCCGGTCCGACCGATCCAAGCACCGTTACTCCGGCACCTCCGAGTTCTTGACACGCGTACAGCTCGATGACGCACCCTCGAACTCCAATCCAGTAGAGGTTCCGAGGGGGAGTTCCGTCAACCGACGGCGTGGTGGCGATCTTGATGTTCTCTGTCGCGGGCTTCGCCTAAGCACCGCTACAATATGATCGAGGTGGAATATCGTGGAGGGGCACCGCACACGGCTAAGGAACGATCAATGATCAACTTGTGTGTTCTAGGGTGCCCCTACCCCGTATATAAAGGAGGGAGGGAGGAGGTGGCCGGCCCTAGGGGGCGCCATAGGAAGGGGAAACCTACTCCAAGTAGGTTTCCTCTTTCCTTATCTTATTTGGAGGGGGAAGGAAGGAGTACTAGTATTAGGAATAGGAAGAGGGGGAAGGAGAAAGGAAAGGGGGGCCCCCCTCCCCAATTCGGATTGGGCTTGGGGGGGCGCGCCCCCCTTGTTCCTTCTCACTTCCTCCTACATGGGCCCAATAAGGCCCATATACCTCCCGGGGGTTACAGTAACCTCCGGAGCTCCAAACTTCTCCTAACCTTTCCGGTGTCCAAATATATCCGTCCAATATATCAATCTTTATGTCTCGACCATTTGAGACTCCTCGTCATGTCCGTGATCATATCCGGACTCGAACAAACTTGGTACATCAAAATACATAAACTCATAATATAATTGTCATCGAAACCTTAAGCGTGCGGACCGTGCGGTTCGAGAACAATGTAGACATGACCGAGACACGTCTCGGTCAATAAGCAATAAGCGGGACACGGATGCCCATATTGGTTCCTACATATTCTCTGAAGATCTTTATCGGTCAAACCGCATAACAACATACTTTGTTCCTTTGTCATCGGTATGTTACTTGCCCGAGATTTGATCGTCGGTATCCAATACCTAGTTCAATCTCATTACCGGCAAGTCTCTTTACTCGTTCTGTAATACGTCATCTCATAACTAACTCATTAGTTATATGCTTGCAAGGCTTAAGTGATGAGTATTACCGAGAGGGCCCAGAGATACCTCTCCGACAATCGGAGTGACAAATCCTAATCTCGAATTATGCCAACTCATCATGAACCTTCTAAACACACAGAGAGCACCTTTATAATCACCCGATTCGTTGTGACGTTTGGTATCACACAAAGTGTTCTTCCGGTACAGGGAGTTACACAATCTCATAGTTGCAGGAACTTTGTATAAGTTATGAAGAAAGCAATAGCGAGATACTAAGCGATCAAGTGCTAGGCTAACAAAATGGGTCATGTCAATCACATCATTCTTCTAATGATGTGATCTCACTAATCAAATGACAACACATGTCTATGGTCGGAAACATGACCATCTTTGATTAATGAGCTAGTCAAGTAGAGGCATACTAGTGACTATATGTTTGTCTATGTATTCACACATGTATCATGTTTCCGGTTAATACAATTCTAGCATGAATAATAAACATTTATCATGATATGAGGAAATAAATAATAACTTTTTATTGCCTCTAGGGCATATTTCCTTGAGTCTCCCACTTGCACTAGAGTCAATAATCTAGATTACATAGTAATGATTCTAACACCCATGGAGTCTTGGTGCTGATCATGTTTTGCTCGTGAGAGAGGCTTAGTCAACGGTGCGCAACATTCAGATCCGTATGTATCTTGCAAATCTCTATGTCTCCCACTTGGACTTGGTCCCGAATGGAATTGAAGCGTCTCTTGATGTGCTTGGTCCTCTTGTGAAATCTGGATTCCTTTGCCAAGGCAATTGCACCATATTGTCACAGAAGATCTTCATTGGTCCCGATGCACTAGGTATGACACCTAGATCGGTAATGAACTCCTTCATCCAGACTCCTTCATTTGCTGCTTGAAGCGCTATGTACTCCGCTTCACATGTAGATCCCACCACGGCGCTTTGTTTAGAACTGCACCAACTTACAGCTCCACCGTTTAATAAAAACACGTATCCGGTTTGCGATTTAGAATCGTCCGGATCGGTGTCAAAGCTTGCATCGGCGTAACCATTTACGACTAGCTCTTTGTCACCTCCATATCGAGAAACATATCCTTAGTCCTTTTCGGTATTTCAGATGTTCTTGACCACCGCCCAAATGATACACTCTGGATTACTTTGGTACCTTCTGCTAAGCTTATTGCTAAGCATCGTCGGTCTGGTACACAACATTGCATACATGATAGAGACTATGGCTGAAGCATAGGAACATTTTCATTTTCTCTCTATCTTCTGCTGTGGTGGGACATTGAGTTCGACTCAACTTCACACCTTGTAGCACAGGCAAGAATCCTTTCTTTGCACGATCCATATTGAACTTTTCAATATTTTGTCAAGGTATGTGCTTTGTGAAAGTCCTATTAAGCGTCTTGATCTATCTCTATAGATCTTGATGCCTAATATGTAAGCAGCTTCTCCGAGGTCTTTCATCGAAAAACTTTTATTCAAGTATCCCTTTATGCTATCCAGATATTCTATATCATTTCCAATTAATAATATGTCATCAACATATAAAACTAGAAATGCTCTGAGCTCCCACTCACTTTCTTGTAAATACCGGCTTCTCCAAAAGTGCAGATAAAACTATATGCTTTGATCACACTATCAAAACATTTATTCCAACTCCGAGATACTTGCACCAGTCCATAAATGGAACGTTGGAGCTTGCACACTTTGTCAGCACCTTTTGGATCAACAAAACCTTCCGGCTGCATCATATACAACTCTTCTTCTAGAAATCCATTCAAGAATGCAGTCTTGACATCCATTTGCCAAATTTCATAATCATGAAATACAGCAATAGCCAACATGATTCGGACAGACTTAAGCATCGCTACGGGTGAGAAAGTCTCATCGTAGTCAACCCCTTGAACTTGTCGAAAACCTTTCGCAACAAGTCGAGCTTTATAGACAGTAACATTACCATCAGCGTCAGTCTTCTTCTTAAAAATCCATTTATTCTCAATGGCTTGCCGATCATCGGGCAAGTCAACCAAAGTCCATACTTTGTTTTCATACATGGATCCTATCTCAGATTTCATGGCCTCCAGCCATTTTGCGGAATCTGGGCTCATCATCGCTTCCTCATAGTTCGTAGGTTCATCATGGTCAAGTAACATGACTTCCAGAACAGGATTACCGTACCACTCTGGTGCGGATCTTATTCTGGTAGACCTACGAGGTTCAGCATAAACTTGATCTGAAGTTTCATGATCAATATCATTAGCTTCCTCACTAGTTGGTGTAGTTGTCACGGGAACCGATTCTCGTGTTGAACTACCTTCCAACAAGGGAGTAGATACAGTTATCTCATCAAGTTCTACTTTCCTCCCACTCACTTCTTTCGAGAGAAATTCTTTCTCTAGAAAGGATCCATTCTTAGCAACAAATGTTTTGCCTTCGGATCTGTGATAGAAGGTGTACCCAACAGTTTCCTTTGGGTATCCTATGAGGACACATTTCTCCGATTTGGGTTCGAGCTTATCTGGTTGAAGTTTCCCCAAACTTTAAGAAACGACAACTTTGGTTTCTTGCCAAACCATAGTTCATAAGGCGTCGTCTCAGCGGTTTTGATGGTGCCCTATTTAGCGTGAATGCGGCCGTCTCTAAAGCATAACCCCAAAGCGATAGCGGTAAATCGGTAAGAGAGATCATAGATCGCACCATATCAAGTAAAATACGATTCTGACGTTCGGACACACCATTTCGTTGTGGTGTTCGGTGGCATGAGTTGCGAAACTATTCGCATTGTTTCAAATGTAAACCAAACTCGTAACTCAAATATTCTCCTCCACGATCGGATCGTAGAACTTTATTTTCTTGTTACGATGATTTTCTACTTCACTCTGAAATTCTTTGAACTTTTCAAATGTTTCGGACTTGTGCTTCATTAAGTAGATATACCCATATCTGCTCAAATCATCTGTGAAGGTGAGAAAATAACGATATCCGCCACGAGCCTCAACATTCATCGGACCACATACATCTGTATGTATGATTTCCAACAAATCTGTTGCTCTCTCCATAGTACCGAGAACAGCGTTTTAGTCATCTTGCCCATGAGGCACGGTTCATAAGTACCAAGTGATTCATAATCAAGTGATTCGAAAGTCCATCGAGATGGAGTTTCTTCATGCGTTTTACACGATATGACCCAAGCGGCGATGCCACAAATAAGTTGCACTATCATTATCAACTCTGCATCTTTTGGCTTCAACATTATGAATATGTGTATCACTACTATCGAGATTCAATAAAATAGACCACTCTTCAAGGGTGCATGACCATAAAGATATTACTCATATAAATAGAACAACCATTATTCTCGATTTAAATGAATAACCGTCTCGCATCAAACAAGATCCAGATATAATGTTCATGCTCAACACGGGCACCAAATAACAATTATTTAGGTCTAAAACTAATCCCGATGGTAGATGTAGAGGTAGCGTGCCGACGGCGATCACATCGACTTTGGAACCGTTTCCCACGCGCATCGTCACCTCGTCCTTGGCGGTGCTCGCTTATTCCGTAGTCCTGTTTCAAGTTGCAAATATTAGCAATGTAACCGATATCAAATACCAGTGCTACTACGAGCTCTAGTTAGGTACACATCAATAACATGTATATCACATATACCTTTGTTCACTTTGCCATCCTTCTTATCCGCCATATACTTGGGGCAGTTCCGCTTCGATGACGATCGCTTGCGATAGAAGCACTCGATTTCGAGCTTAGGTCCGGACTTGAGTTTCTTCTCTTGAGCAGCAACTTGCTTGCCGTTCTTTTGAAGTTTCCTTCTTCTTCCCTTTGCCCTTTTTCTTGAAACTAGTGGTCTTGTTGACGATCAACACTTGATGCTCCTTCTTGATTTCTACCTCCATGACTTCGGCATCGCGAAGAGCTCGGGAATAGTCTTGTTCATCCCTTGCATATTATAGTTCATCACAAAGCTCTTATAGCTTGGTGGCGATGATTGAAGAATTACATCAATGACACTATCGTCGGGAAGATTAACTCCCGGTTGAATCAAGTGATTGTTATACCCAGACATTACGAGTATATGTTCCTTGTGAACTATTCTCCTCCATCTTGCAGCTATAGAACTTATTGGAGACTTCATATCTCTCAATCCGAGCATTTTCTTGAAATATTAACTTCAACTCTGGAACATCTCATATGCTCCATGACGTTCAAAATGTCGTTGAAGTCGGTTCTAAGCCGTAAAGCATGGCACATCTTGAACTATAGAGTAGTCATCGCTTTGCTCGCGGAGCGTTCTTAACGTCGTCGGTTGCATCGGCAGCGAGGCACGGCACCCAGCGGTGCTTCGGGGCGTAACTCTTACATGCAGCAATGAGGATAATCCTCGAGTTACGGACCCGATCCGTGTAATTGCTACCATCATCTTTCAACTTTGCTTACTCAAGGAACGCATTAAAATTCAGCGGAACAACAAAGACGAGCCATCTATCTACAAACAAACATAGACAAGCAAAATACTATCGGTACTAAGTTCATGATAAATTTAAGTTCGATTAATCATATTACTAAGAACTCCCACTTAGGCAGACATCTCTCTAGTCATCTAAGTGATCACGTGATCCAAATCAACTAAACCATAACCGATCATCACGTGAGATGGAGTAGTTTTCAATGGTGAACATCATCATGTTGATCATATCTACTATATGATTCACGCTCGACCTTCGGTCTCCGTGTTACGAGGCCATATCTGCATATGCTAGGCTCGTCAAGTTTAACTTTGAGTATTCTGCGTGCAAAAACTGGCTTGCACCCGTTGTAGATGGACGTAGAGCTTATCACACCGATCATCACGTGGTGTCTCGGCACGACGAACTTTGGCAGCGGTGCATACTCGGGAGAACACTACTTGATAATTTTAGTGAGAGATCATCTTAAAATGCTACCGTCAATCAAAGCAAGATAAGATGCATAAAGGATAAACATCACATGCAATCAATATAAGTGATATGATATGGCCATCATCTTGTGCTTGTGATCTCCATCTCGAAGCACCGTCGTGATCACCATCGTCACCGTGCGACACCTTGATCTCCATCGTATCATCGTTGTCGTTTCGCCATCTATTGCTTCTCGACTATCGCTACCGCTTAGTGATAAAGTAAAGCAATTACAGATGCGTTGCATTTCATACAATAAGCGACAACCATATGGCTCCTGCCGATTGCCGATAACCGGTTACAAAACATGATCATCTCATACAATAAAATATAGCATCACGTCTTGACCATATCACATCACAACATGCCCTACAAAAACAAGTTAGACATTCTCTACTTTGTTGTTGCAAATTTTACGTGGCTGCTACGGGCTTAAGCAAGAACCAATCTCACCTCGCATCAAAACCACAGCGATAGTTTGTCAAGTTGATCTGTTTTAACCTTCATAAGGACGGGCGTAGTCACACTCGGTTCAACTAAAGTTGGAGAAAGCAGACACCGCTAGTCACTGTGTGCAAAAGCACGGCGGTAAAACCAGTCTCGCGTAAGCGTCTGGCGTAATGTCGGTCGGGCGCTTCATCCAACAATACCGCTGAACCAAAGTATGACATCTTTGGTAGCGGTATGACTTATATCGCCCACAACTCACTTGTGTTCTACTCGTGCAAATAACATCAAACCATAAAACCTAGGCTCGGATGCCCTTTGTTGGGGAGCGTAGTAATTTCAAAAATTTCCCTCGCTACGCAAGATCATGGTGATGATACAGCAAGAGGGGAGAGTGTTGTCTCGTACCCTCGTGACCCGAAGCGGAGCGTTGGCGCTAGCGTAGAGGAAGTACTCGTCGTCCTCTCGGTCCGACCGATCAAGCACCGTTACTCGGCACCTCCGAGTTCTTGACACACGTCAGCTCGATGGCGCACCCTTGAAATCCAATCCATAGAGGTTCGAGGGGAGTTCCGTCGGCCGATGGCGTGGTGGCGATCTTGATGTTCTCTGTCGCGGGGTTTCGCCTAAACACCGCTACAATATGATCGAGGTGGAATATCGTGGAGGGGCACTTTGCGGCTAAGGCGATCAATGATCAACTTGTGTGTTCTAGGGTGCCCTACCCCGTATATAAAGGAGGGAGGGAGGAGGTGGCCGCCCTAGAGGCGCGCCATAGGGAGAAACCTACTCCAAGTAGGTTTCCCTCTCTTTCCTTATCTTATTTGGAGGGAAGGAAGGAGTACTAGTATTAGGAATAGGAAGGGGAAGGAGAAAGGAAGGGCGGCCTCTCCAGTCGGATTGGGCTTGGGGCGCGCCCCCTCCTGCTCCTTCTCCTTCCTCCTACATGGGCCCAATAAGGCCCATATACCTCCGGGGGTTCGGTAACCTCCGGAGCTCCAAACTTCTCGGAACCTTTCGGTGTCCAAATATATCGTCCAATATATCAATCTTTATGTCTCGACCATTTGAGACTCCTCGTCATGTCGTGATCATATCAGGGACTCGAACAAACTTGGTACATCAAAATACATAAACTCATAATATAATTGTCATGAAACCTTAAGCGTGCGGACCCTATGGTTCGAGAACAATGTAGACATGACCGATACCGTCTCGGGTCAATAACCAATAAGCGGGACACGGATGCCCATATTGGTTCCTACATATTCTCTGAAGATCTTTATCGGTCGAACCGCATAACAACATACTTTGTTCCTTTGTCATCGGTATGTTACTTGCCGAGATTTGATCGTCGGTATCAATACCTAGTTCAATCTCATTACCGGCAAGTCTATTTACTGGATTACGTAATACTTCATCTCATAACTAACTCATTAGTTATATGCTTGCAAGGCTTAAGTGATGAGTATTACAGAGAGACCGAAGATACCTCTCCGACAATCGGATGACAAATCCTAATCTCGAATTATGCCAACTCAACATGAACCTTGAAAACACACATAGAGCACCTTTATAATCACCCGATTCGTCGTGGCGTTTTGTTAATCAAAGATGGTTATGTTTCCTAACCATGAACAAGGAGTTGTTATTTGATTAACAAGGTCACATCATTAGTTGAATGATCTCGATTGACATGACCCATTCCGTTAGCTTAGCACACCATCGCTTAGTATGTTGCTATTGCTTTCTTCATGACTTATACATGTTCCTATGACTATGAGATTATGCAACTCCTGCTTACAGGAACACTTTGTGTGCTACCAAACGTCACAACGAATCGGGTGATTATAAGGGTGCTCTACAGTGTCTCCAAAGGTACTTGTTGGGTTGGCGATTTCGAGATTAGGATGGTATCTCCGGGCCCTCTCTCGTAATGCACATCACTTAAGCCTTGCAAGCATTGCAACTAATGAGTTAGTTGTGAGATGATGTATTACGAACGAGTAAAGAGACTTGCCGGCAACGAGATTGAACTAGGTATTGATACCGACGATCGAATCTCGCAAGTAACATACCGATGACAAAGGGAACAACGATGTTGTTAGGCGGTTCGACCGATAAAGATCTTAGAGAATATGTAGGAACCAATATGGGCATCCAGGTCCCGCTTATTGGTTATTGACCGAGACGGTCTCGGTCATGTCTACATTGTTCTCGAACCGTAGGGTCCGCACGCTTAAGGTTTCATGACAGCTTATATTATGAGTTTATGTATTTTGATGTACCAAGGTTGTTCGAGTCCCGGATATGATCACGACATGACGAGGAGTCTCAAATGGTCGAGACATAAAGATTGATATATTGATGGATATATTTGGACACCGGAAAGGTTCCGAGAAGTTTGGAGCTCCGGAGGTTACCGAACCCCGGGAGGTATATGGGCCTTATTGGGCCCATGTAGGAGGAAGAGAGAAGGAGATGGGAGGGGCGCGCCCAAGCCCAATCCGACTGGGGAAGGGGCCACCCCTCTTTCCTTTCTCCTTCCCTCTTCCTTCCTACTACTAGTACTACTTCCTAATACTAGTACTCCTTCCTTCCCTCCAAATAAGATAAGGAAAGAGAGGGAAACCTACTTGGAGTAGGTTTCCGTCCCTATGGCGCACCCCTTGGGCCGCCACCTCCTCCTCCTCCTTTATATACGGGGTAGGGGGCACCCTAGACACACAAGTTGATCATTGATCGCCTTAGCTGCAAGCGGTGCCCCTCCACGATATTACACCTCGATCATATTGTAGCGGTGCTAGGCGAAGCCCTCGCGACAGAGAACATCAAGATCGCCACCGCGCCGTCAGGTCGACGGAACTCCCCTGGAGCCTCTATCGGATTGGAGATCGAGGGTGCGCCATCGAGCTGTACGCTGTGTCAAGAACTCGGAGGTGTCGGAGTAACGGTGCTTGGATCGGTCGGACCGAGGACGACGACTACTTCCTCTACGCTGCATCAACACTTCCGCTTCGGTTCACGAGGGTACGAGACAACACTCTCCCTCTCTCGCTATATCATCACCATGATCTTGCGTGCGCGAGGAAATTTTTGAAATTACTACGCTCCCCAACAAAGGGCATCCGAGCCTAGGTTCTTATGGTTTGATGTTATATGCACGAGTAGAACACAAGTGAGTTGTGGGCGATATAAGTCATACCGCTTACCAAAGATGTCATACTTTGGTTCGGCGGTATTGTTGGATGAAGCGCCCGACCGACATTACGCCAGACGCTTACGCGAGACTGGTTTTGCCGCCGTGCTCGCATTACGTGTGACTAGCGGTGTCGCGCCCAACTTTAGTTGAACCGAGTGGCTACGCCCGTCCTTGCGAAGGTTAAAACAACACCAACTTGACAAACTATTGTTGTGGTTTTGATGCGAGGTGAGATTGGTTCTTGCTTAAGCCCGTAGCAGCCACGTAAAACTTGCAACAACAAAGTAGAGGACGCCTAACTTGTTTTTGCAGGCATCTTGTGATGTGATATGGTCAAGACGTGATAAGATATAAGTTGTTGTATGAGATGATCATGTTTTGTTGAAGTTATCGACAATCGCGTAAGCCCTATGGATGTCTCTTTGTTGCATAAGATGCAAGTGCCAAATAATTGCTTTACTTTATCGCTATACGATAGCAATAGTTGTAAGAGCAATAGTTGGTGAGACAACCATGTGATGACACATTGATATAGATCAAGATGATGAAGATCATGGTGTCGTGCGGTGACGATAGAGATCATGACAAGATTTTGGAGATGGAGATCAAAGGCTAAGATGATCATGGCCATATCATGTCACATATTTTGATTGCATATGATGTTTATCTATTATACATCTTATTCTTGCTTTGATTGACGGTAGCATTTTAAGATGATCTCTCACTAATTATCAAGAAGTGTTCTCCCGAGTATGCACCGCTGCCTAAGTTCGTCGTGCCTGCACACCACGTGATGATCGGGTGATAAGCTCTACGTCCATCTACAACGGGTGCAAGCCAGTTTTGCACACGCGAATACTCAAAGTTAAACTTGACGAGCCTAGCATATGCGATATGGCCTCGAACATGGAGACCGAAGGTCGAGCGTGAATCATATAGTAGATATGATCAACATAGTGATGTTCACCATTGAAAACTACTCCATCTCACGTGATGATCGGTGATGGTTTAGTTGATTTGGATCACGTGATCACTTAGATGACTAGAGAGATATCTGTCTAAGTGGGAGTTCTTAAGTAATATGATTAATTGAACTTAAATTTATCATGAACTTAGTCCTGGTAGTATTTTGCAAATTATGTTGTACGATCAATAGCTTGCGTTGTTGCTTTCATATGTTTATTTTGATATGTTCCTAGAGAAAATTGTGTTGAAAAATGTTAGTAGCAATGATGCGGATTGGATCCGCGATCTAAGGTTTATCCTCATTGCTGCACAGAAGAATTATGTCCTTAATGCACCGCTAGGTGACGACCTATTGCAGAGCGGATGCGCACGTTATGAACGTTTGGCTAGCTCAATATGATGACTACTTGATAGTTTTGTGCACCATGCTTTATGGCTTAGAATCGGGACTTCAAAGATGTTTTGAACATCATGGACCATATGAGATGTTCTAGGAATTGAAGTTAATATTTCAAGCAAATACCCGAGTTGAGAGATATGAAGTCCTCAACAAGTTCTATAGCTAAAAGATGGAGCAGAATCGCTCAACTAGTGAGCATGTGCTTAGATTGTCTGGGTACTTCAATTGCTTGAATCAAGTGGGAGTTAATCTTCCAGATAAGATAGTGATTGACAAAATTCTCTAGTCACCATCACCAAGTTAGTAGAACTTCGTGATGAACTATAGTATGCAAGGGATAACGAAAATGATTCCCGAGCTTTTCATGATGATGAAATCGATGAAGGTAGAAATCAAGAAAGAACATCAAGTGTTGATGGTTAACAAGACCACTAGTTTCAAGAAAAGGGCAAAGGGATAGAAGGGAACTTCAAGAAGAACGGCAAGCAAGTTGCTGCTCAAGTGAAGAAGCCCAAGTCCGGACCTAAGCCCGAGACTAAGTGCTTCTACCGCAAAGGGACTGGTTATCGAAGCGTAACTACCCCAAGTATTTGGCGGATAAGAAGGATGGCAAAGTAAACAAAAGTATATTTGATATACATGTTATTGATGTGTACTTTACTAGTGTTTATAGCAACCCCTCGGTATTTGGTACTGGTTTAGTTGCTAAGAGTAGTAACTCAAACGGAGTTGCGAATAAAAATGAAACTAGTTAAGGGTGAAGTGACGATGTGTGTTGAAAGTAGTTTCAAGATTGATATGATCATCATCGCACACTCCCTATACTTTCGGGATTAGTGTTGAACCTAAATAAATGTTATTTGGTGTTTGCGTTGAGCATGAATATGATTTGATCGTGTTTATTGCAATACGGTTATTCATTTAAGTAAGAGAATAAACTGTTGTTCTGTTTACATGAATAAAACCTTATATGGTTACACACCCAATGAAAATGGTTAATCGGATCTCGATCGTAGTGATACACATATTCATAATATTGAAACCAAAAGATGCAAAGTTAATAATGATAATGCAACTTATTTGTGGCACCGCCGCTTAGGTCATATTATGTGTAAGCGCATGAAGAAACTCCATGCTGATGGGATTTTGGAATCACTTGATTGTGAATCACTTGATGCTTGCGAACCATGCCTCATGGGCAAGATGACTAAGACTCCGTTCTCCGGAACAGTGGAGCGAGCAACTGACTTATTGGAAATAATACATACTAATGTATGTGATCCAATGAGTGTTAAGGCTCGCGGCGGGTATCGTTATTTTCTGACCTTCACAGATGATTTGAGCAGATATGGGTATATCTACTTGATGAAACATAAGTCTGAAATAGTTGAAAGGTTCAAAGAATTTCAGAGTGAAGTGGAAAAATCATCGTGACAAGAAAATAAGGTTTCTACGATCTAATCGCGGAGACAAATATTTGAGTTACGAGTTTGGTCTTCAATTAAAACAATGTGGAATAGTTTCACAAATTCATGCCACCTGGAACACCACATCATAATGGTGTGTCCGAACGTCATAACCGTACTTTATTGGATATAGTACAATCTATGATGTTTCTTACCGATTTACCAATATCGTTTTGGGATCATGTATTAGAGACAGCTGCATTCACGTTAAATAGGGCACCATCTAAAATCCGTTGAGACGACACTATATGAACTGTGGTTTAGCAAGAAACCAAAGTTGTCGTTTCTTAAAGTTTGGTGCTGCGATGCTTATGTGAAAAAGTTTCATCCCGATAAGCTCAAACCCAAATCGAGAAGTGCGCCTTCATAGAATACCCAAAGGAAATTGTTGGGTACACCTTCTATCACAGATCCGAAGGCAAAACATTCGTTGCTAATAAATGGATCCTTTCTAGAGAAGGAGTTTCTCTCGAAAGAAGTGAGTGGGAGGAAAGTAGAACTTGATGAGGTATTGTACCTTCTCCCTTATTGAAAGTAGTTCATCACGTAAATCTGTTCTGTGACTACTACACCAATTAGTGAGGAAGCTAATGATGATGATCATGTAACTTTAGATCAAGTTACTACCGAATCTCGTGGGTAAACCAGAGTGAGATCCGCACTGAGTGGTACGGTAATCCTGTTCGGAAGTCATGTAACTAGACCATGATGAACCTACGAACTATGAGGAAGCGATGATGAGCCCAGATTCCACGAAATGGCTTGAGGCCATGAAATCTGAGATGAGATCCATGTATGAGAACAAAGTGTGGACTTTGGTGGAGTTGCTCATGATCGGCAAGCCATAGAAAATAAATGGATCTTCAAGAGGAAGATGGACGCCGATAGTAGTATTACTATCTACAAAGCTAGACTTGTCGAAAAAGGTTTTGACAAAGTTCAAGATGTTGAATACAATGAGATTTTCTCACTCGATCGATGCTTAAAAGTCTGTCCGAATCATGTTAGCAATTGCCGCATTTTATGAAATCGCAAATGGATAAACAAAACTGCATTCCTTAATGGAGTTATTAAAGAAGAGTTGTATGTGATGCAACCAAGAGGTTTTGTCAATCCTAAAGGTGTTAACAGAATGTGCATCTATGGACTGGTGCAAGCATCTCGGAATTGGAATATACGCTTTGATAAGTTGATCAAAGCATATAGTTTATACAGACTTGCAAAGAAGCATGTATTTACTAGAAAGTGAGTGGGAGCACTACAAGATTTCGATAAGTATATGTGAATGACATATTGTAGATCGGAAATAATGTAGAATTATTCTGCAAAGCATAAAGGAGTGTTTAAAAGGAGTTTTTCAAAGAAAGACCTCGGTGAAGCTGCTTACATATTGAGCATTAAGATCTATAGAGATAGATCAAGACGCTTGATAAGTTTTTTCAATGAGTACATACCTTGACAAGATTTTGAAGTAGTTCAAAATGGAACAGTCAAAGAAAGAGTTCTTGCCTATGTTACAAGGTGTGAAATTGAGTAAGACTCAAAACCTGACCACGGCAGAAGATAGAAAGAGAATGAAAGTCATTCCCTATGCCTTGGCCATAGGTTCTATAAAGTATGCCATGTTGTGTACCAGATCTATTGTATACCCCTGACCGAGTTTGGCAAGGAGTACAATAGTGATCTAGGAGTAGATCACTAGACAATGGTCAAAATTATCCTTAGTGGAATAAGGATATGTTTCTCGATTATGGAAGTGAAAAAGGTTCGCCGTAAAGGGTTACGCCGATGCAAGTTTTGACACCGATCCGATGACTCTAAGTCTTGATCTAGATACATATTGAAAGTGGGAGCAATTAGCTAGAGTAGCTTCGCAAGCGAGCATTGTAGACATAGAAAAATTGCAAAATACATAACAGATCTGAATGTGAAAGACCCGTTGACTAAGACTCTCTCACAAGCAAAACATGATCACACCTTAGTACTCTTTGGGTGTTAATCACATAGCGATGTGAACTAGATTACTGAATCTAGTAAACCCTTTGGGTGTTGGTCACATGGCGATGTGAACTATGGGTGTTAATCACATGATGATGTGAACTATCGATGTTAATCACATGGTGATGTGATCTAGATTATTGACTCTAGTGCAAGTGGGAGACTGAAGGAAATATGCCCTAGAGGCAATAATAAAGTTATTATTTATTTCCTCATATCATGATAAATGTTTATTATTCATGCTAGAATTGTATTAACCGGAAACATAATACATGTGTGAATATATAGACAAACAGAGTGTCACTAGTATGCCTCTACTTGACTAGCTTGTTAATCAAAGATGGTTATGTTTCCTAACCATGAACAAGGAGTTGTTATTTGATTAACAAGGTCACATCATTAGTTGAATGATCTGATTGACATGACCCATTCCGTTAGCTTAGCACACGATCGCTTAGTATGTTGCTATTGCTTCCTTCATGACTTATACATGTTCCTATGACTATGAGATTATGCAACTCCGCTTACGGAGGAACACTTTGTGTAATACCAAACGTCACAACGAATCGGGTGATTATAAAGGTGCTCTCTGAGAGTCTCCAAAGGTACTTGTTGGGTTAGCGATTTCGAGATTAGGATTTGTCATCTCAATGTCGGAGAGGTATCTCTGGCCCTCTCGGTAATGCACATCACTTAAGCCTTGCAAGCATTGCAACTAATGAGTTAGTTGTGAGATGATGTATTACGGAACGAGTAAATAGACTTGCTCGTAACGAGATTGAACTAGGTATTGGATACCGACGATCGAATCTCGGCAAGTAACATACCGATGACAAAGGGAACAACGTATGTTGTTGTGCGGTTTGACCGATAAAGATCTTCGTAGAATATGTAGGAACCAATATGGGCATCCAGGTCCCGCTATTGGTTATTGACCGAGACGTGTCTCGGTCATGTCTACATTGTTCTCGAACCGTAGGGTCCGCACGCTTAAGGTTTTGATGACGCTTATATTATGAGTTTATGTATTTTGATGTACCAAGGTTGTTCGAGTCCCGGATATGATCACGGACATGACGAGGAGTCTCGAAATGGTCGAGACATAAAGATTGATATATTGGACGGATATATTTGGACACCGGAAAGGTTCCGAGAAGTTTGGAGCTCCGGAGGTTACCGAACCCCGGGAGGTATATGGGCCTTATTGGGCCCATGTAGGAGGAAGAGAGAAGGAGCAAGGAGGGGCGCGCCCCAAGCCCAATCCGACTGGGGACGGGGCCGCCCCCTTCCTTTCTCCTTCCCTCTCTTCCTTCCTACTACTAGTACTACTTCTTAATACTAGTACTCCTTCCTTCCCTCAAAATAAGATAAGGAAAGAGAGGAAACCTACTTGGAGTAGGTTTCCCCCCTATGGCGCCCCTTTGGGCCGCCACCTCCTCCCTCCTTTATATACGGGGTAGGGGGCACCCTAGGACACACAAGTTGATCATTGATCGTTCCTTAGCCGTGTGTGGTGCCCCTCCACGATATTACACCTCGATCATATTGTAGCGGTGCTTAGGCGAAGCCTGCGCGACAGAGAACATCAAGATCGCCACCACGCCGTCGGCCGACGGAACTCCCCTTGGAGCCTCTATCGGATTGGAGATCGAGGGTGCGCCATCGAGCTGTACGCGTGTCAAGAACTCGGAGGTGCCGGAGTAACGGTGCTTGGATCGGTCGGACCGGGAGGACGTACGACTACTTCCTCTACGCTGCATTAATGCTTCCGCTTCGGTCTACGAGGGTACGTAGACAACACTCTCCCCTCTCGTTGCTATATCATCACCATGATCTTGCGTGTGCGTAGGAAATTTTTGAAATTACTACGTTCCCCAACAGTATTCACACATGTATCATGTTTCCGGTTAATACAATTCTAGCATGAATAATAAACATTTATCATGATATGAGGAAATAAATAATAACTTTATTATTGCCTCTAGGGCATATTTCCTTCAATGACAACACATCATTGGATAATAATATGAAGCATAAAGCATCATGTTCAAGTAGAGGGTACAACGGGTTGCAGGAGAATGGACCGCTGTAGATAGAAGGGGGAAGGTGATGGAGATGTTGGTGAAGATGGCGGAGGTGTTGGTGAAGAACGCGGTGATGATGATGGCCCCCGGCGGCGTTTCGGCGCCACCGGAAGCAAGGGGGAGAGAGCCCCCCTTCTTCTTCTTCTTCTTCCTTGACCTTCTCCCTAGATGGGAGAAGGGTTTCCCCTCTGGTCCTTGGCTCCCATGGCTTGGGAGGGGCGAGAGCCCCTCCGAGATTGGATCTATCTCTCTGTTTATGCGTTCTCTGATTCCACCCCTTCACCGTTTCTTTTATATCCGGAGATCCGTAACTCCGATTGGGGTGAATCTTTCGCTCAAATCTTCCTTGTAAAATTATCTTTCTTGCGCCAGAAGGAGAGCATCAACCGCCTTACGGGTGGACCACGAGGATCAGGGGCGCGCCTGGGGGGTGGGGCGCGCCCCCCTACCTCGTGACCACCCTAGACACCGTTTCGCGTTGATTTTTCTTCCAGAAAATCATAAATATTCCCAAAAAAAATCTTCGTCCGTTTTTATCCCATTTGGACTCCGTTTGATATTGGGTTTCTACGAAACAAAAAACATGCAATAGACAGGAACTGGCACTGGACACTGGATCAATAAGTTAGTCCAAAAAATTTTAAAAAGTTGCCAAAAAGTATATGAAAGTGAATAATATTGGCATGGAACAATAAAAAATTATAGATACGACGGAGACGTATCACCCTCCGATATGATCTCCCAAAGTCCGATGAACTGGGTTAGACCCTCCGTGCGTAGGTTACCCACAACATCGTTCATCCAAGCCCCTCCTCAAAATATGAGTGTTTGGGAGTGCAAAATGCTAAAAGATTCTCATCTAAACCCCTCCCTCAAAATATTTCTTCACTGCTCCTTTGATTCAAGGATATTCATATGATTTTTAGCAGATTTTTGCTTCCCTAGAAAATTTTCCCGACGTACATCATTTGATTTGTAGGGTTGAATTTCTAAGGTTCCTACCTACGTTGTTCAATTCATACAATTGAAATCCGAAGGAAATTTCCAAGTATTGCATTGCACTACGAAAGTCCTCTTTTTAGCTCGACCTCATTTGAGCTTGGATGAACAGTAAAATCCAAAAAATAAAAAATAAAACTAAAAAGATCTATTTTTCTGTCAATAAATAATGATGTGTGCACATTCTGATTTTCTGGCAACAAACATTGATGTTTGTTTCACATGCGGGAAAAATAATCTTTTTGAAGCATGTGAAGCGGACAATTTTTTTTGATTTCCCTTTTGGATTCGGGAGCTCAGTGTGAACCATGTGTTTGTGTCCAACGAATGGGATGAGGCTTTCCCCTCATGTTTCCTCTCGGCACTGGGTACCGCCATCTCGGACCACTGTCCGTTGGTGCTGGACATGAACATGGAGGTGCGCATGCGCCGGAGATTCAAGTTCGAATCGTTTTGGGTTAAGGCGGAGGGCTTCATGGATACTGTGCAAACCGCGTGGAACTCGGTTCCGGTGGCGTCCAATGCTTACCTCACGTTGCATGATAAGTTGAAAGCCACGGCCCGGGCTCTCCAGAGGTGGAGTGACAAATGGATTGGCAATGTCAAGCTGCAAATTCGCATTGCTATGGAGGTGATTAATCGCCTGGATATCGCCATGGATGATCGCCAACTTTCTGAGGCCGAGCTGCGGTTGCGCAAGTGCCTGAAAAGGAAGCTGCTGGGTTTGTGCTCCCTTGAGCGCTCTATTGCTCGGCAGCGGTCGAGGTTGCTGCAACTGCGAGAGGGGGATGGCAATACCAGGTTGTTCCACCAACAAGCTAGTCATCGGTAGAGAAAGAACACCATCCGGTTGGTGCGGCACAATGGAAACATCTTCTCCGGACAGGACAGTGTGGCGGCTGCGGTGGATGACTACTATAGTGAGATCTTTGGCTCCTGCGAGACGAGGAGGCACGCGCTTAACTTGGAGGCCCTTGGCCTGCCACGGCTGGACCTTGCGCATCTTGAGGAGCCCTTTTCCGTGGAGGAAGTCGAGAAGGTGATCAAGTCAATGCCTCCGGATAAAGCACCGGGGCCGGATGGGTTCACGAGCCGGTTCTATGCCACTTGTTGGCATATCATAAGGGAGGACTTCATGGCAGCAATGACATGCCTTTACAACAGGGATGTGAGAGGGCTGGCGACAATCAATAAATCCCTTGTGTCCCTTCTACCGAAGAAGGAGGGTGCTTTGGATGTGGGTGATTTCAGGCCCATTAGCTTGGTCCATGGGGCAGTCAAGATTTTTGAGAAGGTGCTTGCCTTCAGGCTCGTGATGGAGCTGCCAAACTTGGTCGGGAACCATCAAAGCGCTTTTGTCAGAGGTAGATCACTGCACGATAATTTCATGCTAGTCCAAAGCATGGCCAGGCGCTTGCATGCGTTGAAGAACCCTACTGTGCTCTTGAAGCTTGACATCTCCAAAGCTTTCGACTCCGTTCAATGGCCCTTTCTGCTGGAAGTCATGGAATAGCTAGGCTTTGGCGCTAAGTGGAGATCTTGGGTGTGTGGAATCCTAGCTACGTCCACTACCTGCATCATGGTGAATGGAGACCCAGGTGGAACTATTTACAACTGCAAGGGCCTGCGGCAGGGTGATCTCGTCTCACCAATGTTTTTCATTCTCACTATGGAGCCACTGCACCGGCTCTTTGAGTGGGCTGCCCAGCGTGGGTTCTTGCAGCCGTTGGCAGCATCAGGCATGAAGAAGAGGATCTCAATCTTTGCGGACGATGTTGTCTTGTTTACCAAGCCGGAGCCTATGGACCTCGCCATCTGCAAATGCATTTTTGACCTGTTTGGAGAGGCTTCGGGTCTGCACATTAACATGAACAAATTGGCTGCGCTACCGATAAGATGTTCGGAGCAGAGCATTGCTTTCGCGAGTCAACAACTGGGGTGTCCAGTTGGATCTTTCCCTGTGAAGTACCTTGGGTTGCCCCAGTCTCTAAGGAAGCATTCTGCGGCTCAGCTTCAGGGCCTGGTGGATCAGATGGCAAACTGTTTGCCAAGGTGGAAGGCGGCCCTCATGCCGAAGAGTGGTAGGCTCACTTTGGTGCTCTCGGTCCTATGTGCTATGCCCATCCATGCGATGATGGCTTTGGACCTTCCTTCCCAGACACTGACGGCCATGAACAAGATTTGTCGAGGATTTCTTTGGTGCCGGAGAGCGGAGGCTAATGGAGGGAACTGTGCGGTGGCTTGGGAGACAGTGTGTACCCCAAAATGGGCAGGAGGGCTTGGCGTTCCTAACTTGAGGTGGATGAACATCGCCATGCAGGCCAAATGGCCATGGTTACAAAGGACGGACAGGAGTAGACCCTGGAGTGAATTCAAAATAAAGGTTCCATCTGAGGCGATGCAAATCTTCCAAGCGGCTACTAGGTGCAGGGTAAGCAACGGGATGAACACATTATTTTGGGAAGATCGATGGCTGGACGGGATGAGGATCCAGGAGCTTGCGCCAGCGGTGTACGACTTGGTGCCTCGTCGGGTCAGGCAGACGTGCATGCTTGGCCAAGTGGGGTTAGACGACTCTTGGGCAGCTTGCCTTGGTCCCAACATAACCATGGTGGCATTGCAACAGTTCCTACAGCTATGGCAGCGGGTTCAGACGTGGGAACCGGTGGAGAGTGTCCTGGACAGGATAGTTTGGTCTTGGGAGCCGACGGGACAATTCTCCGTCAGATCTGCATACGCAGCGAAGTTCTGGGGAAGGGAGGTCATTCCCTCTGTGGAGTTTACGTGGAAATCAAGAGCCCCGTCTCAATGCAAATTCTTCTCGTGGCTGGCCTTGCGAAACAGGTGCTGGACGTCGGACCGGCTAGCTAAGAGGGGGCTACCGCATCAAACCAACTGCCCTTTGTGTGACCAAGAGGAGGAAACCATTGATCATGTGTTGCTATCATGTGTTTTCGCTCGTGAGGTTTGGGCGGCGATCTGCACGGCTCTGGGAAAGCCAGAGTGGGCACCATCTACGCAGGATGCTCTCAAGCCGTGGGTCTATGACAAGCTTGCGACTGCCAATGTGGCACGGAAGGATCTGGACGCTATTTTGCTTCTCACGTTGTGGGAGTTGTGGAAGCATAGAAACGCGATTGTTTTCCATGGTGCTTCGCCATCTGTGAATCAACTGCTCAAGAAAATTGTGAACGAGGGTGGAAGCTGGTCGATGGCTGGGCTCTTCAAAGGCAATGTTGAGGCTGTGTTTGCAGGCTTAGCTAGGTGGACGAGTGGGGAGTAATAGTCTAGTTTGCATGTGCGTGTGCGGTCGTGCGTGATCGTGCGTGTGGTGGTATTGTACATGGTGTTTGCCGCACCTCTGTATGACTGCTCAAGGCTTTCTATGCCTTTTCTTCTTTAATATATAATATGCACACTCGTGCATATTCGAGAAAAAAAAAAGATCTCGAGCTATCTAACTTTTTACTTATGATGACTTTCTTTGCACTATCTTATCTTAACCGTTTTTTTAGAATCATCTTAACCGTTGTTAAATAGTTTTCTCTCTTTTTTTGAGGAAATTAAAAAAAAAAGTTTCCTCGGAAAAGGAAAACACTCGACGTCCGACTCCCGATCCAACTAAACAGGACCGCTTCAAGGCCGACTCGGGTAGCAGGCCAGCAGTGACTTTCCTTTGAAATAGGACCGCCTCAAGGCCGACTCGGGGTAGCAGGCCGACTCGGATTAGTTGGCACCTCCGCCAGGCCGCCCTATTTTAACCAGGCCCAGGCGCCCAGCACCAGCGCACGCCGCTGATTCACCTCGGCAGTTCGTCTCCACATTATTATTCTCTCCGGCGGCGGCGACTCGACTCTCGGCGAGGGGCGGAGATGTCGTACCTGCTCCCCCACCTGCACTCCGGCTGGGCGGTGGACCAGGCCATCCTCGCCGAGGAGGAGCGGCTGGTCATGATCCGCTTCGGCCACGACTGGGACGAGACGTGCATGCAGGTACGGTTCCCACCCCCCAACGAAACCCTAACCTCTTCTTGATTCTCGCTCGATCCAACTGTTTGGTTTGATTGTTTGCTGCCGTTCGGTCTGGGGGTGCCCGGACGCCGGATTTGTGTCAGAAATCGGTGGGGATTTGTTAAATCGGGCGGGGATTCGCCGTACGCAATAGACCATGCTAGATTTAGTTTTAGGGAACACGTGGCAGGAATTCTGCCTCATGCTGATTTGTGTGATAATTTCGCTAATTAGCTTTGTGAGCAGTTCATCCTATGTTAACTCCTACTAGTAGCAGTAGGAGTAAGCTCTGGTAAGGACTGGTTGCAACATGTGTTGTAATACAAATATCTGAACCTGGTCTTTAGGAATCTCAGAGCAGCACTGCTGCTTGGATGATTCATATAGCATGTAAACAAATGCTCTTAGTGCTTCGCAATTGTGCTGCTCTCCATCCTGCGGGCACCTTTCCGTTGCAAAACAATCCATCTCTGAAGTCCTTTTATTTATGTTATCGATTGTAGGTTGACCTTCTAACTTTATCAGGTTTTGGTTCTAAATCAATCTAGTAAGTCTGGATATCTGTAGTATGTTACACGTGGTTGCTATTGCTGCTCTTGGATGATTTCTTGCACTTTGGAGTGCTTCCGTGATCTGTTTATCTTTATGTTAAATATAATTAGCTTTGTTAATGATCTGGTTATGATTGACGGTGTCAATACAAATAGCTTAACTGCTGTTTTGGTATACTGGTGCAGGGCTGCTACATAGCTGATTAATATGGGAGCAAATGCTCTTAGTTCTCCGTATGTACTATCCACACATCCTACAAGTGATTTTGCATTCAACCTTTCCATTATCATAGGCTCATACCGTCAGAAGCTAGTTGGTTGATTTGGAGTAGGGTAGAAGTTGGAGGATTTTTGGATGTCCCCTTTTGTTGAAGTAAAGCTTCTATGTGTACTGAGAGCTAGGTAGGAACTCACCTCTATATTTTGCAATTGGTTGCTTGATTAAGTTGAACTGTTGAAGTAGAGCTAGCCATTATACTCGGAGGAAGTTAAGTGATGGGTGCTTTTCTTCTTTTATTGATGGCCAATTGTTTTATATTATTGATTGCAGACTTGCAGTTTAACGTTTGTATTAGTCTTTGGTTCTACATCAATCTAGCATGGTTTTATGTTGTTGACTTCATTATGAGTTTCTGACTATGTGCTTGTTCATGTTTAGATGGACGAGGTGCTGTCAGGGGTGGCTGAGACCATAAAGAACTTTGCGGTGATCTACCTCGTCGACATCACGGAGGTTCCTGACTTCAACACCATGTACGAGCTGTACGACCCGTCAACGGTGATGTTCTTCTTCCGCAACAAGCACATCATGATTGATCTCGGGACAGGAAACAACAACAAGATCAACTGGGCAATGAAGGACAAGCAAGAGTTTGTTGACATTGTGGAGACTGTCTACAGAGGAGCTCGTAAGGGCCGTGGTCTGGTGATTGCTCCCAAGGATTACTCCACCAAATACCGTTACTGAGGTATCTGTGCCTGGCTATTCATGTGCAGTGTGTGGCCTGCTCTGTTCTGTGAAATGCGCTGTGTGCCCCTTGATGTAATGTCTGTCAACTTTGAAAGTGTCGCATAACTATGTATTTGTATCTTGAATATCAACATGTCATAAACCTGTAACCCTTTGAAACAGGACCTGCTGTCTATTGGTATTACTGATTAAAGTGATATTTGGTTTGAACTGTGTGTGTGAATTGCTGAACAGAGGTCTTTAGGAATCTCGGTGCAGCACTGCTACTCGGAAGATTGATTATATGTTAAAAAATGCTCTTAGTCCTTCGCAATTGTGCTGCTCCCCAGGTACCATCCACACATCCTGCAGGTGCCTGAGAGAATAGGTGGTTAGTTTGGATATGTAGCAGAAGTGGAGGAAGACCCTGTGTCTCTGATTTTCTTGAAATAAAGCTTCTAATTTTTAATGACCTAATTCTTACACTCATTTTTCTGCCTGTAACATATTTGAAGTAGTTCAAGCTGGTTCCTTAGTTAAGTTGAAGTAGAACTTGCCATTGTATACTGATGTCATGTACCTCACTACATAATCCTGAGGAAATTGAGTGATTTGTGCTTCTTTTTTTCTTTTTTTTTTTCATTCAGCAACTTCTTTCATTGGGTTGTGCAAAATAATCCATCTCTGAAGTCCTTTTGTGTATGTTATCGACTGCAGGTTGACCTTTTATTTCATCAGGCTTTGGTTCTAAATCAATCTAGCAAGTCTGGATATCTGTAGTTATGTTACATGAGGTTGCTAATTGCTGCTCATGGATGGTTTCTTGCACATTGGAGTGCTTCCATGATCTGTTTATCTTTATGTTAAATATAGTTAGCTTTGTTAATGATCTGGTTATGATGATAGCGTTAATACAAATAGCTTAGCTGCTGTTTTGGTGTACTGGTGCAGGGCTGCTACTTAGAGGATTAATACGGGACCTAATGCTCTTAATGCTCTTATGTAGTAATATGCTCACATCTTACAAGAGATTTTGCATTCAGCCTTTCCATTATCATAGGCTCATAGTCTCAGAAGTTAGTTGGTCAATTTGGAGTAGGGTAGAAGTGGGATGATTTTTGGATGTCTCTTGTTGTTGAAGCTAAGCTTCTATTTGTACTGAGAGCTACGTTGCAACTCAGTTTTATACTTTGCTGTGTTTCACATATATAATATATTTGTAGTAGTTCACAACTGGTTGCTTGATTGAGTTGAAGTAGAACTAGCCATTATAGTGGGAGGAAGTTAAGCGATGGGTAATAAAACGTCTTAGATTGCAGACTTGCAGTTTAATTTTTTAGCAGGCTTTGGTTCTACATCAATCAACATGGTTGTATGTTGTTGACTTCATTACAAGTTTCTGACTATCTGCTTGTTCATGTTTAGATGGATGAGGTGCTGTCAGGGGTGGCTGAGACCATAAAAACTTTGCGGTCATCTACCTCGTCGACATCACGGAGGTTCCTGACTTCAACACCATGTACTAGCTGTACGACCTGTCGACGGTGATGTTCTTCTTCCGCAACAAGCACATCATGATTGATCTTGGGACAGGAAACAACAAGATTAACTGGGCAATGAAAGAGACTGTCTACAGAGGAGCTCGTAAGGGCCGCCCAAGGATTACTCCACCAAATACTGTTACTGAGGTATCTGTGCCTGGCAGTGTGTAGTCCGCTCTGTTCTTCGAAATGCCAGTACTTACGCTGTACCTATGTCGGTCAACTTTGAAAGTGTCGCGTAACTATGTATCTGTATCTTGAATATCGTCATGTCATGAACTTGTAACCCTTGGAAACAGGGCCTGTTGTCTATTGGTATGGCTGATAAACTTTGTGTGTGCATGGCTGAACCAAGGGCTCAGATTGTCATGCTGGTAGAATGTTCAGTTGAACGGAAATCCCAGGCCTCTTACATTATTAGATTAGAGTTGTACGTAGGCTCCATTTTTTCCCCTTGTTCTTGGTTTGAATTGTTAGTGATGTATGTACTCTTGGTCCTGCGTAGTGATGTGATGCTATGTGGCTGCAGAGCAAGTTTGAAAAGTTGTACTTATGTTAGTATATATAGATAATAATTAAGAAAAAACGATTCAGTGATCAGTAATGGTCCGGAGGGCGGAGATAATAATCAGGTGTTGTGTGTATGGATCGTTGTCTGAAACCTCATCTGGCCGTTCACCAGGGAGCTTAACTGAATCTGAATGTGAATTGGCGGGATACAGCCATCCCTTGAATTTTCGCCATGTGGGCGGCGTTCAACACAATGCACTTGCTTAAAGAATCAAGAAATAGGAGCTGTCCATGGTTTGCATGGACCTGTCGGTACTAACAAATGGACGTTTGTTTCGCTGCTAGGACACCAAAGCGGTGGTGGCGCAGTTGGCTAGCTCGTAGCTCACATAGACCTCACGTCGAGGGTTCAACCCTCCCAAAATAGACCTCGTAGTGATGAAACGCTCGGTGACAACTTGGGTCGTCACATCAACACCTGGTTAATCAGGTGAAATGAGCACGTCTGAACCTGGTCTTCCTTTTTTTTTTGGTTAGTCTTCGGCTACCAGTTTTTGGGTTCTGGGTTCATGGTCCGGGAATTCTGGTGCTGGAGGAATGGGAGTACTTCAGACAAGGGAACATCTCATCAGTCATCTGTCATTAGACCAGTGTCAAAAAACGTCCTATATTATGGGACGGAGGGAGTATATCTGCAGTAGTTCACAACTGGTTGCTTGATTTGAGTTGCAGTAGAACTAGCCATCATAGTCGGAGGAAGTTAAGCGATGGATGTTTTTCTTACAGCCAATTGTTTTATTACTTTGTGCAAAGAATAAAATGTCTTACATTGCAGAATTGCAGTTTAATTTTTTTTAGCAGGCTTTGGTTCTACATCAATCTAGAATGCTTGTATGTTTGTTGACTTCATTACAAGTTTTTGACTATCTAGTTGTTCAACTTTAGATGGATGAGGTGCTGGCGTGCTGCCAGGGGTGGCTGACACCATAAAGAACTTTGCGGTGATCTACCTCGTCGACATCAAGGTGATGTACGAGCTGAACGACCTGTCAGACGGTGACGTTCTTCTTCCGCAACAAGCACATCATGATTGATCTCGGGACAGGAAACAACAACAAGATTAACTGGGCAATGAAAGATAGATAAGATTTTGTTGACATCGTGGAGACTGTCTACAGGGGAGCTCGTAAGGGCCGTGGTCTGGTGATTGCTCCCAAGGATTACTCCACCAGATACCGTTACTGAGGTATCATTGTGTGCCTGGCTGGCTATTCATGTGCAGTACTGCAGTGTGTGGCCTTCTCTGTTCTGTGAAATGCCAGTACGTGCGCTGTGACCCTTGATGTAATGCATGTCAACTTTGGAAGTGTCGCATAACTATGTATCTGTATCTTGAATGTCGACATGTCGTAAACCTATAACCATTTGAAAATAGGACCTGCTGTCTATTGGTATTATTACTGATAAAGGAGATATTTGGTTTGAACTATGTGTGTGAATTGCTGAAGAGAGGGCTCGAGTTATCATGTCGGTAGAATCTTAATGCTCTCCTTGTATCTACGCCATGTCACAGCTGAGCCGCTGACGCAGGTTCATATTTTCAGTGAACGAAAATCCCAGGCATCGAACATATTAGAGTTGCAGGTCCCAACTTTTTATTGTTCTTGTTTTGGATGGTGGGCGATGAACTCTCACAGTCTCACTCGTGAAATTCCAACTATTCTTGTGTGTTTATTATGCCATACTTGTCGTTGTTGTCGATACCTAAAGTAACTCCTGATCCTGATTCAGTTGGTCCTGCTTAGTCCTCAACCGATTTAATCATCTGAACGAGTTCCTCCTGATTCAGTTAGTCAGGTGTCGAAAAAGTGGTATCTCAGCATATTATAGATCATGAAGAAAGAACAATCAGTGATCTGTATGGTCTAGAGATAATCTTTGTGATGTGTTTTTCATTTTGAGGGATTTGGGTTGTGGTTTGCATGGACCGTTGTATCAAATCTCATCCGGCTGTTCATCAGGGAACTTAACTGGATGTGAATCACGTACATACAAGTTGGCAGTATGAAGAAACATGCCAAGAACATCCATGGTTTGAATACTCTTCCTTGCTTAAGATAGACGTTTGTTTTGCATCCAAAACAACAAGTGGGGTCGTGGCGCAGTTGGCTAGCGCGTAGGTCTCATAGCTGAAATAATTGCGAGTGATCCTGAGGTCGAGAGTTCGAGCCTCTCTCACCCCACAATGATAAAAAGACAATCGTAGTGATGAAACGCTCAATGGCAACTTGGGTCGCCACGTGGTACATCTGATTCGTCAGGTGAAACTGAGCATGTCTGAACCTTGGTCTTCTTTTTTCATATTCTTTTTTGGTTCTGCCTAGTACTACAATCTCCTCCACGGTTGCAGTTCCCTGCTCCTTTGCTTGTCCTTGCCCAAGCACTAATGTTTTCAGGCTCGCAAAGGTTGGATTTTTCACGTGATATGTTGCCCCAATACATCTTGATTATGCAATGGGTTACCAACTTAAAGTTATGGATTAATGGTCTGGGAACTTGGAGGACAAATGGGAGTGCCTTCAGATGAGGGAGCATCTCATTCTCATTACACCAGTATATATGAAGCACTTGGGCGCTCTTTGGGTTCATCTTTAAGAATCCACTATGATAAATTCGAGTTTTCGCTATGACCTGTGAGACATATCTATCCATGCGTGTGCACTGCTGAACCAAGGGCTCGGATTGCCATGTTGGTAGAATGTCACTGCTCTCCTTGTATCTACCTAGGTTGCCCTAAAGCCAGGAACACATTGAACGAAAGAAAATCCCAGGCCCCAACATTTTTCCTGTTTTGAATTGTGAGTGATGTACGTATGTACTCTCAGTCTCGCTCATTGCTTCTAAACTCCAACTAATCTTGTGTGTGCCGTACTTATTGATACATGAACTGACAAGGTCAAAATCCCTTGTGATTCAGTTGGTCCTGCGTACCGATGTTATACATGAACTGACAAGGTGTTGAAAAGTTGTAGTATGTCAGCAAAAAAAAGCATAGATAATATAGTCAAGAAAGATTCATTAGTGACCTGTATGGGAGCTTAACTGAATGTGAATTGGCGAGATATAGTAAACCCTTGAATTTTCGCAAAAATGGTTTGCAGTGTCCACCCAGCGTTTGATCAATACATAATCAGGAAACAGGAGTTGTCCATGATTTGCAATGGTCTTTGTTGCTGAACAAGGACATTTGTTTCGCTTGTGGTACAACAATTGGGGAGGTGGCGCGGTTGGCTAGCGCGTGAGGCGTAGGCCTCATGGTTAGTAGCGTCGAGAGTTCGAGCCTCTCTCACCACATAAACAGACCTTGTATTGATGAAACGCTCCGTGACAACTTGGGTCGTCACATGTACATCTGATTCATCAGGTGAAATGAGCAACTCTGAACCTGGTCTTATTTTTCTTTTTTTTTTTTTTTCTCTTCAGCCTTCCTCCAGATAATGAAGCGCTTGGATGGATGGCTGCATTTTTCTTCGACAGAGGGATGCTTGGAACAGTCAAGAAATCCAGTGCTCGATTGATTTGAAGCTTTATATACAAGTAAAACAAGTGCTAATTCTGTTGTGCTAATTGTTTCTTTTTAACATCTGAAGCTCATTCTTTGTTCTCTGAACATGTACAGAAAAAAGAAGGCACCTGAAGCCAGCTTTAACACTGAAAAAAAAAACCTCATCTGCGCGGCATGATCATGGTGCAGGCAGGCAGATTTGAGATCAATCCTCCTGAGGTGATCGGCCACTACCTTGTTGAGTTCTCCATCAGCTACATGCACGGAAGCGTTTCATAATCATTTCACGGACCCGTTTTTGTCTGTTTTCTCTCAAGTGGAACTTGCAGTGGTTATGCCTGACGCCCGCCTAGGGTGCATAGTTGCTTCCTCGAGGAGTCTAGTCGGTTGCCTGATGCTCGGCCAGGCGCTCGCCGCAGCAAGCAGCGGGGGGCCCTTGGCTACCACCGGAGCCAGAACCCAAGACCTGGAAGCAACCTGGCTGATCAACGACCTGCTGGGGTGGTTCCTGCTGGCTGCCGTCGGCCTCGTCCTGTCCTTCTACACCGTCTACCCGTCCATGTCCATCCTCGACGACGACGACGACCAGTCCGGCGCCGGCGGCGTCACGCTGTGAAGTCTGAACATCACGATCTTGCTATCACGCACACATGGGTGAATGCCGAGTTGCTGATTATGGTTATGAATTACTACAATTAGAGGAAAACTCACCCGCAAAAAAAAACAATTAGAGGAAAACTGAAGAGGCAGCTAGCTACCTGTACATGACAGAGCTAAATCGCTGCAGTCGTTGCACTTTGCTGAACTGAACAGGCCTCGGAACATGAGCCACAAGGAACAATCCGTGATTTTCAATGGTCCTGTTGCCTTTTAACAAGGGAGTTTGTTTCGCTTCCAAGCCAACAAGTGGGGTGGTGGCGCAGTTGGCTAGCGCGTAGCTCTCATAGCTGAAATAATTGCGAGTGATCCTGAGGTCGAGAGTTCGAGCCTCTCTCACCCCACCAATAAACGACCACGTAGTGATGAAACGTTCAATGGCAACTTGGGTCGCCACATGTACACCTGAATCATCAGGTGAACCGAGCATGTCTGAACCTGGTCTGCTTATTTTTCTTTTCTTTTTTGCTGTTACGTGCCTCTCTCTGCCTTGCTGTTTAAGCTCATCCTTCTCACGTGGCACCTGAAGAGCCTGTGTTTCCCCAGTGAGGCAACTACTGCACTGTCTCAGCATGCAATCATCTGTAACTGCAGAACTACATGTTCTGTCAACGGTTGGCCTGAGCATCTCCAACTACAAATGATGCATCTGTACATACGAGCGTATACGTAAGTATTGTTTTTTTCAGAAAAAAAATCGAGCTTATCAGGGCAGTTGCTCTACCACAATACTAGTGTCACGGTGGGTTGCTGGCATAGTAGGCCCTTTTACCTGAACGTGAGGTCGAGTCTCCGTCACTGCCCAGACATTTTTAGTGATGAACCGCTCAGCAAAACTGAATCATAAATATCAAAAATTACAAACATACAAAGGCAACCATCTGTTGTACACAACACGAACAAATATCTTTCGGTGCATGACAAATTAGTACCGTGCGCATATGAACTGTTTCATGTCGTGCCAAATCTGTAGCCCATGTCATGCCAAACAAACAAAACTCTACATCCCTTGTTATGTACTCCCTCCGTTCCATATTACTCGTCGCTGATTTAGTACAAAGTTGTACTAAATCAGCGACAAGTAATATGGAACGGAGGGACCATTTACGATCCTCTCATATTGTTATGGCCATGTGTTCTGTTGGCTTTCCTTTGATCAACACTTAGAAAAATCTGCAGCCCTTGTTGTGTATCATGCGTGCAATCCTCTGATGTTTTCCTTTTGCGAATATTTGATGTTGTTCTGTTGGCTTTCCCTTGAGACACATAACTTGGACGTTATGTTTATACATAATGCCAAAGGAATCTATGATGTCAAAGCTGGCAAGTGGCACCACATTTGATGGACCTAAGAATTGTGATATTCTATCGGTTTAGCTATTTATAAGTTGCCTGGCTTTATTTTACCTTTATTTTTCTTTTGCTCCATCACACATTGCTCGTTCAACGGCTCTAGCTGGACTGGTTGAGAGAGAGAGAGAGAGAGAGAGAGAGAGAGAGAGAGAGAGAGAGAGAGAGAGAGTCTGGTGATGGTGGGCATGGCGGCGGCTTTGGATCTGGATCCCACCCAGATCCATCATCGATCCTTCTGTGGATGCTTGGCAGAGTGATGAGGGCTCTGGTGAGGAGATGTAGGATCTCTGCCGGATTACCGGCGGCATACACCTTCATGGCGAGGCTCTGTGCGGTTCCAGCCAGCCGCGAGATCCGGATGACGCGACTTCTGATGAAAATTGCGCTTGACTGTGGTCTTGGCGGACGATGACGGCGTCTCTGACATCGTTTCCTTCTCGAGGCATCATCGTTGCAGGTCACCTCAACTCGATTGGGATGTTCCGGGGAAAAACCTAGATCTGGGTCTACCGAATCAGACGATAACAGTGCCTTCGGTGTGTTCTCCCTCGCGTGGGCATCGTTTTGGAGGAAGTGCTGGTTGGAGGGAACAAGAGGAGGAACGGCGTTACATCTACCGCAAGGCCAACGACGGATCTCAGCAGCATGGCGCTACGGAGTTTTGGAGACGGGCGAGTGTGGATGGATACGTGCAGGATGGTGGCGCTGTCTGGCACGGTGGTGGCATCGACAGCAGGCCTGACAAGGTCGATGGGTCAGTACCAGATCTGGAGATGGATCGATGGAAGGTGGCGGCGGCGGTCTTTGAGAGTGCGCCGGACCGGTGTGTGCCCCAGACCCAGCAAACACGGCTTCGTTGGGGCCTCCGGCTTTTGATGTTCGACTTTGGTGTGATGTCTGTTTGGTATTCGGCTCGAACAACCGGCACCCCTTCATCAAGTGGATAGGAGCGACAGATGTTGTCAAGATGATGACTTTGATGTATTATTTTATAAACTTGGAGCAACTTTATTTTTGTTCAACTTCTTTTTGTGTGTGTGTCCTTTTTTTTGTGCACACGCGCTTATGTGTCCTCGTGTGCATGCATGTGTATACATGTGTGGGTGCCTGGGTGTACGCACGCATGTGTATGTGAGGAGCGTGAGATGGAGAGGTGACACCACCGATATGAGGTGTAATTCATCTTTGATATGTTGAGAGAGGATTATCTTAAACATTGTTGTTGTGCCTTTTTAATGGGATATAGCATGAATGTATACATGCAAAAAGTTTGCGATCCGTGGAAAATATATTTTATCTGAAAGTTACAATATTAAATGCTTATTATTACTTTTGCCATGGACACAAAATTATTTTTATTTTCTTTTGATTTCTTGAATATCAGTGCAAGCGGCAATTATTTGATACTTGAATTGCTTTACACTATTCAATTGCGGTGTGTACCTAGTCAGCAGAAAAAAGAATCTGTATAGCTAAAATAAGTAACTAACTGTAAATATTTGCCGGGCAGCTTACAAATATACATCCATTAAGATACTAAACTCTCTAGATTTGGATCGTCCTGATGCGCCACTGGAGCCCACCTATAAGGGTGTGTGTCCTTGGTTGAGGGTTCATGTTTTTTTTCTTCTCTTTCCATTTTTTTTTCATATTTTAATTCCTGAACATTTATTAAAATTGTGAAACATTTAAAAAAATCATGAACACTTTTTAAAATTAGTGAATATTTTTAAAGTTCATGAACATTTAAATGTTTGTGAATATTTTTTAAATTTGTGAATATTTTTTTGAAATCCATGAATTTATTAAAATTCTAGCACATTTAAAAAATTGTGGTTGTTTTAATCTGCAACATTTTAAAAATTCCAAGATTTACAATCCATGAACATCTTTGATCAACAAACCTTTTCAAGATAAAATGATAGTCAACTTTTTATTAGATAGCAATGGAGAGAGGGGAAAATAACGCTAAGCGAGCTAGTGGAACAGGGAGCCAAATTGAGCGAGCTGGACCTAATCCGAAGGAGCTCACACATTGATCATCGACGGACACTGATGCCAAAATGTGTTAGGACATTGCAACCATGCATCGAACAACTCCACTCTTCTCTCAGAACAAATACCATCTATAGCAACACCCCAACACAATATAAGAAAAAAAAACATCACCAGAACATAATTAAAATCCAATCCAACCCATATAAAATCAAAATAAAACAACCAACCAAATGTAGTTCTATATATACTATGTGCGTTTCCTTGCATACACGCAAACAATTGCCACTCACAAATTGGTTCTCTTGTTGTGAACCATTATTGTAGCTACCCGAGAGCACAGATTTTCAGCAATGGCAACTATCAATGCCATCAGCGTGCCCTTCGCCGCCAGAGCATCACCGGTAGCAGGGTTGCCTTAGCTAAGGGTGGCCAAGGCCGGGAGGCTGTGGTGCAGCTACTCCATGGACTGGAAGAATAAGGCATCTTCGTCTCTGGCTCCGGTGGTAGTCAAGTGTTCGGCGCTGCTCGATGTGAGCACCATGACGGCGACGGCAGCCCCGATGCTGGGCTCGGCGCTGGCACTGGTGGACGAGTGGATAATGTCGACAGAGCGGTTAAGCAATGACCCGCTGGGGTCGATCCGGCTCGTCGTGTTCAACGTCGTCTTGTCCTTCTACGTTGTACACTCCTCCGCCCTCGACGACGACGACGACCAGTCCAACACTGACGACATCATGCTCTGAACATCACCCATGAACCCACCATGTTTATACTCTGCCTTCCTGGTCCGTAACAGCTGTTGAAATATATTGCACGGCTCTCTTCATCAGTTCAAACTTTTGAATGAGTTAACTCGAGCATGAATTCAATATGGTATCAGAGCCAAGGGGTCTTGAGTTCAAGACCCTGCCAACGCGGTATTAAAAAATGATTATGCGGCCTACATCAACCCCACGTCAAAGGATTAAAATATCCTAGACGTGAGGGAGAGTGTTGAAATATATGGCCCGACTATTTCCATCAGTTCGGACTTTTGAATGAGTTGACTAGAGCATGAATTCAATAACAGCAAGCTATCACCCACGTATGGATAGGTTGTGAAGCTTTCACGGATCAGGAAGACAGAGTAAATATGAAGCAAGTGTGAATGAGTAAAACTGAAGCGGCAACAGTTAGCTGCATATGACAGTGTTAAATTGTTGCAGTCTGGTATAGAAATGGGAGTACCTTCGGATGAGGGAGCATCTCATTGTCATTAGACTAGTATGAAGCACTTGGATGGATGGCTGTATGGTAGCTTGGAACAGTTTAGGCACTCTTTGGGTTCTTTTTTAAGAATCCACTATTATAGTTTCAATGGTTGCTCTGAGATGTATCTATCTATTCCTAATATGTCAAGAAAGAGAAGAAAATTAAAACAGAAATTTTTTCATGTGCATACATTCTTCGCTAGGTACTCCCTCAGTAAAGAAATATAAGAGTGTTTAGATCACTGAAGTATGATCTAAATGCTCTTATATTTCTTTACGAAGGGAGTATTTAACTGGTGGGATTTGGATAGGCTGCACAATGTATGTGTCTAAATTTGTCGGAATGTGTATGTTGAAGGCCTAAGTGTTCTCATCATTTTCAAGTTATTTGTCTGACAAGTACAACAACCTTTATATAGCAGTGAAAACAAGCTACTCCGATCCAATATCAATTGACACTGGTACAAAGTTATATCCAGATCGGAGGGAGTATTAATTTCTATTTTGGCTTGCACCATTAATTCTGTTGTACTGTCTGTGTGGGATATTAACCTGAAGCACATGCTTTATTTTCTGGACATGTACACAGAAAAGGAGGCACCTGAAGCCAGCTTTAACAGTGAAAAAAACTCATCTGCGCAGCATGATCATCAAGTAGGCAGCGAAATCTTAGTCCTGCATGGGAAAAAATTAAGCCAGATTGACATCAAGCCTGCTGTGGTGACTGGCCACTACCTTGCCGAGTTCTTCATCAGTTAAATGGGAGTGCCAAATCATTTTCTGGACCTGTTTTTGTCTGTTTTCTCTCAAGTGGAACTTGCAGCCGTTATGGCTGATGCCAACCCTACACAGTTGCTTCCTTCAGGAGTCTAGTTGTTGTGTTGTGTGATTGAGTGTCCGAACAAATCAAGTTGGTTGTAGACTTGTGGTTGGAAGAATCTGTGATGTCAAAGGTAGCAACCAGTGCCCCACTGGCCAGACCCATGAGCCATGATGATGCAATATATATATTGAAGTGCCTCTGCCTCCATATAAACCTACACAAACACTTGAAACCCTCAAGTAATTGGCACTCCTTCTGTCACCTGCTGAATCTCCCCCAAGAGAGAGCACACATATATCAGCAATGGCAACGATCAGCGCCACCGCCGTCGTCGTGGCCGCCAGACCGTCGCCGGCTGCAGGGCTTCCTCAGTTGAGAGTGGCCAGGGTCATGAGGCTGAGGTGCAGCTACTCCAAGGACAGCAAGAGGGCGTCTTCGGCTCTGGCTCCGGTGATACTCAAGGGTGCGCCGCTGCTCGCCGCGGCGAGCGCCATGTCGTCCGCAGCGCTGGCGGAGGTGGACGAGCGGATGTCGGCTGAGCGCACCTGGCTGAGCAACGACCTGCTGGGGTGGATCGTGCTGGCCGCCGTCGGCCTCGTCCTGTCCTTCTACACCGTCTACTCCTCCATGTCTATCCTCGACGACGACGATGACCAGTCCGGCGCTGGCCGCATCACGCTCTAAGCACTACCACCACCTTCTTCTTCTCCTGCCTTCCTGATCCGTGAAAGCCTCACAAACTATCACTCGGGTGAATGCCGAATTACCGATTATGTTATGAGTTACCAGAGAAAAACCAAAGCGGCAGCAATCCTTGTGTGTCAGGCTTTGTAATGTGGATCTCTGATTAATCTAAGTGGTGTTAAATCTCATCACTTCATCAGGCTGTTTAAGGAGCTTATAAACATCCCTTGAATTACTCCATGATTTGTACAGTGCTACAGGAAATAACAGTCTTTGTTTCGGGGGAAACAAGAACAAACATCCCTTGAATTTACTCCATGAACATCTACCCATGGTTAATTTTATTTTATTTTGCGGGGAAAAAAGAATTTCTCATTACTCAAGGAGGCTTCTCAGCCATAGACAGGTTTACAACTAAGTCCATTCCCGAGTGCAACCACACCGTGGTGCGAAACATCAACCCCTGGTTGGAGTAGTCCTGCTAGCCATGGTGTGAACTGTGAAGTGAATTACCCATGCACTAGTATTTTGGTTTGGCTGATGCGCCGGGCAAGAATAAGATCATTCAAGTTGATAAGCACGCATGATGCTGGTTGATTGACAAGCTGGTTAGTGGGGCAGTTGGCTAGCGGGTTACTGAGGGTTGTAGTTCGAGTCTCCCTTGTCCCACTTAGAATGACCTTGTGGTGATGAAACACTCAGTGACAACTTTGGGTCGTCACATGTACACCTGAATCATCAGGTGAAATGAGCAACTCTGAACCTGGCCGCCTCCCTTTTTCTTTTCTTTTGTTAATCACCATGAATCTGACAATCCAACGGACACGATTCAAAGTGTCTTGAATCTTTGGTTGCCTAACTATGTTGGTCTTGAATCTTGATACTATCTTATAAACCTGTAGTCCTTTCGGTGGGTAAACCTGCAAGAATATGTTGTGTGATGGAGGATAACGCTTATTGTTAGTTTGGTCGTGCCTGACATCAAGGGAAGAGCACTGCTATGCAGACGACGAAATCGTGCACGATCCACACACGACAAGTCACCCAGACCATAGGATTGCCTCGTTTTCTAAATCTGTGTGGCTCCTAAACAAGTCGTGCACAGGTCGTGCGTTACAGATCGTGTGTACAGCACTTTCGTCAAGGGAATGATACCACCTATCAATCATGAGTAATATTTGATCTATTTGAGCATCTCCAGCAAACTAACAATAATTATTCGTACACAATTTTTTGTGCACCTTACCTCTACAAGAACCATAAAAAAACGTCAATGATCCGTATTGTCCAGCGATACAATTTTGTAGTTGTATGAAGGACCACAAGCTATATAAGTCCCGGAAATGTGCTCCTATTCTCATTCCTAACTGAGCTTATCAAGAACCAAATGGTTGGATGGTTAGGAGGATGGTCGTACCCTCAGTCCACAAAGGATCAAATCCTAGTTTTGGCATCACAAGTGTCCATTAAAATACTAGTGTCACAATTGCTTATTACTCCCTCCGTCCGGGTTTATTAGTCCGCATTGTATTTCGTGCCAAATTTTGACCATAGATTAAACTAACAAAATGTTCACGCATGTCACCAAACATTATATTTTTGAAAACTATGTTCAAATACGAATCCAATGAGATAATTTTTCTTGACACGCATTAACATTTTGTTAGTTAAATCTTTAGTCAAAATTTGACACAAACTACAAAGGGGACCTATAAACCAGGACGGAGGTAGTAACTTTTTTTGAGAAAAAAATGATTGAGCTTATGAGGACAATCGCTCTTCCACTATACTAGCGTCACAATGGGTTGCCGGCAGGCATAGTAGGCCCTTGTACCTGAAAGTGAGGTCTAGTCTCCGTCACCCCCAACAAACTGTGACCTTTTTAGTGATGAATTGCTCAACAAACTGAATCTTAAATATCAAACTTTCCCTAAAATACAAAGACAACCATTTGCTGTACACAACATGAAGAAAATATCTTCCAGTGCATGACAAATTAGTACCGTGTACATATGAACCATTTCATGTCGTGCCAAATCTGTAGCCCTTGTCATGCCAAACAAACGAAAATCTACATCCCTTGTTGTGCACCATTCATGCTATCCTCTGATATTATTATGGCCATGCCTTCTGTTGGCTTTCCTTTGATAAGCACTAATAAAAATATGTAGCCCTTATTGTGTATCAAGCGTGCACTCCTCTGATGTTCATTTTTTTCTTGCGAATCTTTGATGTTGTTCTGTTAACTTTCCTCTGAGACACACAATTTGAATGGTATGTTTATACATGATGCCAAAGGAATCTATGATGTCAAAGGTGGCAAGTGCCATCACATCATAGTGATATTCTATAGCATTAGCTATTTATAAGTTGCCTGATTTTAATTTTCATTTCAGTTGTTTTTTTCTTTTGCTCCACCATGCATTGCCTGTTCAATGCCTCTGGCTGGGTTGGTTAATGTCGTGGAACCAGGAGACCAGCAGTGCCGCATGATGCCACTACGGTGAATAGTACGACCATAACTCCTAATCTCAATTAAAGAAAGTCAAATGATCCAATTACAAACTATGAAGTATGAACACTACACTTGGAGCAACATTATTTTTATTTAATTTTGTGTGTTTGTGCGCGAGATTGCCGTTCTTTTCTTTTTTTTCTTTTGCACATGTGTGGGTGTATCCGGTTAAAATCTTGGCTAATTGATCAAAGTGGGTAGCTCCAGTAGACCCATGCATAGTTCATGAAACAAATAGGGTGGCTAGGCCCAACCACCACACTCGGCGTATCCCTCTTCTTATCAAAGAAACACCTTCTATATATTAATCCGAGATTCAAAGAATCAAGCAAGTTGGCTAGGAACAATTTTCCATCCGGTAACAAATAAATTCTGCACGCACGCGTGTGTATATGAGGAGTGTGAGATGGGAGAGGCGACACCACCGACGTAAGGTATAATTCCTCTTCGATGTGTTGAGAGATGATTATCTTCAACATTGTGGTTGTGCAAGAGTAGAAAAAAAAACATAGTCATTTTCTTTTGCTGTTTTTATGTGTGTTCGCTTCGGTTTTTATTCTTTATGTGTTTTTTATGTTGGGTGTATGTGTAAGTGTACACAATATGTATGTAAATTATATCAGAGTGCTAAATTTCAGTATTATATATTTATTCTTGCATATAAAAAAAATATTGTGCAAGTTTTTTTTTTCATTTTCTTCTTCTTTCAGGGTAATACCAATGCCGCTAATTTATTCTTTCTTAGAGAACATTTTTTAATTTCGTATGTGTAAATATACACGCAAGTACTACACAATATGTGTGTAAATCATAGTAGAGTGTGAAAATTGCAGCATTATATGCTTATTGTTTACGTATTACAAAAAAGTGCAATTTCTTTATTTTAGGGTAAGTTTTTTTCCTCTTCTTTATTTTAGGGAAATACCAATACCACCAATTAATTCTTTCTTGGAAAAATTTATTATTTGATTTTATTTTAGTTTAATATAGGGGGACAAAGAAGAAGAGTGGATGAAGAAGTCAGCCGAGCCTTTGGACCTAGATCGCATGGGAGAGAACGATCTGACTGAACGGGAAAACATCCAGTCCCCTGACACATAGTTACCCTTTATTTTTGTTTGTGTTTAATATATATGTTTGCTTAGCAATACCAAATAAGTCGTCAACACGAAATTAGTTTCGTTTTTTTGCTTGTGCTAGCTAATGTTTTTGGCTCTTTTTACTGTTGTTGCTTAGTCAATTTTTTTGCCTTTGATTTTCTCCTATAATGGTGCAAGCAGCAACGGTTTGATGCTGCAATGGCTTGACAGTATTCAACTTCATATTAAAAACTTTTAAAAAGTTGAAATTCAGTTGAAGAGGCACAATCAAGAATCCAAGGCAAAATGAGCTTAAACATGCATGTAGCTCACCGAGCATGCATGCCCCGCGTGTCATTGTTGCCAGAAGGTAGGTCTGTCATGGCGTGTAAACTCCAAGAGCAGGCAACTTACACATAGCCATATTCTATATATATACTATGCGCCTTTGTCTGGATACGTACCCAAGAACTTGGCACCCACATATTGTTGAGCACCACATCTTTCAGCAATGGCAACTATCAGCGCCATCATTGTGGCCTTCGCTGCCAGACCATCACCGGTTGCAGGGCTGCCTCAGCTGGGGGTGGCCAGGGCCGATAGGCTGAGGTGCAGCTACTCCAAGGATCAGAAGAATAAGGCATCTTCGACTCTAGCTCCGGCGGTAGTCAAGTGTGCGCCGCTGCTCACTGCGAGCACCATGACCGCGGCAGCCGCCCCGATGCTGGGCTCAGCACTGGCACTGGCGGACGAGTGGATAATGTCGATAGCGGGGTTGAGCAATGACCTGCTGGGGTGGATCCTGCTCGTCGCATTCGGCGTCGTCTTGTCCTTCTACGCCGTACACTCCTCCACCTTCGACGATGACGACCAATCCGGCACCGGCGACATCACGCTCTGAACACCACCCACCATATTCATACTCTGCTTGCCTGGTCCGTGACAGCTTCACAATCTATCACCCACGCATGACGCATTCCTAAGTTACTTATTGGTTATTGCATGATAGGTTGTGAGGCTTTCACGGATCAGGAAGGCAGAGTATAAGTAAGTGTGAATGAGTACTATAGTGAAATTGGAGCGACATCAGTTAGCAGCATATGACAGTGTTAAACTGTTGCAGTCTTGAAGAAATGGGAGTACCTTCAGATGAGCTGATGAGGGAGCATCTCATTTATCATTAGACCCGTATGAAGCACTTGTATGTACTCTCTCTGTTCTGATTTACTCGTCGTGGTTTTAGTTCAAGCTTGGAACAGTGTGGGCACTCTTTGGGTTCATCTTTGAGAATCCAACTATGATAAGCTCAATGGTTGCTATGAGACGTATCTATTTCCTAACGTGCCAACAAAGAAAAGAAAAATTAAAACAAGAAATTTATCATAACTTCATGAGCATACATTCTTTGCTAGGTATTCAACTGGTGGGATCTGGATAGGCCGGCACAATGTATGCGTCTAAATTTGTGAGGATGTGTATGTTGCCGGCCGAGTGTCCCCATCATTTTCAAGTTATTTGTGTGACAAGTACAACACCTTTATTTATCAGTGAAAAAAGCTACGTATCAATTTCTGTTTTGGCTTGGACCATCATTTCTGTTGTACTGCTTGTCTGTGATGAAACTCTCCTGCTTTGTAAGGCACCAGTTAAATGGGAGCGCCAAATCATTGCCTGGACTCGTTTTTGTCTGTTTTCTCTGAAGTGGAACTTGCAGCAGTTATGGCTGACGCCAACCCTGCACAGTTGCTTCCTTCAGGAGTCTAGTTGACGTGTTGTGTGATTGAGTGTCCGAACGAGTCAAGTTGGCTGTGGTTTGAAGAATCGGTGATGTCAAAGGTGGCAACTAGTGCATGCCATGCCCCCATTGGATGCCTTCCTGATCAGTGAAAGCCTCACAAGCTATCATGTACGCGTGGATGATGGCTGAGTTACCTATTACAGTAGTGGAGGAAAACTGAAGCTAGTTGTAAATGACAGTGTCTAATCGTTGTCGCCGCTATGAGTTTGCTTTTGCAATTCGTCGGCACTATGTGGCTAAATTTCGTGTTTTGACCCTTTTCGCATAACATTTCAGGATTTGACCCCGGTTCGAAAAAATTCAGGATTTGACCCTTTCGCTACCGCCAGGGAAGCCGGCGGTAGGGTTATACAGCCTACCGCCAGGGACCCTGACGGTAGGGTGCGACGGAGGGGGACGACCGCCGTCTCCACGTGCTGACATGGATTAGCACCCTATCGCCAGGGACCTTGGCGGTAGGCTGTATAACCCTACCGCCAGCCCCCCTGATGGTAGGGTGTGCGAAGGTTTTTGCCTAAAAAACCCTCTGTAACGAAATATGCGAGCGCCCTAGCGGTAGGGTCAACCTACCGCCATAGGGGCTGGCGGTAGGCTGTCTGATCCTACCGCCAGGGTCCTTGGCGGTAGGGTCTATCATCCAAGTTCAATTTCTTTCTTCTTTTCAAAAACAACAAATCTCAAACAATGATATAGAGTCAAAAACAACAATGATATAAAGTCAAAATAACAGATCTCAAACAATTAAACTTGGGCATCACATACACATGTTATACGGAGTTCCACATAAACTTGTGCATAATAAGCAAACGAAGTTCAACTACTTAGTTCCACATAGCAAACGGAGTTTCACAAATAGCAAACACATAGTTCAAATAGTAAACACATAGTTTCACAACCAGTAGACTTTTCAACTACAGCCAAGTATCGGATAGCAGAATTTAATTCATCCTTCCCCTCTTGCTCTTGGAGGCACGGTCCTCGTTCCTCTTTGAATGAGTCTCTTCAGTGTTCTTCTTGGACCGTCGAGGAACCGGTCTCTGGAAAGGGTCCGAACTCAGCAAATCCTTCTTCGGATTCCTCTTCAGTAGCTGAGATGGTTGAGATGATTGAGTTGGTGGAGGTCCGTAATCTTCATCGTACTCCTCCTCACCATCGCTCTCATTCTTCTCTTCCTCATGATAGGCCTCCTCCTCCTCTCCTTCATGTGTGGCCTCATCCTCCTCCTCCTCCTCCTCCTCCTCAACCAACCTAGACGACGAGGGACCATGGCTCAATGAGGCGATGTGACCATGTGTGGCTCCGGGATGATAAGCTTCAACCGACCCAGCTCCAGCACCCTACCAGCTTGCGACAATGCTTCACCAACTTCTGCACTCACAATGAAACAAGGGCATAATAAATATAAGATTTATGATTGCAAGTGAAAAGGATGCATTTGTTCCGAGGAGGCTGAAATTGTACCTTCATCGTCCCCCTCAATTTGTTCTCATATTGTACGCTCCCAGGGATATCACCTAGTGCACCAGAGGCGTCGAAGATGCATCTGTTCAGCCCATCGGACTGTGGAGGCATAAGTCAGTCACGATGACGAATAAAATAATTTAAATACAACCGTCGGTTCAAATTTACCACTCTGTTGATGAGGGGTGCAAACTCCCTAAATCCACTATGCATGTCTCTGAGGCCGGTCTGGTAGGCCTCTTCCTCGGGGTCATCCCTCTCGAGCTCCGCGATGTCTTCCGCCGTCCACTGAGGCCTGAGACGAATACGGTGCTTACGACCATCATCGTACCACCTCATGTGTTGGTCCTCGTAAGCATTCCAATCAATCACTCTCCTCTCCACATCTTTACGGGAGTTCCGCTGGTTCCACGCCGTCACATGACCTTTATGCTCCTCTCCCCAGTCTGTTATCGACTGATTCTTCTGCCGGCTCATCCTGCAAGGCATTAGCAATAAGAAACATCATAATAAAGTCGAACACAATGAAATCATGGACACGAAGAACAAGAACGGGCACTCACAAGTGGAGCGCGTGGCCCCCGGTATCGGTCGGTTGGCCCGGTGGGGTATGCTGATACATCCCAAACTGCGCGGCCACGCGGTGTGGCAAGTGCCACTCGACGGCGTACACACATATCATGGGCACGATGCACCGCCAAAGAGCACGGTCCGCATCGCACATCACGTTCAGATCGAAGTCCCACTCTCGATCATGATATGGCCACCAGTTTACCTATTGCATATACATGCGTAAGTCCCCACTCTTGATCAAAAGTGAAATCAAAGAGAAAGATGGTGAGCGAGTTCATATACCTGCATAATCGTCAAAGCGTCGATCTCATTGGTGTAGGCTTGTACGAAGTCTTGTTTAGCCTTGTGTAGAGTTTGACAATATCCCACTCGTAAGCTACGGTGGGGTGTCGAGTATCGTCGCCGTCCTCGCTATAGGCACCCCATGGGCATCTTGGCAGCCTCTCCGGACGCCCCACCGACAGCCACTCCCACATCCAAATGGAGAGGCCCCAAACAAGGCCACCCATACTGGACTTGTCTCCCGTCCTTTGGGTTGCGTCGTCAAGCTGCAAAACATCAAATGAGGATCAGATATAACAAAATGTGATGGACATATTTTCGTAGGTAGGCAATGAGATACTCTCTTGCCGAACAGTATAGATAGGCCAGAGATGCGGTTCCCCCAACTGTACCCTGCATCCCAGTCGGATAGGAAGAACAGATACGACCAGTTGGCAGAGTTCCTGGAGCTGTCTGGAAACACGACCTCCATGAGAAGATACCAAGGTAGGCCCTCGCGTACCACACCACAGTCGCCTCATCGGCGTCCTCGGGGCATGTCTTCCGGTGCTCCGAGAGCCAGGGCAACGGTACACCGGATATACGGTTACCCTTAGCATTGGGGCAGTCGCCGATGTGGGTGGTAACCCTCTGCTGCCAGCTGGTCCTCTCCATTCGCATGGTCAGTGCTTGACCATTGATCGGCATGGCAGTAATCATCGCCCAATCCTCGAGGGTCACCGTCATCTCCCCGCATGGGAGATGGAAAGAATGGGTCTCCAGTCGCCACCGGTCAATTAAGGCTGTCAGAGCTGCGTGGACAAGCGTCGGCGGCTGACGCTTGAACTGCAACACGAAACCCAACAGTCGGTCTCTCTTGAAGTGCGACGCGTAGCGCTCGTCGTAGTCCATATTCACGGCAACCCCGTGACCCCTCATGCGCAGTGGCGGGAGCATCTGTCAAAAAGTGGACGGAAAGAGTTACAAACTTGTTTTCATCAATCCGAAAACTTTGATCAATATTTCCTCCATATTGCTTACCACTCCGTTCTCTATGAAACGGGCACGATGACCCTTGTCGAATGCGTAGTCAAGCATGGAGTACCGTTGGCCAACGTTGCCCACAAGAGGTGCCCGCCTTAATAAAATTTCATAAACAAAAGCATCATAAGCATACGTAAACAAAAAAATAAAATTTCTTGATTAAATGAACTAGGGTTCATCTTAAGCATATTCATCCAACAACATCTACTACACATGATGGATCACATCATATCAACATGCATCATATCAAAATAAAATCCTCCAACATGCATCATATCATCAAAATTTTTAACAATTTTTTTAAATAGAGTTCATCTTGAATGTATTTTCTCCAAACAACATCTTCATATCATCATATCAACATGCATCACTAAACAAAGCAAGTCCTCCCACATCCACTACATCATACTTAAAAATATATATTATGAACTAGGGTTCATCTTGACACTAACATATGAACTATTTATTAGAGTTCATATTCAATACCACTAGTTACTAAAGAACTAAGAACTAGAACTACAATCAAGCTAAAACAATCCTAGGTGGAAAAAATCCAATCAAAGTTCAAAAAGATGGGATTTCAAGCAAATAATGTTGGGGAACGTTGCAGAAAATTAAAATTTTTCCTACGGCTTCACCAAGATCCATCTATGAGTTCATCTAAGCAACGAGTAACGGGAGAGAGATGACATCTACATACCACTTGTAGATCGCGTGCGGAAGCTTGCAAGGTGATGATGGAGTCGTACTCGAACGTGATTCAGATCACCGATGCTAAGTGCTGAACGGATAGCACCTCCGCGTTCAACACACGTACGGGACGATCGACGTCTCCTCCTTCTTGATCCAGCAAGGGGGAAGGAGAGGTTGAGGAAGACAGCTCCACCGGCAGCACGACGGCGTGATGATGGTGGAGAAGCAGTACTCCGACAGGGCTTCGCCAAGCTCTACGGAGGAGGAGATGTGTTGGGGAGGGGAGGGGCTGCGCCTTGGGTGTTGTGTACAGCAGCCCCCCCCCTCTTTATATAGGCCCCCAGGGGGTGGCCGGCCCCCTGGAGATCCAATCTCCAGGGGGGGCGGCGGCAGGGGGTGAGTGCCCCCAAGCCGGTGGGCGCCCACCCCTAGGGTTTCAACCCTAGGTGCAGGGTGGGCCTGGGGCGCACCAGCCCCTGTGGGCTGGTTCCTTCCCCTCGGCCCATGGGGCCCTCCGGATAGGTGGCCCCACCGGTGGACCTCGGGACCCTTCCGGTGGTCCCAGATTTTACCGAAACCCCAAACTTTCCCGATGGTCAAACACCACTTCCTATATATTATTCTTTGCCTCCGGACCCTTCCGAACTCCTCGTGACGTCCGGGATCTCATTCGGGACTCGAACAACATTCGGTGGTCACATACTTGACTTCCTACAAACCCTAGCGCCACCGAACCTTAAGTGTGTAGACCCTACGGGTTCGGGAGACACGCAGACATGACCGAGACGACTCTCGGGCAATAACCAACAGCGGGTCCGGATATCCATGTTGGCTCCCACATGCTCCTCGATGATTTCATCGGTTGAACCACGATGTCGAGGATTCGATCAAACCCAGTATGCAATTCCTTTGTCAATCGATGCGTTACTTGCCCGAAACCCGATCGTCGGTATCCCAATACCTTGTTCACCTCGTTACGGCAAGTCACTTTACTCGCATCCGTAATGCATGATCCCGTGGCCAACACCTTGGTCACATTGAGCTCATTATGATGATGCATTACCGAGTGGGCCCAAGAGATACCTCTCCGTCACACGGAGTGACAAATCCCGCTCGATCCGTGTCAACCCAACAGATACTTTCGGAGATACCGTAATGCACCTTTATAGTCACCCGATTCGTTGTGACGCTTTGATACACCCAAGGCACTCCTACGGTAACCGGGAGTTACACGATCTCATGGTCGAAGGAAGAGATACTTTGACATTGGCAAAGCTTCTAGCAAACGAACTATACGATCTTTTATGCTATGCTTATGATTGGGTCTTGTCCATCACATCATTCTCCTAATGATGTGATCTCGTTATCAACGACATCCTATGTCCATAGTCAGGAAACCATGACTATCTATTGATCACAACGAGCTAGTCAACTAGAGGCTCACTAGGGACTCATTGGGTCTTGGTGTTCACACGTGTATTACGATTTCCGGATAATACATTTATAGCATGAACAAAAGACAATTATCATGAACATTGAAATATAATAATCCTTTTATTATTGCCTCTAGGGCATATTTCCAACAAATAATGCGTCGAATCGGAAGCAAGTTTGCAAAAACTACTTGGAGGGATTGGAGGAGCTTACATTTCTCTCTTCGGGGCCATCTCGATCCGCAAAAACAATGAAGAAACGGTGAAGATCTGAGGAAGAGAGTGGAGGAGATGAGAGAGGGAGAGAGGGGCGGGCTCGAGCAAAATAACTGCTCGCACCCTACCGCCAGGGGTGCTGGCGGTAGGGTTAGACAGCCTACCGCCAGGGACCCTGGCGGTAGGGTGCGACGGAGGGGGACGACGGCCGTCTCCACGTGCTGACGTGGATTAGTACCCTACACCCAGGGACCCTAGCGGTAGGCTGTCTAACCCTACCGCCAGCCACCCTGATGGTAAGAAAAAGGGTCAAATGTCGAAAAAATTTCAAACCGGGGTCAGATCCTAAATTTGTATACCAGAAGGGTCAAAACACGGAATTTTGCCCCACTATGTACCCATGTCGTCGATCTGTTACAAGCCTGGGCTATAATTAATTTAAATTGTGTTGAATCTCATCACTTCATCAGGTTGTCCAGGGAGCTAAACTGAATGGGAATTGGCAGGTTACAAACATCTCTTGGACTTTCTCCATGTAGCGTCAAATACACATGTAGTGTCAGGACCCCGACTCAATGTCACATCGATCTAGCCTGTAACACTTCATATCACTTTGCGGCCTCACGCACGGTATCCCCACGGTGTCGCCTTACCTTTGCCGGGACCGTTTAGCCTTTTGGCACACGATATGATAGTGTCGCTAGCATCCATATGAAAAGGAGCCCGGCTGACATGGCTAGTCGTAAACCCAAAGTGGCATGAGACTTACAGGACAGCATCCATGACCCAAAGATCGAACGTGTCGATCATCGCAAGTAAGTTCCGGCTGTAGCACTGGGCTAGCAGGACTCGTAAACCGGGCTGTAGCGGGCTAACAGGACTCCGGTACTCAACGCGTGACATTTCCGAAGGGACAGACACAGAACGAAGAAGGACACATGCGGCCAGCCTAAGTGTTCCGGCAGCAGAGCAAGCTACCATGGCTCAATGGAAACACTAGGAGACATTTCCGTAAGAGAGACTACTAAAGATAAACAACTAGATAGTCAGATCCCACACATACCAAGCATTTCAACAAAATACACACAATATGCTCGATATGTGCAAATACAACATGGCATCACAACATGACTCTACGACTCAAGTATTTTATTCAATAGGCTCCGAGGAGCGAGATATTACAAACAGGGGTCTCATGACCCAACATTCAGAGCATACAAATCAAAGCACAAGCGGAAGCTTAACATGTCTGAGTACAGACGTCTACAAATGAAAAAGGCTTGAAAGCCTGACTATCTACCAGATCCTGCCGGGGGCACAAGATCGTAGCTGAGGTAACAAGCTAAACGTCGAAGTCCACGTGGAACTACTAGCGAGACTGAAGTCTCTCTGCAAAAACATAAAATAGGCAAACGTGAGTACAAATGTACCCAAAGAAGACTTACATCAGAACTAACTACATATGCATCATTATCAATAAAGGGGATGGTGGAGTTTAACAGCAGCAAGCCAGCTTTGACTCGGTGGCTATCCTAGACTACGACTGCAAGTAACTCTTTGAGGTGGCGCACACGAGTCCACATATTCACCATATCAATACACCACTATGGATCCACTCCCGTCTCCCTACGAGAACGCCATCCATAGCACTCACGCTTATCTTGCGTATTTTAGAGTATCCACTTTCACTTGTCTATGAACTGTTATAGGCAACCCAGAAGTCCTTTACCGCGGACACGGCTATTCGAATAGATCATATTAACCCTGCAGGGGTGTACTTCTTCATACATGTTTCCACCACTTAGCGTCTGCACACGACATGTGCTCAGCAGACTTCAAGCGAAAGCCGACGTGGGTGTAGACCACGACCTACCTAGACACTCAAGTCTCTAGTCCAGGTTTATCGCCTATTTGGGTTCCATCTATGAGGAGTTCCGGCCGAAGTTTCGCTCACAGCCCCAAACGATGTGAACAGGGTTCCGTGACACCAATCGGGCGCCGGTTTACCGCCACGTGCCTACCGCATCACAGCCCACCCCTACGGTCAAGATCACTTGCGCCTGGCCTCCAAAGATACTACAAACACGAAACTACTTGCAACTCCCGGACAGAGGACAAGGGTGAATAAGAAGTCGAGCGGGGTCATATTTCAGGCCCAATGCATGGTAGTAGCTGAATCATGGATCACAAACACGAACTCAGTTCGAGGACGGCTTCAATGAGACAACCCACCATGTACTCCTACATGGCCTCTCACCGATACCTTTACCAAATCGTGTTCACACACTTAGCTCACACACAGAGGACATGTTCACACACCTCGATTCATCCTCGATGAATCGGACCCGACTCAACTCTAAGCAATGGCAGCATGACAAACAAGCATGTATGAGTAGGCACAACAAGGCTCAAACAACTCCTACTCATGCTAGTGGGTTTCATCTATTTACTGTGGAATGACAGGTCATGCAAAGGATAAAGGGGTTCAGCTACCGCAGCAAGTAACAGTTGAATCGATGTTGTCCTAATGCAATAAAAGAGAGCAGAAGCGAGAGAGTGGGATTATATCGGAATGAACAAGGGGGTTTTGCTTGCCTGGCACTTCTGAAGATATTATAGTTCTTCATCGGTGTCATCGAACTCGTTGTCGGAACCACGTCTATCGAGAGGGGACAAACACCGGTAACTGAGAAAGAACACAAGCAATGCAATGCTACAATATGATGCATGATCATGACATGGCAATATGCTGTGATTTGAGCTAATGCACCTAGCTATGATTTAAATGAAGTTGGTTTGAATACATGATTCAAATTCCAACTCCATATATGATTATTTAAATGCCCTTTATTCGTTTTGTCCAAAACAGAGGACAAACATTGTTCAAACATGCATGAAAATGGTACAGATGGATTCCTTGAATTTTTCTGATAATTTTTCATATATAATTTGTTTGATTTGGAGCTATGGTTGATTTTATATGAATTTTAGAAGTTTGCAACAATTTCTGGAATTTCCTATATAAGAATAAATGCAGAAAAAGAGTTACTGCGTCAGCACTGCATCACTATGACGTCAGCAGGTCAACAGACGCTGCTGCTGGTCAAACCTGACCAGTGGGGTCCACTGGTCAGTGTCATAGGTCTGGCGTTGGTCACTGACGTGCGGGGCCAGTCAAGGCCACGTCAGCAAGGTCAACGCTGACGTGTGGGTCCAGCTTGGTTTGACTAAAACTGATTAAAAGAATAACCGGTGGTTATTTAGCTGGTGGGGCCCTGATGTCAGTGACTAGTGTGATTAAACTAAATGCAATTAAGCCCTAATGACATAGCCACGTCGGACGCGCCGGCGATTAAACGGCGGCGACCACGGCTCGCGGCGGCGACGCTCGGGATCGAGCTGTAGGCCGCGGTTTCGAGCGCGGTTTAGTCCTGTGAGACGCTGGTGCTCGTCCGCATCCAACGGAGCCATCAGCTCGCGCTGGGGTGGACCGTAGTGACGGCGGCGATGGCAAGCGCGACGGCCGGAGCTCGGTGAGGTGCGGCGTTGCGGCTAGAGCTCACAGGCGAGGGGTCCGAGCAAGGCGGCGAGGGAGGCGCCCGAGCACGCTGTTGCGAGGAGTAACGAAGCGGAGCACGGGAGCGCGCGAAGCTGCGGCCATGGCGGAGCAGAAGCTTGGCCGGAGGTGGAGCCGTGGCTAGGGAGCGTGGAGAGGCCGGGAAGAGGGTAATCGGCGTAGGAGCTCACAGTGATCACGAGGAGGGGTTCGGCTTGCTCGTTGACGACCTGGGGCAGACGAATCGGCCGGCGGCATCTCGGATGCCCGAGGTTGAAGACGATGGCAGTGACGGTGGAGCAGGCCTCCCGGCGGGGTGTAGCTCGATGGAGAGGGTGAGGGCGTCGAGGCGGAGCCTCTGGACTCATCGGCAGGGCGAGGGTTGGTCGGTGGCCGTGGTGGCAGCGAACGGCGGCGACGGGCACGCTCGGTGGTCGCGAGGGAGAGAAACAGAGGAGGGGAGAGAGGACGGGAGTGAGCGGTTGGGTTCGGGAACGCGCGTGGCGTCTCCAGAGAAAGCCAGGGCGTCGAGGAAGCACGCAGGCAGGGAGGAGGTGGCCTGCGCGTGGCCAGCAGGAGGCGAGCACGCGCCCCTGTCCTACTGTCCAAGGAGGAAGACGACAGGGGGCAGCGGTGGTGGGCTGGGCCGGCAGGGCGCTAGGTGGGCTGCGCCAGGTGAGTACTGTTCTTTTTAGTTTTCTGTTCTGTTTCCCTTTTTATTTTATTTTGCCACTGTTTTCGAATTCAAAATAATTTCAAACAGTGCCAAGACATTCTGAAATATTTTATGTTACCTCTCTGGACTATTCCAAAAGTACATAAAACATTTCAAAGCATTTGAAAATATATTCACTATATATTATGAATATATCCCCAAATTCAAATAGATTATTGATTTAAATTCAGAGACCAAATAATTCCTTAAAAATGTTCCAGAATTTTGGTTTGATATATAACTCTTGCCAAAATTCACAAAACTATTTTTAGGGCATTTTGGATTCACAGAATGCAATTTAAAGGGTGCTTGCCCTTCTTTTAATTAGATTTTGAGGTTTCAACAATCCTCAATTCAAGTTTCAGAAGAATTTAAACATGATGCAACACATGACTAGCTAGCTCAGTGCATACTAGAACTAGGGATGTGACATGTAGGCGCATACTCCCTCCGTCATCCATTTCGCCGACAAGTATTTCCGGACGGAGGGAGTACAAGTTTGCAGATCAAGGAACAAACAGGCCTTAAAACTGTATCGAGTAAGTCGACGAACTAGTTGCTGTAAATTGGACGGTGCTGTCGCTAACAAGTTTGCTGTAAACAACGCGCGTAGGATTCCCCGAGCGAGCTAGTAGCCTAGTCGGAGAATTAGATGTATCTAAACATATTTTAGTTTTAGATACATCCATTTCCATTCATTTCTCCCACAAATATTTTCGGAAGGAGGGAGTATATGTTTATATATTTTAATACAAGTTTGGTCAACTTTGTAAAGTTTGACCTAAGACAAATCTTATAAGCGGAGTAAAGAGGATGGAATCATGAGTAGTATTTGATCTGTTTGAGCATCTCCAACAAACTATCAATAATGCTCGTATTATCCATACAAATTTTTTTCTGCACCTTTATCTCCACAAGAATCATAAAAGGTTGTCAATGATCTGTATAGTCAAATGATAAAAAAAAAGTTGCATGGAGGACTGCAACATGTATAAATGTCCTAGAATTGTGTGCGTGTATTCTCATTCCAAACAGCTGACCTTAGCGAGGACCAATTGGATGGATGGTTATGATGGTGGTCATACCAGTCCACAAAGGATCAATTCATAGTTTTGACACTAGGTGTCTCCACTAAAAGTGAAATATTCTTTTAGTGGGGGCGTCCGCATCTTATGTAACGTTTTTAGAAAATAAAGAAAAAACAATTGAGCTTATCAAGGCAGTTGCTCTACCATAGTTCTAGTATCACAATGGGTTGCCGGCGTAGTAGGCCCTCGTACCTCGACGTGAGGTCGAGTCTCTGTCACATCCCCAACTAAAGATGACAATGGGTAGGGTATGGAGCGGGTAAAGAAATACCATAGCCATATCCGTGTAGTCAGTGGGTACAAAATTTTATCTATACCCATACTCAAGGGTATGAAACTTTACCCGTACCCATACCGGACGGGTACCCAACAGGTAGATCAAACAATATACAAATTATTCGCAATTTTACATTCCTTTATAGCACATTTGACAAAAAAACATTGATCTCAACTCAATAACAAAAATAGATGAGTGCATGACAATTATCCCAATTCAAATTGACAATTGGTGACAACTTTAACATAGGTCCACAAGCTCACGACACAACTTTAACATACGTACACTTGTGAATCACGCTTAAGGTCCAAATGTCAGTATAAACGGGCAGGATATGTGTATATCCATGGTTAAAAGGTTATACCCGTGCCCTACCCGTGACTTTACGGGTAGGGTATGAGCACTACCCATTGGTATAAAATTATGCTAATACCTTGCCCATGCATGTACGGTATCCGCGGGTACCCGTACCCACGGGTAAAATTGCTATCCTTATCCCCAACAAACTGTGTGACCTTTCTAATGATAAATCGCTCAGCAAATCTGAATCTTAAATATCAAAATTTCCCAAGATACACATACAGGCAACCATTTGTTCTATGCAATATGAACACAATATCTTTCACCCCACGACAAATTAGGACCGTGTGGCGTGTACATATGAACTGTTTCATGCCGTGCCAAATTTGTAGGCCTTGTCATAACAAATAAAGAAAAACCTACATTCCTTGTTGTGTACCGTTCATGCGATGCTATGATATTATTATGGTCATGTATTCTGTTGGCTTACCATTGATAAACACTAAGAAAAACTGTAGCGCTTGTTGTGTGTCATGCGTGCAATCTTCTGATGTGGTTCTTCCTTTTCTTTTGCAAATCTTTGATGTTGTTCTGTTGGCTTTCCTATCAGAAACACAATTTGGATGTTGTGTTCATACATGATGCCAAAGGAATCTGTGATGTCAAAGGTGACAGGTGCCACCACATTGGATGGAACGCATTGTGATATTCTACCACTAACTATTTATAAGTTGCCTGATTTTATTTTTTGTTTCAGATGTTTTTTTTCATTTGCTCCACCATGCATTGCCCGTTCATGGCCTCTGGCTGTGCCGGTTAATGTCATGGGACTGGGCGACTAGCGGTGCTACCTGATGTTACTCGAGTGAATAGTACAAGGGAGAAATAGACATGAATCTTAGTATGGCCAGGTACACATAATTGCTCCTTATTTTTGTTTATGTTTTAGTACATGTGTTTGTTTAGAAATAAGAAAGTAGCCTCTGGTCCAATACACGAACATTTCATTTCAAAATAATCTGTGATTTGTTTTAGAAATCTCACGAACGATGTTTTTAAGTCATGGTTTTTTATTCAAATACTTGTTTTTTCGTAAATACATGATTTTTTCAATTGAATGAACATTTTTTAAATGCATGAGCACCTTTGAAAAAATACATGAACATGGGTTTCTAACTATATGAACAATTTTCAAACGCGCATTTGTTTTCCAAAAACATGGACACTTCAAAATTTCATGAAAATTTCTAAAATGCATTAACCTATTTTTAAAATATTGGATAGATTTTAAAATATCATGAACATATTTTAGAATGCGAAACGTATTTTCAAAATTTACTTGAACAATTTTTGAAATATCATGAACATACTCTAAAAACCTTTATAAATTATCAAAAACTTATTTATTTATAAAAACTAAAACACAAAAAAGCAACCCAAACAAAAAGGAAATATTATAAAAATGGACAACCTATGCTGATGGGCCGGCCAATATATAAGGTACCGGGCGATGCAGTGCTATTGGACGCTATAAGAGCATCGTCAACATCTTCCTCTATAAGTGCTTGTCAGGGTTTTCCTGATAATTTATTTATTTTGCGTTGGAGATGCTCTAAACATGCTATAACGGTATCGGCACTGATACTTTGTGCACTGCTGGGGTTTGATCAATTTCTTTTGTGGTCGATGTATGCGAATTTCCCCTAGAAGACATATTGTATGTAACTAGCAAAAAGGCCCGTGCATTGCAACGGAAGAAAAAAAATACCACACGCTCTTAATTTACAAAAAGTCCTATAATCTGAGAATTTGTAGCTATTTCTTAAATATATGAAGAGCTAAAAAGGTTGTTAAAAAGATACAGGATTTTTTATCATAAAAAGAGATTTTTTTTTGTCTGGAAAAGAACATTTTTTTATGGTCTCATGTTGACGCAGGTACTTGCGCCTATATTTCATCACTATTTCTTGCCATACATGTCATAGGTATTGGTTCCTGTTTCATCACTATTTATTTCTTATCAGACTTGTCTTTTATTCTACTTATTGTCATGCATGCCTCCTTTTTACTTTTTTCATGCATGTCCTCTCTTTTTCCTTCTTATATATAGGAGAATAGCGCAACATCTCATCTTCATCGGATCTCCTCTGCATTTTCTCTTTTGTTATTTTATAGCGGACATCCCATCATTATTTGGTCCTTTTATTTATTGTCATGCATGTCCTTATTTATTGGTGTTTGTAACAAATTTATCTTCAATTTGATGTCCAATCCTGATTTTGCTGAGGTGTTCATCCCCAATCTGAATCAGTATTGGTATGAAAAAAGACGGATAATGCCTTGTTGTTTAACATTGCAGCCTAGATAGTATTTTTTAAATTGTTAACAAGTAAAATAACATCATATTTAGATTCTACATATTTTTCTAATCAAATTTCATATGTAATATGTTAAATTTGGAGTTATGGTTTAAAAGATATGAGTATTTTAAAAAACATTTGATATGTACTGCAGGTTTAATGTCAGAAACATCAAGGGGTTTTCTATAAAATAGCATGACGGACTAAGAATATCTATTTTTTTTATTAGTAGGTACTAGCAGAAATTGCCCGTGCGTTGCAACGGAAGATTTTTTTTTGCATTTGTGTACTCCAAAAAGAATGGTTCAAGACCTCCGTAGGTCCACAACATCTTTTTTAACAAGATACCCACCTATGTCACCTCTTAACCTCATTTCCGCTCTCATCGACAGTGGTTACGGTGTCCAAGACAATGCACGCGAGCAACACAAATACTGATAGAAATGAGTAGAGTGTGTTTTTCCACATAACTTCATGCAAAAAAATAATAAATAGCACATAGGTAATTATAGTATATACCATCAAAATTCACATCCTATTGTGTAACCGTTTTCTCCGGCTAACAAAATCACTTTGATATTATTTTAAAAGCTACATCCTTTTGATCGATGTATGTGTACAATTGAAAACCCTTGAGAAATCCCATAAAAAACCTTAAGAAATTATTGACATTTGTCAATGCTAATACTTTTCCCGAATAAAGAATCGAATCATTGCACGACCGACAAATTATATGTATATAATATATGATTGAATTAATGTTTTAAATTTATTACTCATACCATTATTATGTACTCTGAAATATAAAATTAAGTTGTTAAATTTTGATCTACTGATAATTTTTTTGATTTTTTTATAATCAAACTGCATGGTCATGTGCAATTTTCTTTTTTTGAGAAGGACCATGTGCAAATTAGTACTCTAGTAATCCAACCACGTAATTTGAATTGACCCCGTACACTTAGAATTTTTTAAGCAAACACCATACATTTGTATGTTTTTTGTAGATTTTATTTTGAGAAACATGTTTTTTGTAGATAAACCGTACACTTGGATGTGTTACCACGGGCCGCCAGCTACTTGGGCCTGACTAACCTCGCAGGAAGCCGAGCTAACACCCTATGGCCCAGCCGCCCCACCGCTCCAAGCCGGCTAGCTTCACACTGCATTGACGCATTTTCTCTTCCTCAAGGGGCCGTCGTCCCCCTGACGATTGGATTGTACTTCTTCCTGCTGTCCCTTCCTTCTCTTCTCATAAGCATTGAGTTTAATCTGTTCCCTTCTCTGCTTGTTGCTGCCTCAAGCAGCCGACGTATATAAATTGATTCGATTGATTACAAAGGACACAACCGCACTCGTTTCTATCATCCCATTTCGCAAATCCTCCCCTTTTGCCACTCCAGTAGCCCGGCCTCCCTGCATCCGACCGCGCCTAGAGAGGAGCTCCAGCTGTGCCACGAGCAGGCCAGCCCAAGAGCTGTCGCCGCCCCCTCTCCCCTTCTCTCTCTCTCGGCTTTTACCTTCTTCATCTCTCTGTTTCTAATCTTTGTTTTCTATAGGGAAGTCACGATGGAACAACCACGCCACCTTGGAGCTCGCCCCGCCTCCGGCCAGCCACCTCTCCATCGGCCTCGTGCTCCTCTGCCTCGATCCGTCCGCCCCACCGCCGGATCCACGCTGGAGCAGCCGGATCCGCCGCCTAGACCCACCAACCAAGAGCCACCTCTTGCCTATCCTACGGTCGGGAGGAGGACAACTGAGAGGAGCGCCCATTGATCTGCCACCTGGGCCGCCTTGGAGCACGCCCTGCCTCCGGCCCGCCACCTCTCCGTCAGCCTCGCGCTCCTCCTACGTGATCCGCCTGCCCCGCCGCCGGATCCACCGCCCAGACCACCAACCAAACGTCGGCCCTTGCCTTTCCTGCGGTCGTGGGTTGAATCTACTACTCTACTACCAATATAAAAGAAAGAGAGGGGCAGATCCAAACAATCACAGCCCTCCGTCGTCCAGATCTAATGGTTCTTAATTCTTTGGTGTTTAACAGGACAAGCCACGCTTAAGCTACTAACCCTGCCCACCCTTTCGAGAGAAAAAAAAACCGCTACGCACAACTCCCCGCACGACCTCTCGCACGCTCCTCCTCCTGCCTCCCGCGCCGCCCACCTCCCATCCCGCGCCGGCCGCCCGCCTTCCCTCCCTCACCGGCCGCACGCCTTCCCTCCCTCGCCGGCCTGCCTCCCGTGCCGCCCGCCTCCCCCCCACGCCCGGGCTGCCGCCTCCCCTACCTCGCCGGCCGCCTCCCCAACAAGGCCGCCAGACGCCTCCCCTACTCGCCCGGCCCTCGCCTCCCTGCTGGATTCATTGCCGCCCGCCATGGCCAGCGGTCCTCATCTTGACCGTGAGCAGCCCCCCGCCGGTCCTCCTCTGCTGCCCCAAGAACGCCGCGGCCCACCGGTCTGTCTCTGCTGCCCAGTATATGATCCAGTTTATGTTCCATACACAATAGAATTCGATGCTTGTGGTTATGATTGTACGCATTATGTTTGTAGCTGTAATAGACAGTGGTGAAGATCAGTTAATTTTGCAGCAAAAGTAAATTTCTGTACGAATTTTCAGGGCGGTGTTGTGGTTGCATTCGTATACTGCTATTTTCCAAACTGTTTTTGTGACAATGAAAGGATTGAACATCAATCATGATCAACTTTAACCTTATTTCCACTTTGTTTGGTGACTACAGTACAAATCCACGCGACCGTGCAATGGTGGACAGCTTACACGTTTAATCATAATTGTTCTGTTCAACTGCAACACTTTGTATCTCTCGGACTTTATTTGAAACATGCTTCTTTCTGAAACCCTATCAAGGTAAAGACATTCTTCTTTGTCTTTCACTGATTCAAGTAGCAGGGAAAAACCCTCTTACTCTTTACACAGATATTAAGGTAACAAAAGTAGCGCCCTTCTATTTCCACTCTTACTCAGACTATCCTATTGCATGAAAACTAATTTACCATTTTGAATATTTGGTATGCTATGTAAAATAGGAAGCAGATCGCCACGTACTCTTGTTTTCTATTCGAAATCCTATCAGAAAGAAGCTCTCTTCTCGATGAAGGAAAAACATCCTTGCTTGAGTGCCTATACTGTTGTAGACAATATGTGATTTTCTGTGTTATTTGTGTGATCTTAAAAGAATTTGTATGGTCAGGGCTAATTACTTTTTTTAATTTTTCAGCAGGGAACGTGGACGCACGCGGGGTGGCCGTCGGCGAACAACGTCGTGCGTGAGTGCGCAGCAGCGCGGTGGCGCAGAGCCCTCCGCCGCCAGCATACTGCCGGTCAGTGCTCTCCTGCCCCAGTCTTCTTACTGAATTTCAAAATGCCTGCACTTCAGATTTTGTTGGTTCATTGCAAACAGATTTGAGTGGACACATGATCTGTTCTGTCACATGCTTCTCATATTAGTGGAAATGAAAATGTTTAAGGAAATCTGGAGGTGCACATTATAACATATTTCTAATGATTCCGAAGTTTGACAATTTCTAAAAAATGGAGTGATACATGCATATAGTTGTAATTCGGTTGCTATGTCATCAACCTGTCAATTTATCCATGATTTATAATGTTCATATTGCACAATAGTTCTTTATAGGTATAAAATAACTGTAACTTTCCGGTATAGACTATCTGTAGTTGGCATAGGTTTATTCAATTGTGTTCACTACTGCAACTTTCCGGGTATAAACTAATATATACTTGGCATCGCTTTTTCTTAATTGTGTTCAGTAAAGATTAATTTATCCATGTTGTAAACACATTGGTGGCATAAATTTGATGCTTAGTCTTATGTCTGGCTTACTCCAATTGAAAGCACTGACCCTAAACCAAAAATCTGTCCGTGGACATATCAATCGCGTGCAACAAATCTTGGATAAATTAAAAAAAATTCTGGTCCAGTTATGATTTTTAGTACAGAAACGCTTGAGATTTTTAGTCGATTTTGGGATAGGAAGTGATTTTCTTTAGTCATACAAAATTTGGTCCAGAATCGAAGGAAGTGCTGCAAGGTGCTGCAAGGAATCGAACGTAAGTTGGTGAAACATCATCTTCAAGGTCTAGGGTAAAGTGGTTTTATGTCATGAACCGTTTCCTTAATGGCTTCAGAACCACATGGAATCACATTCAAGTATTGTATTTTTTTTCCTGTTCACAGCTATCATCAGAGAAAAGAATGACAATAGCATTGCAGTAGCCTTCTGTTATGTTCTAATCATGTTTGTAGTACCATGTATCATCAGGCATTTACATAGTTATTGAGTAATGTGGCATTATCTATATTCATGCATTGGGTAAAAAAATCATTGGATACACATTATTATTTTTATATTTGGTCAAGAGTAGAATACAAAGTTTTTGTTGTGCTTCAAAAGGACTTTTTTAGCATATTTGCTTTTGTGTATATTTGGTTATCTAATGAGCTGTATATTTGGTTATCACTGGATACACATTAGTACTAGGATTCTTTTTTTTTAACAGGAGTACTAGGATTCTTATGCATGTCTACTGTTGTTTAGGAAACTCAAGACATGATGGTTCCGTTTTGGACGAAAAAGAAAAGTAGCACCACTGTGTTAAACCAATGCTTAGGTGATTAACTGCAGATCAAACAATCTTTATCCCTTGTTTGCATAATATGGAAGTACACATGGTCAGTGGTCAGTGACCTTCTTGGCATATGTAAATTTTCTGCGTTTTGAATTTTTAGCCCTTGTGATTCTTGTAGGTTATGCTTTATTCAGGCGTATAACTTTTACTTCCATTGTTCTACATTTTACTTAAACACATATTTGACACTTTGTACAATCTGCAGAGGAGTTCTACATTATTTGATTAGTCCATTTACAGCATGTCAAATGGAGCATCTTATTTAGGGGTAAAATCAACTTCCCTCTGAAGTCTGCTGCTGGTCAGACTCTTTTATATGATGGTCTGACCTGGTCACACTCTTTCGACAGTCGATACATATTTTCTCTTGGGTAATTTGCTTCACCTAAGCTTCAGTAGCACTTTCTATCATGTATTGTGATTCACCTTTAATGTTAGTCTTTTGTGGATGGCCCCTTGAGTTCATATCTTCTATTGGCGTCTGAAACTACCATTTTTGGTCAGCTGATATCACTCTATTCATGCTATCAGTTTTTCTTTCTCACTGTAAGGTAGTCTGACCTGACCTGCTTGTGTCATCTGAAAAGGGAATTTTCCTTTTCTTTTCACTTTTCTCTTTTTTTAAATATATATATTATTTTTAGTTGTATATTATAAAAGGATTGGGCATGGAGGGTTCAGATCCACATGCAAGCGTTTGTGTATATACTGTATTGCTGTATATCTTTCCAAATTCCATCTTGCCTTACCATATATTTTTAAAAGAACGGTTGTTTTGTGAGTCATTCGTGTACTTATGTTGTGTTGTCACTGACCATGAGTATATAACAATTTGTTGGACAAAACTATTCTTGTGGTTTGTGCCAAGGTTGGGCACCATCTTAGAATATAAAATGATAATGTTGCCAAACATTTTTATGTTGAAGGGCCAACAAGAAAGGATTTCTTCTGGCAGCATAACAAAGAACCCAAGAGATTTCTTCCAAAGACTTTGTTGAATTAAGCACCCCAAGAGATTTTTTATTCACCCATTTTGTCAAGGTTGGGGGTTTAATGTAAGTTTCTCTGCTATTAAAACCGTAACTTTCCATACTGATTCTATCCATGATTAAGTTTTTGGTGTGGGCACCGGCAGGAGATCAATCACTCCGTCCTTTGCCAGGTCGCCGCTGCCGCCGGGACATGGACGTGCACGTGGGTCCGTCAGTCGCTGGCAAACGAGGTCGCGTCCTGCGGAGCACCGCTCTCCTCCCTGCTGCCAGCGACGCCCTCCTGTCTCCTCTGCACTAGTCTACTCCTTGATGTCTCTCTCCCTCTCAACCTATTCTTTTTGTTGTTTGTTTTCCCTATCTCACATAGGAAAGCTCTTGATCCACCAAAACGCTGAATCATGTGCATATTTGCTACCCTAGGAAAGAAGGATATAAAACTGAACTACAAACATCTGTAGTAGAGCATCAAGGGTTGTGGATGTCCCATTGCTGCACGAACTGAACCAAGGATGTTTAGCAACTAATTTTCCTTTTTTGTGGCATCAACACGAGGATGAGATTCATAATTGAGAGCATCATGTGTTCATAATATATATTTTGTGGTAGCAACTGAACCAAGGATGCTCATGGCAAGTTTTATTGCAATATAATCATTTGGTTTGGAAACACACCTGCTAAAAATTAGATTGATCTTTTCTTAAAATCTTCAACCTACTATTAAACCAGTTCTCCTTTGTATTATATCTGAGATCCATCAGGACTATATCTGATTTTAGTGTTATACTCCCTCCGTTCCTAAATATAAGTCTCTTTAGAGATTTCAATATAGACTACATACGAAGCAAAATGAGTGAATCTACACTCTAAACTATGTCTATATACATATGTATGTAGTTTATATTGGAATCTCCAAAAAGACTTATATTTAGGAACAGAGGGAGTAGAAATCAAAATTGGTTTATTCACTCTTTGTTAAGCACTTATCTTTAGATGACACATTTGATTGTTCTGGTGTTCCGTTTTATGTGGTTTGATTTTATCAACCTAATTCAGTCTTTCTTTTGCAGATTATTTACAAAAGAAAATGATTTGGGGTGAAGAGTTGAAGGCCTAAAACCAAATGTTCCTAATCAGGAAGATGACCTGCACAACTCCTCTGAAACAAGGCCAACCCTATGTGCAAAGATTTAAAGATCGCAAATATGTTTAATGTGGTCCAATATCGTATAGCACTGTATGCTTCATGCAGACCTTTTTTATCGTTCATTTTTATTATTTAAATCTCTATATGGCCGTCATAGATGCTGCTATTACATGGATTTATTACTATTTTTCATGTGTTGTTGTAAATAGTACTCACTCATATATTTATTTGTCAACAGAGGGAGTAGTATAAAGTAAGCTTCATTTACATGGAAGTTAATTAATCTCAATATGAATTCAGAATTCAGTACCCACACGAATTCCATAGGATGCTTTGATCGAGACGTGCGTTGCACGTGTATGTTTACTAGTAATATAAACTGCAGACTCCTTTTATAAGAACGAATCTTTTTTTTTCCAGATTAGCCACTTTAAAAAGGACCGCAGGTTGAATTCACATATACGGAGGGGCTTTTTTGCAAAATCGCCGACAACGTACCACGAGAAGCCATCGCTGCTTTATTAGTAGGTAAAGATAGATATAGATACAGATATAGATTATAGTTGTCCTTCTTCTCACCTCTAAATCCTTCCTCCTATAAGTCAAGGATGGCACTTAGCCCAACATAACTAAAGCCACCAACCCAGCGATCAGCAAGAACTTTAGCCCACTTGTACGCGTGAGCCTGAACGCGTGAACACAAGAACACAGTACATAGTACACTCGCGATCTCACATCCAGCAAGAATAAGAACGTACTCCCTCCGTCCGAAAATGCTTGTCATTAAAATGGATAAAAAGAGATGTATCTAAAACTAAAATACATCTAAATACATCCCCTTTTATCCATTTTAATGACAAGTATTTCCGGACGGAGGGAGTAGCTTACATCAGGCTACCATGCAGAGGTAAACCCACACAACCACACACAACGGAGAGAATCAGAGAAGCCCCCGCATCCACCGTCGTCGTCGGGGCCGCCGGCCGCGGTGGGAAAATAGGAGGAAGCGTTTTATGGATGAGAGAGGGAGACCTGGAAGAAAGGCGTCGCCTTCCCTTGCCGATCATTAGACTTGCCTTGTTCCTTCTTTTTCTTCTCCGGCAGCGGCACCACCTGCATCGCTGCAGGCATCATGCATGCGCGCGGTGCTCCTCAACGCATGCAGCAGCGCGAGTAGTACTGCTCTGCTTTCTGCCTCCACATCTCCTTCTGGCCGCAGGAGCTACCAGCAAATTAGAGGCTCATCTGAGTAAGCAAACAATGACACATCTAACCTCTGCTTACTCTCTGCTTAAATAGACATTATTTCAACTGGCGCATCGAGATTGTGGAATAAATTAATACTACATTATTTGGCAATGGTGGATTCGGTCGATCCAATCTTGAGGCTTTTCAGTAAAGGACGCACTATAAACGCTTAGCCATGTAGCCTTTCTAGCCTTTATACAGTCACAGCCTCACACGGACCAAGCGTCGAGTTAGCTCCCACTAAAGCGACTGTTTTTTGTGGTCAGTGTGGAATATGGGTGGATGAACACCTAATCGATGGGCACCGTATCTCCGTGGCAAGAGTTAATACTATTCGCCCAGCAAAAAAATAGTTAATTACTATTCCCTCGGTTCTATAATTCTTGTTGTGGTTTTAGTTCAAATTTCAGTTCTATAATTCTTGCAGTGATTTTTGTTCAAATTTAAACTAAAACCACGACAAGAATTATGGAACAAAGGAAGTATGTTTCAAGAGAATGTCAAAGAATCTCCTTCAGCATGTTATGGTCGAGTAATTTGTATTCTTCTAAGAAGCGTAATTAATCACGTGGCGGTTCTAGCTCTACTAAAGTAGTGTCTGTCTAGAACGGTTGGCTCGGTTATCTCTCGACTGCACGATTAGCGTTTTGGCAGTATACAATTCTATTCGCGTCTAGTGCAGTGCAGCTCATCGCTCTGCACTATATTTTGTTTTACCTAATCTTATAGCTTTGTTGGATGGGCGGCTTTTCTTGTAGTGGAATTGAGCTGGGTGTGTTTCATTTGCAGTTTTGCAGAGCAATTGTTCAGCTAAATATTTGCCCCAGCTCATTCTCTGTTTCTTTTAGAACGGGGAATACCACTTCGCTTCAAAATGTAACTCTTTTAGAACATGACACATATTCAGAAATTAGGCCGTAGCCCGCTTTATACACAAAGCAATATCTAGCGAGCAACCTCCGCTGAGACAAGGCACTGCCTTTTCAAACCATGTCCATAGCTTGTGGCAAGGGTTCAGACGCAATTACTAGTTTGTTTCGAATATTCCATCAGATCCATATGAGTGCAGCAAAAGTAACCAATAGGAGGCACCTCCTCCTACACGAGGTCATCACAAGGATCACAATAAAGTCGTATGAGTCCGTCGGGCACCTATTGCACCCCATGGCTGTTGGGATATCCTCCTCATGTGGGCTGTGAGGAGATGGCCATTTGAAGCCTTTTAGGCAGCCCAAAGAGGTGCAGAAACCCACTACGTACCCATTAGGGTTATGACCTAGGATCATTTTAAAAGTTGCACGTGAGTGGATGGAGATGATTTACCCTCCATCCAGCAGCCACCACCAGGTGTGACGAAAATTAGTTCAGCCTCCATTGAAGAAGAGCGAAAACCAAAAGAGAAAGGGAAGAGAGGAAGATTGAAGGAAGAAGCTAAGGGAGCTCATCCCCAATGTTGTGATGTCTCCTTCAATCTACGGCTCCACCATCTTTGATGAGATTGTTCCAATCCCTAGCTCTTTAGCCCCAAATCTTGTTGTGCTCATCAAACATTCAGAAATCTTGATGTATGAGATCTTGTAGTGCAATAGAGAAGAACTTGTTGTATCCCACATTTGATAATAGTGGAAGAGGATTTGGGTGGCTTCGTCCCGTGGGTTTTCGCCACATTTGAGCAAGAGCCTAATATATTTTCAAAGGTCTGGATAAACTGAAGGAAAGCAGGGCAAAAACGATCAACAGGTCAAGCACATGGTGGTAATAATATAACAACAATGAAACAACATGGTACACGGAGATTGGGAGTAGAGAAATCAGGGAGAACCTCGTACAAAGATGGGACTGAAATAGGTTGCTGGTAGCGGTTGAGGTCGCAAACATGACCCGACATAGGATGTTTCCAACCTTTGGCTAATGATTGCAAGAGCAAACTGCAGAAAAGGAGGGCATATATAATTCAGTATAGTTTTGCAAACAGTTTAGAACAGTGAGTAAGTAACTTATTGTATGACCTGTAGGTACGGACAGGGGACACAGGTACAGATTTGTCCGGACAACATGCAGAGCACCAGCATGCGATGGGTGTGCCTGATTTATCAAAGGGGAAACCTGCCGACTCTCGAGCAACTAAACTGATAAATGGGAAGAGGAATTGCATCGGTTACCAGGGCAGGGAGAATTAAATCGATCCGTTTCTGTTGGGGAAGAATAGTGTGATTTAGCTGAGGCTAGAGAAGGCGAAGAGGGAGAGGGGCTGCTGTGGAGAAGACAGGAGGCAGAAGGGCTACCATGGAAAATCCTTTTGGGGAGGAAAGGGCACTGTCGACCACCATGAGAAGGGTTGAAGTAGCGCCACCGTGACGGGGAATCAAAGACGCTCGTGTGGAGAGAAGGAAGCGAGCGTGGGTGATGGGCCTTTCGGGCTGAAAAGAAGAGGCACAAATTAAATTAAAACACAAACACGCCAACGTAGTGAAGTGCATCGAGGAGGGGGAGGGGGGCATATGCCCCTGCCCATGTTGATTTTATATCCTGCAAATCAATCATTTATAATTTTTTTGAAGTATGTAGATATATTAGGCTCTCATTTAAAATGGCCCCTAGACCGCCGCACCTTTTGCCAATGGCCTAGGGCCGGCATGGTCTGTACTATATATGTACACACCAATCAGGGCAGACAAGTGTTGCTACCAGATTTTGGCATAGTACGAAATGCAATTAAGATGATCTCAAATGAAGAAGTGATCTACATGAAAAAGTTCCGGATTGTCGACATGAAAAAGTTCCATCGGCATGGTTGAACTAGTATATCGCAAATTAGCTACTGATGAATAAAAAGATGAAACACTTTGCCGCATGCTATTGTAAATTTCTACACGAGGTGTTTCAACTTGATTGACCAAACTCATCATGTCATTCATCGGCATAACTGTTTGTGGGGTGCCGATGCATGAGAGTTGGAGTAGATATGGTGCATGTTACTAGTTTCATAAGAAGTTGAAGCATGTAAATTACTTTGAATCAGTCTTTACACGTAATTAGATGCATCATTGAAAAAACTAGGGTTGGCCAATAGAGTATACTCATTGAATGATCTAGTAACACCATATGAATTATGTGCATCTACGGTAGGGAATTGGGTATTCATATTACCTTTGTAGATTGCAAACCCTAGATGACTTCGTCGCAAGAATGAGTTGAAGACCGTTCGAAGCTTCGTCCCCAGCGAATTTGTCAAAAAATGTGTTCGCACACGAACACGTCACCGTAACGAGTTGAAGACCGTTCGAAGCTTCGTCCCCAGCGATCTGTTACATTGTGACGTTTGGCACACCCAAAGCATTCCTACGGTATCCGGGAGTTGCACAATCTCATGGTCTAAGGAAATGATACTTGACATTAGAAAAGCTTTAGCAAACGAACTACACGATCTTGTGCTATGCTTAGTATTGGGTCTCGTCCATCACATCATTCTCCTAATAATGTGATCCTGTTATCAACGACATCCAATGTCCATGGTCAGGAAACCACGACCATCTGTTGATCAACGAGCTAGTCAACTAGAGGCTCACTAGGGACATGTTGTGGTCTATGTATTCACACATGTATTATGGTTTCCAGTTAATACAATTATAGCATGAATAACAGACAATTATTATGAACAAGGAAATACAATAATAACCATTTTATTATTGCCTCTAGGGCATATTTCCAACAGTCTCCCACTTGCACTAGAGTCAATAATTTAGTTCACATCACTATGTGATTGTAATGAATCTAACACCCATTGGGTTTGATCATATCTCGCTTGTGAGAGAGGTTATTAGTCAACGGGTCTGAATCTTTCAGATCCGTGTGTGCTTTACAAATCTCTATGTCATCTCCTAGATGTAACTACCACGCTATTTGGAACTATTCCAAATAACTCGCTCTACTATACTGAATCCGGTTTACTACTCGAGTCATCCAGATTCTCACAAAGTTTGCATCGGCGTAACCCTTTACGACGAACTCTTTTACCACCTCCATTATCGAGAAAATTCCTCAATCCACTAGTTACTAAGGATAACCTTGACCGTTGTCCTGTGATCCATTCCTGGATCACACTTGTACCCCTTGACTGACTCATGGCAAGGCACACTTTAGGTGCGGTACACAACATAGCATACTGTAGAGCCTACATCTAAAGCATAGGGGATGACCTTCGTCCTTTCTCTCTCTTCTGCTATGGTCAAGTCTTGAGTCTTACTCAATACACACACCTTATAACACAACCAAGAACTCCTTCTTTGCCGATCTATTTTGAACTCCTTCAAAATCTTCTCATGGTGCGTACTCATTTGAAAGTACTATCAAGTGATTTTGATCTATCCTTATAGATCTTGATGCTCAATGTTCAAGTAGCTTAATCCAGGTTTTCCATTGAAAGAAAACACTTTTCAAATAACCCTATATGCTTTCCAGAAACTCTACATCATTTCCGATCAACAATATGTCAACAACATATACTCATCAGAAATGCTATAGTGCTCCCACTCACTTCTTTGGAAATACAAGTTTCTTATAAACTTTGTATAAACCCAAAATCTTTGATCATCTCATCAAAGCGTATATTCCAACTCCGAGATGCTTACTCCAGTCCTTAGAAGGATTGCTAGAGCTTTGCATACTTGTTAGCATCTTTTAGGATTGACAAAAACTTCTGGTTGTATCACATACAACCTTTCCTCAAGAAAATCATCGAGGAAACAATGTTTTGACATCCTATCTGCAAGATTTCATAAATAATGCTGTAACTGCTAATATAATTCCAACATACTCTTAGCATCGCTACGAGTGAGAAAGTCTCATCGTAGTCAACTCCTTGAACTTGTCGGAAAACATCTTAACGACAAGTCGAGCTTTCTTAATGGTGATACTTACCATCATTGTCCGTCTTCCTTTTAAAATCCATCTGTACCCAACAGCCTTACGACTATCAAGTAGTTATTCCAAAGTCTATACTTTGTTTTCATACATGGATCCTCTCTCGGATTTTTATGGCCTCTAGCCCTTTGTCGGAATCCGGGCCCACCATCGTTTCTCCATAGCTCGTAGGTTCATTGTTGTCTAGCAACATGACCTCCAAGACAGGATTACGTACCACTCTGGAGTAGTACGTATCTTTGTCGACCTACGAGTTTTGGTAGTGACTTGATCTGAAGTTTCATGATCACTATCATCAGCTTCCACTTCAATTGGTGTAGGCGCCATAGGAACAACTTCCTGTGCCCTGCTACACACTAGTTGAAGTGACGGTCCAATAACCATATCAAGTCTCCACCATCCTCCCACTCAATTCTTTCAAGAGAAACTTTTCCTCAAGAAAGGACCTGATTCTAGAAACAATCCCTTTTGCTTCCGAATCTGAGATAGGAGGTATACCCAACTGTTTTTGGCTGTCCTATGAAGATGCATTTATCCGCTTTGGGTTCGAGCTTATCAGCCTGAAACTTTTTCACATAAGCGTCGCAGCCCCAAACTTTTAAGAAACGACAACTTAGGTTTCTCCAAACCATAGTTCATATGGTGTCGTCTCAACGGAATTGCATGGTACCCTATTAAAGTGAATGCGGTTGTCTCTAATGCCTAACCTATAAACGATAGTGGTAATTTGATAAGAGACATCATGGTATGCACTATATCCAATAGGGTGCAGTTATGATGTTCGGACACACCATCACACTATGGTGTTCCATGCGGTATTAATTGTGAAACAATTTCCACAATATCTTAATTGTGTGCCAAACTTGTAACTCATATATTCATCTCTATGATCATATCATAGACATTTTTATCCTCTTGTCACGACGATCTTCAACTTCACTCTGAAATTACTTGAACCTTTCAATAATTCAGATTTGTGTTTCATCAAGTCAATATACTCAGAATCTACTCAAATCATCTGTGAAGTAAGAACATAATGATATCCACTGTGTGCCTCCGCACTCATTAGACTGCACACATAAAAATGTATTACTTCCAACAAGTCGCTTTCTTGTTCCATCTCACTGAAACCGAGGTTTTTCAGTCATCTTGCCCATGTGGTATGATTTGCATGTCTCAAGTGATTCAAAATCAAGTGAGTCCAAACGATCCATCTGCATGGAGTTTCTTCATGCGTATACACCAATAGACATGGTTCGCATGTCTCAATCTCTTCAAAAACGAGTGAGTCCAAAGATCCATCAAGATGGAGCTTCTTCATGCATTGTATACCAATATGACTCAAATGGCAGTGCCACAAGTATGTGGTACTATCATCACTATCTTATATCTTTTGGCATGAACATGTGTATCACTATGATCGAGATTCAATAAACCATTCATTTAGGTGCAAGACCATTGAAGGTATTATTCAAATAAACAGAGCAGCCATTATTCTCCTCAAATGAATGACCGTATTGTGATAGACATAATCCAATCATGTCTATGCTCAACACAAACACCAAATAATAATTATTTAGGTTTAACACCAATCTCGATGGTAGAGGGAGTATGCGATGCTTGATCACATCAAGATTGGAAACACTTCCAACACATATCGTCATCTCACCTTTAGCTAGTCTCCGTTTATTCCGCAGCTTTTATTCCGAGTTACCAACACTTAGCAACCGAACTGGTATCTAATACCCTGGTGCTACTAGGAGTACTAGTAAAGTACACATTAATATAATGTATATCCAATATACTTCTATCGACCTTGCCAGCCTTCTCATCTACCAAGTATCTAAGATAGTCCTGCTTTAGTGACCGTTCCCCTCACTATAGAAGCACTTAGTCTCGGGTTTGGTTTCAACCTTGGGTTTCTTCACTAGAGCAGCAACTGATTTGCCATTTCATGAAGTATCCCTTCTTGCCCTTGCCCTTCTTGAAACTAGTGGTTTCACTAACCATCAACAATTGATGCTCCTTCTTGATTTCTACTTTCGCGGCGTCAAACATCGCGAATATTTCAAGGATCATCATATGTATCCCTGATATGTTATAGTTCATCACGAAGCTCTAGCAGCTTGGTGGCAATGACTTTGGAGAAACATCACTATCTCATCTGGAAGATTAACTCCCACTTGATTCAAGTGATTGTTGTACTCAGACAATCTGAGCACAAGCTCAACGATTGAGCTTTTCTCCCTTAGTTTGCAGGCTAAGAAACTCGTCGGAGGTCTTATACCTCTTGATGTGGGCACGAGCCTGAAATTCAATTTCACCCCTCGAAACATCTCATATGTTCCGCGACGTTTTGAAATCGTCTTCGGTGCCTCAATTCTAAACCGTTTAGCATTACTGAACTATCACGTAGTTATCAAAACGTGTATGTCAGATGTTCGCAACATCCACGCACGGCGCTCGAGGTTCAAAGACACCGAGCGGTGCATTAAGGACATAAGCCTTCTACGCAGCAATGAGGACAATCCTCAGTTTACGGACCCAGCCCGCATAATTGCTACTATTAACTTTCAACTAAATTTTCTCTAGGAACATATCTAAAATAGTAGAACTAAAGCGCGAGCTATGACATAATTTGCAAAAAAACCTTTTGACTATGTTCAGGATAATTAAGTTCATCTTATGAACTCCCACTCAGATAGACATCCCTCTAGTCATCTAAGTGATACATGATCCGAGTCAACTAGGCCGTGTCTGATCATCACGTGAGACGGACTAGTCATCATCGGTGAACATCTTCATGTTGATCGTATCCACTATACGACTCATGTTCGACCTTTCGGTCTCTTGTGTTCCGAGGCCATGTCTGTACATGCTAGGCTCGTCAAATCAACCTAAGTGTTTTGCGTGCGTAAATATGGCTTACACCCGTTGTATGTGAACGTTAGAATCTATCACAACCGATCATCACGTGGTGCTTCAAAACAACGAACTTTCGCAACGGTGCACAGTTAGGGGGAACACTTTCTTGAAATTATTATGAGGGATCATCTTATTTACTACCATCGTTCTAAACAAATAAGACGCATAAACATGATAAACATCACATGCAATCAAATTGTGACATGATATGGCCAATATCATTTTGCTCCTTTTGATCCTCATCTTCAGGGCTCCATGATCATCATCGTCACCAGCATGACACCATGATCTCCATCATCATGATCTCCATCATCGTGTCTCCATGAAGTTGTCTCGCCAACTATTACTTCTACTACTATGGCTAACGGTTTAGCAATGAAGTAAAGTAATTACATGGCATTATTCAGTGACACGCAGATCATACAATAAATAAAGACAACTCCTATGGCTCCTGCCGGTTGTCATACTCATCGACATGCAAGTCGTGATTCCTATTACAAGAATATGATCAATCTCATACATCACATATATTTCATTCATCACATCCTTCTTGGCCATATCACATCACACGGCATATGCTGCAAAAACAAGTTAGACGTCCTCTAATTGTTGTTGCAAGTTTTTTACGTGGCTGCTATAGGTTTCTAGCAAGAACGTTTCTTACCTACGCCAAAACCACTACGTGATATGCCAATTGCTATTTACCCTTCATAAGGACCCTTTTCATCGAATCCGATCCGACTAAAGTGGGAGAGACACACACCCGCTAGCCACCTTATGCAACTAGTGCATGTCAGTCGGTGGAACCTGTCTCACGTAAGCGTACGTGTAAGGTCCGTCCGGGCCGCTTCATCCCACGATGCTGCCGAATCAAGATAAGACTAGTAGTGGCAAGTAAATTGACAAAATCGACGCCCACAACAACTTGTGTTCTACTCGTGCATAAAAGCAACGCATAGACCTAGCTCATGATGCCACTGTTGGGGAACGTAGCAGAAATTCAAAATTTTCTATGCAATACCAATATCAATCTATGGAGATTTTAGCAACAAGAGAGAGGGAGTGCATCTTCATACCCTTGAAGATCGCGATGCGGAAGCGTTATAGGAACGCGATTGGTGGAGTCGTACACGCAGCAATTTAGATCGCGGTCGATTCCGATCTCAGCGCCGAACAGACGGCGCCTCCGCGTTCAACACACATACAGCCCGGGGACATCTCCTCCTTCTTGATCAAGCAAGGGGAGAGGATAAGTTGAGGGAAAAACTCCAGCAACACGATGGCGTGGTGGCGATGGAGCTCGTGGTTCTCCGGCAGAGCTTCGCTAAGCACTACGGAGGAGGAGGAAGTGTTGGAGGAGGGTGGGGCTGCGCCAGGGGAAGGGTGCGGCTGCCCTCTCTCTCCCTCACTATATATAGGGGGAAGGGAGGAGGGGGAGGCGCCCTAGGGTTCCCTAGGGGAGGGGCGGCGGCCACAGGGGAAACCCTAGATGGGTTTGGGCGCCGCCACCCCCTAGGAAACTTGCCCCCCAAGCCGGGAGGGGCGGCTGCCCTAGGGGTGGCGCCCCACCTCTCCCGGTTACGTGAGATGGGGTGGGAGGCGCCAGCCCCTTAGTGGGCCGATGTGCCTCTCCCTTGGCCCATAAGGCCCCTAACGCTTGCGGGCTCAAACCCCTTTCGACACGCTGGTCATCACACAGTACCCGGGAACAATTTCGACTCCAATACCCTTCGTCCAATATACCGATCTTCACCTCCGGACCATTCCGAGCTCCTCGTCATGTCCGGATCTCATCCGGGACTCAACAACCTTCGTAACCACATACTATTTCCCATAACAACTCTAGCGTCACTGAACCTTAAGTGTGTAGACCCTACGGGTTCGGGAACCATGCAGACATGACCGAGACGTTCTCCGGTCAATAACCAACAGCGGGATCTGGATACCCATGTTGGCTCCAACATGTTCCACGATGATCTCATCGGATGAACCATGATGTCAAGGATTCAAGCAACCCCGTATGCAATTCCCTTTGTCAATCGGTATGTTACTTGCCCGAGATTCGATCGTCGGTATCCCAATACCTCGTTCAATCTCGTTACCGGCAAGTCACTTTACTAGTTCCATAATGCATGATCCTATGACTAACTACTTAGTCACATTGAGCTCATTATGATGATTCATTACCCAGTGGGCCCAGAGATACCTCTCCGTCATACGGAGTGTCAAATCCCAGTCTCGATTCGTGGCAACCCAACAGACACTTTTGGAGATACCCGTAGTGCACCTTTATAGCCACCCAGTTACGTTGTGACGTTTGGTACACCCAAAGCACTCCTACAGTATCAGGGAGTTACACAATCTCATGGTCTAAGGAAATGATACTTGACATTAGAAAAGCTTTAGCAAACGAACTACACGATCTTGTGCTATGCTTAGGATTGAGTCTCGTCCATCACATCATTCTCCTAATGATGTGATCCCGTTATCAATGACATCCAATGTCCATGGTCAGGAAACCATGACCATCTGTTGATCAACGAGCTAGTTGAAGGAAATATGCCCTAAAGGCAATAATAAAGTTATTATTTATTTCCTTATTTCATGATAAATGTTTATTATTCATGCTAGAATTGTATTAACCGGAAACATAATACATGTGTGAATACATAGACAAACATAGTGTCACTAGTATGCCTCTACTTGACTAGCTTGTTAATCAAAGATGGTTATGTTTCCTAACCATGAACAAGGAGTTGTTATTTGATTAACAAGGTCACATCATTAGTTGAATGATCTGATTGACATGACCCATTCCATTAGCTTAGCACCCGATCGCTTAGTATGTTGCTATTGCTTTTATCCATGACTTATACATGTTCCTATAACTATGAGATTATGCAACTCCGCTTGTCGGAGGAACACTTTGGGTACTACCAAACTTCACAACGAATCGGGTGATTATAAAGGAGTACTACAGTGTCTCCAAAGGCGATGTTGGGTTGGCGATTTCGAGATTAGGATTTGTCACTCCGATTGTCTGAGAGGTATCTCTGGCCCTCTCGGTAATGCACATCACTTAAGCCTTGCAAGCATTACAACTAATGAGTTAGTTGTGAGATGATGTATTACGGAACGAGTAAAGAGACTTACCGTAACAAGATTGAACTAGGTATTGGATACCGACGATCGAATCTCGCAAGTAACATACCGATGACAAAGGGAAGAACGATGTTGTTATGCGGTCTGACCGATAAAGATCTTCGTAGAATATGTAGGAACCAATATGGGCATCCAGGTCCCGCTATTGGTTATTGACCGGAGACGTGTCTCGGTCATGTCTACATTGTTCTCGAACCGTAGGGTCCGCACGCTTAAGGTTTCGATGATGCTTATATTATGAGTTTATGTATTTTGATGTACCGAAGAAGTTCGGAGTCCCGGATGTGATCACGGACATGACGAGGAGTCTCGAAATGGTCGAGACATAAAGATTGATATATTGGAAGCCTATATTTGGAGTTCGGAATGGTTCCGGGTGAAATCGGGATTTTACTGGAAAACCGGGGGGTTACTGGAACCCTCCCGGAGGCTATTGGGCCTTAGTGGGCCACGAGGGAGAAGAGGAAGGGCCGGCCAGGGCAGGCCGCGCGCCCCCTCCCCCCCTAGTCCGAATAGGACAAGGAGAGGGGGCGCCCTTCCTCTTCCCTCCCCAATCCTACTCCAACTAGGAAGGGGAGTCCTACTCCGGTGGGAGTAGGACTCCTCCCGCCTCCTCCTAGGCCGGCCGCACTTCTTGATCCTTTATATACGGGGCAGGGGGCACCCTAGGACACACAAGTTTGATCTACGGATCGTTCCTTAGCCGTGTCGGTGCCCCTTCCACCATATTCCACCTCGGTCATATCGTCGCGAAGCTTAGGCGGCTCTGCGCCGTAGAACATCAAGATCGTCACCACGCCGTCGTCTTGTGACGGAACTCTCCTCGACACTCGGCTGGATCGGAGTTCGAGGGACGCCATCGAGCTGTACGTGTGTCAAGAACTCGGGGTTCCGAGTAACGGCGCCGGATCGGTCGGATCGCGAGGAGAACGTCGACTACTTCCTCTACGCCAGTGATCGCTCCGCCCGGGTCTCGAGGGTACATAGACAAGACTCTCCCTCTCGTTGCTATGCATCACCATGATCTTGTGTGTGCGTGGGAAAATTTTGAAATTACTACGCTCCCCAACAAAGGCATCCGAGCCTAGGTTTTATGGTTTGATGTTTTGCACGAGTAGAACACAAGTGAGTTGTGGGCGATACAAGTCATACTACCTACCGAATGTCATACTTTGGTTCAGCGGTATTGTGAGATGAAGCGGCCTGACCGACATTACGCGTGACGCTTACGCGAGACTGGTTTCACCGCCACGAGCACTCGTTGCTTAAAGGTGACTGGTGGGTGTCTGCTCTCTCACTTTAGTTGAACCGAGTGCAGCTACGCCCGGTCCTTGAGAAGGTTAAAACGAGTCTATTTGACGAAGTATCGTTGTGGTTTTGATGCGTAGGTAAGATTGGTTCTTGTTTAAGCCCGTAGCAGCCACGTAAAATTTGCAACAACAAAGTAGAGGACGTCTAACTTGTTTTTGCAGGGCATGTTGTGATGTGATATGGTCAAAACGTGATGCTATATTTTATTGTATGAGATGATCATGTTTTGTAACCGGTTATCGGCAATCGGCAAGAGCCATATGGTTGTCGCTTTATTGTATGAAATGCAATCGCTTCTGTAATGCTTTACTTTATCACTAAGCGGTAGCGATAGTCGAGAAGCATAAGATTGGCGAGACGACAACGATGCTACGATGGAGATCAAGGTGTCGCTACCGGTGACGATGGTGATCATGATGGTGCTGCGGAGATGGAGATCACGAAGCACAAGATGATGATGACCATATCATATCACTTATATTGATTTGCATGTGATGTTTATCTTTATGCATCTTATCTTGCTTTGATTGACGGTAGCATTATAAGATGATCTCTCACTAAATTATCAAGAAGTGTTCTCCCGAGTATGCCCGTTGCCAAAGTTCGTCGTGCCCGGACACCACGTGATGATCGGGTGTGATAAGCTCTCGTCCATCTACAACGGGTGCAAGCCAGTTTTGCACACGCAGAATACTCAGTTATACTTGACGAGCCTAGCATATGCAGATATGGCCTCGAACACGGAGACCGAAAGGTCGAGCGTGAATCATATAGTAGATATGATCAACATAAGATGTTCACCATTGAAAACTACTCCATCTCACGTGATGATCGGTTATGGTTTAGTTGATTTGGATCACGTGATCACTTAGATGACTAGAGAGATGTCTGTCTAAGTGGGAGTTCTTAAGTAATATGATTAATTGAACTTAAATTTATCATGAACTTAGTCCTGGTAGTATTTTGCAAATTATGTTGTAAGATCAATAGCTTGCGTTGTTGCTCTCATATGTTTGTTTTGATATGTTCCTAGAGAAAACTGTGTTGAAAAATGTTAGTAGCAATATTGCGGATTTGATCCGTGATATGAGGTTTATCCTCATTGCTGCACAGAAGAATTATGTCCTTGATGCACCGCTAGGTGACAAACCTATTGCAGGAGCATATGCAGACGTTATGAACGTTTGGCTAGCTCAATATGATGAATACTTGATAGTTTTGTGCACCATGCTTTATGGCTTAGAATCGGGACTTCAAAGATGTTTTGAACATCATGGACCATATGAGATGTTCCAGGAGTTGAAGTTAATATTTCAAACAAATACCCGAGTTGAGAGATATGAAGTCTCCAACAAGTTCTATAGCTAAAAGATGGAGGAGAATCGCTCAACTAGTGAGCATGTACTCAGATTGTCTGGGTACTACAATCGCTTGAATCAAGTGGGAGTTAATCTTCCAGATAAGATAGTGATTGACAGAATTCTCTAGTCACCATCACCAAGTTAGTAGAACTTCGTGATGAACTATAGTATGCAAGGGATGACGAAAATGATTCCCGAGCTCTTCGTGATGTTGAAATCGACGAAGGTAGAAATCAAGAAAGAGCATCAAGTGTTGATGGTTGACAAGATCACTAGTTTCAAGAAAAGGGCAAAGGGAAAGAAAGGGGAACTTCAAGTAGATTGACAAGCAAGTTGTCACTCCCACGAAGAAGCCCAAAGCTGAACCAACGCCTGAAACTGAGTGCTTACACTGCAAAGGAAATGGTCACTGGAAGCGGAAATGCCCTACATATTTGGTGGATAAGAAGGATGGCAAAGTGAAAAAAGGTATATTTGATATACAAGTGTTTGATGTGTGCTTTACTAGTGTTTATAGCAACCCCTCGGTATTTGGTACTGGTTCAGTTGCTAAGAGTAGTAACTCGAAACGAGAGTTGCAGAATAAACAAAAACTAGTTAAGGGTGAAGTGACGATGTATGTTGAAAGTAGTTTCAAGATTGATATGATCATCATTGCACACTCCCTATACTTTCGGGATTAGTGTTGAACCTAAATAAATGTTATTTGGTGTTTGCCTTGAGCATGAATATGATTTGATTGTGTTTATTGCAATACGGTTATTCATTTAAGTAAGAGAATAAACTGTTGTTCTGTTTACATGAATAAAACCTTATATGGTTACACACCCAATGAAAATGGTTCATTGGATCTCGATCGTAGTGATACACATATTCATAATATTGAAACCAAAAGATGCAAAGTTAATAATGATATTGCAACTTATTTGTGGCACAGCCGTTTAGGTCATATTGGTGTAAAGCGCATGAAGAAACTCCATGCTGATGGGATTTTGGAATCACTTGATTATGAATCACTTGATGCTTGCGAACCGTGCCTTTTGGGCAAGATGACTAAAACTCCGTTCTCCGGAACAATGGAACAAGCTACTGACTTATTGGAAATAACACATACCGATGTATGCGATCCAATGAGTGTTGATGCTCATGGCAAGTATCGTTATTTTCTGACCTTCACAAGATGATTTGAGCAGATATGGGTATATCTACTTGATGAAACATAAGTCTGAAATAGTTGAAAGGTTCAAAGAATTTCAGAGTGAAGTGGAAAATCATCGTAACAAGAAAATAAAGTTTCTGCGATCTGATCGCGGAGACGAATATTTGAGTTACGAGTTTGGTCTTCAATTAAAACAATGTGGAATAGTTTCACAGCTCACGCCACCTGGAACACCACAATGTTATGGTGTGTCCAAACATCGTAACCGCACTTTATTGGATATAGTGCAATCTATGATGTTTCTTACTGATTTACCAATATCGTTTTGGGATCATGCATTAGAGACAGCTGCATTCACATTAAATTGGGCACCATCTAAATCCGTTCAGACGACAATATATGAACTGTGGTTTAGCAAGAAACCCAAGTTGTCGTTTCTTAAAAGTTTGGAGTTGCGATGCTTATGTGAAAAAGTTTCATCCTGATAAGCTGGAACCCAAATCGGAGAAGTGCGTCTTCATAGAATACCCAAAGGAAATTGTTGGGTACACCTTCTATCACAGATCCGAAGGCAAGATATTCGTTGCTTAAGATGGATCCTTTCTAGAGAAGGAGTTTCTCTCGAAAGAAGTGAGTGGGAGGAAAGTAGAACTTGATGAGGTAATCAGACTGTTCCCTTATTGAAAGTAGTTCATCACAGAAATCTGTTCTTGTGACTACTATACCAATTAGTGAGGAAGCTAATGATGATGATCATGTAACTTCAGATCAAGTTACTATCGAACCTCGTAGGTAAAATAGAGTGAGATCTGCACCAGTGTGGTACGGTAATCCTGTTCTGGAGGTTGTGTTACTTGAACATGACAAACCTACGAACCATGAGGAAGCGATGATGAGCCCAGATTCCGCAAAATGGTTTGAGGCCATGAAATCTGAGATATGATCCATGTATGAAAACAAAGTATGGACTTTGATGGATTTGCCCGATGATCGGCAAACCATAGAAAATAAATGGATCTTCAAGAGGAAGACGGACATTGATAGTAGTATTACTATCTACAAAGCTAGACTTGTCGAAAAAGGTTTTTGACAAAGTTCAAGATGTTGAATACAATGAGATTTTCTCACTCGTATCGATGCTTAAAAGTCTGTCCGAATCATGTTAGCAATTGCCGCATTTTATGAAATCGGCAAATGGATAAACAAAACTGCATTCCTTAATGGAGTTATTGAAGAAGAGTTCTATGTGATGCAACCAAGAGGTTTTGTCGATCCTAAAGGAGCTAACAAAGTGTGCAAGCTCCAATGATCCATCTATGGACTGGTGCAAGCATCTCGAGTTGGAATATACGCTTTGATGAGTTGATCAAAGCATATAGTTTTATACTGCACTTACGGTGAAGCCCAGATTTACTAGAAAGTGAGTGGGAGCACTACAACATTTCGATAAGTATATGTGAATGACATATTGTAGATCGGAAATAATGTAGAATTATTCGCAAAGCATAAAGGAGTGTTTAAGAGGAGTTTTTCAAAGAAAGACCTCGGTAAAGTTGCTTACATATTGAGCATCAAGATCTATAGAGATAGATCAAGACGCTTGATAAGTTTTTTCAATGAGTACATACCTTGACAAGATTTTGAAGTAGTTCAAAATGGAACAGTCAAAGAAAGAGTTCTTGCCTGTGTTACAAGGTGTGAAATTGAGTAAGACTCAAAACCCGACCACGGCAGAAGATAGAAAGAGAATGAAAGTCATTCCTATGCCTTGGCCATAGGTTCTATAAAGTATGCCATGCTGTGTACCGATCTATTGTATACCCTGCACCGAGTTTGGCAAGGAGTACAATAGTGATCTAGGAGTAGATCATCGACAGCGGTCAAAATTATCCTTAGTGGAATAAGGATATGTTTCTCGATTATGGAAGTGACAAAAGGTTCGTCAGAAGGGTTACGTCGATGCAAGTTTTGACACCGATCCGATGACTCTAAGTCTTAATCTGGATACATATTGAAAGTGGGAGCAATTAGCTAGAGTAGCTCCGTGCGAGCATTGTAGACATAGAATATTTGCAAAATACATACGGCTCAATATGATAGACCCGTTGACTAAGATTCTCTCACAAGCAAAACATGATCACACCTTAGTACTCTTTGGGTGTTAATCACATAGCGATGTGAACTAGATTATGAATCTAGTAAACCCTTTGGGAGTTGGTCACATGGCGATGTGAACTATGGGTGTTAATCACATGATGATGTGAACTATCGATGTTAATCACATGGTGATGTGATCTAGATTATTGACTCTAGTGCAAGTGGGAGATCAAGGAAATATGCCCTAGAGGCAATAATAAAGTTATTATTTATTTCCTTATTTCATGATAAATGTTTATTATTCATGCTAGAATTGTATTAACCGAAACATAATACATGTGTGAATACATAGACAAACATAGTGTCACTAGTATGCCTCTACTTGACTAGCTTGTTAATCAAAGATGGTTATGTTTCCTAACCATGAACAAGGAGTTGTTATTTGGTTAACAAGGTCACATCATTAGTTGAATGATCTGATTGACATGACCCATTCCATTAGCTTAGCACCCGATCGCTTAGTATGTTGCTATTGCTTTTATCCATGACTTATACATGTTCCTATAACTATGAGATTATGCAACTCCGTTTGTCGGAGGAACACTTTGGTACTACCAAACGTCACAACGTAATCGGGTGATTATAAAGGAGTACTACAGTGTCTCCAAAGGCGATGTTGGGTTGGCGATTTCGAGATTAGGATTTGTCACTCCGATTGTCGGAGAGGTATCTCTGGGCCCTCTCGGTAATGCACATCACTTAAGCCTTGCAAGCATTACAACTAATGAGTTAGTTGTGAGATGATGTATTACGGAACGAGTAAAGAGACTTGCCGGTAACAAGATTGAACTAGGTATTGGATACCGACGATCGAATCTCGGGCAAGTAACATACCGATGACAAAGGAACAACGATGTTGTTATGCGGTCTCGACCGATAAAGATCTTCGAGAATATGTAGGAACCAATATGGGCATCCAGGTCCCGCTATTGGTTATTGACCGAGACGGTGTCTCGGTCATGTCTACATTGTTCTCGAATCGTAGGGTCCGCACGCTTAAGGTTTCGATGATGCTTATATTATGAGTTTATGTATTTTGATGTACCGAAGAAGTTCGAGTCCCGGATGTGATCACGGACATGACGAGGAGTCTTGAAATGGTCGAGACATAAAGATTGATATATTGGAAGCCCATATTTGAGTTCGGAATGGTTCCGGTGAAATCGATTTTTCTTAACACCGGGGTTACCGGAACCCTCCCGGAGGCTATTGGGCCTTAGTGGGCCACGAGGGAGAAGAGGAAGGGCCGGCCAGGGCAGGCCGCACGCCCCCCCTAGTCCGAATAGGACAAGGAGAGGGGGGCGGCGCCCCCCCTTCCCTCTTCCCCTCCCCCAATCCTACTCCAACTAGGAAGGGGGAGTCCTACTCCCGGTGGGAGTAGGACTCCTCCGCCGCGCCTCCTCCTAGGCCGGCCGCACCCCCCTTGCTCCTTTATATACGGGGCAGGGGGCACCCTAGGACACACAAGTTTGATCTACGGATCGTTCCTTAGCCGCGCGCGTGCCCCTTCCACCATATTCCACCTCGGTCATATCGTCGCTGCTTAGGCGAAGCTCTCTGCGCGTAGAACATCAAGATCGTCACCACGCCGTCGTCGTCTTGACGGAACTCTCCTCGACACTCGGCTGGATCGGAGTTCCGGGACGCCATCGAGCTGTACGTGTGTCAAGAACTCGGGGTGCCGGAGTAACGGCGCCGGATCGGTCGGATCGCGAGGAGAACGCGTCGACTACTTCCTCTATGTTGTGATCGCTTCCGCTTCGGTCTACGAGGGTACGTAGACAAGACTCTCCCCTCTCGTTGCTATGCATCACCATGATCTTGCGTGTGCGTAGGAAAATTTTGAAATTACTACGTTCCCCAACACTAGTCAACTAGAGAATGTTGTACAAGCCTAGATATTGTTATCAACGTAGTATTATTCTTATTGCGAACAATGTTGTACAAGCCTGGATATTGTTCTCGGAGACTGGCATTGCCTAGCCAGATGTCTTCCCAAAAACGAACCTCCGAGCCATCCTTTATCGCGAAAGACCCAAAGCAAAAGAGATGTTTCTTTGCCGCCATTAGGCCAGCCCAAAAGTGTGAATTGCCAGGTTTCCAAAATGCCTGGGACACTGCCTTTTGACCTTGATACTTGTTGCACAACATGATTTGCCAAACACCATCCTCAGTAAGAAGTTTGAACAGCCATCCGGTAGTCCCCTTTGCCTCAACCATCGTGTCAGTGTGAAAACCGGCGGATCTCGGGTAGGGGGTCCCGAACTGTGTGTCTAGGCGGATGGTAACATGAGACAAGGGACACGATGTTTTTACCCAGATTCGGGCCCTCTCGATGGAGGTAAAACCCTACTCCTGCTTGATTGATATTGATGATATGGGTAGTACAAGAGTGGATCTACCACGAGATCAAGGAGGCTAAACCCTAGAAGCTAGCCTATGGTATGATTGTTGTAATGGTTTTCCGTCCTATGGACTAAAACCCTCCGGTTTATATAGACACCGGAGAGGGCTAGGGTTACATAGAGTCGGTTACAATGGTAGGAGATCTACATATCCATATTGCCAAGCTTGCCTTCCACGCCAAGGAAAGTCCCATCCGGACACGGGACGAAGTATTCAATCTTGTATCTTCATAGTCTTGGAGTCCGGCCGATGATGATAGTCCGCTATCCGGACACCCCTAGTCCAGACTCCTCAAGAGTCCCCGAACCAGCTTCAATGACGACGAGTCTGGCGCGCATATTGTCTTCGGCATTGCATGGCGGGTTCCTCCTCCGAATAATTCATAGAAGATTGTGGACACCAGGATAGTGTCCGGCTCTGCAAAATAAATTCCACATACCACCGTAGAGAGAATAATATTTACACAAGTTCAATCTGCTGACGTATTTTGTGGCGTGACGTCACACCACTACCAAGCCTTTACGTGAATTTTTATTATACCACCTCAGCGCGTTTAGCGAAGCGGTTTCCTTGGCACGTCTTGTCGAAGCAGAGATCGTGTTCCCCTTATTCCGGGATTCCCATCAATACAGATGTGGGTAACCCAACCGCGCCATTGATTACGGCGCTTGGGAGATAAGCGAGTTTTACCAGGCCGGGGGGGCGCATAGTCTTCGTCTGCCCATATATAAAGGGATAAGGATCTGCCTTTTTTACCTACGCCTTCTTCCTCCTTTGCTTATCCATCTCCGCGCACTCGAGCTCCAGCGCCCAAGTCCGCACATCTCGCCTCAACCTTCTCCAGCCATGTCCGGAGCGGGAGGCAAGTGGATGGCCTCCCCCGTTACGGAGGAGCACATCGAGAAGCTGCGCGGCGCCGGATACCTGTCCAATAACATTGCGCACCGGCTGCCCGACGAGGGGCAGCTCATCCCCACCCCCAGGCCCCATGAGAGGGTCGTATTTCTTCCCCACTTCCTTCGCGGACTGGGCTTCCCACTTCACCCCTTCGTCCGGGGGCTCATGTACTACTACGACCTGGACTTCCACGATCTGGCACCAAACTTCATCCTCAACATCTCGGCGTTCATCATCGTGTGCGAGGCCTTCCTCTGCATCCAGCCCCACTTCGGCTTGTGGCTAAAGACCTTCAATGTCAAGCCGAAGGTGGTGAAGGGCGTCCAAGCGAAGTGCGGAGGCGCCATGGTGGGCGTAATGCCCAACGCCATCCGCTCGAGGGTGCCTTCGTGGAGTCCGCCAAAGGGTGGCAATCGGGTGGTTCTACATCACCGAGCCACGTGACCCTAAATGGGCAGCGCCCCGAAGTTTAGATCTGGTACCCCATGCAGCTCACCTCCGGAAAGAGAAGGGCTTGCTATGGGGTAGTTCGAGGAGCCGACAGACTCCATCCTGCTCTGCACTTCGTGAACAAGAAGCTTAAGCTTGTCAACGTGATCCAGGTCATGCTCATCCGCCGGATTCTCCCTGCCAGCAACGAGCCTTCAATTTGTGGGAGTTTGATCCGGCACAGCACCGTACATTGAGCGGGCTCTTCGACACGACGTACGAAGCTGCTTGGAGGGTGCTGTTCAAGGGCAGAGAAGCCCTCGCATCCGCAACTGAAGATCGCGGGTTCAGCACGCAGCGCCCGGCCGGCGAGGTAAGCTATGTTATCCTTTATGGAACACTCATTTCTTTCATAGTTTGACTCTATGTGGGATCTAAAACTCCCAATGCCTTTAACAGGACGGGCAGAAGACGTCCGGACAGGTTAACTGTCCGGCTCCCCTTCCCGAAGACCCAGCGGACACCCGTTTAACGGGGGTGCTGGTTCCGGCCCTTTACGTGGTGCTGGAGAAGAAGGCCAAGAAGAAGGCCACGGGAACCCGAAGGAGTTCCCGGCGCCAGGTGGTATCAAACTCATCATCCGATGACTCCAAGGCGGACTCCTCCCTCGAGGAGGAGGAGAAAGAGGCCTCTTCCCCAGCGGGGGGAGAGAAGAAGAGGAAGGCCTCCCCAACGAGGGCGGCCGAAGGGTCCAAGAAAGGACGGACCCTTTCTCCGGACTGCTCCGCCAACGCCGACGACGGCGATGAGGAGTGGCTGTCGGTGTCAAAACCGGCGGATCTCGGGTAGGGGGTCCCGAAATGTGCGTCTAGGCGGATGGTAACAAGAGACGAGGGACACGATGTTTTTACCCAGGTTCGGGCCCTCTCGATGGAGGTAAAACCCTACGTCCTGCTTGATTAATATTGATGATATGGGTAGTACAAGAGTGGATCTACCACGAGATCAAGGAGGCTAAACCCTAGAAGCTAGCCTATGGTATGATTGTTATAATGTATGTTGTCCTACGGACTAAAGCCCTCCGGTTTATATAGACACCAGAGGAGGCTAGGGTTACACAGAGTCGGTTACAATGGTAGGAGATCTACATATCCGTATTGCCAAGCTTGCCTTCCACGCCAAGGAAAGTCCCATCCGGACACGGGACGGAGTCTTCAATCTTGTATCTTCGTAGTCTTGGAGTCCGGCGGATATTGATAGTCCGGCTGTCCGGACACCCCCTAGTCCAGGACTCCCTCAGTAGCCCCTGAACCAGGCTTCAATGACGATTAGTCCGGCGCGCATAATGTTCGGCATTGCAAGGCGGGTTCCTCCCTTGAATAATCCAGAGAAGATCATGAACACCAGATAGTGTCGGCTCGCAAAATAAATTCCACATTCCACCGTAGAGAGAATAAAATGTACACTTAGTTCAATCTGCTGACGTATTACGTGGCGTGACATCACACCGCTACCAAGCCTTTGTTTGAATCGTTTTTTACTATACCACCTCAAAGACGCTTAGCGGCGGTTTCTTGGCACGCCTTGTCGAGCGAGATCGTGTTCCCCTTATTCCGGATTCTCATCAATACGCGCGTGGGTAACCCAACCGTTCCGTCGCCACCACCTCTATCGAAGGTGAATCCCAAACGGTCACGGAGACGGCCCTTGGTATTTCATCCCTTTATAAGAGGACCAAGGCTCGCCCTTGTTCTTCAATCTCGCATCGAATCTCTTCCTGCTCCCGGTTCCAACACCCGAGCCTCATATTCGAGCGCTTGGATCCTCAACCATGTCCGCCCGACCTCCGGGGTCGGTGGATGCCCTCCTCCACACGGAGGAGGACATAGTGAAGTTACGTGAAGCCAAGTACACTGCCTACGAGGTTTCAAGACAGGTTGCCTGCCCAAGGGCAGGCCGTGCCCTCCCGAGCCCGTGAATACATCGCTCAGATCCCACCTCCGTCGGGGTTTAGGCTTCCCGACGGATCCCTTCGTGAGAGGGCTCCTGTTCTACTATGGGCTGGACTTTCACGACTTGGCTCTGGAGTCCATCCTCCGTATCTCCGCATTCATTATCATCTGCGAAGCTTTCCTCCGCGTCACTCCCCACTTCGGCCTGTGGCTGAAGACCTTCAAGGTGGAGCCGAAGATGATCGGGGGGCGTCAAGCGGTGGCGGCGGGCGACCATAAGCAAAAGGCCGATGCCCGTGCCCGAGGGTTCCTTCAAGAGGAACTCGGGCTGTGGCAGCAGGAGTGGTTCTATATCACCGCTCGAAGGGCAGCAAGCAAAAGCCGCCGCCGCCGTTCGCCGGGACCTCCACGCCAGCTAATGTCGTGGGTCAACCAAGGGCTCAACTGGGGGCCGTCCGAAGACGTGCCCTCACTGCAGGGCCGGATTCGAGACCTCCAAGCGAGGGAGATCGACCTGATCAAGGAGATGCAGGTTATGCTAATCAGACATCTTCTGCCCTGCAAACGCCGTCCTCTCCGTTTATGGGAGCTCAACCCGGAGGGACCTCGGATTCTCCAACACTTTATGGGTGCAACACCCGTGGAGATGTACAAGTTGTTCTTCGGACCGCAGGTGGCGTGTCCGGAATTAGCCGAGGACGCAGACCTAAGCCGCAATCGCCCGGATACTCAGGTAAATAGCTCAAAGTCCGGACTTTTTGTTTATACGCCTTTCTAGAGTACGCCTCCTGACTCATTACTCTTCACAGGAATGGGTGGCGCGATCAAGGCTGATAAGGTGTCCGCCTCCCGAGAGACCGCCTTGGAGCCCGTCTGGTCGAGAATGTTGGAGGTCACGCCCACGTATAAAGGCGAAGGGGAAAACAGAGGAGCTAATATTTCGCCCAAAGGGGTCAGGAGGGGAATCAAGAACCCTCCCTTGGGGAGAAGAGGACCGCCTCAAGATCCAAGGCCAAAGCCCCTAAGCGTGGGAAGAGATCTTCACTGGTCCGGCGTCCGAGGGAATCGGACGCACAATCATCGCCAAAAGATCAGCCTCCAACGAGCCGTGAGTATGAAAAGAGGGAATTAATTAGTAGGGAAATACCTTCATTTATGCTTCTGTGGGTAACAGAAATATTTATATTGCAGTTCGGATCTGCAGCCTTCTCAGATGAGTTCATCTTCGGGGGACCTTCTTCCGGAGATGATGGAGAGTGATACACCCCGCTGCAGCGCCGTCGAGATAAGGCGGCGAGCCTCAAGTATCGCCACGGAGGGTATCCCAGTCCGAGGGGCTGTGGAGTTCGGCACCCACTAGTATCTGCCGAGAACTAAAAATCTGCTTGAGAGGGCGCCCATTTCAGAAGATCACCGTGCATTAATGCGTATGGTGATTGAAGGATTTCGTCCGCCGAAAAGCGGATTGCACAAAGGCCGCCATGAGTTTGTCAAGCGGGATTTGAGGTATGCGAGAATGACGCACCCCTTTGTCTTTTAACAGTTTTGCACATAAAAATGCGCCCTGTATAGATAGTAGCCCCTGGGACTCGGTAGGTTGTCGGAAACGACAGCGTGCCGAGGATCAAAATATCAAGTAATGAATACCGCCGTCCCTATGCAGGTGGCGGATAGTCCGAGGGCCAGCCGGACTAATGAGTTTGCCGAATTAAGTCGGCAACTTGACATGGCGGATGCTGATATCGCACTTGTCAACCAGCGACTTGACGAGTCGCAAGGTAAATAAATTCTCCGCAGTCGCTTTATTTAAGGGGGTCGAAGCCCTCCTCTGATAAATTATATGCTGTTGTACAGACGGTGCTGCTGCTGTGGAGAGCCTTCGGGCTGAACTTGCTTGAGCTAAGGAGCAACCCGAAGGAGTGACGCGGCTGCCTCGGAGGCGGCCGAGGAGTTGAAAGCCGAAAAGGCTGCGCACTGCCTAAGCTGGGCGGAGGTGGCCGAATTGGCCATGAAAGTAAAGGATGCTGCCGACCGCAATGAGGCTCTTGAGAAGGAGCGCTTGTCTCAGCGGGAAGACATGAAGAAGGCCACCGCTGAAGCCAAGGATGCCCAATCTGCAATGCGGGCTATGAAGGAGGAACTGCGCCAGGCCGGAGATATCGTGGCTGGCAAGCCTTTTCTGATGCGTCGCCGGTTTATGGATGGAAAGTTTGCTCAATTTGAGCGGCTGTAGAGTCCGGAGGATCCGTATATGGACTTAGCTGCAAGTGAGGCCGATGCCGTTAAGCACTTCTGGAGCCAGGAGGATCACGAGACGGAAGAGCTATATTGGTCTCAATTCCACAGTCCGGATCGCTCACTTCCGTTGACAGACCGGTTGGCCGAATGGGCCGAGCTAAATAGATTGTCCGGACTTGCCATGACTGACATCGTGGCCCATGTCTGGCCAGAGAGGTCCAAGGCGACGAGCTACTTCGGCTTACTGCAGCCATTCCTTGGAGCGGTGCCGCCTATAAAGAACATGAAGCGGTCGGCCTGCATCGAGGGCGCGCGGATGGCTCTTGCCCGGGTGAAGGCGCATTGTCCAGAGATGGATGCCACCGCTGTTGCCTCCCAGGGTTCGTATGAAAGCCGGCTCCCTGCCGAGCACTACTTCGGGGAAGTTATGTGTGGCGCTCGTGTAATAGAGTCGCAGTGCTTGAAAAATATCACGTTCAAATGAATGTATTAGCTTGTAAAACGACGATTATGTTATAACTGCTTTTTATACTTGTTCGTCCAAGTAGTAAAACTTCTCCTGTTCGGCCGTTTACATATACATTTGTATAATTTGAAAGATTGCAGTCTTCGGCTTCAGCCCCCACGCACAGGGTGCAGGGGTGTTCGCAAAAATAGCACGTTTTCACACTTAATCCGATGTCTCGGTCCTGTTTAAGGAGGTGGTAGCGTAGCGAACTAGGCAATCCGGACTATAATGCTTTATCACTTTCACTTAGCTAGTGGAGCTCGAGGGTGGGGCTACGATATAGCCCCTGGTGGCACCGCACATCTCCGTATTCGGGGTGCGTATGTGCCACCGGGAAACGGTCCTTCATCAAAGCAGGGAATTCTAAACATTCCGGTAGTCGATCGAGTGGTTGACCAGTCTCTCGCTGTATCATGACAATCGGTTTTGGCTTTCATCGAGGTGCTCGCCAAATTAACTGGGGCACAATCGCAGAGTTCTCCGGTGCCGTTAGCGGTGATATGGAACGTAAGGCAGCAAAACACGGGAGCCGGGCAAACCCAACATTTGACCAAAGACATGATTCGGAGCTGATGCATATAATGCCTAATCTCGAGACGCCAACACTCCCTAAGGTGTTCGGTCTTTATAATAATGGGCGAGATGCCCTAAGCCCCAGTGTCCGTGTACGGGCATGGTCTTACGACGCGCCGATGCTAAAACGTCAGTTCGCGCTGGCTATAGGAAGAAGCCAAGGAGAATAACAACAAGAGACAAGAAAAAAAGGTTTACGCAGGTCTTAATCTGAAAAGAATCCTTGCAACGGGTCCCTCTGCGTCGCTCGCTGTGTCTCCATTGCGCCGTTATCCTGGACGGGTACGCACGTTGTTCATCTGTAGAAAGAGAGGAACGTGTAGTTGCAGAGATAATTCGTGCGAAAAATATGTGTAAAATAAGAAATATAAATAATTAAAGCAGGGTTTGTATGAACCCGCGGTTGTTTAGCGCCGCAGCCCCTCAGGAAGGGGTATGCGGCTAGGGAGCCCCTAGCTGCTTTGGCCGGATTCGTTTATCCGAGTCCGGGTCTTTAAGTGACCCTCGCACTAAAATGACGCCACGCGGACCGGGCATCTTGAGTGTAAGAGACGCGAATGCGGTATGGCATTGAAGCGACAAAAGCCTTCGCCCCAAGAGTGCTTGATATTCACTTTCAAATGGGACGATATGAAAATTTATTTTTCGCGTCGAAAATTGTTCGCGATCCCAACACGACTTCTAGTAATATAGAGCATGTGCACTTGGCGTAAGGGCTGGCGCCACTCCTTTGAAGGAAGTGCGGCTGTGTCGAATTTTGGTAGGGTCATCCTCATCCTGCGGATTGTGTTTGAATATAGCAGGTTTAAGTCACTGCCTCCGCCCATTAGGACGTTAGTAAATTGTAATCCGCCTATTATGGGATTCAATATCGAAGTCCGTCCGCATTTGAACGCTTCGAATAGTCCAGTGGTCGAAAGTGATTGGTTTTGATATCCAATCTCTACCGCTCTGCTGGGTTGACTACGCTAAGCTCTTTTTAGAAAGTGCCGCACTATTTTTCCGTATATCACATTAAGTGAGTTTATCGCTTTGACCCCTTGTGGGAAAGTCTTTTGTTTTCCAAAGGCTCTGCTGGTGGGGTTTATCTTCTTCGCTTGACACGCCGAGCCCCTTGTGTTCGGCATTTAGTCGGCGGACTGTTTAAAACCCAACAATCCTGTGGGTGTGATTTGCGAGCCTTCCGGGTACTGTGGATTTGGCATATCCGACCCAAAATTTTGTTTGTTGGACACCACACCGTCATCCTTAAGAGGCTGTGTTTTATTATTGGGCATGAGCTTTTGAATCCGCGCGTTCGCCGCGCTCTTTGGGCTTTTCTCTTTATTCCGACGCTGCTCTTTTTTGCGCCGTGATTTTCCGTTTCCATATCTTATCTCGGATGTACTTGGGTCGCTGGTGCTGCATCGTGCTAACCAGCTATCCTCGCCCGCACAGAAGCGGGTCATGAGGCTTGTTAGTGCGGACATTGTCCTCGGTTTCTCTTGACCGAGGTGCCTGGCGAGCCATTCTTCTCAGACATTGTGCTTGAAAGCTGCTAAGGCTTCGGCGTCCGGACAGTCGACTATTTGGTTCTTTTTCGAAGGAACCTGTTCCAGCATTTCATGCTGACTCTCCGGGCTGTTGAGTTATATGACTTAGATCATCTCATCCGGAGGACGGACATAAGTCCCTTGAAAATTTGCTCTAAATGCGCCCTCGAGCTCTTCCCAACTTCCAACAAGTTTTACGGGAGGCTTTTAAGCCAATGACGGGCTGGCCCTTTGAGCTTGAGGGTAGGTATTTTATGGCGTGGAGATCGCCTCCTCCGCCATATGTATATGTAGTATATAATCTTCTATCCGACTCTGTGGTCTGTTGTTCCATCGTAGGCCTCTATGTTTATGGGTTTAAATCTGATGGGAATTCATGGTCCAGCACCTCATCGGTGAAACATAGTGGGTGTCTTGGCGCCCAGATTTGTGTGTGCCGCTATCATCGGACACTTGACGTGTTGCCTTGCTTCCTGGGGCCTTCTCCTTTGGCCCGTAGATGGATCTGGCTGGGCCATCTATCCTTCCAAGTTCGTTGGTTGGTTTATGTGTGGCGCCATTGTCGAATTTGGCCTATCATCCGCCATCTATCCAACCAGCAGCCCCTTTATTTTTTTTACGGGGGGCTCTATGGCCTCCTCGTCAATTCTCGTAGCAGCTTGCGCCGGGTAGCTCTTTGATTGGTGGCCATTGCCGTATTTATCTGCGGTTTTGAGCACTTTGCTCCATCTCATTCTCGAGTGTGTCTTCCGCTGTTTTGAGCCTCCGTTTTCCTTCTTCAGCTTTTTGCAAGATCGACGAGTCTTTTCCGGGTTCTTGCTCTCCGTGGTGTGTCCGCATGAGGTCGTCCGGACTGTTGTTTTCACCTGGCCTAGATTGATTATCTGACTCATCATGGTCGGACGGTTGCTTATTTGCGTGTTCGTCGTCCGTTTGTGAGCCTTGCCGTATTGCGGGCTCCTTGGGAGCGTTATTGTCGTCGAGGCGGGACTTAGGGCGGCGTTTGCGCCGTCGTTTTGGTCTTTCTGCCGCTGCCCGTTGGTCCTCGTTATCGCTCTCCTTTGGGGTGTCCACCATATATATGTCATGTGACGGGGTGGTCCTCCCGTGCCTTATAGGCTCTGTTTCTTGTTCGTCTCCAGCATTGTCGTCTATTCCGTCAATGTCTTCGGAGTCATAGTCTAGCATGTCGGTTAGATCATCGACAGTGGCTACAAAGTGGGTGGTGGGTGGGCTTTGAATTTCTTCGTCGTCCGTACCCCAACCATCCTGGCCATAGTCCGGCTAGGACTCTCCTGATAACGAGAGATGCTTTAGTGAATTCGGGATATCGCCAAAAGGCGAGTATTGAAAGATGTCCGCGGCGGTGAATTCCATAACCGGCGCCCAATCCGGATCGATTGGTAGGGGAGCGGGAGGTTCGGAGTCCGGCGCCTCGGAGTCACGAGTTTCGCGGGGGACAAGATTGGTGTTCAGCTCCATCGCCGTGGATGTTGAAGCCCCTGTATGCGCGCGCTTATCCACCGCCCTCGATCTGGGCGATCGGCTCGGGCTAATGGCCGAAGCAGATCCGTGTGCAGCCACCAAGGCACTTTCGGGCGGCGAGCTAGATCATGCCCATCGTTATAAAGGCGGCGCTTCGGTCAGGCTCGAGTCCGTCGAAGATCAAGTCTCCGCGGACACCGGCCGTGAAGTTTAAGCTTCCAAATCTGACCTGACAGCCAGGGGCGTAGCTTTCGATCTGCTCCAGATGGCCAAGTAAATTGGCCCGCAGGGTGAAGCCGCCGAATACGAGATCTGTCCGGGGAGAAAAGTCTCACCCTGGACAGCGTTGCTGGTTGAAGATGCCATCAAACCTATCGGTGACGACACAGAGGAACTCTCAATGAAAGCACCAATGTCGGTGTCAAAACCGCGGATCTCGGTAGGGGTCCCGAATCGTGCGTCTAGGCGGATGGTAACAAGAGACGAGGGACACGATGTTCTTACCCAGGTTCGGGCCCTCACGATGGAGGTAAAACCCTACGTCCTGCTTGATTAATATTGATGATATGGGTAGTACAAGAGTGGATCTACCACGAGATCAAGGAGGCTAAACCCTAGAAGCTAGCCTATGGTATGATTGTTATAATGTATGTTGTCCTACGGACTAAAGCCCTCCGGTTTATATAGACACCGGAGGAGGCTAGGGTTACACAGAGTCGGTTACAATGGTAGGAGATCTACATATCCGTATTGCCAAGCTTGCCTTCCACGCCAAGGAAAGTCCCATCCGGACACAGGACGGAGTCTTCAATCTTGTATCTTCGTAGTCTTGGAGTCCGGTGGATATTGATAATCCGGCTGTCCGGACACCCCCTAGTCCAGGACTCCCTCAGTGGCCCTCAAGGGCCAAGCCCCTGGCAAGATCGTAAGTGTCTGAATTCCTGGATGATTTATAATTTCTCTTTTTGCCACATGGTGTCCTTCTAATGCCGCATACAACTCGTAGTCCGCCAGGACGATCTTCCCGCTTCATCGAGCGGGTCCTTGGCTCCGCCGGATATGGATTCCTTCCGACCGCCCCACCCTCGTGACGCTGATGACGCCGAGGTGGGATCCCGGCCGGGGACCCACCAGGAGGGAGGCTCGGGAGGTGCCACAGGCAACCTCCGGACTTTGCACCGCCTCTCCGCACCGGAACCCGCAGTGGTTACGAGTCCGCAGCGCCCTTCGTAAGAAGGGCAAGATCATGACACCGGGCGCCGCCGTCCAACCGAGGCGCCGGATAACTTGTTGGAGGCGCCAACGGCACTTCCATCAAAGAAGAACACCGCCTTGTCATGAGTGCGGTGATTCGAAAGGTTCACTCGCCAAGAGCGGGCCGACCGAAGCTCGCAGCAGCCTTCTAACGAGCTTTGAGGTAAGACTTTTAAGACATGTAATATAATACCGCATAGACAGTAGCCCCTGATGCTCGGTTCGGTGTTCGGAAAGAAAAACCGGACTGAGGATCTTACAAAGATATACACAGGATTTCTAAAAAATATGTCAATATGGGATTGCAGGTTGCGCTGCTGACCTCTGCCGTACTGACTGCGGAGGTCGATGCTTTGAAGCAGAACCTCGAGCGGTCCAAGAGCGAGCTCGGCCATGCCAAGAAGCAGCTCGAGGACAAGGAAGGTGAGTGACACCGTATTGATTTTTTACCTTACAGAAAAGGATTTTGGTTGCAAGAGAAATAACAAGGATAATGTGGGTACTCCAGGGGCCACGAATGAGGTGGCGACCCTGAAGGAGGCTCTCGGTGTCAAAACCGGCGGATCTCGGGTAGGGGGTCCCGAACTGTGCGTCTAGGCGGATGGTAACAGTAGACGAGGGACACGATGTTTTTACCCAGGTTCGGGCCCTCTCGATGGAGGTGAAACCCTACGTCCTGCTTGATTAATATTGATGATATGGGTAGTACAAGAGTGGATCTACCACGAGATCAAGGAGGCTAAACCCTAGAAGCTAGCCTATGGTATGATTGTTGTAATGTATATTGTCCTACAGACTAAAGCCCTCCGGTTTATATAGACACCGAAGGAGGCTAGGGTTACACAGAGTCGGTTAAAATGGTAGGAGATCTACATATCCGTATTGCCAAGCTTGCCTTCCACGCCAAGGAAAGTCCCATCCGGACACGGGACGGAGTCTTCAATCTTGTATCTTCGTAGTCTTGGAGTCCGGCGGATAATGATAGTCCGGCTATCCGGACACCCCCTAGTCCAGGACTCCCTCAGTAGCCCCTGAACCAGGCTTCAATGACGATAAGTCCGGCGCGCATAATGTTCGGCATTGCAAGGCGGGTTCCTCCCTTGAATAATCCAGAGAAGATCATGAACACCAGGATAGTGTCCGGCTCTGCAAAAATAATTTCCACATTCCACCGTAGAGAGAATAAAATGTATACTTTAGCTTAATCTGCTGACGTATCATGCGGCGTGACGTCACACCGCCACCAAGCCTTTGTTTGAATTGTTTTTTACTATACCACCTCAGCACGTTTAGCGAAGCGGTTTCCTTGGCACGTCTTGTCGAAGCGAGATCGTGTCCCCTTATCCCGGATTCTCATCAATACGCGTGGGTAACCCAACCGTTCCGCCGCCACCTCCTCTATCGAAGGTGAATCTCGAACGGTCACGAGACGGCTCTTGGTATTTTTCCTCTTTATAAGAGGACCAAGGCTGTCCTTGTTCTTCAATCTCGCATCGAATCTCTTCTTCGCTCCCGGTTCCAACACCCAGAGCCTCAGATTCGGCGCCTGGATCCTCAACCATGTCCGCTCCGACCTCCGGGGCGGTGGATGCCCTCCTCCGCCACGGAGGAGGACATATTGAAGTTGCGTGAGGCCAAGCACACGCCTACGAGGTTTCAAGCACAGGTTGCCTGCCCAAGGGCAGGCCGTGCCCTCCCGAGCCCGTGAATCGTCGTCTTCAGATCCCACCTCCGTCGGGGTTTAGGCTTCCTGACGGACCCCTTCATGAGAGGGCTCCTGCTCTACTATGGGCTGGACTTTCACGACTTGGCTCCAGAGTCCATCCTCCATATCTCCGCATTCATTATCATCTGTGAAGCCTTCCTTCGCGTCACTCCCCACTTCGGCCTGTGGCTGAAGACCTTCAAGGTGGAGCCGAAGATGATCGGGGGGTGTCAAGCGGAGTGCGGCGGGGCGGCCATAAGAAAAAAGGTCGATGCCCTGTGGCCCGATGGTTCCTTCCGAGAGGAACTCGGACTGTGGCAGCAGGAGTGGTTCTACATCACCGCTCCGAAGGGCAGCAGGCAAAAGCCGCCGCCTTCATTCCGCCCGGGACCTCCACTCCAGCTAATGTCGTGGGTCAACCAAGGGCTCAATTGGGGGCCGTCCGAAGATGTGCCCTCACTGCAGGGCCGGATTCGAGACCTCCAAGCGAGGAGATCGACTGATCAAGGTGATGCGAGTTATGCTAATCAGGCATCTTCGCCTGCAAACGCCGCCCTCCGTCTTTGGGAGTTCAACCCGGAGGGACCTCGGATTCTCCAACACTTTATGGGTGCGACACCCGTGGAGATGTACAAGTTGTTCTTCGGACCGCAGGTGGCGTGTCCGGATTTAGCCGAGGACGCAGGCCTAAGCCGCGATCGCCCGGATACTCAGGTAAATAGCTCAGAGTCCGGACATTCTATTTATATGCCTTTCTAGAGTTTGCCTCCTGACCCCTTGTTCTTTACAGGAATGGGTGGCGCGATCAAGGCTGGTAAGGTGTCCGGCCCCCCTCCCAGAGACCGCACTGGAGCCTGTGCTGGTCAGAATGTTGGAGGTTGCGCCCATAGAAGGGGGCGACGGGGAAAATAGAGGAGCTAATATTTCGCCCAAAGGGGCGACTGAAGAGTGGGGAACCAAGAACCCCTCCCTTCAGGGGGAGAAGAGGACCGCCTCCGAAGATCCGGAGGCCAAAGCCCCTAAGCGTGGGAAGAGATCTTCACCGGGGGGTCCGGCGTCCGGAGAGAATCCGGGCGCACAATTATCGCCAAAGGACCAGCCCTCCAGCGAGCCGTGAGTATGAAAGAGGGAGTTAATTAGTAAGGAAATACCTTCATTTGTGCTTCTGTGGGTAACCAAAATATTTATACTGCAGTTCGGATCTGCAGCCTTCTCAGATGAATTCATCTTCGGGGGACCTTCTTCCGGAGATGATGGAGAGCGAAACGCCTCTATCTGCAGCGCCGTCAGATAAGGCGGGCGAGCCTGAAGTATCGTCACGGAGGGTATCCCCGAGCCCGGAGGGGCCAGAGAGTTCGGCACCCATTAGTATCCGGCCGGGGGAACTAAAGAATCTGCTTGAGAGGGCGTCCGTTTCAGAAGATCACCGTGCGTTGATGCGTATGGTGATTGGAAGGATTTCGTCCGCCGAGAGCGGATTGCGCGATGCCGCCATGAGTTTGCTGGCAGGATTTGAGGTATGTGAGAATGATGCACCCTTTTGTCTTTTAAAAGTTTCGCACATAAAAATGCGCCCTGTATAGATAGTAGCCCCTGAGACTCAGTAGGTTGTCGGAAACGACAGCGTACCGAGGATCGAAATCTAAAGTAATGAATTCCGTCGTTCCTATGCAGGTGGCGGATAGTCCGGGGGCTAGCCGGACTAGTGAGTTTGTCGAATTAAATTGGCAACTTGACTTGGCAGATGCGGACATCGCACTTGTCAACAGGCGACTTGACGAGTCGCAAGGTAAAAGAGTTCTCCGCAGTCGCTTTATTAAGGGGTCAAGCCTCCTCGATAAATTATATGATGTTGTCTGACGGTGCTGCTGCTGTGGAGAGCCTTCGGGCCGAACTTGCTCGAGCTAAGGAGCAAGCCCGAAGGAGTGACGCGGCTGCCTCGAGGGCGGCCGAGGAGTTGAAAGCCGAAAGGGCTGCGCACTGTCTAAGCAGGGCAGAGGTGGCTGAATTGGCCATGAAAGTAAAGGATGCTACCGACCGCAATGAGGCTCTTGAAAAGGAGCGCTTGTCGGAGCGGGAAGACCTGAAGAAGGCCACCGCCGGTTAAGGATGCCCGCTCGCAATGCGAGCTATGAAGGAGGAACTGCACCAGGCGGAGATATCGTGGTGGCAAGCCTTTTACTGCTGCGTCGCGGTTTATGGATGGAAAGTATGCTCAATTTGAGCGGCTGTGGAGTCCGGAGGATCCGTATATGGACTTAGCTGCAAGTGCGGCCGATGCCATTTAGCACTTCCGGAGCCAGGAGGATCACGAGACGGAATAGCTATATTGGTCTCAATTCCACAGTCCGGATCGCTCACTTCCGTTGACAGACCGGCTGCCGAATGGGCCGAGCTAAATAGATTGTCCGGACTTGCCATGATCGACATCGTGGCCCATGTATGGCGAGAGAGGTCCAAGCGACGAGCTACTTGACTTCTGCAGCAATTCCTTGGGCGGTGCCGCATATAAAGGAGATGAAGCGGTGGGCCTGCATCGAGGGCGCGCGGATGGCTCTTGCCCGTGTGAAGGCGCATTGTCCGGAGATGGATGCCACCGCTGTTGCCGCCCAGGGTTCGGATGAAAGCCGGCTCCCTGCCGAGCACTACTTCGGGGAAGTTATGCGTGGCGCTCGTGTAATAGAGTCGCAGTGCTCGAAAAATATCACGTTCAAATGAACGTATTAGCTTGTAAATCAATGATTATGTTATAACTGCTTTTTATACTTGTGCGTCCCAAGTAGTAAAACTTCTCCTGTGCGGCCGTTTACGTATACTTTTGTATAACTTGAAAGATGGCAGTCTTCGGCTTCAGCCCCCACGCACAAGGTGCGGGGGTGTTCGCAAAAATAGCGCGTTTTCACACTTTAATCCGACGTCTCGGTCCTGTTATAAGGAGTTTGTAGCGTAGCGAACGAGGCAATCCGGACTATAATGCTTTATCACTTTCACTTAGCCAGTGGAGCTCGAGGGTGGGGCTACGATATAGCCCCTGGTGGTGGCATCGCCCTTCTCCGAAGTCGGAACGCGTATGTGCCTGACCGGGAAATGGTCCTTCATCAAAGCGGGGAATTCTAAACATTCCGATATTCGATCGAGTGGTTGACCAGTCTCTCGCTGTATCATGACAGTCGGTTTTCGGCTTTCTCTACTGAGGTGCTCGCCCAGCTGAACTGGGGCACAATCGCAGTAGTTCTCCTGGTGCCGCGTTAGCCGATGATACTGAACGTAAGGCAGCAAAACACGTGAGCCGCAAACCCAACATTTGACCAAAGACATGATTCGAGCTGATGCATATAATGCCTAACTCGAGACGCCAACACTCCCTAAGGTGTTCGGTCTTTATAATAATGGGCGTAACGATGCCCTAAGCCCCTAGTGTCCGGTATGGGCATGGTCATCCGACGCGCCGATCGAAGCGCCAGTTCGCTTTGGCTATAGGAAGAAACCAAGGAGAATAACAACAAGAGACAAGTAAAAAGGTTTACGCAGGTCTTAATCTGAAAAGAATCCTCTAACGGGTCCCTCTGCACGCCTGCGGATCGTCTCCGTTCGCCGTTATCCTAGACGGGTATGCACGTTGTTCATCTGTAGAAAGAGAGGAACGTTTAGTTTTAAAAACAATTGCGCGAAAAATATGTAAAATAAGAAATATAAATAATTAAAGCAGGGTTTGTATGAACCCGCTGTTGTTTAGCGCCGCAGCCCACAGTGAAGGGTATGCGGCTAGGGAGCCCCTAGCCCTCCGACGCCGGATTCGTCTATCCGAGTCCGGGGTCTTTAAGTGACCCTCGCACTAAAATGACGCCACGCGGACCGGGCATCTTGAATGTAAGAGACGCGTAATGCGGTATGGCGTTGAAGGGGACAAAAGCCTTTCGTCCCAAGAGTGCTTGATATTCACTTTCAAATGGGACGATGTGAAAAATTAATTTTTCTCGTCGAAAATTGTTCGGCGATCCGAACAGGACTTCTAGTAATACGGAGCCTGTGCACTTGACGTAAGGGCCCGGCGTCACTCCTTTGAAGGAAGTGCGGCTGTGTCGGATTCTAGCAGGGTTTATCCCCATCCTACGGATTGTTTTTTAATACAGCAGGTTCAAGTCACTGCCTCCGTCCATTAGGACATTAGTAAATTGTAATCTGTCTATTATGGGATTCAATATCAGGGGAGTCCGTCCCGCATTTTGAACGCTTCTGGAATAGTCCAGGTGGTTGAAAGTGATTGGTTTTGATATCCAATCTCTACGGTCTGCTGGGTTGGACCGCGCGAAGCTCTTTTTAGAAAGTGCCGCACTATTTTTCCGTATTATCACATGAAGTGAGTTTACTGCTTTAACCCCTTGTGGGAAAGTCTTTTGTTTTCGGTGCTCACAGGGTGGGGTTTATCTTCTTCGCTTGATGCGCCGAGCCCTTGTGTTCGCATTTAGTCGGCGGACTGTTTAAAACCCAACAATCCTGTGGGTGTGATTTGCGTGCTTTCCGGGTACTTGTGGATTTGGCATATCCGACCCAAAATCTTGTTTAAGTTGGACAATTAAATCACCGCTCATCCTTTAGAGGCCGTGTTTTATTATTGGGCCGCGAGCTTTTGAATCCGGCGTTGACTGTCGTGCTCTTTGGGCTTTTCTCTTTATTCCGGCGCTGCTCTTTTCTGCGCCGTGATTTTCCGTTTCCATCTCTTATCTCGGATGTACTTGGGTCGCTGGTGTCTGCATCTTGCTAACCAGCTATCCTCTCCGCATGAAGCGGGTCATGAGGCTTGTTAGTGCGGACATTGTCCTCGGTTTCTCTTGACCGAGGTGCCTGGCAAGCCATTTGTCTCGGACATTGTGCTTGAAAGCTGCTAAGGCTTCGGCGTCCGGACAATCGACTATTTGGTTCTTTTGGTAAGGAACCTGTTCCGAATTTCATGTTGACTCTCCGGGCTGTTGAGTTATATGACTTAGATCATCTGCATTTGGAGGACGGACATATGTCCCTTGAAAATTTGCTCTAAATGCGTCCTTGAGCTCTTCCCAACTTCCAACAGTGTTTTCTGGGAGGCTTTTAAGCCAATGACGGGCTGGCCCTTTGAGCTTGAGGGGTATGTATTTTATGGCGTGGAGATCATCTCCTCCGCCATGTGTATATGTAGTATATAATCTTCTATCCGCACTCTGTGGTCTGTTGTTCCATCGTAGGCCTCTATGTCGATGGGTTTAAATCCTGCTGGGAATTCATGGTCCAGCACCTCATCGGTGAAACATAGTGGGTGTGCGGCGCCCCTGTATTTGTGTGTGCCGCTATCATCGGACACTTGGTGTGTTGCCTTGCTTCTTGGGGCCTTCTCCTTTGGCCCGTAAATGGACCTGGCTGGGCCATCTATCCTTCCAAGTTCGTTGGTGGATTTATGTGTTGCGCCGCTGTCATAATTTGGCCTATCATCTGGCCGTCTATCCAACCAGGCGGCCCCTTTATTTTTGGACGGTGGAGGCTCTATGGCTTCCTCGTCGAATTCCGGTAGCAGCTTGCGCTTCGGGTAGCTCTTTGATTGGTGGCCATTGCCGTACTTATCTGCGGTTTTGAGCACTTTCTCCATCTCATTCTGAGTGTGTCTTCCGCTGTTTTGAGCCTCCGTTTTTCCTTCTTCAGGCTTCTTGCAGTACTGACGAGTCTTTTCCGAAGGTTCTTGCTCTTCAGCAGCGTGTCCGGCATGAGGTCGTCCGGACTGTTATTTTCACTGGGCCTGGACTGATTATCTGACTCGTCGTGTTCGGACGGTTGCTTATTTGCATGTTCGTCGTCCACTTTTGAGCCCTGCCGTATTGCGGGCTCCTTGGGAGCATTGTTGTCGTTGAGGCGGGATTTAGGGCGACGTCTGCGCCGCCGTTTTGGTCGTTTATCGGCGGGGTCATCTTCTGTCGCGGCCCATTGGTCCTCGTTATCGCTCTCCTTTGGGGTGTCCACCATATATATGTCATGTGACGAGGTGGTCCTCCCGTGCTTTATATGCTCTGTTTTTTGTTCGTCTCCGGCATCGTCGTCCATTCCGTCGATGTCTTCGGAGTCGTAATCTAGCATGTCGGTTAGATTGTCGCCAGTGGCTACAAAGTGGGTGGTGGGTGGGCTCTGAATTTCTTCGTCATCCGTACTCCAACCATCCTGGCCATAGTCCGGCCAGGACTCTCCTGATAACGAGAGATGTTTTAGTGAATTCAGTATATCGCCCGAAGGCGAGTATTGAAAGATATCCGCGGTGGTGAATTCCATAACCGGTGCCCAATCCGGATCGATTGGTAGGGGCGCGGGAGGCTCGGAGTCCGGCGAGGAGTCCGGCACCTCGGAATCACGAGTTTCGCAGGGGACAAGATCAGTGTTCGGCTCCATCGCCGTGGATGTTGAAGCCCCTGTGCATCTATCCACCGCCCTCGATCTGGCGATCGGCTCCGGGCTAATGGCAAGCGGATCCGTGATCACGCCACCAAGCCACTGCTCGCGGCGAGCTAGATCATGCACATCGCCACAAAGGCGGGCGCGCTTGGCTGTGGCTCGAGTCCGTCAAGATCAAGTCTCCGCAGACATCGGCCGTGAAGTTCAAGCTTCCAAATCGACTGACGGCCAAGGGCGTGATTTCGATCTGCTCCGGATGGCCAAGTGAATTGCCCGCAGATCTTGCGGCCGCCGAATCTGAAGGTCTGTCCGGGAGAAAAGTCTCACCACGAGAGCGTTGTTGGTTGAAGATGCCATCAAGCCTATCGGTGGCGACACGGAGGAACTCTCAATGAAAGCACCAATGTCGGTGTCAAAACCAGCGGATCTCGGGTAGGGGTCCCGAATCGTGCGTCTAGGCGGATGGTAACGGAGGCGAGGGACACGATGTTTTTACCCAGGTTTGGGCCCTCTCGATGGAGGTAAAACCCTACGTCCTGCTTGATTAATATTGATGATATGGGTAGTACAAGAGTGGATCTACCACGAGATCAAGGAGGCTAAACCCTAGAAGCTAGCCTATGGTATGATTGTTGTAATGTATATTGTCCTACGGACTAAAGCCCTCCGGTTTATATAGACACCGGAGGAGGCTAGGGTTACACAGTCGGTTACAATGGTAGGAGATCTACATATCCGTATTGCCAAGCTTGCCTTCCACGCCAAGGAAAGTCCCATCTGGACACGGGACGGAGTCTTCAATCTTGTATCTTCGTAGTCTTGGAGTCCGGCGGATAATGATAGTCCGGCTGTCCGGACACCCCCTAGTCCAGGACTCCCTCAGAGGCCGTGTCCGCGGCCGAACGTAATGCGGCCGCGGAACGAGCTGAGCGAGAGAAGCAGGAGGCGCGGGTGGCGGAGGTGCAGCAAGAGCTCCAGGCTCTCATGGAAAAGCATGAGAGCTTGGAGCGCGACTCGAAGACTCGAGAGTCCGAGCTTGCCTCGGCTCTTGAGAGTGCCAAAGCCGCTAAGGCCGAAGCCCACAAGGCCCTCCAGGAGATTGAGGCGGTGAAGAAAATAGCGGCGGGTAAGGCATTTTTCATGCAAAGCAAGCATGTGAATGTGAATTACCTGTTACTTACCCGAATTCGGAGCTCTCCAGGAGCGTTTGCAGATCTGCCTCGCAGCGTGTCCGATGCATCCGCATTCTACCGGGCCGAGGAGGGGAGCTCGACAGAGAAGGTCTTCGGTCTCGGATCTTTGAGGCGGACATCCGTGCCCTTAGCGACCAGGTGAAGCAGCTGGTCGAGCTCCTAAGGTAGCCGAACAGGCCATGAAGGGCCTCATAGTTCGGCCAGGGCCCAAGGAGGCCATGCACAGGAGCTACTTGACTGGTCTGGCGGCTGGTGGATGCGTGTCCACAGGTGGAAGTCGTCAGCAGTCCGCTTTGCATTGAAGGTGCCGTCGGGCCTTGCCCGCAAAAGTGCATCTGGGGCAGGATGGACGCCGAAAGCTTCGACGGACGCGCTACCGGGCGGGCAAGGAGTATCGCACGCCCGAAATGTATTGTAAGAGTGTCTGAAGGGAGCCCGCATGATTGCGGATGAGTGCTCAAGGATGTAATATTTGAGTAAAATCGCATTATGTTATCCTCGTGCGCTGAAAACTGTGTTCATATCGCTAAGCAACGCTTATTAATTTAAAATATTACCTTCAGGCGGCCGTTTATCAAATCTGAGAGATGGCAAGTCGTCGGCTTCAGCCCCCATGCCACTAGTGCTGGGGTGTTTGGGATAAACTTGAGCGCTCTTGTTCCCATGTTTGGGTCCATCTAGGGAGGCGCTCAACACAACGAACGAGGCAACCGGACTTATAATGCTTGAACACTCTCACTTAGCCATAGAATTTTATAATTTTAAATTTCAGCGAAGCCCCTAGTGTTCGGAAGACCGAGTTCGGGGCGCTATCCACGCCTGGGCCGGACAAAGCCGGTTCCTCGCTCTAAGCGGCATAAGTCTTTAGGGACTCGAAAAAACCTCTCGAACAGCGACCAGCTCTCGCCTTATCATGACGGTCAGTTTTAGCTTTCTCCACTGAGGCGCTCGCCCAGCTCAACCGGGGCGCAATCGCAGTGGTTCTCCCAATGCTACCTTAGCCGATAAAGCGGGCGTAAGGTACCAAAACATGGGAGCCGGGCAAACCCAACTATTGACCCAAGACAAGATTCGGAGCCGATGCATATAATGCTATAAGTTCGGGGTGCCGCACTTGTGAAAGTGTTCGGACTTATTACACCATAATGCGGGGAACTTAAGCCCCTGGTGTATTCGGCTGTACCAAAGTGTACGAATGCAACATGTCATAAACGAACATATATAAGAAAGAAATGCGATTATAAGCAAAAGCGATGCATTGTTTATTCGAAATACTGCCATGAATGCAGAGCGATACAAATAGTGCGGTAAGCAAGGGATTGGACTATTTAAACAAGTCCCCTCCGAGGTAGAGACTGCGAATGGTGTATTAAACAGATTTGATGCTCATAATGGAGACCACCGAGTGTTAAATCGTAGCCTTTCTCCTTTCTGGCTGTTGCATCGTGAGTTCGGCAGTCTCTTCACGGACAAGGCCTCTGTGAGCGGAGTCCTGTGGGTAAGAAAAAGAAAAGGAAAAGACCGACATACTTGGGAGCCCCCGTGTGGTTAAGCCGCACTGGGCTGTCGTGGTCGTGCCCTCCCCTATGCCCATGGTATCTCCAGGCGTAATGATGTATGCGAAGGACTGGTCTTGCAATTATGCAAGGGCTGGGGTTGGCCGCATTACTACGCTGCGATGCTCGGAGCGTGCTGTGGTCTTGTTGTATGTTACTCGGTAGCGTTTGGCGTGTCCGGTGGCTTAACGGCCGACTCGAAAATTGCCTTAAGAGGCTGATATGTACTTCGCCGCGAGAGCGCCGTGTGTTCCTCCGTTCGGAGGGAGCGTTGATGTTTCCGTTGACCGTGATGACTCCTCGAGGGCCTGGCATCTTGAGCTTGAGGTATGCGTGTGCGGCACCGCGTTGAACTTTGCAAGCGCGTCCGTCCGAAAGCGAGCGTGATAGCCACCGCAGAACGGGACTATGTCGAAGATTAACTCCTCGCCGGAAGTTATCCGGGATCCAAGACCACTTCGGTGTGGTGAGCTGTACAATTGGCCTCTACACCTAGTATGACGCCTTTGAAGGTCGTCTTTGTAGGTTTAATCCTTGAGGGGTCTATGCCCATCTTGCGCACTGTATCCTGATAAAGCAGGTTCAAGCTGCTGCCGCCGTCCATCAGGACTCTGGTAAGGTGAAATCCATCGACGATCGGGTCTAAAACCAATGCGGCGAATCTGCCATGGCGGATACTGGTGGGGTGATCCCTTCGATCAAAAGTGATCGGGCAAGAGGACCATGGATTGAACTTCGGGGCGACTGGCTCCATCGCATATACATCCCTAAGTGCACGCTTCCGCTTTCTCTTGGGTATGTGGGTTGCGTATATCATGTTTACCATCCGTACTTGTGGGGGGAAACCCTTCTGTCCTCTACTGTTCGGCGGCCGGGTCCCTTCCTCGTCATCCCTATGCAGCCCCTTGTCATTGTTTTCGGCAATTAACTTGTCTGCCTGCTTAAATACCCAACAATCACTGTTGGTGTGATTAGCTGGCTTTTCGGGGGTGCCGTGTATCTGGCAAGAGCGGTCGAGTATTCAGTACAAATTGGACGGACCCGGAGTAGTTCTTTTGAATGGCTTTTTCCGCTGACCGGGTTTGGAGCCTCTGAATCCGGCGTTGACTGCCATATCCTCAGTGTTATCGCCGTTAACACGGCGTTTGTTTTTGTTGCGACGTGACCTGCCATTGCGGTCCTTGTTGTCCGGACTGCCAGAATTTTTGCTGAGGTTGTTACTGCGGGCTAGCCAGCTGTCCTCTCCCGCGCAGAAGCGGGTCATGAGTGATGTGAGGGCTGCCATGGATTTCGTCTTTTCCTGTCCTAGGTGTCGGGCCAGCCACTCATCGCGGATGTTATGTTTGAAGGCTGCGAGGGCCTCTGCATCCGGACAGTCGACAATTTGATTTTTCTTTGTTAAGAACCGTGTCCAGAATTGTCTGGCCGATTCGTCTGGCTGCTGAATTATGTGGCTTAGGTCATCGGCGTCTGGTGGTCGCACATATGTGCCCTGGAAGTTGTCAAGGAATGCGGCTTCTAGGTCCTCCAACACCCAATTGACTCTGCTGGCAAGCTGTTAAGCCAATGCCAAGCTGGTCCTTTAAGCTTGAGTGGGAGATATTTGATGGCGTGGAGATCGTCACCGCGGGCCATATGGATATGAAGGAGATAGTCTTCGATCCAAACTGCGGGGTCTGTTGTGCCATCGTAAGATTCAATGTTCACGGGTTTAAACCCTTCAGGGATTTGATGATCCATTACTTCATCATGAAGCATAGTGGGTGTCTTGGCGCCTCTATCTTTGGCGATATCATGGCGTAGCTCAAAAGAGCTTTGTCTCATGTGTTCGCCCGGCGAGTTCTTTATCCGCGCGACGGTAGTCGTCGCGCATCGTGGGGCGCCCACGTGATCCGTAGATCGATCTTGATTGTCTTTCCTTGTCCTCCAATATGTCTTGCAAGTCTGGCGCATTCCCCCGTGGCTTCGCGCTGTTCGAGCGGTGCCGGGGTACGGTTCTGGTGGAGGGCCTAGATGCCTCTCTGTCGCGGCCACGATGTGGTCGGTCTGCCGTATTGTGCGCTGGTGATGAGGATTTATATGCCTCCTCCTCTAATCGGGGGAGCAACTTGCGTTTTGGGTAGCTTTTGGAGGGGCGTTCGAGTGCTCTTCGGCCGCGAGGACTTCAGTCCATCTGTCGGCCAGCAGGTCTTGATCAGCTCGAAGTTGTTGCTGCTTTTTCTTTAGGCTGTTCGCCGTGGCCATTAGCCGGCGTTTAAAACGCTCTTGTTCGGCGGGATCCTCGGGCACGATTTAATTCATCGTCGTTGAGGCTTGCCTCGTCTCGGAGGAGGCATGTAATTATCATCCTCTACCTCTTCATCTGCCGCTCTCGTGAGGGCTGGCTTCTCCGCCCTCTGTCTTTGAACTTGCCGGAGGGTTGTCTTCGACACTCTACGGGGTGTTATTATCTCCGGTGCCGGAATCTCCATTCTTGCTATGGCGGGATTTAGAGCGGCGCCGCTGACGTCAGCGCTTGGGCTGTTTCTTAGAGGAATCTCCCTCTGCTGCTTCTTCGCCGTTCCCATCCTTTGGGATGTCCACCATGTATATGTCGTATGACGAGGTGGTCTTCCAGTGCCCCGTAGGCACTGGTTCTTGGTCGTCTCCGGCATCGTCGTCCATACCGTCGATGTCTTCGGAGTCGTAGTCTAGCATGTCGGTTAGATCGTCGACAGTGGCTACAAAGTGGATGGTGGGTGGGATTTGAATTTCTTCGTCGCCCGCATCCCAACCGTCCTGACCGTAGTCCGGCCAGGGCTCTCCTGATAACGAGAGATACTTTAGCGAATTCAAGATGTCGCCAAAGGGTGAGTGCTGAAAGATGTCCGCAGCGGTGAACTCCATGATCGGCGCCCAATCGGATTCGATTGGTAGGGGCGCAGGAGGTTCGGAGTCCGGCGCGGAGTCCGGCGCCTCGGAGTCACGAGCTTTACAAGGGACAAGGTCAGTATTCGGCTCCATCGCCGTAGATGTTGCAGCCCCCGAGGCGGTGTCTAGCCACCCGTCCTCGATCTGCGCGGTCGGCTCCGAATTAAGGGTCGGAGCGGACTCATGTCGACCTCGAGCCTTGTCCGCAGCAGAGCTAAATCATGCCCATCGTGACAGTGCGGCGCGCTCGGCTGTGGCTCGAATCCCCCGAAGATCAAGTCTCCGCGGATGTCAGCCGTAAAGTTTTAGGCTTCCAAATCTGACCTGATGGCCAGGAGCGTAGCTTTCGATCTGCTCCAGATGGCCAAGCGAATTGGCCCGCACTACAAAGCCGCCGAACACGAAAATCTGTCCGGGGAGAAAAGTCTCACCCTGGACTGCGTCGTTGCTGATGATTGAAGGAGCCATCAAGCCTATCGGTGACGACACAGAGGAACTCTCAATGAAAGCACCAATGTCGGTGTCAAAACCGGAGGAGCTCGGGTAGGGGGTCCCGAACTGTGCGTCTAGGCGGATGGTAACAGGAGACAAGGGACACGATGTTTTTACCCAGGTTCGGGCCCTCTCGATGGAGGTAAAACCCTACTCCTGCTTGATTGATATTGATGATATGGGTAGTACAAGAGTGGATCTACCACAAGATCAAGGAGGCTAAACCCTAGAAGCTAGCCTATGGTATGATTGTTGTAATGGTTGTCCGTCCTATGGACTAAAACCCTCCGGTTTATATAGATACCGGAGAGGGCTAGGGTTACACAGAGTCGGTTACAATGGTAGGAGATCTACATATCCGTATTGCCAAGCTTGCCTTCCACGCCAAGGAAAGTCCCATCCGGACACGGGACGAAGTATTCAATCTTGTATCTTCATAGTCTTGGAGTCCGGCCGATGATGATAGTCCGGCTATCCGGACACCCCCTAGTCCAGGACTCCCTCAGCCTCATTTTTGACCTGCAAGTCATAAATTCCGAGCCCTCCTTGGTCTTTCGGCCTACAAACCATGCTCCATTTGGCCAACCTGTATTTTTTATTTTCACCATCTCCTTGCCAAAAGAATCTGGATTTAAAATAATCCAGTCTTTGCAGGACCCCTTTTGGGAGTTGGAAGAAAGAAAGCATATAGAGAACCATATTTGTGAGGACAGAGTTAATCAAAACAACCGTCCTCCAACTGAGAGTAGTTTGCCTTTCCAACTACTCAACCATTTCTCTAGACGCTCCTCTACATGCTTCCACTCTGCAATGGTGAGGCGTCGATAATGAATCGGTATTCACAGATATTTAATCGGGAATTAGCCGTGTGCACAACCAAATAAGTCAGCATAATCGGCCACCACCTCAACGACTTCTCCAAAGCAGAACAATTCGCTTTTATGGAATTTTATTTTGAGACCCGACATTTGCTCAAACACTGAACGGAAGACTTTCAGGTTTTGAGCCTTGTCCAGATCATGTTCCATAAAAAGAATTGTGTCATCAGCTTATTGTAAAATAGAGAGGCCACCATCCACAAGGTGTGGCACTACTCCTGCAATCTAGCCGTCCTGCCTGGCGCGCTCAATCAGAATTGCCAACATGTCAGCAACAATGTTAAATAACATTGGGGACATGGAGTCACCCTGTCGTAGTCCTTTTTTTGTCTGAAAGTAATGGCCGACATCATCATTGACTTTGATGGCCACACTACCTCCAGTTACAAAATTTTGGATCCACTGGCGCCATTTATCGGAGAAACCTTTCATCCTTAGGGCCTGTTGAAGGAAAGACCACTTGACCTTGTCATGTGCCTTTTCAAAGTCAATTTTGAATATCACTCCACTCATAATTTTTCGGTGCATCTCGTGGACGGTCTCATGCAGGATTACTACACCATCTAGTATATTTCGTCCTTGAATAAAGGTCGTTTGAGATGGACGGACAACACGGACAACTATCAAGTTTAACCTATTCGTAGACACTTTGGTGAAAATCTTGAACCTGACACTAAGGAGACATATGTGTCTAAACTGCTAAATCCGTTCAGCCTCCTTAATCTTCGGTAATAAAACAATATCGCCAAAATTTATCCTGAATAGGTCAAGTCGATCGGCATGAAGACAATTGACAACTCCAAAAGGTCAACCTTGATGATATCCCAGATATTCTGTTAGAATTCTGCGGGGAAACCATCAGGGCCTGGAGCTTTGTTGTGTTCCATTTGGAACACCGCCGCTCTCACCTCCTCTTCCGAGAAAGGTGCCGTGAGGGTATCGTTCTCTTCTGCCGTGACTTGTGGAATATCATCTGTTCGGGTCTCATCAAGGGTGACATTCCCTTCATCCGATGCTCCGAACAGATATTTGTAGTAGCTGGTGATATAGTTTCTGAGCTCCCTCTGACCTTCGATCCGCACCTCATCCTTTTGGAGACTATGAATACATTTCTTCCTATGTCGACTATTGGCGAGCAATTGGAAGTATCTTGTATTACTATCTCCCATAAGAATGAAGTCAGCTTTGGACCTCTTATAGTATTTGATCTCCTCATCTCGCAAAAGATGGGCAACCTTCTTATTAGATTGATTTTTCAATTCAATCTCATGTTGAGATAAGGTGCGGGTCTCTGCAATTTTGTCGAGGTCATCAATGATGGTACAAAGGCGCTGCTTTTCTTTTTTATATAACCCATTGATGTGTTTCGCCCATCCAGAGAGGTGTTGCCTCATGGCCCTTATTTTATAATTCCATCTCTGAATCGGTGTACGACCAATGGCTGGCCTCTCCCAAACTTTCTTGATTATTTCTACAAAACCTTTCCGGTGCAGCCATGCCAATTCAAATTTGAAAGGGTGGCAGGAAGAATGGCTCGTAGAATTAGAATCAAGAATGATTGGTGCATGATCCGATAATGCCTCGATTCTCTCTAGGGCTCGTACGGTTACCGTAGGAAATTTTAGCTCCCATTCGGTATCCATAATTACCCTATCGAGCTTCTCGTACGTTGGCACAGAACGGTTATTAGCCCAAGTGAACTGCCGCCCTGACATACAAGCCTCCCGTAGGTCCAAACTATCAATCACAACATTGAATAGGAAAGGCCAATGAGCGTCGAAGCGGTCATTATTTTTTTCTTCCTGGTACCTAAGGATATTAAAATCCCTTCCAATAAGCATTGGGTACGGGTTATCCTTAGCCAAGTTCACCAGTTCATGAAGGAAAGCGGATTTATGCTCATCTTGGGCAGCCCCATAGACTGCGACCAGGCTCCATGTAAAATTATCAGCCCTGTTTCGTAGGTGAAATTTGATATGAAATTCACCGGTCAAAAAGGCCAACAAGTCCATTGTCGTGGTCTGTATCGCAAGAAGGATTCCTCCAGACCTTCCATGAGCTGGTAGACTATGACATGTGTAGTCGAAACCACCAGATAGGTGATCGAGGACCTGCGGGCGGAAGTCACATTTACCAGCCTCGGAAATAGCCACAAAATCCAATTCGTGTTCTCGCACACAATCACCGACGTGTTTATGTTTAGCCAAGTCTGAGAGACCTCTGTTATTTCAAAACATACCTCTCATGTGGAAAGTCGGATTGGTGTGGAATTTTTTGCCTTCTTGTTGCTACCTCGGTTTGCATAATCAAGAAACAGGAGTTGTCCATGATTTGCAATGGTCTTGTTGCTGAACAAGGATATTTGTTTCGTTTGTTGTACAACAATTGGGGCGGTGGTGCAGTTGGCTAGCGCGTGAGGCGTAGGCCTCATGGCTAGCAGCGTCGAGAGTTCCAGTCTCTTTCAAACCCCACATATAAAAAGACCTTGTATTGATAAAAACGCTCTCACATGTACATCTGACTCTTCAGGTGAAATGAGCAAGTCTGAACTTGGTCTTCCTTTTCTTAACTTTTTTTTACCAGCCTTAACTGCTGCGCCCTCATCTCTCCCTCGCTGCTCCTCTGCTTGTCCTCCTGCCCAAGCTCAGAAAAAGTTGGAATTTTACATGATACGTTGCCTAGGATATCTTCATCATGCTACACAAGTCCTCTTCGGGTTCTGGGGATTTTGATTTTGGAGGAATAGTTCTTCAACACGGATAGCTGAAGACATTCTCGTTAGCTGCCCTCGTTATGTGCTTATCTGCAGCAGAGGGAGTACAACGTTGGCTGGAACCGGACGACAGATGTCCGCAAGGACCAGCATGTAAAATGTGATGTAGAAGGAAGGTTGCTACCTGATCTCACATCCAGAGCTTGACAAGCTTAATAGCTTATCATGACTTCACTGAGGCGAACAACCCTGATGCATTTGATGCAGCTAGGGCTGCAATGAAGCCGTCATGGGCGTTGCTGATGGTCACAGTACTCTTCTCCCTAGTGTCCTAAAGCTCCAAGGACTGCAAGATATTATTAATGATACAAAGACACAACAAAAATTTTAACACAAAATGGATTAACTTGGGCCTCATAAGTAATGAAGTCATAAGATACGAGAGATTTTCGCCTGAGTCCTTTGCGCCTACCAGAGGTCTTCGCCAAGGTGATCCTCTTTCACCGTTTCTATTCTTATTTGTGGTTGATGCGTTATCTGCCTTGATTAGTCAGGCCACTGTGGGGTTTACAGGGTGTTCAGATTTGCAGAAGGGCACCAGTAATATCTCACTTGCTCTTTGGTAACGATTCACTTTTATTCTTTCATGCTTCTGAGCAGCAGGCGAGCATTGTCAAAGGTTTGTTGAGCACTTATGCAGAGGCGATGGGTCAACTTATAAACCCATCAAAGTGTTCCATCCTATTTTCTGACAATTGCCCTCAGCTTGTCTCAGAGGAAATTCGTAGTATTCTAGATATTTCGAAAGAAGATTTTGAGCCTAAGTATCTCGGGTTACCTGTTCCAGAAGGAAGAATGCATAAGGGTAGGTTTGAGACTTTGCAGTCAAGTTTGAGGAAAAGATTGGTAGACTGGAGTGAGCAGTATATGTCTTCTGGTAACAAGGAGATTTTGATCAAGTCTGTTGCACAGGCTATACCTACTTATGTTAAGAGCGTATTTCGGTTACCAGCCTCGGTGTGTGATGAGCTGACCCGCTTGATGAGACAATATTGGTGGGGTGTTTAAAAGGGGAAGAGGAAAATGGCGTGGTTAAAATGGGACAAGATGATTTTGCCTAAATCAAAAGGAGGTATGGGGTTTAGGGATATATGCGAGCTTTTAACCAAGCATTGTTGGCCATGGAAAAACTGTATCACGTGCAGTTGAGAACAGATATGGTGCATGGAAAAACTGTACCATCGGTGGAAACTAATGTTGACTTCCTGGACAGCTATTTGAGATCATTATCATATGCTAGGAATTTCAGTACTGAAGAGATTATAAAAGGGAAGATGCCTATGCACTTTATCCAGCCGGAAGCGCACTATACAGGAGGTGCAGTTCCTGACCCTTGGCCACGGCCTCCGACTGGATCCTTGGCCCTGTCTGTAGATGGATCGTTTTCACCACTAGACAGTTCAGCAGCGACAGGTATGATCTTACACGATGAAGTTGGGGCTGTGGTTTTTGCGGCCTACCGAGTTATTTTTAATTGTAATGATGCACTGGAGGCAGAGATACACGCTCTTATGCAAGGTATGGCCCTAGCCTGTCAGCATACGGAGCTCCCAGTATACGTGCAGTCTGATTCCTCGGAGGCCTTGTCCATCTTATCTAGTGATTCTCTTACGCGGTCGGCATATGGGCACTTGGCAATGGAAATCAAGTTTCTATTGGAAGGTCGGGAGTTTATGCCCCAAAAGCTTACTAGGTCTCAGAATAGGATAGCACATTGTCTGGCTAATTACAGCCGTACTGAGTCATGTACTGCTGTTTGGCTTCAAAGAGGTCCTCCCTGTATTGAGGGGCTCTTGCCAGTTGATTGTAATCCTGTTACCTAAGGAATAAAACTCCCTTTATCATTGAAAAAAAAAAGAACAGGCTTTGGTGCAATGAAAGATTACAACGAAGAGGTTGGCCCAAAGTGTATTTTTGCCAATGTTGCCTTCGCAACCTTGAATCCTCATACCACCTGTTCCGGGAGTGCAAGATTGCCAAAGCTGTCTGGAATAAGGCAGCTCTTTGGGTTGGATGCAGCTCCTTCGCTGAGCAAAACTGGAACTCCAGGAAATCATCGCTGGATATTCTGTCGGCCGTGAACACAGCTGCCTAGCCTACCCACAGAAGAGGTCCTCAAGACACTAACTATGATCATCTTATGGAGGATTTGGTAGGAAAGAAACGAGTGCACCTTCAGAACAAAAATTGCTTCGGATGTTGACCTAAGATATCACATGATACATTGCCTAAGATATCTTCATCATGCTACAAAAGTCCTCTTCATGTGCAGTACTTCAGTATGTGGCTTTCTCTGTTCTGTGAAATGTCAGTACTTGAGATGTGACCCTTGATGTAACTCATAAAGTGTAATGTCTGTCGACTTTCAAAGTGTCGTGTAACTATGCATCTGCATCTTGAATATCGACATAATGCTCTAAACCTGTAACCCTTTGAAACAGGACCTGCGGTCTACTGGCATGACTGAGAAAACAGATGTTTGGTTTGAACTATGTGAATTGTTGAACCAAGGGCTTGAATTCTCATGTTGGTTGAATGTTACTGCTCTTCGATTGACATTGCGCCGAGGCAGGCTCATTTTCAGTGAACGAAAATTCGAGATGTCTTCTCACGGTCTCACACATTACTTCTAAATTCGAACTAGTGTTGTGTGCCATACTTGTCGACACACAAAATTGCTACGCAGAACAAGTCCTCGAATGATTGGCTGCGCTATAAGTTACTCCTATCAGTATAAACAATCAAGAAAAGAACGACCAGCGATCTATTTCGTCCAGGGATAATAGTGGTGTCGTCTTTTTTTTGAGGTATCTGTGCTGTGTGCCTGTGTTGTTGTATGGATCTTGAATTTTCACAATTCTGAGGACTGCCTCTTTTGAAATGTTTGTTCACCCGTTTCTCTTTCTGCCACAACCAACTGAACAAGAGCAGTCGTTTCGCTTGCGACACAACAAGTGGGGTGGTGGCGCAGTTGGCTAGCGCCTAGGTCTCATAGCTGAAACAATCTCTCACCCCAAATACGGCATTGTGATGATGAAACGCTCAGTGGCAACTTGGGTGGACATGTTACACCTGAATCATCAGTGAAACTGAGCATGTCTGAACCTGGTTTTTCATTTATTTTATTTTTGTTTGATCCCGCCACGGCTACAGCCTGAACTGCTACGTCTTCCTCTCTGCTTCCCGGCTCATTTGCTTGTCCTGCCCAACCACTGTTGTTCAGGCTCACAAAGGTTGGATGATAGGCATCCAAATTGCAGTAGTGTGCAACCGTCCTGACTCCCAAGGTCTCCATCGGCTACAAGCCTATCAAGGACCTCGCCGCGGCAACGGCATGCATGCGCCCAATCGTTTCATGGACTCGTTCTTGTCTGTTTTGTCTGAAGGAACACTTGCAATAGTTAGTTATGGCTATGCCTAGTGGAACCGAACACAAGTTGGACGTGCTGTGCTTATGCCTGACGCCCACCGTGCACTGTTGCTTCCTCCCGGTGCCTGGTTGGTTGTGGTTGGGCGCGTTTGACAGCCGGTAGGAATCTGTGACGCCAAAGGTGGCAACTTGTGCATGCCCCCATTTGATGGACCCGTGATGATCCAATATAAATGTGCTGGAGTGCCTCTGCCTGCAATACATACTTGCAACACCACACTTGGCATCTCTTCCCCTCAAGTAATTGCCACTCCTACACTTGGCACCCAAGAGAGCACATCTATCAGCAGCAATGGCAACGATCAGCACCACCACTGTTGGCTTCGCCGCCAGACCGTCGCCGGTTGCAGGGCTGCCTCAGCTGAGAGCGGCCAGGGCCGCGAGGCTGAGGTGCAGCTCCTCCAAGGACCACAAGAAGAACGCGTCCTCGGCTCTGGCTCTGGCTCCGGGGGTAGCCAAGGGCGCCCCGCTGCTCGTTGCGGCCCCGGCACTGGTGGAGGTGGACGAGCGGATGTCGGCTGAGCGCACCTGGCTGAGCGACAACCTGCTAGGGTGGATCCTGCTGGGTGCCGTCGGCCTCGTCCTGTCCTTCCACAGCGTCTACTCATACATCCTCGACGACGGCGACAAGTCCGGCATCACGCTCTGAAGACCACCACCATCTTCTTCTCCTGCCTTCCTCATCCGTGAAAGCTCTCACAAGCTATCACTCGGGTGAATGCTGAGTTACTGATTATGTTATGAATTACTCTACTTTGTCTACTAGAGGAAACCGAAGCTGACACTGTTAAATCATTGCCCAGTTAGGCAGTTAATTACTGATTATGTGTGTTTGATTTTGTAACGCAGATCTCTGGTTCATTTAAGTTGTGTTTTAAACCTCGTCGCTTCATCAAGCTGTTTAGGCGGCTTAACTGAACGGGAATTGGCAAGACATAAACATCCCTTGAATTTACTCCATGATTTGTACGGTGCTGTCGTGGCTAATAAGTACGTTTGTTCCGCTTCTAAAACAGCAAGTGGGGTGGTGGCGCAGTTGGCAAGCGCGTAGGTCTCATAGCTGAGAGTGATCCTGAGGTCGAGAGTTCGAGCCTCTCTCACCCCACACAAAAAGACCTTGTATTGATGAAACGCTCAATGGCAACTTGGGTCGCCACATGTGCATCTGATTCCATCAGGTGAAACTGAGCAAGTCTGAATCTGGTCTTTCTTTTTGTTCCTTTTTTGTGCCTTGGTGTTTTATAGTTGCTGCCACTGCATTGTCTCAGCATGCCATCCTCTAATGGCAGAATCCCATGTAATGTTTAGTTTGTTTGAGCAGCTCCAATTATTCACACACAATTTTTTATGCACCTTACCGTACTAGAAACCATACAAAACCATCAATGATATGTATTGTCCAGTTATACAATTTTGCACTTGTTTCGAGGACTACAACCTGTATAAATGTCTCAATAGTGCATATGTATTCTCATTCCAAACAGATGAGCTTATCAAGAACCAATTGATTAGATGGTTAGGAGGGTGTTCATACTTCCTACCCCATACCACAAAGGATCCAACCCTAATTTTGGCACCACGCTTGTCCATTAAAAGTGTCTGCGTCTTTCAGTGGGGGCGTCTGCGTCTTTACATACGAGCCTCTGCTTATGTAACTGTTTTCAGAAAATGAAAAACAATTGAGCTTATCAGGACAGTTGCTCTACCACAATACTAGGCCCTCGTAACTGAATGTGAGGCCGAGAGTATCCATCACCCCCAACAAACTGCGCTCAGCAAATCTAAATCTTAAATATTAGAGATCGCTGCCCCCCGCGTGCCCCCCGCGTCGCCCTCCCCGAGCGAGGCGACCGGGGCGGCTCCCCACCCTCCCTCCCCGCGAGTCCCGCCCCTTCCTCGCTGCTGCCGCGCGGGCGCGGCCGGCGTTGCCCAGCAGCTCCATGATCCGGCGATGGCAGCCCTCCTTCTTCCCGTCATTGGACCCGGCTCGGGTGGCGGTCTGGCGGCGAGCCTTCGGCGGCGGCGTTCGTGCGCGGATCTGGACGGCGGCGGTGCGGGCGTTGCCTTGGCGGCGGTGACGGCCCATAACTGCGCGCGCGGCGGCGGCGCGGCTGCCAGATCTAGGCCCTACGGGCTGATCTGGTCGGGCGCGAACTTCTTGGTAACGCGATGGGCTGTTCTCCGGTGGTTTCCGCGAGCTCCTCGCGACAGGACGGCGGCTGCTGTCTTGCGCGGCTCGCTGCAAAGACGGCGGCGGAGCTTCACGGGCCTGGCTGGCCTGGCCGGACAGCTGGTCAGTGTGCCTCTGCCGCTATGCTCGATGCGCTACCGCTTAAGCGGTGGAGGTTGTTCCCTCCTCGTGGCTGCGGTGCTGCCGGTCCTTGTCTTCGGTGTCTCGTTTGGATCCGCCGGCCTCGCTTCGTTGGCCGTGGTGTGACGACGGTGTGTCCTCGTGATCGTTGGCGCATGTTGGTGGGCGGCGGGTGTGGTGGAGCCAAGGTTGGTCTGGGTGGTGGGCGCGAGAGGTCGGGAGAAATCCATGTCGGGTCTTGCCGGCACCAACGCGGTGACGCCCGCGGGCGCCACCATCCTTCTTGAAGGGCGTCGGGTGACCCTCTCCCCCCTCTACCCTCCGTGTACCGGGAGAAATCCTAGGACTCGTCCGGGCAGCAGCGTCGTCATCGTCGCATTCCTTCTTGAAGGTGGTGCTTGGTACACCGCAACTCGGTGGCTTTGGAGCGTGGTGGTTATCTTCGGTGGGCGCAACGATCGCGGTGTGCCGTAGCTTTCGTCGATCCGGCGTTGTTGGCATTTCTTCTCTTATTTTCTCTTGTTATTTCTTTTGGGCGTGCTTGTGTTGTTTGCTCCAGTGTGATTCAGATTGTTGTATCGGGTGGTTGCTATATCAATATAGCGGGGCGTAAGCCTATTTCGGTAAAATCTTAAATATAGAAATTTCTCAAGATACAAAGGCAGCCATTTGTTGTAAACAACATGAACAAAATATCTTTTAATACATGACAAATTAGTACTGTGTACATATGAACTGTTTCATGTCGTGCCAAATCCGTGGCCTTTGTCCTGCCAAACAAGCAAAAATCTGCACCCCTTGTTGTGTACTGTTCATGCGCTCTTCTGTTGGCGTTCCTTTGATAAACACTAAGAAAATCTGTAGCCCTTATTGTGTATCAGGTCTGCAATCCTCTGAGATGTTGTTTTTTTCTTTTCTTTTTGTGAATCTTTGGTGTTGTCTTGTTGGCTTTCCTTTCTGTAACACGATGCGGATATTGCGTTTATACATAGTAGTAATTCCTAAGGAATCTGTGATGTCAAAGATGGCAAGTGCCACCACATTGGATGCATACATGGTGATATTCTGTCACTTTAGCTATTTACTAGAAGAACACCCGTGCGTTGCAACGGGGCCACATTAACTTTAAGAGTTTAATATCAATTATGTTAATATTACATTTAATATTCTCATACATATCAAGTGACATTGGCGACCTTTTTACCATCAAATTCTCACACACACTCTCTCCTCCCTCCTCCTCCTCTCTCTCCCCTCTCTCTCTCTCTCTCTCTCTAACACACACACATATCCATCTTATTGGTGCGGGACCATAATCCATCTATTTCACACGCACACGCAGCTTAGTGCATAACAATATGGATTATAAAACAGGTTCAAGGTAGTAACAAGGATTCATCTCATGCATTAATAAACAAATGTTCTGCATCAAGACAAGATAAACAATTCCCAAAGTGCATCGAGCATCACAGAACATTACTTGGCAAGATAAATGCACGACGATACACCCGACTCATTTAATTAATATAATTAAATTATGAGTAAATTAGTCACCAAACTGCTCGGATGAACCGGAACAGAGCGAACATATATCATCCTAGACAAACGCAACATCAACCATTTACCTTGGTACTTTAAGGACCGATAGGAGGATGCGTGTAGAAGCGGTTCTTGCCTGCGAATCCACAGTCAGAGAGAGAAATTTGAACCCATTCCCATCACCAACTGATAAAGAAAGCATGTAAGAAAATTGATATCGGGCCAACTTGGATCTTCGGTGATTGTCCGCCGGTATGGAGAATTTAGGAGGGTGGGTGCAGGGAGTGGCCTTGTGGATGATGGATGGAGGCGCGGAGGGATGTGGTCACCGGAAGGTCGAAAGTGGAGAGGGTCGGGCACGTTAGGTGGAGCCGGTGGTGCGCGACAACCGGAGGCGGCCCAATCGTGGGCGGCGAACCGACGATAGCCTCGGCCCATCTCTCGACGCAACGAAGATAGAGAGGGCGGCACTGCCGGTGCTCGAGGCTGCCGCTCGGCACCATCTACATCGAGGGGAAAGAGAGGCGAGAAAGCGATAGGGTGATGCGGGGCTAGGGATTGCGGAGGAGGGTGGGGGTGTGCGATTTGAATGGATGGTTCTGCCCACCGTTTTCTTGTACGTGGCGGTGGAGACGGCGGCGGCCAGCCATGCAGGCGAGGCATGGGTCGAGCCGGGCACACGGCGAGGCGCAGAGTAGAGGCGGGGCGATTTTTGCTACTTGAGATGCAGGTGTGGGATTGATCGTTCATGTTCTCTTTTCCTTTTTAACGGGAGATGGATGCGATTTTTCACGAGGGGAGAGATGCGACCACGTACAGATTCCATAATAAATTAATTAGGTCCATAACGGGATTTCTTTACAATGCGTTAAGATTTACGTGTTAGTTTTCTTAATAAAGAAATGCACTGATGTAGGGATCGATTGATTCGGTAAGGAAAGATAGATTCGTGATCTTTTGTATGTTAGGAAATTAGCGGTTTGCAAGGAAAGAGTGGAGAGAAAAGAACCAATGCGACCACGTATAGATTCCATAATAAATTAATTAGGTCCATAACGGGATTTGTTTGCAATGCGTTAAGATTTACGTGTTAGTTTTCTTAATAAAGAAATGCACCGATGTAGGGCGCGATTGGTTCGGTAAGGAAAGATAGATTCGTGATCTTTTGTATGTTAGGAAATTATTGGTTTGCAAGGAAAGAGTGAAGAGAAAAAGAACCAGTACGAGGGGGTGGTGGGACGAATAAAAACCGAACGAAATTGGGAGGTGGGAGGGGGCGAGTAAAAACCGACGAAAAAAACCAACGAAATTGGAGGTGGGAGGAGGATGAAAAAACCAGGGAGGTGGGAGGAGGACAAAATAAACCGTCGAGGCTACCAACTGCTCCATTAGGAGTAGAGATTGTTTGTGAAAATAACGTGCATTTACGGCGACTTAGCGGCGGATCCTTAAAAAGACATAGCGAGCAGATTCCTTAAAACTGGTAGAAATGGATACGATTGATGGCGTTGATAAATAGTGATGAATGTTGGCATAATTTACTATCATTATGCATGGAAACGAATCATCAAGAAAAAGAATACTTCCTACTACTACACTCATAGAAAGCTTCCTAATCTCTGCTACCAAACAGTTTCTACCCAAACAAGGAAGGAAAGTTATGGACGTGATTCGAAAGGAAACAAACGTTATGAAGATTAATTAATTTAGATTTGATCTTTAGAGATTGATTGTGATTGATTCTTTTACATAAAGACATTACTAAATAATTTGCGTCAGTATGGAAAGTTCTGATCCGTTCAGTTTTTTTCGTTGTGTGGCCGATGCTGCACCGTCATTTGGATCAGAGCATGGACAAATCGAGATGGTAGAGGTTGAGGAATTTCTAGGACGTGAGGGTTTAGGGTGGGCATCACGAGAACTCACCCATATCTTGGGAGACGGCAGACCCGAGGTGCAGTCGTGTTCGTGCTTCAGGGGCTGCCACGTGCTGTCCTTGCCGCCATCGCCTGTCAATGCCACTTCAGCGCAACGAGCATGGGACTGAGGGACGAAGCGAAGAGAAGGGAAGGAAGCGAGCTAATGACGTACCTATGTTCGGTATGTAATACCCTCCATTAAGAGTAGATATTTTCTTAAAATCAGTTATTTTGTTTCCTAATTAATGTGATTGATCAATTTAAGGTAAGGTTAATTAATTTAGATTTGATATTTAGATATTGATCGTGATTGATTCTTTCACATAAAGACATTACTAAAAATAACTTGCACCAGCATGGAAAGTTATGATCCGTTAAGATTTTTTTTCGTTGTGTGAGAGGGTGACGCGAAACTAAACCGGTGGGGTGCAGGAGGGACGAAAAAAACCAGCGAAATAAAACGGGTGGGAGGTGGGAGGAAGTACCAAAGAAGTACCAAAAAAGACCGGATGAGGTGGGAAGAAAATAAAACCCGGAACGCGACCTACCAACTGAGAAATTAGGAGTAGAGATTGGAGGTGGGAGGGAGGATGAAAAAAACCAGGGGAGGTGGGAGGAGGACAAAAATAAACCGTACAAGGCTACCAACTGCTCCATTAGGAGTAGAGATTGTTTGTGAAAATAACGTGCGACGACGACTTAGCGAGCGGATCCCCTTAAAAAAGACATAGCGAGCAGATTCCCTTAAAACTGGTAGAAATGGATACGATTGATGACGTTGATAAATAGTGATGAATGTTGGCATAATTTACTATCATTATGCATGGAAACAAATCATCAAGAAAAAGAATACTTCCTATTACTACACTCATAGGAAGCTTCCTAATCTCTGCTACCAAACAGTTTCTACCCAAACAAGGAAGGAAAGTTATGAACGTGATTCGAAAGGAAACAAATGTCATGAAGATTAATTAATTTAGATTTGATCTTTAGAGATTGATTGTGATTGATTCTTTTACATAAAGACATTACTAAATAATTTGCGTCAGTATGGAAAGCTCTGATCCGTTCAGTTTTTTTCGTTGTGTGGCCGGAGCTGCATCGTCATTTGGATCAGAGCATGGACAAATCGAGATGGTAGAGGTTGAGGAATTTCTAGGACGTGAGGGTTTAGGGTGGGCATCATGAGAACTCTCCCATATCTTGGGAGACGGCAGACCCGAGGTGCAGTCGTGTTCGTGCTTCAGAGGCTGCCACGTGCTGTCCTCGCCGCAATCGCCTGTCGATGCCACTTCAGCGCCACGAGCATGGTACTGAGGGACGAAGGGAAGAGAAGGGAAGGAAGCGAGCTAATGACGTACCTATATTTGGTATGTAATACCCTCCATTAAGAGTAGATATTTTCTTAAAATCGGTTATTTTGTTTCCTAATTAATGTGATTGAGCAATTTAAGGTAAGGTTAATTAATTTAGATTTGATATTTAGAGATTGATCGTGATTGATTCTTTCACATAAAGACATTACTAAAAATAACTTGCACCAGCATGGAAAGTTATGATCCGTTAAGATTTTTTTCGTTATGTGAGAGGGTGACGCGAAACTAAACCGGTGGGGTGCGGGAGGGACGAAAAAACCAGCGAAATAAAACGGGTGGGAGGTGGGAGGAAGTACGAAAGAAGTACCAAAAAAGACCAGGTGAGGTGGGAAGAAAATAAAACCCGGAACGCGACCTACCAACTGAGAAATTAGGAGTAGAGATTGGAGGTGGGAGGGAGGATGAAAAAAACCAGGGGAGGTGGGAGGAGGACAAAAATAAACCGTACGAGGCTACCAACTGCTCCATTAGGAGTAGAGATTGTTTGTGAAAATAACGTGCGGCGACGACTTAGCGGCGGATCCTTAAAAAGACATAGCGAGCAGATTCCTTAAAACTGGTAGAAATGGATACGATTGATGACGTTGATAAATAGTGATGAATGTTGGCATAATTTACTATCATCATGCATGGAAACGAATCATCAAGAAAAAGAATACTTCCTATTACTACACTCATAGGAAGCTTCCTAATCTCTGCTACCAAACAGTTTCTACCCAAACAAGGAAGGAAAGTTATGGACGTGATTCGAAAGGAAACAAACGTTATGAAGATTAATTAATTTAGATTTGATCTTTAGAGATTGATTGTGATTGATTCTTTTACATAAAGACATTACTAAATAATTTGCGTCAGTATGGAAAATTTTGATCCGTTCAGTTTTTTTCGTTGTGTGGCCGGAGCTGCATCGTCATTTGGATCAGAGCATGGACAAATCGAGATGGTAGAGGTTGAGGAATTTCTAGGACGTGAGGGTTTAGGGTGGGCATCACGAGAACTCACCCATATCTTGGGAGACGGCAGACCCGAGGTGCAGTCGTGTTCGTGCTTCAGGGGCTGCCACGTGATGTCCTCGCCGCAATCGCCTGTCGATGCCACTTCAGCGCCACGAGCATGGGACTGAGGGACGAAGGGAAGAGAAGGGAAGGAAGCGAGCTAATGACGTACCTATATTTGGTATGCAATACCCTCCATTAAGAGTAGATATTTTCTTAAAATCGGTTATTTTGTTTCCTAATTAATGTGATTGAGCAATTTAAGGTAAGGTTAATTAATTTAGATTTGATATTTAGAGATTGATCGTGATTGATTCTTTCACATAAAGATATTACTAAAAATAACTTGCACCAGCATGGAAAGTTATGATCCGTTAAGATTTTTTTCGTTGTGTGAGAGGGTGACGCGAAACTAAACCGGTGGGGTGCGGGAGGGACGAAAAAAACCAGCGAAATAAAACGGGTGGGAGGTGGGAGGAAGTACCAAAGAAGTACCAAAAAAGACCGGGTGAGGTGGGAAGAAAATAAAACCCGGAACGCGACCTACCAACTGAGAAATTAGGAGTAGAGATAAGTTGTCTGATTTTATTTTCCGTTTCAGTTGTTTTTCTTCTTCTTTTGCTCCACCAGGCATTGCTCGTTCAATGCCTGGCTGGGTCGGTTAATGTGTGGGACTAGGCGACTAGTGGTGCCGCATGATCCCCCTCGAGTGAATAGCATGAGAGAGACCGGCAGAAATCTTAGTCAAAATTTACCGTAACTCCTGCTAGTATGCATCTCAATAAAAGAAAGTGCTACTAAATTTGCATGCTGATTTCTGTTACAAACTCATCAATTGGCTACTTGCTCCAAACTACTTGCTCCAAACTATAAACTCATCAATAGGCTACTTGCTCCAAACTTCCAAGTCAAATGACCTAGTTCCAAACTATAAACATTACGCATTTGGAGCAACTTTGTTTTTGTTCAATTGTGTGTGTGTGTGTGAGCGTGTGCACGTGCCATTGCTTTCTTTATCTGGATGCATGTGTGTATCCTTATGTGTGTTGGTGTGTATGCATGTGTGGGTGCGTTGGCGTACGTCCACGTGTGTATGTGAGGATTGTGAGATGAGAGTCAGGTGAGTTGTAATTCATCTTTGATGTGTTGAGCAACGATTATCTTCAACATTGTTGTTGTGCCGTTTGTACACGGGATATAGCATGAACAACGTATATATGCAAATTTTAGAGGCAGAAGCGTATACTCCCATGTGCCAGAGTGAATTTCCACTATTTTTTTAGTGTGCAGTTTTATATGTACAAATATGAAGATATTTTAAAAATATACAGAAAACTATGGACTCACATGCAATTTTTTTGTATAAGTTGCTTTGAAATATCTTAGATATAGTATATGAATATACTTAATGATAAAGTAGTATATATATACTATCACATGATAGTATATGAGACATGTGGGGTAATTACCCTGGATGGTAGGATATATTTTCTCTATGTATATGTTATTTATAAATTTAATAGGTAAAGTCATATTATCATTCTCAAAAGAGGGCGCTCTTGTGGGGAACACTTTCGTTTTTTATGTCTAATAGACCCAACAAAGTCGAGAGCAAAGATGGGGATGTTAACACGCAACTGTTGTCAGTCTAGCTATAGTGTATATTAAAAGTTAAGTGTTCCCTATACCTTTCATACACAATAATAATTTAAAGTTAGAAACAGCCGTGTTAAATCATATGGAAACGTAGGGATTGCAACGAGTCAAAATAAACATGTCGCATTAGTGACACGTATTCACACTTTCTGTTAACATTTTTTGTTGTTTAAATAAAGGATATTTGTCTGCATTAACTTTGTCATGGTAAACGAGCATATATATATTACAACATTATCTGTTTGTTTTGGTTTCGAGAGACAAGACATGAACACCTGAATGAAAACAAAAAAGGTTAACTGTAAATGCTCATAGAAGACGACAAGCAACATTACATAGTATGAGGTTCCCGTGGATCACACTTCTCTATGTACTCGCAAGAATGAAAACACTTGACTAGACGATGATAAACCGTCAGAATAGGTGAACATCTTTTGAACAATGAAACATATGGCTAACGTGGCGCTGCAACAGAAACTGCATTATCAGTTCAGCTGAATATATATGTTTGCACCTCACTTCAATATCTCTTACTTTTTGAAAACGGTATTTGCCTTTCACAGAGGTTTATCGTAATGTGCCTACAAGTTAATAACCGCCAGAAGCAAAGGCAAGGTGAAAATGAAAATATTGTAAGACTGTTGTGACAAGAATTAAAGTATGCTAGAACTGAAGTAAAAACAAGAGAGTAAATGAAAGTGATGTGAACTTCAATAGGGCTCATGCATAGTCTGGATTCACTACTATTGTGTTTGCTACGTAATTGTGCAAATGCTCAATTAATCTAAGTTCAAATAACTAATCCACTTTATATGTTTTCATGCGTGGGCGGAGCCAAAATAAAGATATATGCATGCTGCCACAACTCCGTATCTACAGACGCCACCACCATCCCTTCCCCTCCCACGTGAAGGCGACAATGATTAAGGGTGTACCTGTGGACGTGGCTTAATGCTTTGAGGTCACCGATTATTCCCCTTATGAAACATTCTACAAAGGAGGGAGATAACTTTAGTCATCGCAACACCTCCTCGTGTTGGGGAACATAGCATGCAATTTCAAAAATTTCCTACGCTCATGCAATATCTATCCAGGAGATGCATAGCAACGAGAGGGATGGAGTGTGTCTACGTACCTTCGTAGACCAAAAGCGGAAGCGTTTGACAATGCGGTTGATGTAGCCGAACTTCTTCTAGCTCCGACCGATCAAGTACCGAATGTACGGCACCTCCGAGTTCTACACACGTTCAGCTCGATGACGTTCCTCGCCCTCTTGATCCAGCAATGTGTCGAGGAAGTAGATGAGTTCCGTCAGCATGACGGTGTGGTGATGGTGATAGTGAAGTGACCCGCGTACGACTTCACCTAAGCACTGCGACAATATGACCAGGGGGTGTAAACTGTGGAGGGGGGCGCCGCACATGACTAACAGTTGATGTTGTGTGTTCTAGGCGCCCCCTCCCCACGTATATATAGGTGGGAGGGGGAGGGAGCAGCAAGGGCGCGCCCCAAGTGGGAGGAATCCTACTTGGGGTCCTCCCCAATTCGGCCTCCTCGCTTTCCATATTTGTCAGAGGGGGAAAAGGGAAGAGGAAGGAGAGAAGGAAAGGGGGGGCGGACCCCCTCTTTCCCTTCCCCCACTCGGCCTCCTGCCATGGGGGGGGGCACCCCTTGTGGGCTGGTGTGCTCCCCTCTTATGGCCCATATCTTTCCCCTGGGGGTTCCGGTAACCCCCCAGTACTCCGATAAATACCCGATACACTCCGGAACACTTCCGGTTGCCGAATACTATCATCCTATATATCAATATTTACCTCTCGACCATTTTGAGACTCCTCGTCATGTCCGTTTCTCATCCGGGACTCCGAACAACATTTGGTCACCAAATCACATAACTCATATACTACAATATCGTCATCGAACGTTAAGCGTGCGAACCCTATGGGTTCGAGAACTATGTAGACATGACCGAGACACCTCTCTAGTCAATAACCAATATCGGAACCTGGATGCTCATATTGGCTCCTACATATTCTACGAAGATCTTTACTGGTCTAACCGTTATGACAACATACGTTATTCCCTTTGCCCATCGGTATGTTACTTGCCCGATCGATCGTCGGTATCTTCATACCTAGTTCAATCTCATTACTGGCAAGTCTCTTTACTCGTTCCATAATGCATCATCCTGCAACTAACTCATTAGTCACTTTGCTTGCAAGGCTTCTTATGATGTGCATTACCGAGAGGGCCCATAGATACCTCTCAATCCTAATCTCGATCTATGCCAACCCAAAAAACACCTTCGGAGATACCTGTAGAGCATCTTTATAATCACCTAGTTACATTGTGACATTTGATAGCACACAAGGCATTCCTCCGGTATCTGGGAGTTGCATAATCTCATAATCGAAGGAATATGTATTTGACATGAAGAAAACAATAGCAATAAAACTGAACGATCATTATGCTAAGCTAACGGATGGGTCTTGTCATGTGATCTCGTTCATCAAATGACAACACGTGTCTATGGTTAGGAAACTTAACCATCTTTGATTAACGAGCTAGTCTAGTAGAGGCTTACTAGGGACACGGTGTTTTGTCTATGTATCCACACATGTATCAAGTTTCCGGTTAATACAATTCTAGCATGAATAATAAAGATTTATCATGATATAAGGAAATATAAAATAACAACTTTATTATTGCCTTTAGGGCATATTTCCTTCAGTCGCCCACTTGCACTAGAGTTAATAAACTGGTTCACATCGCCATGTGATTTAACACCAATAGTTCACATCTTTATGTGATTAACACCCACATCGCCATGTGACCAACACCCAAAGGGTTTACTAGAGTCAATAATCTAGTTCACATCGCTATGTGATTAACACCCAAAGACTACTAAGGTGTGATCATGTTTTGCTTGTGAGAGAATTTTAGTCAACGGGTCTGCTGCATTCAAATCCGTATGTATTTTGCAAATTTCTATGTCTACAATGCTCTGCATGGAGCTACTCTAGCTAATTGCTCCCACATTCAATACATATCTAGATTGAGACTTAGAGTCGTCTAGATCAGTGTCAAAGCTTGCATCGACGTAACTCTTTACGATGAACTCTTTATCACCTCCATAACCAAGAAACATTTCCTTAGTCCTCTTTAGGTACCTAAGTATAATTTTGACCACTATCCAGTGATCCACTCCTGGATCACTATTGTACCCCCTTGCTAAACTCGTATCAAGGCACACAATTGGTTTGGTACACAGCATGGCATACTTTATAGAACCTATGACTGAGGCATAGGGAATGACTTTCATTCTCTCTCTATCTTCTGTCGTGGTCGTGTTTTGAGTCTTACTCAACTTTACACCTTGTAACACAGGCAAGAACCCTTTCTTTGACTGATCCATTTTGAACTTCTTCAAAACTTTATCAAGGTATGTGCTATGAAAGTCCTATTAAGCGTCTTGATCTATCTTTATAGATCTTGATGCCCAATATATAAGCAGCTTCACCGAGGTCTTTCATTGAAAAACTTTTATTCAAGTATCCTTTTATACTATCCAGAAATTCTACATCATTTCCAATCAATAATATGTCATCCACATATATTATTAGAAATGCTGTAGAGCTCCCACTCACTTTCTTGTAAATACAGACTTCTCCGAAAGTCTGTATAAAACCATATGCTTTGATCACCTCATCAAAGCGTATATTCCAACTCCGAGATGCTTGCACAAGTCCATGGATGGATCGTTGGAGCTTGCACACCTTGTTAGCACCTTTAGGATCGAAAAAACATTCTGGTTGCATCATGTACAACTCTTCTTAGAGAAATGTATTAAGGAATGAAGTTTTGACGTCCATTTGCCATATTTCATAATCATAAATGCGGCAATTTCTAACATGATTCAGACAGACTTAAGCATCGCTACGAGTGAGAAAGTCTCATCGTAGTCAACTCCTTGAACTTGTCAAAAACTTTTTGCAAGAAGTCGACCTTTATAGACAGTAAAATTACCATCAGCGTCAGTCTTCTTCTTGAAGATCCATTTATTCTCTATGGGTCGCCGATCATTGGGCAAATCCACCAAAGTCCACACTTTGTTCTCATACATGGATCATATCTCAGATTTCATGGCCTCAAGCCATTTATCATAAACTAGGCTCATTATAGCCTCTTCATAGTTCATAGGTTTGCCATGGTCCAGTAACATGACTTCCAGAACAGGATTACTGTACCACTCTGGTGTCGATCGTGTTCTAGTTGACCTACGAGGTTCGGTAGTTGTCGTGGGATTGTCACGGCAGATGTCCTCTTGCAAGGACTTAGTCGTGGAGCCATCGCAACTAGGAAGCTTAAAGGGGTTAATTCGGGACAAAGGACACGAGAGATTTATACTAGATCGGCCCCTTACGGTGAAGGTAAGGCCTATGTCTAGTTGGGTTGGTATTGCTTGATGTTTCGATGACCAGGGAGCGAGATACGCTATGCCCGGTTCTCGATGAGTTGTTTCTTACCCTAAGCCGCCGGCGAGTCGTCCCCTTATATACATGGGTTGACGCCCTGCGGCTTACAGAGTCCTGGCCGGCTCATAAACAGTGTCCGGCTCGGTGACTAGTTAAATCTACCTTATGATACAAGTCATGCCATTATGACGGTTTACTATGACGGGCCTTAAGTCGCTGGTGGGCTTTAGACCCTTTATTGAACCTCCATCTTCATACTTGGTCTTGGGCTTCTTCTGATAAATCTCTCTTTGCATAACCCGGCCCCTCATAGACGGCTTATACAAATAGTTACATCCCCAACATTAGGCCCAGATTGATTTGAAATGGTTCATGTCAATCTTAAAATACCTTGAGAAATAAGCCTTCGGTCTTCTGTCTGTGCAAAAGGGTTTAACCCGCCATGACATCATCTTCTGGATCCACGTTAACCCATCGTGACGTCATCTCCAATTAAATCCTTATTTTATTCTGCTATATCTTCAACGGATCTTTGCCTTTACTAATCGTCTCGAAACCCGAGGCGTCGAGGTCGCTAGATAATGATATTCAATCTCCTCGTTTCTCGTGCCGTCACAGTCAGCCCTTCCCTATAAATAGGCTCGACCTAGGTCCTTTTCATTTTCTCCCTCAGTCGTCTTCCTCTTCTCCCTGCCTCCCTGTTACTCGAGCTCTGCCGCCGCCACCGTCGAGCTCCTCGTCTTCTCCAACTCAGGCCGCTGCATCAACCTGACCTATCCACAGAAACGCGACGGAACCCTGCAGCAGCTCTACATTTGTAATCCCCTTTCCTTTCCTGCGTTTAGATCGGCACTGCGGCCTCTCGAGTTCGTCGGTGTTCATCGCCGCCCGTTGCAAACCCTTGATATTTTTCCTTTCTCGTGCTCCTTTTTGATCTTTAGATAGCTAGAACTACTGCGGTGGCTGTTCCACATCCATCTCGAATAGAAACAGATCTCAGTTCCCTTGTTTAAAGGCCTCCTTCGAGTGTATGAACTTCTCTGTACTGGTTTTAGATCTAGAAATGTTTCTTTTCAGCGCAATTGTTTGATCCAAAATAATAGTTGAAACTTGTGAAACTTGTTTGTTCCACACTTAACCAAAAATCTGCACCTGTTGACTCTGTTCAACCACGATAGTCCATACAGCCAGTTTTAAGATAATGACATTGTTTGGTAAACCTTGCTTGCTTCCGGCGATTTAAGAAAATTTAACTGCCTTTGATACTTGTAGCGACTTAAATACCACTGAATAATTACCCATATGTCATTAGGCCCCTTCTTAAGCCGCCGTTTCGAATAGTTTCACGATGTCCTCCTCCGGGTTATAAGTTGAACCAGAAATTTTTCTTTTGTCATAGGTTTCAATTTGCCTAATGACACCCAAGGCTCCCAAACCTCCGGTGACCTGTAACTGGGTCAAGTCCGTCGTTACAAAAAGCACTTTGTCTGATTTTGTGAAATCCGGCCATCTGCCCAAGAAGGAGGTCATGTCTTATCGTGCTCCTAACCCGTCAGAGGAGAAGCCTCAACCCAAGGAGGGGGAGGTGATCGTGTTTACTGATCACACGAACCGGGGCTTCGCTCCACCCGGTTCAAAATTCTTCAGGGATGTTTTGCATTTCTTTGATCTCAGACCTCAAGACATCGGGCCCAATTATGTGTCAAATATTTGCAACTTCCAAGTCTTCTGCAAGGTGTACCTTGGAGGAGAACCCAACTTACTTTTATCCAGAGAATTGTTTTACTTAAACCGGCAGAACGAACGCGCCAACGGGCCTAGTCTGGAACTTGGTGGCATCTCGATTCAGCGGCGGAGAGACTGCCCTTTTCCTTATGCTGAACTACCGAGTATCCAAAGGATTGGAATCAGACGTGGTTCTACTGCCAGGACACTTCTCCGGCTGAGGAAAATCCTCTGCCCAGCTTCCACGCCTTGCGCCTTGAATCCAACCACCCGCTGCCGGATAAACTGACTGCTGTTGAACGTCTGCCACTCGCTCCCACCATTAGTAAAATCAAACCTCTTTTGGGAAATGGCTTAAATGGCATTGACCTAGTCCGAGTCTGGGTTGCTTGGCGAGTGATTCCGTTAAGCCGCCGCCCCGGCTTAATGTGCACTTACTCAGGCGAGAAGAATGACCCACTGCGTCATAGTCCTGACGACTTACCAGATGATGTGGTGGAGGCTACGACCCAGACGTTGTTGAAAGAGGGCACGGTGACTAGTAATGCCTTTGGCTTACTTCCTTTCTGCAAGAAGAACCCAGCCCCTGCAGTAAGTCATCAACCTCAACAACTACTCCTTACTGTGTTATACCTTGCTTTTATTTATAACCCTTTACCGTTTTTTTTCTCAGGCCAATGACAACTTCTGGAAGGTCAAGTACGACCATGAGGCTGCCAAACAAGCCAGAGCGGCCAAGAGAACTGAAAGAAAAGCCGCCAAAACATGAACTTCAAGGAAGAGGAAGCCAAGCGCTTCAGATTTACTCAAATTGGACGACACTTCTGACAATGAAGAAGAGGTAATCCTTAATTCTCCTGACTCTTTTATCATTATTTTATTGACATTCTATCCTTTCAGGAGGATACGGGGAACAACCAAGCGGTTGACGAAGAGGTAACTATAATCTCCTCCGACTCAAAGCCTTTGCCAAAGCAAAAAATCCGAAGGGTGACCCAGAAAGTAAGATTTTCACATCCTCTAGCTTATCAAGATCCTCAATTTCTTTTGAAGCAACAGACTCATGAAAACCGGAGGCATACTCGGACCTCCAAGGATACAGAACTCTCCTCCGGCTTACCTGATGTAACCAGGAAGCGCCAAACTGAGGTTATCTCCGACTTATATTCTGCTTTCCCCTTAGCGGGCTTAATACGTCCTCCTCTCAATTCATCTGACTCAAATTATCAGGAGACCTCACCTTCCTCCGGCGAGTCTATGCAATCCAACATGCCGGCTTTCAAAACCGCCCCCGGGTAATGTAAACTTATTTACCTTATATTTTACTGTACTCATGTTTTTGTACTCACCCTTCTGCCTTGTCCACAGCGTGCAAGTGAAGCCCAGTAAGAGGGCAAAAAAGAATAAGCCGTCCCAAGATCCGGTCATAACTGAACCGGAACTCGGAACAGCTGCCCCTGACACTTCCACTCATCAACTGCCGCCTGAACCGGTTTATGATATTCCAGCACCAACCTCTGATCCGCCCGCTGAGGAAACTCTTGGCGGTTCTGATAAACCGGAAATTCCTAGCCCGGCCAAGACAACTGATCCGGAAGTTGAAATTCTCAAGACTAAGTTTGTCGAGCCGGGTCAGCCCACTATCCTTGCCAAGTGCTCTGCCAAGGAGGAGCTTTTGGAGCACCGAAAGGCCAAGTTAGACATTGCAGAGTATACTCATTTGAGTATTGGGGATATCGTCTCTGGCTATATCAGTCAAGCATATAGCAGACGCGACCTGGAAATTGACATGGTGAGGCAGATACAGCAAAAATCTGAGGTATGACCTCTGTTACTTTTCCTTAACCATACTTACTGTACCAGCCCCCAAGTCTATTGCTTATAAGTAAATATGTTGTAGACTTAGAAAATTGCCTAACACAGCTTGTCCGGCTTGGAAAGAAAGTTATTTAACCCGATTGTAGCATGATACTTTGAACTTGCGATACACATTAGCCCCCAAGTGTCAAGCATCTTTGCTTGCAAAGTGCTTGGGACTTAAATTTCCATGAACCAGCGTAGCAATTTAAAGTTCTTCAGTATACATTAGCCCCCAAGTGTCAAGTACCTTTGCTTGCAAAGTGCTTGGGACTTAATGTTTATCTTATAATGATTCTGACTATAACCCGGCATCAATACAGGACACCATAAGTCAATTTGAATCAGAGGTTGCTAACCTGAAGAATCGCCTGGCAGCCCAAGAACTTGAAATCCAAAAGGCCAACTCCAAGTTTGAATTTAGTATCTCTGAACAAGAGAAGTTGAAGAAAAACTTTGCAACAGATAAGAAAAACTGGACTGATGAAAAGGCTTCACTGGTGACCCGGGCCGAGACTGCAAAGGCATTGCTTGTAGAAGCAACAGCGGAGCTGTCCGTCTTAAAGCGCCAGATATCTCAAATGGTCTCAGCAATCTTTGGTAAGTTACTCATATAAACTTTAAACTTTGCAAACCTTCTTTCAATGATTACTTCAATTGTCACCTCCGACTCACCTTATGTTTAATAATGCAGGCCCCAGGAGCACAAACCTCAAGCAGAACATGTTGATCAAGCTGAAGGCGGTTTATACTCTAGTGGAACAGCTCTACACTGGGTCACAATGTGCATTGGCCGTTGTAGCTTTATCAAATGACGTTCCTCACCTCCTGCAAGACATGCTGAAGCGGCTTGCTGTGTTACCTCAGTGGGTCCAAGATCTAAGCCGGGCATCCGCAAGAGCCGGGGCCATAGCCGCGTTGAGCCGGGCGAAAGCATGGATTCCAGAACTAGACCCGGCCGACCTCGCTCTTGGATACCCGAGTCTGAAAGAGGATGGGACCTTATTTGATGAACAAGATTTCACCGCCTGTGTCAAAGATATACGCCCCGTGGCTACTCTTATTGGGAACGATACTGATCTTACCAAATATCAGCCGGGTTATGATAGCGAGAATCGGAGAATCCCAACGCCTCTTTAAGACGACGTCAGCCTGATCCCTCCAATCCGTAAGCATACCTTTGCCCCTGAAGTCAACCCAGCCAGTTTAATAGATGACGAAGCTGAGTTTGAAGCCTTGAGTGGCATTGACTGGGCATCGTCCACCTTCCAGGACAGGGCAGCCGACGGAGAGGCGGAGAAGGATAACCCGGATTCTTCAAGCCAACCAAATGCGTGAACCGCCAGGCGTCATATGTTTATGTCTTTGTAAAAACAATGCTTCATTATTCAGACTCGGGGAGTCTTGTAATAGGGTAGGAAAAACCTCTCAACTTTTGCCATGCCTTCGCGCACGTTTATGGCGCTCAATATTTCCTTAAGCCGCCATCGCTATATCCTTCCAGCTTATATTGATCTTCTATTTCCTTTATGTTAAACAAAAAAATTGCTCGCCTTGTCCTGCGATCCTTTTGGTAATCCCGCATGCTTATATGACCCAACCCATGCGGGTAAATTTGACTCCTGAAAGTTGGAACATATAATGTTCACCTGGCACTTAACAACATGGGGTGATCAATATTAAGCCGGAAGAACAAAAACCATCTCATAGTGCTTTCAAGAAGGTCTCAAGATAGTCAAGTAATTATGCTTATGAAATATAATGGATAATAAAAAATATTCAAAGGCTTCTGATTCGAATAGGATCAGTAAACCGTTCCAAAGGGGTTAAGCTAAGATTCGGATATGATTATATAGCCCCTAGTGGCTCTGGCGATGCCGATCAAGCGGGTATCGACAGCTATGTTCTCTTTGGTTCGAATACAACCTATGTTTGAACAGGAAGCCCCCAAGTGACCATAAGAGTTGTTTAATGACGCTGATTCGAATACGATCCATGTCAGACCCAAAGGGGTTAAGCTATGATTCAAATATGATCAAGAAGCCCCCAAATGGGTTTGGCAGTATGTCGATCAAGTGGGTATTGACAGCTATGTTCTCTTTGGTTTGAATACGACCTATGTTTGAACAGGAAGCCCCCAAGTGATCATGGCTAGATTCAGATATGATCATAAGCCGGACCAAAGGGAAAGCCGGATTCAGATATGATCCGCTCCCTATTGGTTGTTTCCACCACCTGATAAAGAAGACATATAAACCTTTCAGGGTGAAAAGGACAGAGGTCCTGCTTTATTGCTTTATATAATATATACATCGTCAGAATATATACATCTTGAGAGCCGGTGGCTTAAGTATAGTAAGGCCAAAGATGAGGGATATTCCACGGCCGGCAGGTCTCCTCCTCCGACTTACGTGAGTCTTTGTGCTCTCGAACATCGATGAGGTAGTATGACCCATTGTTCAGATTCTTGCTGACCACAAAGGGTCCTCCCAAGGTGGGGACAGCTTGTGCATATCAGACTGATCCTGGATGAGCCGGAGCACTAAGTCGCCTTCCTGAAAGGTTCTGCTTCTAACCCAGCGGCTGTGATAGCAGCGCAGGTCTTGCTGGTAAATCGTCGAGCGGGCTATTGCCAAGTCTTGCTCCTTATCCAATAAATCAAGTGCATCCTAACGAGCTTTTTCGTTATCAACCTCAATGTAAGCCGCCACGCGGGGTGAGTCATGCCGGATGTCACTTGGCAGGACCGCCTCTGCTCCGTACACCATGAAGAAAGGTGTGTAACCTGTAGATCTGTTAGGCGTAGTATTGATACTCCAAAGCACAGAGGGTAACTCCTCCACCCAACAACCCGGCGTTCGCTGTAAGGGGACCAAGAGCCAGGGTTTAATACCCTTCAAAATTGTTGGAAATATGCCCTAGAGGCAATAATAAAAGTATTATTATATTTCCTTGTTCATGATAATTGTCTTTTATTCATGCTATAACTGTATTATCCGGAAATCGTAATACACGTGTGAATACATAGACCACAATATGTCCCTAGTGAGCCTCTAGTTGACTAGCTCGTTGTGATCAATAGATAGTCATGGTTTCCTGGCTATGGACATTGGATGTCGTTGATAACGGGATCACATCATTAGGAGAATGATGTGATGGACAAGACCCAATCCTAAGCATAGCACAAAGATCGTGTAGTTCATTTGCTAGAGCTTTTCCAATGTCAAGTATCTCTTCCTTAGACCATGAGATCGTGTAACTCCGGATACCGTAGGAGTGCTTTGGGTGTATCAAGCGTCACAACGTAATCGGGTGACTATAAAGGTGCACTACAGGTATCTCCGAAAGTGTCATTGGGTTGACACGGATCGAGATCGGATTTGTCACTCCGCAAACGGAGAGGTATCTCTGGGCCCACTCGGTAGTACATCATCATAATGTGCACAATGTGACCAAGGGGTTGATCACGGGATGATGTGTTGCGGACGAGTAAAGAGACTTGCGAACGAGATTGAACCAGGTATCGGTATACCGACGATCGAATCTCGGGCAAGTAAAATACCACTAGACAAAGGGAATTGTATACGGGATCGACCGAGTCCTTGACATCGTGGTTCATCCGATGAGATCATCGTGGAACATGTGGGAGCCAACATGGGTATCCAGATCCGCTGTTGGTTATTGACCGGAGAACGTCTCGGTCATGTCTACATGTCTCCCGAACCCGTAGGGTCTACACATAAGGTTCGATGGCGCTAGGGTTACAAAGGAAGTTTGTATGTGGTTACGAATGTTGTTCGAGTCCTGGATGAGATCCCGGACGTCACGAGGAGTTCGGAATGGTCCGGAGGTAAAGATTTATATATGGGAAGTCCTATTTTGGTCACCGGAAAATGTTCGGGATTTTTCGGTATTGTACCGGAAGGTTCTAGAAGGTTCGGAGTGGGGCCCACCTGCATGGGGGACCCACATGAACGTGGGTAGTGGGGGCAAGGCCCCACACCCCTGGTCAAGCGCACCAAGATCCCCCTTAGAAGGAATAAGATCATATCCCAAGGGATAAGATCAAGATCCCTAAAGGGGGATAACAATCGATGGGGAAGGAAATGATGGGATTTCTTTCCTCCCACCTTGGCCAACGCCCCAATGGACTTGGAGGGCAAGAAACCAGCCCCTCCACCCCTATATAAAGTGGGGAGACGATGGGAGCTCAACACGAGTTCGGCGCAGCCCTCCCTCTCCCAAGTACTCCTCCTCTCCGCGGTGCTTGGCGAAGCCTGCAGGACTGCCACGCCTCCACCACCACCACGCCGTCGTGCTGCTGCTGGACGGAGTCTTCCCAACCTCTCCTCTCCGCTTGCTGGATCAAGGCATGGGAGGCGTCACCGGGCTGTACGTGTGTTGAGCGCGGAGGTGCCGTCCGTTCGGCACTAGGATCTCCGGTGATTTGGATCACGGCAGTCGACTCCTTCAACCCCGTTCTCTTGAGCGCTTCCGCTTAGCGATCTACAAGGGTATGTAGATGCACTCTCCTTCTCTTGTTGCTAGAATCTCAATAGATTGATCTTGGTGATGCGTAGAAAATTTTGAATTTCTGCTACGTTCCCCAACAGTGGCATCATGAGCTAGGTCTATTGCGTAGATTCTTTGCACGAGTAGAACACAAAGTAGTTGTGGGCGTTGATGTTGTTCAATATGCTTACCGTTACTAGTCCAATCTTGTTTCGACGGTATTGTGGGATGAAGCGGCCGGACCAACCTTACACGCTCTTCGTGAGACAGGTTCCACCGATTGACATGCACTTCGTGCATAAGGTGGCTAGCGGTGCCGCTCTCCCATTTTAGTCGGAACGGATTCGATGAAAAGGGTCCTTATGAAGGGTAAATAGCAATTGGCATATCACGTTGTGATTTTGCGTGGTAAGAAACGTTCTTGCTAGAAACCCATAGCAGCCATCAGAAACATGCAACAACAATTAGAGGACGTCTAACTTGTTTTTGCAGGGTATGCTATGTGATGTGATATGGCCAAGAAGAATGTGATGAATGATATGTGATGTATGAGATTGATCATATTCTTGTAATAGGATTCACGACTTGCATGTCGATGAGTATGACAACCGGCAGGAGCCATAGGAGTTGTCTTAATTTATTGTATGACCTGCGTGTCATTGAACAACGCCATGTAATTACTTTACTTTATTGCTAACAGGTAGCCATAGTAGTAGAAGTAATAGTTGGCGAGACAACTTCATGAAGACACGATGATGGAGATCATGATGATGGAGATCATGGTGTCATGCCGGTGACGATGATGATCATGGAGCCCCGAAGATGGAGATCAAAAGGAGCAAAATGATATTGGCCATATCATGTCACTATTGGATTGCATGTGATGTTTATCATGTTTATACATCTTGTTTACTTAGGACGACGGTAGTAAATAAGATGATCCCTTACAAAATTTCAAGAAGTGTTCTCCCCTAACTGTGCACCGTTGCTACAGTTCGTCGCTTCTAAGCACCACGTGATGATCGGGTGTGATGGATTCTTACATTCACATACAACGGGTGTAAGACAGTTTTACACAGCGAAAACACTTAGGGTTAACTTGACGAGCCTAGCATGTACAGACATGGCCTCGGAACACGGAGACCGAAAGGTCGAGCATGAGTCGATAGTAGATCGATCAACATGAAGATGTTCATCGATGATGACTAGTCCGTCTCACGTGATGATCGGACACGGCCTAGTTGACTTGGATCATGTAATCACTTAGATGACCGGAGGATGTCTATCGAGTGGGAGTTCATAAGATGAACTTAATTATCCTGAACATAGTCAAAAGATCTTTGCAAATTATGTCGTGGCTCGCGCTTTAGTTCCACTGTTTAGATATGTTCCTAGAGAAAATATGGTTGAAAGTTGACGATGGCGATTATGCGGACAGAGAAAGCTTATGTGCTTAATGCACCGCCAAGATATGTTGAACCCCAAACGTCGTGCGTGGATGTTGCGAACATCGGACATACACGTTTTGATAACTACGTGATAGTTCAGTTAAACGGTTTAGAGTTGAGGCACCAAAGACGTTTTTCAAAACGTCACGGAACATATGAGATGTTTTCGAGGGCTGAAATTGGGATTTCAGGCTCGTGCCCACGTCAAGAGGTATGAGACCTCCAGCGATTTTCTTAGCCAGCAAACTAAGGGAGGAAAGCTCAATCGTTGAGCTTGTGCTCAGATTGTCTGAGTGCAACAATCACTTGAATTGAGTGGGAGTTGATCTTCCAGATGAGATAGTGATGTTTCTCCAAAGTCATTACCACCAAGCTGCTAGAGCTTCATGATGAGCTATAACATATCAGGGATAGATATGATGATCCTTGAGGTATTCCCGATGTTTGACACCGCGAAAGTAGAAATCAAGAAGGAGCGTCAATTGTTGATGGTTGGTGAAACCACTAGTTTCAAGAAGGGCAAGGGCAAGAAGGGATACTTCATGAAACGGCAAATCAGCTGCTGCTCCAGTGAAGAAACCCAAGGTCGAACCCAAACCCGAGACTAAGTGCTTCGTGATAAGGGAACAACCATCGGAGCGGAATTACCCTAGATACTTGGTAGATGAGAAGGCTGGCAAGGTCGATAGAAGTATATTGGATATACATTATGTTAATGTGTACTTTACTAGTACTCCTAGTAGCACCAGGTATTAGATACGGTTTGGTTGCTAAGTGTTAGTAACTCGAAATAAAAGAGCTACGGAATAAACGGAGACTAGCTAAAGGTGAGCTGACAATATGTGTTGGAAGTATTTCCAAGGTTGATGTGATCAAGCATCGCACGCTCCCTCTACCATCGAGATTTGGTGTTTGCGTTGAGCATAGACATGATTGGATTATGTCTATCGCAATACGGTTATTCATTTAAGGAGAGTAATGGTTACTCTATTTATTTGAATAATACCTTCAATGGTATTGCACCTAAAGGAATGGTTTATTGAATCTCGATCGTAGTGATACACATTTTCATGCCAAAAGGTATAAGATAGTAATGATAGTACCACTTACTTGTGGCACTGCCATGTAAGTCATATTGGTGTAAAACGCATGAAGAAGCTCCATGTTGATGGATCTTTGGACTAACTCGTTTTTGAAAAGTTTGAGACATGCGAACCATGTCTATTGGTGTATACGCATGAAGAAACTCCATGCAGATGGATCGTTTGGACTCACTTGATTTTGAATCACTTGAGATATGCAAATCATACCACATGGGCAAGATGACTAAAAAGCCTCGTTTTTCAAAAAATGGAACAAAATAGCAACTTGTTGGAAGTAACACATTTTGATGTGTGCAGTCCAATGAGTCTTTGAGGCATCAAATGAATATCGTTATGTTCTTACTTCACGATGATTCGAGTAGATGTAGAGTATATTTACTTGATGAAACACAAGTCTGAATTATTGAATGGTTCAAGTAATTTCAGAGTGAAGTTGAAGATCATCGTGACAAGAGGATGAAATGTCTATGATATGATCATAGAGATGAGTATCTGAGTTACGAGCTTTGGCACGCAATTAAGACATTGTGGAAATTGTTTTCAAAATTAATACCGCCTGGAACACCATAGTTTGATGGTGTGTCCGAACATCATAGTTGCACCCTATTGGATATGGTGCGTACCATGATGTCTCTTATCGAATTACCACTATTGTTTATGGGTTAGGCATTAGAGACAACCACATTCACTTTAAATAGGGCACCACGTAATTCCGTTGAGATGACACCGTATGAACTATGGTTTAGAGAAACCTAAGCTGCCATTTCTTAAAAGGTTTGGGGCTGCGACGCTTATGTGAAAAAGTTTCAGGTTGATAAGCTCGAACCCAAAGCGGATAAAATGCATCTTCATAGGACACCCAAAACAGTTGGGTATACCTCCTAATTCAGATCCGAAAGCAATAGGGATTGTTTCTTGAATCGGGTCCTTTCTCGAGGAAAAGTTTGTCTCGAAAAGTTGAGTGGGAGGATGGTGGAGACTTGATATGGTTATTGAACCGTCACTACAACTAGTGTGTAGCAGGGCACAGGAAGTTGTTCCTGTGGCACCTACACCAATTGAAGTAGAAGCTTATGATAGTGATCATGAAACATCGGATCAAGTCACTACTGCACCTCGTGGGGTGACAAGGATGCATACTACTTTAGAGTGGTACAAGAATCCTGTCTTGAAGGTCATGTTGCTAGACAACAATGAACCTCGAGCTATGGAGAAGCAATGGTGGGCCCAAATTCCAACAAATGGTTAGAAGCCATGAAATCCGAGATAGGATCCATGTATCGTAACAAAGCATGGACTTTGGTGGACTTGCCGATGATCGGCAAGCCATTAAGATAAATGGATCTTTAAGAAGAAGACGGATGTGGACGGTAATGTCACCGTCTATGAAGCTCGACTTGTAGCGAAGAGTTTTTTCACAAGTTCAAAGAGTTGACTACGATGAGATTTTCTCATCCGTAGCGATGCTTAAGTCCGTCGGAATCATGTTAGCAATAGCTGCATTTATGAAATCTGGCGGATGGATGTCAAAATGAGTTTCCTTACCGGTTTAAATGAGGAAAGGTTGTATGTGATACAATCGAAAGGTTTTGTCGATCCTAAGGATGCTAAAAGGTATGCTAGCTCCAGCGATCCTTATAAGGATTGGAGTAAGCATCTCGGAGTTGGAATATGTACTTTGATAAGATGATCAAAGATTTTGGGTTTATACAAATTTATGAGAAACTTGTATTTCCAAAGATGTGAGTGGGAGCACTATAGAATTTCTGATGAGTATATGTTGTTGACATATTGTTGATCAGAAATGATGTAGAATTTTCTGTAAAGCATATAGGGTTACTTGAAAAGTGTTTTTCAATAGAAAACCTGGATTAAGCTACTTGAACATTGAGCATCAAGATCTATGAGGATAGATCAAAAACGCTTAATGGTACTTTCAAATGAGCATATACCTTAACATGATGTTGAAGGTGTTCAAGATGGATCACTCAAGAAGGAGTTCTTGCCTGAGTTGAAAGGTATGAAGTTAAGACTTAAAGCTCGACCACAGCAGAAAAGATAGAAAGGACGAAGGTCGCCCCTATGTTTTCGCACGTAGGCTCTATAGTATGCTATGCTTTGTGTACCGCACCGAAGTGTGCCTTGCCATGAGTCACTCAAGGGTACAAGAATGATCCAGAATGGATCATTGGACAGCGATCAAAATTGTCCTTGGAGTAAATAAGGACATGTTTCTCGATTATGGAGGTGATAAAGAGTTCGGCGTAAAGTGTTACGTCGATGCAAGCTTTAACACCTATCCGAGTGACTCTGAGTAGCAAACCGGATACGTATAATGGAGCAACCATTTGGAATAGCTCCAAGTGGAGCGTGGAAGCGATGTTTACAATATGACCTAGAAATTTGCAAAGCACACACGGATCTGAAAGGTTCGCACCGTTGACTAAAACCTCTCTCACAAGCGTAACATGATCAAACCCCGAACTCATTTGATGATGTTGGTCACATGGCGATGTGACTGTGAGTGTTAATCACATGGCGATGTGAACTAGATTATTGACTCTAGTGCAAGTGGGAGACTGTTGGAAATATGCCCTAGAGGCAATAATAAAAGTATTATTATATTTCCTTGTTCATGATAATTGTCTTTTATTCATGCTATAAGCTGTATTATCCGGAAATCGTAATACACGTGTGAATACATAGACCACAATATGTCCCTAGTGAGCCTCTAGTTGACTAGCTCGTTGTGATCAACAGATAGTCATGGTTTCCTGACTATGGACATTGGATGTCGTTGATAACGGGATCACATCATTAGGAGAATGATGTGATGGACAAGACCCAATCCTAAGCATAGCACAAAGATCGTGTAGTTCATTTGCTAGAGCTTTTCTAATGTCAAGTATCTCTTCCTTAGACCATGAGATCGTGTAACTCCCGGATACCGTAGGAGTGCTTTGGGTGTATCAAACGTCACAACGTAACTGGGTGACTATAAAGGTGCACTACAGGTATCTCCGAAAGTGTCTGTTGGGTTGACACGGATCGAGACTGGGATTTGTCACTCCGTGCAAACGGAGAGGTATCTCTGGGCCCACTCGGTAGTACATCATCATAATGTGCACAATGTGACCAAGGGGTTGATCACGGGATGATGTGTTGCGGAACGAGTAAAGAGACTTGCCGGTAACGAGATTGAACCAGGTATCGGTATACCGACGATCGAATCTCGGGCAAGTAAAATACCACTAGACAAAGGGAATTGTATACGGGATCGACTGAGTCCTTGACATCGTGGTTCATCCGATGAGATCATTGTGGAACATGTGGGAGCCAACATGGGTATCCAGATCCCGCTGTTGGTTATTGACCGGAGAACGTCTCGGTCATGTCTACATGTCTCCCGAACCCGTAGGGTCTACACACTTAAGGTTCGATGACGCTAGGGTTACAAAGGAAGTTTGTATGTGGTTATCGAATGTTGTTCGGAGTCCCGGATGAGATCCCGGACGTCACGAGGAGTTCCGGAATGGTTCGGAGGTAAAGATTTATATATGGGAAGTCCTATTTTGGTCACCGGAAAATGTTCGGATTTTTCGGTATTGTACCGGAAGGTTCTAGAAGGTTACGGGTGGGGCCCACCTGCATGGGGACCCACATGAACGTGGTAGTGGGGGCAAGGCCCCACACCCCTGGTCAAGCGCACCAAGATCCCCCTTAGAAGGAATAAGATCATATCCCAAGGATAAGATCAAGATCCCTAAAAGGGGGATAACAATCGGTGGGGAAGGAAATGATGGGATTTCTTTCCTCCCACCTTGGCCAACGCCCCAATGGACTTGGAGGGCAAGAAACCAGCCCCTCCACCCCTATATAAAGTGGGGAGATGCATGGGAGCTCAACACGAAGTTCTGGCGCAGCCCTCCCCCTCTCCCAAGTACTCCTCCTCTCCCGCGGTGCTTGGCGAAGCCCTGCAGGACTGCCACGCTCCTCCACCACCACCACGCCGTCGTGCTGCTGCTGGACGGAGTCTTCCCCAACCTCTCCCTCTCCGCTTGCTGGATCAAGGCATGGGAGACGTCACCGGGCTGTACGTGTGTTGAACGCGGAGGTGCCGTCCGTTCGGCACTAGGATCTCCGGTGATTTGGATCACGACGAGTACGACTCCTTCAACCCCGTTCTCTTGAACGCTTCCGCTTAGCGATCTACAAGGGTATGTAGATGCACTCTCCTTCTCTTGTTGCTAGAATCTCCATAGATTGATCTTGGTGATGCGTAGAAAATTTTGAATTTCTGCTACGTTCCCCAACAAAAATCTCCTAGTTAGCTCTTTCTGCTTGACCATTGGATTGAGGATGAGCAACAGCCGAAACATCAAGCCGGATATGTTCTCGTTGACAGAACTCTTCCATGGCACCCTTGGAAAGATTAGTGCCATTATCAGTTATAATACTGTGTGGAAAACCAAAACGAAAGATCACCTTTTTTATGAACTGAACCGCCGTGGCTGCATCACACTTACTGACTGGCTCTGCCTCAACCCACTTTGTGAATTTATCCACTACCACTAGGAGGTGTGTCTTTTTGTCTTTAGACCTCTTCAAGGGTCCAACCATGTCAAGCCCCCAGACTGCAAACGGCCAAGTAATTGGAATCATCCTCAACTCTTGAGCCGGCACATGAGCTCATCGTGAGAATTTCTGACATCCGTCACATTTACTGACCAGATCCTCCGCATCAGCATGAGCCGTTAGCCAATAAAAGCCATGACGGAAAGCCTTGGCCACAAGAGATTTTGAGCCGGCGTGATGACCACAATCCCCTTCATGGATCTCACGAAGTATCTCCTGACCCTCCGCAGGCGATACACAACATTGAAAAGCTCCAGTGACACTGCGATGATGTAACTCGCCATGAACAATTGTCATGGATTTGGACCGCCGGATGATTTGTCTCGCCAAGGTCTCATCCTCAGGCAACTCTCCCCGGGTCATGTAAGCCAAATAGGGCACTGTCCAATCCGGGATAACACGAAGAGCTGCTACCAGCTGTGCCTCCGGGTCTGGCACTGCTAAGTCCTCCTCTGTGGGCACCTTGATAGAAGGATTATGCAAAACATCAAGAAAGGTGTTAGGCGACACCGGCTTTCACTGAGATCCCAGCCGGCTTAAAGCATTAGTCGCCTCATTCTTCCTTCGATCAATGTACTCCACTTGATAACCTTTGAAATGCCCAGCCACAGCATCAACTTCACGACGGTAAGCCGCCATTAAGGGATCCTTGGAGTCCCACTTGCCTGATACCTGTTGACCCACGAGATCTATGTCAACACCTTACCCGGCTCAAATTCATCTCTTTGGCCATCCTGAGACCATGGAGTAAGGCCTCATATTCAGCTGCATTGTTAGTACAAGGAAACATAAGCCGGAGCACATAACAAAATTTGTCACCTCGGGGGGAAGTTAAAACGACTCCAGCCCCCGAGCCTTCCAACTGCCTGGACCCATCAAAGTGAATAGTCCAATATGTGTTGGCTTCTCCTCAGGTGCCTGCAACTCTGTCCAATCATTGATAAAGTCCACCAAGGCTTGAGACTTAATAGCGGTACGTGGCATGTACTTCAAACCATGAGGCCCAAGCTCAATAGCCCACTTGGCGACTCGCCCCTGTGGCCTCCCTGCTCGATGATGTCTCCCAAGGCGCAGAACTTACCACGCTTATAGGATGACTTTGGAAGTATCTTGCTTGAGCTTCGACTTGCCATAAACACTCCGTAAACAAGTTTGTGCCAATGTGGATACCTTTGTTTAGACTCAATGAGCACCTCACTGATGTTGTAAACCGGCCGTTGAACCGGATGCTCCTTGCCAGCCTCCTTACGCTCCACCACGATGGCAACACTGACGGCTCGTGAATTAGCAGCCACATATAACAGCAACGACTCGTTATCAATGGGAGCCGCAAGGACCGTGGCTCGCATAACTGCTCTTTAAATCTTCAAAGGCGTATCAGCAGATCACTCCGCATAAAAGTGTCTGCTTTTCTTCATCATCGATCTGTGGTAGGGCCTTCTCACCTAACTGGCTTATGAACCGGCTTAAAGCAGCAACACGACCCGCCAGTCGCTGAACATCATTGATGCATGCCGGTTTAGCCAGAGAGGTAATTGCCTTGATCTTCTCTGGATTAGCTTCAATGCCTCTGTTTGAGACCAGAAAACCCAAGAGCTTGCCTGCAGGTACACCAAATACACACTTGGCCGGGTTAAGCATCATCTTATAAACCCGGAGATTATCAAAGGTCTCTTTCAAATCAGATATCAAGGTTTCCTTCTCTCTAGACTTCACCACGATGTCATCCACATAAGCGTGAACATTGCGCCCAATTTGATTGTGGAGACATTTCTGTACACATCGATGATAAGTCGCCTGAGCACTCTTGAGCCGAAATGGCATAGATACATAACAGAAGGCTCCAAACGGAGTGATGAAAGCCGTCTTCTCCTGGTCCTTAACTGCCATTTTGATCTGATGATAACCGAGTAAGCATCCAAAAGCTCAACGCTGCAACCCGCCGTAGCATCAATGATTTGATCAATACGGGGGAGAGCAAAGGGATCAGCCGGACAAGCCTTATTTAAGTCCGTGTAATCCACACACATCCGCCAGGTGCCGTTCTTCTTGAGCACGAGCACCGAGTTAGCCAACCACTCTGGATGAAAAACTTCAACAATAAACCCAGCCGCTAAGAGCCGGGCGACTTCCTCTCCAATAGCTTTCCATCTCTCTTCGTTGAACTGTCGAAGAAACTGCCTGATCGGCTTATAGTTCGGATCAATATTGAGAGTGTGCTCAGCGAGTTCTCTCGGTACACCCGGCATGTCAGAAGGTTTCCATGCGAAGATGTCCTGGTTCTCATGGATGAACTCGATGAGCGCGCTTTCCTATTTAGGATCCAAATTGGCACTGATACTGAACTGCTTAGATGAATCGCCTGGATTGAAATCAACAAGCTTGGTTTCAGCAGCCGACTTAAACTTCATTGTCGGGTCATGCTCGGTGGTTGGCTTCTTTAGAGAGGTCATATCCGCCGGGTCAACATTGTCTTGATAAAACTTCAGCTCCTCTACTGCACAAACAGACTCAGCATAAGCCGCGTCGCCCTCCTCACATTCCAGGGCTACCTTTCGACTTCCATGCATGGTGATGGTGCCCTTGTGACCCGGCATCTTAAGCTGCAGATAAACATAACACGGCCGTGCCATGAACTTGGCATAAGCCGGCCGTCCAAACAGAGCATGATATGGACTCTTGATTTTGACCACCTCAAAGGTTAATTTCTCAGCTCTAGAATCATACTCATCTCCAAAGGCCACTTCCAGTTCAATCTTGCCAACGGGGTAAGCCGACTTACCAGGAACCACTCCATGAAAAACAGTGTTGGATGTCTTCAAATTCTTATCAGTTAACCCCATGCGTCGAAAGGTCTCATAATAGAGGATATTGATGTTGCTACCCCCATCCATGAGTACCTTAGTGAATTTATATCCACCAACCTGAGGTGCTACCACCAAGGCTAACTAACCCAGATTATCAACCCGGAGGGGGTGATCTTCCCTGCTCCATACAATGGGATGTTCTGACCACCTCAAATAACGGGGAACCGCCGGCTCAACAGAATTCACGGTCCTCTTATGAACCTTCTGGTCACGTTTGCACAAGCTAGTGGTGAACACGTGATACTGCCCACTATTCAGCTGCTTCGGATGGCTTTGATAACCCGACTACTGCTGCTGTTGTTCCCCTTGACCAGACTGCTGTTGATTATAATCGCCTTGATGTCCCTGAAAGCTGGAACTTGAACCGCCGCCCGGGCCATGAAAGCCGCCAGCTCCTGAGCCGCTGCCCGACCCATGATTGCCATCAAACGTGTTGGAATTCTTAAAAGCCTTCATGATCGTGCAATCTTTCCATAAGTGGGTGTCGGTCGTTCTCGGGTGTCGTGTCTCGGGCAAGGCTCATTGAGTAGCTGCTCAAGAGATGGGCCTAACCCGCCAGATCGAGGGGGCGGTTTGCCCTTACGTCTCTGATTGTTACCCTGTGCATTGGCGTTGGCTACAAACTCCGGGTTACCCTCCGCCTTACGCTTATTGCCTCCTTGATTCATCGGGTTATGCTGCTGACCCTTTCCATTGCCGTTCTTCTTTCCCTTCCCTGTCTTTTCCTCATCAGACGCAGGATCCTTGGTACTATCAGAGTTGGCGTATTTGACTAAAGTTGCCATCAGCGTACCCATATCGTTGCAATCACGCTTAAGGCGCCCCAGTTTCAGTCTCAGCGGCTCAAAGCGGCAGTTCTTCTCCAACATGAGGACTGTAGAGCCGGCATCCATCTTGTCAGATGAATGTATTATCTCCTTGACCCGGTGTACCCAATGAGTCGTGGATTCACCCTCCTCCTGCTTACAATTTGTCAAGTCCACAATCGACATAGATTGCTTGCAAGTGTCCTTGAAGTTCTAGATGAAACGGGCCTTTAGCTCTGCCCACGAACTAATGGAATTGGGTGGCAAGCCCTTTAACCAAGACTGGGCCATTTCATCTAACATCGTGGTGAAGTACTTAGCCATTGCTGCGTCGCTGACCTCCAATAGCTCCATGGCCATCTCATAACTTTCGATCCACGCTCCGGGCTGTAAGTCGGCCATGTAATTCGGCACCTTCCGAGGTCCCTTGAAGTCCTTGGGTAAACGTACATTACGTAGAGCCGGCACTAAACAAGGAACACTGCCGGTTCTGGTAGCCACTCCCGCCTCAACGGAAGTCGTCGGATAATCTGGAAAGTCCTGATGAGCCGTTTGTTGAGCTGCTAGCTGAGCCGCCCGCTCATCCTCCTAACGTATTCGGTCCTGCACCGGGTTATAACCACCGGGCTGGTTACGGCGCTGGGCGTTGCTTGACAAAGCTTCTGACTCCATGTGCCTGCTGTAACTTGGACTCCGGTTTGGACGAGCTGGAGCTAACCAAGGCGGAGGAGTTGAATGAATCATGTCCCGGCTGTAGGAATAAGTCTCTTCCTACCAGGGCTGTCTGGACGAGGTCTCTGATCCTTCGGGTCTACACTGCTGTTGGATCGTCACCGTCCACCGGGAGAGCCGCCAAACATGCTGATGCTGCGATCAAGTTCTCCATGGGGTTGGAAAAGTGACCCGACGGTATCGGCACGTAACGGGGCGGTGCCATGTTCCCATGAGGAGGTGCCATCTCCCGAGGCTGAGCCGGTCCTCCTGTTCCGGCTATCATAAACTGATTTGCAGCTGGCGGGTTACTTAGGCCGGCTCCGGGTGTAGTGAAAAGATTCTAAGGATCATAAACCGGAGGTAAACGGGACTGGGTTTTCTGATGTCTCCTCCTCATCACCTCGTTAGATGCGTTCGGGCTCATCGTAAGCTGGAAGGCCTCTGACTGTAGCTGTTGTGCCCGTGCATCCAAAGCCGCCCGTTCTATGGCTAACCTGGTGTCCTCGGCTGCCAAGGCCTCCTTGCCCGAGCTATCTCCTCACGCACCTGTGCCACCTCCGCGTTATGCTCATCTTGATTCGCAGGGATGACTGTGGTGGTTAACAGGGCCGTCAGCTTATCCATGAGATCCATCAGCACCTGAGCCGGCGGGCGCACAGGGCCTCCTGCCCCGGCCGCTCCTGACCCGGACGTTATTGCTGCTGCAGCCGTTGAGTTTTGACCGGGTTGAGTACCAGCCATGAAGACTCATGCCCAGCTTGGCGGCTCATAGGGGTCCGGAATACTAGAGCCGTCGGAACAGCCCCTAAGCCGGCCATCCTATAACAGATACAATGATTTTGTTGAACCGGTGGACGAATCACCGTCGGATAGGGCGGCCGTCTCATCACCATCTATAGATCCTTCAGAAAGTTCTCCTCCGTGGATGCAACCCACGAAGGCACGCTTCATGACGGGTTGAGCTCGGGCGGGTCACGCACCCTGAGCTGTTTCGACGAGGTCGATGCAGCAATCCGGCTCAGGGCCCGACTCACCAATCCGGCCGATGAAGATGTGGGTTCTGCCAAAGGGGACCCGGTACCCGTACTCAATTGAGCCGGCGTCGGGCCCCAGCCTTCGTCGTCGATGTAGATCTTGCCGCGATGACTCTTGGTCATCCGGCCCACTGCGTATCCCTTGAGCCCTTCGAAGTTGCCCTTCAAGAACTCAAATCCACCGTGCGCTGGCCCCACGGTGGGCGCCAACTGTCGTGGGATTGTCACGGCAGATGTCCTCTTGCAAGGACTTAGTCGTGGAGCCATCGCAACTAGGAAGCTTAAAGGGGTTAATTCGGAACAAAGGACACGAGAGATTTATACTAGTTTGGCCCCTTACGATGAAGGTAAGGCCTACGTCTAGTTGGGTTGGTATTGCTTGATGTTTCGATGACCAGGGAGTGAGATACGCTATGCCCGGTTCTCGATGAGTTGTTTCTTACCCTAAGTCGTCGGCGGGTCGTCCCCTTATATACACGGGTTGACGCTCTGCGGCTTACAGATACCCGGCCGGCTCATAAACAGTGTCCGGCTCGGTGACTAGTTAAATCTACCTTATGATACAAGTCATGCCATTATGGCGGTTTACTACGACAGGCCTTAAGTCGCTGGTGAGCTTTAGACCCTTTATTGAACCTCCATCTTAATACTTGGTCTTGGGCTTCTTCTGATAAATCTCTCTTTGCATAACCCGGCCCCTCATAGATGGCTTATACAAATAGTTACACCCCCAACAATAGTAACTTGATCTGAAGTTTCATGATCATCATCATTAGCTTCCTCTCTAGTTGGTGTAGGCATCACGGGAATGAATTTCTCTGATGAGCTACTTTCCAAATTTAGAGAAGGTACAATTACCTCATCAAGTTCTACTTTCCTCCCACTCACTTCTTTTGAGAGAAACTCCTTCTATAGAAAGGTTTCATTCTTGGCAACAAAGATCTTGCCTTCGAATCTGTGGTAGAAGGTGTACCTAATTGTTTCCTTAGTGTATCCTATGAAGACGCACTTCTCTGATTTGGGGTCGAGCTTATCAGGCTGAAGCCTTTTGACATAAGTGTCGCAACCCCAAACTTTAAGAAACGACAGCTTAGGTTTATTGCCAAACCACAGTTGATACGGTGTCGTCTCAACGGATTTAGATGGTGCCCTATTTAATGTGAATGTAGCTGTCTCTATTGCATAACCCCAAAATGATAGTGGTAATTCAGTAAGAGACATCATAGATCACATCCTATCTAATAAAGTATGGTTATGACGTTTGGACACACCACTATGCTGTGGTGTTCCAAGTGGCGTGAGTTGTGAAACTATTCCACACTGTTTTAAATGAAGGCCAAACTAGTAACTCAAATATTCTCCTCCGCGATCAGATCGTAGAAACTTTATTTTCTTGTTACAATGATTCTCCACTTCACTCTGAAATTCTTTAAACTTTTCAAATGTTTCAGACTTGTGTTTCATTAAGTAGGTATACCCATATCTGCTCAAATCATTTGTGAATAAAATAAGGATACTCGCTGCATGCCTCGACACTCATCGGACCACATACATCGGTATGTATTATTTTCAATAAGTCATTGGCTCGCTCCATTGTTCCGAAGAACGGAGTTTTAGTCATCTTGCCCATGAGGCATGGTTCACAAGTATCAAATGATTCATAATCAAGTGATTCCGAAAGTCCATCTGCATGGAGTTTAATCATGGGCTTTACACCAAGATAACCTAAACGGCAGTGCCACAAATATGTTGCACTATCATTATCAACTTTGCATCTTTTGGCATCAATATTATGAATATGTGTATCACTATTATCGAAATTCAATAAACCATTAACATTAGGTGTATGACTATAGAAGGTTTTATTCATGTAAATAGAATAACAATTATTCTCTGTCTTAAATGAATAACCGTATTGCAATAAACACGATCCTATCTTGTTCATGCTCAACGCAAACACCAAATAAAATTTATTTAGGTTAAACACTAATCCCGAAAATATAGGGAGTGTGCGATGATGATCATATCAATCTTGGAACCACTTCCAACACACATCGTCACTTCACCCTCAACTAGTCTCAACTAGTCCCCATTTATTCTGCAACTCCTGTCTCGAGTTACTAATCTTCGAAACCGAACAGGTATCAAATACCCAGGGGCTACTATGAGCACTAGTAAGGTACACATCAATAACATGTATATCAAATATACCTTCGTTCACTTTGCCATCCTTCTTATCCTCCAAATATTTGGGGTAGTTCCGGTTCCAGTGTCCATTTTCTTTGCAGTAGAAGCACTCAATTTCAGGCTTAGGTCCAGCTTTGGGCTTCTTCACGGGAGTGACAACTTACTTGCCATTCTTCTTGAAGTTCCCATTCTTTCCCTTTGCCCTTTTCTTGAAACTAGTGGTCTTGTTTAATCATCAATACTTGATGCTTTTTCTTGATTTCTACTTTCGTCGATTTCAGCATCACGAAGAGCTCAGGAATCGCTTTTGTCATCCCTTGCATAATATAGTTCATCACGAAGTTCCAGTAACTTGGTGATAGTGACTAGAGAACTCTGTCAATCACTATCTTATCTGGAAGATTAACTCCCACTTGATTCAAGAGATTGTAGTACTCAGACATTCTGGGCACATGCTTACTGGTTGAGCTATTCTCCTCCATCTTGTAGGCAAAGTACTTGTCAGAGGTCTCATACCTCTCGACATAGGCATGAGTCTGAAATACCAATTTCATCTCTTGGAACATCTCATATGCTCTGTGGCGTTCAAAACATTCTTGAAGTCCCGGTTCTAAACCGTAAAGCATGGCGCACTAAACTATCAAGTAGTCATCATACCAAGCTTGCCAAACGTTCATAACGTCTGCATCTGCTCCTGCAATAGGTCTGTCACCTAGCGGTGCATCAAGGACATAATTTTTCTGTGCAGCAATGAGGATAATCCTCAGATCACGGACCCAGTCCGCTTCATTGCTACTATCATCTTTCAACTTAGCTTTCTCTAGGAATGCATTAAAATTCAAGGGAACGGTAGCACCGACCATTGATCTACAACATAGATATGCAAACACTATGAGTACTAACTTCATGATAAATTTCAATTAATCAAATTACTTAAGAACTCCCACTTAGATAGACATCCCTCAAGTCATCTAAATGATACGTGATCCAAATCAACTAAACCATGTTCGGTCATCACGTGAGATGGAGTAGTCATCAATGGTGAACATCTCTATGTTGATCATATCTACTATATGATTCACGTTTGACCTTTTTGGTCTCCAGTGTTCCGAGGCCATGTCCGTACATGCTAGGCTTGTCAAGTTTAACCTGAGTACTCGGCATGTGCAAAACAGTCTTGCACATGTTGTATGTGAACATAGAGCCTATCACACCCGGTCATCACGTGGTGTCTCAGCACGACGAACTGTCGCAACGGTGCATACTCTGGGAGAACACTTATACCTTGAAATTTAGTTAAGGGATCATCTTATAATGCTACCACCGTACTAAGCAAAATAAGATGCATAAAGATAAACATCACATGCAATCAAAATATGTGACATGATATGGCCATCATCATCTAGTGCTTTTGATCTTCATCCCCAAAGCATCGTCATGATCTCCATTGTCACCGACTCGACACCTTGATCTCCATCGTTGCGTCGTGGTCTTCTCGCCAACTACTGCTTCTACAACTATCACTACCGCTTAGTGATAAAGTAAAGCAATTATATGGTGTTTGCATTTCATACAATAAAGAGACAATCATAAGGCTCCTGTCGGTTGCCGATAACTTTTGCAAAACATGATCATCTCATACAATAACATATATCACATCATGTCTTGACCATATCACATCACAAGCATGCCTTGCAAAAATAAGTCAGGCATCCTCTACTTTGTTGTTGCAAAGTTTACGTGGCTGCTACGAGCTTCTAGCAAGAACCGTTCTTACCTACGGCACAAAAAAACCACAATGGCGATTTATCAAGTTTGTTGTTTTAACCTTCAACAAGGACCGGCCGTAGTCAAATTCGATTCAACTAAAGTAGGAGAAATAGACACCCGCGAGCCACCTTTATGGAAAACTAGTTGCATGTCTGTCGGTGGAACCGTCTCATGAATGCGGTCATGTAAGGTTAGTCCAGGCCGCTTCATCCAACAATACTGCCGAATCAAAATAAGACATTGGTGGTAAGCAGTATGACGATCACCGCCCACAACTATTTGTGTTCTACTCGTGCATATCATCTACGCATAGACCTGGCTCGGATGCCACTGTTGGGGAACGTAGCATGCAATTTCAAGAATTTCCTACGCTCATGCAAGATCTATTTAGGAGATTCATAGTAAGGAGAGGGGAAGAGTGTGCCTACGTGCTCTCGTAGACCGAAAACAGAAGCGTTTGACAACACGGTTGATGTAGTCGAACTTCTTCTAGCTCTGACCGATCAAGTACTGAACGTACGACACTTCCGAGTTCTACACACATTCAGCTTGATGACGTTCCTCGCCGTCTTGATCCAGCAAGGTGTCGAGGAAGTAGATGAGTTCCGTCAATACGATGGTGTGGTGATGGTGATGGTGAAGTGATCCGCGCAGGGCTTCGCCTAAGCACTGCGACAATATGACCGGGGGTGTAAACTGTGGAGTGGGGCGCCGCACACGGCTAATAGTTAATGTTGTGTGTTCTAGGCTCTCCCTCCCCACGTATATATAGGTGGGAGGGGAAGGGGAGCAGCAAGGGTGCACCCCAAGTAGGAGGAATCCTACTTGGGGTCCTCCCCAATTCGGCCTCCCCCCTTTCCATATTTGTCGAAGGGGGAAAAGGGAAGAGGAAGTAGAGAAGGAAAGGGGGGGCGAACCCCTCTTTCCCTTCCCCCACTCAGGCTCCTTCCATGGGGGGGGGGGGCGCCACCCCTTGTGGGATGGTGTGCTCCCCTCTTATGGCCTATATCTTTGCCTCGGGGGTTCCGGTAACCCCCTGGCACTCCGATAAATACCCGATACACTTCGGAACACTTCCGATGTCCGAATACTATCATCCTATATATCAATATTTACCTCTCGACCATTCCGAGACTCCTTGTCATGTCTGTGATCTCATCCGGGACTCCGAACAACATTCGGTCACCAAATCACAAAACCCAAATAATACAATATCGTCATCGAACGTTAAGCGTGCAGACTGTACGGGTTCGAGAACTATGTAGACTTGACCGAGACACCTCTCCAGTCAATAACCAATATCGAAACCTGGATGCTCATATTGGCTCCTACATATTCTACGAAGATCTTTATCGGTCGAACCGTTATGACAACATACGTTATTCCCTTTGTCCATCGGTATGTTACTTGCCCGAGATTCGATCGTCGGTATCTTCATACCTAGTTCAATCTCGTTACTGGCAAGTCTCTTTACTCGTTCCGTAAGGAATCATCATGCGACTAACACATTAGTCACTTTGCTTGCAAGGCTTCTTATGATGTGCATTACCGAGAAGGCCCAGAGATACCTCTTCGATACTCGGAGTGTCAAATCCTAATCACGATCTATGCCAAGCCAACAAACACCTTCAAAGATACCTGTAGAGCATCTTTATAATCACACAGTTACGTTGTGACGTTTGATAGCACACAAGGCATTCCTCCGGTATCCGGGAGTTGCATAATCTCATAGTCAAAGGAATATGTATTTGACATGAAGAAAGCAATAGCAATAAAACTGAACGATCATTATGCTAAGCTAACGGATGGGTCTTGTCCATCACATCATTCTCCCAATGATGGGATCCCGTTCATCAAATGACAACACATGTCTATGGTTAGGAAACTTAACCATCTCTGATTAACGAGCTAGTCTAGTAGAGGCTTACTAGGGACACAGTGTTTTGTCTATGTATCCACATATGTATCAAGTTTCCGGTTAATACAATTCTAGCATGAATAATACCATTTATCATGATATAAGGAAATATAAAATAACAACTTTATTATTGCCTCTAGGGCATAGTTCCTTCACCTTATTCTCGCATCACAATGGTAGTAGCATCCCTCAAGTCCTTAAGGGAAAATGTTGTGAGCTCAGCTTCATACAACATCAAGAAGAATAGTTAACACAAACATATAAAGAAAATCATCTATCTTATTGGTGTTCAGATCATACACATACTAGGGTTCCTCCACATCCCTGAGAACTATGGAGTTTATTCACACATAGAAACAATAAGCATCATCATAACGTTCATGGAAATAACATATGAATGATTAATGTAATACACGTACGAATTCACCTATGATTTGGTATTACAAAGAGATGAATGGAGTAGCTGGACGTGTATGATGATGAAGATAGACGTTGAAGTCTCCTTGATTGAGGTGTTGGAGTGGCGGCGCTCTTCTACCGATTCCTCCTCCGGATCCCTTTCGAAGGTGAGGTGTTCTACTTAAGTTTCACAGTTATGCCCTCTTTGTTCTTCTTCGGCGAGATCTGATTGTCAGAGGTTAAATAGTTGACCAGGTAGTGGCACCGTACGATACGAGCATTGGTACGAGCGGGCAATGCCCATACCGCACGTCGCCCTCTCCTCTGGAACACCATGTGTGGATGGTTTTATTCCCATGTGATCTTCTCTTCACATGGTAGGTTATTATAAACAACAATTAGCATGATTTTCACCCCAAAAATGTGTTTTCTAACCAGTGCTTGAAATATCCTTCACCTTTAAGGACATGATAGAATCAGGCAAAAAGGACGCTCGAACGTAGTAAAATTCCAAATATCCCATGACTATTATGCGAAAACAAAGGGTAAGAAGTGATGCAAAATGGGCTCATCTGAACTCCGGTCTATGGCATGACATTTACATTGTTCCCGAGACTAACATATGACATAAACTAGTTCATGCAAGTGAATCACTGTGATTACATCCGAGTGAGTCACTCAGATCCTATATGAGTCCATCTATCAGGTTAACATCTCTATGCCAGTCATCAACCGAGTTGTATATTGTGTGTGTGTGTGTGTGTGCGCGCGCGTGTGTCAATTTAACCAGTAAATTCTTATTTCATTCTTAAAAGAGAGTGGTCACATGTGGATCACATTTATTATTAGGTCTAACTGAACAACTTGAAAGAGCATCCAGTTCACCGCGATACGACCACAAGCCCAACCCTTCAGAAACGCACTACCCGAGGACAAAGAACCATACCGTCACGCTAGCATCCTACTAGATTTGAGCATCCATGAATTAAACTATACCAAATGGGGATGCCTTGCCACCGCCGTCCACGGTGGTCGTGCGGGCTTTCCCACCCGGCAACCTCAAGCATCAACATGAGAGTCTGATGTTGGTTGGAAAGCCTAGAGTGTATATGGTTGTGCAATCATCTAAGTAAAACTGGATGTGACAACATGGGGGTTGTGAAAAGGGATTCTACCTTTTTGTGTCCTCGAAATATCAAACATTGGGTCGATACAAAACTAGAAGAGATAAATGTTGGACTAGGAAAAAAATGAAATTTTGGATGAGAGTAGTCCTATCGGTATGGGAAATGCTTGCCTTCGGCGTGCCGGCAAAAGCATGGGTTGGCCGCCTCACGCATGCGTCCAGCGCGTTTCACTTCCAGGCCACACGTAATCTGGTGGGACACCGTCCAGTGCCTTATCTCTTCCCCGTCCACTATTCTCTTTCCTTTCTTCCTCATCCTTTCCTCGTCTCTCTGGTAAACAAGCCGAGCACCACATCCTACCAATCTGCTGCTCTGGCGAGCTACCTCCTCACCTCATTAGATCCATTTTCTCCTGCGAGAGCCGCTCACCTCAAGGGCCCCCGCCATGCCTGCTGCGAACTACAACCAGCGGCTGGGGATGATACAAGCAGGGGCAACCAGCGACCACCGGAGTTGCCATGGTTGTCACCGATGTTGCGGTGGCGCCGCCATGAAGACCATGCCCATGCGGTGGTTGGTGCAGTTTGCAGCGGTGCTACAACCACGGGGCACTAATGCTGCAAACGGTAGCAGGAGTTGCTGCGACCGGCAACGGAATTTGCTGCCTGGAAGCGGATGGTAATGGAGAAGATGGGGGAAGACGCCTTGGTGCTACAACCAGCATCCGGCATTGCTGGAACAACAACCACCATGTGCTGCAACTGGCAATCGTGCAACACCAGAGAGGATGATACCGCGTGCTGGAATCGGCCGTCACCCCAGGCGGCGGCAAAAAGCTGCAACCATTCGTTGGTAAAGCTTCAACCTCCCGATGGATTTCCTGGAACCGGTATTCAATTTTTCTTGAACCACATAATTTTTTGCTACAATCGATCAACGAGAGTTCTTGCTGGTAAGTTGTTTTAGCTAGAACCGGTGTTCAGTTTTGCAAGAACCGTGTAAATTTTTGCTACAATCGATCACCCGAGGGTTCTTCTTGATGAGTTGTTTTGCTGGAACCGGTATTCAATTCTGCTGGAACCGAGTAATTTTTTGCTTCAACCGACAAATGGTGGATTTGCTGCTTTCCTAGTTTTTTGCTGGGCACGACTGTGCAAGTCGACGACCGCGGCGGCGCTGATGGTGCTCCAACCATGGTGAACGCGCGCTGGAACCGGCCGCGTCGGAGCTGCAATGGCCTGATTCCCAATCTATGGACGGGACGTGCGGCCACTGCATGCTTCAGCAGAAGGGTGGCGGGGGGCTAGGACGGTGGTGCTGCAACTAGTAGCGGTGCAAGGGGACAGGGTGCTGCCGCCCCTCGCTGGAGCGCCCGAGCATGGGAGCGAGAGCAGAGATGCACACGGGGAACATGAAGGAGGGGATTTCCTGCTCACGTTGACCAAAGCGAGAGGAAGGAGATGATTCGGCGACCGACTACAAATCATCAGATCGAACAATTGGGGGGCGACCGGCCAAAACGTTGGGTCCGCATGCTAGCGCCTAATAATGGCCTATCGGTATGGACAATGTTAGTCAAATGGTAAGCGGCGCGTGTATATAGGGTATAATAACGCGTCCAACTCGCAAGTTCTGTCACCTATATTCGGAGAACAAATTTATGTGATATATAAGTTTAATAGGTAAAGTCACATTTATCATTCTCAAAAGAGGGTGGACCCGTGTGAGGAACACATCCTGAGCAAAGACGAGGAGGTTTCCACAATTCCACTCAACCTTTGTCCCTCTAGCTATAGTGTATATTAGAAGTTAAGTGTTTCCGTTACCTTTTCATATACAACAATAATTTAAAGTTAGAAACACCTGTAAATCACATGGAAACGTAGGGATCGCAACGAGTCAAAATAAACATGTCTTATTAGTGACACGTATTTACACTTTCTGTTAACACTTTTTGTTCTTTCCATAAAGGATATTTGTTTGCATTAGCGTTGTCATGCTAGACGAGCACATACATTACAACATTATTAAGTGTTTGTTGTGGTTTCTAGAGACAAGGCATGAACACCTGAATAAAGAGAACACGGACGAAAAGGTTAACCGTAACAGCTCATGCAACAGATGACAAGCAAAACATTGCATTGTATGAGGTTCCGTGGATCACACTTCTCTATGTACTCTCAGAAACGAAAACACTTGTCTAGACGATGGTAGACCGTCGGAATAGGTGAACATCTTTTGTACAACAGAAAGTATGACTAACGTGGCGCCGCGGCCGAAACTGCATTATCAGTTCAGCTGAATTTGTACTGTATGTCATATCTATCTCGAGTTCTATCTCGAGTATTCAAGACAGAAAAACCTTGTATAGTAGTACTAGTGAAATAAAATAAACATGAGAGGATCGCACCCTCAACCCATCTCATTCAGCACACAACCCATAGGTTAGCCATAGCCAAAACCCGTGCTGTGTCACCCGCGTGATTGGGCCTCTCCGTCCTCTCTTCGCCGGTTCCCACGGGGTTAAAAAGTTTAAGCCATACCATTCCTCGCCCAATTTTGTTCTAATCAATCACCTTTGCCCCAGTTCCATTTCGGAAACCTTCCATGGAGCCCGTGTTCTTCTCACTGGAGGAGGCGATGCCCGTGCTCGACTCTAACCCTTGCAGGACCTCGTCGCCGCCGCTGGAGGCACACGTGCTCGCCGGAGGACTCGGAGGAGTGGGCGCCGCCGAGGTCGTCGGCGGTGGCGCGACGAACGAGTGCGCGACAGAATGGTGCTTCCAGAAGTCCGTGGACGAGCCGTGGCTGCTCAACGTCCCCACCGCGCCAGTGGCGAGCCCCGAAGCTTCGACGCTTTACCCTAATCCCACGGCCGAGGGGAGCCGCAAGAGGCCGTACGACGTCCATGAGAAGGTGGGCGCGGTGGAGGTCATCCCCACGCCGCCTGCGGCGAGCCCGGTGGTGGACCCCGTGGCGTACAACGCGATGCTGAGACGGAAGTTGGACGCGCATCTCGCCGCCGTCGCCATGTTGAGGGTACGCTACTAATCGAAGTACTAATCGCTTTATTATTTTAATCATCATAGCAGCTCGATAGTTATTACTCCCTCCGTTCCTAAATATTTGTCTTTCTAGAGATTTCAACAAGTGACTACATACGAAGCAAAATGAGTGAATCTACACTCTAAAATATGTCTATACACATCCGTATGTGGTAGTCCATTTGAAATCTCTAAAAAGACAAATATTTAGGAACGGAGGGAGTACAAACGAAGGAAACGATTTCTGAATTGTGATAGGTCTATTTTTCAATCATAAACATCAATTGACTAATTATTTTCAAGAAAAAAAGGTCGAATTTGCTCAACAAATTAATATGCATGTAATATTTCAAGATTTGCTAAGCGTGACACCGCCTTTTCTGGAAATAAGTCGAATTTCCTCATATGTGAACCAGCCTATCCATTTTGTGTCCATCGGTGCTCTGGCGTCATCCCTAACAAGAACAGCTAGCGTTGCACAAAAGTCATACTTGGTAAAAGTTTCAGAATGGGTATCTTTTTACTAAATTTTGAAAAGAGGTAATTTTTTGTCAGTTCTCATGAGCTGGAAAAGGCATCGATTAGGAGGGTTGTGGCGACAACAGGAAGATATTGGAGTTAGGGTTAACATGTGTGGAATTTTACATTTCGGAGGGAAGAGATATAATTTTCACTTTGTTTAAATACTTCCCTCAAGAAATTATTTGTTTCCCCTATGAATATAGTGTCCCTAAAATATTAACTGTGCATCCTTCATGTTTAACTTCACTTTTGGCATCACTCGCAAAAAAAAAAACTTCACTTTTGGCATGTCCACCCATGTACAGACCACTCAGGGAATTTGCCCACAAAACTCCTATGACAATGGAGCATCGCAAAATCCAGATTCCATCCAAGGCTCAGAAAACCACACTGGAGGTACTCAATTGTGCCTAGTTACGTCTTCACTACTTATGAAACAGTATTATAGAATAATACTCCCTCTGTTCCAAAATAGATTACTCAATTTTGTACTAACTTCAGTATAAAGTTAGTACAAAGTTGAGTCATCTACTTTAGAATGGAGGAAGTATATGCTAAGCTAAGTTGACTGTGCATCACTTGTTTTCATATATAGTTGTTTCGCTTTACTATTTGTGTGCATATGTGTAATGAGATTCACGTGCAACAAATGTCATGTGGTGCTGCAGATGTCAGTGTGCATCAACTTAGCTCTCCCTCATTGGAGCCATCACCATCAGATGGTGATATGGAAGGTGAGGCGCAAACAATTGGAACTATGCATATTAGTGCAGAGAAAGCGATTAAGAGGTAAAATATGCTGTATATTTATTTGGTGGTCCTTCCATTCAATCCTACATTTTGTACTATAACTTGTGTGTCCAGTGTTTTTTTCCTTATGTGGAGATATATGTATTCTTTTATCTTTAGTTTTCCCTACATCAACTTTGGTAATTTCTTTGTGGCTTTGTACTGGATAGACTTAGCATATACCTCAGATTATATCAGAAATTTTGATTAATTTTCATGCACCTTGGCATGAACTTGAGAACACATTTATGTTGGTTTTATGCATTATTATCCATAGAGTGGTACAAATTAATTTGGAACTAGTCCACGCAATCAACCATGCATATGGCGGGTGAACTGATATTTGTGTGAGAAGACTCACTAGATATACCTTATTTTGTTGTTGTTGGCACCTTGATGGAGTGCTGCTACAAACTGATATATGTACCACATGATGTGCAACCTGATTTAGCATGGTTAGGATTTTTGCTGGAGCTTGTCGTGATCACAAACTACAATTTTCTATCTCATGCAGTTTTACACCTCTTCTTATTGAAATGGGTGTGCATGTCTCATGCACGTTAATGAAAATGTTATATTGAATTACATCATATGCCAAATACACCAATACCAATTATCATATTTGGCAAACATTTGTGAACATCTATTTTTGTTGTCGTCTAGCCCTCAAGTCCTGCCATCTGAGCACATTCCGTATATGATTTCAGGAAAGAATCTAACAGGGATTCGGCGAGACGTTCAAGGAGTAGAAAAGCAGCTCATGCGAAGGAACTAGAGGAGCAGGTCTGACACTTTAAGCAATATTTTACTTCTCAAAATCAAAACTGCATACTTTGTGAGCAAGGAATCTAATGACTATACTGCTAAAACAATACAGGTCTCACTATTAAGAGTCGCAAATAACTCTTTGATGAGACATCTTGCAGATGTAAGTCACAGATACGTCAATATCTCTATTGACAATAGGGTACTAAAGGCAAATGTTGAAACCCTAGAAGCAAAGGTATGTCTTGCTTCTACATTGGTGTGTTACATATTGAATTCTAAATTATCCACTGGCAAACGTGTGTCAATGCGCATAGCTGCAATGAGTTTTAGTACCCCAATTAAATGTTGCGAAAATTTGAAGGATCAATAGTGTTGATTGGATTGAGGGGTGGATAGGCGACTATCAAATTATATAAAGGATATATCATTTTGATGATATTGTTGAAATGAAAGTTCTTTTAGTGTGATTCTATATTGACAATAATACGTGATGCAAGCAATCCAGAAAGTTGCAAGAACATCACAAACAATCTAGGCAACTATGGAAACGAAGTATGAACAAAAATTAATATACCCGAGAAAATAGGCGCGAAGATGGTGATGTAGACCTGAAAGGTTCAAATACTTAGGTGATTCCATGCATCCAATGGAGAGGCATGGATACCAAGTCTTGATGGCCACAAATGTTTATCCTTCTTCTCCATGATATTCTTGCATTAAGTGTAGTGACGAATCAACTCGTGAATGGTGACAACCAATGCAATGACACAATAGATTACATTCAGCTCTAAAAAAGAAAAAAATATATGGTTTCATTGAAGACAATATATTAACGTGTGTAGGTGTTTAACATTTAACATGGTTGCATTGCAGGTAAAGATGGCCGAGGAAACTATGAAGAGAGTTACATGCATCAACAATTTCCCCCAAGCAATGTCTAGCATATCATCTCTCGGGATTCCTTTCAGTGGCTCCCCATTGAACGGTATCTGTGATAATCCATTGCCAACCCAAAACGCCTCACTTAGCTACCTCCCTCCCACAACAACAAATTCTGGTGTGAACAACAACTACATCCCCGAGCCAGCTCCGGCGTTCCAGATCCATGATCAAATACCTTCGGTACATATGCAACCTATGTCATGCTTGGATCATCACCCGGAAAGGATGCACATAGGTATTCCTACATCGGCACCTACTCCACAACGGGAATCTACTACATTGGATTCAACTGAAATAGTCAACATGGTAATGTAGTAGGAATTATATGAGAGACCTGAGCAAGAATTACTCTTTTCAAATTGTTTTCGTTGTTGTTGTTGTTAACTGTTGGGGGTATCAGAATGGTTTCTTCAACTTGTTAAGTGGACATTTCTTAGACTTGTTTAAGATTGTTGTTGTTTCAGAATAAGAACCTAGACATAGTTGGTCTCTGATAACTAATAATACATATATTAAAGGTTATTGGACAATAAAGTGATGTGGTTGAGTCAAACTTTCTATCTTCCTCATATTTCTTCATTACGCTTTTATTATCCGTGAACAACCCAGTATATGGTTGTTTATTTTCTATTAGGGCGTTTTTATGGCAAGTTGTACTGTCCATATATTTCAAAAAAAAAACATTTTCATACATATTGTAACTCCATGTGTTTATGGTGTGTTGGAGCTGGCAAGTCTAGCGCGAGTAAGTCTTTTTTTACTGTACACGGTAGGGCAAAAACCACGAGCAAGTCTTTGATAAGACTATCTAAAGGCATAGTTGACGAAGTCAGTTACATTCTCCCTTAGCTTAGGGGTGATTGGGCAACAATATCCATACCACAGTTGCTTATACAAATGTAGAAGTATGAATTATGCCGAGATATCCTCTGATCAATCATATACTCCCTCCGTTCGGAATTACTTGTCGCGGAAATGGATGTATCTAGATGTATTTTAGTTCTACATACATCCATTTCCAAGACAAGTAATTCCGAACGGAGGGAGTATTTATGAACTCCAAATAGGAAAATCGCGGATCTTGCAGTTATGGTGATGCATGAACGAATTAAACCAAGAGAAGATAAATATCCTCCTAAACATTACATGCACGACATTCTTGGGACACATCCAATCTCGCCATCCAAAGCTCCACCAGCAAACTGAAGGCAAACATTACCAACCCAAGTGAGATAACGGAGAAGATCACTGAACTTGAAGTTGTGTCCAAGGCTTGCATCAACGCGTACTATATATTGGCAGGGGCATGGAATCTTACTGCCTGATGAGTCGTGTGCAAGGCTTGCATCAAACACTGTGGGTTGCAAATATACCGTAGTCACACTAGAACTTTAACACAAACCTGATCACCGGTACGAAGCAAGTTTTTTTTTTTAAAAAAAAAGAGGAAGACCCCCGGCATCTGCATCTCTGGGCAATACATACAGCCATTTTATTAATTATTATTTTTTTTGCGTGAAAACTTCCGATCTATTCATCAACTGTCAAGGTAGTACAAAGAACACTAGAAGTAAAAATTACATCCAGGTCTGTAGACCACCTAGCGACGACTACAATCTCTGGAGCGAGCCGAAGGCGCGCCGCCGTCATTGCCCCTCCCTCGTCGGAGCCGGGCAAACATTGTTGTAGTAGACAGTCGGGAAGTCGTCGTGCTAAGGCCCCATAGGACCAGCGCACCAGAACAGCAACCGCCGCCGATGAAGAGAAGCATAGACCGGAAGGATCCAACCTGCAGACACATAGACGTAGACGAGCGAAGACCGGATCCAGTCGGATCCACCGAAGACAAACGCCGACCGGATCCCATGAGATCCGCCGGAGACAAACCTCCACACGCCTTCCGACGATGCTTGAAACATCACCGGGACGGGGGCTAGGCGGGGAGGACCTTATTCCATCTTCAAGAAGCCGCCACCGCCTCATCTTCTTGAGCATGGCACAAACCCTAACAAAACTCAGAAAAGCATCTAAAAACGGAGCCCTCCCGCCGGCAAGGGCCGGGATCCACCGTGCCTCCATGATCCGAGGACCATAGAAGATAAGGCGGACCGGCGGCGCCGGCGAGAGGCAAGGAAACCCTAGATGGGAGTTGGGCGTGGGCAGGAGGAGCGAAGGGTTAACACAAGACCTTACAAAGTTAGATTAAAGCCACCGTCTAAGCAACATCTGTCGCTACGTACTCCTATCCAGTTGATGAAGGGGCGCTGATAGTCTGGGCCTAATGCCAAACAGACCTCGCAGCCAAACCTAACATCTAAGACCTGAGGTCCCAACCAGGATGCCTGCCGGGTATGGGCACCCACTAGTTCGGCGTGCTCCTCAACCAGGATGCCTGCCGGGTATGAGGCCGCCGCAGCCACCTGCCACCAATCCATCTTCAGAGTTGAACTGTTGCATGAACCTTGCCCGGTCTAGCTGCCGCCGACGCCACCACGACGCCAGACAGCATCGACCTCCTACGCGAGTCCATCATCGCACAACAGACGCCTAATCTCCAGGGCGCCATGCCATCGAGATCCGACGCCATCAATGTGTATGATGAAGCACCGCTCCTCCTCTTGCCACCTCCAGCCATCACTTGCTCCAAAACGATGCCCCCGTGAGGGAAAGCAATACTAAGAACACCATCATCGTCCGATCCGGGAGATCCAGATCTAGGGTTTCCCCGAAGCATCCCGAGCCTGATGACGCCAACTACAACGGCGATGCCTCGACAAGGAAACGACATCAAAGACGCCGCCATCGTCCGCCATGACCGTAGTCGGCGCGATTTTCATCGACAGTTGCGCCACCGGGCGTACGCCGCCGGCCTCGCTGGTCTCTTCAACCGTAGCAAATTCCAAAACGATGCCATGAAGAGGGACTACGACGCAAAAATACCGCCATCGCTCGATCCCATGGAGATCTAGGGTTTCCCCCGGAGTTGCCCGAGTTGTCAAGGACCAGACAAGGATGGAATCCTGCAGATCCATCCAGCTGCCGACGTGTCGCACTCGTCATCGCGCCGACCGTGACCCGGAGACCAAGCTCACGCCCGGGCCCAAATCCGTCCGCGCCGCCGCCGATCTGGTCACGCCACCGCCGTCCCTGACGACCGTGGCGCCTCAGATCTTGAAGCCGCCTGCCATGGGGTATGGGATCGCCGGAGCGCCGCCAGCCCCCGCCGTGACGTCCGGCCACATGCCACGCTCCAACCCGGGGGCGCCGGCCCGCGTCAACTCCTCACGAGCGGGAGGCAAGGCTTTGCCTGGCCGCGCCCTCGGGCGGCGGCGAGGGAGGAGGAGGACGAGAGGGGGAGTCGGAGGCGACGGGATCTGGGGGCCTCCCAGCCGCCGCACGGGGGCGACTTGGGAGGAGGCAAGAAAGTTTCCCTCGGGTGGTCACTCAGTCTACGAAGCAAGTTGTGTTAAATTGTTAATCTATCTCATCCGGCTGGGGTTCTAAGTAAGATCCAAAAGCAGCGCACCTAATTTATTTCAGGTTTGTTAAATCTCGTCCGACTCTTCAGGGAGTTTAACTGCATGGGAAGATGCATGCATCCCTTAATTTCTCTCCTCGTAGTGTTAGATGCAATGCTGCAATGCAGGTACTACACAGAAGTTGGCGGTAAACTAAAGGAACAAATTGGCCTTCAAATTTACGTGCCAGCATATGAATGAGCATAGTATGGTCCAGAGATATTTTCCGTGTTCTCGCTTCATGTGTAGCTCAACTGTAACCACGATAATAAACATTGTTTGGCTTCATTAACAAAATTGGGTGGCTAGCGCAGGCCTCATAGCTTGAGCGTGAGTGATCCTTAAGTTGAGTTCGAGCTTCTACTCTCACCTGCGTTACTAAAAACAACCTTGTAGTGATGAAAAGCTCTGTGACAACTTGGGTCGTCACATCCCCACCTGAGTTCAGGGGGTTAACTGAACAAATCTTAATCTGTCTCGAATTTTCATTTTTTGCTTAATCATGGACCACTATGAAGCACTCGGTTAGACGGCTGCATGGTAGCTTTGAACCGAACGAACATCCATTTTATTGTATTTTTTTTAAACAGAGGCAAAAGTTTTACCTCGTCTCATTAATTAAGAACAATTTTACAAGTTGCCGAAACGGCCGAGAGCGGCCAAAAGTCTCATAAGCCTATTCTCGCAACATCAAAGATCTCAAATGCTTAGCGCCCGCTACGCCTCAAAGCATGGACTCCACCTTAATCCTACTTGCTTTTACACCGGGCCTCATGCCAGTATGACATGTTGCGACGTTCCTAAAGACTTGCATTTCTCTAGTTCCTAGTCTCCCATGAAGTCAATATAACCATGGACGAGACACCTTTCCTCACATTACTGTTGGCATTTACCGTGCAGTGCCACCAATCTTTGACCGAGTTAAAATTGCTCCAGTTGTCCAAGTTGATGTACGCCAGATTAAGCCATTTTTTTATGTCATACCAAATCCGCCTTGTGTATCTGCACTTGAAAAGAAGATGAGCCGCCTTCTCCCGTTCTCGCTTACAATGTTGACATAAATTACAATTTGGCCATCCGCGACGTTGAATCCTATCCGCTGTCCACACTTGATCTTGAATGACAAGGCTTGCAAAAAAAATTGCTTAGGCGGCGCCCAAATCTTTCAAATCGTCGGATTCATAAGGGAAGCAACATATGTGCCCAGTTGGGCCTTGTAGGCCGAAGAAGTCAAAGCTCATACTGTTTTCTTTGGGATCGTAACACCCAAAGCTCATTCTTTACTTTCTGAACATGTACCGAGAGAAGAAAAAAAATCACCTGGTGGTGAGAAGCCAGAGCGTATGTTGACTTGTCTCATCTGGCCATGCAGCATGATCATTGTGTCAGAGATGATAGCACACCCCGCCCTATGCATGTGCAATAGGCGCAACCGCAGAAGGCCCCCGAATTTTAGGGGTCCCGTCCCAGGTATGTCTTTACTCCTCAGAACCATGTCTCAAAGAAAAAACCTCGAAGAAGGTCAAGCCCATTAGCGAATGGTTATGCAAGTGTAGTCATTCCGGAGAAATCACCCAGCTAGGTCATAACTTCGGGCGCAGCTATGTCTCGGGGGGAGCTCCTGTTTTTTCTCGTTTCTTTTTGGTTTTCTTTTCTATTTTTCCTTTCTTTTGCTTCATTGAAAAAATTCGGTAGTTGAGAAAAAGTTCGGGATTTGAAAAATGTTCACTATTTTTAAAAATATTCATGAATTTGAAAAAAAGAGTTCACAATTCTAAAAATTGCATATTTATTAAATTTTGATGAATTTATTTTTTGATATTGGCTGACATTTTTATATTTTCATTAACAAAAATTAAATGGATGAACATTTTATGTATTTCAATGAGTATTTTTTGTAATAATGAACAAATTTTCAATTCAATGAACATTTTTTTTTGAAATTCTTGAAAAATAAATAAATTAAATGAACATTTTTTTATTTATGAATAAATTTTGTATTTGAGAACATTTACTGAAGAATATTTATTAATTTGACGAACAAATTGTGAATTCAATGAAAAAATGAATTTAAAAAATGTGTACCGATTTGAAATAATGATTGAATTTCAAAAAAGGTTCACCAATTTTAAAAACTTGTTCTCAGATTTCAAAAAATGCTTTTAAACATGTTCCCAGATTTGCAAGGAAAAATAAAGCAACAAAAAAATGGAAAATGAAAAAGAAAAGAAAAATGAAAGTCGAAAGAGAAAGCAATAGATTGAAAAGAGACAAAGAAATAAACGAAAACGGCTAATTGGGCCGGCCCTAACCTACACAGCGTCAAGGGGGTCGGGCACCCATATCTCGGAAGCAACTAATGAACGAGTGCTCGTTCGGGAGCCCCGCAAGGGTCACCTTGGGGTGGGCTGAGATCACGCCACTTGGCACACTCTCAGCCGTCGCCACGTGTTGCGGTCTAGGCGCTCCCTTTGACTTTTTTTTTGTTTTTTCGCACGCATTTTTGGCTTTTGAGATGGTTTTCCCGGGTTTTTTCGGCTTTATGGTTTTCACCGGTCTTTCTTAGCTTTTGGAAATTTTTCTCAAAAAATAAACATTATCTTTGCGTGAAAAGGCAAAAAAATTTTCCTTCTGCAAGAGCATGGCCCTGCCTCTCGAAAACGGAAAAAGCGTTTTCTTTTTTTCCTTCCGCTAGAGGCACGACCTTGCCTCTCGGAAACAAAAAAAAGGCATCTTTTCCTTCTGCGAGAGGCACGGGTTTGCTTCTTGTGGAGGCACGAATTTGCTTCCGTGAATGTGCCTCTTCTAGAAAAAAAAGTACTCCCGGTTTAGTTTTTTTGTTCGTTTTTCTCGTGGAAAAAGAAGTTCGGCAAAATCTATCAACATGGGATCTAGTTTTGAAGATCTCGAGCAAGAAATCCAAGATGAGAATATGAATCATTTTGAACAAACGGATCTATGAAAAAATTGAACCAGGAATATGAAAGATTTTGAGTAAACGGTTCAAGATTTGGACGCACGATTTAAGAAATAAAATGGTTGAATAAACGAATCTATGAAAAAAGGAAAAACTCCCCAGTTGCGTCAAGTGATGCAAAGCATGTGCTCCACTTGTCGCCACCTGGGAAGATGGGAGTGACATTTGCAAAGAGTGCTCCTTAATTAGTGATTTCATCATATCTCACTTTCAGCAAGATGCGCCAGTGTTTCTAAAAAAACAAGATGCGCAAGAGCTATGTATCGCCTTAAGCGAGACGGGAGGAAGGCCGTGAGCATATGGGCCGGCCTATTAGTTTAGTTTTGATCCCTTTGCTCGCTACCATTTGTTGTAGGTTCGCTCTCTATACATTTTTCCTTTTTCTTTCTTTTTTCACAAGGTTTTATTGAAAAAACCTTTCTTCTTCGTTATAAATTCAGTTTTAATTGATTTTCCTGATTTCTTTCTCAGTTACAAACTTTTGTTTTCTTCCCTTTTATTGTTTTCTATGGATTTCTTCATTTGTTTGGTTTTCTTTATTTCTTTGGTTTTATTTCAGTTTTGAAAATATAAGTTTTTTGAAAATGTTAATCATCTATTTCAAAAATGATTAACAAGTACATAAAAATATTTTGACGTATATGAAAAAGTTGAATGTATACAAAAAAAAGTTAACATGTGTTGAACAACAATTAAACCGATGAACATCGAAAAAAAAAATCAAAGAAATAAAAATAAAAGGCAAACAAGACAAAGATAACCAAAGTATAGCGAAGAACGAAAGAAAACCAGTGAAAAACAAAAGAAAACAAAATTTATAACGTAGAAAAAAGAAAAACCAAAGAAAACCAACGGGGAAAAAAGAAAGAAACAAAAGAACAAAAAAAACTCTGAAAACTGGTAAATAAACAAAGTAAAGCGGTGAAAACAATTAAACTTGAGAAAAAACATAAAACCAAAGAAAGCTATTGAAGAAATAGAGAAAAAGAAAGAAAAGGAAAGAAAGGAAAAGGAAAATCCGAAGGAACTAGCGAAGTGAACGGATCGAACGCAGCGAGCGAGCGAACTAAGGACCAGTTCTTTTGGGCGGCTTAAAAAATAAGGCGCCTCTCCCAGCTTCTCCCATAAGCCATCTCTTATATTCATTGGGGCTTCTAAATTAATTATGGGATAACTAATTTATAGAAGTCTAAAAAAGGTTATTTTTTAAACTGGGGAACGGCAGCTTATTTTTTAAGCCGCCCAAAAGTCTGGCCCTAACGGGCCGGTCTTGTACCGTAGCGAGCACGGAAAAACCCGTACGAGCAAAGCATACATCTCTATAAGCGAGATATAGCTCTAGCGGGTAACTTCCCTGATCCCCTCGTCTTCTCCTCTCGATCTCTCGTCGCACTGCCTGTAATGTTTGTGCGCTGTGACGTCATTGATGGAGAAGGAGACCGGTGTGTTCATACCCAAGAACTTGCAAATCCTACAGTTTGCAATGGTCATCAGTAGAAATCCCATCTCTCTCTCTCTCTCTCTCTCTCTCTCTCTCTCTCTCTCTCTCTCTCTTTGCGAGTAGTAGAAATCCCTTCTACATAGCACTCAAATTCATTGCATCGATTTGATCAGTCGTTCCATGTCTTGTGACTTTGGTGCTCCCCTAAACTTGATTCTTGAATCTCCATTGGCTTGACAGAGTATATGGGACGTGTTGCCAGGTGCGTGTATCGTTGAGGTGGAACTGGAGGAGAGAACCTATGTGCGTGCATGGAAGAGTCAAAGGCGTAGCATGCATTATCTGCGTGCCTCTTCTAGTGTAGCTAAAGATGCGCATTTCGCCCATTAATCTTTCAGCACCCACTGGTTCTTGTCGTGCCAGATCCATAGCACTCTTTTTTTCTCTCGAATACTCATAGGAGGTGAACGACATCCCAGAAACTCCGCAGGTTTACATAGATCGTAACAATACTTACATGTTTGACGTAATGTGCCAGGTGGGCCACCCCACCCTCCTGAAAATCAGGGAGGCGTTAAGTACTCCCTCCATTCCTAAATACTTCCTCCGTTCCTAAATATAAGTCGTTTTAAAGATTTCACTATAAAGACTACATTTGGATGTATGTAGTCTATAGTGAAATTTCTGGAATGACTTATATTGAGGAACGGAGGAAGTGCTCGTCTTTTTAAAGATTTCAAATGAACTATCACATACGGATGTATATAGACATATTTTAGAGTGTACATTCACTCATTTTGTTCCGTATGTAGTCACTTGTTGAAATCTGTAGAAAAACAAATACGTTAGTCTTCGTAGACCGTACGTAGATGTAGGATTATCGTAGATAATTACACGGACTGCCCCGTCCACATCCGCACTACTCCCTCCGTTTGAAAATAGATGACCCAACTTTGTACTAAAGTTGATACAAAATTGAGCCATCTATTTTGGAACGGAGGGAATATAAACTAACGGAATTACTCATGCACTACCCAATCCCGCGAATAACCCGTCCAAGCTCTACCTTCGCTATCGATCCTCTGCCTTAGCCTATGCCTATGCAGAGATGGCGCTGCTCCGTTGAGGTTGAGATGATTGGCAGCACTGACTCACCGCGTTCTCCATCAGCTACGAAAGCCCATTATCGATCGGTGCCCACCACCCCGATGAAAAACTTGAACCTGATTTAGATCGAGGCTGAAATGAGATGATTGGCAGCACTGCCTCACCGCGTCGCGTTCTCCATCGATCACCGGTGCTCACCACTCGTTGAGTGAAGGATTGGCATGGCATGCGCCAAAGCATATCCTGGACTCGTTCTTGTCCGTTCTCTCTGATCAGGTATAAATCCAAGGCGAAGCATGTGTTACCTGCGCGCCTCCGGAGCAGCTAAAAACGCACACCGCGTCCATCATCTTTCCGCGCGGCCATCTTGTTGCCTAGTGCAACCCTACCCTCTTCTGAACTTGTGATACTTGTGAGGCCTGCTCGCTTTCATTCGTTGGAGAAACACAAGTTGGACGCCTGGGCTAACTAACCTCGCACCAGCGACTTTTCCAACACGAATCTGTGGTGACAAAGGTGCCAGCCAGTTAGTAGCCCCATTATATTGGACGGCCCCTGATGAATGATGATGCGGTATATATACTGGCCGGGGTGCCTCTGCCTTCTGCGTACTGCCTACTCACAAGTTGGCTCTCCTACTGTCACCTGCTGCATCTCCACATCTATCGGCAATGGCAGCCACCTTCATCGTCGTCTTCGCCGCCAGACCGTCGCCGGCTCTAGGTAAGCAAGCGCATCATCAGAAAAAAAATGCCAGCCACAGCCAGACATGTTAATCAGTTGCTAACTAACAGTGGGACGACGCAGGGGCAAGGCTGCCTCGGCTGAGACTGAGCAGGGCCGAGGGGCTGAGGTGCAGGTGCAGCAGCAAGAAGGCGTCTTCGACTCTGGCTCCCATGGTGGCCAAGGGCGCGCCGCTGCTCGCTAAGGCGAGCTGCATGGCGTCAGCAGCCCCGATGCTGGCCTCCGCTCTGGCGCTGGTGGACGAGGGGATGTCGAGTGAGCGCACCGGGCAGAGCAACGACCTGCTGGGGTGGGTCCTGCTGCTTGCCCTGGGCCTCGTCTTGTGCTTCTACGCCGTCTACTCCACCACCTTCGACGACGACGACGACCAGTCAGGCGGCGGCGGCGGCATCACGCTCTGAAGTCTCAACACCGCCACCATCTTCTTCTTCTTCTGCCTGCCTGCCTGCATCTACTCGTATCAAGCATGCATGGATGAACTGAAGCTAGCTATATATGGCAGTGTTAAACAGCTGCACACACACTATGGGTTTGTTGTTGTACCGCGGATCTCGTTGTCCGTACTACTCCCTCCGTCCGGAAATACTCGTTGGAGGAATGGATGTATTTAGATGTATTTTAGTTTTAGATACATTCATTTTTATGCATTTCTGTGACAAATATTTCTGGACGGAGGGAGTACAAAGCAAGTTGTGCTGTATATGTCGTCTAGCTGTTACAACCTGGGGGTTTATATAAGGTTGTGTTAAATCTCATCCGGCTGTTGATAAGGGAGCTTTTAACTGAATGGAAATTGGCAAGACACTGGCATCATTGAATTTTCGCCGTGTAGCATTAAATACATACAAGTTGGCAGTATACTGAGGAACGAACACACCATGAAACTATATTGCCAGTATAGATAATCAGAAACAGGAACCGTAATGTGCCCATCTACGTCTACCATTTGGAATGCCCAATGGTCCTCTTTCTCAACAAGGACTCTTATGACACAACAAAAGGGTGGTGGCGCAGTTGGCTAGCGCGCAGGCGTAGCTAAAATAAATGCGAGTGATCCTGAGGTCGAGCCGCCTCTCTCACCCAACAAAAAAATAGAAAGACCGTAGTTGTGATGAAACCCTAAGTGGCAACTTTGGTTGCCACATGTCATCAGATTGACTCTTGAAGTCTTGAGCAACTCTGAACCTGGTCTCATCCTTTTTAATTTTTGGTTCTGCACAATATATAATCTCCTCCACTGCTGCGCCTTCCTCTCTCTCACTCCCTGCTCCTCCTGCCCACGCACCGATGTTCAGGCTCGCAAAAGATTGGAATTTCACATGATACATTGCCTAAAAAACATGGTACAGTAGCTTGGAAGTTGGAACAGTCGGGGCACTTTTTTTAGTTCACCTTTAAGAATCCACTATAATGAGTTTATTGTTCGATTGCTGGGAGACGCATCTGTTTCCTAACTAGCCAAGAAAGAGAAGAGAATAAAAACATGCTTGGGATGGGATTAATCCCGTTGCACTATCTGTTTGGGATTAACACTGAAGCTCACGCTTTGTTTTCTGGACATGTACAGGGAAAAAGGCAGCTGAAGCCAGCTTTAACAGTGGGAAATAAACTCATCTGCGCGGCATGATCATCATGCAGGCACCCAGACTGCGATATTGTGGCTTGCCTCTTACAATAAGATTATGACTAGAGATAATTTGCAGAAAAGAAATATGAACAAGCCTCTAAAGTCTAAACTATGTTTCTGTTCTGAACGGCGTCTATTTTTTGATTGCATAGTGGCTCAAATGTTTGGGCTGAAACTAGATCGTTCTTTGAGATGCATTTTGACGTTTCCTTTGCTTCTATCTCATCATATTGGATGGGTGGAAAAAAGCTTGATGTTTTCAACACTGCTGCTGCAGCTGTCCTTTGGTTTTTAATGGTGCCACTTGGTTGTCTTCGAAAACAGATTCGATCTCTGCTTTTAAACTCAATCAAGAACAGGCGCCTCTTGTTACATGCTGGAGAGGATGGATGCTCTCTAAATCACATCCAGCGGCTGCTGAGGGCACCAAGCAGGGTTGGGAGAGCTGAGCCTTCGCCATTCCTCTCCACTGAAGACCAGGACGTGACCGGATGGGTCCTGAGCCCAACATCCACACTTAAGGCTCCTGAATCTCCTGCAATGCCAGTTTTCCTGCCTAGATGTAATGATCTTGTTCATGTAAAACTAGAGAGCTTTGGTTGTACTGTTATTTATGGTTTTGCAATGGTCCTGTTGCTTTTTAACAAGGGAGTTTGTTTCGCTTCCAAGACAACAAGTGGGGTGGTGGCGCAGTTGGCTAGCGCGTAGGTCTCATAGCTGTATGCGAGTGATCCTGAGGTCGAGAGTTCGAGCCTCTCTCACCCCACCAAAAAAAAGACCTTGTAGTGATGAAACGCTCGCTGACAACTTGGGTCGTCAGATCCGCACCTGATCCATCAGGTGAGATGAGCAAGTCTGAACCTGGTCTACTTTTTTTTTGGCCTAATAATCTCCTTCCAAGGCTTTCTGCCGCTACAAAAGCTCTTCCTCCTTCAGCCCTAGCTTCAGCCCATCCCCTCCGCTCGTCCTGCCGAGGCAACGATGATTCAGGCTGCAACTTTTGCCGGGTCCAGTCAGTATCTCGAATATTGCCTGCTTTTTCTTTCAAAATTTTTTTTTGTCCTGCTGCCTATTGGTTCAACTGATGAAACCGATTGTTGTTTGAATCATGTGCGAATTGCTGAACCAAATGGCTATAGTGCCACCGCTCCTGCGTTCTTCTTGTATCTACCTATTGATTGAAACATTGATGTGTCTATTACTACCTTCATGTGCGGGAGTGCAGGGTACGACTGGAGTTTGGCTGAACTTCACTCCAGCGCATATCACTGAAGATGTTCAGTATAATTGTAATGCATGTGACCCAATGTCCTCTTATAATTTAACCTAAGAAAAGAGGTCGATATGCAATGAACGAAAAATCCAGGCCTGAAATCCTGCTTCCTGTAATCGAATTGAACTCCCGTGAGTTACTCCCTTTGTAAAGAAACATAAGACCGTTTAGATCACTCACCCCACACTTGCCGAGAACCACTTGGACAGAGAAAGTCCAGCGTATATTATTTTTGCCGAGAAAAAGAGAAGAGAGTCGAACATATTGGGTATAGTTTAGCTCGATCTTCATGTTGATCCTGCTCAATGATGCGATGTTATGTATCAGCAGAAGTATATGTTCTCTGCAGTGCTAACAGTACAGCCGTGCGTTGTATACGCAAGCATGGTCCAATCGAATTGTGACCCCAATAAGAACAAGTCCATGGATCTCGAGTTCGTCATCCATGCTCAACAGATTTGGAAAACTATGCATCTTGAGCTTTGAAGTCCAACACAAGTGCTCACTGCTGCGTTCTCATGAAACCTCATTCCGTGTCATGTGGTGTCTGAAGACTTGTGTATCTTTTGCTGAGGAGGGAGCTAGTCAAGTTGTTTTGGATGTTTCACAGCACAATGGAGGATATTGTTCCAAAAGATTCTCCTGTGAGGTGATCAAGTTGTTTTACATTTTTGGTTTGAGTTATATGATTCGGCGAAACAACATACTGAAATTTGCAGAGACCAACAAATCAAGGCCAGAATATCAGCACGGAGACAACACCTTCAACAAAGTAATGACATTGGATATGTTGGTTTTACTAGCAAAAATGCCCGTGCGTTGCAACGACAGAAAACAGCCCTTGCATGTCTTTACACACTAAGCATGGCTAAACACCTCACCCTCATGCCCATAACATAATAAACATGACTAATACCTCTTCCTCAGGTTCAGATCCTCCATTTCAATATAACACCAGACACAAGTTTCCGCTTGTCATCTTTGCCGTCCTTGTCGCTGGTGGTCGCAGTACCAGTCACTAAACCAAGGTTGGCAAGGCCCAATAGCTGGATTGTTGAGCCGCCATTGTGTCCGATGAAGATCAAGAGCGTTGAACAAAGTTTAGTTCTATCATCTAGGTAATATAATAGCGAAAAGCACTACACATAATATATGTACGTGTCATCATGTAAATTGAGTACTTTGTGTCAGATAAACCATGAAACCTTAGTTGGACTCCTCATGCATTTTGACGGGAGTCACTGGGTCGAGTGAGACCGGTCATACGTGAATACGCGGCAGAGAAAAAGATTCCTTCTATATCCCTAGTTTAATAAATTAAACTAAAATAATACATCAGGGGGCATATTTCAAAAATATACATCAGGTGGGCATATTTCAAAATTTGTCAAGTTTTATTGCTAGGTACTCCCTCCGTCCGAAATTATTTGTCATAGAAATAGACAAAAGTGGATGTACCTAGAACTAAAATACTTATAAATATATCCATTTCTTTGACAAGTATTTCCGGATAGTGGGAGTGTAGATTAAAACAATTTAGCTACAGTACCTCTCAGTTTATTTTTTAAAATGTTTGCATTTTCAAATTTAAAGTTCAAAAAATATTTGTGTTTTTCAAATGTTTGCAAATTCAAAAAATAATCACAACAATACCTCCTAGATTTAAAAAATTGTTTGTGTTTTAAAAAATACTCTGTTTTCATAACAAAATGAGAAATATTTTTCTTTAAAAAATGTTCAACTTTAATTATTTTTTATTAACAACTTTGCAAACTTCTCGCGTTCTTATATATATATATTCACTTTTTCAAAATACATATTTTCCTCTCAATATCTGGCACGACCGTTCTTAATTTAAAATTTCACACTGCTAATTAAACACCTAGTCTTGTTTAGTCTAGTGGCTAGCTTTCTGAGTGCTGTAGCGTGAGCGGCTGGGTTCAATTCCTCATGGCACAGTTGTTTTTCTTGGAACTATTTTATTTACTGGAGCGGGCTTTTTGTACGCTAATGGGCCGGCCCATTGCGGCTCTGTGTGTCCTGTAATTTTTTTTACAGAAACGAATCAGGAGTACCATAAAACGCCTGCACGAGGAAACACGACGTACCAAAATAATATGGGTCCCACCGTGAACCAAAAAAAAGTGGAGAAACGCTTCTTCCTTTAATATTAGGTAAAGATAAAGATAAAGATGTGAACCTAATCCAAACTAGGCGAATAATGCTCCAGCGTTGAAACATTGAACATACACTAGTACTGGCATAAATAATAAATACTAGAAGCATACGCACGCCTTGCTGCGCCGTTCTACTTTTCTACCATTTATTTACTTGATTGTTAATTTAATCTCTACTCCTATAAAAGACCCACTTGGTGGTGATGGTGTGCCTGCCATCTAGCGATTTCGACCGTCCGATCTGTATCTAACGCATACGCATCCTTTTTTTTTGCGGGGGAAACGCATACGCATCCGGTGGGAGCTTTGACACTTTTGCAAAACGACGCCCGCCACCCTCTTCGTATTCTTTCGAGAAAAATCCATTCCAGGCCCATCCAGATCCATCCTCCGCCACCATCCTCAAGCTAGCAATGGAACTCCGATACGCCGTGCTGGCCGCTGCCGCCGCCATCCGCCCCAATGCCTCGGATGCCTTCTGCTGCCGCAGCCACTACCACCACGACCTCCCCTCCGCCGCCCCTTTCCCGTCTCCTCCGCCCCCTCCCAATCTCATCATTGTCGTCTTCTCCGACCCCCCCTCCCGCATCTGCTCGGACGCCGACAGCTGCAAGTGCACCGCGAACTACGCGTTGCTCATACTCGCCGGCGGCAGCGCCACATGCTACACATTCTTCTCCATCGACGCGCTCCACGGCCGCCCCCTTCAGGTATGCGCTGCTCCCCGAGTACCTCCAAACCATCTGAACAAAGCTAGTGTCAGATCGTCGTCAGCGTCGCCGCCGGCCGTTAATCAGTTCGCTAGGCTGTCTCTCACACCTGTTGTTCCTCACACCTACTTAGCCTGATCTATCAAATCACAGTATTAGCACTTTCTGTGATCTCACATCACAGTTTTCTCTGCCCAACCGCAGGAGGCACCAAGAGATTGGCTATAGACCACACAACACAAGAGAACAGGAGCCAGGGAAAGGCAGAAAACTATCAGGCAACAAGTGTTCTACTGCACGTTTGAATCATGATTCGGATTCTCCTACAAATTTGTTTCTTTTTATCATACCAATTAGGTTGCTATTTTGTTCATGATTATAATGATATGTCTGATGCCCAAGGCTGTGCTTTTCCTCCACATTGTCCAAGTTACTCAAAAATAAATAGCATGGCACTGGATTTGGTTGCAGTATAAGTATCATAGATTCATCTCCACCTATACCCCATCTGTGGGTGTCAATGTCAATCACTCTGATTCCTATATGCTAGCCTGAGCTGTGAATCATTGTCTCATTGGGACTAATAACCTAGAAATTCTCAAAATAAAGCAAAACATCAAGCCCTTGATTATGTGGACCCTTACTTAAAAAGGCATGGATGTGATCTAATATAAGATTATTCCTTGATTTTCTAAGGTTCCTCAGGATGTGCACACATGAAGGTTGTTGGACCGTTCAGATGCTCCTTCAGCGCGCCGTCATCCTCTTGTCCTCCAGCCAACGTCGATGACACTTTGGCATTGAGGAGAAAGTATTGCATCACACATGTGGATGTTGCTTGATTCCCTGGATTCTGGATCTCCTTGGGAAAAAGTAGGTGAAGACTTTGTAAAGATGCAGATTAATTGGACATGATAACCCTGTGCTTATTCTTCAGTTTATTTTGATCATATGCATTAGAAAGATTTCCTTTTTGGCTGCTATGCTACTATGCTAGGCATTAGAAGGATTACATTTTTTTATTGGTGTGCCTGCTCTGCACCATTATCTAAAAAATCCTAACAAGAGTATGCATGTAGCTTGCTTTCACATGCTTCTGTTTTGGGAAACGTAGCAACAATACATCATGTATCCCTATGTCCTGCATATGGACGTGAGAAGAATCTCAAGCAAACCCTACTGAATTAAGACCGGTGAGGCGGTGACCCATGTTCAGCTAATTGTTTTACACACTTTTGTATGGGCACTGTTTAACATCTTATTGGATCTTTTTATTCCCTGAAAAAATAATAATGTAGGATATAAGATTGTCCAGTAAAATAGAGTAGGCTAATTTATAGAATGAAGTAAATTAATTTTGTTTTATTCACAGGAATACATGTGTTTCATCACTCTCCATTAATTATATGGGGTTTTCACATTTACAAGTGTTGCATTTAACGGGATTTGAGAGGAAAGAGGTTTGTATCTTTTTTGTCCCATACATAAGTATATTTATCATCACTCTTCTGGATTTGATATAATACTATACTTGGATTCATGGGATTGTCTAACAAGGTGAAAGAGCTAACTCTTGGTGTTGTTTTACAGCAGTACTGTTTGTTTATTTCAATGTTGAACGTGGTTCCGACTAAAAACGCAAGCTGACAGAGGAGTTTCAGTTTCTTGTGAGGCAGCATGCTACTGAATGGAAAAGCTAAGTTAATACACAGGAACCTGCCGCCCCAAGCACTAGCCAGAAATGGAGCCCCCCTCCAGAGGATTGACTGATGATTAGTTGTGATGGAGCTTACTCAAAAAGCACTTCTGAAGGAGGGTAGGGTGTAGCAGCTTGTGATCATGAAGGTGACTTTGCCGCTTCTGGACAGCAGAGTCAAGCTATGCATGCCGAAGCATTCACGGTCAAAAAGGCGCTGTTTTTAGCCGAGCAGAGGGGGATTGGGAGGATCGTTTGGAAACTGATTGCAGGAACCTGATTGCGGCTGTGAAATTCAATGCCTGCAACAGTTCAAGCCTTGGTCAGTTATTCTTAGAGATCAAATACATGTTTTCTTTGTCCTTTATTCAGTACTGAGTTGAATTTTGCCCGCGGGCGTGTAATCAGGTACCCATTTGCTAGCAGCAAACGATGCAGGGGAAAGCCACGGTTTCCATGCTACTTGGGAGTTGGGACGTGAGCTACCATGATGATGTAAACCATTTGGTGGCCTGTTATTTAACTGGGCCTTAATGGAATACGAGTGTTCCATTCAAAAAAAAAATGGATGTGGTTCGACGCCAAATTGCATTTTAGTATTTCACGGTGGAGCACTTTGAAGGTGGGTGTATTAAAGAGGAGACCCGGCAGGCTGAGGCCCTCTTGGCTACATTTGAACAACGCAAAGATGAGGATGATATGGAGCGGTGCAAAGGAGAAATTACAGCATTATGCTATCAAATAACTTTTCAATGAATGGTCAATGAAATTGTTGAAATATGGTTGTTATAAGATAGGTTTGTGGCATTAAGTTTGTCTTTGAGTCAGAATACTATTGAGCGTCTTTCAAAAAAAAAAAGAATACTATCAAGCGGATGGACCTCAAGTTAAAATAGAGAATGGATGCCATGTCTTGGTTTACTTTCATTACCTACTACCTCGACACGTTTAAGGATAGGAAACCACCGAGTTATGCACTAGCCTTGCGGTATATAAGTTGCCACTCTCAAATGTTATATAGACTTCATCCATGTTATTTAATCACCCGCTTGATCATTTAGTTACATTATTGCCCGTAGCAACGCGCGGGCATTTAACTAGTTATGAATAGAATTCTTGCTGCTCTATTTGCGGGTCAGGAGTTGTTGTTCACTTCATGGGCCTTCTGTGTTTTGGCTTCCATAGTTTTGGGGTGAGAACACCTTTTATTGCATTGCAGGATATATTCAGATGCTAAGAATCATCATTTACTTGGTAGGATATTACTTAGTTTTTTTGCAACTATTGTTCTTCACAAAAATAATATGTTAGCAGCACCGTGAGAAACATATCCAAAGTAGTGGTAGGCGTCACGCATATCCCGGACCTGCAGGGTTAACCATAGTACTGGACAAACATGATAATATTCATCTACAAACACTACAAGAAATATGTCAACTTATGACCTTCTGTCAGTGACCCTAGAAGAATTGGTCATAGATTTATGACCATTTTAGACCAATTGGTCAAAAGCTGTTCGAGGGGCTCCAAACCCTAAACCATTGCGACCATTTTGGTCAGAAAGGTCATAATTTCCTTACATGAAATGGTCATAAAGCTAACAGTAGCTAGTCCGCCCTTATTTCTAGTTGTTAACGACCAATATAGATGGTCATAGCCTTGTATATTGTGGTGGGTTGCTATGACTAGGCGCCACCTCATCAGTTTTGCCTATGTGTCATGTCCATGTGGCAGTTTTTGCCCTAGGTTGTGAAGCAACCTATATTTCTGTCATTCCCAAAATTCCCAAAAAAATCTCATAAATTCTTTGGGTCATATCTTCGTCAAATATGTAAAAACCTTCCTTGCCTAGTTCAAAAATAATTCAAAAATATTCATTTTCCTATTCTGCTCAGAGTAACAGTTTGTGAAGGAAGTACCACTTTGGCATGTCCAAATAGTATCCATTTTCTACAGTACTTTCCTATGCCCAAATAACCATCCTCCACCAAATGCCAGCTCAATCCATTCATTATTTTGAGTCGAGCTTCAACATTCGTATTTATGTCCAGTGTGGTGGTTTGCAAAGCAAGTACCACCTAAGCTCCTCCTTTTGAGCTGAAAATTTGTGAAGACGGTCTTCTTAGTAACTGATCATCCTCAGCCAAAACTCACGCCCATTAGCCATGTACATTTCCGTGCATCGCTAATCAAACACTTGGTCGCTAATTCATGTTTGAGCATCGATTGGTCTCCCGTGAGAATCTTATGTTGTAATTTTCTTCCTAGCACCAACCTGGGAGTGCCCAACCCACTAGACATGCCTAGGCCGCCTGAACACACGCAAGAACGCCATGGTCACGCGGTGACCACGCCAAGGCATGCGAGTTCTGGCGCTCTAGAGTTGGGGCCCTCGCCACCGCCCAAACCTCGAGCTATCGCCACCAAACCATGTATTTATGATTAAATAGGTCCTTATGTAACTGGAAATGATTTTTGGAAAAATAAATAGCAAACTATGAGGCAATGCAGTTCAAATTTGACCTTCTTCCAACTGAATCGGCAGAAATTTGTCTTTTTCACGAGAGGTGGATCAAAACATTTTACACTAGACCATTTTGTCAATTGTGCATTAAATATGGCCTAGTATTTTATAAAAATGATTTAGTCCAATTTTGCAACAATTATTTGGTAGTTCCTTCACAAAAAAACCTCCTTTCGGGCACTCGAAAAATGGAAAATGGTTTTTTCGTCCAACGAAAATGAAAACTTCCTTAGGCAACATTGTTTGCTATTCCAATATGCACCCTTGTGCACAATATGAGATCATTTGAACAAACTATGCCATGAATGTGGCCATAAGATTGATCATTTGGCTTGAAAGCCATGAATCTTCACACTTGATAGCTCATTTCTGAGAACACTTTTTTAAAATAATTACCATATTACAAGTTTATTATTTTTCCTCGAAACTTGGTCACATATAATGACACAATGTGAAGGTTTTCCAATTTTTGTTTTTTTGAATTTTTATGCCTGTTTCAAAATGCGGTCAAAACGGCGGCTTTGACTGTCCTAGCTAGTTGTTGAATCTTGGAATTTTTTGGTGTTTCTATGATTATATAGATACTTATGTACCTAGAAATAATTTTTGGAAAAATAAAGAGCAAACTATGAGGCAGCTACAGTTCAAATTTGACCCGCTTCAAATTGAATCGATTTACAATTTGTCTTTTTCACAGAGGTGGATCAAACTTTTGACACCAAACCATTTTGTCAATTGTGCATTAAACATGGCCTAGTATTTTATAAAATTGGTTTGGTCCATTTTGCAACAATTATTTGGTAGTTCCTTCACAAAAAACCTCATTTCGCACTCAAAAATGGAAAATGAATTTTCCGTGCAAAGAAAATGAAAACTCCCTTAGGCAACATTGTTTGAATTCCAAGATGCACCCTTGTGCACAATATGAGATCATTTGAACAAACTATGCCATGAATGTGGCCATAAGATTGATCATTTGGCTTGAAAGCCATGAATCTTCACGCATGATAGCTCATTTCGAGAACACTTTTTAAAATAGTTACCGACACAAGTTTATTATTTTTCCTGGAAACTTGGTCACATATAATGACACAATGTGAAGGTTTTCCAATTTTTGATTTTTATTTTGAATTTTTATGCCTGTTTCAAAATGCGGTCAAACGGCGGGCTTGACTGCTCCTACCTAGTGGTTGAATCTTAGAATTTTTTGGTGTTTCTATGATTAAATAGATACTTATGTACCTAGAAATGATTTTTGTAAAAATAAAGAGCAAACTATGAGGCAGCTACAGCTCAAATTTCACCCGCTTCCAACCTGAATCGATTTACAATTTGTCTTTTTTCACCAGAGGTGGATCAAAACTTTTTCACCCAACCATTTTGTCAATTGTGCATTAAACATGGCCTAGTATTTTATAAAATTGATTTGGTCCATTTTTGCAACAATTATTTGGTAGTTCCTTCACAAAAAACCTCATTTCGCACTCAAAAATGGAAAATGAATTTTCCGTGCAAAGAAAATGAAAACTCCCTTTGGCAACATTGTTTGTAATTCCAAGATGCACCCTTGTGCACAATATGAGATCATTTGAACAAACTATGCCATGAATGTGGCCATAAGATTGATCGTTTGGGTTGAAATCTCACTTTGAATCGGTGGAATTTGTCTTTTCACCAGAGGTGGATGAAATCTTTGACACCCAACCATTTTATCAATTGTGCATTAAATATGACCTAGTATTTTAGAAAATGATTTTGTCCAATTTTTGACAATTATTTGCTAGGTTCAAAAAGTCATTTTGGCACTTGAAAAAGGAAAATGAATTTGGCATGTCGCATCCTTAGCAATGAGCAATTTACGGTGGAGGTGCTAGAAGTGGTAAAGTAATTTTCTGGAACCGGCAAGATGGTATGGTCCAATATTGCAACACACATTTGTAGGCATTTGTAAAAAAATCGAGATTTGGGTCCAAAATTTGGATTTTCGAGCGTGAGCCAGCCAGCCAATGAGAAGCGAGGAACCACCTCCACGCGGATCACCAAGTTGGACACGATCCAAGCCATCCATCACGCGCCCATGCAACGGTTGATCCTCTCCTGAAAAAACCAAAACCCTAACCCACCTACCCACCCACCGTTTCTCCAGATCCGATCCATCCCCACCCTCCTCTCCCTCATCTCCTCTCCTCCTTCGTCTCCCTCATCTCCCACCGCCGCCATCCCCACCCACCACCGCCATCCCCACCCACCGCCGACCCCCTCCCCTCGACTTCAACTCCCATATCCACTAGGCTAGGCACGGCCATGGCGTCCCCCCTCCTCCTTCTCTTCTAGGGTTAGGATTTCCACCTAACCCTCCCCGATCTGGCAGCCACGTTGCTCCACCAGCGACCTCCCTGCTCGTCTCCGGTCTCCCCCACCGGTAGTCCCCCCCACCCCGACGCCTTCCCCCCGGGCGGCACCACACCATCTTCCCCTCTCCCACCTTCTCTCTCACACCTTGCCGCCGCCATCGGGATGGGGATCTTCGACCGCCGACCGGCCGATGGCGCCTCGGAACGAGGCCGTCGCCTGCGTCGTCCGTAAGGTCGTTCACCGACAACCCCGACAAGCCCACCAGGGCAGCAAGAAGGCCGCCAAGTACAAGGCCAATGCCGCCGCCGACGCCCACGAGGACCACCGCCGCAAGACCACCAAAGAAGAAGACTACCCCGACCCTGTGGAGTAACGCCCCCGATCCGACCTCCCCTTCTTCTCCGACCTCTCTTCTCCTCAATCCCCTCACCACCCTCGCTGCTTTTTTTTCAGGGAGGCCATGTTGATGACGGAGACCAGCCAGGCCTGGAGAGCAAAGCGGACCCCATGGCTACTAGGAGGAGACCTACGCGGATCGTGAGGATTGGGATAGGTGACCATCTCATTTCCCCATCTATCTTATTAATTGATGACATCTAGGGCTCTGACATTATTATCTTCCCAATCTGAAATACATGTTCAGATGTGTGTCTATTGTTCATGTTCAAATGTGTGGCCTGCTTGTTTCGCATCAAGATAAAGATTGCCCTATGCATGCCATTATTATTCCTAAACTTGCACGGATGATGGATATCCTGTGATGTTCATGTTTTTTTGAATGCATCTCTGATGTATTTTTTGATGTGCATCCTGTGACGTTTTTCAAGTATGCATGGTCACTTGAATGGCATGATCACCTTCCAAAATCTAAATCTAAATCTTTGTTAGTTCTTTAGTTTATCTACACCGTAAAGATCAGTATAGCCTGCAACTTGGGCCAGTTCAGTGTTCTACTTTGTATGGAATAGTCAGAAAGCAACAGGGGTTGGGTTGATTCCTCTAGAAATAGTCAGATGAATCATTGTTGTAATTTGTAAAGCTGTCAAGGAAAGTAGTTTAGCCAAAATATTTATTGTGGGCATTCTGTTAGCTAGTGTGCATTGCCAAGTACAACTGTTCTACTTTGTATGGAATCATCTCACTATTCTGAACATCTGAAACTTGCTATGTGCAGGGTGAGGAGGTGGAGGTGTAGGGTGCACCCACCGGCAGCCCTGCCCCGCTTGAGGGGTGGGGGCAAGAGGGTCTGCTCCTCTACTTCCATTGCGACCGCGGCAGGTAGCTCCTCCATCTCCCTCCCACTCTTCTCGTGCTCACTAATTCTGATGCTAAGTTGATGAATATGTGATGCACTTGTGCCAAGGTATTTTAGAGGGATCTGTACTCAATATTGAACTGGATGTCCTGATCAACTTAGTTCCAGTTCAATATTGAGTACAGATCAACTTAGTTCCATTAACAAGTAGATGTTGTCTTGTACTCAATATTTGAAGTTGCTTTTTTCTTTTTGAGAGAAGTGTATTAGGTTGATGAGATTAATTAGCTCGGTTGGCTAAAGTAGCAACAACAAAGAGCCACACTTTTCCATCCACTTTATAGCTGGACTATACTTACATGCTTAGTATAACCTTGGACGTGTAGCTGGACTGTACTTACATGCTTAGTATAACCTTGTACGTGGTTCGTTTAATTTATAAATGATTATTTGTTGCTGCTGCAGGAGCAATGTTACTGATGGCGACGGGTACGTGATGGTGGCTAGTGTGGTGGACGACCTGACCAAACCAATGATGCAAGGCTTCTCCTGCTGCTACTGCATGTCCTGATCAACTTAGTTCTTCCACAGGGAGAGATAAAATTTTCACTTGTTCACTGTGTAATCTGCAGATTACTTCCATTAATCACCTAGTGCTCCTGTTAGTGAGATTCATCTAGTATTTCTTTTTGCAAAGCATGCGATGGTCTGGAGTACTTGATCATGGCCTGATGGAACATGTCGTTACAGCAGCTAGAAGCAATCCATTTTATTAAATGCATTCTGGTTAGGATTTGGTCATGGCAGCACCTTGCTATTTTCTTTTCTTTAAATCTGGTTGCAAGTTTACTATCTTTCTAGAACCATCATCTTACATTTTGGGCATCGGCATTGAAATTTAGGCATTTATGTATAATTTTAGTTCTGGATATGTCCTATGCAAATATTACTATCAATTGTCAAGTTGATTCTAAAATGTCTCATTAACTAAATTTTAGATGGTGATTTCTAGATTTAGTACCAATTTATTGTTGGCCTAGTCTATGCTCAGTACCTTGCTCTATACCAATTTATTGCATTATTCTGTTATTTACGGTTAAATATGCTATCATTAACTCGAGAAAATGTTATGTTTTTGCTGATTAGTGGCAAGACATCTTTGCTTTACTATTCCTAGCAATGCAGCTTCATCTACCATAAACATGTTGTGTACATTTTGAACCCCAAACATGACACAAGTGATATGTATATGCAGCAGGAATCGTCACTTATGCAGTTTGTTTATCGGAATGTAACTTGTACAATTTTTACTTGAATATGTTCGCTTATGAAGTCGTGTAGTTGTTTTTCTCATCGGTTCTAAACTGCAGTACTTTCTCGAATTGTTGATGATGCTGAATGAATCTAGCTTGTTGGGTTCAGTCTCTAGTTTAGATGGAATAGCACCCCATCACCGTTGTTGTTATTCACCTTATCCTTGCTGTTCTGCTTTTCTTGTTGGCAGATATTTTGAGTAAATTCAAGACGAAAGATGTTCAAAGAAGCTCCAAGACATTCTTATATAGCAAGTTATGTAATAATAGTGGGTTATCCGGGAATTTAATGTATCTTCTCTCTTTGTGAATGAAATAGTAATTATGTATGTGAATCAATGTATCTTCTCTGCTTGTGAATTTCATGTATGTTTCGAATTACAATTTCATTTCATATGAAATAGTAATTATGTATGTGATTTGAAAATGTGTGCAATGAAAACATGACTCATGCGACCCACTTATCAAAATAATTTGAGCACATTTGAAATTTCTAACGTGTGGGACCAAGTATGATATTATAATATTTGGGACAAATGTAAAGCAAAGGAAAATAAAATAGCAAAAAGTAAAAGATCATACTGTTGTAAAAGGCCGATCTAGAAATAAAAAGGCTAAATTGTTGGGCCAGCCCGTGTAGCTAGAGAAAATTAATAGGAAAAATACAATAAAAGGTCGAATTGTTGGGCTAGGCCCATGTAGAAAACCGAATTGGACCGGCTGAATCTTGTGCCACATCACTTGCCACGCTGGATGCCTACGTGGCTCGGGAGGTTGCTAGTGACCAAAACGCCACAAGAGGAATATTTTGGTCGAACGTCTTTGACCATTCCGAAGAAAGGTCGCTATAGTCGGTTTATGACGGCCAGCTTTTGACCTTCTGTTTTTGGTCACAAAAAGGTCATAAATGGAAATTTGTGACCTTTCAGTGACCAATAGTGGTGGTCATAAGTTGACATATTTCTTGTAGTGAAAACTAATTCAAAACTATGATATGTGTAACTGAGACTTCTGATTGTAGTATTCATCTACAATAATCATACAGCTCTATGATTTGACCAAAAAATATTTCATAACTTACCTTGGTCAAATAATACAAAACGCCAACAATAATGGTCTGCAATAACGGTAAAAGGGTATTGAAAGTAAGAAATACTTGGAAGTTGCAGCACTGCACCAAAGTATATAGCTTCTGGTTACAAATATTGATCATTTAGGTGCGTATTTAGAAGCAAAATAGAAAGAACATATTTGAAATAAAAGCAATGCTTTGCACTAACTAATGACAGGAAAGGGAATGAATCATATTTATAGCGGCCTCTATGAGGAAGAGACAAAAATGGGAGGATCAAGAAATAATAGTACAAGTGATTGATCTCAGTTTTCCTTTGAGTGTAACATTACCGATGCATTAATAAGGCCTGATTAGCTGAGTACATAAGCAACCTGGTGACAATTAACTAAATTATCTTCACAGAAAACCCTAGTTGGCATTTTCTCTTATTGTTTTAGTGCCAATTAAGTTCAGTTAGAGACCGTGCTCCTTAGGTGTGGAACCATATGCTAATTAATACTCTCTCAGTTCTAAAATATAGTACATACTTTGTTTTGAAAAGTCAAGTGTATCAATATTTGACCGAGTTTAAAAAAATCAACATCCACAAGTACTTTATAGTTTATTTATTTAGAACTTCAGATATTGATAGTTTATTCTAGAAATTTGGTCAAACATGGTCATCTTTGGCTTTTGAAAAAACTAATGGACACTGCATTGTGGAACAGAGACAACATAAAGCATGTCCTGTATAACCTGCCTGCATGAGGTCGTTAATCCACAAGCACGGACATGGTACTCAAGCAGTGAAGCATGAGGCTTTCAGATTGAAACCTTACACTGTGAGATAACCGGTATAATATGCTACTTGTTTAGCCCCGAAGCGAGCGAGATTGAATTTGAATCAGGCTGCGAAAGATAGGATGACAGAGGGAGAGGGAGGAGGTATGGGGAGTTGTACTACAGACCTTGTGGACCATGGCGTGTTGATGAAGGCGACCAAGTTCCGAAGATGACAGTCGTCCCTGTCCAGCGCCGTTGCTAGCCATGGCATCCTACCTCGTCGTCTGCTCCTCTAGGCCCCGAGGGTCATCGTCGTTGGACGTTAATTACTGCACAAAAGAAGGGAGAAAGATGGAGCGAGAAGCGGTGTGTGCGGTGCCGTGGTGGACAGGCAAAGCCCATGTAGCCTTGTGGTGCAGAGGAGGCGGTGTGCGTCGGGCGCTCGTGCAACTGTATGGTGCAGAGGAGGCGGTGTGTGTCGGGCGCTCGTGCAACTGTGTGATGCAGAGGAGGAGGTGATGGGCTGGCGGCGCCCGTGCAACCATATGATGGGGAGGAGTAGGTGATAGGCCAGGTGCCTGTGCAACCGTGTGGTGCGGAGGAGGTGGTGATGGCTCGGGCTTACCGCCATGAGAAAAGGGGAGAAAGATGGAGAGATGGGCGGGGCATGCGACGTGGTGGTGGACTGAGGATGCCCATGCAACCGGGTGACGCAGAGGAGGCGGTGATGGGCCAAGCTGGCGGTGACCGTGTGACTATGCGATGGTACATCATTTTGACAGGCATGGATATAGTTGGTCGCATCATTAATTCCCCTTGTACCATATGTACATGAGCGACATGTAACCCTTTTTTCTCGCCAAAAAGTAGTCCCTCTAATCTAATTTAAATGTCGTAGTTTTAGTTCAGGGAGTAAGTGACACATAACCCATCAAGTATTGGACACACGTAGTTGGATGATTGACCCAAACAGTAAACAATATCTACTGTTGGATGGTTAGAAGGACATTAGTATCCCCTGCCCACTAGAGTTTAAGTCCTAGACTTGACATTTGTGCTCGCATTTTGCTGGATTTATTCCAGTCTTTTCAGCGATGTGCGTTCAGTGGGAGTAAACGTTCCGGTCAACTATGAAGGCGTCTGTGGCGACTTCGTCAATCTCAAGATGATGTGCCGGCTCAGTCTCTCGGAGGTGCTCATGGGGTAGGATGTGTATGTGTGCATTCATAGGGATGAATGTATGTGAGCGACTTATTGTACTGTGTTAAAAAACAAAACCTACTCACCCAGTAAAAGACCGTGGTTCTCCTAAAAGAAACTAACTGGTTCTCCTAAAAAAACGTGGTCACTTGATCCTTCCAACTCGGAGCGCTCACAATGCTTACATTCATGGGAGCTTAGATATTGTAGTGATTCTCATTTCAAGTCCATCGGGAAGCATGCATGCATGCATTGTTGGCCCAGAAAATTGGTGGATACACCCAAGTTCATTGCAGCCCATGATGCACAATAAAATCAAAAGAAATAGCAAAATAAAACCCAAAAAATCTGAAACTTCATGCGTCTATTACGAACAAATGTTGCAGGTGCTTGGAAAGTTTGACGACCAAATAACATCACATGATCTCATACAAACGCAATACAAATTCTGCTCAAACAGTGCACATATGATTGAGCACAATCTTTTTTACAGACCTCTTCGAATGTCATTTGGCCACCAAATTTTGCAAGCACCTAAAACATTTGCTCATAATCGAAGCCACAAAGTTTCGGACTTTTATTTTATTTTATTTTATTTGCTATGTGAAAAAACACTCTGGGCTTGGCCCTAAGAACATGAGATAACATGTTGACTAAAAAACAAGGAGTGAGTGTGGTGGTGGAAGAGAAGATATCAATCCTTTTAGGTACAACTAACTTGGGTATTAATTTCTACAACCACAATGAGTATATCAAAAATGCTAAACCTATGTAAACTATTGCGTAAGGTTACGAAACATTCCTTCCCCACGTACTAAACATTCCCCCCTGATTTTTAGGGTGGGCCCCGCGCCTCATTAAGCCCAATTAAACGTTGCCACCTCATATTCAGTACGTAAACTCACGTAAGATTATATGGGCCAGCCTCAAGTGTTGTAGAACCCTGAAACAAAACTTCTATAAATACTCGACACACATAAACACAGTATACATGAAAGTGGTACTAATTAGTATGTGTATGTGAGCGTTTGCGGTTGTATTGTGTTTTCTAGAAACAAACGTGTATGCTTATGAATTTTTTCCCTTACATTTAGACTAGAATCATATATTACCAAAAGATTCTTTCAGATGTTCCATACCAAATTTTAAATAATAATGCAATTTCATTGTACTCAAACACTACTATATTTACAATGTTACATATTGTAATTGTATAACGATAAACAATGCATTTTTATATGCATAAACACACTTACATATGGTAAGAGTTGTTAAATAAGAGAAAAATACTAGATAAAATTGTATGTTGATAAATGATCAATAAAATACTAGTTAAGATTTACTTCTAGAATAAACTATAAACAAGTAAATTTGTTTGGTATAAATAGCGACCGGCTACAGGCCAATCGACTGAAAATGAGTTTTGGGTTAATATCTTTGTCATCTACCGTTGATTTCATATTAGAATGCCACAGGAAAATCCTGTAGAAACTGAATCAATTGGCTCAAATTCCGAGGTAGTCCATTCTATGTAGATAGTCCAACCAACCAGTTTGTGGATTTGGTCGATTCTGTGTGCAAAATACAAGAAGCCCAACAAACCAGGACGGACCTGTTAACCCGTTTATATAATTGTACGCAAACACACCTGGTCGCTAGCCGCCGCACAGAACCCTAGGGTCACTTTCTTTCCTTCAATTCCTTTCCTATCATTCATTTTTTTCTAATAGTTATAATTATTCGGCATGAATTAACGTCGACGTATATATAGCACCTAATAATCTTCAAAATTAATTGGCATATATCTCCTACTTAATTAAGAATTTAACCCTCCATAAGATCACTTCATCGCAGCCATGGCCATGGCTCGTTCGTCTCACATAACCCGCCCCATTGCTGGAAGAGAGTTGACTCCATCGACTAAGTAAGAAGTAAATAGTAAACAAAAATGAGAGGGATTCATGCCATGGCCCGGTTGTTCCTGGGATGGCTCGCGGTCACCGCACTAGTACTACTGCTTCTTCCCTTGTTTCTTTTCTTCAGCTTTTACATGCATGGAATACGTAGTAAAGTTGCTACTGAAAATGTACTACACCTTACATTCCGATCATGACTCTAGGAGACCAAGCCATAAAAATGAGTAAGAGATGACACTCTAGCTTTATTGGGATCAAGGAACTTCGAGAATCCAGGGATTGGAAGTGCTAGTTTGTGTGTTAACAGACCCGTCGAACTGGTCTTCCTGATGCCACTCATTCCCAGGTGGTGAAGTGTAGTATTGCATCATTATACTAGACTATATGATTCATGATGCAGGAAGAATCATGGAAACAAAACAATGAAACAAATTGTGACGTGAATTTATGAGAGAAGTAGCTGGCTAAACTATGCTGACGGCTGGCCCACGGCCGTCGGCATAGGCCCCTATGCCGACGCCTATACTACACCGACGGTCTGACACATCTACGCTGACGTGATCTACGCCGACGGGGCTATGCTGACGGCAGCCGTAGGCATAGATCTATGCCGACGGCAAATGACCTATGCCGACGGCCCTTGGCCGTAGGCATAGGCCGCGAGTCCGGTAGTGGTAGCGTGAGCGGCTGGGTTCAATTCCTCATGGCACAGTTGTTTTTCCTGAAACTATTTTATTTACTAGAGCGGGCTGTTTGTACGCTAATGGGCCGGCCCATTGCGGCTCTATGCGTCCTGTAATTTTTTTTACAAAAACGAATCAGGAGTACCATAAAACGCCTGCACGAGGAAACACGACGTACCAAAATTATATGGGTCCCACTGTGAACCAAAAAGAGTGGAGAAACGCTTCTTCCTTTAATATTAGGTAAAGATAAAGATAAAGATGTGAACCTAATCCAAACTAGGCGGATAATGCCCCAGCGTTGAAACATTGAACATACACTAGTACTGGCATAAATAATAAATACTAGAAGCATACGCACGCCTTGCTGCGCCGTTCTACTTTTCTACCATTTATTTACTTGATTGTTAATTCAATTATGAATAGAATTCTTGCTCATCTATTTGCGGGTCAGGAGTTGTTGTTCACTTCATGGGCCTTCTGTGTTTTGGCTTCCATAGTTTTGGGGTGAGAACACCCTTTATTGCATTGCAGGATATATTCAGATGCTAAGAATCATCATTTACTTGGTAGGATATTACTTAGTTTTTTTGCAACTATTGTTCTTCACAAAAATGATATGTTAGCAGCACCGTGAGAAACATATCCAAAGTAGTGGTAGGCGTCACGCATATCCCGGACCTGCAGGGTTAACCATAGTACTGGACGAACATGATAATATTCATCTACAAAACTAATTCAAAACTATGATATGTGTAACTGAGGCTTCTGATTGTAGTATTCATCTACAATAATCATACAGCTCTATGATTTGCCAAACAATATTTCATAACTTACCTTGGTCAAATAATACAAAACGCCAACAATAATGGTCTGCAATAACGGTAAAAGGGTATTGGAAGTAAGAAATACTTGGAAGTTGCAGCACTGCACCAAAGTATATAGCTTCTGGTTACAAATATTGATCATTTAGGTGCGTAGTTAGAAACAAAATAGAAAGAACATATTTGAAATAAAAGCAATGCTTTGCACTGACTAATGACAGGAAAGGGAATGAATAATAATGCAATTTCATTGTACTCAAACACTACTATATTTACAATGTTACATATTGTAATTGTATAAGGATAAACAATGCATTTTTATATGCATAAACACACTTACATATGGTAAGAGTTGTTAAATAAGAGAAAAATACTAGATAAAATTGTATGTTGATAAATGATCAATAAAATACTAGTTAAGATTTACTTCTAGAATAAACTATAAACAAGGAAATTTGTTTGGTATAAATAGCGACCGGCTACAGGCCAATCGACTGAAAATGAGTTTTGGGTTAATATCTTTGTCATCTACCGTTGATTTCATATTAGAATGCCACAGAAAATCTGAGAAACTGAATCAATTGGCTCAAATTCGAGGTAGTCCATTCTATGTAGATAGTCCAACCAACCAGTTTGTGGATTTGGTCGATTCTGTGTGCAAAATACAAGAAGCCCAACAAACCAGGACGGACCTGTTAACCCGTTTATATAATTGTATGCAAACACACCTGGTCGCTAGCCGCCGCACAGAACCCTAGGGTCACTTTCTTTCCTTCAATTCTTTTCCTATCATTCATTTTTTTCTAGCCGCCACACACATCCCCAGGCAGCGATAGTGGCACCATGGATTGCCACTAGACCTCATAGCTAATGGACAGAGAGGAGTGAGAAATTATAAGAGAAAGAAGATAAAGAAGCAACAAGAACACACAAGTTTTTTCATCATGGTAAGAAACTATTATTTCTCATCAAGCTTTCTCCCGTTGTAATTTAGTTTCTTTAGATTTGAAATTCAAAATGCATCGATCATATACAAATGAAAGCAGTCACACACAGATTTTGCGCATATGAATAATAAAAAATCATGCAGCTTCACTAGTAGAAAACAGGGCTTTGGTTCAGGCCAGGCCAGCCCATTAGTCCCGGTTCAGTCACGAACCGGGACCCATGGGGGCATAGGTCCTGGTCCGTGAGGCCAGGGGGCCGGTCGGGCCTCGTGGGGCATTGGTCCCAGTTTGTCTGGCCCCTTTGGTCCCAGTTCCATACACGAACCGGGACCAATGGGCCTCGCTCCTGGCCCACAACCATTGGTCCCGGTTTCCAGCCATGAACCGGGACCAATGAGATGCCTATATATACCCCCTCGCCCGCGAGCAGAGCACTCCACTGCTCTGTTTTTCTAGGCGGCTGTTGGAGAGCTTTGTGGTGCTCTAGCTCACCTCCTATGCACATGAGGTGTTCGATGAAATGCCCGAGCCACACTTAAGCTTTCTCCGCTCGAAACTCCTTGTCCAAACTCCATTTTCCTCGAGATTTGTCTAGGTTTGGCGGTCCGTCCTGTCCTGTCCCCGTCCTCACCGCCGTTGATCGCCTATGCCTATCTCTTCGCCGACACCACCGTGGTGAGCCTCTTGATCTTATCTTCTTTCTAAAAGAAAAAAGTTCTTACCTGTATGATTTAGATAGATACTTGTGTAGTTTTCTTGCTTATATTGTTTGTTATTATATAAAGCGATGGTTTTGGTATCCACCTCCGTCGCCCCTTGTTCTGTCTATGATTTGGATGTGGTATTTATATTATATTTTATAACTATTAGTTTCATTTAGTGTTTATGACAATTATGCCGAGCAACGTGACATAGATTTTTTTATCTAGTACGTATGTGAACCGGAAATTCTAACTGACCCTATTGTCGAGAGGTTAAATTTAGTTAAAGAAGAAAACAATTACTTGAAGGAAAAATTGAAAAAAAATTGAGGAGAAGAAGATGATATTGGAGTTGCATGTTGCGGATGTCGTTGATGATCACAAGATCAAGATGGATGCAATGCGTTTGAAGATTAGAAAGATTAGAAAATATGACATTCATAATGAGACTTGGTATCATTATGCCGTTGGATCAATTGTTACCGTGGTTGCGGCTATGATCGCATTTGTTGTTGCATTGAAATGTTTTATATAGTGTCAATGTATTGTTTAATTAGATGCTCTGGAGAGCTATATGTTGTTCAGTGAGAACTATGTATGTACTTTGGTTTTAATATGATCATGAACTTTATTAATTCGGTCACTTATCTATTCATGATGTACGCAGATGAACCGACAATGGATGTACGGTAACAGATGCACCTCCGAGTACATTAAGGGCGTGAATAATTTTCTCCCAATGGCTGAGGCAAACAAGCAGAAAGGTTTTATGTGTTGTCCATGCCCTATATGTGGGGATACGAGGTCTTACTCTGACTCGAAAACCCTTCACACCCACCTTCTTTATAAGGGTTTCATGCCACACTATAATGTTTGGACCAAGCACGCAGAAAGAGGGGTTGTGATGGAAGACAGCGAAGAAGAAGAAGATGATGACAACTATGTGCCCCCTGAATACGGTGATGCTGCAAGGGGGGAAGCTGAAGATGCTGCAACGAGGAAAGCTGAAGATCAAGAGGAACCAAACGATGTGCCCAATGATGATCTTCATCGGGTCATTGTTGATGCAAAGAGACAGTGTGAAAGTGTAAATGAGAAGCTGAAGTTTGATCGCATGTTGGAGGATCACAAAAAAGGGCTGTACCCCAATTGCAAAGATGGCAACACAAAGCTCGGTACCACACTGGAATTGCTGAAGTGGAAGGCAGAGAATGATGTACCTAACAAAGGATTTGAGAAGCTATTGAAAATATTGAAGAGAAGCTTCCAAAGGATAACGAATTGCCCGACAGTAAGTACGCAGCAAAGAAGGTAGTATGCCCTTTAGTATTGGAGGTGCAGAAGATACATGCATGCCCTAATGACTTCATCCTGTACCGCGGTACATACGAGGATTTGAACACATGCCTGGTATGCGGTGCATTGTGGTATAAGATCATACGAGATGACCTTGGTGATGTTGACGGCGAGCGCCCCAGGAAGAGGTTTCCTGCCAAGGTGATGTGGTATGCTCCTATAATACCACGGTTGAAACGTCTGTTCAGAAACAAAGAGCATGCCAAGTTGATGCGATGGCACAGTGAGGACAGTAAGAAAGACGGGAAGTTGATAGCACCTACTGACGGGTCACAGTGGAGAAAAATCGAGAGAAAGTACTGGGAGGACTTTGCAGGTGACACAAGGAACGTATGGTTTGGTTTAAGCGCGAATGGCATTAATCCTTTTGGGGAGAAGAGCAGAAATCACAGCACCTGGCCTATGACTCTATGTATCTATAACCTTCCTCCTTGGCTGTGCATGAAGTGAAAGTTCATTATGATGCCAGTTCTCATCCAAGTCCCTAAGTAACCCGGCAACGACATTGATGTATACCTAAGGCCATTAGTTGAAGAACTTTTACAACTGTGGAATGGAAACGATGTACGTGTGTGGGATGAGCACAAACAACAGGAATTTGACCTACATGCATTGCTGTTTGTAACCATCAATGATTGGCCTGCTCTCAGTAACCTTTTAGGACAGACAAACAGGGGATACCACGCATGCACGCACTGTTTAGATAACACCGAAAGTATATACCTGTACAAATGCAGGAAGAATATGTACCTGGGGCATCGTCGTTTTCTTCCGACCAACCATCAATGATGAAAGAAAGGCAAGCATTTCAAAGGCGAGGAAGATCACCTAAAGAAGCCCTCCATCCGAACCGGTGATCACATACTTGCTATCGCCAATGATTTACAAGTAATCTTCAGAAAGGGTCCTGGCGGACTATCTGTTTGAATTACGCTGATGGACGCACACCCATATGGAAGAAGAAATCTTTATTTTGGGACCTACCATACTAGAAAGCTAGAGGTCCTCTCTTCAATCAACATGATTCATGTGACGAGGAATCTTTGCGTGAACCTGCTAGGCTTCTTGGGCGTGTATGGGAAGACAAAAAATACACCAGAGGCACGGGAGGACCAGCAACGTGTGCACAAAAAAGACAGCTTGCCTCCAAAGCAGTATGAAGGTCCTGCCAGCTATGCTCTTACCAAAGAAGAGAAGGAAATCTTCTTTGAATGCCTGCTCAGTATGAAGGTCCCGCCTGGCTTCTCGTCGAATATAAAGGAAATAATTAATATTCCAGAGAAAAAGTTCCAGAACCTAAAGTCTCATGACTACCACGTGATTATGACGTAACTGCTTCCGATTGTATTGAGGGGGCTTCTATCGGAAAACATTCGATTAGCCATTGTGAAGCTATGTTCATTCCTCAATGCAATCTCTCAGAAGGTGATTGATCCAGAAACCCTACCAAGGTTAAGGATTGATGTGGCGCAATGTCTTGTTAGTTTCAAGCTGGTGTTCCCACCATCCTTCTTCAATATCATGATGTCCTAGTTCATCTAGTCGACGATATTGTCATTCTGGGCCTTGTATTTCTACACAATATGTTCCCCTTTGAGAGGTTCATGGGAGTCCTAAAGAAATATGTCCGTAACCGTGCTAGGCCAGAAGGAAGCATCTCCATGGGCCATCAAACAGAGGATGTCATTGGGTTTTGTGTTGACTTCATTTCTAACCTTAAGAAGATTGGTCTCCCTCAATCGCGGTATGAGGGAAGACTGAGTGGAAAAGGCATGCTAGGAGGGGACTCAATAATATGTAGGGACGAGCATTCTTGGTCTCAAGCACACTACACAGTTCTACAGAATTCTACCTTGGTGACCCCGCATATCGATGATCACAAGAACATTTTGCGCTCCAAACACCCGGAGAAGTGTGATGACTGGATTACATGTGAACACATCAGGACTTTCGGCAGTTGGTTGCAAAAACGTCTCAAGGGTGACAACACTGTTTCTGATGAGCTGTACTCGTTGGCCAGGGAACCATCTTCGACTGTAATGACTTACAAAGGGTGCGAGATAAATGGGAATACATTTTACACGATCGCCCAAGATCAAAAGAGCGCCAACCAAAACAGTGGTGTCCGCTTTGATGCAGCAACCAAGAGGGGAAAGGACACATATTATAGTTACATAGTGGACATATGGGAACTTAACTATGGACATGGTTTTAAGGTCCCTTTGTTTAAGTGCAAATGGGTCAATCTGTCAGGAGGCGGGGTACAGGTAGACCCACAGTACGGAATGACAACAAGGATCCGAACAATCTTGCATACGACGAACCATTCGTCCTAGCCAATGATGTGGCGCAGGTTTTCTATGTGAAGGACATGTCTACCAAACCGAGAAAAACAAAAGATAAGGAAGCGAATACATCATACAATGAGCCAAAGCGCCACATAGTTCTTTCAGGAAAAAGAGACATCATGGGATTGGAGGGCAAGACAGACATGTTTGAATATTATGAAAAATTTCATGAAATTCCTCTCTTCAAAGTCAAGGCTGACCCAAGCACCCTGTTAAACGATGAAGATTATCCATGGTTACGACGCAATAAGCAAAGGACACAAACAAAGAAAAAGTGAAGACTTTCTCTCCACAACTATTATATGATGATGTCTTTGATCTAGAATATAACTGTAGTTACATGTGAAGAAATGAAATGCCTTTTGTAACAGATGAGTTTCCATCCGAAACCCTCATACTTCGAAAGAGATTGTCTATTTTGTACACGAAGTGCATCTAGTTTTTTCTTAACCCTCTCAACTTTTTAGCACATGCTATGTGGGTGAAATGATAATACCATGCCAACTTTCAACCTTTTCAGAGTTCATTTGTAGTGCTTTTCAATTTCAGGGTCATTTAGCTCAAAAAATCAATAAATGCATGAAAAATACCAAATGAAGTCAGAAAGGGTTGAAAATTGATGATGTGGCTTTGAATGGTGCATTTTAAACACAAAAAAAGTCTGGAGTTCAAATAAGTTTTAAAAAATGAAATCCCTTTGTAATAGATTAGTTTTCGTCCGAAACCCTGATTCTTCGAAAGAGATTGTCCATTTTGTACATGAAGTGCATCCAGTTTTTTCCGTAATCCTCTCAAATTTTTAGCACACGCTATGTGGGTGAAATGATGATATCATGCCAACTTTTAACCTTTTCAGAGTTCATTTGTAGTGCCTTTTCAATTTCAGGGTCATTTAGCTGAAAGAATGAAGTAATAGCAAAAAGAATGAACAAAAAATAATCAATTAAAATATTCTATTATGATCAACTAAAACAAAACTATAATATTCTTCAATAGAAAAAAGAATCAACTAAAAAGCTTTTATAAAACTTCAATAGCAGATTTATGCAACTAAAGTTATCAAAGTATTTTCTGTTCAAAACATTAAAAGAAAAATAGAATTTCCATAAATAATTTTTTTGTTAGAAACTTTAATAGCAAAAGAATTATCATAAAGAATTTTATTGTTAGAAACAAAAAATTTAAAAAATCTGTTTTTGAATATAATGATAAAACAGAGTAATATTAAATAGCAGGAAAAAGAATCACTCAAAAATCTAATTTTATAGTAAAGTTATTCAAAAACTAGGGATTCACACAAATTTCAAAAAATTTGAATTTAAACTATTCAAATTGGAAAACTAATGGCACTAACAGAACGTTTATAATTTTTATTACCTAAAAGCAAAAAGAATCACTAAAAAACTAGTAAGTATTTTGCTGTAAGTAGAAACAAAATAAAATAAATAAAGCAAAAAAGAAAACAAAAAACTGGAAAAAAAAATTAAAAAAATTGCCACCTACTGGGCCACTAGCCCACCACGGCTTGAATACGACTAGAAACCCAACCATGGGCCGGGATTCATGCCCGCGGCAGGCCCAGTATGCCCACAGGCATGTAGTGATAGATTAGGCCCGAAAGCCTGCAGTTGAGGGGAGCTCGAGAGGGTGGGCGCAGCAGCGCTTATAAACCACTCTCGAGCTCTCTCAACTAGCGAGGTGGAACTAAACTTTTGGCCGCGGGCAGCACAAGGCCTTTGGTCCCGGTTCATGGCACCAACCGGGGCCAAAGGTCCCTGTTTATGAAAACTGACCTTTGGTCCCGGTTGGTGGCACCAACCGGGACTAAAGGTGGCCATTGGTCCCGGTTGGTGCCACGAACCGGGACCAAAGCTTCGCCTATATAACCAACACTTAGTAATTTTTGCACATTGTCCCCCGACACCAACTCTCCTGCGCCCCGACGCCGCCAGGTTGCTCTCCTCGTCGCTGTCGCCGGCGCGCCCTACCCTATCACCGCCCGCTCCTCGTCACCGTCGCCATCGCCAACGCCTCGTCGACCTCGATGTCGCCTCCCTGCACCAGCCCCTGCCCTGCCCTGCCCCACGCGCGCCTCTGCCTCAGCCCGGCCCCGACCTCGCCACCACCGCCTGCTCCTCGTCGCCATCGCCATCGTCGACGCCTCCCCGACATCGCCATCGCCGTCACCAACACCTCCCCGACCTTGCCGTCGCCTCCTCGCGCCAGCCCCCGTCCTGCCCCCATGCGCCTATGCCTCAGCCCGGCCTCGACCCCGAGCCCCTTCCCTGCCCCCCCCCCCGCCGCTGCTGCCGCCGCCGTGGCCGACGCAAATTGCATTTTTTTTGTTGATATACTTTTTAGTAAATGGATATGTATCCATATTGTCTTTCTAAATATATGGATGTATGTTGATGTATGGATATGTGTGCATATTTTTTCATATTTTAATTAATTTTATTTGTTCATATATATGATGATTTTTTTTCAAAGATGATCATATGAATTTTTTTATTCATAGATGATCATATGATGTTTTTATAGTTGTCGATCCGCTCGTCGATTTGTTCATATGTATGCAAGCGACGTCGTCATCGTTAGTTGTACTGTTAATGCATTTTAGGTTAGTGGAGAGGAAATGGAAAAATAAGGAAAAAGAAGAAAAGAGGAAGAAGGAAGCAGGAAGAAGAAGAAAAAGAAGGATAGGAAAAAGGAAAATAAGAAGAGGAAGAAGGAGAAGAAGAGGAAGAAGAAGAAAAAAAGAGAAGAAAAGGAATAGAGGAGAAGAAGAAAAAATAGAAGAGGAAGAGGAAGAAGGAGAAGGAGACGGAGAAGAAGAGGAGAAAAAAAAATAAGAAGACGAAGAGGAAGAAAAGAAGGAGAAGAAGAAAAAATAGAAAAAATCTATTTTTTCTTCTCCTCTATTCCTTCTTCTTCTCCTCTTTTTTTTCTTCTTTTTTTTCTTCTTATTCTTCTCCTCTCTTTTTTTCTTCTTCTTCCTCTTCTTATTTTTTATCGGGAACGAGGGTGTCGAGGATCGCCGAGCGGTCGAGGGTCGGGAACTAGGGTAGAGGGTCGAGGGTCGCCGAGGGGTGGAGGGTTGAGGGTCGTCGAGGGGTGGAGGGTCGAGGGTCGAGGATCGCCGAGGGGTCGAGAGGGATACGTCGATCAACCCCCTCTCGCTCGACCAATCGAGGACACCCAAACCCTAGAAAAAACGTTGTCGATCTCCTACCCCTCCCGCCCCTACCCAACAAACTCTGTCGATATTTATAAGAGATTTATCAAGAATGCCCCCATTATGGATGTGCATAATTAAGTTGATCCATATTTTTCCTGATCTCATCTACCATTCTATATGTGCACGTTCTCTTGTGTCAAAGTATTGAAGAAATCTATGGTTTCATAATTAGCCAAAAGTAACAGGCGCATGATGGTATGAAGCTCTCCAAAATTATTTTGGAACGGAGTCCTGATAGGATAATTCGCATTTTGGTATGAAGTTCAGCAAAGGCCTTCCAAATAGAGATATTCGAAAGGCTCTGGCTGAACTTCGTACCAAAAAGCAAATTATCCTATCAGGACTTCGTTCCAAAATAACTTTGGGGAGCTTCATACCATCATGCGCATGTTACTTCCGGCTAATGATGAAGCCATGGTTTTCTTGAATCCTTTGACACTAGACAACGTGACATATAGAAGGGTATATGAGGTCAGGAAAAATAGGGACCATTTTCTGCACATCCAAAATGGCATCATCTTGTTGAATCGCTTGTTTGACATTCATGAGAGAGGCGGCCCGGACGTTGGACATTCATGAGAGAGGCCATTTGGTCCAAGCCCTAGAAGCGTTGCCGAGGCCACGCCAAACCCTAGAAGCGTTGAGGCCACCCAAACTTACCTTAAAAGAGCGTTGTCGATGCCACCCCAAACCCTAGAAGCGTTGTCGATGCCACCACAAACCGTAGAAAGCGTCGAGGCCACTAATTAATATTCCTTGTTGTGATTAGCTAGCTAGGTCTATGTTTGTCACTATTAATATATCCATCTCTCATGTTTGTATATTAAGTTCCATGTTGTAATATTTGCAGAAACTATGGATCAACAAAGAGACTTCGAACAAGAAGAGATATTGGGGGACATAATCCGCGACGGACGTGATGTCTTGTTGTTTCTCAATGACACCAATTGTCGTGGATTTTTCACGGCAGATGTCCTAGTGAAAGGACTTAGTCGTGGAGCCATCGCTACGAGTTTACTTGAAGGGGTTAAAGCGGACACAAAGACACAAGGGTTTATACTAGTTCGGCCCCTTCGATGAAGGTAAAAGCCTACGTCTAGTTGTGATGGAATTGATGTGGTCTCGATGGCTAGGAGCAAACAAGCTTCGCCTAGGCTCGAGTTGTGGTTGTCGTCCTTGAACCGTTGCGGGTCGTCCCTTATATACACGGGTGACGCCTGTCGGTTCATAGAGTCCCAACCGTTCATACTGTATCCCGGTTGGTATCTCTCTATTCCTAACTTACAATACAAGTTATACATCAGGCGGTTTACGGCTACAAGTTCTAAACCGACTACGTGCCTTGGGCCTTTCTGCTTATACCACTAATGGAGTTAACCTGCCCAGCTGGCGGTTTACACCTAGTGGTAATATCCCCAACATTAGGCCCCAGTTGATTTGAACTGGTTCATGTCAATCCTTCACAAAACTTGCATCTTGGACATCTTCTAGTGATCGGTAAACCGCCATGTCGCTATCACTTCGTTATCAGAAACCGCATGACGTCATCCTGAAATTTTATCATTTATAACGCCTCTTTTAATAGCGGTTCCTCGGATCCACGCTTGACCTAGCTTGGTTGCTTTATAAATAGGATCGAAGGGTCATTTCTTTCTTTCCTTTGTCCCTCTTCTTCGTCTTCCTCGCGCCGCTGGTCTTGGAGCTCCGCCACCGTCATCGACTTCTGCCTCGTCCTGGGCTGCTGATCGACCTGAACGCATGCGAGCATTGCGGCCTCTTTCCGCGCCTTCTCCGTTCCCGGTAAGCTTCTTCCCCATCTTGACCTAGATCTGTTCTTTAGGGTTCCAGCTTCATGCTGTGTTCTTCGTGCGTTCATATCTGTTCTTTTGACTTTGAATAAATCCATGAACCTGTGCTGTATTTAATAGTGATCCTTGCGCATCCGCTGTAGCCTCTCATCTAAGCCCATAGATCTTCCGCATATACCGCTCCATAGTTCACTGCATTTCGCTTTACTTCTCGAAACATTTTCAGTTTTCTATAAACTTCGCGTTTGATCCGCAGCCGTAATATGATCTTGCGAAACTTGTTTCTACATACTTAGTTATCCACAGCTTCAATCACTTCCAATGCTTAGGTCAGGTGGTTTAACTTACTGTAAAATAACCGCTAAACCGGTATATATATCATTAGTCCCTTGTTGAACCGCCGAATCCACATGACACAAAGATCACAGAGACCGGTTTATAAATACTGCCTCCGGTTTATCGTAGTTTAGATCAACACCTTGTACCAAGCATGCTTCTGAACCGGATCAACTATTTCTTTTAGATCTTACCATGGCCGAGCAAGTGTATGAATGCAATCGGTTCCTTCTCGCCACCGAATCACGGCCGGATGATCTAGTCTCAATTGGCGCTTTAGATGATAAAGATACAATCCATCGGAGGGTCCTCGAGAGGAATGCCTCCTACACCTCGTGAAGGAGAGGTTGTGGTCTTCGCAGATCACTCGGCCGGGCTTCAAACCGCCTGTTCTAAATTTTACCGGACGTGTTAGCCAATTTTCAGCTCCGTCCCCAGGATATTGGCCCCAACTCCGTCACCAATTTATGCCACTTTCAAGTACTATCTGAAGTATATCTTCAAGAGGAACCTTCTGTTGAACTGTTTAGAGACCTCTTCCATTTAAACCGTCGCACTGAATTCACCGACGGCCCCAATACTGAATTGGGTGGCATGGCTATTCATAAGAGGAAGGAGATCACCTATCCCCACGTCAAACTCCATACTCACCCCAAGAAGTGGAATGCGACTTGGTTTTATTGCAAAGATACTTATCCTGAGGATGAAAATCTCTTGCCTGGCTTTCGTCCAGAGTGGCTGAGCAACACCCATCCGTTTCCACAAAGATTGAGCGCCAAAAATAGAAGCAAATATGCCCCGCAACTGTCCAAGCTCCGAGCTTTTATGGCTAACGGTTTGACGGGAATAGACCTTGCACGCTGCTGGTTATCATGGGGCATACTGCCTCTGAGCCGGCGCTCCGGTTTGATGTGCCAGTACACTGATAGTGTCGACGACCCACTCCGACACACCAAAATCCCACTCTCTGATGATGAAGTTACAGACTCGGTAAAGAAGATGCTGAATGAGCCGGAGCATCTCTGTGCTCAAACCGGTCTGCCTCCTTACTGCACCACCAACAAACCGCCTGCAGTAAGTATTTAGTTGCTCCATCATTAAACCTGTTATCGCTTTATGTGTCCGACATTTAATTATTTCGATCCAGGTGATAATCCGTTTTGGAGCAAGAAACTTTCACAAGATAAAGCGGAGAAAGGCGGTGCCAACCCGGCCCAAAACCAAAGTTGTTAAGAAACCAGCTCACAAGAGAAAGACCACCGCTTCATCTGACCCAGCCATTGACGATGATGTGGGTAATCCAGATCTTGAGGTAGAACTTGATTCTCTTGGCTTGCTTTTTACACGCCTTATTGATGATGATGCTTGTCAGGACGACACTGAGGCCAGCAATGCAGGATTCGCTGAGGTAACTATTTTCTCTTCCGATTCAGAAAATTTGCCCTTGCCAAAATTTCGCCAGGCAAACCGGAAAAGTTAATTTTTCTCACCCTCTTGCTTATTTGGATCCCAAATTTCTTATGAAGACGCAGCAACATGAAGCTCGCCACACAACCCGGCACAGTGGTCAGGTAGTTACCTCTGCCGGTTTACCAAATAGCCCGGTTCGAAGCACGCTCCGAGGTCTCCGACCTTTTATTGCTTTAAATTCTAAAGCGGGTTTCTTCCGTCAACCTCTTAATCCGTCCGACTTCGATTATCAGGTCACTTCCCATTCATCCTCTGGTGAATCATCGGCCACTCAGTTACCGCCATTGAAGATAGCTACCGGGTAAGCCAAACCGACTATATGCTTCTAGTGTATTGTGTAATGGCTTATATTTTTCACTGATTTTGTTTTTTCTCTTAGAACCAAACCGAAACCAAGCAAGAATGCCCGTTTGGATAAAACGGCTGAAGAAGATGCCGCCTCAGATCATGAGAGAGCGCCAGTTCTTGAAAATTTTGCCTCTGAAGACATTCCCAATGATCCCCCGCTGCAAGATGATGTTATTCCCGAAGAGAGGCCTGTTAACACTTCAATCTCTGCCAATCCGCTTGCCAGCTCCGTCCGGTTTGATAAATCCCACAGTCCTGCTGATAAAACGGCTGTGCCCACACAATCCGTCGAGTCCAAAGATGATGACGTTGTGATTACTGGTATGGGCCACTCTGAACCGGGGAATCCTGCAACTTTAACCAGGCACACTGTGAAAGAAGATTTTTCCGCTTTAAATAAAGGAAAATGGGATGTTGAGCTGGAGACATATGCTGCTCGGCGCCCAAGACCTTCATTCTGCTACTTAAACCGGCTTTACACGAGCCGTGGATCGTGAAGCTGGCCTGGTCAAGATGATGAGGATAAGTTTGAGGTAACACACTTCTTTACTTACTGCCATTATATCAGGCCTTCTAGCCCCCAAGGGCCGGTTTGTAATCTTGATCAAACCGGGACTTGAATATATACCTCAACAATTTTGAAATCCACTTGCATAGCCCCCAAGGACCGGTTTAACTTAGCATACTTAAACCGGGGCTTCAATAAAAACTGCTCTTGGAAACATATGTAGATCAAATAGCCATTAGCCCCCAAGTGCCAAGTTGAATACTTGTATTGAGCTTGGGACTTTACCATCTAGTAATATATATAGAAATTGAAGGTGCATTAGCCCCAAGTGTCGTGCATATAACTTTGTTATGTGGTTGAGACTTCATTTTCTTGAACTGCTTGTTGAAAATACTTCCATATGCAGGCCGAGGTGAAAATCAAGGAGGACCGGATTGCCGATTTACAGAGGCGTTGAAAACCCAGCAGGCAAAATGCAGAAAGGCCAAGAAAGAATTAACCAGTGCTTTGAACGCCACTGAACAACTGAAGGAAGGCTTCAAGAAAGAACAGGCTGATTGGGCCACTGAGAAGGCCACTTTAATCAAACAAGCGGAAAATGCTGAAGCTGCCCTTAAACCGGTGGTAGACGATCTTACAGCCGTAAAGCGGCAAGTGCACTCCATGACCCCGGCAATCTTTGGTAAGCTCCTTTGAACATTTGTGATGCTTGAAACCTGCTGTAGTATAAATCCGGTTTGAAACTATCTCTTTATTGTTGTAGGCACACGCATCGGGCATTTAGGAAACGATGTGCAGAAGAAACTGAAGGCTGTCTACACCTTAGTAGAACAGCTATATACCGGAGCCCAGCGGATCATCACCACAGCCTCTCATAACAAACCGGCACCTTCCTTACTCCGGGATACTCAACAGGTTGTCCATGCTTCCGCCCGGATTGAGGAGGTGAAAAAATCTGCTGCCCGAACCGGAGCTATTAATGCTTTGATCCGAGCCAAGGCATGGGTACCAGATTTTGACCACATGGAAGCAGCTCAAGGCTACCCGGTAAAGGAAGATGGTTCTGATTTTAATGAAGAGGATTTACGGGCGATAAACCGTGCAATCGCCCTCCGCTTGTCACCGGTGAAGAAGCAGACTTGACGATTATCAAGCACAAGACAATGACCGAACAAGCGAGTGCCCGCCCCAACTTTTGAAGCGGAAAATCTGATCCCCCAATCCGTAAGCATACTTACACTCGATATTGAACCGCCTTCCCGATCCATGAAGAGGCTGTTTTCCAAGCTTTAATGGGAATCGATTGGACCACTGTTGATTTCCACCAATGGGTAGAGACGAGGAAGTCAAGCGGCGGAGGATGAGGAGCGAGCTTGAACCGGAGGCGGTTTAAATAGTGTCGTTGGCGGCTGTCCAAAAGAACAATGATTTTACTTGGGCACCGTGTTGCCTTGTAATAGCTTAGTTAATACTTCTATCATGAATATGCCTTCGTGCATAAGTACTGAAGCTTTTGCTCGATTCGCACTTCCCGCAACCAGAAAAATTTGAACTTCGTGGCGATTATACCGCCACCGGTTTATGATGTTGAATATATGTATCGATAATACAACAAATATGTGATACAAATACCGCCATAAATCGGGCATGAAGTCATGCGTAGCTGCTTAAAGCGAGGCCTTAGAAACCATTACCGTTGGTAAAGCGGGAGAGAACAGCTCGATATAAAACTGTCTTGAATCAACACAAGCCCCTTGTTACCCGATGATGATAACAAGAAAAGGTAAACCGGGCATACGCCTCCGGTTTAAAGGGAAATCAAATCCATCGGCTTAACCGGAAAAAAGGTGTTTTGTTGATAAAAGAAATCCAACAAAAACAAATATCAAAGAAACCATGAAAACAGCATGGAAACCAAGGCAATGATAAATCCTTTTTATAAACATACGCTATCTTCGAGCTGTTCAGATGGCATTACCATGGTCGGACAGATCAAGCCCCAATAGGTGTGACTATGATTCAAGTCAGCCAGTCCCCAAATGACTCATTGGCATATATGCGGATCAAGAGGCGTGGTAATGGTTCGGGTTCACCATTCCCCAAGTGATTCGATGGCCTTAGGCCGACCAAGAGGTGGATCGGTTCAGACTTGACCGTGTCCCCAAGTGATCTGGTGGCTGTCGCCTATCAAAAGGTGTGTGTTGGTTCGGACTCGACCAAGGCCCCTAGTGATATACAAAAAAGTAAATGTCAAGGGGTAAACCGGAGGCCGCTTTAAAAACAGAGTCCCTCCATGTAACCACGCATGATGAGAAAGACAGAGACCCCGCTTTAGCTGAGGCTCCGGTTTTATTATATCAAAGATAATATATACATTGTCATGATATGTACATAAATAGAGCCGATGGCTCAAGTGTAGTAAGGCCGAAGATGAGCTATGTTCCATGGCCTGTTGGTCTCCTCCTATGATGTGCGTGAGTCTTGATGCTCTCGAATATCAATCAGATAGTATGACCCGTTGTGCAGATTCTTGCTGACCACAAAAGGTCCTTCCCAAGGTGGGGATAACTTGTGCATATCTGTCTGGTCTTGGATGAGCCGAAGCACCAAATCTCCTTCTTGAAAGGTTCTGGTTTTAACCCGGCGACTGTGATAACAATGAAGATCTTGCTGGTAAATCGCCGAACGAGCAGCTGCCATATCACGCTCCTCATCCAATAGGTCCAAAGCGTCTTGCCGTGCTATCTCGTTGTCCGCTTCAACATAAGCCGCCACACGAGGCGAATCGTGCCGGATATCGCTGGGGAGAACTGCCTCTGCTCCATAGACCATGAAGAACGGTGTATATCCAGTGGACCGGTTTGGCGTAGTATTGATACTCCATAGCACCGATGGTAGCTCTTCAACCCAAAGACCTCGTGTCCTCTCAGAACGGGACCATAAGCCGGGGTTTGATGCCTCGTAAGATCTCTTGATTAGCTCGTTCTGCCTGTCCGTTGGACTGGGGGTGAGCCACGGACGACACGTCAAGCCGGATGTGCTCACGTTCACAGAACTCTTTCATAGTACCCTTGGATAAATTGGTACCATTATCAGTAATGATACTATGTGGAAAGCCAAACCGGAAGATCACCTTTTTGATGAACTGCACTGCTGTTGCTGCATCACACTTGCTGACAGGCTCCGCTTCAACCCACTTGGTAAATTTGTCTACTGCCACCAAAAGGTGGGTTTTCTTATCCTTGGATCGTTTAAAGGGTCCAACCATATCCAGCCCTCAAGTTGCAAACGGCCACGTTATTGGGATCATCCTCAACTCTTGTGCCGGGACATGAACACGCCTTGAAAATTTCTGACATCGATCACACCGTTTAACCAAGTCCTCCGCATCAGCGTGTGCTGCCAACCAGTAAAACCCGTGACGAAACGCCTTTGCCACCAGAGACTTTGAACCGGCGTGATGTCCACAATCCCCTTCATGGATTTCTCTTAAGATTTCACAGCCTTCCTCAGGAGAAACACAACGTTGAAATGCCCCTGATACACTGCAATGATGTAACTCACCATTGAGAATCGTCATAGACTTGGAGCGCCGGACTATCTGTCTGGCCAGAATCTCATCTTCTGGCAATTCCCCTCGAGTCATATACGCAAGAAAAGGAACCGTCCAATCCGGAATAGCATGTAGTGTTGCCACCAATTGAGCCTCCGGATCAGGAATAGCCAAATCCGCTTCACCTGGGAGCTGGACTGACGGGTTGTGCAATACATCCAAAAAGACATTAGGTGGGACCGGTTTACGCTGAGAACCCAACCGGCTTAAAGCGTCCGCCGCTTCATTCTTTCGGCGGTCCACATGATCCACTTGATAACCTTTGAAGCAACCCGCAATATTATCCACTTCCCGACGATATGCGGCCATGAGCGGGTCCTTAGAATCCCAAGTGTCAGACACTTGCTGAGCCACAAGGTCCGAGTCACCAAAGCACTTAACCCGGCTTAAGTTCATCTCTTTAGCCATCCGGAGACCATGGAGCAAGGCTTCATATTCAGCTGCATTATTAGTACAAGGGAACATTAAGCGGAGAACATAAAAAACTTATCACCTCGTGGGGAAGTTAAAACGACTCCAGCCCCCGAGCCTTCCAACTGCCTGGATCCATCGAAATGAATAGTCCAATACGTGTGATCCGGCTTCTCCTCTGGTGCTTGTAACTCCGTCCAATCATTAATGAAATCAACAAGTGCTTGAGCCTTCACCGCTGTCCGTGGTATATACTCCAGTCCATGCGGCCCAAGCTCTATAGCCCATTTGGCAATCCGGCCAGTCGCCTCCCGGTTCTATATGATATCACCCAAAGGAGCCGAATCGACCCTTTGTGATGGGGTGCCCTTGGAAATACTTGCTTCAATTTCCGACTGGCCATGAAAACACCATAGACTAGCTTCTGCCAAAGCGGGTACCTTTGCTTGGACTCAATAAGCACCTCACTGATATAATAAACCAGCCGCTGAACCGGATATTCCTTGCCTGCCTCCTTGCGTTCCACCACAATAGCCACGCTAACTGCCCGAGCATTGGCTGCGACATATAACAACAATGGCTCCTTGTCAACCGGAGCCGCAAGAACAGGCGGATTGGCCAATTGCCGCTTTAAGTCCTCAAATGCTTCATCAGCAGCCGGACTTCAGACGAAATTATCTGTCTTCCTCAGCATCTGGTACAAAGGGATGGCCTTTTCTCCGAGGCGACTGATAAACCGGCTCACCGCAGCGATTCTGCCCGCCAAACGCTGAACATCATTGATACACTTCGGTTTAGCCAAGGAAGTAATAGCTTTAATTTTCTCCGGATTAGCCTCAATTCCTCTGTTAGATACCAGAAACCCAATAACTTGCTCGCGAACACCAAAGACGCCTTGGCGGATTAAGCATCATATTGTAAATCGCAAGTTGTCAAAGGTTTCCTTCAAATCATCCACCGTGTCTCCTTTTGTCTTGATTTCACTACAATATCATCCACATAAGCATGCACATTGCGCCGATCTGTGTATGCGAGCAATTCAGACACACCGCGATAAGTAGCCTGGGCGCTCTTGAGCCCGAAAGGCATAGATACATAGCAGAAGGCTCCAAAGGGAGTGATAAACGCTGTTTTCTCCTGGTCCTTAACCGCCATTTTGATCTGATGATATCCAGAGTACGCATCCAAAAAACTTAAACGCTCACAGCCTCTTTGTGGCATCAATAATCTGATCAATGCGGGGGAGGGCAAAAGGATCCGCTGGACAGGCCTTGTTAAGATCTGTGTAATCCACACACATACGCCAAGTGTCGTTTTTCTTAAGGACCAGCACCGGATTAGCAAGCCACTCCGGATGAAACACTTCAATGATAAAGCCAGCTGCCAAAAGCCTGGCCACTTCCTCTCCAATGGCTTTGCGCCTTTCTTCGTTAAACCGGCGGAGGAACTGTTTCACCGGTTTATACTTAGAATCCACATTAAGTGTGTGCTCAGCGAGTTCCCTCGGTACACCTGGCATGTCAGATGGCTTCCATGCAAAGATATCCCGATTCTCACGGATGAACTCGATGAGCGCGCTTTCCTAGTTAGGATCCAGATTGGCACTGACAGTGAACTGCTTGGACGAATCGCCTGGCACGAAGTCAACAAGTTTGGTCTCAGCTGCCGATTTAAACTTCAGATCCGATTCATGCTCTGTAGTTGGTTTCTTTAAAGGGGTCATATCTGCCGGATCAACATTGTCCTTATAGAACTTCAACTCCTCCGTGGCACAGACCGCCTCTGCATAAGCTGCATCACCTTCCTCACATTCCAAAGCGACCCGGCGGCTTCCATGCACCGTTATCGTTCCCTTGTAACCCGACATTTTGAGCTGCAAGTAAATAAAACAAGGTCGTGCCATGAACTTAGCATAAGCCGGCCGCCCAAACAAGGCGTGATATGGACTCCGGATCTTCACTACCTCAAAGGTTAGTTTTTCAGACCGGGAATCGTGCTCGTCTCCAAAAGCCACATCCAGGGCTATCTTACCAACAGGATATGCAGATTTGCCTGGTACTACACCGTGGAACACCGTATTGACGGTCTCGAGATCCTTGTCATTAGACCCATGCGGCGGAAAGTTTCATAATATAGTATGTTAATACTGCTTCCTCCGTCCATAAGTACCTTGGTGAACTTATAACCCCCAACCCGAGGGTCTACCACCAATGCTAGCTGGCCCGGATTATCAACCCGGGGAGGATGGTCCTCTCTGCTCCACACGATAGGCTGCTCCGACCAGCGTAAATAACGCGGCAAGGCCGGTTCAACAGCGTTCACTGCTCGCTTGTGAAGTTTTCGGTCACGCTTATCCAAGCTAGTCGTGAAAACATGATATTGCCCATTGTTCAACTGCTTTGGTTGGCTCTGATAACCCGACTGCTGTTGCTGCTGCTGGCCGTTCTGATTATTCTGATTATTGTGACCGCCCTGATTAAGACCTGAACCAGAAGCACCATCGTGACCCGGCCCGTGGAAACCGGATCCTGAACCGCCACCTGACCCCTGGTCATACCGGAAGGCATTAGAGTTTTTGAACTCCTGCATGATATAACAATCTTTCCAGAGGTGGGTAGCTGGTGACTCCTTCGTCCCGTGCTTGGGGCAAGGCTGATTCAACAAGTAATTCAAATAGCTCGCATTAGGATTGGGACCCCCATTACGATTTGCCGCTTTACCTCTGCGCCGCTGCCCCCTGTCCTGTGCATTAGTATTGGCCACGAAATCCATGTTGCCATCCGCTTTGCGCTTGCCTCCGTTTCCATGACCCGCCGGTTTGTACTGTTGCCCCTTGGAGTTGCCATTCTTCTTTCCCTTCCCTGCTTCATCATCATCAGCCTCGGGATCCTTGGTACTTGTCGAATCAGCATACTTCACCAACGCGCCATGAGGGTTCCCATGTCATTACAGAACCGCTTCATGCGCCCCAATTTCAATTTTAAAGGCTCAAACTGGAAGTTGCCTTCTAGGGTTAAGATTGCAGAGTCAGCGTTAATCCTATCAGATGAGTGCAAAATCTCCGAAACACGGCGTACCCAACGGGTTGTTGATTCTCCTTCCTCCTGGACACAAGCCGCCAGGTCTACTATGGACTTGGGCTGCTTACATGTATCCTTGAAATTCTGGATAAACCGGGCCCGCAACTGGGCCCATGAGCTGATAGAATTTGGCGGTAGGCTCTTTAACCAAGTACGAGCCGTGCCCTCAAGCATCATGGTGAAGTATTTTGCGCACGCAGTCTCATCCACGTCTAGCATCTCCATGGCCATCTCATAACTTTGTACCCACGCTTCAGGGGACAAATCGGCGGTGTAATTCGGCACCTTGCGCGGACCCTTGAAGTCCTTAGGCAGGCGTACATTGCGTAAAGCGGGGATCAAACAGGGCACCCCTAAAGCGGATGCAACTCCCGGTCCGGCGAAGGTGGTAGGGCGGACCGGCGTAAGTTGGCCTGCGTCATCCTGCGCTTCCGATTCGGCCTCCCTTCGTGCCCGGGCCCGGTCCACCACCTCCTGTGTATCGCGAACGCCACCTGTCGGGTTATTGCCACGGGCCGCTTCACGGTCCCGCGCATTGCTTGATATGGCCGGCTCATCCATGCGCCTGCTATAGCTCCTGCTTGGACGGGGCGTAGAATGAATCCGATCACGGCTGTATGAATATGCTTCCTGCTGAATCAGTGCAGTCCGGAGAAGCTCCTTAACCCGACGCGTCTCGACCGCTTGCGGTGAGTCCCCTTCGACTGGGATAGCCTCCAATCGCGCGGCGGCTGCAACAAGGTTGTCCATAGGATTAGAATAATGGCCTGGGGGTGTCTGAACCGGAGGGGGAAACACGGTATTCTGCTGAGGAGGCTCCATCAGGCGAGGTTGGACCGTCGCCCCTGGCCCTGGTGCCTCAATCCGGTTTGCCTCCCGGTGCTGGGGCGGATTACTGGGTCCAGCTCCTGGGGTCTGAAAGAGATTTCTGGGATCAAACCCTAATGGTAGGCGTGATCTATACTTCCGCTTCAACACCTCCTGCGATGCACTCTGGTCAAGCATGAGTTTGTAGGCCTGGGCGTCCAGAGCGGCCCGCTCTGCAGCCATCCGCTCCTTTTCCGCCGCTAGATCCGCTTTGGCTTGCATGATCCGCTCCTTCACCTTCGCAATTTCTGCATTATGGGCCTCCTGATCCGCCGGGTTGTCCTCTGCCATGAGCGCAGCTAGTGCATCAAACAGGTCTGATAGAACTTGAACCGGCGGGCGCTCCGGGCCTCCTGCCCCTGCTGCCACTCCCGCTGCTGATCCGGAAAGCATCGCTGCAGCGGTTGAAGAGTGATTCGCTGCCTGCGTACATCGCCATGAATATTCCAACCCGGTTGATCTGGCTTGGGGGGTCCGGAATATCGCCGCCATTGGAACAGCCCCGATCATATCGCCCCGTAATCGGGTACAATGATTCGATTTCTCCTATGGAAGATTCGCCGCGGAATAAGCGACGGTCTCACTACCGTGTTCAACCGGCGTCGTGTTCTCCTCCGTGGATGACCCCAACGAAGACACGCTTCACAGCCGGTTTAGCCTGGGTAGGTCTCGCACGCTGAGCCGTCTCGACGAGGACGGTGCAGATATCCGGCTCAGGCCCAGGCTCCCCCGATCTTGCCGATGAAAATGTGTATGCCACCAAAGGGGACCCGGTACCCGTACTCAATTGAATCGGCCTCGGGACCCCATTCTGCATCGTCGATGTAGATCCGGCCGCGACGACTCTTGGTCATCCGGCCCACGACGTAGCCTTCGAGTCCTTTGAGCTTGCCCTCCAAGATTGTCAAACCATCGTGCGATGGCCCCACGGTGGGTGCCAACTGTCGTGGATTTGTCACGGCAGATGTCCTAGTGAAAGGACTTAGTCGTGGAGCTATCGCTACGAGTTTACTTGAAGGGGTTAAAGCGGACACAAAGACACAAGGGTTTATACTAGTTCGGCCCCTTCGATGAAGGTAAAAGCCTACGTCTAGTTGTGATGGAATTGATGTGGTCTCGATGGCTAGGAGCAAACAAGCTTCGCCTAGGCTCGAGTTGTGGTTGTCGTCCTTGAACCGTCGCCGGTCGCCCCTTATATACACGGGTGGCGCCCATCGGTTCATAGAGTCCCAACCGTTCATACTCGTATCCCGGTTGGTATCTCTCTATTCTAACTTACAATACAAGTTATACATCAGGCCGGTTTACGGCTACAAGTTCTAAACCGACTACAGGCCTTGGGCCTTTCTCTGCTTATACCACTAACGGAGTTAACCCGGCCCAGGCTGGCCGGTTTACACCTAGTGGTAATATCCCCAACACCAATGGTCTGGAAGGAGAGGAAGCAGGCTACAGTGATCGAACAATGTAGGAGGAAAGTCATGATCATTATGGCTCCGTTGACCGAATGCTAGTGGAAGAAGGAGACCGTGATGACAGCTCCGGTGACCGAATGGAGTCGGGATCAGCTATTGCAAAGTCCGGCGAGGTATACACACACACACGCACACGCGCGCACACACACACACACACACACACACACACACACACACAGATATATATATATATATATATATATATATATATATATAAAAGCTTGTGCTGACTAGCTAATTGATGTATTAATTGTTTTGGTATGTACATATATTAACTCTTCTTTCTTCTTGTAGAGCCCTCCGGATCGAGCCAAACTTCGATAATGAGACGAGGCCCGAAGAAAAGGTTGCGCGTGGATGAAAGGTTCACGATCACAACAATCGTGGACGATGGCCATCTGATTGAACCCGAGCAGACCAAAGATGCATTTTCTGCTCAGTGCGGAGCTATTGTTAGGGACAGCATCCCGATCAGCCTCCAGCTATGGAATAAGCCTAATAAAGAAGACCCTCAAGTTTCTTATGTCACCGATAGAGAGAAATATGATCTTTGGCCCTTGCTGAAGGCAAATTTCACCCTACCGCCAGAGGAGGATCCGAATAAGCCTGTTATAGAGCCACTGGTCAAGTCGTATGCTCTTAAGAAAATGGCAGAGCTATTTAGGAGGTGGAAGAATGAGTTGAAATCAAAGTTTGTTGACAAAGAGAAGACTCCAGAATTCGTCGGCTGATTTGTGAAGATAAGAGATCACTGGCCCGCATTTGTCGCCTACAAGACATCGGACAAGAGTAAGAAGATGTCAGAGATAAACAAGATAAATGCTGCAAAGAAGAAGTGGCACCACCGCACGGGGTCAGGCGGCAACCTCAAAGCCAGACCGTTGTGGTACAAAGCTGAGCAGGACCTGATTGATAAAGGGGTTGAACCAGAGACATTGAACTGGCCTGACTTTTCGAGGACTTGGTTCTTTGGGGTTGGGGGAACTTTGGACCCTGAAACAAGGAAGTGTTGTTGGACGGACGAGCAACTTGCAACACCCATCACGAAGCGTCAGGCAGCAATCAAGGCAGCGCAGAAAGGGACGTTCATTCCAGACAGAGAGAATGACGAGCTAACTGAGGCCCTCGGGAATCTTGAGCACCCTGGACAAACACAAGGCACGCCAGGCTTCGTTTCGTGGAAGATTGGGTTTCCCGGCGCATCCGGTTACAAAACCCGGGAGAGGAAGAGGAAACAGGAGCTGAGCGCTATACAAAATCTCAAAGCAAGAGTACTGAAGCTAGAGGAGAGCCAGCGACCTACCGACCAACCATCTCAGCGGCATGAAGCTACCCCGCCATCTCAGCGGAGAAGCAGCGTGGCTTCCATGGAGCTCGTTCAGCAATCGGACTTCACGGCTCCTAGCTACCCCGTGGATGCTATCACGAAGGCTGAACATTGCCAGCTTATGATGAAATGGCAAAACATCACCTTGAAGGCGGCTGTCGGCACTGTTCCACCTCCTCAACCCGATGGAACTTTTGGCGCTGTCCGATTCTAGAGGGCTATGCTGTTGTGATAGCGGATGAAGTAATGGAGGGATTTGAGGAGCTCGAGCTTGACTACCCTATAGGTGAAGGGGAGATTCATCTGGGTCCTGCTCTGAAGACTCCATGTCTATGGCGGAAGGAGTACATCAAACTTCCAAATTGGACGCCTCCGCCTCCTCCTCCTCCGGTGAGTCAGGGCACTCCGCCTCCTCCTCCGGCGCGTGAAGAAACTCCGGCTCCTTCTTCGCCCCTTCCGACAAGCAGTCCGCCTCCTCTAGCGCGTGAGGGCACTACGGCTCCTTCTCCGCCTCCTCCGGCGCGTGGGAGCACTCAGCCTCCTTCGGCGGGTCGGAGCACTCCGCCTCCTCCAGCGCGTCAGCCGACTCCGCTGCATCAGCAATGGCAAAAGAGAGAGGCTGCCGTTCCGGCGGCTAGCAGTAGTACAAGCATAGGAGGGAAGCAGTTTAAATACGATCCATCTCTCAAGGCTCTGGAAAATTTACCTTATGAGAGGACCGAGAAGGAAAACGAGGACATATGTCGTGGCCAAGTGAGGGACCTTTTTCAACCAAAACCTCCACCTCCGAAGCAAACGATAGATCCGGTGAAACTGAAGCAGACTATCGATGCCCTAAAGCGACCATCACCGCCTCTGCCGGATTCCAACTATGAGCGCACTATTAAGAAGACATATAAGGAAGCGGAGCGGTCGGGAAGTTTGAGCAGTGATGCAAGGTTAGCAGCACGAAGAAGTGGGAAACAAATTCCCCAGCTCGGCGAACAGGCGAAGCAAATGTGCCCCCCGCTCAAGGTGTCTAGCGATATCGTCGCTAATCATCCGGAGATGGTGCCTGGTACCAATCTTGGTGATTACCTGCCTGATGATGTACCCATTGAATTCATGGAGGTGGACGAATTCAGATACGAGACGGGAGGCCTCTCATCAAACCTGATCATCCTCGTCTAACAACGATGATGCGAAGACTCCATGACTGGTACATGGAAAGATGCAGGCAGTCTGGGAGGCATACTTTGCGATGAGAATTAAAGAGGAGCACAACCTCATTGGAATGGATATTTTGAATATTGAATTTGACGAGTTATTCTAGTTATACAATCAAAAGGCCCTTGATAAAACACTCATGACTTGCTACTGTCTATAAGTACTAATTCTGTAATTAGGTCTCTATATATAGCTCAGCTCTTTCATTGCATGTATATATAATTATCCTCACTATATTATGCAGGTTGAAGATCGTCGAATGCAGGAAAGCAGATATCTATAACATTGGGTTCATTAACCCAAATATCATACATGAATACATGGTCAAACACAAATTCGAAGAGATCGAGGACAACTTGCTACGATTGTTGATTAAAAATCAAAACAAAGATAAAATACTATTTCCTTACAACTTCTAGTGAGTGTTACTGTCTTGTGCATATTCGGTTTCCCTTACTCAAGGTTAATCATAGTAATGTAATTGATGAGTTATGCATGCGTGTGCAGCTTTCACTTTATTTTGCTAGAGATTAAGTTTGAAACTAGTAACTGTCTTGGATTCTAGAAGAAAAAAATCCCGAGGAGTATGCAAACGTGACTGATATGCTCTAGAGGTAAGTTCAATCGATCATTATTGCACCATATCGGCAACTTTGTTCATTTCCTGATATCAAGTAATTATTCTCTTTGTCTGGCTGGGTTTGGAAACAGTTCACTGCCATTGCTCCGACACTGTCGAAGGAGCTGGAGTTTACACACCCGAAAGTAAGTACTACTAGCTAGTTCCGCGCATCTCCCATTGATTCTAGCTAGTTTTATCAAAACCATTAAGCATGCTTGATTATCAGTTTGATTAAACTCTATTTCTTGTAAAGGACTTGTGGCAGGAATCTGGGAATGATTTTTGTGGATACTATGTTTGCGAGTTCATCTACAACTCGATGAAATCTAAGCGGGGGGCTACTCAAAAAAAGATTTTGATGTACCTAAACAATAATATTCACAATTTTATTTTATTACCATCATTTGTGTTGAGTTTCATTCATATACATGTATTGACCCACTTCTTTAAATTAAATGTGGGATGAACTCCTACCACATGATCGCATACGAGCAATTCAAGTGGAATTGGCGGGATTCTTTCTTGACCACATCATAAATAAAGACGGAGAATACCATGTGGAAGTTCAAATAGACCTTAGATGTTAGGGCCGCGGTTTGTAAGAGATGTTATATTGTATATATGTAGTTAGTAGCGTCGGATAGATATACGGAAACTTGTTGTTCGACCAATCTTGCGGAGAAAGAGAGCTCGATCACTTCTCTTTGTATATGTTCATCATGATGATCTTGTGTACTTAATGGTTCCTTCATTTGCTTACTAGCTAGCGTGTCGAGTTCTCTCTATATGTGTGGTAGCTAGCGTCGACCAAGCACGGAGATAAGAGAGGTCACTTCTCTCCAGCTACTAGCTAGCTAACACAATATATGAAACCCCTAAATAATTAACCCTCCAAAACCCCCTAACCCCCCTTCAAAAAATACCCAACTCTTGAGCTGCTGACGCGTGGATGCCATTTGGTCCCTGTTGGTGTTACCAACCGGGACTAAAGACCCTCCTGCCTGGGCTCACCGCAACGGCCACGTGGAGCACCATCTGTCCCGGTTCGTAAGCGAACCGGGACTAAAGGTGCTGGGCTTTAGTATCGACACATTAGTCTCGGTTCCAGAACCGGGACTAAAGGCCCTCTGGAACCGGGACAAATGGCCCATTTTCTACTAATGCTTATAGTAAAAATGTAAACGTTGATTTGGTAGAGCTCCTGAGATTGAGATCGATTTCGAAGCAATCGGCCCAAGGATCGAATCCTTGCTCAAAAACTTTTGTACTTAGAACAAACAAATGTGCAATAGTGGTGAGTGGATTTTATGCGCACTTTTCAGAGTATATCTTAGTGCCAAAATCCCTCATATCATATCTATCTAGCACCTTTTCATGTCCACAATGCATAGTTTTCGAGCTTTATCCATTTTTACTAAGTTCATTTTACAACTTTTAATTGTTATTTGTTATTATTATTTTTTCCCTTAGTTTTGTTGTCCTTGTAGGAGTATCGTTGTTCGTGGACTTGGCACATCAAAAATGACCAAGTGGGGGACAACCCGAAAAGTTGCAAGCACCAGACTTGTGCATTTTGGGAGTGTCAAATATGACATTTTTTAAAGTGCTTAAAATCAACGTTGTCAAAATTCTGACCTGTATGGGAAGGTTGATGCTCTCTTTAGTCCACAAGAAAGATCCAGAAGTTTCTGAACCACCCTTAAGTTTCAAATTTCTCCTAATTATGGACCTTCGGATATCTATTAAGGGGTGAAACGGCCCAGATTTCAACACAGAGAGAAAATCAGAAAATAGAGAGAGATCCAATCACAGAGGGGGCTCTCGCCCTTTGTGGGCCAAGAACACCATGAATCAGAGGGGAAAACCTCTTCTCACCTAGGAGGCAAGGAAGGATAAGAAAGAGTGGTCCTCTCTCCCCCTCTCTTTTGGTGGCGTCGGAGTGTCGTCGAGGGAAGCATCATCACCGCTATCATCTCAATCGACTCCACCACATTCATCAGCATCTCCATAACCTTTCTCCCTCTCTATATAGTGTCCCACTCTCCTACAAGCCTCTGTAATTCCCTACTTGAACATGATGTTTAATGCTATAAGTTTTTATCCAATGATTTGTTGCATCTCTATCATGTCTAAGTACATCAATTGTGTCCTATGGTGATTTGGTGATCTATGATGATTACTTTGAGTTGTATGTTATATATCGTTGTTGTACTTTCGTGCCCGATGTATAAGTGCATGAGTATGTCGGATCACACTTTAGGGTTTACAATATGTGATGATTTTCTTAGGATGGATGGCCGGAGTGATAGATATTACTATATCCTGAGTTTGTGAATTATTGCATATGGCATAAAGAGGAACCATAGATCTTAGCATTATTTTTGGGGTTTAACTTAATGAATCTTTAGTATTTCTAGATGCTTGTTATCTAGGGTTCTAATCATAACTACATGTTACCAATGAATTTTGTTGCATGTTAGCACATGCCTCTCTCTCTCTCACATATAAAACTAAAATGCTTGATTATCATCTAGTATCATAGAGAATTACGTAGAGACAATTTTGCAATTCCTACCACCGCTGCTCCACACTCGCTTTCTTACTTTCTCTAATAGCTTGCACACTACTTTTTACTAGAAGGTTTAGACAAAGCAAAGTTTGGTGCATGTAGAGTTTTATCAGTGGCAGATAGGATCTGAGGGAACATGAATCCTACCTTTAGCTCTTTTTGAGTCCGACACTCCATCCTTACTACCTCCACTTTGGAAGGTTCTACAATACTCCCTGCACTTGGAGATTACAATCATCCATAACATGCATAGCTACTTAAATTTCAACATTATCACAAGGAATGGAGCTCACCACCAAAAAACAAGGCAGTACATGGTGGGTCTATGACCACATACAAAGGTGCGGGGAGACCTGACAACAGGCAGAGCAACACTGGCAACACCACTACACGACCACGAGTCTACGACCATGCACGACAAATCATCCCGCATGGCAGTAGATACGGTCGTGCGGGAGCGGTGTCATGCAACCATCGAGACGACGCATGGCGAGAGAGCACCGCACAAGATGGCATGGGAGCGACCATGTCGGGACAGTGCAGCCGCACCAGGTGGTGGTGGTGGGGTGTCAAAGAGAGAACTGTCGCCATGGATCAATGGTGGGTGGAGGAAGGGTTAAGAGAGGGAGCCAATGGGAGGGAGAGCATAGCGCAGCCTAAGAAAGTAAAAACTAAATGAAGAGGGGCTTGGCAGCGCAACGTGAGGGTTTGGAATGGGGAAGGACAATGGACACATATTATAAGAGGAAGCGTACCTAACAACATTGACTTCCAAAAAACCCGAAGAGTCCTTTTGAATGAACAACACCGGCGGATAGTTTTAGTGACCACTCAGTGATGACATCCTATCCATTTTGGGCACCATAAGGTGTCACAAATTACATAGTCACTGACGAGTCCATTTAACACTCGTCAGTGATAACCTTTCAGCCGATCCCTTAGGGCCCTAATACCTCGAGAATGACTTATCAGTGCTAACGCTCATCACTAACGCCTAGTCTTGGGCACGTCACTAATAAGGGGTCGGTATTAAAATGATTTATACTAGTGTGATGAGAACGAGGCCTTTTTTTCTCCTCCTCAGACAAATAAATTGACGCGGCTCTTAGCTCAATGAAATCAGAAACGGGACTGATGCCTGATGGCTTCCCAACGTCTTTCTTCAAGAATGACGGGGTTCCTTAAAGCCCTACTTTTCCGAATGATGAATGGTTTTGACTTATGGAGGTGGATGTTCCACTGCTTAATTTTGCGGTTCTGGCCTTGATCCCAAAAGTTCAAGGTGCCAACTACATCACTACTTTTCGGTCGACTACCCTCATCAATGTTATCTTTAAACTTGTCGTAAAACTCTCCGCCCTTAGATTAGATATTCACATAGTTGGCATGTGTCAATCCGCTTTCATCAGAGGGTGTCTCATCATGAAAGGATCCAATGGCTTCATGAAGTAGGATACAAAAATAGAACGCGTGTGTTCCTAAAACTTGACTTCAAAGAGGCGTATGACTGGGTTAGTTGGTCCTTCCTGCATGAGGTGCTCATGCACAAGGGCTTCCATGTTGATTGTGTGCCTCACATGATGCAACTGGTATTGGGCGGCTAGACAGCTATCTGTATGAGGTGGATGATATGCCCATTCTTTAGGGTTTGTTTGGTTAATCCCCACCACAAGGGGATTGGAGAGGATTGGCGGGGTTTGAGGTGGAATTTCATCCCTTCAAATCCCCTTCAAACTATTTAATATACAATGAAACTGAACAAGGCCTTAGGCATCTCCAATGATGACCCTCAGATTTGCTCCGGCATGTGTACGGGACAGGGGGACCAGTCTGCGGACACTGATGCCGAAGGTCGCAATTGAACGCTGCTCGCATACATTTCAAATAACTTTTCAACTAACCGGACAAAATTCATGCAAACACGGTGGATTTTCATATTAAACGGCCAAGATTCATGCAAACACGATGGGTTTTCATTACATTTCGAACATTTAGAACAAAAAAATAAACCCTACCCTAAACCTATCCTACGTCGGTGGCCGTCATCCACTTCCTTTCCATTCCGCATTGGCGACCACCTCCTCCATCTACCGTCTCCATGAGTGGTGGTGGAAAGACTCGTGAAGTGAAGGTGCGGTCCCTGACGAGGAAGACTAGAACATGGGAGACAGACCAGCCCACTTGGGACACAATGCCCTGCCGCCTCCCATGCTCTACTCATCCTCGGATGAGTCCGCTATCTGTCTGTCACCGGCGCCGGTGGATGTGAGGTTGATGATGGACGTGGACGGTCCTTCACAGTCCACCTACCAAGTGTGGCTCCAATAGTTTGACGGCGGCGTGTAGGAGGCTCAACTCGCGGCCGTGTCCGCGTCTGGCGGTGCCGTTACTTCGTTGTGAGCGGCACGCACGGTCTTGTAGATTGCGTGATGCGTTGCAACAAAGTTTTGATTTGCTCCCACCATGGCGACCACGGCCTACTCGGTTGCACGCTCGTCGTAGATTTGGCCCTCCGCCAACCGATGTTGTTCAAGGAGGAACAGGTTGTATCTCTGCTTCTCCTGGACATGCCGAAATGCTGACACAGGAGCTGATGCAGGCTGCTTCTCCTCCGTCATGATGGCCTATAGTGCGCTTGCGCGTGCTCCATGGTCAGGCCGGCATGCACCAACGTGGGGTTATGCATCGTGTCGCCATCGCATCCCATGGGGTGGTCGTCGGAGACCTTGGACAAGCTGGTTTAAATGTACTACGCAACTTTATTCTTGTAGACTCGTGTTGGGCCTCCAAGCGTAGAGTTTTGTAGGATTGTAGCAATTTTCCCTCAAGTGGATGACCTAAGGTTTATCAATTCGTGGGAGGCGTAGGATGAAGATGGTCTCTCTCAAACAACCCTGCAACCAAATAATAAAAAGTCTCTTATGTCCCCAACACACCAAATACAATGGTAAATTGTATAGGTGCACTAGTTCGGCGAAGAGATGATGATACAAGTGTAGTAATGATAGTATATATTGATTTTTGTAATAAGAACAATAATAAACAACAAGGTAGGAATTGATAAAATGGAGCACAAACGGTATTGCAATGCTTCAAAATGAGGCCTAAGGTCCGTACTTTCGCTAGTGCAATCTCTCAACAATGCTAATATAAATAGATCATATAACCATCCCTTAACCTGCGATGAAGAATCACTCCAAGTTCCTATCTAGCAGAGAACATAAGACGAAATTGCTGGTAGGGTACGAAACCACCTCAAAGTTATCCTTTCCGATCGATCTATCCAAGAGTCCGTACTAAGATAACACCAAGTTATCCTTTCTGATCGATCTATCTAAGAGTTCGTACTAAAATAACACCATATGTGTTGGGAAACATAGCATGCAATTTCAAAAAAATTCCTACGCTCAAGCAAGATCTATCTAGGAGATGCATAGCAATAAGAGGGAGAGAGTGTGTCCACATACCCTCGTAGACTGAAAGCGGAAGCATTAACTTAATGTGGTTGATGTAGTCGAACGTCTTCTCGAATCAACCGATCAAGTACCGAACGTACGGCACCTCTGAGTTCTGCACACGGTCAGCTCGATGACGTCCCTCGAACTCTTGATCAAGTAGAGCTATGAAGGAGATGAGTTCCGTCAGCATGACGGCATGGTGACGGTGATGGTGATGTGATCCGCGCAGGGCTTTGCCTAAGCACTACGACAATAGGACCAGAGGAGTAAACGGTGGAGGGGGCACCGCATATGGCTAAGACAATTGATGTGCTTTGGGGTGTCCCCTTGCCCCCGTATATAAAGGAGGGAGAAGGGAGAGGGCCGGCCAGGGCGCGCCCCAAGGGGGGAGTCCTACTAGGACTCCCAGTCCAATTCGGACCCCCCTTCCTTTCCCGAGGGGGGAAAGGGGGAAGGGAGAGAGAGAAGGAGAAGGAAAGGGGGGTTGTGCCCCCTCCCCTAGTCCAATTCGGACTCCCCATGGGGGGCGCTGATACGCCCATTTATTATCATGCTTTTCTATCAATATTTATTGCATTATGGGCTGTTATTACACATTATATGTCAATACTTATGGCTATCCTCTCTAATTTTACAAGGTTTACCATGAAGAGGGGGAATGCCAGCAGCTAGAATTCTGGCTGGAAAAGGAGTAAACATTGGAAACCTATTCTGCGCTGCTCCAAAAATCCTGAAACTCCACGAAACTTATTTTTGGAACTAATAAGAATTACTGAGCGGAAGAAACACCAGAGGGGGCCCACACCATGGCTAGGAGGGTGGGGGGCGCGCCCACCCCTACAGGGCGCACCCCTGTCTCCTGGGCCCTCGGGTGGCCCTCCGGTGTCCATCTTCTGCTATATGAGGGATTTTATCCTGGAAAAATCGTGGGCAAGCTTACGGGACGAAACTCCGCCGCCACGAGGCGGAACCTTGGCGGAACCAATCTAGAGCTCCGACAGAGTTGTTCTGCCGGGGAAACTTCCCTCCGGGAGGGGGAAATCATCACCAATGATCCTCTCATTGGGAGGGGGTCAATCTTCATCAACATCTTCACCAGCACCATCTCCTCTCAAAATCCTAGTTCATCTGTTGTATCCAATCTTGTATCAAAACCACAAATTGGTACATGTCGGTTGCTAGTAGTGTTGATTACTCCTTGTAGTTGATGCTAATTGGTTTATTTGGTGGAAGATCATGTGTTCAGATCCTTAATGCATATTATTACTCCTCTGCTTATGAACATGAATATGCTTTGTGAATAGTTACGTTTGTTCCTGGGGACATGGGTGAAGTCTTGCTATTAGTATCATGTGAATTTGGTATTCGTTCGATATTTTGATGAGATGTATGTTGTCTTTCCTCTAGTGGTGTTATGTGAACGTCGACTACATGACACTTCACCATTATTTGGGCCTAGAGGAAGGCATTGGGAAGTAATAAGTAGATGATGGGTTGCTAGAGTGACAGAAGCTTAAACCCTAGTTTATCCGTTGCTTCGTAAGGGGCTGATTTGGATCCATATGTTTAATGCTGTGGTTAGGTTTACCTTAATACTTCTGTTGTAGTTGCGGATGCTTGCAATAGGGGTTAATCATAAGTGGGATGCTTGCCCAAGTAAGGACAATACCCAAGCACCAGTCCACCCACATATCAAATTATCAAAGTACCGAACGCGATTCATATGAGCGTGATGAAAACTAGCTTGACGATAATTCCCATGTGTCCTCGGGAGCTCTTTTCTCATTATAAGAAATTGTCCAGGCTTGTCCTTTGCTACAAAAAGGATTGGGCCACCTTGCTGCACTTTATTTACTTGTTACTCGTTACAATTTATCTTATCACAAAACTATCTGTTACCTACAATTTCAGTGCTTGCAGAGAAACCTTACTGAAAACCGCTTATCATTTCCTTCTGCTCCTCGTTGGGTTCGACACTCTTACTTATCGAAAGGACTACGATATATCCCCTACACTTGTGGGTCATCAAGACTCTTTTCTGGCGCCGTTGCCGGGGAGTGTAGCGAGTGGAACTTGGTAAGGAAACATTCATATAGTGTGCTGAAATTTTCTTTCACTTGTTACTATGGAAACTAATCCTTTGAAGGGCTTGTTTGGGGTATCTTCACCCCGACCAGAAGAGCAAAGAGTTGCTCCTAAACCTACTGAACCTACTGAAAATATTTACTTTAAGATTCCTTCGGGTATGATAGAGAAACTGCTATCTAATCCATTTCCAGGAGATGGAACATTGCACTCCAATTTACACCTTATCTTTGTGGATGAAGTTTGTGGATTATTTAAGCTTGCAGGTATTCCCGATGATGTTGTCAAAAGGAAGGTCTTCCCTTTATCTTTGAAGGGAGATGCATTGACGTGGTATAGGCTATGTGATGATACAGGATCTTGGAATTATAAATGATTGAAGTTGGAATTTCACCAGAAGTTCTATCCTGTGCATCTTGTTCATCGTGATTGTAATTACATATATAATTTATGGCCTCGCAAAGGAGAAATCATCGCTCAAGCTTGGGGGAGGCTTAAGTCAATTTTATATCCATTCCCCAATCATGAGCTGAAATGATTACTCAAAATTTGTATGCTCGGCTTTATCTCAATGATCGCAACATGCTCGATACTTCCTGTGCTGGTTCTTATATGCTGAAGACTATTGAATTCAAATGGGACTTATTGGTAAGAACTAAGCGCAACTCTGAAGATTGGGGTTCCGACGATGGTAAGGAGTCAGGTATGACACCTAAGTTTGATTGTGTTAAATCTTTTATGGATACCGATGCTTTTCGTGGATTTAGCACTAAATATGGACTTGAATCTGAGATAGTAGCTTCTTTCTATGAATCTTTTGCTACTCACGTTGATCTCCCTAAGGAGAAGTGGTTTAAATATAATCCTCCCGTTGAAGTATAAGTAGTTACACCTATTACAGTTGAAGAAAAGACTATCACCTATAGTGATCCTATTGTTCCTACTACTTGTGTTGAGAAACCTCCTTTTCCTGTTAGGATAAAGGATCATGCTAAAACTTCAACTGTTGTTCGTAAAAGTAATACTAGGACTAATACACATCCTGAGCAAATCAAAGTTGAACCTAGTATTGTTATGGTTAAAGATCTCTTGGATGATGATTTAGATGGGCATGTTATTTATTTCTGTGGTGAGACTTCTAATATTGTTAAACCGGATGCTAAGATTCATAGACCTGTTGTATGCATGCCTGTAATTTCTGTTAAAATAGGAGATCATTGTTATCATGGCTTATGTTATATGGGTGCTAGTTCTAGTGCAATACCCTATGACTTATATAAAGAAATTATGCATGATATTGCACCCGCTGAAATAGAAGACATTGATGTTACTATTAAGCTTGCTAATAGGGATACCATTAAGCCCGTTGGGATAGTTAGAGATGTTGAAGTCTTGTGTGGGAAGGTTAAATATCCAGCTGATTTTCTTGTTCTTGGTTCCCCACAAGATGACTTTTGTCCCATTATTTTTGGTAGACCCTTCTTGAATACTGTTAAAGCTAAGATTGATTGTGAAAAGGATATTGTTACAATTGGCTTAGAGGGTATGTCTCATGAGTTTAATTTTGCTAAGTTTCGTAGACAACCTAGTGATAGAGAATCACCTAGTAAGGATGAGATTATTGGTCTTGCTGCTATTGCCATGCCTCCTATTGATCCGTTAGAACAATATTTGCTAGACCATGAAAACGATATGTTTATGAGGGAAAGAAGGGAAATAGATAAAGTGTTCCTTCAACAGAAACCTATTCGGAAACATAACCTTCCAGTTGAAATTATAGGGGATCCCCCTCCACCCAAGGGCGATCCCGTGTTTGAGCTCAAACCTTTACCAGATAATCTTAAGTATGCTTATCTTGATGAAAAGAAAATATATCCTATTATTATTAGTGCTAACCTTTCAGAGCAAGAAGAAGAAAGATTATTGAAAACTCTGAAGAAGCACCGTGCTGCTATTGGATATACTCTAGATGATCTTAAGGGCATTAGTCCCAGGTTATGCCAACACAAAATTAATTTGGAGGACGATGCCACCAGTTAGAGATCCTCAACGACGATTGAATCCTAAGATGAAAGAAGTGGTAAAAAAGGAGATACTAATGCTCCTTGAGGTAGGTATAATTTATCCCGTTGCTGATAGTGATTGGGTAAGCCCTGTCCATTGTGTTCCTAAAAAGGGAGTATTACTGTCATTCCTAATGAGAAAGATGAATTGATCCCGCAAAGAATTATTACAGGTTATAGGATGGTAATTGATTTCCATAAATTAAATAAAGCTACTAAGAAAGATCATTACCCTTTACCTTTTATTGATCAAATGCTAGAAAGACTATCCAAACACACACATTTCTGCTTTCTAGATGGTTATTCTGGTTTCTCTCAAATACTTGTATCAGCGAAGGATCAATCGTAAACTACTTTTACTTGCCCTTTCGGCACTTCTGCTTATAGATGTATGACTTTTGGTTTATGTAATGCACCTGCTACCTTTCAAAGATGTATGATGGCTATATTCTCTGACTTTTGTGAAAAGATTTGTGAGGTATTCATGGATGATTTCTCCGTTTATGGATCCTCTTTTGATGATTGCTTGAGAAACCTTGATCAAGTTTTGCAGAGATGCGAAGACACTAGTCTCGTCTTGAATTGGGAAAAGTGCCACTTTATGGTTAATGAAGGCATTGTCTTGGGGCATAAGATTTCCGAGAGAGGTATTGAAGTTGATAAAGCTAAAGTTGATGCTATTGAGAAGATGCCATGTCCCAAGGACATAAAAGGTATAAGAAGTTTCCTTGGTCATGCCGGTTTTTATAGGAGGTTCATTAAGGACTTTTCTAAAATCTCTAGGCCTCTAACTAATTTATTGCAAAAAGATATTCCTTTTGTCTTTGATGATGATTGTGTAGAAGCATTTGAAATACTTAAGAAAGCCTTGATCACTGCACCTATTGTTCAGCCACCTGATTGGAATTTACCCTATGAAATTATGTGTGATGCTAGTGATTATGCTGTAGGTGCTGTTCTAGGGCAAAGAGTTGATAAGAAATTGAATGTTATCCAGTATGCTAGTAAAACTCTTGATACTGCCCAAAGAAATTATGCTACTACTGAAAAAGAGTTCTTAGCAGTTGTGTTTGCATGTGATAAGTTTAGACCTTATATTGTTGATTCCAAAGTTACTATTCACACTGATCATGCTGCTATTAAATATCTTATGGAAAAGAAAGATGCTAAGCCTAGACTCATTAGATGGGTTCTCTTGCTCCAAGAATTTGATTTGCATATTATTGATAGAAAGGGAGCTGAGAACCCCATTGCAGACAACTTGTCTAGGTTAGAGAATGTTCTTGATGACCCACTGCCTATTGATGATAGCTTTCCTGATGAACAATTAGCGGTTGTTAATGCTTCTCGTACTGCTCCTTGGTATGCTGATTATGCTAATTACATTGTTGCTAAATTTATACCTCCTAGTTTCACATACCAGCAAAAGAAAAAGTTCTTTTATGATTTAAGACATTACTTCTGGGATGACCCACACCTTTATAAAGGAGTAGATGGTGTTATTAGACGTTGTGTACCTGAGCATGAACATGAACAGATCCTACGCAAGTGTCACTCTGAATCATATGGAGGACACCATGCGGGAGATAGAACTGCACAAAAGGTATTGCAATCCGGTTTTTATTGGCCTACTCTCTTCAAAGATGCTCGTAAGTGTGTCTTATCTTGTGATGAATGTCAAAGAATTGGTAATATTAGTAGACGTCAAGAAATGCCTATTAATTATTCTCTTGTTATTGAACCGTTTGATGTTTGGGGCTTTGATTATATGGGACCCTTTCCTGCCTCTAATGGTTATACACATATTTTAGTTGCTGCTGATTACGTTAGTAAGTGGGTAGAAGCTATTCCAACTAGTAGTGCTGATCATAACACTTCTATTAAAATGCTTGAAGAAGTTATTTTTCCGAGGTTTGGAGTCCCTAGATATCTTATGACTGATGGTGGTTCACATTTTATTCATGGTGCTTTCCGTAAGATGCTTGCTAAGTATGATGTTAATCATAGAATCGCATCTCCTTATCATCCATGATCTAGTGGTCAAGTAGAGTTGAGCAATAGAGAGATCAAATTAATTTTGCAAAAGACTGTCAATAGATCTAGAAAGAATTGGTCCAAAAAACTTGATGATGCATTATGGGCCTATAGAACTGCATAAAAAAAATCCTATGGGTATGTCTCTATATAAGATGGTTTATGGAAAAGCTTGTCATTTACCTCTAGAACTTGAACATAAAGCATATTGGGCTATCAAAGAGCTCAACTATGACTTCAAACTTGCCGGTGAGAAGAGGTTATTTGATATTAGCTCACTTGATGAATGGAGAACCCAAGCCTATGAGAATGCCAAGCTATTCAAAGAAAAAGTCAAACGCTGGCATGACAAAAGGATACAAAAGCGTGAGTTTAACGTAGGTGATTATGTGTTATTGTTCAACTCTCATTTAAGATTCTTTGCAGGAAAACTTCTCTCTAAATGGGAAGGTCCTTACTTATAGAGGAGGTTTATCGTTCTAGTGCCATAAAAATCAACAACTTCGAAGGCACAAGTCCGAGGGTGGTGAACGGTCAAAGAATTAAACATTACATCTCAGGTAATCCTATCAATGTTGAAACTAATATTATTGAAACCGTAACCCCGGAAGAATACATAAGGGACACTTTCCAGAACGTTCCAGAATCCAAAAAGGAATAGGTATGTGGTTAAGTAAATCGGCTCCAAAACAAATCTAATGGCAACTTCTATCACCTTTGGAATATTTAAGAATTTTAGGAAGAAAGAAGTAGTCCGGGAAGGACACGAGGCCTGCACGAGGGTGGAGGGTGCGCCCACCCTTCCTAGGCGCGCCCCTGTCTCGTGGCCACCTCGTGTGCCTCCTGGACTCCGTTTTCTTGCACGTTACGTATTTTGGTCAGTAAAATTCATTATATAATCTCTCGAAGGTTTTGACCACCGTATCATGCAAATATCCTCTGTTTTCGTTTCGAGCTGTTTTGTTACAGATTTAGAGTAATATGTCGTCTCAGGATTCGGAAGGGGAAAGCTATGTGGCTGATTACCTTGCAGACCCTAAGGTCTACGGGGACTTGGAGCATGATGGCTGGACCTCTGAAGAAGAAGAAGACTATGAGCCTAAGGGAAAGGAGGACACGAGTTCAGACGAGGACGGAGCCCCATTACCTCAGCCTGGGGACATGCATGTGGAGTTTAAAAAGTCAAGCCTCCCTGATAAAGCAAAGAAGCCAAAGATCGAGTTTATCCCTTTTCGTCTTTTGCAGGAAAATAAACAGGAATTGTGCAAAAGAGTATTAAGCCTTGAGCAGGAGATCAAGGACCTAAAAGAGCAAAATACTATACTCAAGTGTAAACTGAGGAACAATCCTACATCATCAACAACTCCTACTTCACCACCTCCGAGGACATAGTTACATGGGGATGGGCACTCCCCTTGGCAACTGCCAAGCTTGGGGGAGGTGCCCCGGTATCGTATCACCATCACACTCCTATCTTTACCGTTTTTTATTTAGTTCGATCCTTTTAGTAGTATCTTGATCTAGTAGATTGAAGTTTTAGTATCAAGTGGTTTTGAGTTTTGCTTTGTGATGTCTTTATGTAATCGAGTCCGTGAGCTATCTATAATAAAGATTAGTGTTGAGTCAAGGGCTTTGCTATCTTGCTATGATCTTGAGAAAGTAGAGAATAAAAGAGTTCATATTGATCTTATGGTTAGTGATGACTTCACACATAGAAAGTATGAGGCATAAAAGTGGTTGAGAGTTGATAAACGTAGTCTTGGTCATCGTTGCAATTAATAGGAAGTAATAAGGAAAGAGAGGTTTCACATACAAATATATTATCTTGGACATCTTTTATGATTGTGAAGCACTCATTAAGTATGACATGCTAAAAGAGTCGACGTTGGACAAGGAAGGCAATGTAATGGTTTATGTTTTCTCACATCTCAGTTAAAGTATATTGTCATAGACCTTCCAAACATGTTGAGCTTGCCTTTCCCCCTCATGCTAGCCAAATTCCTTGCACCAAGTAGAGATACTACTTGTGCTTCCAAATATCCCTAAACCCAGTTTTGCCATGAGAGTCCACCATACCTACCTATGGATTGAGTAAGATCCTTCAAGTAAGTTGTCATGTTGAAGGCAATAAAAATTGCCCTCTAAATATGTATGACTTATTAGTGCAGAGAAAATAAGCTTTATACGATCTTGTTGTGGAAGCAATAAAAGCGATGGACTGCATAATAAAGGTCCACATACAAGTGGCAATATAAAGTGACGTTCTTTTGCATTAAGATTTCATGCATCAAACCCTAAACGCACATGACAACCTCTGCTTCCCTCTGCGAAGGGCCTATCTTTTACTTTATGTTTTTACTTTATGCTTGAGTCAAGGTGATCTTCACCTTTCCCTTTTTCATTTTATCCTTTGGCAAGCTCCTCGTGTTTGAAAGATCTTGATACATATATACAATTGGATGTAAGTTAGCATGAAATATTATTGTTGACATCACCTAAAGGTGAATACGTTGGGAGGCAACATAATAAGCCCCTATATTTCTTAGTGTCCGGTTGAAGCTCCATAACCACAAGTATTGCGTGAGTGTTAGCAATTGTAGAAGACTACATGATAGTGGAGTATGTGGACTTGCTGAAAAGATCTATTTTTGACTCTTTCTGATATTATGATAAAATGCAATTGCTTCAATGACTGAGATTATAATTTGTTAGTTCCCAATGAAGTTTCTGAACCATGCTTGACATTGTGAATTGATCGTTACTTGAACATGGGAAATCATATGATAAAATCTATTTATGTTGATGTTATAAGAATGATCATGATGCCCTCATGTTTGTATTTTATTTTTATCGACACCTCTATCTCTAAACATGTGGACATATTTTTCGATTTCGGCTTCCGCTTGAGGACAAGCGAGTTCTAAGCTTGGGGGAGTCGATACGTCCATTTTGCACCATACTTTTATATCAATATTTATTGCATTATGGGCTGTTATTACACATTATATCTCAATACTTATGGCTATTCTCTCTTATTTTACAAGGTTTACCATGAAGAGGGGGAATGCCGGCAGCTGGAATTCTGGCTGGAAAAGGAGCAAACATTGGAAACCTATTCTGCACTGCTCCAAAAATCATAAAACTCCACGAAACTTATTTTTGGAATTAATAAGAATTATTGAGTGGAAGAATCACCAAAGGGGGCCCACACCCTGGCCAGGAGGGGGTGCGGGCGCGCCACCCCACCTTGGCGCGCCCCTCCTCTGGGCCCCCTGGTGGCCCTCCGGTGTCCATCTTCTGCTATATGAAGGCTTTTACCCTGGAAAAAATCGTGGGCAAGCTTACAGGACGAAACTCCGCCGCCACGAGGCAGAACCTTGGCAGAACCAATCTAGAGCCCCGACAAGTTGTTCTGCCGGGGAACCTTCCCTCCGGGAGGGGGAAATCATCACCATCGTCATCACCAACGATCCTCTTATTGGAAGGGGGTCAATCTCCATCAACATCTTCACCAGCACCATCTCCTCTCAAAAGCCTAGTTCATCTCTTGTATCCAATCTTGTATCAAAACCACAAATTGGTACATGTGGGTTGCTAGTAGTGTTGATTACTCCTTGTAGTTGATGCTAATTGGTTTACTTGGTGGAAGATCATATGTTCAGATCCTTAATGCATATTATTACTCCTCTGATTATGAATATGAATATGCTTTGTGAGTAGTTACGTTTGTTCCTGAGGACATGGGTGAAGTCTTGCTATTAGTGGTCTTGTGAATTTGGTATTCGTTCGATATTTTGATGAGATGTATGTTGTCTTTCCTTCTAGTGGTGTTATGTGAACATCGAATACATGACACTTCACCATTATTTGGGCCTATAGGAAGGCATTGGGAAGTAATAAGTAGATGATGGGTTGCTAGAGTGACAGAAGCTTAAACCCTAGTTTATACGTTGCTTCATAAGGGGCTGATTTGGATCCATATGTTTAATGTTGTGGTTAGGTTTACCTTAATACTTCTGTTTTAGTTGCGGATGCTTGCAATAGGGGTTAATCATAAGTGGGATGCTTGCTCAAGTAAGGACAGTACCCAAGCACCAGTCCACCCACATATCAAATTATCAAAGTACCGAACGCGAATCATATGAGCGTGATGAAAACTAGCTTGACGATAATTCCCGTGTGTCCTCGGGAGCTCTTTTCTCATTATAAGAAATTGTCCAGGCTTGTCCTTTGCTACAAAAAGGATTGGGCCACCTTGCTGCACTTTATTTACTTTATTTACTTGTTACTCATTACAATTTATCTTATCACAAAACTATCTGCTACCTACAATTTCAGTGCTTGCAGAGAAAACCTTACTGAAAACCGCTTATCATTTCCTTCTGCTCCTCGTTGGGTTCGACACTCTTACTTATTGAAAGGACTACGATAGATCCCCTACACTTGTGGGTCATCAGGCGCATCCTCCTGTGGCCTGCCTCCTCCTCTCATCTATGGCCCATGAGGCCCATTACTTCTCTCGGGGGGTTCCGGTACTCTAAAAATACATATCATCATCCAACGTTAAGCATGCGGACCCTACGGGTTCGAGAACTATGTAGACATGATCGAGACGCCTCTCCGGTCAATAACCAATAGCAGAACCTGGATGCTCATATTGGTTCCCACATATTCTACGAAGATCTTTATCGGTCGAACTGCAATGTCAACATACGTTCTTCCCTTTGTCATCGGTATGTTACTTACCCGAGATTCGATCGTCGGTATCATCATGCCTAGTTAAATCTCGTTATCGGCAAGTCTCTTTACTCGTTCCATAGTGCATCATCCCGTAACTAACTCATTAGTCACATTTCTTGCAAGGCTTCATATGATGTGCATTACCGAGAGGGCCCAGAGATACCATACCTCTCCAATACTCAGAGTGACAAATCGTAACCTCGATCTATGGCAACCCAACAAACACCTTCGGAGATACCTGTAGAGCATCTTTATAATCACCCAGTTACATTGTGACGTTTGATAGCACACAAGGAATTCCTCCAGTGTCCAGGAGTTGCATAATCTCATAGTCGGAGGAATATAAATTTGACACGAAGAAAGCAGTAGTAATAAAACTGAACAGTCATTATGCTAAGCTAACGGATGGGTCTTATCCATCACATCATTCCACTAATGATTTGATCTTGTTCATCAAATGACAACTCATGTTCATGGCTAGTCTAGTAGAGGCATACTAGGCACACGGTGTTTTGTCTATGTATTCATACATGTATCAAGTTTCCGGTTAATACAATTCTAGCATGAATAATAAACATTTATCATTATATAAGGAAATATAAAATAAAAACTTTATTATTACCTCTAGGGCATATTTCCTTCAGTCTCCCACTTGTACTAGAGTCAATAATCAAGATTACATTGTAATGAATCTAATACCCATGGAGTCTTGGTGCTGATCATGTTTTGCTCGTGGAAGAGGCTTAGTCAACATGTATGCAACATTCAGATCCATATGTATTTTGCAAATCTCTATGTCTCCCTCCTTGACAAAATCTCGGGTGGAGTTGAAGCGTCTCTTGATGTGTTTGGTCTTTTTGTGAAATCTGGATTCCTTCGCAAAGGCAATTGGTCCAGTATTGTCACAAAAGATTTTCATTGGACCCGATGCACTAGGTATTACACCTAGATCGGATATGAACTCCTTCATCCAGACTCCTTCATTTTCTGCTTCCGAGGCAGCTATGTGCTCCGCTTCACACGTAGATCCCGCCACGACGCTCTGCTTGGAACTGCACCAATTGACAGCTCCACCATTCAATAAAAATATGTATCCGGTTTGTGACTTAGAGTCATCCAGATCAGTGTCAAAGCTAGCATCGAGGTAACCACTTACGACAAGCTCTTTGTCACCTCCGTAAACAATAAACATATCCCTAGTCCTTTTTAGGTACTTCAGGATGTTCTTGACTGTTGTCCAGTGATCCACTCCTGGATTACTATGGTACCTCCCTACTAAACTTATAGCAAGGCACACATCAGGTCTGGTACACAGCATAGCATACATGATAGAACCTATGGTTGAGGCATAGGGAATGACTTTCATTTTCTCTCTATCTTTTGCAGTGGTCGGGCATTGAGTCTAACTCAACTTCACACCTTGTAACACAGGCAAGAACCCTTTCTTTGACTGATCCATTTTGAACTTCTTCAAAACTTTATCAAGGTATATGCTTTGTGAAAGTCCTATCAAGCGTCTTGATCTATCTCTATAGATCTTGATGCCCAATATATAAGCAGCTTCACCGAGGTCTTTCATTGAAAAACTCTTATTAGAGTATCCTTTTATGCTATTCAGAAATTGTACATCATTTTCAATCAACAATATGTCATCTACATATGATATTAGAAATGCTATAGAGCTCCCACTCATTTTCTCGTAAATACAGGCTCTCCAAAACTCTGTATAAAACCATATGCTTTGATCACCTCATCAAAGCGTATATTCCAACTCTGAGATGCTTGCACCAGTCCATAAATGGATCGCTGGAGCTTGCACACTTTGTTAGCACCTTTAGGATCGACAAAACCTTCTGGTTGCATCATATACAACTCTTCTTTAAGAAATCCATTATGGAATGCAGTTTTGACATCCATTTGCTAGATTTCATAATCATGAAATGCGGCAATTGCTAACATGATTCGGACAAACTTAAGCATCGCTACTGGTGAGAAAGTCTCATCGTAGTCAAAACTTGTCGAAAGCCTTTTGTAACAAGTCAAGCTTTATAGGCAGTAATATTACCGTCAGTGTCAGTCTTCTTCTTGAAGATCCATTTATTCTCTATGGGTCGCCGAGCATCGGGAAGATCCACCAAAGTCCACTATTTGTTCTCATAAATGGATCCTATCTCAGATTTCATGGCCTCAAGCCATTTATCAGAATCTAGGCTCATCATCGATTCTTCATAGTTCGTAGGTTCGTCATGGTCAAGTAACATGACCTCCAGAATAGGATTACCGTACCACTCTGGTACGGATCGTGCTCTGTTTGACCTATGAGGTTCTATAGCAACTTGATCTGTAGTTTCATGATCTTTATCATTAACTTCCTCTCCAGTTGGTGTAGGCATCACGGGAATAGATTTCTCGGATGAGCTACTTTCCAAATTGTGAGCAGGTACAATTACCTCATCAAGTTCTACTTTCCTCCCACTCACTTCTTTCGAGAGAAATTCCTTCTCTAGAAAGGTTCCATTCTTAGCAACGAAAATCTTGCCTTTGGACTTGTGGTACTGATAATCCCCAAGTTTAGGGAATCATCGTAGCAATTCAAAAGGTGGAAGTGATAAGCATGGAGTGTCGAACCCACAAGGAGCTAAAGGTAATATCAATATTCTCTCAAGCCCTATCTGCCACTGATACGACTCTACGTGCACCGAACGTTTGCTTCCAACTAGAAACAAGAAATAAAACTATGTTGTGAGTATGAAGAGGATAACTTTGTATGACATCGGAGAGCTAAAATATAAAAGTAGGTGCTGTTATCATAAAGTTAGAATATATTACTAAATAATATAAATAGCGAGTGTGGAATAATGGTGGATCGGTGTGCGGAATTGTCCTAAGCAATTGTTAACAAGATCGATAGTTGTCATTGCAATTTCATATGAGGGAGAGGCATAAACTAACATACTTTTACTACATGGATCGTATGCTCTTAAGATTGGAAACTCTAGCAAGCATCCGCAAATACTAAAAGATTCATTAAGGTAAAACCCAACCATAGCATTAAAGCATCAAGTCCCCTTTTGTCCCATACGCAACAACCCCCTTACTTGGGTTTAAGCTTCTGTCACTCTAGCAACCCACTATAAGCGAATCATGAACGTATTGCAACACCCTACAGCGGGAATCCCTCACGCTTGCGCGACACGGAGGGCACCATAGGACAGCACCAAGATAAAACATACAACTCGTACCAATCTAGATCATCAATCAACTCAAGGACAAAAGATATCTACTCAAAACATCATAGGATGGCAACACATCATTGGATCATAATATGTAGCATAAAGCACCATGTTCAAGTAGGGATTACAGCGGGGTGCAGGAGAGTGGACCGCGTAAAAGAGATGAGGATGGTGATGTTGATGAAGACGATCACTGCGGTGATGATTCCCCTCCCGATGGCACTCCGGTGCCACCAAGAGAGAGGAGGAGAGGTTCTCCCCCTTGTGCTTCCTCCTCCATGGCTTTCCTCCTCTGGTCCTTGGCCTTCATGGAGATGATGGCCCCTCCGAGATCCTCCTCCATGGCCTTCGGTGATGATGTCCCCCTCCAGCAGCCTGCCGGAGAGGGCCTAGATTGATTTCTCGTGGCTACAGAGGCTTGCGGCGGCGAAACTTCTTATCTAGCTTAATTCCCGAAGGTTTCAGTATTTATAGGAATTTTTGGCATTGGTTTCACGTCAAGGGGGCCTCCGGGCTGTCCACAAGATAGGAGGGTGCCCCCCCAGGGGGGGCGCGCCCCTGTCTCGTGGGAATCCCGGGACCCCTCTGGCCCAACTCCGATGCTCCATGGTCTTCTTTTGGTCCAGAAAAAATCCTCAAAAATTGGCATGTCAATTGGACTCCGTTTGGTATCCCTTTTCTGCAAAACACTAAAACAAGGAGAAAACAGAAACTGGCACTGGGCTCTAGGTTAATAGGTTAGTCCCAAAAATCATATAAAGTGACATATAAATGCTTATAAAACATCATAGACGGATGAAATAATAGCATGAATACTTCATAAATTATAGATACGTTGGAAACGTATCAGGTACAAGGTGTACCCAATTGTTTCCTTAGGGTATCCAATGAAGACGCACTTCTCCGATTTGGGTTCAAGCTTATCAGGCTTAAGCCTTTTGACATAAGCATCGCATCCCCAAACTTTAAGGACCGACAGCATAGGTTTGTTGCCAAACCACAGTTCATACAGCGTCGTCTCAACGGATTTTGATGGTGCCCTGTTTAAAGTGAATGCAGTTGTCTCTAATGCATCACCCCAAAATGATAGTGGTAAATCAGTAAGAAACATCATCGATCGCACCATATCCAATAAAGTGCGGTTACGACGTTCGGACACACCATTACGTTGTGGTGTTCTAGGTGGCGTGAGCTGTGAAATTATTCCACATTGTTTTAAATGAAGGCCAAACTCGTAACTCAAATATTCACCTCCATGATCAGATTGTATGAACTTTATTTTCTTGTTACGGTGATTTTCCACTTCACTCTGAAATTCTTTGAACTTTTCAAACATTTCAGACTTATGCTTCATTATGTAGATATACCCATATCAACTCAAATCATCTGTGAAGGTAATAAAATAACGATACCCGCCACGAGCCTCAACACTCATTGGACCGCATACATCAATATGTATTATTTCCAATAAGTCATTAGATCGTTCAACTGTTCTAGAGAACGGAGTTTTAGTCATCTTGCCCATAAGGCACAGTTCACAAGTATCAAATGATTCATATTCAAGTGATTCCAAAAGTCCATATTTACAAAGTTTCTTCATGCGCTTTACACCGATATGACCCAAACGGCAGTGCCACAAATAAGTTGCACCATCATTATCAACTTTGCATCTTTTGGCATCAATATTATGAATATGTGTATCATCATGATCAAGATTCAACAGAAATAGACCACTCTTCAAGGGTGCATGACCATAAAAGATATTACTCACATAAATAGAACAACCATTATTCTCTGATTTAAATGAATTACCGTCTCGCACTAAACAAGATCCAGATATAATGTTCATGTTCAACGCTGGCACCAAATAACAATTATTCAGGTCTAAAACTAATCTTGAAGGTAGATGTAGAGGTAGCGTGCCGACGGTGATCACATCGACCTTGGAACCATTCCTGACACGCATTGTCACCTCGTCCTTAGCCAATCTTCATTTAATTTGTAGTCCCTGCTTCGAGTTATAAATATGAGCAACCGAATCGGTATCAAATACCCAGGCAATACTGCAAGAATTAGTAAGGTACACATCAATAACATGTATATCAAATATACCTTTGTTCACTTTGCCATCCTTCTTATCCGCTAAATACTTGGGGCAATTCCGCTTCCAGTGACCAATCCCTTTGAAGTAGAAGCACTCAGTTTCAGGCTTGGGTCTAGCTTTGGGTTTCTGTGACGCCCGGATAATCAAGCTACAGTAAACCTATGCTAATGATGCCACGTCACCTCGATTACTGTTGCTAATCTCCCGTTAGTTCGAAACCAGTTCGAATTCAAATTCAAAATCAAGCAAACAATAAAAAAAATTCAAATGTTAAAACTAAAATGTTCGAAGTGAGCCAAATAATGCATAGGTAATTATGGTGGAGAAACCCTACATCTTTAGAGGTGTTTGAATGTCCTAACATAAATAAACACTAGCCGGAACAATTAATTAAATGCCCTTTTCAATTACTAACATATTAGGCTAATTTATTTAGATGCCTTGAGTTACGTGGCAGTAGTATATTTGTTTAGGCTGATATAGGAACCAGTTAGGTATTTATTTCAAACTAAATGAAAACTTAAACAAAAGGAAAATGAAAACAAAAAAAACCATGGCCAACCGGGCATGACCCGACCGGCCGCCCACCGCCCACCTAGCCCTGGCCTATATGGCCTGCCGTGCCCAAACCCTAGCCCGACCGACACCCGCAACCCCCACTCGCATCCACTCCTTCCCCCTCGTCCCACTCCTCACTCTCGTCCTTCCCCGATCTAGATCGGGGCAACCCCCGATCCCATCGCCCCATCGACGCCTCATGCCCGAACCTCCCCCTCGCAGCCTTTCCTACCTCCGTTCCCTCCTGCTTTGCCCATCGTCGCCCCTGCCGCCCTCACCGACGACCTGCTCACCTCCCTGTCCGGCCTTGACCGGTGCCCGCCTCCGCCACCACTGTCACGCCGGCGTCGTCGCGTCCACCGTGTCTCCCCGCGGCCCCGGCGAGCACGCCTACGCCCGAGGGCTGCCGTTGCCGCCACGCAGCTTCTCCATCGTCCTCGCGCCGCGCCTCCCCAAGCCTCTACTCTGCCTCACGCCTGCCGGCCCGTCCGGCCGCTGGACCTCACCGGCAGGGTCCATCCGGCCACCCCGAGCCCTCCTCTGCAACGATGTGAGCATCCGGCTCCCCCCTGGCCTCTCCCCTCTCCTCCCTGTGCCCTCCAGCGCCAGTTGCTGCTAGCTCCGCCGTAGTCGTCGCCTTCCGTCGCCCCCGACGATGTTTCGGCCGCTCCTAGCTCCAGACGAGGGCACATCTCGACGCGGCGCATCACGCTTGCCCGTTTGACGCCCGGGTTGGCCCTTTTGGTCACCGGAGCCGCCGGCTCCGCGCGCGCCGTCCTCTGAACTCACGCGCACGCACGTTCTAACACTAGGTTGACCCACTAACATGTGGGCCCGCATGGTTTAACCATTCCCTTAACCACCTAATTAGAACCTAATAAAATTGTTTAGTTGAGTAACTGAAAATGACATGTGGACCCATTTCATTTAAAAGCCTGTTAAAAAAATATCTAAGTCAATGACATGTGGCCCCCACTTAATCTGTTAAATTAATTAAACTGTTAATTTACCCTGTCTCTATGACAACTGGGTCCCACCAGCCAGTTTGACCAGTCAACGTTGACCTAGTCAACTACTGACTGGACTATTGACTTTGACCCTGACCCCACCCGTCATACACTGTGGCTGGCACTGCATTATGTGGCAGAAGTATTTACTGATTAAATTTGAAATATAAGTAAATCCATAAATTTAATAAACCTTTGAAAATTAATATAAAATAATCCGTAGCTCAAATGAAAATACTTTGTACATGAAAGTTGTTCAGAACGGCGAGACGAATCCGGATACGCAACCCGTTTGTCCACCCCACATCCCTAGCATAGCGAACACGCAACTTTCCCCCTCCGGTTCATTTGTCTGAAAACGTGAAACACCGGGGATACTTTCCCGGATGTTCCCCCCTTCACCGGTATCACCTCCTACTGCGTTAGGTCACCTCTAGCACCGCGTATTACCATGCTACGCTTTGTGATACTTTGATTGCTCAGTTATTTATTGTGTTCCCCCTCCGTTACTTCTTTCCCAGTAAACCCGAGACTGCCGACGACCCTCCCCCAAAGACGACTACAAATATTGATGACCCCTCCTTGCTAGAGCAACCAGGCAAGCCCCCCCCCCTTGATCACCAGATATCGCCTATTCTCCTCTATATTGCTTGCATTAGAGTAGTGTAGCATGTTACTGCTTTCCGTTAATCCTATTCTGATGCATAGCCTGACATTGTTGCTACATCTGTTGATACCTTACCGCAATCCTAAATGCTTAGTATAGGATGCTAGTTTATCATCATTGGCCCTACGTTCTTGTCAGTCTGCCTTGCTATACTATCGGGCCGTGATCACTTGGGAGGTGATCACGGGTATATACTATACATACATACATACTATACAGATGGTGACTAAAGTCGGGTCAGCTCATTGAGTACCCGCAAGTGATTCTGATGAGGGGGCTGAAAGGACAGGTGGCTCCATCCCGGTAGAGGTGGGCTTGGGTTCCCGACGGCCCCCGACTATTACTTTATGGCGGAGCGACAGGGCAGGTTGAGACCACTTAGGAGAAAGGTGGGCCTGGCCCTGTTCGGCGTTCGCGGATACTTAACACGCTTAACGAGATCTGGGTATTTGATCTGAGTCTGGCCATTTGGTCTATACGCACTAACCATCTACGCGGGAGTAGTTATGGGTATCCTGGCGTCGTGGTATCAGCCGAAGCCTTCGTGACGTCAGCGACCGAGTGGCGCGCGCCGGGTTGGACTGCGTTAACGCAACTTCCTTTGTAATGGAGTTTGCTAGGGTCTGCTCACCGGCCGCGTACGCAACATGAAGGTGTGCAATGGGCTATGGGCCCAGACCCCTGCGCGCGTAGGATTTAGACCGGCGTGCTGACCTCTCTGTTGTGCCTAGGTGGGGCTGCGACGTGTTGATCTTCCGAGGCCGGGCATGACCCAGGAAAGTGTGTCCGGCCAAATGGGATCGAGCGTGTTGGGTTATGTGGTGCACCCTGCAGGAAGTTTATCTATTCAATAGCCATGTCCCTCGGTAAAGGACGACCGGAGTTGTACCTTTACCTTATGACAACTAGAACCGGATACTTAATAAAACACACCCTTCCAAGTTCCACAGACAACCCGGTGGTCGCTTTTCTACAGGGCGACGAGGGGAGGATCGCCGGGTAGGATTATGCTATGCGATGCTACTGGAGATGCTACTTGGAGATGCTACTTGGAGGACTTCAATCTGCTCTCTTCTACATGCTGCAAGACGGAGGGTGCCAGAAGCGTAGTCTTCGATAGGACTAGCTATCGCCCTCTTATTCTGGCATTCTGCAGTTCAGTCCACTGATATTGCCTCTTTACACATATACCCATGCATATGTAGTGTAGTTCCTTGCTTGCGAGTACTTTGGATGAGTACTCACGGTTGCTTTCTTCCCCCTTTTCCCCCTTTCCTTTCGTTCTGGTTGTCGCAACCAGATGTTTGGAGTCCAGAGCGACGCCACCGTCGACAACGACCCTACTACAATCGGAGGTGCCTACTACGTGCAGCCCACGACGGCGACCATGAGTAGTTAGGAGGATCCCAGCAGGAGGCCTGCGCCTCTTCGACCAGATCCCAGTTTGTGCTAGCCTTCTTAAGGCAAACTTGTTTAACTTATGTCTGTACTCAGATATTGTTGCTTCCGTTGACTCGTCTATGATCGAGCACTTGTATTCGAGCCCTCGAGGCCCCTGGCTTGTATTATGATGCTTGTATGACTTATTTATGTTTTTAGAGTTGTGTTGTGATATCTTCCCGTGAGTCCCTGATCTTGATCGTACACGTTTGCGTGCATGATTAGTGTACGATTGAATCGGGGGCGTCACAAGTTGGTATCGGAGCCGACTACCTGTAGGAATCCCCTTTCCAACTCCTTGGCCGAAGTTGAGTCTAGTCGATGAAAACAATTTTACTAACATGGCTGTGCGGCCCATGGGCCCACGTCGCCATTGGGTGGTATTAGGATCTTTTATTCCTCGACCTATACTCTGGGACTCTAATCTCTCTTCTATTCGGGTTAAATGATTTTGCCAAAAACAAAACTAACTTTAGGTTCTCGAAAATACTTTCTCCCGGAGAGCCCCTCAATTCAGATCGCCTGCTGCACTAGAAGATATCGAAGTTACTCTATAAAATTCTCTCAAGTCTTTGTGCCATCGCATTTGCAATTTCCTTCCACCGTCAACCCCTATGAAAACTGCATACACTTGCCATTCTTACTTGTATTCCTAGTTGATCTTATTATTACAAGATACCCTGAAATCCTCTCTATTGTTCCTAGAATATTTTGTGCCTACTGCCTTGCAGTTCTTTGCCATATGAATACCCCTACGGATAATTTCTCGCCCTTATCGAGTATCCGCTCATTTCCTCAGTTGTTCAGGTGTTTCACAAAATTCTTCGAAATATTATCTGATTTTTCGAGAATCCTTTGCAGCCTATGGCTCTAGAAATTCTTGTCTGCCTGCATTATGGTTAAATCCAAATGCCTAGCATTATTCATTGATGGAAGTGCAACTAATCCCCGGGTGGTTTTGGTAATTAATAACAACATATATATCATTGAACTAATAGCTACTTGAGAATCATTTCAGAAAGTTCAGTGATATGGGTATGGCAAGGATCAAGAAGTGGACCCCCAAAATGCTAAGGCAAACATTGGCAAAAGCTCAAGACTCCATTTTTGGTTTAGTGATCCAAGATCACATTGAGTCCATAGGAAAAGCCAATACTATTAAAAGGGGATGAGGTTATGATGATGATCCGTTGCTCAAGTGCTTAGTGATACATCTCCTAAACTATCAGCAACTTTCACCGCCATATACACTCATAAGTAATCTCGGTCCCACCGATATTCCAAACTCACCACACCAAGATGAACCACCTCAAAGATAAGCCAAACCCTAGCAAACTCGGATTTTCCGATTCAACTCGGTCTCACCGAAACATGAGTTGCCAAGCTTCAGAACCTTCGTCATCAAATCGGTGTCACCGAGATGATGAAGTCGGTCCCACCGAAATTGGCATGCTCTTGTCATTGCACTAATCGGACTCACCGAGATTGTATTTTCAGTCCCACTAAAATCCCAACGCTCACATTATTTGAACTATCGGTCTCACCGAGTTGTCAACTTCGGTCCCACCGAGATTGCTCAAATGTGTGTAACGGTTGGATTTTGTGTGGAGGCTATTTATACCCCTCCACCCCTCTTCATTCGTGGAGAGAGCCATCGAAAGAACTACCACTCCTACCTTACATTTCGAGAAGAGAACTACCTACCCTTGTGTTGAGATCAAGTTGCTCCACTCCCACCATATGAAGCTTGATATCTAGCCTTCCCAAGTTGCTTTCCACTCAATCCTTTCTTCCACCACAGCCAAATCGGTGAGGAGAGTTGAGTGTTGGGGAGATTATCATTTGAAGCACAAGAGCAAGGAGTTCATCATCATCTACAACATCTATTACCTTTTGGAGGGTGGTGCCTCCTAGATTGGTTAGGTGTCGCTTGGGAGCCTCCGTCGTTGAGATGTGGAGTTGAACCAAGAAGTTTGTAAGGGCAAGGAGATCGCCTACTTCGTGAAGATCTACCCCGAGTAAGGCTAGTCCTCCGTGGGCGTAGGCCATGATGGAATAGACAAGGTTGCTTCTTCGTGGACCCTTCGTGGGTCGAGCCCTCCATGGACTCTCGCAGCCGTTACCCTCCGTGGGTTGAAGTCTCCATCAACGTGGAAGTACGATAGCACCACCTATCGGAACCACGAGAAAAATCACCGCGTCTCCAAAATTGCGTTTGCTCTTCTCCACCTCTCTTTACTACATGTGCAATTTACTTTCCGCTGCCTATACTCTAGAATTGCATGTGTAGGGTGATGCTTGACTTGATCATAATTGTGAATCTGCCAAAAACTGTTCTTTGTCAAAAGGCAGAATTTTTATATTGTCAAGTAGTCTAATCACCCCCTCTAGACATACTTTCGATCCTACAAGTGGTATCGAGCTTTGGTCTCCATTGTATTTGTTTCCATTGCATTGACTCCATAAGCTTGGTTTCACAACCTAGGAGAGTATGGCGTCTAGTGAGGGTAATTTTAAGAGAGGTCCTTACTTTGATGGTACAAATTTTGCTAGTTGGAAGCATAAAATGAAAATGCATATTCTTGGTCATAACCCAGCCAATGGGGCATTATTTGCATTGGTATGCAAGGTGAATTCTTCGAGGAAGGAAAAGTTCCGGATCGCGAAGCTACAACGGAAGAATTGCGGATGTTGCAAAACAATGCTCAAGCTTGTGACATTCTCTTCAATGCCTTGTGTCCCGAGGAGTTCAACAAAATCAGCCGTCTTGAGAATGCAAAGGAGATTTGGGATACTTTGGTTGAAATGCACGAAGGTACCGAGTCCGTGAAGGAATCGAAGCTTGATATTCTTCAAGGTCAACTTGACAAGTTCAAGATGAAGGATGGTGAAGGAGTCGCTGAAATGTACTCTAGGCTTGCTCTCATCACAAATGAGATTGCCGGCTTAGGAAGCGAAGAAATGACCGACCGATTCATCATCAAGAAGATTCTCAGAGCTTTGGATGGAAAGTATGACACCGTGTGCACTTTGATCCAAATGATGCCAAACTACAAGAATCTCAAGCCAACCGAAGTCATTGGAAGAATTGTTGCTCATGAGATGACACTTAAGGATAAGGAAGAGCTTCACAACAAGTCAAGTGGTGCTTACAAAGCTACAAGTGATTCTCCCACAATCTCAAGTGACAAGTTAGTTTCCAATGAAGAGATAAGCCTAATGGTCAAGAACTTCAACAAATTCTACAAGAATAGAGGCAAAGAGAGAAGCTCAAAGTCTAGATCATATGATGAAAAGAGATCTTCTAGTCGTGATCGAAACTGCTACAATTGTGGAAGACCCGGATACTACTCAAATGAGTGTACGGCTCCCCACAAGAGAAGAGAAGAATCTCCAAGAAGAAGAAGCTCAAGAGATGAGTCACCTCGGAAAGAGAGAAGGAGTAGAGATGATCGTTATGAACGAAGACCCTCTCGGAGAAGCAAGGATTCGGAGAGGAAAGACAAGTCATCAAGGAGCTACACAAGAAGAAAACATCAAGCTCATGTAGGTGAATGGGTCTCCGCCCGACTCCGACAATCAATCCAAGGAAGCTATCACTCCAACTCCGACTACAGCCAAGATGAAGGTGTTGCGGTCTTGCTCTCAGATCCTCCAACTCCAACTCCTACGACTTATTTGATTCACCAAATGAGGGAATTGGAAGATGCTTCATGGCTAAAGGCCCCAAGGTATCACACCCTGAATTCATTGACTTCAATAGTGATGAAGATGACTTGCTTGGTGAAGATGAACTCTTGCATGATAAATCTAGTGAGCCTAGTAACGATGAACATGCTAGTAGTCTTTATAGTCGAGAAGAGTCGAATGACAATGCTATGAAGGAGATTGAGCGTCTAACTAAAGAACTAAACACTCTTAAGTTAGCTCATGAAACAACTCAAGAAGATCATAGAGAGCTCCTAAGATCTCATGAGAAGCTACGCTTCGAGAAGCTCACTCTAGAGCAAGAACATGAGTTTCTAAAATCAATCAATGACGATCTTCGAAAGAAGAGTTCTTCATATCTTGCCAAACGACTTCTCTTGTCTAATTTCTTGCCACCCATTAAGACTAAACATGACAAGCATAAGAAAAATTATTTCTCTAGTAGTAACAATAACCATGCTAAATCCAATGTTGTTGCTTCTAGTAGTTCTCTTAATTCCACTAACAATGTTTCAAGCCAAGTTACACTTGAGCAAGAAAATAGTTTATTGAAAGGGATCATAGAGAAAGGTGTCTACAAGAGCCTTGCCGGAAGCAAGAACTTTGAGGAAATTGTTCGCAAGCAAGGAAGGCACCGGAAGAATCAAGGAATTGGTTTTGAGCGAAAGTTCAACGCCAAGGTGTTGAATGGGAAGAAGGTCAATATCCTACTCCACAGTTTGTTCCTCAAAAGGAGAAGTATGATCCTACTTCTTCCAATGTGGAACAAGCTCAAGATGACCTTCCACCACAAGACCACAAGCTAAAAGGCAAGGACAAGCTTCAAGAGGAGATTGATGCATTTGTTGAAGCACCTCAAGCCATGGTCAAGTGGGTTCCCAAGGAAACGCCAAGATCTACTTCGTCAAGCTCAACTACAACCCCAAGGATTCCCATCAAGATGATGTGGATCCCAAGAAGAAGAACTAGAAAGTTCTTGAGGGTGACTCCGCCAACATACTTCACTCACATTCTTTTGGCAAAACTTGTGCAATCAACTTCCACATCGTGCACTAGTTCATGGAGTCACAAACCCTCTTGTTGGTAAGTCAAGGGACAAGGTAATCATTGCTTTCATGGACATCATCTATTGTGAACTTCAATCTATGTCCATGGATATCCTTGTTTGTTCCTTGTGGGACTAACCCATGTAGGTATTGAAAGTGCCCGAATCCAAAGGATAGCTCCCAACTCTTGATGATCTCCATCAACATTGAGCATCCACATCTTCAACATCTACATGAAGTCTTCTACGACAACCCAAGGTTAGTTTGACCCTTTAAAAGGGTTCTCACATCTAGGGGGAGCTTTGCTCTAAAAATTGAGCTAAAGCATCTTCAAATGATGTGAACACATCAATGCTTTATGTAAAAGTGGTAACCCCACTTGTGCTTAAACGATGAGTATGACCTATGATCAAATGTTCTCATTTGGCTCCTAAGTCAATATACTCATATAAAGATGACCTAGTCATCGACAAATTGTGTGTTAGTTGCTAAAGTTTTTGTTGTGCATGTTTGACACATATTTCATTTGGTATCTTATTGTGTGAGCATGTTGGATGCATGATTTTATCCATTCAAGGACATCCATTTGTTGTTTTGGTCGTTTTGATTTTTCTGACCAAATGGATGGACAAGAATGCGTAAGTACCTCCCCTAGCTATCTATGCTTTCTTGTCTCAAATTCTATTCATGCTTACATCACAAATTTTGAACAAGTCATTTTCGGACCCTCCGGTGAGGAGCACTCGAGCCACCGATCCGTCAAGGGCTAATTTCCAAAACCTTCTAATTGATTTCGGTCGACCAACTCACTCAAACTCGGTCGAACCGAAAGCATTTAGACTGATCTAGGTTTTCATCTCGGTGAAACCGAAGTTGTGATTTTCGGCGTGATCAAGTGCATAACGCCTAGCAGTTATCCATCTCGTGCCACCGAAGTTTTACAACTCGGTCCCACCGACAAATAAGGGGTATATATCCCGAGGGCCGCTGCTGATTTCTCCTTCAAACGCTTTCGCCCCACACCCTTGCTGCCGCCGCCTTGGTCTCCGGATCGTCATTGCCGTCCGCTCAGTGCACCTCGCCGCAGTCTCCGCGCCGTCAACGGACATCTCCTCCGAGCCGTTGCCGCCGTAGAAAAACTCCACCAAGTTAGGGTGAGTTTTGATCCCACTCGTGCTCCCATCTCCGATCCAATGCACGTTTGGATTTCCTAGTATCTTGCCACGATTGAAATCCTCCTGTACACCAGATTGTTCGTTTGAACTAGATTCGAGTAAAAGTTTTAGGGTTAGGTTTCCGCGGAACACATCTCGGTGAGACCGATTTTATAGTTTCGGTATGACCGATTTGGCCTATGGCCATTGCCTTCGCACCTTCGGTCCAACCGAAGTTGTGCAAAATTGGTGTGACCGAAATGTAGATTCTGTGAAACCCTAGTGTTTTCGGCAGATCGAAACCCACTTCGTCAAACCGAAAGTGGTGTGTCAAGCTCTGTTTAACACTTCGGATTCACCGAATCTTAAACTCGGTCCGACCGAAATGTCTTCTGTGAAAACTTAATACTAGAATTTGAACTCATTTTTTGCAAAAAACTTCGCAGTTTGTGATGACTCTTCTTCTCTGCCTACACCTTATCTATTCACAGGTTGTCACCATGTCGATGCCGGTGATAATGTAACAGGTCGAGACACCTATTGCAGACATTCCAGAGGCTGGCACTAGTCCTGATCCTAGCAGCTCATCTGATGATGGTGAGAGGAGTACACCAAGTGGCATGCCTCCTGCAGCCACCAGAGCTAGAAAGAAGAGGAATTCAGATGATGAGGATTCAGATTTTGTCGTTGAGGAAGAGGTGACCTCAAAGCCCAAAAGGAAGGTTGTTGCCAAAGAGCAACAAGGTCAACAAACTAAGAAGGGCACCAAAGAAAGTCAAGCGATCAACTGCTGCTAAGAAGCTGAATTTGGGAGAGGCAACTGCAAGCAAAGTGAAGAAAACCACCAAGAGAAAGAGGATAGTGCATGAGTCAGATGCAGCAGTAGAGGATGAGGATGAGGAAGAACCCCAGCCTCCTCCTCAGAAGAAGCTCATGGGTGATGCCATTAAGGCCGGAGCCACATCAAAGCCCAAGAAATCTGCTCCAGCTAAGGCAGCTCCAGCAAAGCCTGCATCCAAGCCCAAGAAGACCGTCAGAAACATTCCAACGTCTGAAAAGAACAAGGATGATGTGCCACCAGCTGAGTCAGATGATGAAGGACCAGTTTTGCTGAAACTTCGTCCAAAACTGCCACTCCATGATGATGCTCATCCTCAAGCTGAGGATATGAAGGCAAGGAAAGATAGAGGTCTCAGGCTATGGAGACAAACCGACCCATATGTCAGTGAGGAGAAGAACTGCAGAGATCCCAGATTTCACACCAGAGAGCAGCAGGACTTCTATGAGACCGTGCTGATGGACAAGAAGCCCATAGTCGCAGACACCAGATATGTCGACTGGAAGTACATTGACAGCGAAGAGCACAGAGATTTCTTCCCACATGTGCATGAAAGTTTCACTGCATATGGAATTGCAGACTTTGTAGGTCAGAAATTGACCAGTTGGAACGATGAGATGATAATGCAATTCTATGCCACAGCTCACTTCTATCCTGATGGAAAGATTACGTGGATGACTGAAGGTCAAAGATTTTCTTCTTCTGTTGAAGAATGGGCAGAAATTCTGAATGCTCCAGTGCAACGAGAGGATGATATTGATGTATATGGGATTCCAAAGAAGAATCATGAATCCATGAAGAACATGTACAAAGAGATTCCAGCAGAGGATTTGGGAATCTGGAAGCTCGGCTCAGTCTACTATCTCCAAGCAGGCCTACCTAGCACAAATACTATTTTGAGGCATACCTTGATGCCCAAATCTGGAGATGATCGCATGATCAGAGGATACTCTATCAACATGCTGCACATACTTGATGAGAAAGCACCTTTCAAGGTGATGGACTTGATGGTAGAGACCATTAAGAGGACTGCAGCTGACCACAAAAGGCCATGTGGATTTGCCCCGCAGATTCAGATGCTTATCAATGCCAAGTTTGGCACGGGCACATTCTTGTTGGATAGAGAACATTTACCGTTGAAGCCAGAGCATGAAGACAATGTTGTTGTGATGGATGAGGAGGATCCGACATCTGTTGAAGGTCAAGCCAAGATCAAAGCTGCTAAGAAAGCCAAAGCTGACAAGGAAGCAAAGAGCAGCAGCAGCTAAACCAAAGAGTTTCGGAGAGCAGATTCTTGAAGCTACTCAAAGGATTGAACAACGCCTGGCCAGCATTGTACAGTCTCAGGAGAGCTTAGAGAGGATTGTTGAGGACAAGATCCACGCCTGGACGTGAAGTCGGGCTGAAGTACAAGTGATGTCAACAAGCTCGAGGCAGACATTGAGGAAGCAAAGCAGAGAAGGAAGAGCTTATGCGTGAGATGCAGGATGACTTAGTCCAGATTCTCATCGACAGATCGCTCCGGTTCCCACAGACCCGATCAGCTACTATTCCAAAGGATCGACACCAGACTACAGCTTCAAACCTCCACAGCTTCAGCCAAAGAAGCTATCTAACTCCAGCTCCAAAGACCACTCCTCCAAAGACAGACATCACCAAGTCTTCGCCGATGTTGTCATATCCACTCCGACATCAACCCAGACGGAGCCGCCACAGAGTCCCCAAAGATGCTTAGCTCTATGCTTTTTCAACTTTTTGGTAACTTGTTGCCAAAGGGGGAGAAATTGTATAGATCATAGGACTTCAAGAGAGAGAGTGCTGTTGTCTTTGCGCTTTTGCTCTTTCGTTCTTTTGCGGTTGCTTTGCGATACTTTTGGCTTTCGAGACATTCAGTGTGTTTGATACTTCGTTTGATTCTACCTTAATGAGTGCTTGGTCGTACTATGCTTTAACGTGTGCTTAATGCTTATCATATGCCATTCATATCTTGTATGACCATTTACTCATGTCTTGGTGATTGGGTGCATGCTGTTCATTCTTATCATTTTGTGCGCTCCACCAAGATGTATGTGACATGGAAGAGTGACCCATGATCCTAATCGATTGTGCATTTGCATTCAAACGCAAATCTTAAATAATGCACAAATTTAGGGGGAGCTCTTGCTTATCACATACTTCTCAAAGCGACGATATTATTCATTGATTATATCCTTTGTCGAAGCTTTGATCTATATGTTGTCATCAATTACCAAAAAGGGGGAGATTGAAAGTGCAACTAATCCCCGTGTGGTTTTGGTAATTAATAACAACATATATATCATTGAACTAATAGCTACTTGAGAATCATTTCAGAAAGTTCAGTGATATGGGTATGGCAAGGACTGAAGAAGTGGACCCCCCAAAATGCTAAGGCAAACATTGGCAAAAGCTCAAGACTCCATTTTTGGTTTAGTGATCCAAGATCACATTGAGTCCATAGGAAAAGCCAATACTATTAAAAGGGGATGAGGTTATGATGATGATCTGGTTGCTCAAGTGCTTAGTGATACATCTCCTATACTATCAACAACTTTCTCTGCCATATACACTCATAAGTAATCTTGGTCCCACCGATATTCCAAACTCAGTCACACCGAGATGAACCACCTCAGCCATAAGCCAAACCCTAGCAAACTCGGATTTTCCGATTCAACTCGGTCTCACCGAAACATGAGTTGCCAAGCTTCAGAACCTTCATCATCAAATCGGTGTCACCGAGATGATGAAGTCGGTCCCACCGAAATTGGCATGCTCTTGTCATTGCACGAATCGGACTCACCGAGATTGTATTTTCGGTCCCACGAAAATCCCAACGCTCACATTATTTGAACTATCGGTCTCACCGAGTTGTCAACTTCGGTCCCACCGAGATTGCTCAAATGTGTGTAACGGTTGGATTTTGTGTGGAGGCTATTTATACCCCTCCACCCCTCTTCATTCGTGGAGAGAGCCATCGAAAGAACTACCACTCCTACCTTACATTTCGAGAAGAGAACTACCTACCCTTGTGTTGAGATCAAGTTGCTCCACTCCCACCATATGAAGCTTGATCTCTAGCCTTCCCAAGTTGCTTTCCACTCAATCCTTTCTTCCACCACAGCCAAATCAGTGAGGAGAGTTGAGTGTTGGGGAGATTATCATTTGAAGCACAAGAGCAAGGATTTCATCATCATCTACAACATCTATTACCTTTTGGAGGGTGGTGCCTCCTAGATTGGTTAGGTGTCGCTTGGGAGCCTCCGTCGTTGAGATGTGGAGTTGAACCAAGAAGTTTGTAAGGGCAAGGAGATCGCCTACTTCGTGAAGATCTACCCCGAGTAAGGCTAGTCCTCCGTGGGCGTGAGCCATGATGGAATAGACAAGGTTGCTTCTTCGTGGACCCTTCGTGGGTGGAGCCCTCCGTGGACTCTCGCAGCCGTTACCCTCCGTGGGTTGAAGTCTCCATCAACGTGGAAGTACGATAGCACCACCTATCGGAACCACGAGAAAAATCACCGTGTCTCCAAAATTGCGTTTGCTCTTCTCCACCTCTCTTTACTACATGTGCAATTTACTTTCCGCTGCCTATACTCTAGAATTGCATGTGTAGGGTGATGCTTGACTTGATCATAATTGTGAATCTGCCAAAAACTGTTCTTTGTCAAAAGGCAGAATTTTTATATTGTCAAGTAGTCTAATCACCCCCCCTCTAGACATACTTTCGATCCTACCATTGACATCCTTTGCACTATCATTTTGAGACCGTTGATTCAATATGATGCAGATGTTCGCAATCGTCAGTCGCAATTAGAGTTCGTCCTTCCGACTCAGACGTCATTTTTGAACATGAGCTGGTTCTCGACCAATCAAATTATCGTTGATTGTACCCCTAAGGCTATTCAAGTTATCCATCCCTAATCAGAGCGTTGCTTCTGATCCCTTGAATTAGAAATCATAATTCCTTTGCAATTGTGCTTTGAAATAGTCAGTTGCTTCTATAATCCAATGCCTTTGTATTGTTTCTTTCACCGGTTGTGTGGTGATACTCACATCAGCTCCCTTGATACCTAATGCCATTGATAAATCCTATTTTCTGATTTGGCCAACCATGCTTTGCTTGGAGCTGGTGACATTTACTCTTGTAGCTGGTGGCATATGTTTATAAGATAACCCGATGGGTTGAACCAATGTCTTCCTTAATATGTGTGAACTCGGAAGTTTTCACGAGTCATACTCTTCTGGTATTTTGCCAGATAAAATTCCAACACTACAACTTCTTTGAAAGTGAGAAGGGAATGAAAGGTTATGCATTGGAGAAGTGGGAGTCGACCTTGGACCTTGCGTTCATGCCCATGGACACGATGTATAACTTATCATGGAAGCTGCTCGTAAAAGTAATTACCCCCTTGTTATAAGTTCATCTTGTATCCGTGGTTCGATCCTTTACGATCGTGGTTTCCGACCATGTTTTCCTTAAATACCATTTCTCATGCAAGTTTAAGCACTTGTCTTCTGCAGAGTAATACCCCAGACCAACCTCTACTTTGGTCTGTCGTCGAGTATTACCCCTGGTATCTCGAGGATATCTTGCCATTGCACTACATTACCATGTCCTTTGATGGAGTACTACCTTTACCCTGTCTTTGTCACTTCATGCTTCTGGGTTGTTTGTTAACCGAGAACACCGATAAGTGAATCGATTCAGCACTCCTATTCAATAACTCTAAGTAATTTTCGGTGCTTACGAGTTTAATAATCCTTTAAGTCATTCCTAGCCTAATCAGCTATATCATCATCATACTAATTTTTTTTACTGTGCTACTTGGTCCTTATTCCCGGAGCACAACTTTCAACGATGAACTAAGCTTGCGTCGATTTTTGTCGTCATATCATTTCTCCTTGAACAACAAACTTGATTTCGAGTTTGTGTCCTAACCGTGGTTCCAATAACCTTTTGCTTCATCATTCTTTTGACTTGATGTCATCGTTGATCGATTACATCTTCGTGTAACCTCTCGACAAATGTGTCGTGATCATCATCAACCTTATGAGCTCTTCCAGGATATCAATTGGATTCATGATGAGAAATACCATCCTTACCTTGATGATTTGTGTTATCATCGGCCACTTTATTGCCTTCCCTCCAACACAAACTTGTTCGTGTTTTGCATTATACCTTAAGTTCCTTGCTACCCAACATTGTTCTTCTTTACCTTGGAGAATCACCACCTTTCATGTCAAGAATGTCGTGGGAATTTCACCACCTCTTAAGAATTCTTGGTATAGTGGTACCTCTCACCATCACCATTCTTTCATGCTCCTCGTGTTGATTCCAACCGGGGTACCAACAAGTGAACGGTGTTGTTTGGATCCTGCACTTCTAGCAACCCTATTACTTTGAAGTTAATGGTCGACAATTCATTCTTAGTCTTGATTATTGAATCACCATTCTGACATTGGCCGTGCAACCCAACCCATATTTCGGGCGCACCTTTCAACCAATGTTTAATTGTGTATGTTCTCCTTGAGCATACTTCCTTATATCATTTGTTCTGACAAATGTTATTTCCTTGTTCATTTAATTGTGGAAATCCATCTTTCTAAAAATTTTGATGGGTTGTCGCTGAGTCCATCAGCCACCTCCTTATCATCCCCTTGGTTTAATGATGAACTCTTGTTTCGGAACTCACTTCCATAGTTCAATTCCCAAGAATATTACAATATCATCTCGACAACTTGTGTTGCACCTTTCTTCTCAGTCATCCCTTGTCTGAGGTATCTTGACACCAATCAGATCTGAATCTCGGTCAGATATGATGGTTGGGACATATTTCCAAGAGTAATAACATTGGTCTTTATATGACCCGGTAAGGTGATATCGTGCCTAGCACACCTGGCCGGAGGAACTATGGTTATAGTTTCCTTTTTGGCAAGGTTAGTCATTCTTCCGCGAGGAAATTGTAAGACTTATTCTACAAGTTGTCCCTGATGGTCCTTTGGGTATCCAAAGTCCGACCTTTGCTTGAAGACCATGTCAATGCTATCTCGAAGCATGTCTGTGCTACTCCGATCATCAATAAGAGCATTTGAAGCACAATGCTAAATTCTCTTTATCCATTATCCAAACACCGTTGTATGGGTAATGTCATGAAAATTCTCTCCCGTACCTAAAGAGTTTTCTACATTATATCCTGTCATGGATATCTTGCTCTGCTTGTCCTTGGGAAGGGTATACCCCTGGTATATGTGTCAAACACATTTTCCTTTCCATTGTTCTGTTTGATTTGTTGATCACAATTTCCTTTCCATTTTTTGGTTTAACCTTTCATGTGATCTATATGATCTAAGCAGTAATATTCTCCTGCTTTTGTAAACACCTCGGTGTACAATTCTGTCAGAAAGACCCTGTTACTTTTGTTGATGACATTTCGGTAACCACCGATGGATGCGAACTTTGCCTATTGGTCCGCCTCGTTCAACGAGCAGGAAAATGGTTCTCTTCGTCCCTCGCCCCTGGTACCGATGTTGTTGCCGACATAACCGACAGACTATCCTCTGACATGCCTTGCTTTCATGATCGTGCAAGACGTCACCGCCCTTCCTGCTTTTAACCCACATGGTGGGCCCATAACCCACAGTTCCACAGGATCGAAACCTGACTCTCATGTACAACCTTTTGTCAAAGTTATTCCTCGCGCTTGACTTCATATGTAATTCACGGGCCACCTGCCTAGTAATCTATTATGGTATCAGACGCAATACTTATTCCCATTGCTCTGAACCCCTTTCACACTTCGTTTCAGGCAACGAATGATTGCCTATGCGCTTGAAACTTCTATTTTGCACCTTCTTACTTTGCTCTCAATATTTTCTTAAGTTTCAATTTGAGAGTTACTATCCGCCACCCTCCCTGATGTTCTCTACCAGATATGCGACCTTGTAGAGGTCAGTTCTTCCGAAGATACCCTTTATCATTTTTATAAGGACGATGGAGATCTCGAAGAAAGGATGACGACTTGATCATGGTGACTTGAAACAGAGAAATGAAGACATCAACAAAAGGGATCAACTTCTTCGAAAGGGCAGCCAAGACCGAGAAGACTCGTTAAGTTGTTTGCTACCAGCACCTTCCCCCCGTACTCCACCGCTTAAATCTTGGGACGAGATTTCTTGTAGTGGAGGAGAATTGTGACGCCCGGATAATCAAGCTACAGTAAACCTATGCTAATGATGCCACGTCACCTCGATTACTGTTGCTAATCTCCCGTTAGTTCGAAACCAGTTCGAATTCAAATTCAAAATCAAGCAAACAATAAAAAAAATCAAATGTTAAAACTAAAATGTTCGAAGTGAGCCAAATAATGCATAGGTAATTATGGTGGAGAAACCCTACATCTTTAGAGGTGTTTGAATGTCCTAACATAAATAAACACTAGCCGGAACAATTAATTAAATGCCCTTTTCAATTAATAACATATTAGGCTAATTTATTTAGATGCCCTGAGTTACGTGGCAGTAGTATATTTGTTTAGGCTGATATAGGAACCAGTTAGGTATTTATTTCAAACTAAATGAAAACTTAAACAAAAGAAAAATGAAAACAAAAAAAAACCATGGCCAACCGGGCCGCGACCCAGCTGGCCGGCCCACTGGCCCACCTGCGCCCCTTGGCCTATATGGCCTGCCGTGCCCAAACCCTAGCCCGACCGACACCCGCAACCCCCACTCGCACCCACTCCTTCCCCCTCGTCCCACTCCTCACTCTCGTCCTTCCCCGATCTAGATCGGGGCAACCCCCGATCGCATCGCCCCATCGGCGCCTCACGCCCGAACCTCCCCCTCGCAGCCTTTCCTACCCCCGTTCCCTCCTGCTTTGCCCATCGTCGCCCCTACTGCCCTCATCGACGACCTGCTCGCCTCCCTGTCCGGCCTCGACCGGTGCCCGCCTCCGCCACCACTGTCACGCCGGCGTCGTCGCGTCCGCCGTGTCTCCCCGCGGCCCCGGCGAGCACGCCTACGCCCGAGGGCTGCCGTCCCCGCCACGCAGCTTCTCCGTCGTCCTCCCGCCGCGCCTCCCCAAGCCTCTACTCTGCCTCACGCCTGCCGGACCGTCCGGCCGCCGGACCTCACCGGAAGGGTCCATCCGGCCTCCCCGAGCCCTCCTCTGCAACGATGTGAGCATCCGGCTCCCCCTGGCCTCTCCCCTCTCCTCCCTGTGCCCTCCAGCGCCAGTTGCTGCTAGCTCCGCCGTAGTCGTCGCCTTCCGTCGCCCCCGACGATGTTTCGGCCGCTCCTAGCTCCAGACGACGGCACAGCTCGACGCGGCGCATCACGCTTGCCCGTTTGACGCCCGGGTTGGCCCTTTTGGTCACCGGAGCCGCCGGCTCCGCGCGCGCCGTCCTCTGAACTCACGCGCACGCACGTTCTAACACTAGGTTGACCCACTAACGTGTGGGCCCGCATGGTTTAACCATTCCCTTAACCACCTAATTAGAACCTAATAAAATTGTTTAGTTGAGTAACTGAAAATGACATGTGGACCCATTTCATTTAAAAGCCTGTTAAAAAATATCTAAGTCAATGACATGTGGCCCCCACTTAATCTGTTAAATTAATTAAACTGTTAATTTACCCTGTCTCTATGACAACTGGGTCCCTCCAGCCAGTTTGACCAGTCAACTTTGACCTAGTCCACTGCTGACTGGACTATTGACTTTGACCCTGACCCCACCCGTCATACACTGTGGCTGGCACTGCATTATGTGGCAGAAGTATTTACTGATTAAATTTGAAATATAAGTAAATCCATAAATTGAATAAACCTTTGAAAATTAATATAAAATAATCCGTAGCTCAAATGAAAATACTTTGTACATGAAAGTTGTTCAGAACAGCGAGACGAATCCGGATACGCAACCCGTTTGTCCACCCCACATCCCTAGCATAGCGAACACGCAACTTTCCCCCTCCGGTTCATTTGTCTGAAAACGTGAAACACCGGGGATACTTTCCCGGATGTTTCCCCCCTTCACCGGTATCACCTCCTACTGCGTTAGGTCACCTCTAGCACCGCGTATTACCATGCTACGCTTTGTGATACTTTGATTGCTCAGTTATTTATTGTGTTCCCTCCTCATTACTTCTTTTCAGAAACCCGAGATCGCCGACGACCCCCAAAGACGACTACAGCGTTGACGACCCTCCTTGCCAGAGCAACCAGGCAAGCCCCCTTGATCACCAGATATCGCCTATTCTCCTCTATACTGCTTGCATTAGAGTAGTGTAGCATGTTATTGCTTTCCGTTAATCCTATTCTGATGCATAGCCTGACATTGTTGCTACATCTGTTGATACCTTACCTGCAATCCTAAATGCTTAGTATAGGATGCTAGTTTATCATCATTGGCCCTACATTCTTGTCAGTCTGCCTTGCTATACTATCGGGCCGTGATCACTTGGGAGGTGATCACGGGTATATACTATACATACATACATACTATACAGATGGTGACTAAAGTCGCGTCAGCTCATTGAGTACCCGCAAGTGATTCTGATGAGGGGCTGAAAGGACAGTGGCTCCATCCCGGTAGAGGTGGGCCTGGGTTCCCGACGGCCCCGATCACATTACTTTGTGGCGGAGCGACAGGCAGGTTGAGACCACCTAGGAGACAGTGGGCTGGCCTGCTCGGCGTCATGGATACTTAACACGCTTAACGAGATCTGCGTATTTGATCCGAGTCCGCCATTTGGTCTATACGCACTAACCATCTACGCGGGAGTAGTTATGGGTATCTGGCGTCGTGGTATCACCAAGCCTTCGTGGACGCCGCCGATCGAGTGGCGCGCCGGGTTGGACTGCATTAATGCAACTTCCTTTGTAATGGAGGTTGCTAGGTCGCTCACCACGCGTCACAGACGCAACGTGCGGTGTGCAATGGGCGATGGGCCTGCACTGCTGCAGCGTAGGATTTAGACCGGCGTCTCGACCTCTCTGTTGTGCCTAGGTGGGGCTGCGACGTGTTGATCTTCCGAGGCCGGGCATGACCCAGGAAAGTGTGTCCGGCCAAATGGGATCGAGCGTGTTGGGTTATGTGGTGCACCCCTGCAGGGAAGTTTATCTATTCGAATAGCCATGTCCCTCGGTAAAAGGACGACCCGGAGTTGTACCTTTACCTTATGACAACTAGAACCGGATACTTAATAAAACACACCCTTCCAAGTTCCACAGACAACCCGGTGGTCGCTTTTCTACAGGGCGACGAGGGGAGGATCGCCTGGTAGGATTATGCTATGCGATGCTACTGGAGATGCTACTTGGAGATGCTACTTGGAGGACTTCAATCTACTCTCTTCTACATGTTGCAAGACGGAGGCTGCCAGAAGCGTAGTCTTCAATAGGACTAGCTATCCCCCTCTTATTCTGGCATTCTGCAGTTCAGTCCACTAATATTGCCTCTTTACACATATACCCATGCATATGTAGTGTAGTTCCTTGCTTGCGAGTACTTTGGATGAGTACTCACGGTTGCTTTCTTCTCCCTTTTTCCCCCTTTCCTTTCTTTCTGGTTGTCGCAACCAGATGCTGGAGTCCAGGAGCCAGACGCCACCGTCGACGACAACCCCTACTACACTGGAGGTGCCTAATACTACGTGCAGCCCACCGACGACGACTGAGAGTAGTTAGGAGGATCCTGGCGCAGAGGCCTGCGCCTCTTCGATCTCAGATCCCAGTTTGTGCTAGCCTTCTTAAGGCAAACTTGTTTAACTTATGTCCGTACTCAGATATTGTTGCTTCCACGACTCGCCTATGATCGAGCACTTGTATTCGAGCCCTCGAGGCCCCTGGCTTGTATTATGATGCTTGTATGACTTATTTATGTTTTTAGAGTTGTGTTGTGATATCTTTCCGTGAGTCCCTGATCTTGATTGTACACGTTTGCGTGCATGATTAGTGTACGATTGAATCGGGGGCGTCACAAGTTGGTATCAGAGCCGACTACCTGTAGGAATCCCCTTTCCAACTCCTTGGCCGAAGTTGAGTTCATTAAGGGAGGAGAGCTCCATTGGATCCATCTGTTCGGCAAGTTCTGAACTGACCCGAAGGTTATGATTGATGACCCGAGAGGCCATCGTCGGCTCTGTCGCCGACGGGGCGGCCATGATAAAGCCACCGAGCCGGAGCGTCTGGCCTACAGCCAGAGCTCCCTCTGAAGTAATGTCGTCCTTGAAGACGAGACGAGCCATCAAGCCTGACGGCGACGACAGAGAGGAACTCTCAATGAAAGCACCAATGTCGGTGTCAAAACCGGCGGATCTCGGGTAGGGAGTCCCGATCTGTGCGTCAAGGCTGATGGTAACAAGATGGATGGGACACAGGTGTTTACCCAGGTTCGGGCCCTCTCGATGGAGGTAAAACCCTACTTCCTGCTTGATTAATATTGATGATATGGGTAGTACAAGAGTAGATCTACCACGAGATCATAGATGCTAAACCCTAGGAGCTAGCCTATGATGGTATGAATGTAATTGTGATCGGCCTTCTAAGGACCAACCTCTCCGGTTTATATAGACACTGGAGAGGGCTAGGGTTTACATGGAGTCGGTTACAAGGAAGGAAACATAATATCTGGATCGCCAAGCTTGCCTTCCACGCCAAGGAAAGTCCCATCCAGACACGGGCCGAAGTCTTGAGTCTTGTATCTTCACGCTTCAATAGTCCGGATGTTGTACACAGTCCGGCTGTCCGGATACCCCCTAATCCAGGACTCCCTGAACGTCCTCTACCTTCTAGCATGAAATGTACATACCTACGACACAAAAACCACAAGGGTGATTTATCAAGTTTTTTGTTTTAACCTTCACAAGGACCGGCCGTAGTCAAATTCGATTCAACTAAAGTTGGAGAAATAGACACCCGCGAGCCAACTTTATGCAAAACTAGTTGCATGTCTGTCTGTGGAACCGGTCTCATGAACGCGGTCATGTAAGGTTGGTCCGGGCTGCTTCATCCAACAATACTGCCGAATCAAAATAAGACATTGGTGGTAAGCAGTATGACGATCACTGCCCACAACTATTTGTGTTCTACTCGTGCATATCATCTACGTATAGACCTGGCTCGGATGCCACCGTTGGGAAACATAGCATGTAATTTCAAAAAAAATCCTATGCTCACGCAAGATCTATCTAGGAGATGCATATCAACGAGTGAGGGAGAGTGTGTCTACGTACCCTCGTAGACTGAAAGTGGAAGCATTAACTTAATGTGGTTGATGTAGTCAAACGTCTTCTTGAATCAACCGATCAAGTACCAAACGTACGACACCTCCGAGTTCTGCACACGTTCCGCTCTATGATGTCCCTCGAACTCTTGATCCAGCAGAGGTACGAAGGAGATGAGTTCCGTTGGCACGACGGCATGGCGACGGGGACGGTGATGTGATCCGCGCAGGGCTTCGCCTAAGCACTACGACAATATGACTAGAGGAGTAAACGATGGAGCGGGGCACCGCACACGGCTAAGACAATTGATGTGCTTTGGGGTGACCCCCTGCCCCTGTATATAAAGGAGGGAGAGGGGAGAGGGCCGGCCAGGGCACGCCCCCAAGGGGGGAGTCCTACTAGGACTCCCAGTCAAATTCGGACCCCCCCTTTTCCTTCCCAGAGGGGGAAAAGGGGGAAGGGAGAGAGAGAGGGAGAAGGAAAGGGGAGCCGCACCCCCTCCCCTAGTCCAATTAGGACTCCCCATTTGGGGGGTGCACCACCTCCTGTGGCCTGCCACCTCCTCTCCCCTATGTCCCATGAGGCCCACTACTTCTCCCGGGGGTTCCGCTAACCCCTCGGTACTCCAAAAAAATACCTGAAACACTCTGGAACCATTCTGGTGTCCGAATATAACCTTACAATATATCAATCTTTACCTCTCGACCATTTCGATACTCCTCTCCATGTCCATGATCTCATCCGGGACTCTAAACAACCTTCGGTCACCAAAACACATAACTCATATAATACATATCGTCATCAAACATTAAGTGTGCGGACCTACGGGTTCGAGAACTATGTAGACATGACCGAGACACCTCTCCGGTTAATAACCAATAGCGGAACTTGCTCATATTGGTTCCCACATATTCTACAAAGATCTTTATCGGTCGAACCGCAATGTCAACATACATTATTCCCTTTGTCATTGTTATGTTACTTGCCCGAGATTCGATTGTCGGTATCATCATACCTAGTTCAATCTCGTTAACGGCAAGTCTCTTTACTCGTTCCGTAGTGCATCATCCTGTAACTAACTCATTAGTCACATTGCTTGCAAGGCTTCATATGATGTGCATTACAGAGAGGGCCCAGAGATACCTCTCCGATACTCAGAGTGACAAATCCTAATCTCGATCTATGCCAACCCAACAAACACCTTCGGAGATACCTCTAGAGCGTCTTTATAATCACCCAGTTACGTTGTGATGTTTGATAGCACACAAGGCATTCCTCCAGTGTCCGAGAGTTGCATAATCTCATAGTCAAAGGAATATATATTTGACACGAAGAAAGTAGTAGCAATATAAAACTGAACGATCATTATGCCAAGCTAACGGATGGGTCTTGTCCATCACATCATTCCACTAATGATGTGATCTTGTTCATCAAATGACAACTCATGTCCATGGCTAGGAAAATTAAACATCTTTGATCAACGAGCTAGTCTAGTAGAGGCATACTAGGGATACGGTGTTTTGTCTATGTATTCACACATGTATCAAGTTTCCAGTTAATACAATTCTAGCATGAATAATAAACATTTATCATGATATAAGGAAATATAAAATAACAACATTATTATTGCCTCTAGGGCATATTTCCTTCAATATAATATGAATCAACCAACTCTAGTGTCACCTAGATACTCCAATGTCACCACAAGTATCCATGAGTTAATTATATGATATGCATCAAACATTTCATATTCATAATACTCAATCCAACACAAAGAACTTCAAAGAGTGCCCCAAGATTTCTACCGGAGAAACAAGGATGAAAACGTGCATCAACCCCTATGCATATATTACCCCAATGTCACCTTGGGAATCCGCGAGTTGAGTGTCAAAACATATATCAAGTGAATCAATATGATGCCCCATTGTCACCACGGGTATTCATAGCAAGACATACATCAAGTGCTCTCAAATCCATAAAAGTATTCAATCCGATAATAACGAAATCTCAAAGGGAAAATGCAATTCATCACAACAAGATAGAAAAGGAGAAACACCATATGATCCAACTATATTAACAAAGCTCGTGATACATCAAGATCGTGCCAAATCAAGAACAGGAGAGAGAGAGAGAGATCATACAAATAGCTACTAGTACCACCCCTTAGCCCCGAGGGTGGAATACTCCCTCCTCATCATGGTGGCCGCCGCGATGATGAAGATGGCCTCCGATGATGATTTCCCCCTCCAGCAGGGTGCCTGAACGGGGCCTAGATTGGTTTTTGTGGCTACAGAGGCATGCGGCAGTGGAACTTCTGATCTAGGGTTATTTCTGGAGGTTTCTATATATATATATATATATATACACATATATATATATAGGACTTTTCAGCATTGGAACCACGCGAAGATGGGCCATGAGGGGCCCACAGGACACCATGGCATGCCAGAGGGAGCTGGCACGCCCTGGTGGGTTGTGGCCACCTCGTGGCTCTTCTAGCCCTCCCACGAAGCTTCTAGTGTCTCTTTTGTTCCGAAAATATCGTCAAAAGGTTTCGTTGCATTTGGAGAACTTTTATTTCTGCACAAAAAACAACACCACGGTAGTTCTGCTGAAAACATCATCAGTCCGGGTTAGTTTCATGCAAATCATACCAAAACTATATAAAATTGTTGTAAACATGGCATGAATACTTCATAAATTATAGATACGTTGGAGACATATTAGCATCCCCAAGCTTAATTCCTACGCGTCCTCGAGTAGGGAAATGATAAAAGAAATAATTTATGAAGTGTGAATGCTAGCATAGTGCATAAGTTTGAGCAATGATAATTTCAATCACTTTTCCTACCATCATAACAGCAACTCTTTCTCATAAATCTCATCTTGATAAAGTAGCAACTGAAAGTGGATTTTTTTGGTGTGGAATGCTACCTATCATACTCACCATATGCTCTTTCTTTTGTAGCATGGACATTTGGACTTGAATGATTCAGAGCAATAGTCTATAATTTGACATGAAGACATCAATACTCAAGCATACTAATAAGCAACCATGTCTTTCAAAATATCAACGCTAAATAAAGCTATCCTAAGACCATTATGCTCAATCATTGATTCATCCATGAAACACACTCAAATATTAGCTACATCCAATGCACATGTATGATCATAGTGCTCCCTAGTTGGTGCTTTATAAGAGAAGATGGAGACTCAAAAAATAAAAATTGAATAAAGTAAATAGATAGGCCCCTCATAGAGGGAAGCTGATATTTGTAGAGGTGCTAGAGCTCAAAGCTTAAATTGAGAGATAAAATATTTTGAGAGGCATTCTTTTCCCGTCAACGATAACAACCGAGAATTCCCAACACTTTCTATGCTAGATACATCATAGGCGGTTCCCAAACAGAAAATAAAGTTTATTCCCCTTTCCACCATACTTTCACATTCCACGGCTAGTCGTATCCATGTGTACTGTACATACCAACACTTCCCAAGGAATTTATTATTTGACAACATAAAGTAAATTTCTTTTTTATTTCTGGACTGGGCATCCCTATTATCGACATACTCTCGTGCAATGACAAGTGAGTAAACACTCATGTTGAGAATAACACATCTAGCATGGAAAATATTGGCCACCCCCTGCCTCTTCATGAGCGGTATAGGCACACAAAAAGGAAATTCATTTTGAAAATTATAGTTGGCACATACAAATTTACTTAGAACGGCACGGAAATACCGCAAATAGGTAGGTATGGTGCACTCATATGGCAAAACTAGGTTTAAGGATTTTGGATGCACAAGTAGTATTTCTCGTTAGTACAAGTGGAGGCCAGCAAAAATATTGAAATAAAAATTCACATAAACGAGCATTAAGCATAACTAACACCGAATAAAGCACCACAAGTAGGATGTAATTTCATTGCATAACTATTGACTTTCGTGCTTGCATAGGGAATCACAAACCTTAGCACCAATATTCTTACTAAAGCATAATTACTCACCAACATGGCTCACATATTACTATCTCCATATCGCAAAACTATTGCAAGGAATCAAACTTATCATATCCTATGATATACACGGAAGTTTTTATTATATCCTTCTTGAATATCCATCACTTTGGGACCAATTTCATAGCTTGTGCAAATTGACATCACTATTATCAACTCTCAAAATATTATGAGTGAAGCACAAGAGTAAATGACAAACTACTCCAAAAAGATATAGTGAAGATCAAGCCAGTAGTTAAGTAAATGGTTAGCCATTTGAGGACTCTCTCTTACTTAAAAATCTTTAGATCTAAGTATTTTATTAAAATAACAAGCAAAAAAATGACATTCCAAGAATAGCACACATCATGTGAAGAAGCAAAAACTTAGGCTCAACCGAGGCTGACCGATAATTGTTGATGAAGAAAGGTGGGATGCCTACCGGGGCATCCCCAAGCTTAGATGCTTGAGACTTATTGAAATATTATCTTGGAATGCCTTGGTCATCCCCAATATTGAGCTTTTGTGTCTCCTTAATTCCTTTTATACCACGGTTTCCCTAAATCTTAAAAACTTCATCCACACAAAACATAACAAGAACTCGTGAGATAAGTTAGTATAAATCAATGCAGTAACCTTATCATTCTCTACTGTATAAAATCACTAAAATTATCCAGAAATAAGAATGCGGAGGATCCTCTCGGCTCCTCAGCCGTTTCGATTCCTGGCCGTTGGATATACGTGCTTGATCGGATCTGGGCCGTCGGATCGAGCCCTGGAATGACCACGTACGTCGGATAAAAAAAAGTTACTGTTGCAATGAACAGTTTCACCTCGACCATGCCACCGCGCGTAAATAGCCTGCCCCGCCAGGGGCATTTTCGTCATTTCACTCGCCCGGGGTATGAAAGGGACGGCTCCCGTGGAGGCAACCCTAGCCGGCTCCGCTCCCCCTCCCGCGCGCCTCCTCTCCCTCTCTCTCGTTCCCCTCCCCTCGCCTCCCCTCCCGCACGCCTCCTCTCCTCCCGCCCACATCACCGCTGCCGCCGCTGCCACCCGCCTCCCCGTGCCGTCGGCGGCCAGATCCACCGCAACAAAGCCCCCCCTCCCCAACGACGATGAGCAAAAGCGGAGGGAGGACGAGGAGCACGACGGCGGCGGCAGCGGGAGGAGCAGCAGCAGGGCAAGGCGGCGTGCTGCGTCGTCCCGCGTCTCCTCTCCTTCGACCACGCCGCGGTGCTGCGCGACGGCGAGTGGGCGCCTGCCCTCCCCGTCCGCGAGCTTGTCCCCGGGCACGGCGGCGGCTCCCGAGCCCTCCTGCTCCGACCCCGCAGAGTGCTCGACCCGTAGCCTCTGCTCGCCCTTGCGCCATCGGTCTTGCGCCCTAGGTCAGCTCCCTCCTTCCCTCGTTTCTCTTCTTCTTCTTCCTCTGGTTTTCTTTCTTCTTTCTCTAATGGGAAAGTATCTAAATCTACCGACTGATTTCTACGTCTCGTAAACCCCCTCCTCCGCGCGCCACGTGCCCTGTGTCAGCCGTCCCACCTTCCTTCCCCAACCTTATCTCTGTAGCGACGAAGCTGCCTCCTGCACACGTTTCTTCCCCCGAGCCAGAGGAGAGGACCCATGAAGAGCACCACCATAGCAGTTAGGAATCCGCAGGGGCTGCCGCCGGCCGGCGCCTTGATGCATCCTCCGCCCAACCCCGTCAAACGTAGAGAGGACGACGCAACTAAATCACTGCTGCATCCTCGACGGGCTGCGACTGCAAAAGGGGAAGAGCGACGCCGGCGACCACAACAGCATGGCTGTTGCAAGGTTGGGGCAAGGCGACTACGCCCCTCGGCTCCGAGATTCCGGTGTGCCCCCTCGCAGCCTCCAACACTTTTTTTTTGCAGCAGCACCATTGCTGCGACGGCGGTCGCGGCAGGCGGCGATTTGTGCAGTACCGACGGCAATTACTGCGATGTCCTGCTGTGACGGCGGGGTAGCAACTTCGATGGTGCTGCGTGGCTGCAATGGAGAGCTCGCCGGCGCTCCCTCCCGGCGCTGCAGTGGAGAGCTCATCGCCGCTGGAATGGTTTGGAGCGCTCGCCGGCGCTCCCGACGCTGCAATGGAGCGCTCCACGGAAGTCTCGGAGCTGCGATGCATCTCGTCGGAACTGCAATGGAGCGCTCGCTGGCGCTCCCTCCTGCCGCTGCAATGAAGAGCTCACCGCCGCTCTCGACGCTGCAATGGAGCGCTCAACAGAAGTCTCGGGGCTGAGATGCATCTTGCCGGAGCTGCAATGGAGCGCTCGCCGGCGTTCCCTCCCGCCGCTACAATGGAGAGCTCGCCGCTGCAATGGAGCACTCAACTGAGGTCTCGGAGCTGCAATGCATCTCACCGGAGCTGCAATGGAGAGCTCGCCGGCGGTGTCCCGGTGTTGTCTTGAAATGGCTAGGCGGCGTTCTTCCTAGGAGGGGGCGTGTGCTGCTAGAGAGCTCTGGCGGCATCGATGCCTGCTGCATAGCCGCTTCGGCGGCATCGACAACAGCTCCGGCGGTGTCGCGGCCGCTGCAATCCGGCGGCGTCGACGAGCCGCTGCATCGCAGCTCCGGCGGTGTCGCGGCCGCTGCAATGCAACTCCGTCGGCGTCGACGGGCCGCTGCATCGCAGCTCCGGCGGCATCAATGACAGCTGCATAGCAGCTCCGGATGGAGCACCGCCGACCGCGCGGCGCTGGCGCTGTAGAGCGTGGCAGCCGTGCTACGATGAAGCTCGACGGTGGCAGCTAAAAGTGTTGCGGGGTGTTGTATTTTTTTGTTCCTCGACGTGGTGTTCTTTTTCTTCCTTTTGGCGATGCGGACTGCATGCGGGAGTAGTTGCCTGGTGTGATCCAATGGCCATACAACGCCTGATCCAATGGCCCACGAGGCGGTTGATATTTTTGTCTCGTGTCAGTCGGATGACGCCTAGCAGTGGCCTTCTCTAATGCGTGTGTGCGATGTGCAGGCAGGCAGCCTCTACCCTGCTTGTGTCAAGGAAGGAAGGGGTCCCATCCATGGAGAAGCTGCGGGTGTAGATGGTACAGCGGCCAGAGAAGAGGAGGTGGAGCAGCAGCACCAGGCCAACATCCAGCACCAAACACCTCTGAATCTGAATATATATCAACAAATATACAGCGGACAGAGCAGTCTAGTCACATCTTCTACAGACCAACGTGGTGATCTTCCCTTCCCCCATCTACCCCACATCTCTCTGGATGCTTAAGTTTCAGATGCCATCATGTTTTGACTCATCACATTTGAAGCAAAATCACGTTTTGGTACAGTTTAGATAGAAAGGTGAAAATAAAACATGTCATCTGAAACTGTACCAATTAATCCTTGAGCTATTTCTTAGGTGGATTCATAGTGGTGATGGAGAGTAGTGATCGTGAGCTATTTCTTGGTCAGAAATTATTCCTTTTCTTATGAAGGTTAATTATATTCACAACATCATATTCCGGAAACTAGCGGTTATGAATTTGTTTAGTGCCAAGAATGCGGTGGATTATGATCAATTAAACTTTGGACAATTATTGCAAATGTGACTCTATATCATTGCCTGAAAATTTAGTATATACTCTTCTTTCCAGGATCGTCGGTTGGTTCTATTGCTATTTATTGTGCCAGGACCCTCTTTTGTTGGCCTCAGCCTTCTACACTGTGTATCCTCTTTTGTTGGCATCAGCCTTTTAGATGATTTGCCAGTGTGTGTGCTCTTGGTATAATGATATGATGAACTAATTGATCCTACTTACAACATTTGATATAGTCTTCTTCCATTAATTTGAGGTTTCAATATAATCATGTTCATCGTTTAATTTTCATTGCCTTAGTTAACCCCATTAATTTAGTCTTTTAGTATATTTATTTCGTGTTGATGTGCTGCCATAGATTTGTATCCTTGTCAGAATGCGCATATTTGTAGATGACACTGAGATTATACTGAATGTGGATGGAGACTTTCGGATTATAATATCTAACAAAAGAAGCAATGATTTTGGTAGCCATGCACAAGTAGATAATCTCTAGCAATCATTTTTTTTCTTTCCAGTTGTGTGCAGATCTTTGGAGCACTTGAAAGTCTTTGATAGTTCATTGAGAGTTTTACTCTTAATATGAACAAGCGATTTCACATCTGGTTTCCTCCTGTAGTAGAACAAGATGAACATGTGCCTTGCATGAGCTCTTTGGATGATTATATCTTGGACAGTGAGGGAAATTGCTCTGCGGACAACCTGGTACACAATGATTACTAATCCAGTGTTAGCTCCTCATTATCATGGCTATCTGAATGATCGTTTGGTACTTTCAGTTCACTGTCTTAGTATATTGCCTTCTGCAATGCAGCTATCTGAATGATTGTTAGGTACTTTCAGTCTGCCGACTTAGTAAGTTAGTATACTGCCTTCTGCGATGCAATCAATGCTCTGCTATGCAGCACCTTGTCCTACTAGACTTAATTATGTACATTATATGATATATGTACTGATACTCTACTATGCAATCCGTCGGTCCTTGAAAATTAAATTATGTAACTTATATGGTGTATACTGATGCTCTACTTTGCAGTGCCTTATCCTAGCAGACTTAATTATGTAAATTATACTCCCTATGTAAACAGATATAAGAGCGTTTAGGTCACTACTGTAGTGATCTAAACGCTCTTATAAAAGTTTACAGAGAGAGTATGTGTGTTTTCTATCCTGATTAGGATGAACTACGCATGTTTATGAAAGCTTTCAACATGCCAAAATCAATAATATTCCCAACTCATTATCATATTTGATGGACCAAAACATTGGGACCGGCACCCTCGCGCCAAGGCGCGATCCTTATTGATGTGCTGCCATAGATTTTACATTAATGCCATATTTAATCATTGACATAACTTTGGAGGTTTAGTTCAGTTAAAAAGATGATGCCATGTGACTGGAAAGTATATATGTTCAGATCATAATTTAAATGGATACAGTGATTGGCAATAGATAAATCATATTAGCCTTGCATTGCAGATTATTTCCTTTTTGTGGTTGGCATGAATGACTTTTGTACTCAATGGTTTAAGCAGTTGCTCTAGGATACCGGTCATCCTCCAGCCTCCTCAGCCGCTTGGCATTCCTGGCCGTTGGATCTGGTTGCTTGATGCGATCTGAGCCGTCGGATCGAGCCCTGGAATGACCTCATCCGTCGGATAAAAAATAGTTACTGTTGCAATGAACAGTTTCACCTTACCGTGCCACCGCGCGTAAATAGCCTGCCCCACCACGTTTGAATCACGTGCCACATTGGTCGGAAGCCATTCTTGCTAGGGCGATGATGATTAGCCGTGGGTATCAAGTTGGGTCCTCCCTCTTGTCTCTAGAATCCTTTTTGATCCTATGATACTTATTGTTCTGTCCTTTGGATGGTCATTCTTATTGAGTGATAACCAGGGCAACTCCACTGTATAAACAGATTGATCTGGTGATAAGAGATGATGGGGGTAGATTATATGATGAGGAAAGGCAAATCTGAGCCCATATGCATCGAACCCTGAACCCTTTTTATTCCCACGTGCCCCATCGGTCGGAAGCCATCCTTGCTAAAGCGATGATGATTAACCGTCGCTGAAATAAGTGTGCCTTTGAGCAATCAAGGCACCTGTGGGTATCAAGTTGGATCCTCCCTCTTGTCTCTAGAATCCTTTTTAATCCTGTGATACTTATTGTTCTGTCCTTGGATGGTCATTCTTGTTGAGTGATAACCAGGGCAGCTCTACTGTATAAACAGATTGATCTGGTGATAAGAGATGATGGGGGTAGGTTATATGATCGAGGAAAGGTGAATCTGAGCCCACTATGCAATAGAACTGCAGCTACCTCCCCTAATGTGTGTAGTATTGAAGGCAATAAAGAACTTTTCATGTCTTGCTACTTTAAAATTCAAAAAAGGTTCATTCTTCCTTTGCTGGTTAATTAACCATGATTTTTCTTTTGCTTTGGTTCTGGTTGAGATACTAAAGGTTGTTTATTTATGAAAAGAACAAACACTTGTAGTTTTGTATGCCTCAGCTGTTGCTTAGGATCCAGTGTTGTAGTGCTTTGCCTAATTACAATTAACTCTAATCAATAATAGTGGTATCAATAATAGTGGTTCTTTCCTTCTGATTTGAACTGAGAGAGAGAGAGAGAGCCACTGATTCTTGATCTTAAGGTGACCCCATTTTTCTATGCCTCATGCTCATGCTGCTCTATGTTCCCTTTTAAAAATTCTTGCTTGCATTTTGGGTTGGTTTCTGCTCTATGTTCCCTTTTAGCGTTTTTTTCCGTTGTTGCTGCACTCCCTTTTGGGCGTTCATTTCATGCCCGGGATCTTGCAAATTCTGCCTGTGCCGAGCTTGCTTTAGAGTACGGGCTACGGAGACGTTGAGGACCTCAAGGTGAGACACGTTCGATTAAAGACGCAGGACTCCTCTCCCCGTCAATCTCGCGCTGCTTCTGCTCACCATCCCTCTCTCTGACCGCTGCAGGTCACCGATGTTGTGGAGCTGGATGAGGTTTCCACGCAGTTCATCGACCGCCTATTCTTCCTGGAGAAGGTGAGCAATCTTCATCAATCCCAAATATGCTCTGTTTTTATTATTGTTCCTTCTGGTTTCTGCTGCTGTACTAAGCCCAAATATGCTGTGTGTGTGTGTGTGTGTGTGTTCTTTGTACTTCCCTTGATTATTTTAGTGAGCGGAGTTGTGATCTGTAATGCCAATTTTGCATTTCTTTTGTTAGAGGAATCGTGGTCTGTAATGCCAATAGGCAAGGAATCTTTTTGTTTTATGCATCAATGTGCCGGTACCATGTATTTGATTTTGTCTTGGTACACACATGACTTGATCATGTGAATGATCAATGCCAGTCACATTATGGTAGTTCTTTCACAAGCAACAGAATTTAGCTAATCCCTCCTACTGCATAGAGCTGCCTCAACATATTCCCTCTTTAGTTTCCAGTCTCCTACTGTTACGGTTTAATTTTCTTGGAGTTTCTTTGTGATAGTCTAACGGCAGTCATTGTTTCTTTATGCATGAAAGCACAAATTGTGAAGGAAATAAAATGCATGTATGTTCTGTTTACTCTCTCTTCCCTCGCCTCTGATATGTCCACCAAACTGTTGGGTTCACTTGAAGGCAAGGATGTTATTAATTTACTCTTGTATGAATTTTTATAGAAAATATATAGTTTTACTTAACGACGAGGGCTCACCCTCGGATTTCTGTTATCATAATCAGTGTCCTATAGGAGATAGAAAGTATATAGCATTTTTTTTTAGTTTTCGCGATGTTTGTGTCTTTCATGTTCAGTTGGTCTATTAGTGTAGTGCTTATTGAACTTCTTTTGGAAAGGAGGCCAGTAAGAAGATGTCACCATGCATCTCAGTGCCACTGATTTTTTGCTTGGGTACACTATTTTTGGCTGTAACATTCTGAATAATAGTTTGAATTTGTCTAATTAAACATTCAGTATACATAGAGTGTTTTATGTTTTTCACCACCGAAATCCATGGTACTAAGTAATTTACTTAATCTATTAACATCTGACATACTTCATATATTAGGCAAATGCAACCTATGCCTCAGCCAATTGATATATTAAAGCTCCCTACCATATTCAGAACTGGCATGATGCAGAATTCGCATGGCGTACCCTGTTACAAAGGGAAAAATATTATATTTTGTTATTTTGTACATTTTGTTCTTGGTTTCTGAAGAACAAGTGGAACCTAGACTTTCATCAATCTCTCCGTTATTGTTCATTATCTAGAACTATGGATGATATTGCATCTGGGCACTTAAATCTCGGTTTAAGTTTTGTGGGCTGTGCATATCCGATATGGAAATCATCTTGCCCTATCATTAGGTCAGCTCAATCCCAGCGGACAATTTCTTTGTTGCTCTGTTATGGGGCTGTTTGGATTCGATCCCAGAGCCGTCGTGCCAAAAAATTGGTCGGTGACTGAGTGGTCGCTATGTGTTTGGATGGATGCCAATTCTTTGGCGTGCCCGGGCTAGCTCCACATCTCAGTTCAATTCCACGCCAGTTATTTGGTGAGAAGTAGGCGGCCGATTGCTCTGCCAAAATTTTGGTGCCCCTGTGACTGGCAGGGTTGGCTCGGGCAGCATCCAAACAGGCCATATATATTTATATTAAACCGTATGTTTATATCTTTCTGGTGATGCATTTGGTTTCTAAATTGATATTTTTTAAAAAGTGCATTGATCTTTGGTGGTGAGAAAAAATTACTAGAAGTTCAGTTTCTTTAGTGTTGCAGAAAAAGTTGACTACTAAATACTGATGCATACTAGACACACAAGTTATTTGATTCCCATTGCCATATATCAACCTAGCTGAACTAAAGATGACTATTGATGTTTCTGGATATTTTGCAGTTCGGTCCGTGCCGTGGCGGAGGGTTGTCTTGTGGTTTGACCGGAGCGGGAGCACACCAGAGAAGCGATCTCGTCCCCATTGTTCAGGTACCCTTCATCTTTCTCTCGTTCGACCACTCCAAGAAAGTTATATAGGTATAGTAAGCTAATTGTGTTTTCCGGGTGCTGTATAGGACACTACGGTTAAAGATTGGTCTCATTTATATTGATGTTGTTGATTATCAAATCAATGGTTGTACTATGTCTTCTCCTTCCGATTTGACGTACTATGTCTTCCAGCTTATACTATATATGATTTCTTTCAATGGTTTTAACTAATTATGGATATGTATCTAATTATGTTATTTTGGCATCAACAAATTACTCACCTAGCATTTATTCTGCTATATGGAAACAATCGGTGCCTATTTCTTTTTGATCTGAACTCAGACATAATTCTGCTATATGTAAACAATCATTGGTTCTTTCCATTCTATCTAAACTGAGAAATAACTCTAATCAGTTGTTTTTACTGTCCAAGTATCATTCTTACCTAAAACTTGTGCCAAAACTGGGTTTTGTTTCATATGTGCCATAGATTATCCAACCCTTTCTGCTTCTGTACAATTTTGTCGACTTATCTGGCATTTTCTCGGCCGTGTGGAACCAGCACATCTACCTGCGAATCTCCAGGCTATGGTATCAGCAGGGTTGCTTCGATGATGGCCCTATCAAGAGTATACATGTGTGCTCTTCTATAGGGAAATCATGCCAACAAGATGGTGCCTAATGAGGTCATAGACATGTTTTAGACACTTTGCATGAGAGAAATTTATACAAGTGTGCCAGGATCCATGTGAGGTTCCCTGTAACAATTCTGAGGGTAGTGGAAGGCACGTATACATTGTGGTTCACTAGGTCAACAATTGTCTTCACCTTGAGGGTGTTTCATTTGGTCATGTTTGTTAACATGCTTAGTTACTTCTTCTTTATTATGTTTCTGCTCCGATAACTTTCTCATATTATATCACTTTTATTATTAACCATCATATTGAATGGCTGCGCTTTTGATTTCGAGCTTCCTGTCGAGTGACTTTTTTTAATCTAATGAAAGAACTGAGATCAATTATGCCTTAATAGTTTCATTCTGGTACTGAGTGGTATTATCTCTCGCTTATATCACGTTTGAATGTTTCTCTTTCGCTGTATTATTACCATATATGAATACATATGATATACATGTATTGCTACTGGCTAAGCATTCACTACTTGACCAAACACATTTGGACCGGCACCCTCACGCCAGGGCGCGATCCCGATCTAGTTATTTAACATTGCGTACTAAATGCCTCTACATATTTAATACTCCTATCCTCAAATAGAATCATTAAACAAGCAAACATATGAAAACAATGCAAACATAACAAGAATCTGTCAAAACAGGACAGTCTGTAAAGGACGGAAGAAGATTCATACTTCTTTAACTCCAAAAATTCTGAAAATTTACCACATTGTAGAAAAATTGTCATAGCCTATTGTGTAAAAATTTCGAGATTTTATCACGTTCTTACATTTTTCAAAAATTCATACAATTATAGAAAACTTTCTGTTTTCAAAACAACAACATACAGACTTGCAAAATAAGCATGGTAAAGGCTATCCTTGACATTTTTATTGAAATGAAATATGTAAAACATTATTATAAATAGCATCAAGCAAATAAAAATAAAAGGAAATAATGCTCCAAGAAAAACACATATCATGTGACGAATGAAAATATAGCTCCAAGTGAGGTTACCGATAATGTTGGAGACAAAAGAGGGGATGCCATACGGGGCATCCCCAAGCTTAGTTGCTTGGATCTTCCTTGAATATTACCTTGAGGGTGCCTGGGGAATCCCCAGCTTAGGGTCTTGCCACTCCTTATTCTCCCCATATCGATATCTCACCCGAAACATGAAAACTTCAATCACACAAAACATAACGGAACTTCGTGAGATAGGTTAGTATTATAAAGAGCAAACCATTCACTTTGGTACTGTCAAAGACAAGATTCTGAAAGTGCAACTATCCCTGGGTAGTTTTGGTAATTCCTAACAACATATAGCTCATTGAGATAATGCTATTTCAAGATAAATATTTCAGGAAACCTCAATGATTGGCATGTCACGGATGAGAAAAGTGGATCCCTCAAAATGCTAAGGACAAACGGATTGTCTCAAGCTCAAAGCACAAGACTCTACATTTTCTATTTTAGTGATCCAAGATCACATTGAGTCTATAGGAAAAGCCAATACTATCAAGGAGGGATGAGGTGTTGCTTAATGAGGCTCTTGCTCAAAATGCTTAGTGATATGCTCCAAAGCCCTCAACTACTTTCTCACATCCACATATGACCCAAACCAAAAGTCAAACTCGGCCCCACTGATTCTTTCTATCTGGCGCCACCGAGTTCAGATGTCATAGCCACTGCCACTAACCCTAGTCAAATCGGTCTCACCGATAGGGATCTCGATATCACCGAGATGGGATTGTATTCTCTCTATTTCCTTTCGTAATGTTTTGGTCCAACCGAGATGAGTGATCGGTCCCACTAAGATTGCAATGCAAACTCTCTGTTTCCCTTTCGTAACGTTTCGGTCTCACCGAGATGAGCGAATCGGTCCCACCGAGTTTGCCTGACCAACTCTCTGGTTAGCTTATTGCCAAAATAGGCCCCATCGAGTTTGTGTAATCGGTCGCACCGAGATTACGTTATGCCCTAACCCTAACCATATCGGTCCCACCGAGATGACATGTCGATCCCACGGAAAATCCTAACGGTCACATTATTTGCTAAATTGGTCCGACCGAGTTTCATGATTCGGTCCCACCGAGATTGGTAAGTTGTGTGTAACGGTTAGATTTTCTGTGGATGCTATATATACCCCTCCACCCACTCTTCATTCATGGAGAGAGCCATCAGAACATGCCTACACTTCCAACATACATTTTCTGAGAGAGAACCACCTACACTTGTGTTGAGGTCAAGATATTCCATTCCTACCATATGAATCTTGATCTCTAGCCTTCCCCAAGTTGCTTTCCACTCAAATCCTCTTTCCACCAATTTGAAATCCTGTGAGAGAGAGTTGAGTGTTGGGGAGACTATCACTTGAAGCACAAGAGCAAGGAGTTCATCATCAACACACCATTTATTACTTCTTGGAGAGTGGTGTCTCCTAGATTGGCTAGGTGTCACTTGGGAGCCTCCTACAAGATTGTGGACTTGAACCAAGGAGTTTGTAAGGTCAAGGAGATCGCCTACTTCGTGAAGATCTACCCTAGTGTGTCAAGTCCTTCGTGGGCGACGGCCATGGTGGGATAGACAAGGTTGCTTCTTCATGGACCCTTCATGGGGTGGAGCCCTCCGTGGACTCGCGCAGCCGTTACCCTTTGTGGGTTGAAGTCTCCATCAACGTGGATGTACGATAGCACCACCTATCAAAACCACGACAAAAACATCCGTGTCTCCAATTGTGTTTGCCTTCTCAAACTCCTCCCCTGTACCTTCGTATGCAATTGTTTTACATTCCGCTGGTACACTCTTAGAATTGCATGTGTAGGTTGATCGCTTGACTTGGGCTAAATTGGGAAAAGGCTAGATTTTTATTTGGTCAAGTAGTCCAATCACCCCCCTGTCGGTGTCAAAACCGGCGGATCTCGGGTAGGGGGTCCCTAACTGTGCATCTAAGGCTAATGGTAACAGGAGGCAGGGGACACAATGTTTTACCCAGGTTCGGGCCCTCTCGACGGAGGTAATACCCTACTTCCTGCTTGATTGATCTTGATGATATGAGTGTTACAGAAGTTGATCTACCACGAGATCCTAGAGGCTAAACCCTAGAAGCTAGCCTATGATTATGATTGTCCTTATGGTCTATCAACTAGCCTGGCCTCGGTTTATATAATGCACCAGAGGCCCAGGATAAGAAGAGTCCTAGCCGAATACGCCGGAGGGGAGGAGTCCTTGTCTTGATCACCAAATCTTGTGCAATCTTCCTTGTATGCGGCAGCTGTCCGAACTGGCCCATGAGTATACGGCCATGGGGGTCCTTGGCCCATTCTAATTGATTGGGGGACGACGTGATGAGTACCCCCTAGTCCAGGACACCGTCAGTAGCCCCCTGAACCGGTCTTCAAGTTGGGGACGCTCCTCGATTCTTCCAAAGTATTCTTCATCTTTGATCGTCGGTCTTGAAAACTGGTTTAACAAATCTTCTCATCTTCGATCTTGAGGATCGCCGAAGTAAATCCGAAGAGTTTACACGTCGGGTATCCGAGGAGCCCCTTTAAGTTCTCGGCCTTTATCAATGCCTTGTTATTTTTATGCCACACCTCGGGTTTGAAGTTGTTCCCGGGCGGCAGTGTCCTCTTGCGTCCGGGCTCTAACGCCGAACTACATTCGAGGTGTCTTTTGCAGCCGAGCACCAACGTCGGACTGCTTCCGAGCTCCAACGCTGGAATGTATCCGAGCTCCAACGTCGGACTGTGTCCAAGCTCCAACGCCGGAATGTATCCGAGCTCCAACGCCGGATTATATCTGAGGTATCATAGATCACCTTGGTTCAAAAAGGTCTGAAGGAGTTTTAGCCGAGCTTAATATTGGAAATGCCCGCAATGGAGCCAGCCACTGGTGCCCGAGCTTTATGCCGGACTACTTTCGAGGTGGTGCACCACCTTGGCCATGGGCTGATTTTTATGAATTTAATAACAAATTGTGCAATGTAATCTCTGACGAGATGTATGGCTAATAGTCCTCAAGGTGCGTGTTGGCCTAACATCTGGGATGCACATGAAGGAAAGAATCAGACCGCTGACCCTAGTAGCCCTGAGACTCAGGTCGATTCGTAAAATCAGCCTGAGGATCAATTCCCAGCTCGGCAGCATACCTAGGAATAAAAACACGGTGTGCAAAGTCCTCGAGACTCAGGTTGGGTGCGGCCCACCAACCTGAGGATAATAATCTCCTCGAAAACTATATTGCACTTTAAATTTTCTGCATTGGATTGTCAATGCAGTAGCCCCCGAGCCACTGGTCGGGTGGCAACACCAGATCAGGGGATCGATGTACCCCTTTAATATTTGTAAATGATAAGCACGAAGCCCAGTAGCCCCCGAGCCTTAATGTGGGCACGGGTGGCCGAATTAAGGATCGGTATCCGTAGAAAAATCACAAATTATGTGTAATGATTCTATGTATCCAAGTACTTTACATCATTAATGCTCGGATTCACATTGTAAAAAACTTTGTTGACCGACCATCGGCTTCCACCTCCTTGGCCAGTAGCCGAGGAGTGTTTGTCCTACTTTATAAAGCCTTTATGAGGGCAAAGATTTACGGCAAACAAGGCAATCCGGCCATACAGTTTTATAAACAAAGGTACGCGGAGAGATATGTAATATTAATTTTTAACGTAAGAAACATCTTCCAAAGAAAATAGTCCCACTATCGATTCCTTTCTTTGGGTTGTCATGCTAAGCGTGATCATGAAACCTCAGCTCCGATCAATGTGGGAGGAAAATATTGAGGATTTAGTTCGGGGAAAGTTCCCAAACTCTATGGTATTAATGAACCAAAAATTTCACTTCCGTCGTTTGCCAACCAATGTGATCCTTTATGATTGCTAGCTTTCGGCTTCACCTAGTCTGAGGTACTAACTCGGATGACCCGGTAGTAACAATCACAGAGGTGCTACCTTTACCGCCTAGCCGAACAATCGGGAACGTAGGGGTAAGCATAGGAGCCAGGCAACCCAGCTTGGCCAAAATCTGAAGTCAAATTGATGCATATTTATGGCTTTATATAATGATAATTACGGAAGGCAACACTTGTATAATGAGTACAAATGTTGATGATATATACTTATTTTGACTCCATTGCGACAGTTTAGCAGTTGAAAGTGTCCCATCGTCGGCTTCTACCCCTTTGTAGATACTATGCAGGGTGTTTCCGCAATAACAAGACAACCCTTAGCCGACGTCTTGATGCCCGAAGGTGGTTGTCTTAGCGGAAACGAGGCAATCAGATATCTTGGCTTTATAACTTTCAATTAGTCATAGGAGCTTTAAACTGGGGAAGCTAGCTACGAGCCCCCGGTGGCGACAGCAGTGGTGAAGCTGTAAACACTTCGGCCAATATTATGAACGGCTCATCATTTAACACGGTCATCGGATCGCTGACCAGTTTGTGCTTATCGTGACAGTCAGTTTTCGGCTTTCTCCACTGAGGTGCTTAAGCATGCGAGCTGGAAGCAGAATCGCAGTGGTTCTCCCGTTACACACCTAGCCGAACAAAGCGGAACGTAGGAGGCAAGCACAGGAGCCGGGCAACCCAACTATTGATCGAAGACACAATTCGAAACCGATGCATATATAGCAACATCCGAGAATATTTTTGCCGAATCTCTAAAAGGTGTCCGGCGTTGCACTGTGACACTTATGCGAAAAACACACAAATAGTTTAAAAGTGCCAAAAGCTTGGAAAACCAAAAAACGCCAGTAAAAACATGACGTCTGAACAAGATCAAGTGTTCGGTGTCAATCCAAAAATTGCAAAAAAATTGTGCTTTTGTCAACCAAGAAGAAAACACATTTACAGCTCATATATAAATTTTAAGAGCCTCCAAGTGACTTGGGCAAAAGGATTTTATGTATAATGATTGTATGTACCGAAGTACTTATATCATATATGTGTTCACCCGAACTTTATACGCGTCTTAACCGACCATCGGCTTCTCCCTCTTCGATCAAGGACCGGAAAGTGTTATGTACTCCCCCTGTCGAGAATATCGATGGTGTTTCCGATAACCAGGCAATCAGGCCATAAGGCTGTAATAGACAAAGCGCGCTCAGGGAACTTATGCTATATTACCGACGAAGTGTAAGAAGCATGTTCGAAGAAAATAGTACCCCCACCGATACCTTTCTTCGGTTGCTCATTATTACTATGAGGCTTGTGCAATAGATTTTTTGTACTCGTGAGTTCCGTTGTGTGCCGACCATTATTGAAAACAGTAAGAGCGCTAGCTTTCGGCTTCATCCAGTCTGAGGTCCGGCTCGGATGACCTGATCGTGACAATCGCAGAGGTGCTCCCTTTACTCCCTAGCCGAACAATCGGGAACGTAGGGGTAAACATAGGAGCAAGGCAACCCAGCTCGCAAATCGCTTAGGTCAATATGGTGCATATTGTGGCGTAATACACGAACAAGGAACGAAGCCATACAAGTATAATCATATGCAATAGGAAAAGCTCCATCAAGGGAGCCCCCAAATAAACGGGGTATTTGAATATGTGCGTCACAAGCAAAGTTTTGACACGGAACTTTGTCACAAACAACTTTGTGCCAAAAAGTATAATGCTTGGTCCAACCGGACAAAATTTAAAACTGAAAGTTTTTGAGCATGAAAGCAACTTAGCTGGTTAATGTGTTCGGTGCTGATGACGCGATTCGTGCTTCTGGCGGGACGAAGAAGCCCATTGAACCGATAAGGTTTGCAGTCCTCGGCATGGCCGAGGTCCCAGCCCCCAGGCCCGAGGTGTCCGAGCAAGGAGTTCGGCATTCCGGAGTAGTGACCACGTAACACGGTCAAAATCGATTACCTGCACACATAAAACAGTGCGGTCCAGGAAATAATAATAATATATAATCCTTGAATAATTGCTTTATGCAAGAATAATTTATTTAAAGAGATGTGGCTTGGCGCCGAAGTCAATGTCGATGCAGGGCATCGGCGTGACGCAGCGAAGGCATGACAAAGCCTGAATTTGCAGGGTGGTCTGAGTTTCGGATGCGGCGTTCGCCGAACTATGTACGGAAACTGACCGAACCACCACGCGACCATTTTTAATGTGGCCGCCATTTGATAGACCTGTGTACAGATGATGGAACAAACCAGAGTAATAATTCCTTAAGAAAAATAAGCCCAACAAGCAAAAATTGTTAGGATTAATAGCACCTGATTTATTTGTTGTAGTAGTCCGAAGAAAAGCGACTCCCAAAATTGGGAATCGATCCACACACCCATTTCCTAATGGGCGATAAAGTGATGGCATGGCGATGCTGGCAAAGGTTGGCTTGCCGAGGCAAAGCCCCCGGTCCAGCTAACGTTACGAAGCTGGTCGGCTGGTGACGCTGAAGTCACTGGAGTATGTTGATGAAGAAATAGCCAAGTCCCAGGTATAGCCGAGGTGACGGAGCAGGCCGGTGAGGAGTTGTTCCAGCTGCCATGTCAGCCGAGGTGTTGAAATAGTTCGGGGTGATGGACATTGGCTCGAAGAGGCAACAGTGTGGCCATGCCAACCCAGGTCGTAACTTGTGACGCGTCCAATGCTGGTTTGATAGAGTGACCATGCGGCGATGCCGGTGTGCCTGCTCCGTGTAATCCGTGGGGCGGTGATGTTGGTGATGATTTATCCTTGGCGATTCTGAACTCTTATTCGGCTCGCCGAGGTGAGGATCCGAAGAAGTTGAGCTCGGCTCAAAAAGCGACGACATGTCTAGCGCAGGTCGGCAGCCGTGGAGCTATATTGCCGGACTGGTTTGACACCAGAGTGATGGCGGAGATTACCTCAAAGGATGATTAAAATTTTATGGGCGCGTGTTAAAAACAATGCACAATACCTTAGAAGAAAATTCCTTTAAAAAGGTTGTCAAATATCACGTTCATAAAGAAACATGAATTCGGGTCGGATCCGTATTCGCGCAGGAAACGGATCTAAAAAGTGATGCAGTAATCGGAAGGCTCCCGGAGTTTGGACGGTCGAATTGAGCTGAAATTTTGAGGGGTGGTAGATATGGGAATTATGCAGCAAACAAATGGTTGGATATTCCAAAGGACCTCCGAGCTGGGCTCTAGAGGCCACGCCCTAAACTCGTCAGATTTCCGTCCAGGTTTGACAGGGCTCCGGTATATCGGAGATTGCCAGAGATTCCTCCATCGGAACTCGACGGAATTTCCCAGGGTTGTTCTAGACTCAATTCCGCACAATCTCACCGAAGAAATCGTTAAAACGACACTCGAGGAGGCGGTGGCGGCGGATACAAGTTTGCTGTCCAAAAAAACAGCATGGTCACCCCAGGGAAATGTTGACGTTGAGCCCCCGAGCTCCATGGTGTTGATGAAGGCCCTCCTCCGAACATGACGATCGGAGGCAAGGCACAGTCCTCGACCAAGCCAAGGTGTTAATCTGCAGACGAGCCATTGATCCTTTTGCCGATCACACAGCGGAACTCTCAATGAAAGCACCAATGTTAGTGTCAAAACCGGCAGATCTCGGGTAGGGGGTCCTGAACAGTGCGTCTAAGGCTAATGGTAACAGGAGGCAGGGGACACAATGTTTTACCTAGGTTCGGGCCCTCTCGATGGAGGTATGATACGTCTCCAACGTATCTATAATTTTTTATTGTTCCATGCTATTGTATTACCCCTTTTGAATGTGTATGGTTTTATTTTACACATTTATATCATTTTTGGGACTAACCTACTAACCGGAGGCCCAGCCCATATTGCTGTTTTTTTTCCTATTTCAGTATTTCGAAGAAAAGGAATATCAAACGGAGTCCAAACGGAATGAAAACTTCGGGAGCGTGATTTTTGGAACGAACGTGATCCAGAGGACTTGGAGTGCAAGTCAAGAAGCAGCCGAGGCGGCCATGAGAGGGTAGGGCGCCCCCCCCCTACAGGGCGCGCCCCCTAACTCGTGGGCCCCTCGGGCGGCCACCACGTACTTCTTCCTCCTATATAAGCCTACGTACCCTGAAAACATACAGGGAGCCAACGAAACACAATTTCCACTACCGTAACCTTCTGTATCCGTGAGATCCCATCTTGGAGCCTTCGTCAGCTCTCCGTCCGAGGGGGAATTGACCACGGATGGCTTCTACATCAACACCATAGCCCCCCCCCCCCCCGATGAGTTGTGAGTACTTTACCACAGACCTTTGGGTCCATATTTATTAGCTAGATGGCTTCTTCTCTCTTTTTGGATCTCAATACAATGTTCTCCCCCTCTCAAGTGGAGATCTATTCGATGTAAACTCTTTATGCGATGTGTTTGTCGAGATCTAATGAATTGTGAGTTTACGATAAAGTTTATCTATGATAAATATTTGAATCTCCTCTGAATTCTTTTATGTATGATTGAGTTATCTTTGCAAGTCTCTTCGAATTATCAGTATGGTTTGGCCTACTAGATTGATCTTTCTTGCCATGGGAGAAGTGCTTAGCTTTGGGTTCAATCTTGCGGTGTCCTTACCCAGTGACAGAAAGGGTTGCAAGGCACGTATTGTATTGTTTCCATCGAGGATAAAAATATGGGGTTTATATCATATTGCATGAGTTTATCCCTCTACATCATGTAATCTTGCTTAATATGTTGCTCTGTTCTTATGAACTTAATACTCTAGATGCAGGCAGGAGTCGGTCGATGTGTGGAGTAATAGTAGTAGATGCAGGCAGGAGTCGGTCTACTTGTTGCGGACATGATGCCTATATACATGATCATGCCTAGATAATCTCATAATTACTCGCTTTTCTATCAATTGCTCGACAGTAATATGTTCACCCACCGTAATACTTATGCTATCTTGAGAGAAGCCACTAGTGAAACCTATGGCCCCCGGGTCTATCCTTTATCATCTTTGCTTTCAATCTACTTTTATTTGCATCTTTACTTTTTGCATCTATATTATAAAATACCAAAAATATATTTATCTTATCATACTATCTCTATTAGATCTCACTTTCGTAAGTGGCCGTGAAGGGATTGACAACCCCTTTATTGCGTTGGTTGTGAGTTCTTTGTTTGTTTGTGTAGGTGCGTGGGACTTTTGAGGAGCCTCTTACGGGATTGATACCTTCGTTCTCAAAAACTGAGGGAAATACTTACGCTACTATTGCTGCATCACCCTTTCCTCTTCAATGAAAACCAACGCAAGCTCAAGACGTAGCAAGAAGGATTTCTGACGCCGTTGCCAGGGAGGTCTTCGCTCAAGTCAAGACATACCAAGTACCCATCACAAACTCATCTCCCTCGCATTTACATTATTTTGCCATTTGCCTCTCGTTTTCCTCTCCCCCACTTCACACTTGCCGTTTTATTCGCCCTCTCTTTCCCAATCTCCTCCTCTCTTTCGCTTGCCCTTTTCTATTTTCTTGTGTGTTGGATTACTTGTTGCCATGGTGCAAGATAATACCAAATTGTGTGATTTCTCGAATAACAATAATAATGATTTCCTTAGTACTCCGATTGCTCCTCTTAATGATGTTGAGTCTTGTGAAATCAATACTGTTTTGCTGAATCTTGTTATGAAAGATCAATTCGCCGGCCTTCCTAGTGAAGATGCCGCTACTCATCTAAACAACTTTGTTGATTTATGTGATATGCAAAAGAAGAAAGATACGGATAATGATATTGTTAAATTGAAGTTATTTCCGTTTTCACTTAGAGATCATGCTAAAGTTTGGTTTTCGTCTTTGCCTAAAAATAGGATTGATTCTTGGAACAAGTGCAAAGATGCTTTTATCTCTAAGTATTTTCATCCCGCTAAGATTATCACTCTTAGGAATGATATTATGAATTTTAAACAACTTGATCATGAGCATGTTGCCCAATCTTGGGAAAGAATGAAATTGATGATTCACAATTGCCCTACTCATGGTTTGAATTTATGGATGATCATACAAAAAAATTATGCCGGTTTGAACTTTGCTTCTAGAAATCTCTTAGATTCGGCCGCGGGAGGCACGTTTATGGAAATCACGTTAGGAGATGCTACAAAACTTCTTGATAATATTATGGCTAATTATTCTCAATGGCACACCGAAAGATCTTCTAGTAAAAAAGTGCATGCTATAGAAGAAATCAATGTTTTGAGTGGAAAGATGTATGAACTTATGAAATTGTTTGCTACTAAAAATACTCCTCTTAATCCCAATGATATGCCTTTGTCTACTTTTATTGAGAATAATAATGAATCTATGGATGTGAATTTTGTTGGTAGGAATAGTTTTGGAAACAACGCTTATAGAGGAAACTTTAATTCTAGACTGTTCCCTAGTAATTCCTCTAATAATTATGGAAATTCCTCCAATAATTCTTATGGTAATTTTAATAACATGCCCTCTGATTTTGAGAATAGTGTGAAATAATTTATGATTTCTCAAAAGAATTTTAATGCCTTGCTTGAAGAAAAATTGCTCAAAGTTGATGATTTGGCTAGGGACGTTGATAGACTTTCGCTTGATGTTGATTCTCTTAAACTTAGATCGTCTTCTCCTAAGCATGATATCAATGAGTCTCTCAAAGCAATGAGAATTTCCATTGATGAGTGCAAAGAAAGAACCGCTAGATTGCGTGCTAAGAAAGATAGCTTTATAAAGGTGTGTTCTTCTAGTTTCCATGAAAATAACGATGAGGATCTTAAAGTTATTGATGCGTCTCCTATTAGATATTTTTTTGCAATATGAATCTTGATAATTATGGGACTGAAGATGAGTCAACTTTACCTAGAAGGCGTCCCAAGAATTCGGAATTTTTAGATCTTGATGCTAAATTTGGTAAAAGTGGGATTGGAGAGGTCATGACTTTAAATAGCATTGAACCCACTATCTCGGATTTCAATGAATTTGATTATGATAATTGTTCTTTAGAAGGTTGTATTTCCTTGTTGCAATCCGTTGTTAATTCTCCTCATGCTTATAGTCAAAATAAAGCTTTTACCAAACATATCCTTGATGCCTTGATGCAATCTTATGATGAAAAACTTAATTTGGAAGTTTTTATACCTAGAAAACTTAATAATGAGTGGGAACCTACTATAAAGATTAGAATTAAAGATCATGAGTGTTTTGCTTTGTGTGATTTGGGTGCTAGTGTTTCCACGATTCCGAAAACTTTATGTGATATTCTAGGTTTCCGTGATCTTGATGATTGCTCTTTAAATTTGCACCTTGCGGATTCCACCATTAAAAATCCAATGGGAAGGATCAATGATGTTCACATTGTTGTAAATAGAAATTTGGTGCCCGTAGATTTTATCGTTCTTGATATAGATTGCAATCTTTCTTGCCTTATTATTCTTGGTAGACCTTTCCTTAGAATGATTGGTGTGATTATTGATATGAAGGAAGGGAATATTAGATTCCAATTTCCATTAAAGAAAGGCATGGAGCACTTTCCAAGAAAGAAAGTCAAATTACCTTATGAATCTATCATGCGAGCTACTTATGAATTTAGTGCCAAAGATGGCACTACTTAGATCTATCTTCGCTTTTATGCCTAGCTAGGGGCGTTAAACGATAGCCCTAGTTGGGAGGCAACCCAATTTTCTTTGTGTTTTTTGTTTTTGTTCCTGTTTATTAATAAATATTGCATCTACCTTCTGTTTAGATGTGTTTTTATCTTTTAATTTGTGTTTGTGCCAAGTAGAACCTATAGGATAACCTATGATGATAGTTGATTTGATTCTGCTGAAAAACAGAAACTTTGCGCGCACGAATTTAGTTTTGTTAAATCACACAAACGTGCTTTTGTGTTGATTCTTTTTGCTGCTGATCAATAGATATATTTTCCAGGACTTCCTATTTTAGTAGGATTTTTACAGTTCCAGAAGTTTGCGTTAGTTACAGATTTATACAGACTGTTCTGTTTTTGAGAGATTCTGTTTTTCGTGTGTTGTTTGCTTATTTTGATGCATCTATGGCTAGTAAAATTGTTTATAAACCATAGAGAAGTTGGAATACAGTAGGTTTAACAACAAAATAAATAAATAATGAGTTCATTACAGTACCTTATGTGGTGGTTTTGTTTTCTTTCACTAACGGAGCTTATAAGATTTCCTGTTGAGTTTTGTGTTGTGAAGTTTTCAAGTTTTGGGTAAAGCTTTTATGGACTATGGAATAAGGAGTGGCAAGAGCCTAAGCTTGGGGATTACCATGGCACCCCAAGATCTTTAAGGATAGCCAAAAGCATAAGCTTGGGGATGCCCCGGGAAGGCATCCCCTCTTTCGTCTTCGTTCATTGGTAACTTTACTTGGAGCTATATTGTTATTCGCCACATGATATGTGTTTTGCTTGGAGCGTCGTGTATTATATTAGTCTTTGCTTTTTAGTTTACCACAATCATCCTTGCTGTACACACCTTTTGGGAGAAGCCTACTTCATTAGAATTTTCTAGAATACTCTATGTGCTTCACTTATATCTTTTGAGCTTGATAGTTTTTGCTCTAGTGCTTCACTTATATCTTTCAGAGAACGGCGGTGGATTAATTTTGAAGAAATTGCTAGTCTCTCATGCTTAACTTATATATTTTTGAGAATCTTTTAGAATACCATGGTATTTGCTATGGTTACAAATTTGGTCCTAGAATGATGAGCATCCAAGTTGGGTATAATAAAAACTATCATAGAAAGTGAATTGGATGCTATGATCAATTTTATGCTTGATAGTTGTTTTGAGATATGGAGGTAGTGGTATTAAAGTCATGCTAGTTGAGGTGATTATGAAAAATACTTGTGTTGAGGGTTGTGATTCCCGTAGCATGCACGCATGGTGAACCGCTTTGTGATGAAGTTGGAGCACAATTTTATTTACTGATTGTCTTCCTTATGAGTGGTGGTCGGGGACGAGCGATTGTCTTTTCCTACCAATCTATCCCCCTAGGAGCATGCACGTAGTGCTTTGTTTTTGATGACTTCTAGATTTTTGCAATAAGTACATGAGTTCTTTTGACTAATGTTGAGTCCATGGATTATACGAACTCTTACCCTTCCACCATTGCTAGCCTCTCTTGTGCCACGCAACTTTCGACGGTACCATACACCCACCATATACCTTCCTCAAAACAGCCACCATACCTACCTATTATGGCATTTCCATAGCCATTCCGAGATATATTGCCATGCAACCTTCCACCATTCCGTTCATATGACACGCATTACTTTTGTCATATTGCTCTTTGCATGATCATGTAGTTGACATTGTATTTGTGGCAAGGCCACCTTCATAATTTTCATACATGTCGCTCTTGATTCATTGCATATCCCGGTACACTGCCGGAGGCTTTCATATAGAGTCATATCTTGTTCTAGCTTTGAGTTGTAATTCTTGAGTTGTAAATCCATAAAAGTGTGATGATCTTCATTATTAGAGCATTGTCTCAGTGAGGAAAGGATGATGAAGGCTATGCTTCCCCCACAGGTCGGGATGAGACTTCGGACTTTACAAAAAAAAAAGAGAAAGGCCAAAAAAAAATAAAGGCCAAAGGAAAAAAAGGAAGAAAGAAAAAAAAAGAAAATCAGAGAAAAAGAGAGAAGGGACAATGCTACTATCTCTTTTTCCACACTTGTGCTTCAAAGTAGCACCATGATCTTCATGATAGAGAGTGTCCTATGTTGTCACTTTCATATACTAGTGGGAATTTTTCATTATAGAACTTGGCTTGTATATTCCAACGATGGGCTTCCTCAAAATGCCCTAGGTCTTCGTGAGCAAGCAAGTTGGATGCACACCCACTTAGTTTCTTTTGTTGAGCTTTCATATATTTATAGCTCTAGTGCATCCGTTGCATGGCAATCCCTACTCACTCACATTGATATCTATTAATGGGCATCTCCATAGCCCGTTGATACGCCTAGTTGATGTGAGACTATCTTCTCCTTTTTGTCTTCTCCACAACCACCATTCTATTCCACATATAGTGCTATGTCCATGGCTCACGCTCATGTATTGCATGAAAGTTGAAAAAGTTTGAGATTATTAAAGTATGAAACAATTGCTTGGCTTGTCATCAGGGTTGTGCATGATTAAATACTTTGTGTGATGAAGATAGAGCAACAGCCAGACTATATGATTTTAGAGGGATAACTTTCTTTGGCCATGTTATTTTGAGAAGACATGATTGCTTTGATTAGTATTCTTGAAGTATCACTATTTTTATGTCAATATGAACTTTTATTTTGAATCATTTGGATCTCAACATTCATGCCACAATAAAGAAAATTACATTGAGAATTATGCTAGGTAGCATTCCACATCAAAAATACTGTTTTTATCATTTACCTACTCGAGGACGACCAGGAATTAAGCTTGGGGATGCTTGATACGTCTCCAACGTATCTATAATTTTTTATTGTTCCATGCTATTATATTACCCCTTTTGGATGTTTATGGGCATTATTTTACACATTTATATCATTTTTGGGACTAACCTACTAACCGGAGGCCCAGCCCATATTGCTGTTTTTTTTGCCTATTTTCAGTATTTCAAAGAAAAGGAATATCAAACGGAGTTCAAACGGAATGAAACCTTCGGGAGCGTGATTTTTGGAACGAACGTGATCCAGAGGACTTGGAGTGCAAGTCAAGAAGCAGCCGAGGCGGCCACGAGAGGGTAGGGGGTGCTCCCCCCTCCTACAGGGGGCGCCCCCTGTCTTGTGGGCCCCTTGAGCGGCCACCGACGTACTTCTTCCTCCTATATAAGCCTACGTACCCCAAAAACATCCAGGGAGCCAACGAAACACAATTTCCACCACCGTAACCTTCTGTATCCGCGAGATCCAATCTTGGAGCCTTCGCTGGCGCTCCGCCGGAGGGGGAATCGACCACGGAGGGCTTCTACATCAACACCGTAGCCCCTCCGATGAGTTGTGAGTAGTTTACCACAGACCTTCGGGTCCATAGTTATTAGCTAGATGGCTTCTTCTCTCTTTTTGGATCTCAATACAATGTTCTCCCCCTCTCTTGTGGAGATCTATTCGATGTAAACTCTTTTTGCGGTGTGTTTGTCGAGATCTGATGAATTGTGAGTTTATGATCAAGTTTATCTATGAGAAATATTTGAATCTCCTCTGAATTCTTTTATGTATGATTGAGTTATCTTTGCAAGTCTCTTCGAATTATCAGTTTGGTTTGGCCTACTAGATTGATCTTTCTTGCCATGGGAGAAGTGCTTAGTTTTGGGTTCAATCTTGCGGTGTCCTTACCCAGTGTCAGAAAGGGTTGCAAGGCACATATTGTATTGTTGCCATCGAGGATAAAAAGATGGGGTTTATATCATATTGCATGAGTTTATCCCTCTACATCATGTCATCTTGCTTAATGCGTTACTCTGGTCTTATGAACTTAATACTCTAGATGCAGGCAGGAGTCGGTCGATGTGTGGAGTAATAGTAGTAGATGCAGGCAGGAGTCGGTTTACTTGTTGCGGACGTGATGCCTATATACATGATCATGCCTAGATAGTCTCATAATTATTCGCTTTTCTATCAATTGCTCGACAGTAATTTGTTCACCCACCATAATACTTATGCTATGTTGAGAGAAGCCACTAGTGAAATCTATGGCCCCCGGGTCTATCCTTTATCATCTTTGCTTTCAATCTACTTTTATTTGCATCTTTACTTTTTGCATCTATATTATAAAGTACCAAAAATATATTTATCTTATCATACTATCTCTATTAGATCTCACTTTCGCAAGTGGCCGTGAAGGGATTGACAACCCCTTTATTGCGTTGGGTGCGAGTTCTTTGTTTGTTTGTGTAGGTGCGTGGGACTTTTGAGGAGCCTCCTACTGGATTGATACCTTGGTTCTCAAAACTGAGGGAAATACTTACGCTACTATTGCTGCATCACCCTTTCCTCTTCAAGGAAAACCAACGCAAGCTCAAGACATAGCAAAGTAATACCCTACTTCCTACTTGATTGATCTTGATGATATGAGTGTTACAAGAGTTGATCTGCCACGAGATCGTAGAGGCTAAACCCTAGAAGCTAGCCTATGATTATGATTGTCCTTATGGTCTATCGACTAGCCTGGCCTCGGTTTATATAATGCACCAGAGGCCTAGGATAACAAGAGTCCTTGCCGAATACGCCGGTGGGGAGGAGTCCTTGTCTTGATCACCAAGTCTTGTGGAATCTTCCTTGTATGTGGTAGTTGTCCGAGCTGGCCCATGAGTATACGGCCATGGGGGTCCTCGGCCCAATCTAGCTGATCGGGGGATGACGTGGTGAGTACAGCTGCAAAAACTTGATCTTGTCTTGATCACTAAGTCTTCGCTGACCCTTAGACGCATACAAGGAAGATTCCACAAGACTTGGTGAATGCAGCCAAAGTAAATCCCAAGGGGGCTGGTGGTGCATCGGACTATTATCAAGCTTCCCAGTAATAAAAATACTTGCCACAATCCGGCCATATATGTTCCAGGACACCGTCACCCCCCTCTAGACATACTTTCGATCCTACAGATTCATAATTGTTCTCACACAAGGCCTACTGTAACTTATCATTTTCACAATTTATATTGAGCAATATAAGCTATAGTAACTAGAAAACAAGCAAACTATGCATAGGAAACATAATCTATCAAAAACAGAACAGTCTCTAATGATCTGGATAATGAACATACTTCTGTTACTCCAAAAATTCTGAAGAATTAGTACAACATAGTAAATTTGTATATCAATCATGTATACAAAATTCAAATTTTAATCACGCTCCAGTCAATTTTAACAATTCTGTTACTGGGCGCAAAAGTTTATGTTTTTGCACAGACTCAAGTCAACTATCATCCAGACTATCCCAAAGGCTTTACTTAGTACTTTATTAAAAAAGCTAGAAACATGATTGCTACAGTAGCCCAATCATGTGAACACACAAAAACAGTAGGTAAAAGTGTTGGGTTGTCTCCCAACAAGCGCTTTTCTTTAATGCCTTTTTAGCTAAGCATGATGATTTCAATGAGGCTCACATAAAAGATAAGAATTGAAAGATAAAGAGAGCATCATGAATCACATGTTCCTCTCTCATAATAATTTTCAGTAGCATCATGAATTGATTCATCAATATAACTATCACACAAAGTATTTCTTTCATGATCCACAAGCATAGTATTTTATTACTCTCCACACAAGCAATTTTATTCTCATTCATAATATTGGGAGTATCATATGAAACTCGAATACTATAAAATATTTCCACATTAAAAGAGGAATGTTCAGTAAAATAATATTCAAAAATATGATAGTAATTATCACTACTTTTTATAACATAAGGATCATCACAATAATAATCATAAGTAGCAACTTTGTTCTCCTCATAGTCAATTGAAACCTCTTCCGAAGTAGCGGAGTCATTACTAAATAAAGTCATGACCTCTCCAAATCCACTTTTATCATTATAATTAGATTCAACACCCTCCAAAATAGTGGAATAAATATTATCAAAAGTTGACACTCTTCCAAACCACTTTCATAAATATTGCAATCATCATAAATAGGAGGCATGCAATCATCATAGTGAATTTGATCATTCAAAGTAAGGGGACTAAAAAGGTCATCTTCATTAAGCATAACATCCCAAGCTTGGGACAAACATTAACTGCAGAAAATAAATTCTCAAACATGTCATTTTCATCAAACATAGCAGCCCCAAGCTTGTGGCTTGGCATATCATAAGCATAATCAATCTCATCATTAATTTTATGAATAACACCAATATTATAATAATTATTATCATCATAACTTCCCAAGTTGGTGCCAAAAATATTTTCAAGATTATAAGAAGTATCATTATCTTCCCAATCATAATCATCACAACAAGCAATAGGCATAACAAAATCATCATCAATAGTTCTTTTGGACATTGCGTCAAAAGACAAAGAAGCAATATCATCATCAATTGCATCCTCTTCCACAATTGTTTTTATTCATTTTCATGAGGCGCAACAATGATAGGAGCAACATTATTTCGGAGAGATACCTTTTTACCTCTACTCTTTCTTCTTTTCTTCTTCTTCACCACATCATGTGTGGGTTTAATTAATTTCTCCGACCTTCTTGTTGATGAGATTGGTTGAATAGGGAGCTCCTTCTCATCACCTATTTCATCATGAGAAGCAATAGGAGGGAAAGTAGAAATCTTTACCCTTTCATTCGTATTACTTCTATATTCTATTGGTTTTCCCGTCTTTCTATAGTTGGCAATATAAGCATTCTCATTGCAATTTACCATGCAAAACATATGGATTTCTTTCAAATTAATTTCAGCATGGTCTATGAATATTAATGCTTCAACCAACCATTTTTATGTGACCATTCTTCATACCCCAAAAATAAACAAAGTTCATTATAAAGTTCAAGGGTTATCAAGTTATTGCAATATTTGGACACGATTTGATGATGAAAAAGCATGCATTGGAAATTAACATGATTAACATGACCAACTTTATTGCAAAGTTCACAAGTAATGGGATAAAGAGAACATAATTTTGTAGCAAATCCATCTATCACTTTGAGCAAACAAATTGGTTCTATCATATGTTTATGATTCTTACAAAATCTATCATCCCTATATATAAGGCATGTCTTCACAAAGTCTTTCCACTCCACAAAAATTGACATGCTTATAAGAAACATTTTTTCATGACTTGTGCAATCATAATTAGCATTTTGTATATTTATAGAATTCATAGTAACAACATTGCAATCATGCTCATCATTCATGCCAATCACTTTATTGAATTTTTCTTCTATCAATTGAGCACAATTTTCCGCTCCATCATTTTCAAGAAAGACATGATAAAGATGAATAATATGAGACCACCTCAATTCCATTTTTTAGTTTTCTTTTATAAACAAAACTAGTGATAAAACAAGAAACTAAAATATTCAATTTCAAGATCTAAAGATATACCTTCAAGCACTCGCCTCCCCAGCAACAGCGCCAGAAAAGAGCTTGATGTCTACTACGCAACTTTATTCTTGTAGACTCGTGTTGGGCCTCCAAGCGCAGAGTTTTGTAGGACAGTAGCAATTTCCCCACAAGTGGATGACCTAAGGTTTATCAATCCATGGGAGGTGTAGGATGAAGATGGTCTCTCTCAAACAACCCTGCAACCAAATAACAAAAGTCTCTTGTGTCCCCAACACACCAAATACAATGGTAAACTGTATAGGTGCACTAGTTCGGCGAAGAGATGATGATACAAGTGTAGTATGATAGTAGATATTGATTTTTGTAATAGGAACAATAAAAACAGCAAGGTAGAAATTGATAAAATGGAGCACAAGCGGTTGCAATGCTTGAAAATGAGGCCTAGAGTCTGTACTTTCACTCATGCAATCTCTCAACAATGCTAATATAATTAGATCATATAAACATCCCTCAACATGCGATGAAGAATCACTCCAAGTTCCTATCTAGCGGAGAACATAAGACGAAATTGTTTGTAGGGTACGAAATACCTCAAAGTTATCCTTTCCGATCGATCTATCCAAAAGTTCGTACTAAGATAACACCAAGCTATCCTTCTCAATCGATCTATCTAAGAGTTTGTACTAAAATAACACCATATGATACGCATCAACCAACTCTAATGTCACATAGATACTCCAATGTCACCACAAGTATCCATGAGTTAATTATATGATACGCATCAAACAATTTCAGATTCATAATACTCAACCCAACACAAAGAACTTCAAAGAGTGCCCTAAGATTTCTACCGGAGAAACAAGGACGAAAATGTGCATCAACCCCTATGCATAGATTACCCCAATGTCACCTTGGGAATCCACGAGTTGAGTGCCAAAACATATATCAAGTGAATAAATATGATACCCCATTGTCACCACAGGTATTCATATCAAGACATACATCAAGTGCTCTCAAATCCATAAAAGTATTCAATCCGATAATAACGAAATCTCAATGGAAAAACTCAATTCATCACAACAAGATAGAGAGGGAGAAACACCATATGATCCAACTATATTAACAAGCTCGTGATACATCAAGATCGTGCCAAATCAAGAACACGAGAGATAGAGAGAGAGAGATCGAACACATAGCTACTAGTACAAACCCTCAGCCCCGAGGGTGGACTACTCCCTCCTCATCATGGTGGCTGCTGGGATGATGAAGATGGCCTTCGGTGATGATTTCCTCTTTCGACAGGGTGCCGGAATGGGGTCTAGATTGGTTCTTCGTGGCTACAAAGTCTTGCGGTGGCGGAAACTCTGATCTAGGGAATTTCTGGAGGATTTTGTATATATCGGATTTTTCAGCATTCGAATCACGCGAAGATGGGCCACAAGGTGGCCACAACCCACCAGGGCGCGCTCGCAAAGATGGGCCACGAGGGGACCACAAGACACCAGTGCACGCCAGAGGGGGCTGGCACGCCCTGGTGGGTCGTGGCCACCTCGTGGCTCTTCTGACCCTCTCACGAAGCTTCTAATACCTCTTTTGTTCCAAAAAAATTGTCAAAAAGTTTTCTTTCATTTGGAGAACTTTTATTTCTGCACAAAAAACAACATCATGGTAGTTTTGCTTAAACAGCGTCTGTCTAGGTTAGTCCCATGCAAATCATACCAAAACCATATAAAATTGTTGTAAACATGGCATGAACACTTCACAAATTATAGATATGTTGGAGATGTATCACTGGTAGGCATGCCATGCTTGATCCGCCTGGCATGGTGGGACTGCCAGGCGGCTATAAGGGAGGCCACCTCGTGTTTCATCTCCTACGGCAAACTATCCCATAGAGCGGTCCCCCTCGCGGTGATGGCGGATGTGGAGCAAAGGGAGGAGAATGTGTTGTTGTGTGGAGATAGTCGGGTGTGGTCGCCTTTAAATAGCAGATTCTGGTGAGACCAAGCTTCCGGGAGCGTTAATGCGTAGCGCCGGAGTTGGTAATACGTCTCCGTCGTATCTACTTCTCCAAACACTTTTGCTCTTGTTTTATACTCCAATTTGCATGATTTGAATGAAACTAACCCGGACTGACACTATTTTCAGCAGAACTACCATGGTGTTGTTTTGTGCAAAATAAAAGTTCTCGGAATTGGACGAAACTTTCTAGAGATTTTTTATGGAATATATGGAATACTGGAGCCAACACCGACCAGAGGGGGGTCCTGTTGCCCACAAGGCAACAGGGTGCAGCCACCCCCTCCCCCCCCCAGGTGCGCCAGGTTGCCTTATGAGGCCCATGCTACTTCTTGAGCACTGCGGTGGTTTTGCCTTAAGAGGAAAGGGTGTTGCAGCAAAGTAGCGTAAGTATTTCCCTCATTTTTTCAGAACCAAGGCATCAATCTAGTAGGAGGCTCCACACAAGTCCCTCGTACCTATACAAACAAACTAGAACCTCGCAACCAACGCGATAAAGGGGTTGTCAATCCCTTCACGGCCAAAGTGATATCTAATAGAGATAATAAGATAAGATAAATATTTTTGGTATTTTTATGATATAGATTGGAAAGTAAAGATTGCAAAATAAGATAGATCGGAAACTTATATGATAAAAGATAGACCCAGGGGCCATAGGTTTCACTAGTGGCTTCTCTCAAGATAGCATGAGTATTACGGTGGGTTAACAAATTACTATCGAGCAATTGATAGAAAAGTGCATAGTTATGAGAATATCTAGGCATGATCATGTATATAGGCATCACGTCCGCAACAAGTAGACCGGCTCCTGCCTGCATCTACTACTATTACTCCACACATCGACCGCTATCCAGCATGCATCTAGAGTATTAAGTTCATAAGAACAGAGTAACACATTAAGCAAGATGACATGATGTAGAGGGATAAACTCAAGCAATATGATATAAACCCCATCTTTTTATCCTCGATGGCAACAATATAATATGTGCCTTGCTGCCCCTGCTGTCATTGGGAAAGGACACCGCAAGATTGAACCCAAAGCTAAGCACTTCTCCCATTGCAAGAAAGATCAACTTAGTAGGCCAAACCAAACTGATAGTTCGAAGAGACATGCAAAGATAACCAATCATACATAAAAGAATTTAGAGGAGATTCAAGTATTTCTCATAGATAAACTTGATCATAAACCCACAATTCATCGGATCTCGACAAACACATCTCAAAAAGAGTTACATTGAATAGATCTCCAAGAAGATCAAGGAGAACTTTGTATTGAGAATCAAAGAGAGAGAAGAAGCCATCTAGCTAATAACTATGGACCCGAAGGTCTGTGGTAAACTACTCACAACTCATCAGAGAGGCTACGGTGTTGATGTAGAAGCCCTCCATGGTCGATTCCCCCTCCAATGGAGCGCCAGCGAAGGCTCCAAGATGGGATCTCGCGGATACAGAAGGTTGCGGCGATGGAAATTGGGTTTCTTGGTGCTCCTGGATGTTTTCATGGTACGTAGATATATATAGGCGAAGGAGGTAGGTCAGGGGAGCCACGAGGGGCCCACAAGGGTGGGGGACGCACCTATCCCCGGGTGAGCCCTCCTGCCTCGTGGCCGCCTCGGCTGCTTTTTGACGTCCACTCCAAGTCTCCTGGATTGCGTTTATTCCAAAAAGATCGCTCCCGAAGGTTTCATTCCGTTTGGACTCCGTTTGATATTCCTTTTCTTGGAAACACTGAAATAGGCAAAAAAAACAGCAATTCGGACTGGGCCTCTGGTTAGTAGGTTAGTCCCAAAAATGATATAAAAGTGTAAAGTAAAGCCCGTAAACATCCAAAACGGGTAATATAATAGCATGGAACAATCAAAAATTATAGATACATTGGAGACGTATCAGTCCACGAGGCTCCGCTGACTGTAATCTCAAGTTTATAAATTCTTTTTCCCTGAGAAAAAAATAGAGAAGGAGTTTCATCGCGTTTTACGATACAGAGCCGCCGCCCCCTCCTGTTCTTCATCGGGAGGCCAGATCTGGAGTCCGTTTGGGGCTCCGGAGAGGGGCATTTGTTGCCATCATCATCACCACTGGGAATTAGTAATTCCTTTGTAGGCTTGCTGGATGGTGATGGGGTTGGATGAGATTTATCATGTAATCGAGTCAAATTGTTAGGGCTTGATCCCAAGTATCTACTGATACTCTCCAATGTATCTATAATTTTTTATTGTTCCATGATGTTATATTATCATTCTTGGATGTTTTACAATCATTTTATAGCAACTTTATATCATTTTTGGGACTAACCTATTGACATAGTGATCAGTGCCAGTTGCTATTTTTTGCTTGTTTTTTACTTTGCAGAATATCAGTACCAAACAAAATCCAAACGCAGCGAAATGATACGTATCCAACGTATCTATAATTTTTGTTTGTTCCATGCTATTATATTATATGTTTTGTATGTTTTAAATGCATTAATATGCTATTTTATATTATTTTTGATACTAACTTATTAACCCAGAGCCAGTACCATTTTCAGTTTTTTTCCTTGTTTTTGAGTTTTATAGAAAAGGAATATCAAACAGAGTCCAAATGGAATAAAACTTTACGATGATTTTTCTTGGACCAGAAGACACACGTAGGACTTGGAGAGGAAGTCGGAAGAGTCCCGAGGGCTCCACAAGCCCTTAGGGCGTGCCCTAGGGGGCGCCTCCATGGCATGTGGGCTCCTCAGGAGTCCTCCAACCCTAATCTTTGGCCTATAAATTCAGAAATATTCCCAAACCGACAGAAGCGTCCACCAAAATACTTTTCCGTCAGCGTAACCTTCTATTCCCGTGAAATCCCATCTTGGGGCCTTTTTCGGCATCCTGCCGGAGGGGGATTTGATCACGGAGGGCATCTACATCAACTCTATTGCCCTTCCGATGAAGTGTGAGTAGTTTACCACAGACCTACGGGTCCTAGATGGCTTATTCTCTTTCTTTGATCCTTAATACCATATTCTCCTCGATGTTCTTGGAGATCTATCCGATGTAATCTTCTTTTGCGGTGTGTTTGTCGAGATCCGATGAATTGTGGATTTATGATCAGTTTATCTATGAATATTATTTGAATCTTCTCGGAATTCTGAGGTGCATGGTTTGATATCTTTGTCTTTCTCTTCGAATTATTGGTTTGGTTTGGCCAACTAGATTGGTTCTTCTTGCAATGGGAAAGGTGCTTAGTTTTGGGTTCAATCTTGCGGTGATCTCACCCAGTGACAAAGTAGGGGTAGCAAGGCATGTATCGTATTGTTGCCATCATGGGTAAAAAGATGGTGTTTTCATCATATTGCTTGAGTTTATACCTCTACATCATGCCATCTTGCTTAAGGAGTTACTCCATTCTTATGAACTTAATACTCTAGATGCATGATGGATAGCGGTCGTGTTCTTGAGATGGCATGATCTTGATGTATCGCGGGCTTTGTTAATATAGTTGGATCATATGGTGTTTCTCCCTCTCCATCTTGTTGTAATGAATTGAGTTTTCCTTTTGAGATTTCGTTTTATCTGATTGAATACTTTTATGGATTTGAGAGCACTTGATATATGTCTTGCATACGAATACCCGTGGTGACAACGGGGTATTAAATTGATTCACTTGAGATATGTTTTGGCACTTAACTCACGGATTCCGGAGGTGACACTGGGGTAATCTATGCATAGGGGTTGATGCACATTTTCATCCTACTTTCTCCGATAGAAATCTTGGGGCACTCTTTGAGGTTATTTGTGTTGGATTGAGTATTATTATTCTGAATTTGCTTTGGTGTTATTTTAGTACAAACTCTTGTTAGATCGATCAGAAAGAATGGCTTGGTGTTATTTTAGTATGAACACTTGATAGATCAATCGAAAAGAATAACTTGGTGTTATTTTAGTACAAACTCTTGGATAGATCGATCAGAAAGAATAGCTAAAACAATTTCTTCTTATGTTCTCCGCTAGATAAGAACTTTGGAGTGATTCTTCATCGCACTTTGAGGGATGGTTATATGATCCAATTAGATTAGCAATGTTGAGAGATTGCACTAGTGAAAGTATGGACCCTAGGCCTTATTTTCAAGCATTGCAATACCGTTTGTGCTCCATTTTATCAATTGCTACCTTTCTGTTTCTTATTGTTCCTATTACAAAAATCAATATCTACTATCCATATTACACTTTTATCACCATCTCTTCACTGAACTAGTGCACCTATACAATTTACCATTGTATTTGGTGTGTTGGGGATACAAGAAACTCTTTGTTATTTGGTTGCGGGGTTGTTTGAGAGAGACCATATTCATTCTACGCCTCCCACAAATTGATAAATCTAAGGTCATCCACTTGAGAGAAAATTGCTATTGTCCTACAAAACACTACGATTGGAGGCCCAACACGAGTCTACACGAATAAATTTCCATACTAGACATGAAGCTCTTTTCTGGTGCCGTTGCCAGGGAGGTGAGTGCTTGAAGGTATATCTTTAGATCTTGCAATCGAATCTTTTAATTTCTTGTTCTATCACTAGTTTGGTATATAAAAGAAAACCGTAAAAAATGGATTTGAGGTTGCATCATATTATTCATCTTTATAATGTCTTTCGTGAAAATAATGGAAAGGAAAATTGTGCTCAATTGATAGAAGAAGAATTCTATAAAATGTTTGACAAAAGAATCTTTGAATGATGAGCATGATTGCAATGTTATTAGTATGAATTCTTTGAATATCCATGATGCTAATGATATGCAAAGCTACAAGCTTGGGGATGCTATATTTGATGAAGCTGATGTTTTTACTCCCCTAAGTTTTGATGAGAAAATTTATTATGATGAAAGCATGCCTCCTATTTATGATGATTATATTGACGAAAGTGGGTTTGGAAGAGTTTCAATTCTAGGTACTAATGATCCCACTATTTTGGAGGGTCTTGAATCTTATTGTAATAATTATGAAAGTGGATTTGGAGAGGTCATGTCTTTATTTAGTGATGAATCCACTATTTTGGAAGAGGTTTTAAGTGATCACAACAACAAATTTTCTATCTATGATGATTATGGTGATGACATGTATGCCATAAAGAATAATGATAACCATGAAACTTGTCATCATGATTTTAATTTTCAATCCCATGATAGTTATTTTGTTGAGTTTGCTCCCACTACTATTCATGAGAATAAATTTGCTTATGTGGAGAGTAATAAAAATTATATGCTTGTGGATCATGAAAATAATGTTTTATGTGATAGTTATATTATTGAATTCATTCATGATGCTACTGGAAAAAAAATTGAGAGAGGGTTGTATGCTTTATCCATCTCAATAATATCAAGTTTCCTCTCTTTATGTTGAAAGTTTTGAAGTTGCACTTGTTTTGCCTTCCTATGCTAGTTGATTCTTGTTCCCATAAGTTGTTTGCTCACAAAATCCCTATGCATAGGAAGTGATTTAGACTTAAATGTGCTAGTAATATGCTTCATGATGCTCTCTTCATTTTTCAATTCTTATCTTCTACGTGAGTATCATTGAAATCATCATGCCTAGCTAAAAAGGCATTAAAGAAAAGTGCTCGTTGTGAGACAACCCAACACTTTTACCTACTGTTTTGTGTGTTTACATGTTTATTATATTGTAGTAATCATGTTTTATAGCTATTGTTTCAATAAAGTGCCAAGTAAAGCCTTTGGGATAGTGTGGATGATAGTTAACTTGATTCTGTGCAAAAATGAAAACTTTTGCACTCAGTCCAAGAATTCTAAAAATTCACTAGAATGAGATTTTGATCTGAATTTTTTACAGATGATTGATATACAAATTGCCTACGTTTTACTAGTTTTTTAGAATTTTTGGAGTTACAGAAATATGGTTGGAGTACAGATTACTACAGATTGTTCTGTTTTTTTATGGATTCTGTTTTCAATGCATAGTTTGCTTGTTATCTAGTTTCTGTGGCTTATCTATACCTAATAATAAAGCAAGGTTTGTTTCACCAAATTTTTAATCCGTTCACCCATATTATTATTGTTGATGTTCTAACCAAGGTGGTACTAAATTTCTCTTTGGAAATATTATTCGGTTATGTTGTGTTTGTTATTGGGTTCCTGGAATATATATTGGGCCAGGCCATGTTTACTATGTTTTTGTGCTTGCCGTGAACTGACCATAGTTGGGCCTAATAAAACAAAGCACAGCCGGCTCGATCTCCTCTTTCTTCTTCTCTGGCTCGGTCACTTCCTCTTTCTTCTTCTATGTGTGCCCACCGTCACCGCCGCTGCCCGCCGCAGCCATCCCGCCTGCCGTAGCCACCTTCGTCGCATGGATGTAGACCAACATCGTGTCACCCCAATCTCGCCCCTCCCAGCCGGCTCGATCTCCTCTTTCCTCTTCTCTGGCTCGGCCTCCTCTTTCTTCTTCTATGTGTTCCCGTCGCCGCCGCCACCCGCTGTCGCAGCCATCCCCGCCTGCCCCCACATCCATCTCCGCCCGCCGTGGCCACCTCCATTGCAGGGATGCGGACCAACATCGTCTCGCCCCAATCTCGCCCCTCCCTACGTTGTCGAGCTCCCCACACATCTCGGATTCAAAGAAGAGTCCATGTTGCATGGGGTCGTACGGTACACTGAAATTGATGCTATAAGAAGGAACCCCTTGACCACGATTAGATCGCATCGCAAATTTCTTGCCCGACATCGCCATTCCTCTACACCATCGATTTCGTTGGAGATCCGTCTGCACGTGCTCCACCGCCCGCTGGAATTTTGCCCGGCCTGAGGTACATTCTATAGTCTCATCAGTTTATACATCTATCATGAACGACGATGATTACATGCCTCAAGAAGTCAATTCTGCCTGATGGTTTCTAAATAATGAAAACCAGAAGGAAACTTAAGCATGTCCCATAGATCTCACATTTGGTAGCACCAATAAGGATGAATAATGGTCTAACAAGTAGTTAAAATATGCACCAGATAACTACTGGAGGGCATCATCTTTTTCATGCTTCCTCATCCAGATTCGAGTAGCGTATCAGCTAAGAACTATCTAATATATACAGATAGTATGCACTTTTTAGGCCTGATAGATTAGCCAAAATTAGGCTACATGGAGATGAAATATATACACACTAGAGAACGATGATTTATCTATGAATATGTATTTATATGCATACCAGAGAACAATGATTTATGTATAGCACTGGTCTTACCAAAATAAACGAAAACACATCTTTTCAATTCTAAATCAGTAGGTTGAGGTCAGTGCTATATGGTTCCACTCTACTGAAGGTGGTCTTTATAAGTATTTTACATCTGTCATCAAGAACTACTTATTAATTCTGTATGTTTTTAGTACATGCTCTGTAAGCTTTAAACATGTTAATGCCTAAAAGGGTCACAACATTGCTTTTGCATGCCCTTCAGTTTTACAATTGAGTTGGCTACCTGAATTTCCACTATGTTAATTCTGCAGCCTTTCTTAGCACTAAATAGAAGTAAACCAATAGATACAAGTAACAGAAGCAAGGCTTTCTTAGCATGAGCAGGAGGCTTCTATTTAAATACAATTTTCAATGGAAGTAGTTTCTCTGAATTTGTACTTATTTAGTTGACTATTTTCGTGTCAAGATCCAATAGCATGATGTTGGTTAATGCTTTATTACTATTTCTTCTAAAAAAACTAATATATGTTTTTAGAAAAACAATGACTCGATGTTGCCGGGTCGCAGCACAAAATTCGACCAGTCCTAGCAAAAAAAGAATAGTTATAGCAAAAAAAATCTCCGTCGTGGTCAGAGGTACTATATGGTTCCACTCTATGTCTTTGTAGTTATTTGGATGAAGGTGTGCATTAGTGGTTGATTGTGATTGCATGTTATACCAGCGACTAGAACCTGACAGAAATTTGCTAGAGGAGTTGCAACAGCCTCAAATATGAGTTTTATTATTCCTTCTTGATTTTAGACAATAACAGTAGAGAATCTCAATCCTTGTACTGTAGCAGTACCTGTAATAGAGCAACTTTTCTATGGAAATATACATATAGTAAGTTTTCATATTATACCAGTTAGAAGAAATTGGTGCAGGAATTGCTTTAGTCTTAATCAAGTATTTTTTTTATTATTCCTTCTTGGTTCAACTTTGTAATAATCCCGAATATGGTTTGAACAATATGACTGGAACATTTAACTATTCTTTTTCTTGTCATTGCAGAAAATGGATAACAACACTGAATTGACCATTGTTGAGGATTTTGATAACCGACCTTAAAAAAATGTTTGGAATCCAGTGTTTTGGATAGGTTCAAATAAGTTCAAATTCATGGGTGGGTACAAATATTTTGTCATGAGAAGTCCATATGTTCAGTTTTGGGAAAGTATACCTGCCGCTGAAAGAATGGGGAAAAGACAGTTTCATTTACGCCAAGGTTTCGATCTTTGATCACCAGTGGGCATTAGCGATAGCATGCCGCTTTGGCTGCTCTGCAACTACACGGTTAAGGATGAGATAGGTGAGGTCGAGCCTGAGATCTGTAGCATGCATGACTGCGTGGACATGGCGGTGGCCATGGCCCGGTAGCGGTGTTGATTTCTGTGTGTAGGTTTTTTCTGGTAGTGACACCTATGAAGAAGGTCACCAAACATAACATGTGCTTCTTACTCTGTCTATGGCTATCTGTCAAAACACCAAACATAACATGTGCTTGGTTAGTTTAGTCAATCCATTAGTTGTCGATAATGTACGAAATTGTAATGTTCTCATGTGTGTTATGATGTTTCAAGTACACTACTTCTCGGTTTTCTTAGAAAAAAGTATACTACTTCTCTTAAGAAGGTCAGAGCCAACGAGGGATCACATAACTGTGTTTGATGCATTCTTCAGGTCGAGGGTTTGTTAATGGACATAACACAGCTACTGGAGAGGAGATTAAAATATGGAAGATATCAACAGAGGAGGAAGCTGAGGCTGGTAGATCAATTGAGCAAGAGTCCCATACCCAGGTGTGTTTATAATTGAGCTGTTTGTAAGATCAATGTTGCATGGATGGTTGCACTTAGAGTCTCTGTAGTTATTTAGCTAAAGGTGTGCATGAGTTTGAGCTATATAATATTTTTGTAGTTTTAACTTTAGAACCATGAAAGTTGTCCCTTTTTTATAAATAACTTCATGTGGAGGAATATTGTTTTTGAGGGAAACAAGGTCAATAATTCACATTAGTGGTTGGTAGTGGTAATATAATAAGTTCGCATTTTATACCAGCTAGCAAGACTTCACAGAAATTTGTCAGAGGAATTGCAACGCCTTTATCAAATATTATTTTACTTATTATTTTTAGTTTTAGACAAGAACAACAGAGAATCTCAACCTTCTACTATTACAGTACCTGTAGTAGAACAACCGCTGCCTCAAACTTCAGAGAAGATGGGTGATAACGATGTATATATGGTGGATACACCTAAAGGAAGCGACAACGAGGAACAACGGGACGCTGGGAAGGATAATTCCCTCGAAAAGCAGTCAAAACGGCGACGTAAGCGCCGCTCAAAGTCCCGTCTCGACAAAGATAGCACCCATACAGACCCAGCCATAGAGCGGGGCGAACCGATGGACGACGAACATGCCATCGAGCAAACATCCGAACAGGATAACTTGGATAAACAATTCGTCCCCGGCGAAGATAACAGTCTGGACGATCTCATGCCGGACACATCGTTGGAGCAGAAGAACCTCCACAAAAGGCTCATCGCCACTGCACGTAGCCTGAGAAAGCAGAAGCGGAAGCTCAAAACAACGGAAGACGCACTCAGAATGAGATAGAGCAAAGTACTCAACACCGCAGACAAATACGGCGATAGTCGCCAAACAAAGAGCTATCCGAAGCGCAAACTACTGCCCGAATTCGACGAGGAGGCCGTAAAGCCCCCACAATCAAAGAACAAAGAGGCCGCCCGATCAGACAGACGACCACATGACAATATTAGAGCGGCAGGCAGCGCCGCACACAAGCCGGCGCGCGATCCGCCTAAGGATTCGCATCAAAAGGATGACCCGGTTAGGTCCATCTACGGGCCAAGAAAGCAAGCTCTAGCGAGCAATGCAGCACGTCAAGTATCCGAACATCACGGCACACCCAAATACAGGGGCGCCGTGCACCCCCTATGTTTCACCGACGAGGTGATGGATCATGAATTTCCAGCGGGATTCAAGCCCGTAAACATAGAGGCATACGACGGAACGACAGGCCCTGGAGTCTGGATTGAGGATTACATCCTCCACATACACATGGCCAGAGGAGATGACCTCCACGCCATAAAATATTTACCCCTCAAGCTCAAAGGGCCAGCCCGGCATTGGCTTAAAAGCCTCCCCGGAAACACTATTGGAAGTTGGGAAGAGCTCAAGGATGCTTTTCGGGCCAATTTTCAAGGGACCTATGTCCGACCTCCGGACGCAGACGATTTAAGTCACATAACCCAACAGCCCGGACAGTCAGCCCGAAAATTCTAGAATAGGTTTCTCACCAAAAAGAACCAAATAGTCGACTGTCCGGACGCCGAAGCCTTAGCAGCTTTCAAACATAACGTCTCAGACGAATGTCTCGCCAGACACCTCGGCCAGGAAAAGCCAAGAACAATGGCCGCATTAACAAGCCTCATGACCCGCTTTTGCGCGGGAGAGGATAGCTGGCTGGCAAGGTGCAGTACTAGCGACCCAAGTACGTCCGAAGTCAGGGATAGAAATGGGAAACCACGACGCAGCAAGGACCAGCGCCGGACCAAGGGAAACAGTCCGAAGAGCACGGCAGTCAATGCCGGATTCAAAAGCTCTCGGCAAAACAACAAAAAACTGCCTCTTAAGGACAACAGCGACGAGCTATCCAACCTAAACAAAATCTTGGACAAGATATGCCAAATCCACAGTACTCCCGGGAAGCCTGCAAACCATACCCACAGAGATTGTTGGGTCTTCAAGCAGTCCGGCCGACTTAACACCGAACACAAGGGGCTCGACACACCAAGTGAGGACGACGACGAACCCCACAAGCAGAGCGCCGGAAAACAAAAGAATTTCCTACAAGAGGTCAAAACAGCAAATTCACTTCAAGTGACAAAAGGGAAAAATAGAGCGGCACCGACTGAAAAACGCGCCGCACGGTCCACCCCAGCGGAGTCCCGACACTGGATGTCAAAACCAATCACCTTCGACCATCAGGATTACTCCGGAAGTATCCGGAATGCGGGATGGACTGCTTTGATATTAGATCCTATAATCGACGGACTACAATTTACACAATTCCTAATGGACGACGGCAGTGATCTAAACCTGCTATATCAGGACACAATCCGCAGAATGGGGATAGACCCAACCAAAATTCGCAAAAAGCAACACTTCCTTTAAAGGAGTGATGCCAGGCCCATATGCCCATTGTACGGGCTCTCTACCACTAGAAGTTGTGTTCGGCTCATCCGACAACTTCCGTCGCGAAACGTTAGTCTTCCACATCGCCCCATTTAAAAGTAGCTATCAAGCACTATTAGGACGCGAAGCTTTTGCCCGCTTTAACGCAATACCGCATTACGCATCCCTTACACTTAAAATGCCAGGTCCACGCAGCATCATCTCATTAAAGGGAAACTTCGAGTGTTCCTCGAATACGGAAGAACGTGAGACTGCCTTGACAGCCACACACTAATCTGGCTTTGCTGATCAAAGCACCTAAACAGGTCATTCAGACCCCGGACACGGTTAGGCGAGTCCAGTATAAATAAACAAGGGGCTTGCTAGCTGCACACCCCCGTACAAGGGGCTGCATGCATGTACAACAAGAGACAATAAAGCTCAATTTCATTCATTTTTTGAATCATACTCTGTTTATTTTAGAATACATTTTTCGAACGATCTTTCTTTTCCCAACTAAGTTCTTCTCTTTTACAGATGAACACCATGCTACACCCGTCCAGGATACGGCACAACGGAGACACAGGTGCAGACGTGTAGCAGGGACCCGTTGCAAGGATTCTTTTTAGATTAAGACCCTGCGTAAACCTTTTTTACTGTCTCTTGTTGTTACACATCCCCCGGTTTCTTGTTATAACCGAGGAGGAGGCTGGCGTTTTGGCATCGGCCACGTCAGAATTTTGCACGTACGTGGACACCAGGGGCTTGTTACCAAGGGCATTGTTCTGCCCGTTTTCATAAAGACCGAATACCTTAGGGAGTGTTCGGCGTCTCGAGTTAGGCCTTATATGCATCAGCTCCGAATCATGTCTTTGGTCAAATGTTGGGTTTGCCCGGCTCCTATGTTTTGCTGCCTTCGTTCCGCTCTATCGGCTAACGCGCACCGGACAACTACTACGATTGTGCCCGGTTCGGCGGGTGAGCACCTCGATGAAAGCGAAACCGATGTCATGATATAGCGTGAGACTGGTCAACCACTCGATGACCCACCGGAATGTTTAGAATTCCTCCGCATTAACGAAGGACCGTTTCCCGGTCAGGCACATACGCGCCCCGAATTCGGAGAGCGTGGTGCCCCTAGGGGCTATATAGTAGCCCCACCATCGAACTCCTATGGCTAAGTGAAAGTGATAAAGCATTATAGTCTGGTTGCCTAGTTTGCTACGCTATCACCTCCTTCACAGGACCAAGACGTTGGATTAAGTGTGAAAATGCGCCTTTTTTACAAACACCCCCGCACTATGTGCGTGGGGGCTGAAGTCGAAGACTGCCATCTTTCAGGTTATATACACATATACATCAACGGCCGCACAGGAGGTATTTTACTACTTGAACGCACAAGTATAAAAAGCCCTTATATTAAATTGAAACATCGTTTCACAAATCATACATGTCATTAGAACATAATATCCTTCGAGCACTGCGTCTCTATTAAACAAGCGCCTTGCAGGACTTCCTCAAAATAGTGCTTGGCAGGAACTCGGCTTCTGTCCGAATCCTGGGATGCAACGTCGGTGGCCTTCATCTCATCGCAGTATGTGTTGACATGGGCAAGAGCCATCTGCGCACCCTCTACGTATGCCGACCGCTTCATCGCATCGATATGCGGTACCGCACCAAGGAACTATTCAGCTCAGCCCATTCGGCCAAACGATCGGTCAATGAAAGCGGACGCTCTGGACTATGGAACTGCGACCAAAAAAGCTCTTCCATTCCGTGATCCTTTTGGCCTCGGAAGTGTGCGACCGCGTCTGCGGCACTCGCCGCCAAATCCAGATAAGCATCCTCCATACCCCACAGCTGTCCCAACTGAGCATACTTCGGATCAGTGAACTTCCTACGCAGCAGAAAGGGCTTTCCAGCCGCGATATCCCCGGCTTGACGTAGCTCCTCCTTTATAGCTCTCATCGTGGAGCGGGCATCCTTGGCTTCGGCGGTGGCCTTGTTCAGGTCCTCTTGCCCTGCTCGGCGTTCTTTTTCAAGAAACTCGCAGCGCTCGGCAGCATTCTTCAACTTCCCGGTCATCTCGCCATTTCCTCCCTGCTTCGGCAGTGAGCAGCCTGTTCGGCTTTTAGCTCCTCGGCCGCCCTCAAGGCAGCCGCATCACTTTTTCTGGCTTCCTCCTTGACTCGGGCTAGCTCCGCCAGAAGGTTCTCCATAGCAGCGGCACCATCTGCATAAAGCATACATGTTGTAAGTCATGGGCGTCAAGCTCCCTTACCAAGTGTCCGCAGAGAAGTTGCATACCTTGTGACTCGTCAAGCCGCTTATTGACAAGCGCGATGTCCGCATCTGCCATGTCAAGTTGCCGCTTCAGTTCGGCATATTAATCAGTTCGGCTGGCCACCGGACGCTCCGCCACCTATATAGGACAGGCGACATCTTACAACTGAGATTGTGATCCTCGGCGCGTTGTCACTTTCGACAACGCACCGAGTCTCAGGGGCTACTGTCAGAAGGTATATCATTTTCGCGTACCTCAAACCCCGTCAGTAAACTTTTGACAGCTTCATGCAATCCGCTCTCAGCGGATGAAATCCTTTCAATCACCGTACCCATTAACGCACAGTGATCTTTTGAGATAGACGCTCGCCCGAGCAGATCCTTCAGCTCCTCCGACCGTACACCAGTTGGTGCCGGACCTCCCGGCCCCGCCTACTCGGGGAAACCCTCCATGATGACACCTCAGGGTCGCCCGCCTCACATGACGGTGCGGCAGGTGGAGGCGTTTTGCTCTCCATCATCTCCGGACGAAGATCCCCCGAAGACGAGCTCTGCTGAGAAGGGCTGAGATCCGAACTACAAGGTAAAATTTTGGTTATCTTCAGAAATAAAAACAAGGATGTCCCTTATTACAAAACTCCCCTTTCTACTTACGGCTCGTTGGAGGGCTGATTCCCTTGGGGAAATAGTGTGGCGGGGCTTCTCTGGCCGAGACCCTCTGGTGAAGATTTCTTCCCCCGCTTTGAGGCCTTGGCCTCCGGATCTTCAGAAGCGGTCCTCTTCTCCCCCTGGAGGGAGGGATTCTCGATCCCCCCTTCCTTGAAAGCCTCCTTCATGGAGGCAGTAGCTTCCTTGTTCCCCCCCTTTGCCCTCTTCCAAAGGCGCAGCCTCCAGAATCTTGGTTAACACAGGATCCGGCGTGCTCTCAGGGAGGGGGGCGGGCACCTTATTAGCTTTGCTTTCGCTATCCACTCCTGTTCAAGGGACAGCTCTTTAAAGGGCAAGTTTATGATAAATGTATGGATAGAGTGTCCGGGCACAGGGCTACTTACTTGAGTATCCGAGCGATTTCAGCTCAGACCTGCGTCCTCGGTCAAGTCCGGACACATCTCTTGTGATCCGAAGAACAGTTTATACATCTCCATGGGCGTCGTGCCCATGAAGTGTTGGAGAGCTCGTGGTCCCTCCGGATTAAATTCCCACAGGCGGAGGGGCCGATGTTTGCAGGGCAGAAGGCGCCGAATCAGCATGACATGCGCCACTACGACCAGATTGATCTCTCTCTCTTGGAGGTCTCGAATACGGCCCTGCGGCCCCCGGTCGAGCCCTTTGTTGACCCATGACGCCAGCCACTGTGGAGGACCCGGGCGGAAGGCAGGTGGCGCCACCCATTTGGTGCCCCTGGGAGCGGTGATGTAAAACCACTCCTGTTGCCATAAACCGAGCACCTCTTGAAAAGAGCCCTCGGGCCATGGAGCGTCAGCATTTTTGCTTATAAAAGCCCCTCCGCACTCTGTCTGCTGGCCCTTGATCATCTTCAGCTCCACTTTGAAGGTCTTGAGCTACAATCCGAAGTGAGGGGTAATGCGGAGGAAGGCTTCGCATACGACAATGAACGATGAGATGTGGAGGATGGACTCTGGATCCAAGTCGTGGAATTCCAGCCCATAATAAAACATGAGCCCCCTCACGAAGGGGTCCGTCGAGAAGCCTAAACCCTGAAGGAAGTGAGACATGAACACAACGCTCTCACCAGGCTCGGGAGTAAGAATAACCTGCCCTTGGGTAGGCAGCCTATGCGAAATTTCGCCGGTTAGATACCTGGCATCTCTCAGCTTTAGCACGCCTTCTTCCGTGATGGAAGAAGGCATCCACCGGCCTTGCAGGTCGGAGCCGGACATCGTCGAAGGTCCGAAGCACCTGAATCTGGAGCTTTGGGTGTTGGAACTCGAGGCGAGGGGCGGATTCGATTGAGATTGAAAGAAAGGAGCGGGCCTTGGTCTCGTTATAAAGAGGTTGAATACCAACAGCCCTCCCCGTGGCCGTTTCGGACTCGCCTTCGATAGAGGGGGCGTGCCAATGGGCACGGTTGGGTTACCCACGCCCGTATTGATGAGGATCCCGGAATAAGGGGGCACGATCTCCGCTTTGATAAGACATGTCAAGGAAACCACCTCGCTAAACGCGCTGAGGTAGGGCAGTAAAAAATGATTCGAATAAAGGCCTGGCCGTGGTGTGATGTCATGCCGCGGAATACTACAGCAGATCTGTGTAAAGATTATTCTCTCTACGGTGGTATGTGGAACTTGTTTTGCAGAGCCGGACACTATCCTTGTGTTCAAAATCTTCTATGAAGTATTCGGAGGAGGAACCTGCCTTGCAATGCCAAAGACAATACATGCGCCGGACTCGTCGTCATTGAAGCCTGGTTCAGGGGCTACTGAGGGAGTCCTGGATGGGGGGTGTCCGGATAGCCGAAATATCACCGTTGGCCAGACTCCTGGACTATGAAGATACAAGATTGAAGACTCCGTCCCGTGTCCGGATGGGACTTTCCTTGGCGTGGAAGACAAGCTTGGCAATACGGATATGTAGATCTCCTACCATTGTAACCGACTCTGTGTAACCCTAGCCCTCTCTGGTGTCTATATAAACCGGAGGGTTTTAGTCCGTAGGACGAACGACAATCATACCATAGGCTAGCTTCTAGGGTTTAGCCTCTCTGATCTCGTGGTAGATCTACTCTTGTACTACCCATATCATCAATATTAATCAAGCAGGAGTAGGGTTTTACCTCCATCGAGAGGGCCCGAACCTGGGTAAAAACATCGTGTCCCTTGTCTCCTGTTACCATCCGCCCAGACGCATAGTTCGGGACCCCCTACCCGAGATCCGCCGGTTTTGACACCGACAATGGGCATGCATGACTGTTTTGGTTGCAACTTCCAACAACAAGTGCATCATATTTGTGTGTATCCAGTAGCTTATGCAGCCCATAATTAGTTTCCCAACAGATTGATGATTGGGAGAAGTACATAGAATGCCCCTGTATAGGTGCGTACAGAAAGATGATGGGGAGTTTTTTGAAGGTTAGAATTCCAGCATATTAGTATCTTCATTTTCCAACAGACTAAATTGATATAAGTTTTGGGTGTGTGCCCATTTGTGTGTGCACGTGGGTAAAAGATCCTTGGAGATTTTTGTTTTTTAGATCTCTGATGCACCTTGAGCTAGCAATCCAACCTACAGTGTCACTTTTCATATCAACAAAGCTCAAAAGAAAATAATTTGAATATTGTCCTGACATTCTTGTGAATCTGCACCTCAAAGTTTTAATTTTTGCAGCAAACAATGCAGAGAAACAAGAGTAACAAGTATGGAGTAATAGATCGTATAAATGTATGGTGGTGATCAGTCATGGTCCAAGAATGACAGGGAAATTAAAACTAAGCACCACATGCCCGCATAATAGCAGAACTAGAAAAAGAGAAGAATGTTGGCTAGCAGGTCGACAACGACGCCTGCTAAGGGAGCATCCACACGTGCATCCTTTTTCCACTGCCAAAGCCCCCTATCCTCGAGCTTGACAGGGTCGTGTGCCATCCTGTACAACATCCTTGCCATGGCCCCAAGCCTCGCAACCACGTCGCCAGCTGCCGCCAAGCTAAGCATGTTGGCAGACCAGGATGAGGACAACCCATACCGCACCCAAGGTAGTACTTTCAGTCATGCTTAAAAACAAATTTTTTTCTACGAAAACACAACTTTTGTTTCTGGGCAGCATGTTCCTCCCGGGTATCAACACTGTGAAACTTTGAACCAAAGGGTGAGGGAGCTATAGCTCCCTTATTGCTATTTTATTTGATTTTCCTAAGGCAATACATACATAATTGTAACCTGGCCTAAGCTTCCTAGAAATACATACATCTCGCTAGGAAGTTTGGATATGTTCTAACTCTTCTCAGTTAGGATTAGCTAGATATATTCTAGCTGTTCTCAGTTTGGATATGCTCTAACTCTTCACAACGAGGAGTATATATTGATCTTAGAAATTTGTCAATGATGTAATGTTTTGTGTACAAGATGATTCGTCTTTTTGGTGACATCATGTTTTTAGTAGATGAAGGAGAAAGTCCGCGCCAAGAAGACCATTATGATGGATTCAAGAGAATCAAGAGTGAAGCATCAAGATACGATAATTATGTCAACGAAAAATATGCCTACTGAGACACGAGTGGTTTGAGATATCTTTGGTTGATTAGGATTTGCTCACATAGAGAAAGGATGGCCACATGTATATGGTAGTTACTTCCATGTTACAAATGTGTTCTTCAGTGGGTATTGCACAATCACGTTGAAGTTTCACAACAATCACATTTCCAGTGTTGTCATATCATATATCTCTACAGTGTTTAATCACAATTTAGACAATTGATCTGATGTTGCTCATCTTTTCGTATAATGTCTTCTTTTTCCAGATTTACATTTCCATTCTACGGGATGACCTATGCTTTAGCATGTTGATCTATTTTTTAATTTTCATGTTTCTATATACTTTTGTCCTAGCTTAAGGACCTTGGTGATTCAAGAGTTGTAGGACATGATACATATTGTCAGTGTTAGTAGGAACTGTGAGCGTTAGCCCCCTGTCGAGTATTGCATATTTAGTACGTGCAAGTCTGCTAACGGGCCTCGAGATATGCTTACTTATGGTGATAGATATTTTCTTCCCGTTGCAACGCATGGGCCTTTTTGCTAGTATTGCTCAATATAAATTGTGGAAATGATAAGGTACAGTAGGCATTGTGTGAGACAAATTACGAATCTTGTCTTTGACAGTACCGAGGTGAATGATTTGTCTTTATCATACTAATCTATCTCACGAAGTTCCGTTAAGTTTTGCGTGATTGAAGTTTTCAAGTTTTGGGTGAGATATCGATATGGGGAGAATAAGGAGTGACAAGACCCTAAGCTTGGGGATGCCCAAGGCACCCCAAGGTAATTTTCAAGGATGATCCAATCAACTAATCTTGGGGATGCCCCGGAGGGCATCCCCTCTTTCGTCTCCAACATTATCGGTAACCTTACTTGGAGCTATATTTTTATTCGTCACATGATATGAGTTTTGCTTGGAACGTCATTATATTTTGTTATGATTTGCTTGATGTTATTTAGAATAATGTGTTGCATCTTCTATTTCAATAAAAAAAGTCAAGAGCAGCCTTTGCCATACTTATTTTGCAAATCTATATGTGGTTGTTTGAAAACAGAAAGTGATCCTTCAAGTTTCCCTAGGAAAACAAAAAGTCAAGAACAGCCTTTGCCATACTTATTTTGTTATGGTTGTGTATATTTTCGTTGAAGTTATCTTGTCATGGATCCTCCAACATGTGGTGTTTCCCTAGGATCTTTTGCTAGCCAAAAATTCGTACTAAGTAGACATACTAATTGTGCATTCGAAAACCCTTAAACCCATTTTCTTTCCATGAGTGTCCACCATACCTACCTATGGATTGAATAAGTTCCTTCAATTAAGTTGTCGTCAGTGCATAAAGCAACAAAAATTGCTCCTAAATATGTTTGATTTTTTATTTTAAGGGAAAATTGAGCGTTGTACGAATTTGTGATGGCAAAGTAATAAAAGCGACAGACTGCATAATAAAGGTTGCTATCATAACGGGCAATATAACCTGATGTTCCTTTGCATTAAGAGCTTGGGCATCCAAATAAAAAGCGCATGGCAACCTCTGATTCCCTCTGCGAATTTATAGATTCAACACAAGGGGAGCCAAAGAATATTTGAAGGTATTAGCAATTGAGTTGTCAATTCGACTGCACCTGGAGATTAATTATCTGCAGCAAAGTGATTAATAGCACAGTAATATGATAGTTTTGATGATAGCAGCAGTAGCAATAGTAATGGTAACAGTGATAGTAGTGATATTGTAGCAGTAACGATAGTGGTAGCAACAGTAGTAACTTAGCAGAAACAATATAAGATAAATTCGTAGGCATTGGATCCGTGACTTGTTGGATGATATTCATCATGTGACAGTTATAACCTAGGGCGATACGGCACTAGCTCCAGTTCATCGATATAATGTAGGCATGTATTCCATAGATAGTCATACGTGCTTTATTAAAAGAACTTGCATGACATCTTTTGTCCTACCCTCCCGTGGAAGCGGGGTCCATATTGGAAACTAAGGGATATTATGGCCTCCTTTTAATAGAGAATCGGAACAAAGCATTAACACATAGTGAATACATGAACTCCTCAAACTACGGTCTTCACTGAGAGTGGGCCCGGTTGTTGTCACTCCGGGGTTGTCGGATCTTAACACATAGTAGGTGACTATACTTGCAAGATCGGATCTAACACATGGATATAATGATGAATTCATAAATGGTTCAGATCTGAGTTCATGGCACCCGGGCCAAAAGTGACAAGCATTAAGCATAGCAAAGTCATAGCAACATCAATCTAAGAACATAGTGGATACTAGGGATCGGGCCCTAACAAAACTAACTCAATTACATGATGAATCTCATCCAACTCCTCACCGACCAGCGAGCCTATGAAGGAATTACTCACTCCCGGCGGGGAGCCTCATGGAATTGGTGATGGAGATGGGTTGGTGATGACGAAGAACGAAGATCCCCCCTCTCCGGAGCCCCAAACGGACTCCAGATCTGCCCTCCCGAGGAAGAACAGGGCTTGGCGGCGGCTCCGTCTCGTGGATCGTGATAATTCTTTCTCCCTTATTTTTTTCTGGAAATATGTGATTTTATAGTATCAGAAGGATCATCAACGGGGCCATAGGGTGGGTACAACCCACCTAGGTGCGCCAGGAGAGGGGGCTCACCCTGGTGCGTTGTGCCCACCCAGGGGCCCCTCTCTGGTGGGTCTTGGCTCCAAAAAATTCCTCTTTTATTCCATAAAAGTTCCTCGCAAAGTTTCGTTCCATTCCGAGAACTTTTATTTCTGCACAAAAACAACACCATGGTAGTTCTGCTGAAAACAGCGTCAGTCCGGGGTTTGTTTCATTCAAATCATGCAAATTAGAGTCCAAAACAAGAGGAAAAGCGTGAGAAAAAGTCGATGTGTTGGAGACGTATCAGAAAGTTGCACGCTAGTGCGTGAATTCTTGAAAAAGGTCAAAATGTGATAAAATGTTGAAACTTTTTGCACAATAAGCTATGATAAATTTTCTACAGTTTTGTAATTTTTCACATATTTTAAAGTTAGAGAAGTATGAATCTTCTTATATTCTTTACAAATTGTCCTGTTTTGGCAGATTGCTATTATGTTTGCATTGTTTGCATATGTTTTCATGTTTAATAATTCTATTTGAGAATAGGAATATTAAATATGCAGATGCATTTAGTATGCAATGTTGAATAATAATTTTAGTGATTTTCTACAATAGAGAATGATAAAGTTATTGCATTGATTTATACTAACTTATCTCACGAGTCTTGTTGAGTTTTGTGTGGATGAAGTTTTTAATAATTACGGAAACCGTGTTATGAGAAGAATGAAGAAGACACAAGAGGTCAAGCTTGGGGATGCCCAAGGCATCCCAAGATAATATTTCAAGAAGTCTTAAGCATGTAAGCTTGGGGATGCTCCGATAGGCATCCCACCTTTCTCCATCAACAATTATCGGTTAGCCTCGGTTGAACCGAAGTTTTCGCTTCTTCACATGATGTGTGCTATTCTTAGAATGTCATTTTATTTTGTTGTGTTTGTTGTTTTAATAAAATACTTAGATCTGAAAGTTTTTAAATAAGAGAGAGTCCTCAAATAGCTACCTATTTTTTAACTACTCGCTTGATCTTCACTTATATCTTTTTGGAATAGTTTGTCATTTACTCTTGTGCTTCACTTATATCCTATGAGTAAATTATTGAATGAATTGAATATCATGAAGTTGAAATTATATGTTCATATCATTCCTAGTAGTAGCTTCACATTAGGTTTAGAAAGTGAAATGTTTTGAAGCTTGATAATCACAATATTGGTCATACAAGCAATTTATGAATGATTAGTATAAGGAAGAGAACTTTCACATGCAAATATATTTTCTTGGACATCTTCTATGATTGTGAATACCCATTAATTATTTTTGAACTTGAGAAAATCAGTTGAAGTTGGACAAGGAAGACAACATAATGAGTTATGGTTGTGTATATTTTCGTAGAAGTTATCTTGTCATGGATCCTCCAACATGTGGTGTTTCCCTATGATCTTTTGCTAGCCAAAAATTCATACTAAGTAGACATACTAATTGTGCATTCGAAAACCCTTAAACCCATTTTCTTTCCATGAGTGTCCACCATACCTACCTATGGATTGAATAAGATCCTTCAAGTAAGTTGTCATCGGTGCATAAAGCAACAAAAATTGCTCCTAAATATGTTTGATCTTTTATTTTAAGGGAAAATTGAGCGTTGTACGAATTTGTGATGGCAAAGTAATAAAAGCAATAGACTGCATAATAAAGGTTGCTATCATAACCAGCAATTTAACTTGATGTTCCTTTGCATTAAGAGATTGGGCATCCAAATAAAAAGCGCATGACAACCTCTAATTCCCTCTGCAAAGGGCCTAACTTTTACTTTTTTAGTATTAACTTTTATGCAAGAGTCAATAGTATGCATTCTCATTTCAACCTCAATTATTTTCTAGTTGGCAAGCATCATGTGGTGGGGAAAGATCTAGGCACATATGACCAGTCAAATATATTTGATCATGACTTAATATTGTTGACAGATATATGTATGATAAATGAGTTGGCAGGCAAAATATTAAGCCCCTATCTTTCTCTGAGTTCGATGGATGCCATTTTTTGTAAGAATATGCTTTGAGTACTAGCGATCATGGAAGACTATATGATGATTGAGTGTGTGGAGGTCTTACTTAGACTCTGTTGAATAAGTTGAATTGCAATTGTTTAGTGACTAAGAATATAGGTTGTTGAGTTTCAAGAGAATTCATTGTTTGAACCTTAACATATGAATTGGTTGCTTTTTTAACATGAGAAGTTTTACGAGAAAGAATTGCTGTTATGATGCTAGAAAAAGTGATTGAAAATATCATTGATCAAACTTATGCACTTTGCTAGCATTCACACTTCATAAATTATTTATTTTATCGTTTACCTACTCGAGGACGAGTAGGAATTAAGCTTGGGGGTGTTGATACATCTCCAATGTATCTATAATTTATGAAGTATTCATGCTGTTATATTATCATTCTTGGATGTTTTACAATCATTTTATAGCAACTTTATATCATTTTTTCGGACTAACCTATTGACATAGTGCCCAGTGTCAGTTGTATTTTTTGCTTGTTTTTTACATCGCAGTAAACGATACCAAACGGAGTCCAAAGACGGCGAAACTTTTTGGAGATTTTTTTTCTGGACCAGAAGACACCCGGTGGGCCAAAGAAGTACTAGAGGGGCCTCCGAGGGGAGAACAACCAACCAGGGCGCGCTTGGGGGCCCAGGCACGCCCAGGTGGGTTGTTCCCACCTCGGTGGCTTCCCGCACCGCCTCTTCGCCCTATACAATCCCAAATATTCCAAAAACCCTAAGGGAGACCCTAGATCTAAAGTTCTGCAGTCGCAAGTCTCTGTAGCCACGAAAAACCAATCTAGAACCCATTCCAGCACTCCGCCGGAGCGGGAAATCATCACTGGTGGCCATCTTCATCATCCCAGCATCCGCCATGATGAGGAGGGAGTAGTCCACCCTCGGGGCTGAGGGTTTGTACCCGTAGCTATGTGTTTAATCTCTCTCTCTCGTGTTCTTGAGATGGCATGATCTTGACATATCGCGGGCTTTGTTAATATAGTTGGATCATATGGTGGTTCTCCCTCTCTATCTTGTTGTGATGATCTGAGTTTTCCCATTGAGATTTCATTTTATCGGATTGAATACTTTTGTGGATTTGACTTGATATATGTCTTGCATATGAATACCCGTGGTGATAATGGGTATTATATTGATTCACTTGAGATATATTTTGGCACTTAACTCACGGATTCCCGAGGTGACATTGGGGTAATCTATGCATAGGGTTGATGCACGTTTTCATCCTACTTTCTCTGGTAGAAATCTTTGGGCACTCTTTGAGGTTCTTTGTGTTGGATTGAGTATTATGAATCTGGATTTTCTTTGGTGTTATTTTAGTACTAACTCTTGATAGATCGATCGGAAAGAATAAGTTGGTGTTATTTTAGTATGAACTCGTGATAGATCGATCGGAAAGAGTAACTTGGTGTTATTTTAGTACGAACTCTTGGATAGAACGATCGGAAAGAATAGCTACAAACAATTTCTTCTTATGTTCTTCGCTAGATAAGAACTTTGGAGTGATTTTTCTTCATCTCACTTTGAGGGATGGTTATATGATCCAATTAGATTAGCATTGTTGAGAGATTGTACTAGCGAAAGTACGGACCCTAGGCCTCATTTTCAAGCACTGCAATACCGTTTGTGCTCCATTTTATCAATTTCTACCTTGCTGTTTTTTATTGTTCCTACTACAAAAATCAATATCTACTATCCATATTACACTTTTATCACCATCTCTTCGCCAAACTAGTGCACCTATACAATTTACCATTGTATTTGGTGTGTTGGGGACACAAGCGACTCTTTGTTATTTGGTTGCAATGTTGTTTGAGAGAGACCATCTTCATCCTACGCCTCCCACGGATTGATAAACCTTAGGTCATCCACTTGAGAGAAAATTGCTACTGTCCTACAGAACTCTGTGCTTGGAGGCCCAACACGAGTCTACAAGAATAAAGTTGCATAGTAGACATCAGTCACGAAGAACAAGGGTGCAACTTCTAATAATAACAAAGAATATCTTAAGATTATTAGTATTCACCCGACTTTGTTGAAGTTATAAAAGACTCTACTTGGAAAAATGAATTCTTCAATCATATTCCTAGAAGTGTTATTATTGGAAACTTGCATGCTAAATCTTTGAAGAATCCTAGTTGTTTTATTGAGTAGTTGGAAACTAAAGCTGACAATACTTGAATCTATGCATTATGCCTAGCTAGGGGCGTAAAATGATAGCGCTTGTTGGGAGGCAACCCAATGAATAAATTTCATTTTTTTTCCTTTTTCTTTCTGTTCTTGAGTGTTTGCACAATTATGCTACTATTATGATTGTGTTTTTTATGTTTTAATTAGAGTTTGTGCCAAGTAAAGCCTTTGGGGTCATGTTTGGTGATAGTTGATTTGATCTTGTTGAAAAATAGAAATGTTTGCCACCAGTAAGAGAATTGTTTAAATTCACATAAGCGACAAAAGATTCTGATTTTTTTTTACACGAGATTGATATACAAATTGCCTACATTTTCCTAATTTTTTCAGAATTTTTTGAATTACAGAATTATGAGAAAAATTCGCTTCTTTACAGATTGTTCTGTTTTTGGCAGATTTTTGTTGCATTGTGTGCTTATTTTGATGAATCTATGGTTTATATCGGGGGGTATAAGCCATGGTAAATTTAGAATACAGTAAGTATAATGCAATAAAAAATTGAATGGGTTTGCAACAATACTAAAAGTAAAGATGGGTTTTCTTATACTAATGGATCTCACGAAGGTTTTGTTAAGTTCTGTGTGATTGAAGTTTTCAAGTTTTGGGTTAGATCACGATGGATGAAGGAATAAGGAGTGGAAAGAGCCTAATCTTGGGGATACCCCATGGCACCCCAAGTTATTATTCAAGGAGAACCAGGCAACTAAGCTTGGGGATGCCCCAGAAGGCATCCCCTCTTTCTTCTAACAACCATTGGTATTTTACTTGGAGCTATATTTTTTTTCGTCACATATCATGAGTTTTGCTTGGAGCGTCTTGTATTATATGAGTCTTTCTTATTTTGCTTTTTAGTTTTTCACAAGTATCCTTGCTAGACACACCTATTTGAGAGAGCAAAAATTATGCTATGATTGCTCTTTATGCTTCACTTAAATTTTTTGAGCTATGGAATTGCTCTAGTGCTTCACTTATATCTTTTTGAGACGATGTGCTTTAATATTTTTGAAGAAATGCTCTCATTCTTAACTTAGATTTATTTGAGAGTTAGTAAATTTTTAAAGAAATTATCTCATGCTTCACTTATATTATTTTGAGAGATTGAAAGAACTTTATGCTCAAGTTCTTCACTTAAATTTGTTTGAGCTATTCAAAAGAAATTGCAACATATGAAACTAGTCCCAAAGTGATAGATATTCAAGAGGGATATAATAAAAACTTTCATGAAGATCATTGGACAAAATAATCTTGATTCTTTGTAATAGTTTTGAGATATGATGATAGTGATATGTGAGTCATGTTGGTGAGTAATTATGCTTTAGTAAGAATATTGGTGTTAAGGTTTGTGATTCCCTATGCAAGCACGAAATTCAATAGTTATGCAATGAAATTGCATTCTACTAATGGTGCATTGTTCGGTGTTAGTTATGCTTAATGTTCGCTTATGTGATTTTTCATTTCTAGGTTGGTTGCTTCTCAATCTATTTGCTAGACTCTACTTGTACTAAGTAGAAATACTACTTGTGCAAAATCTTGAAACCCAGTTTTGCCATATGAGTCCACCATACCTACCTATATGCGGTATTTCCATGTCGTTCTAAGCAACTTTGTATGTGCCATCTCTAATTTTCAAAATGAATTTCCTTTTTGTGTGCCTGTACTGCTCATGAAGCAGCTGGGGGTGGCCAATATCTTCCATGCTAGATGTGTTATTCTCAACATGAGTGTTTATTCACTTGTCATTGCACGAGAGTACGGTGGTAATAGGGATGTCGAGTCCCGAAACGAAAAAGAAATTTACTTTATGTTGTCAAATAATAAATTCCTTGGAAAGTGTTGTTATGGAAGGCACTCATGGATACGGCTAGCCGTGGATTGTGAAAGAATGATGGAAAAAAGAATAAACCTTATTTTCTCTTTGGGAACCACCTATGATAAATCTAGCATGGAAAGTGTTGGGAATTACTCAGCCGTTTTCATTGACGGGAAAAGTATGCCTCTCAAAAAAGTTATCGCTCAATTTTAGCTTTGAGCTCTGGCACCTCTGCAAATTCCTACTTCCCTCTGTGAAGGTCCTATCTATTTACTTTATGCAATTTTTATTTTTTATTTGAGTCTCCATCTTCTCTTATAAAGCACCAACTAGGGAGCATTATGATCATACTTGAGCATTGGATGTAGTTAATATGCGAGTGTGTTTCATGAGTGGATCAATGATTGAGCATGATGGGCTAGGGATAACTTTCTTTAGTGTTGATATTTTGAAAGACATGGTTGTTTGTTGATATGCTTGAGTATTGAAATCTTCATGCCAAAACTAGACTATTGCTTTGAACCATATAAAAATTCAAATGTCCATGCTATGTGATGACCATGTTAGGCAATATTCCACATCAAAAATTCTTTTTTTGTCATTTACCTACTCGAGGACAAGCAGGAACTAAGCTTGGGATGCTGATACGTCTCCAACGTATCTATAATTTTTATTGTTCCATGTTGTTATATTATCATTCTTGGATGTTTTATAATCATTTTACAGCAACTTTATAACATTTTTGGGGACTAGCCTATTGACATAGTGTCTAGTGTCAGTTGTTGTTTTTTGCTTGTTTTGTACTTCACAGAATATCGGTACCAGACGGAGTCCAAACGCAGCAAAACTTTTTGGAAATTTTTTTTGGACCAGAAGACACCAAGTGGGCCAAAGAAGTACCAGAGGGGAGGCCCGTGGGGAGCACAACCCACCAGGGCGCGCCCAGGAGCCCAGGCGCGCCCAAGGGGTTGTGACCTCCACAGAGCCCCCCTGCACCACCTCTTTGCCATATAAATACCAAAATATTCCAAAAACCCTAGGGGAGTCGACGAAACACAATTCCAGCCGCCGCAAGTTCCAGAACCATGAGATCCAATATAACACCATCATGGAGGGGTTCATCATCCTCATGTTGGTGCCTCTCCGATGATGCGTGAGTAGTCCACCATATACCTATGGGTCCGTAGGCAGTAGCTAGGTAGCTTCCTCTCTCCCTTTTGATTCTCAATACAATGGTCTCTTGGAGATCTCTTTGATGTAACTCTTTTTGTGGTGTGTTTGTTGGGATCCGATGGACTTCGAGTTTACGATCAGATTTATATCCATGAATATTATTTGAGTCTTCTTTGATCTCTTATATGCATGATTACTTACAGCCTTGTATTTCTTCTTCGAATCTTTGGTTTAGTTAGGCCAACTAGTTTGATTTTTCTTGCCATGGGAAGAGGTGCTTTGTGATGGGTTCGATCTTGTGGTATTCTTTCCCAGTGACAGAAGGGGCAGCAAGGCACACATGTATCGTTGCTATTAAGGATAACAAGATGGGGGTTATTCCTACATGCATAGATCTCGTCTACATCAAGTCATCGTTCTTATTGTATTACTCCGTTTCTCCATGAACTTAATACACTAGATGCATGCTGGATAGCGGTCGATGTGTGGAGTAATAGTAGTAGATGCAGGCAGGAGTCGGTCTACTAATCTTGGATGTGATGCCTATATAGTGATCATTCCCTTGAATATTGTCATAATCATTCGATCTTCTATAAATTGCGCAATAGTATTTTGTTTACCCATCGTGTGCTATTTCTTGAGAGAAGAGACTAGTGAAATCTACGGCCCACGGGTCTATTCTTCATCATATTTGCTTTGATATCTATTTTTATTCGCTTTTATTTTTAGATCTATTATTCCAAAAACCTAAAAATACCTTGCTGCACTTTTTCTTTACTTATTTTATTTTGTGTTATTGTGAGATCTATTTATCCAAAATCATACAAACCAATCTATCTTTTGCCCGAGGAGGGATTGACAACCCCTCTTACGCGTCGGGTTGCAAGTATTTGTTCTTTGTGTGCAGGTACTGTTTACATAGTATTGCTTGGTTCTCCTACTGGATTGATACCTTGGTTTCATAACTGAGGGAAATAATTACTGTAGTTGTACTACATCATCCCTTCCTCTTTGGGGAAATACCGACGCAGTTTCAAGCAACGTCATCTACTATATGTTCTTAGATTGATGTTGCTATGACTTTGCTATGCTTAATGCTTGTCACTAGGGCCCAAGTGCCATGATTTCATATTTGAACCCTTTATGTTTTCATGAATATATTTTTGAGTTCTTGATCCTGTCTTGCAAGCTATATGCACCTATTACGTGTTATGCTCCGCATACCCCAAAGTGACAATAGTTGGGATTATTTCCGGTGATTACCGCAGTTTGATGAGTTCATGTATTCAGTATGTGTTAATGCTTTGTTCCAGTTCTCTATTAAAAGGAGACCTTAATATCCCTTAATTTCGTTATGGACCCCGCTGCCATGGGAGAGTAGGACAAAAGATGGCATACAAGTTTTTATTATAAGCACGTATGACTATATATGAACTACATGCCTACATTACATTGATGAATTCGTGCTATTGTGTATCGCTTTAGGTTGTGACTATTATATGATGAATATCATCCAACACAAATATCCATCACTGATCCAATGCCTACGCTTTTCATATATTGATCTTTGCTAAGTTACTTCACTGTTGCTGTTGTTACAATTAGTACAAAAACTGCTACTACAACTATTAGCGTTACTATTGCTACTGTTAGTACTGATATCAAACTATCATACTACTGTGCTACCGATCACCTTGTTGCGGATATTTAGTTCTCCAAGTGTGGTTGAATTAACAACTCAACTGCTACTAGTCTCAAATATTCTTTGGCTCCCTACTACTTCTTGATCTTGGGTTGATTTTTCCCTTGAAGAGGAAAGGGTGATGCGGGAAAGTAGAGATAAGTATTTCCCTCAGTAAGGAACCAAGTTATCAATCTAGTAGGAGGCACAAGCAAGTCTCCAATATAAGCACCTGCACAAACTAACAACCACTTGCACTCAATGCGAAAAAGGGGTTGTCAATCCCTTCACGGTCACTTGCAAGAGTGAGATCTAAAAGAGATAGATATAAAAGATAAGTAAATGGCAAAATAAAGTAAATATAAATAAATTGCAGCAAGGTATTTTTGGGTTTTTTGTTATATAGATATGAAAATATATGATGAAAAATATGTAGGAAATATGCCCTAGAGGCAATAATAAAATGGTTATTATTATATTTCTTTGTTCATGATAATTGTCTATTGTTCATGCTATAATTTTATTATCCAGAAATTGTAATACATGTGTGAATACATAGACCACAACAAGTCCCTAGTTAGCCTCTAGTTGACTAGCTCCTTGATCAACAGATAGTCATGGTTTCCTGACTATGGACATTGGATGTCATTGATAACGGGATCACATCATTAGTATAATGATGTGATGGACAAGACCCGATCGTAAGCATAGCACAAAGATCGTGTAGTTCGTTTCGCTAGAGCTTTTCCAAATGTCAAGTATCATTTCCTTAGACCATGAGATTGTGCAACTCCCGGATACCGTAGGAGTGCTTTGGGTGTGCCAAATGTCACAACATAACTGGGTGACTATAAAGGTGCACTACGGGTATCTCCAAAAGTGTCTGTTGGGTTGGCTCGAATCGAGACTGGGATTTGTCACTTTGTATGACGGAGAGGTATCTCTGGGCCCACCCGGTAATGCATCATCAAATGAGCTCAATGTGACCAAGTCTCTGGTCACAGGATCATGCATTACGGTACGAGTAAAGTGACTTGCCAGTAACGAGACTGAACGAGGTATTGGGATACCGACGATCGAGTCTCGGGCAAGTAACGTACCAATTGACAAAGGGAATTGTATACGGGATTGATTGAATCCTCGACATCGTGGTTTATCCGATGAGATCATCGAGGAGCATGTGGGAGCCAACATCGGTATCCAGATCCCGCTGTTGGTTATTAATCGTGTGCGAATAGGCGAAAGCGTCTTACCCTCGGTGTGAGGGGGCGCGTTGCATGTTATAGGCGCAGGGGCGCACCTCCCTGGCAAGATAGCGCATACAAGTTTGTTGGAGAAGATTACAACTTGGGGAGGAAGAGATAGAGAGATAAGAGGTTTACAAGATATTGAACTAATTGTCTAACAGCCTAGTCTATCTCCTAGACAACTCCTTGTGCGCCAAGTCTTGGACTCCAACGTGACAGCAACATGTGTTTGACACCCTCCCTTAATCACAGCTTCATCAAGTTGAGATTATGTTTGAACTCTCCAAAACTTCTTGTGGGTAAAGGTTTTGTGAATCCATCTGCTATCTGATCCTTGGAATGCACAAACCTTATGTCAAGCTTCTTCTGAGCCACTCATTCTCTGACAAAGCAAAAATCAATTTCAATGTGCTTGGTCCTAGCGTGAAATACTGGATTAGCAGCCAAATATGTAGCACCCAGATTATCACACCATAAACATGGGGTTTTAGTACTTTTCACACCAAGTTCTTTCAGCAATGATTGTACCCATATAATCTCAGCTGTAGCATCTGCCAATGCTTTATATTCTGCTTCTGTACTAGAACGAGAGACAGTAGCCTGTTTTTTCGCACACCATGAAATTAGATTAGGACCAAAAAAACTGCAAAGCCACCAGTGGACCACCTGTCATCCAGGCAACCTGCCCAGTCAGAATCTAAAAAGGCACTCAAAAGTGTGGATGATGACTTCCTGAAATTCAGACCAATGCTCAGAGTATTTTTGACATATCTAACTATACGCTTTGCAGCAGTCCAGTGAACTGTGGTAGGTGCATGAAGAAACTGGCATACCTTATTGACAGCAAATGAGATATATGGTCTTGTAAGAGTCAGATATTGAAGTGCACCTACCAAACTCATGTACCTTGTCTGTCATTACGACTCAAGGGTTGTCATACATGAAGAGACAGCTTCTCCGAATCGGACAATGGAGTAGGTGAAGGTTTACACCCTTGCAAACCAGCCTTTTTTACCAAATCTGTAGCATATTTTTCTTGGGAAAGATGAAGTCCATCCTCATGTTTCTTTACTTCAATCCCTAGAAAATAATGCAACTCTCCAAGATCTTTGAGAGCAAATTCTGCACTAAGATCCTTCAAAAGTCCTGTGATAGCCTCATTGGATGAGCTGGTGACAATAATATCATCAACATATATGAGAACAAATATATGAGTGTTGCATTTGTTGTAAATGAACAAGGAGGTGTCAGACTTTGAAGGAATGAAGCCAAGTGCTTGCATTTTATGACTCAAACGTGAATACCATGCTCTAGGAGCCTGTTTCAGTCCATACAAAGTGTCGTGGATTTGTCACGGCAGATGTCCTAGTGAAAGGACTTAGTCGTGGAGCCATCGCTACGAGTTTACTTGAAGGGGTTAAAGCGGACACAAAGACACGAGGGTTTTATACTAGTTCGGCCCCTTCGATGAAGGTAAAAGCCTACGTCTAGTTGTGATGGAATTGATGTGGTCTCGATGGCTAGGGAGCAAACAAGCTTCGCCTAGGCTCGAGTTGTGGTTGTCTGTCCTTGAACCGTCGCCGGGTCGTCCCCTTATATACACGGGTGACGCCCGTCGGTTCATAGAGTCCCAACCGGTTCATACTCGTATCCCGGTTGGTATCTCTCTATTCCTAACTTACAACACAAGTTATACATCAGGCCGGTTTACAGCTACAAGTTCTAAACCGACTACAGGCCTTGGGCCTTTATCTGCTTATACCACTAATGAAGTTAACCCGACCCAGGCTGCTGGTTTACGCCTAGTGGTAATATCCCCAACATTAGGCCCCAGATTGATTTGAACTGGTTCATGTCAATCCTTCACAAAAACTTGCATCTTGGACATCTTCTAGTAATTGGTAAACCGCCGTGTCATCATCATTTCTAGTTGATGTAAACCGGCATGACGTCATCATGAAATTTTATCATTTATAATGCCCTCTTTTAACAATAGCTCCTGGATCCGCGCGCTTGACCTAGCTCTGCTGCCTTATAAATAGGACCGAAGGGTCATTTCTTTTCTTTCCCTTTGTCCCTTCTTCTTCGTCTTCCTCGCGTCGCTGGCCTTGGAGCTCCGCCACCGCCGTCGACCTCTGCCTCGTCTCGGGCCGCTGCATCGACCTGAACGTACCAGAGTATTGTGGCATCCTTCCGCATCTTCTTCGTTCCCGGTAAGCTTTCTCCTCTTCTTGACCTAGATCTGTTCTTTAGGGTTCCGTGTTCATGCTGTGTTCTTCGCGCGTTCATATTTGTTCTCTGACTTTGAACGAATCCATGAACTTGTGCTGTATTTAAAAGTGATCCCTACGCATCCGCTGTAGTTTCTCATCTAAGCCCATAGATCTTCCGCACATATCTGCTCCATAGTTCACTACATTTACGCCTTACTCCTCGAAATATTTTACATTTTACGTGAGCTAGCGTTTGATCCGCAGCTGTAATAGGATCTTGCGAAACTTGTTTACGCATACTTAGTTATCGATAGCTTCAATCGCTTCCAATGCTTAGGTCAGCGGTTTAACTTACCATAGAAAAATTGCTAAACGGTATATATCATTAGTCCCCTGGTTGAACCGCCAGAATCCACATGATACCGCATTGCAGAAAACCGGTTTACAGATACTGCCTCCGGTTTATCGTAGTTTAGATCAACACCTTATTTTATCCAGTATGTTCTTGAACCGGATCAACTATTTCTTGTAGATCTCACCATGGCCAAACAAGTGTATGAATGCAATTGGGTTCCTTCTCGCGTCACAGAATCACAGCTGGATGACCTAGTCTCGATTGGCGCTTTAGGCGATAAAGATACGATCCTTTGGAGGGTTCTGGAGAGAATGTCCTCCTACACCCCAGGAAGGAGAGGTTGTGGTCTTCGCAGATCACTGGCCGGGGCTTCAAACCGCCCGGTTCTAAATTTTACGGGATGTGTTAGCCAATTTTCAGCTCCGTCCACGGGATATTGGTCCCAACTCCGTCACCAATTTATGCCACTTTCAAGTACTATCTGAAGTATATCTTCAAGAGGAACCTTCATTGAATTGTTTAGAGACCTCTTTCATTTAAACCGTCGACTTGAATTCACCGATCGCCCCAATACTGAATTGGGTGGCATGGCTATTCAAAGAGGAAGGAGATCACTTATCCCCGTCAAACTCCATACTCACCCCAAGGAGTGGAATGCGACTTGGTTTTATTACAAAGATACCTCTCCGAGGATGAAAATCCCTTGCACGGCTTCCGTCCGAGCGGCTGAGCAACACTCACCCTTTTCCACAAAGATTGAACGCCAAGGAAAGAAGCAAATATGCTCCGCAACTGTCCAAGCTTCGAGCTTTTATGGCCAACGGTTTAACGGGAATAGACCTTGCACGCTGTTGGATATCATGGAGCATATTGCCTCTGAGCCGGCGCTCCGGTTTGATGTGCAAGTATACTGATAGTGTCGACGACCCACTCCGACACACCAAAATTCAACTCTCTGATGATGAAGTCATAGATTCTGTAAAGAAGATGTTAAATGAACCGGAGCACCTCTGTGCTTAGACCGGTCTGCCTCCTTACTGCACCACCAACAAACCGCTAGCGGTAAGATCTTAGTTGCTCCATCATTAAACCTGTTACTGCTTTATGTGTCTGACATTTAATTGCTTCTGATCCAGGGTGATAATCCGTTTTGGAGCAAGAAACTTTCACAAGATAAAGCGGAGAAGGCAGGGCGGCCAACCCGGCCCAAGACCAAGGTTATTAAGAAACCAACTCACAAGAGAAAAACCACCGCTTCATCTGATCTAGCCATTGATGATGATGTGGGTAATCCGGATCTTGAGGTAGAACTTGATTCACTTGGCTTACTTTTTACACGCCTTATTGATGATGATGCTTGTCAGGACGACGCTGATGCCAGCAATGCGGGATTCGCTGAGGTAACTATTCTCTCTTCCGATTCAGAAAACTTGCCTTTGCCAAAATTTCGCTAAGCAAACCGGAAGTTAAATTTTCTCATCCTCTTGCTTATTTGGATCCCAAATTTCTTATGAAGACGCAGCAACATGAAGCTCGCCGCACAACCCGGCACAGTGGCCAGGTAGTTACCTCTGCCGGTTTGCCAAACAGCCCGGTTCGAAAACGCCGCTCCGAGGTCTCCGACCTTTTTATTGCTTTAAATTCTAAAGCGGGTTTCTTCCGTCAACCTCTTAATCCGTCCGACTCCGATTATCAGGTCACTTCCCATTCATCCTCTGGTGAATCATCAGCCACTCAGCTACCACCATTGAAAATAGTTGCCGGGTAAGAAAAAATCGAGCATATGCCTCCAGTATATTATATAATGGTTTATGCTTTTCACTGACTCTTTGTTTTTCTTTCAGGGCCAAACCGAAACCAAGCAAGAAGGCCCGTTTGGATAAAGCGGCCGAAGAAGATGTCGCCCCAGATCATGAGAAAGCGCCAGATGTTGAAGAATTTGCCTCTGAAGATATTCCCAATGATCCTCCGTTACAAGACGATGTTATTCCCGAAGAGAGGCCTGTTAACACTTCAATCTCTGTCGATCCGCCTGCCAGCTCCGTCCGGATTGAAAAATCCCACAGTCCTGCTAACAAAACGGCCGCGCCCACACAAACCGTCGAGTCCAATGATGAGGTTGTGATTACTGGTGTGGGCCGCTTTGAACCGGGGAATCCTGCCACCTTAACTAGACATACTGTGAAAGAGGATGTTTCCGCTTTGAATAAAGGAAAATGGGATGTTGAATTGGAGACATATGCTGCTCTGAGTGCCCAAGACCTTCATTCCGGTTATTTAAACCGGCTTTATACTAGCCGTGACTGTGAAGCTGGCATGGTCAAGATGATGAGCGATAAATTTGAGGTAACCCACTTCTTTACTTACTGCCATTATATCAATCCTCCTAGACCCCAAGGGCCGGTTTGTAACCTTGATCAAACCGGGACTTTGAATATGTTCCTTAACACTTTTTGAAATCCATCCGCATAGCCCCCAAGGGCGGTTTAACTTAGCATAATGGCCGGGGCTTCAATAGAAAACTGTCCTTGAAACATCGTAGATCAAATAGCCATTAGCCCCCAAGTGCCAAGTTGAATACTTGTATTGAGCTTGGGACTTATAACCTAGTAACATGTATAAAAATTGAAGGTGCATTAGCCCCCAAGTATCGGGCATATAACTTTGTTATGTGGTTGATACTTCAATTTCTTGAACCGCTTGGTTGAAAATCTTTATCAGTATCACGGTGAGGTGAGAATCAAAGAGGACGGATTGCCGATTTACAGAGGCGCTGAAAACCAACAGCCAAAAGCAGACAAGGCCAAGAAAGAATTAAGCAGTGCTTTGAACACCACTGAACAGCTAAAAGAAGGCTTCAAGACAGAGCGGGCTGATTGGGCCACTGAGAAGGCCACTTTAATCAAACGAGCGGAAAATGTTGAAGCTGCCCTTAAACCGGTGGTAGATGAACTTACATCCGTAAAGCGGCAAGTACACTCCATGACCGCGGCGATCTTTGGTAAGCTCCTTTGAACGTCTGTGATGATCTCAACCTGCTGTATTATAAATCCGGTTTGAGACTGTCTCTTTGTTGTTGTAGGCACACGCATCGGGCACTTAGGAAACGACGTGCGGAAGAAACTGAAGGCTGTCTACACCTTAGTAGAACAACTATATACTGGAGCCCAGCGGATCATCACCACAGCCTATCATAACAACCCGGCACCTTCTTTACTCCAGGATACTCTGAACAGGTTGTCCATGCTTCCGGCCCGGATTGAGGAGCTGAAAAAATCTGCTGCTCGAACCAGAGCTATTAACGCTTTGATCCGGGCCAAGGCATGGGTACCAGATTTTGACCCTGTGGAAGCAGCTCAAGGCTACCCCAGTGTGAAGGAAGATGGCTCTGAATTTAATGAAGAGGATTTACGGGCGATAAATCGTGCAGTGCGCCCTCTGGCTTGTCAGCTAGCTGAAGAAGCAGACTTGATGCATTATCAAGCACAATACAATGACCAGAACAAGCGAGTGCCTGCCCCAACTCTTGAAGCGGAGAATCTGATCCCTCCAATCCGTAAGCACACTTACGCTCCTGATATTGAACCGTCTTCCCTGATCCATGAAGAGGCTGTTTTCCAAGCTTTAATGGGAATCGACTGGACCACTGTTGATTTCCAGCCAATGGGTAGAGACGAGGAAGCTGAAGCGGCGGAGGATGAGGAGCAAGCTTGAACCGGAAGCCGGTTTGAATATCTGTCTTTGGCATCTGTCCAAAAGGAACAATGATCTTATTTGGGCACCGTCTTGCCTTCTAATAGGATAGTTAATACTTCTATCTTGAGTATGCCTTCATGCATAAGTACTGAAGCTTTTGTTCGAAAAACCTCGATTCGTATTTCCTGCAATCAGAAAAAATTGAACTTCGGTGGCGGTTATACCGCCAGCCGGTTTATGACCTTGATATATGTATCAGTAACATAACAAATAGGTGATACGAAATACCTGCCATGTCTGGGCAAGAAGCTGGCTTAGCCAAGCTTGAAGCGGAGGTTTTATGAACCATTACCGTCAATAAAGCGGGGAGAAAACAGCTCCCATATAAACCGTGCTGAATCAACACAAGCCCCCTTGTTACTCGATGATGGTAACAGGAAAAGGTAAACCGGGCATACGTCTTCGGATTAAAGGGAAATCAAATCCATCGGCTGAACCAGAAAAAAGGTGTTTTGTTGACATAAAAGAAATCCAACAAAACAAAGATCAAACAAGCCATGAAAATAACATGGAAACCAAGGCAAAGATAAAACCGTTTGCAAACATACGCTATACTGAGCTGTTCAGATGGTATTACCATGGTCGGACAGGATCAAGCCCCCAATAGGTGTGACAATGATTCAAGTCAGCCAGGTCCCCAAATGACTCGTGGCATATATGCCAGATCAAGAGGCGTGGCAATGGTTCGGGTTCGACCATGCCCCCAAGTGATTTGATGGCCTTAGGCCGACCAAGAGGCGTGACTGGTTCAGACTTGACCATGTCCCCAAGTGATCTGGTGGCTGTCGCCTATCAAAAGGTGTCGCGTTGGTTCGGACTCGACCAAGGCCCCTAGTGATATATAAAAAACAAATGTCAAGGGGTAAACCGGAGGCCTCTTTTAAAAATAGAGGTACTCCATGTAACCACGCATGATAAGGAAGACAGAGACCCCGCTTTAGCCGAGGCTCCAGTTTTATTATATCAAAGATAATATATACACTGTCATGATATGTACATAGATAGAGCCGATGGCTCAAGTGTAGTAAGGCCGAAGATGAGCTATGTTCCACGGCCTGTTGGTCTCCTCCTCTGATGTGCGTGAGTCTTGATGCTCTCGAATATCAATCAGATAGTATGACCCGTTGTGCAGATTCTTGCTGACCATGAAAGGTCCCTCCCAGGGTGGGGATAGCTTGTGCATATCTGTCTGGTCTTGGATGAGTTGAAGCACCAAATCTCCTTCTTGAAAGGCTTTGGTTCTAACCCGGCGACTGTGATAACGACGAAGATCTTGCTGGTAAATCGCCGAACGGGCAGCTGCTATATCACGCTCCTCGTCTAATAGGTCCAAAGCGTCTTGCCGTGCTGTCTCGTTGTCCGCTTCAACATAAGCTGCCACACGAGGTGAATCGTCTTTGATATCGCCGGGAGAACGCCTCTGCTCCATAGACCATGAAAAGCAGTGTGTATCCGATGGACGGTTTGGCGTAGTATTGATACTCCATAGCACGATGGTAGTTCTTCAACCCAACATCCTGGTGTCCTCTCGTAATGGGACCATAAGCGGGGTTTGATGCCTCGTAAGATCTCTTGATTAGCTCGTTACGCTGTCCATTGGGTGGGGTGAGCCATGATGACACGTCAAGCGGATGTGCTCACGTTCACGTAACTCTTTCATAGCACCCTTGGAAAAATTGGTACCATTGTCGATGTGATCTTGTGTGGAAAGCCAAACCAGAAAATCACCTTTTTGATGAACTGCACTGCTGTTGCTGCATCACACTTGCTGACAGGCTCCGCTTCAACCCACTTGGTAAATTTGTCAACTGCCACCAAAAGGTGGGTTTTCTTATCCTTGGACCTTTTAAAAGGTCCAACCATATCCAGCCCCCAAGTTGCAAACGGCCACATTATTGGGATCATCCTCAACTCTTGAGCCGGCACATGAGCACGTCTTGAAAATTTCTGACATCCATCACACCTTTTAACCAAGTCCTCCACATCGGCGTCTTGTTGTCAACCAATAAAACCGTGATTTAAACGCCTTTGCTACCAGAGACTTTGAACCGGCGTGGTGTCCACAATCCCCTTCATGGATTTCTCTTAAGATTTCACAGCCTTCCTCAGGAGAAACACAATGTTGAAATGCCCCTGATATACTGCAATGATGTAACTCACCATTGAGAATCGTCATAGACTTGGATCGCGGACTATCTCATGCGGCGAAATCTCATCTTCTGGCAACTCCCCTTGAGTCATGTACGCAAGAAAAGGAACCGTCCAATCCGGAATAGCATGTAGTGCTGCCACTAATTGAGCCTCCGGATCAGGAATAGCCAAATCCGCTTCACATGGGAGCTGGACAGACGGGTTGTGCAATACGTCCAAAAAGACATTAAGCGGGACGGTTTGTCTTTGAGAACCCAACGGCTTAAAGCGTCGCGCATCATTCTTCGGCGGTCCACATGATCCACTTGATAACCCTTGAAGCAACCCGCAATATTATCCACTTCCCGACGATATGCAGCCATGAGCAGGTCCTTAGAATCCCAAGTGCCAGACACCTGCTGAGCCACAAGGTCCGAGTCACCAAAGCACTTAACCCGGCTTAAGTTCATCTCTTTAGCCATCCGGAGACCATGGAGCAAGGCTTCGTATTCAGCTGCATTATTAGTACAAGGGAACATTAAGCGGAGAACATAACAAAACTTATCACCTCTTGGGGAAGTTAAGACGACTCCAGCCCCCCGAGCCTTCAAACCGCTATGCGGATCCATCGAAATGAATAGTCCAATATGTGTGATCCGGCTTCTCCTCTGGTGCTTGTAACTCCGTCCAATCATTAATGAAATCGACAAGTGCTTGAGACTTCACCGCCGTCCGAGGTACATACTTCAGTCCATGTGGCCCAAGCTCTATAGCCCACTTGGCAATCCGCCGATCGCCTCCGGTTACAGATGATATCACCCAAGGGAGCTGAATCGACCATTTGTGATAGGGTGCCCTTGAAAATACTGCTTCAATTTCCGGCTGGCCATGAAAACACCATAGACTAGCTTCTGCAATGCGGATACCTTTGCTTGGACTCGATGAGCACCTCGCTGATATAATAAACCGGCCACTGAACCGGATATTCCTTGCCTGCCTCCTTGCGTTCCACCACAATAGCCACGCTAACTGCTCGAGCATTGGCTGCTACATATAACAATAGTGGCTCCTTGTCAACCGGAGCTGCAAGAACAGGCGGATTGGCTAACTGCCGCTTTAAGTCCTCAAATGCTTCATCGGCAGCCGGACTCCAGACGAAATTATCTGTCTTCCTCAGCATTTGGTACAAAGGGATGGCCTTTTCTCCGAGGCAGCTGACAAACCGGCTCAGTGCGGCGATTCTGCCCGCCAAACGCTGAACATCATTGATACACTTCGGTTTAGCCAGGGAAGTAATAGCCTTAATTTTCTCCGGATTAGCCTCAATTCCTTTGTTAGACACCAGAAAACCCAATAACTTGCCTGCCGGAACACCAAAGACACACTTGGCCGGATTAAGCATCATCTTGTAAATGCGCAAGTTGTGAAAGGTTTCCTTCAAATCATCCACTAGCGTCTCCTTCTGCCTTGATTTCACTACAATATCATCCACATAGGAGTGCACATTGCGGCCGATCTGTTTATGCAGGCAATTCTGTACGCACCGCTGATAGGTAGCCTGGGCACTCTTGAGCCCGAAGGGCATAGATACATAGCAGAAGGCTCCAAAGGGAGTGATAAACGCTGTTTTCTCCTGGTCCTAACCGCCATTTTGATCGATGATATCCGAATCGCATCCAAAAAACTCAAACGCACACAACCTGCCGTGGCATCAATGATCCGATCAATGCGGGGGGCAAAAGGATCCGCCGGACAGGCCTTGTTAAGATCTGTAATCCACGCACATACGCCAAGTGCCGTTTTCTTAAGAACCAGCACCGGATTAGCAAGCCACTCGGATGAAACACCTCAATGATAAAGCCACCTGCCAAAAGCCCGCCACTTCCTCTCAATGGCTTTGCGCCTTTCTTCATTAAACCGGTGGAGGAATTGTTTCACGGTTTATACTTAGGATCCACATTAAGAGTGTGCTCGTGAGTTCCTCGGTACACCGGCATGTCGGATGGCTTCCATGCAAAGATGTCCCGATTCTCATGGATGAACTTCGATGGCGCGCTTTCCTATTAGGATCGAGTTGGCAGCGACAATGAACTGCTTGGACGAATCGCCGACACGAAGTCAACAAGTTTAGTCTCAGCTGCCGATTTAAACTTCAGATCCGAATCATGCTCTGTAGTTGGCTTCTTCAAAGGGGTCATATCTACCGGATCAACATTGTCCATATAGAACTTCAACTCCTTCGTGGCACAGATCGACTCTGCATAAGCTGCATCACCTTCCTCACATTCCAAAGCGACCCTGCGGCTCCCATGAACCATTATCGTCCCTTTGTAACCCGGCATCTTGAGCTGCAAGTAGATATAACAAGGTCGTGCCATGAACTTAGCATAAGCCGGCCGCCCAAACAAGGCGTGATACGGGCTCTGGATCTTCACCACCTCAAAGGTTAGTTTTTTAGACCGGGAATCGTGCTTGTCCCCAAAAGCCACATCTAGGGCTATCTTACCAGCAGGATATGCAGATTTTCCTGGTACTACACCATGGAACACCGTATTAGACGGTCTGAGATCCTTGTCTGTTAGACCCATGTGGCGGAATGTCTCATAATATAGTATGTTAATCTGCTTCCTCCATCCATAAGCACCTTGGTGAACTTATAACCCCCACCGAGGGTCTACCACTAATGCTAGCTGGCGGGATTATCAACCGGGGTGGATGATCCTCTCTGCTCCACACGATAGGCTGCTCCGACCAGCGTAAGTAACATGGCAAGGCGGTTCAACAGAGTTCATTTGCTAAACTTGTGGAGTTTTCGGTCGCGCTTATCCAAGCTAGTCGTGAAAACATGATATTGCCCATTGTTCACTGCTTTGGTTGGCTCGATAACCCGATCTGCTGCTGCTGCTGATTATTCTCGTTGTTGTGACCGCCGATTGAGACTCGAACCAAGGCTCCATCATGACCCGCCCATGGAAACCGGATCTGAACCGCCACGACCCATGGTCATACCGAAAGCATTAGAGTTTTGAACTCCTGCATAATATAACAATCCTTCCAAAGGTGGGTAGCGGTGACTCCTTCGTCCGTGCTTTGGGCAGGGCTGATTCAATATATAATTCAAGCGGCTTGCATTAGGATTGGGAGCCCCATTACGATTTGCCGCTTTACCTCTGCGCCGCTGCCCTGTCTGTGCATTAGTATTGGCCACAAAGTCCATGTTGCCATCCGCTTTACGCTTGCCTCCATTTCCATGACCCGCCGATTTGTCTTTGTTGCCCTTGAGTTGCCATTCTTCTTTCCCTTCCTCGCTTCATCATCATCAACCGGGATCCTTGGTACTTGTCGAATCAGCATACTTCACTAAAGCGCCATGAGGGTTCCCATGTCATTCTGTAACCGCTTCATGCATCCCAATTTCAATTTTAAAGGCTCAAACCGGCAGTTGCCTTCCAGGGTTAAGATTGCAGAGTCAGCATTAATCCTGTCAGATGAGTGCAAAATCTCCGAAACACGGGGCACCCAACGGGTCGTTGATTCTCATTCCTCCTGGACACAAGTCGCTAGGTCTACTATGGACTTGGGCTGCTTACATGTATCCTTGAAATTCTGGATAAACCGGGCCCGTAACTGGGCCCATGAGCTGATAGAGTTGGGCGGTAGGCTCTTCAACCAAGTACGAGCCGTGCCTTCAAGCATCATGGTGAAATATTTTGCACACGCAGTCTCATCCACGTCTAGCATCTCCATGGTCATCTCATAACTTTCTACCCACGCTTCAGGGGACAAATCAGCGGTGTAATTTGGTACCTTGCGCGGACCCTTGAAATCTTTAGGTAGGCGCACATTGCGTAAAGCGGGGATTAAACAAGGCACTCCTAAAGCGATCGACTCTGGTCCGCGAAGGTGGTAGGGCGGACGGTGTAAGTTGACCCGCGTCATCTGCGGCTGTTAATTGGCCTCTCCTTCGCCGTGCGGGCCGGTCCACCACCTCCTGAGCATCGCGGATGCCACCCGCCGGGTTATTGCCACGGGCCGCTTCACGGTCCCGCGCATTGCTCGATATGGCCGGTTCATCCACGCGCCTGCTATAGCTCCGGCTTGGACGGGGCGTAGAATGAATCCGATCACGGTTGTATGAATATGCTTCCTGCTGAATCAGTGCAGTCCGGAGAAGCCTTAACCAGCGCGTCTCTACCGCTATGGGAGTCCCCTTCGACCGATAGCCTCAATCGGCGGCGGCTGCAACAAGGTTGTCCATAGGGTTAGAATAATGGCCTGGGGGCGTCTGAACCGGTGGAGGAACCACAATGTTCTGCTGAGGAGGCTCCATCAGGCGAGGTTGGACCGTCGCCCCTGGTCCTGGTGCCTCAATCCGGTTTGCTTCCCGGTGCTGCGGCGGATTACTGGGTCCAGCTCCCGGGGTCTGAAAGAGATTTCTGGGGTCAAACCCTAATGGCAGGCGTGATCTATACTTCCGCTTCAACACCTCTGCGCGCGCATTCGGTCAAGCATGAGTTTGTAGGCCTGGGCGTCCAAAGCGGCCCGCTCTGCAGCCATCCTGTCTTTTTCCGCTGCTAGATCCGCTTTGGCTTGCGCGATCTGTTCTTTCACTTTTGCGATCTCTGCATTATGGACCTCCTGATCTGCTGGATTGTCCTCTGCCATAAGCACAGCTAGTGCATCAAACAGATCTGATAGAACTTGAACTGGCGGGCGCTCAAGGCCTCCTGCCCCTGCCGCCGCTGCCGCTGCTGACCCGGAAAGCATCGCTGCGGCGGTCGAAGAGTGATTCCCGCCGTGTACCGCCATGAATATTCCAACCGGTTGATCGGCACAGGGGGTCCGGAATACTGTCGCCATCGGAACAGCCCCTAACCATATCATCTTGTAACTGGTACAACGATTCAGTCTCTCCTGTTGAGGACTCATCACCAGAATAGACGACGGTCTCACCACCGTGTTCTGATCCGTCCTCGCGCTCTCCTCCGTGGATGACTCCGACGAAGACACGCTTCACGGCCGGTTTAGCCTGGGTAGATCTCGCACGCTGAGCCATCTCGATGAGGTCGGTGCAGATGTCCGGCTCAGGTCCAGGCTCACCGATCTTGCCGATGAAGACGTGTATGCGACCAAAGGGGACCCGATACCCGTACTCGATCGAATCGGCCTCAGGACCCCATCCTGCATCGTCGATGTAGATCCGGCCACGACGACTTTTGTTCATCCGGCCCACAACATAGCCTTCGAGTCCCTTGAGCTTGCCCTCCAAGATCGTCAAACCATCGTGCGATAGCCCCACGGTGGGCGCCAACTGTCGTGGATTTGTCACGGCAGATGTCCTAGTGAAAGGACTTAGTCGTGGAGCCATCGCTACGAGTTTACTTGAAGGGGTTAAAGCGGACACAAAGACACGAGGGTTTTATACTAGTTCGCCCCTTCGATGAAGGTAAAAGCCTCGTCTAGTTGTGATGGAATTGATGTGGTCTCGATGGCTAGGGAGCAAACAAGCCGCCTAGGCTCGAGTTGTGGTTGTCGTCCTTGAACTGTCGCGAATCGTCCCCTTATATACACGGGTTACGCCCGTCGGTTCATAGAGTCCCAACCGGTTCATACTCGTATCCCAGTTGGTATCTCTCTATTCCTAACTTACAACACAAGTTATACATCAGGCCGGTTTACAGCTACAAGTTCTAAACCGACTACAGGCCTTGGGCCTTTATCTGCTTATACCACTAATGAAGTTAACCCGGCCCAGGCTGCCGGTTTACGCCTAGTGGTAATATCCCCAACACAAAGCTTTGTCAAGTTTGCACACATGATGTGGTGCATTTTTGTTCTCGAACCTAGGAGGTTGCTTCATGTACACTTCCTCTTCCAGAACACCATGCAAAAACGCGGTCTGAACGTCTAGTTGCCTGAGACTCCATCCCCTAGAGATAGCAATGGACAAAACAAGACGGATAGTAGCAGCCTTTACAACTGGACTGAAAGTATCCTCATAATTAATGCCATACCGTTTTTTGAATCCTTTTGCTACAAGTCTCGCCTTGTAACGATCAATGGTTCCATCGGATTTTCTCTTTATCCTAAATACCCACTTGCAATCAATGAGGTTTTTACCTTGCCGTGGAGGAACCAAGTGCCATGTATTGTTTCATTTCAAGGCTGAGTACTCTTCTCTCATTGCTTTCTTCCAGTTTTCATCGCTAAGTGCTTCTTCAAGTGCATGTGGCTCGCCTGGTTCACCTGTGGAACATACCATTCCAAACTTTGTCATGTGTTTATAATTTTTAGGTTGTATTACCCCTTGTTGAAGACGAGTGCGACGCGACGAAATTTGTTGTGGCGCAGAAGATCCCGGCTGAACTACAGGAGCTGATCCCGAGGCGGATTCAGGATTAGCCGCAGCAGCAGCGTTGGGATCCGCGCGGATCCTCGTGTGCCGCGGTACACCGAGAGCAACACGTGAAGAAACCGCTGCGGCACGAAGATCCTAGCGGAACCGACTCATCATGCGCCAATGATTGCGCTGGTTCCCCTAGCGCCGCACATGGGGCCCGCGGGTCGGACGGCGCGAGTCATGCCGCTTATAGCGAGCACGGTTGGGCGGGAAGCGCCGCCCGTGGGCTCGCTGTGGACCTGTGTAAGTCGGCGCGGGTTGGCGTCGTCTCCAGCCGCGTTGGGACGCGTGGCGTACGCGGGTCCACCCACTGGTGCACGGTCGGCCGCAGCGGGAGTAGCAGACGGCGCGGAGTCCGGAGAGGATCGGCCTGACAGATCTCTAGGCGGCGATCCCGAGGCAGATTCGGCTGCTAGGTCTGCGGGAACAAATCCCGAGGGAGATTTGCTCCCCCGATCCTGGCACATGAAATATGGCCCTGTTGGGCAGATTTCTTCACTATTTTCAGCTCCATTTTTTTCAGCATCGCCTCCTGCATCATCATACAACTCAGGCAAAGTGGTGAGAGGGTTAGTCATAGTAGGATCATTAGAGCTATACTCCCCTGGATTGAGGCCGGTTAGGGTAGGAGGAAAAAGTAGAATTTCTTTCCGAAGTAAAGCACCGGCATTTGGATGTAGATCAGCAAAGGGGAATTTTGTTTCGTCGAATACAACATCACGATATATGTATACTCGACCGATAGACACGTCTAGACACTTGACCCCCTTGTGTTGATTGTTATATCCAAGAAAAACACATTGTTTGGACCGAAACATTAATTTGCGAGAGTTGTATGGTCGGAGATTGGGCCAACAGGCGCATCCAAACACACGAAGTGATGTATAGTTGGGTTTGATCTGGAGAAGCCGTTCGGTAGGTGTTTCATTATTGATCACTCGACTAGGAAGCATGTTGATGATGTGAACAGTCGTGAGGAAAGTTTCGTCCCAAAATTTTAGGGGCATGGAAGCACCGGCAAGGAGGGCCAAACCGACCTCTACTATGTGCCTATGCTTGCGCTCGGCAGAGCCGTTTTGTTGGTGAGCGTGAGGACATGATACATGGTGAGATATGCCAAGGGTTTGAAAGAACGAATTGAGCTTCTCATATTCCCCCCCCCCCCAGTCGGATTGGACAGCAACAATTTTGCTATCAAATTTACGTTCTACAAGTGCTTCAAAATTTTTGAACACTTGGAAAACGTCAGATCTTTTCTTGAGGAGATAAATCCAAGAAAATTTGCTATAGTCATCAATGAAGCTAACATATTATGTGTGTCTACCTACTGAGGCGGGGGCAGGCCCCCAAACATCAGAGAAAATTAATTGCAAAGGTTGAGTAGAAACACTGGTAGAAATGGGATAAGGTAATTGATGACATTTTGCTCTTCGGCAAGAATCACAGATAGTTTCACTATGTCGCTCACCAACAAACGGGAGCTTATTTTTCCTAAGCAAGCGTTCAACTAAAGAAAAAGATGCATGTCCTAAACGATCGTGCCATCATGTGGAGGAAAGCTTGATAGCACCACAAGCTTGTTTATTTGATCTTCTAAACTCCGGAATCAACGGGTAAAGCCCTCGAACACATCTACCGCGGTAGAGTACCTTCCTCGTGGCCTGATCCTTGATCAAAAATAAGAAAGGATGAAATTCAATGAACACATGATTATCAATAGTGATACGATGAACGGAGAGAAGATTTTTGTTGGCACTAGGAACATGCAGGATTTTTCTAAGGTGAATTTTATGGAAGGTGCGATAATGTAATGACCTATATGACCTATCCTCATACCTGCACCACTTGTCGTGTGTATCTGATCCTTCCCATGGTATTTCTCACGGAGGGTTACCTTCTCGAGTTCGCCCGTGAGGTGGTTTGTGGCACCACTATCGAGATACCAGTTGGTATCCACACCATAGGACCCGTCGGCGGCGGCAGCAACTTTGTCTTCTTCATCCGAGGAAGCTTCATCTTCATCAAAGCGATACCAGAAATCCTTGGCTGAGTGGCCATGCTTGCCGCAGATTTGACAGCGTACAGCATCGGGTCGTGACCGTCCCGAGCCGCCACTGCCGCTGCCGCCCCCGCCACGGCGACCCTTGTTGTTGTTGAAGTTAGGGCGTCCACCACGGGAGCCGGAGGTGCTGGAGCCACCACCACCTTGCTTGCCCTTGTGTCGGGGAGGACCATGGGAACGGGATGAGTACCCGCCGCGCCCGCGGGTGGCCGTGTTTGCCGAAGACTTGAAGCCGCTGCCGGTGCTATGGAACTGCACGACACGCCGATCAAAATTGCTCAGCATGGCGTACAGCTCATCGAGGGAGACCGGCATGACACGGGCGTCGAGAGCAGAGACAAGGGGTTGGTAGTCCATGTCCAGCCCGTGCAGCAGATAGGAGATCAGCTCATCATCTTGGATGGGCTTGCCGGCCGCGGCGAGTTCATCAGTCAGTCCGCGCATAGAAGCATAGTACGCAGCAACAGATTGGTTGCCCTTCTGCATTGATCAAAGCAGTGCGAATGTTGTTAACACGACTCAAAGATTGAGAGGAAAACATGCCTGCGAGCGCCGCCCAGAGAGCGTGCGCGGTGGTGATCGCGGTCACCGTGATCAGCACTTCCTTAGAGATATTGCTGAGGAGGTAGCCGAGCACTTGTTGGTCCTCCCTCACCCAGATGGGATGGAGAGGGTTCAGCTCGGTCGTCTCCTTGCCTTCCTTGTCCTTCGTGACGAGGAGGCGGGCGGGCTTCGGCATGGTTCCATCGACATACCCGAAGAGCCCGGCTCCCCTCAGGTGCGGCGTAACTTGCATTCGCCATAGGACGTAGTTCGTCCGGGAGAGCTTCTCCGTGACTTGGCCGCTGAGATTGGATTGAGCGGCGCTGGAGGAAGACATGGCTTGGCACTAGATGGCAGCAAGGGTTTTGGAAGAGGAGGCTCTGATTACCATGTGCGAATAGGCGAAAGCGTCTTACCCTCGGTGTGAGGGGGCGCGTTGCATGTTATAGGTGCAGGGGCGCACCTCCCTGGCAAGATAGCGCATACAAGTTTGTTGGAGAAGATTACAACTTGGGGAGGAAGAGAAAGAGAGATAAGAGGTTTACAAGATATTGAACTACTTGTCTAACAACCTAGTCTATCTCTGGACAACTCCTTGTCGCCAAGTCTTGGACTCCAACGTGACAAAGAATATGTGTTTGACAGACCGGAGAGGCGTCTCGGTCATGTCAGATGTCTCCAACCCGTGAGGGTCTACACACTTAAGGTTCAAGGACGCTAGGGTTGTAGAGATATGAATATGCAGTAACCCGAAAGTTGTTTGGAGTCCTGAATGAGATCCCGGACATCACGAGGAGTTCCAGAATGGTCCGGAGGTGAAGAATTATATATAGGAAGTGCAGTTTCGGCCATCGGGAAAGTTTCGGGGGTCACCGGTATTGTACCGAGACCACCGGAAGGGTCCCGGGGGTCCACCGGGTGGAGCCACCTATCCCGGAGGGCCTCGTGGGCTGAAGTGGGGAGGGGAACCAGCCCCTAGTGGGCTGGTGCGCCCCCCCTTGGGCCCCCCCTGCGCCTAGGGTTGGAAACCCTAGGGTGGGGGGGCGCCTCCACTTGCCTTGGGGGCAAGCCTCCTCCCTGGCCGCCGCCCCCCCTTGGAGATCCCATCTCCAGGGCCAGCGCCCCCCCCTTGGGGACCCTATATAAAGAGGGGGGAGGGAGGACAGCCGCACCCTTGCACTTGGCGCCTCCCTCCCCCCTTGCTACACCTCTCCCTCCCGCAGACGCTTGGCGAAGCCCTGCCGGGATCCTGCTGATCCACCACCACGCCGTCGTCTTCTTGGATCTTCATCAACCTCTTCTTCCCCTTGCTGGATCAAGAAGGAGGATACGCCACGCTGACCGTCGTGTGTTGAACGCGGAGGTGCCGTCCGCTCGGCGCTAGGATCTCCGGTGATTTGGATCACGACGAGTCGACTCCTTCAACCCCGCTCTCTTGAACGCTTCCGCTCGCGATCTACAAGGGTATGTAGATGCACTCCTCTCTCTCGTTGCTGGATGAACTCCTAGATTGATCTTGGTGAACGTAGGAAAAATTTTATTTTATGCAACATTCTCCAACAGTGGCACCATGAACTAGGTCTATGCGTAGTTCTCTTTGCACGAGTAGAACACAATTTGTTGTGGGCGTACATGTTGTTAACTTTCTTTCCACTACTAGTCTTATTTTGCTTTAGCAGTATTGTGGGATGAAGCGGCCCGGACCGACCTTACACGTACGCTTACGTGAGACAGGTTCCACCGACTGACATGCACTAGTTGCATAAGGTGGCTAGCGGGTGTCTGTCTCTCCCACTTTAGTTGGAGCGGATTCGATGAAAAGGGTCCTTAAGAAGGGTAAATAGAAGTTGGCAAATCACGTTGTGGCTTTAACGTAGGTAAGAAAACGTTCTTGCTAGATCACCTATAGAAGCCACGTAAAAACTTGCAACAACAATTAGAGGACGTCGAACTTGTTTTTGCAGCAAGTGTTTTGTGATGTGATATGGCCAAAGGATGTGATGAATGATATATGTGATGTATGAGATGATCATGTTCTTGTAATAGGAATCATGACTTGCATGTCGATGAGTATGACAACCTCCAGGAGCCATAGGAGTTGTCTTTATTTTTTGTATGACCTGCGTGTCATTGAAGAACGCCATGTAAATTACTTTACTTTATTGCTAAATGCGTTAGCCATAGAAGTAGAAGTAGTTGTTGGCGTGACAACTTCATGAAGACACGATGATGGAGATCATGGTGTCATGCCAGTGACGAAGATGATCATGGCGCCCCAAAGATGGAGATCAAAGGAGCAATATGATATTGGCCATATCATGTCACTATTTGATTGCATGTGATGTTTATCATGTTTTACATCTTATTTGCTTAGAACGACGGTAGCTAAAATAAGATGATCCCTCGAAATAATTTCAAGAAAAGTGTTCCCCCTAACTGCGCACCATTGCGAAGGTTCGTTGTTTCGAAGCACCACGTGATGATCGGGTGTGATAGATCCTAATGTTCGAATACAATAGGTGTAAGCTAGATTTACACACGCAGTACACTTAGGTTGACTTGACGAGCCTAGAAAGTACAGACATGGCCTCGGAACACGGAAGACCGAAAGGTCGAACATGAGTCGTATAGAAGATACGATCAACATGAAGATGTTCACCGATGATGACTAGTCCGTCTCACGTGATGATCGGACACGGCCTAGTTGACTCGGATCATGGATCACTTAGATGACTAGAGGGATGTCCATCTGAGTGGGAGTTCATTATTTGATTAGATGAACTTAATTATCATGAACTTAGTCTGAAATCATTGCAATATGTCTTGTAGATAAATTGGCCCACGCTAATGTTGCCCTCAACTTCAATGCGTTCCTAGAGAAAACCAAACTGAAAGACGATGGCAGCAACTATACGGACTGGGTCCGGAACTTGAGGATCATCCTCATAGCTGCCAAGAAAGCATATGTCCTAGATGCATTGCTAGGTGAAGCACCCGTTTTCCCAGCAACTCAAGACGTTATGAACGCCTGGCAGTCGCGTAGTGATGATTACTCCCTTGTTCAGTACGGCATGCTTAACAGCTTAGAACCGGGGCTCCAAAAGCGTTTTGAGCAGCACAGAGCATATGAGATGTTCCAAGAGCTGAAAATGGTTTTCCAAGCTCATGCCCGGGTCGAGAGATATGAAGTCTCCGACAAGTTCTACAGTTGTAAGATGGAGGAGAATGGTCCTATCAGCGAGCACATACTCAAAATGTCTGGGTTGCACAACCGCTTATCTCAACTGGGAGTTAATCTCCCAGATGACGCGGTGGTCGACAGAATCCTCCAGTCACTCCCACCAAGCTACAAGAACTTTGTGATGAACTTCAATATGCAGGGGATGGAAAAGACCATTCCTGAGGTATATTCAATGCTGAAATCGGCGAAGGTAGAGACCAAAAAGGAACATCAAGTGTTGATGGTGAATAAAACCACTAAGTTCAAGAAAGGCAAGGGTAAGAATAACTTCAAGAAGGACGGCAAGGGAGTTTCCGCGCCTGGTAAGCCACTTGCCGAGAAGAAGTCAAGCAATGGACCCAAGCCTGAAACTGAGTGCTTTTATTGCAAGGGAAGCGGACACTGGAAGCGGAACTGCCCGAAGTACTTAGCGGACAAGAAGGCTGGCAAAACCAAAGGTATATGTGATATACATGTAATTGATGTGTACCTTACCAGTGCTCGTAGTAGCTCCTGGGTATTTGATACCGGTGCGGTTGCTCACATTTGTAACTCAAAGCAGGAGCTGCGGAATAAGCGGAGACTGGCGAAGGACTAGGTGACGATGCGCGTCGGGAATGGTTCCAAGGTCGATGTGATCGCCGTTGGCATGCTACCTCTACATTTACCTACGGGATTATTTTTAAACCTCAATAATTGTAATTTAGTACCAGCTTTGAGCATGAACATTGTATCAGGATCTCGTTTAATTCGAGATGGCTACTCATTTAAATCCGAGAATAATGGTTTTCTATTTATATGAGTGATATGTTTTATGGTCATGCCCCGCTCGTGAATGGTTTATTCTTAATGAATCTCGAGCGTAATGTTACACATATTCATAGTGTGAATACCAAAAGATGTAAAGTTGATAACGGTAGTCCCACATACTTGTGGCACTGCCGCCTTGGTCACATTGGTGTCAAGCGCATGAAGAAGCTCCATGCTGATGGACTTTTGGAGTCTCTAGATTATGAATCGTTTGACACATGCGAACCATGCCTCATGGGCAAAATGACCAAGACTCCGTTCTCCGGAACAATGGAGCGAGCAACCAACTTATTGGAAATCATACATACTGATGTGTGCGGTCCAATGAGCGTTGAGGCTCGCAGAGGATATCGTTATGTTCTCACTCTCACTGATGACTTAAGTAGATATGGGTATGTATACTTGATGAAACACAAGTTTGAGACCTTTGAAAAGTTCAAGGAATTTCAGAATGAGGTAGAGAATCAACGTGACCGAAAGATAAAGTTCTTATGATCAGATCGTGGAGGAGAATATTTAAGTCATGAATTTGGTACGCACTTAAGGAAATGTGGAATCATTTCACAACTCACGCCGCCTGGAACACCTCAGCGAAATGGTGTGTCCGAACGTCGTAATCGCACTCTATTGGATATGGTGCGATCTATGATGTCACTTAATGATTTACCGCTATCATTTTGGGGATACGCTCTAGAGACAGCTACATTCACTTTAAATAGGGCACCGTCTAAATCCGTTGAGACGACACTGTATGAATTATGGTTTGGGAAGAAACCTAAGCTATCGTTTCTAAAAGTTTGGGGATGCGATGCTTATGTCAAGAAACTTCAACCTGAGAAGCTCGAACCCAAGTCGGAAAAATGCGTCTTCATAGGATACCCTAAGGAAACCATTGGGTATACCTTCTACTTAAGATCCGAGGGCAAGATCTTTGTTGCCAAGAACGGGTCCTTTACGGAGAAAGAGTTTCTCTCAAAAGAATTAAGTGGGAGGAAAGTGGAACTTGATGAAGTACGCCTCTTGAACCGTAAGTAGCGCAGCTCAGAAGATGTTCTGTGGTGCCCGCACCAACAAGAGAGGAGGTTAATGATGATGATCAAGATACTTGGATCAAGCTCCTCTTGAACTTCAAGGTCCACAGGACACGCTCCGCACTGAGTGGTACGGCAACCCTGTCTTAGAAATCATGTTGTTAGACAACGGTGAACCTTCGAACTATGAAGAAGCGAGGGCGGGCCCAGATTCCAACAAATGGCTTGAAGCCATGCAATCCGAGATAGGATCCATGTATGAAAACAAAGTGTGGACTTTGACAGACTTGCCCGATGATCGGCGAGCAATAGAAAACAAATGGATCTTTAAGAAGAAGACGGACGCGGATGGTAATGTTACCATATATAAAGCTGGACTTGTCGCTAAGGGTTATCGACAAGTTCAAGGGATTGACTACGATGAGACATTCTCTCCTGTAGCAAAGCTGAAGTCCGTCCGAATCATGTTAGCAATTGCCGCATACTATGATTATGAGATATGGCAAATGGACATCAAAACGGCATTCCTTAACGGTCACCTTAAGGAAGAACTGTATATGATGCAGCCGGAAGGTTTTGTCGACCCTAAGAATGCTAACAAGGTATGCAAGCTCCAGCGCTGCATCTATGGGCTGGTGCAAGCATCTCGGAGTTGGAACATTCGCTTTAATGAGATGATTAAAGTGTTTGGGTTTATGCAGACTTATGGAGAAGCCTGCGTTTACAAGAAAGTGAGTGGGAGCTCTGTAGCATTTCTCATATTATATGTGGATGACATACTTTTGATGGGAAATGATATAGAACTTTTGGACAGCATAAAGGCCTACTTGAATAAGTGTTTTTCAATGAAGGACCTTGGAGAAGCTACTTACATATTAGGCATCAAAATCTATAGAGATAGATCAAGACGCCTCATAGGTCTTTCACAAAGCACATACCTTGATAAGATATTGAAGAAGTTCAATATGGATCAGTCCAAGAAGGGGTTCTTGCCTGTGTTGCAAGGTGTGAAATTGAGCTCGGATCAATGCCCGACCACGGAAGAAGATAGAGAAAAGATGAGTGTCGTCCCCTATGCCTCAGCCATAGGGTCTATCATGTATGTCATGACCTGTACCAGACCTGATATAAACCTTGACGTAAGTTTGGTAGGAAGGTACCAAAGTAATTCCGCCATGGAACACTGGGTAGCGGTCAAGAACATCCTTAAGTACCTGAAAAGTACGAAGGACATGTTTCTTGTATATGGAGGTGATGAAGAGCTCGTCTAAAGGGTTACGTCGACGCTAGCTTCGACACAGATCTGGATGACTCTAAGTCACAAACCGGATACGTGTATATTTTGAATGGTGGGGCAGTAAGCTGGTGCAGTTGCAAGCAGAGCGTTGTGGCGGGATCTACATGTGAAGCGAAGTACATGGCAGACTCGGAGGCAGCGCATGAAGCAATCTGGGTGAAGGAGTTCATCACCGACCTAGGAGTCATACCCAATGCGTCGGGGCCGATCACAATCTTCTGTGACAACACTAGAGCTATTGCACTTGCCAAGGAGCCCAGGTTTCACAAGAAGACCAGGCACATCAAGCGTTGCTTCAACTCCATCCGTGAAAATGTTCAAGATGGAGACATAGATATTTGTAAAGTACATACGGACCTGAATGTAGCAGATCCGTTGACTAAACCTCTCCCTAGGGCAAAACATGATCAACACCAGGACGCAATGGGTGTTCGATACATCACAATGTAACTAGATTATTGACTCTAGTGGAAGTGGGAGACTGTAGGAAATATGCCCTAGAGGCAATAATAAAATGGTTATTATTATATTTCTTTGTTCATGATAATTGTCTATTGTTCATGCTATAATTGTATTATCCATAAATCGTAATACATGTGTGAATACATAGACCACAACAAGTCCCTAGTGAGCCTCTAGTTGACTAGCTCCTTGATCAACAGATAGTCATGGTTTCCTGACTATGGACATTGGATGTCATTGATAACGGGATCACATCATTAGGATAATGATGTGATGGACAAGACCCAATCGTAAGCATAGCACAAAGATCATGTAGTTCGTTTCGCTAGAGCTTTTCCAAATGTCAAGTATCATTTCCTTAGACCATGAGATTGTGCAACTCCCGGATACCGTAGGAGTGCTTTGGGTGTGCCAAACGACACAACGTAACTGGGTGACTATAAAGGTGCACTATGGGTATCTCCGAAAGTGTCTGTTGGGTTGGCACGAATCGAGACTGGGATTTGTCACTCCGTATGACGAAGAGGTATCTCTGGGCCCACTCGGTAATGCATCATCAAATGAGCTCAATGTGACCAAGTCTCTGGTCACGGGATCATGCATTACGGTACGAGTAAAGTGACTTGACAGTAACGAGACTGAACGAGGTATTGGGATACCGATGATCGAGTCTCGGGCAAGTAACGTACCAATTGACAAAGGGAATTGTATACGGGATTGATTGAATCCTCGACATCGTGGTTCATCCGATGAGATCATCGAGGAGCATGTGGGAGCCAACATGGGTATCCAGATCTCGCTGTTGGTTATTGACCGGAGAGGTGTCTCGGTCATGTCTGCATGTCTCCCGAACCCGTAGGGTCTACACACTTAAGGTTCAGTGACGCTAGGGTTGTAGAGATATGAAAATGTAGTAACCTGAAAGTTGTTCGGAGTCCCGGATGAGATCCCGGACGTCACGAGGAGTTCTGGAATGGTCCGGAGGTGAAGAATTATATATAGGAAGTGCAGTTTCGGCCATCGGGAAAGTTTCGGGGGTCACCGGTATTGTACCGGGACCACCGGAAGGGTCCTGGGGGTCCACCGAGTGGGTCCACCTATCCCGGAGGGCCCCGTGGGCTGAAGTGGGGAGGGGAACCAGCCCCTGGTGGGCTGGTGCCCCCCCCCCTTGGGCCCCCCTGCGCCTAGGGTTGGAAACCCTAGGGTAGGGGGCGCCTCCAATTGCCTTGGGGGGGGGGGCAAGCCTCCCCTCTGGCCGCTGCCCCCCCTTGGAGATTCCATCTCGGGGCCGTTCCCCTCCTTGGGGACCTCAGATAAAGAGGGGGACGGAGGCAGCCACACCCTTGCACTTGGCGCCTCCCTTCCCCTTGCTACACCTCTCCTCCCGCAGACGCTATGCGAAGCCTGCTGGGATCCTCACTGCATCCACCACCACGCCGTCGTGCTGTTGGATCTTCATCAACCTCTCCTTCCCCCTTGCTGGATCAAGAAGGAGGAGACGTCACGCTGACCGTACGTGTGTTGAACGCGGAGGTGCCATCCGTTCGGCGCTAGGATCTCCGGTGATTTGGATCACGACGAGTACGACTCCCTCAACCCCGTTCTCTTGAACGCTTCCGCTCGCGATCTACAAGGGTATGTAGATGCACTCCTCTCTCTCGTTGCTGGATGAACTCCTAGATTGATCTTGGTGAACGTAGGAAAATTTTTATTTTATGCAACGTTCTCCAACAAAATAGACCCGGGAGCCATAGGTTTCACTAGAGGCTTCTCTCTTGAAGAAAACATACGGTGGCTAAACAAATATTGTTGAGCAATTGATAGAAAAGCACAAAGTTATGACGATCTATAAGGCAATGATCATGAATATAGGCATCAGGTCCCTGACAAGTAGACCGAAGCGACTCTGCATCTACTACTATTACTCCACACATCGACCGACTCCTGCCTGCATCTAGAGTATTTAAGTTTCATAAGAACATAGTAACACCTTAGGCAAGATGACATGATATAGAGGGATAAACTCAAGCAATATGATATAAACCCCAACTTTTTATCCTTAATGGAAACAATACAATACGTGCCTCGCTACCCCTACTTTCACTAGATGAGGACACCGCAAGATTGAACCCAGCACAAATCACCTCTCTCATTGCAAGAAAAACTAATCTAGTATGCCAAACCAAATCGATAGATCGGAGAGAAATACTAAGCTATATCAATCATGCATAAAAGAGTTCAGAGAAGACTCAAATAATATTCATAGATAATCTGATCATAAATTCACAATTCATCGGATCTCAACAAACACACCGCAAAAGAAGATTACATCGAATAAATCTCCAAGAACATCAAGGAGAACATTGTATTCAAGGTCAAAGAGAGAGAAGAAGTCATCTAGCTACTAGCCATGCACCATTAGTTCTGTGGTAAACTACTCACGCATTATCGGAAGGGCAACAAGGTTGGTGTAGAGACCCTCCGTATTCGAATGCCCCTCCGGCGGGGTGCCGAAAAAGGCTCCAAGATGGGATCTCACGAGAACAGAGGCTTGCGGTGGCGGAAAAGTATTTTTGGTGTGCCCTCTGACGTAGGTGGGTATTTGAGAATTTATAGTGGTGGGTTATGGTTGGAAGGTCTCCGAGGGGCCCACAAACCTAGGGGCACCCCTCCCCCCTAGGGCTTGTGGACTCCTCATAGGTCTTCTGGCTTCCTACCGAAGCTTCCTAGGTTTCTTCTGGTCCAACAAAAATCATTGTAAAGTTTTATTCCGTTTGGAATCCGTTTGATATTGATTTTCTTTAAAAGCCAAAAACAAGGAAAAAATAGCAACTGGCATTGGGCACTAGATTAATAAGTTAGTCCCAAAAATATTATAAAATCGCATATTAATGCATATAAAACATCCAAAACAGATAATATAATAGCATGGAACAATCAAAAATTATAGATACGTTCGAGACGTATCATTCCCCTTGTGTCGAATCAATAAATTTGGGTTAAATACTATACCCTCAAAAACTATTGCGATTCCCTATACTTGTGGGTTATGTTGGTTTCTCGGCCGGCAAGTCTGCTTAATGGCGGCACATGTATGGACGGGTATTGAACGGGTGTGGTACATACCCGTCTTGTCCCGTACAACAAACGCCGCTCCGGCATTGAACAGGCGCAGACACCGGGTATGTGTCACGGGCGTCTCCCTCGATGGCAGGACACTTCAATGTCGACGCCTGAGGGAGTCCTGGACTAGGGGGTGTCCGGATAGCCGAACTATCATCATCGGACGGACTCCAAGACTATGAAGATACAAGATTGAAGACTTCATCCCGTGTCCGGATGGGACTTTCCTTGGCGTGGAAGGCAAGCTTGGCGATACGGATATGTAGATCTCCTACCATTGTAACCGACTCTGTGTAACCCTAGCCCTCTCTGGTGTCTATATAAAACGGAGGGTTTTAGTCCATAGGACACAACAACAATCATACCATAGGCTAGCTTCTAGGGTTTAGCCTCCTTGATCTCATGGTAGATCCACTCTTGTGCTACCCATATCATCAATATCAATCAAGCAGGAGTAGGGTTTTACCTCCATCGAGAGGGCCCCAACACAGGTAAAACATCGTGTCCCTTGTCTCCTGTTACCATCCGCCTAGACGCACAGATTCGGGACCCCCTACCGAGATCCGCCGGTTTTGACACCGACATTGGTGCTTTCATTGAGAGTTCCTCGTGTCGCCACCGATAGGCTTGATGGCTCCTTCGATCATCAACAATGACGCGTCCAGGTGAGACTTTTCTCCCGGACAGATCTTCAGATTCGGCGGCTTTGCATCGCGGGCCAATTCGCTGGCCATCCGGAGCAGATTGAAAGCTACGCCTCGCCATCGGTCGATTTGGAAGTCTGAACTTCACGATCGACATCCGCGGAGACTTGATCTTCGATGGATTCGAGCCACAGCCGAGCGCGCCGCACTGTCTCGATGGGCATGATTTAGCTCTGCTGCCGGACAGTGCCCTGGAGGCCGCACACAAGTCCGCTCCGACCCTTAATTTGAAGCCGACTGCGCAGATCGAGGATGAATGGTTAGACACCGCCTCGGGGGCTGCGACCTCTATGGCAATGGAGCCGAATATTGACCTTGTCCCTTGTGAAGCTCGTGACTCCGAGGTGCCGGACTCCTTGCCGGACTCCGAACCTCCCGCGCCCCCTCCAATCGAATCCGACTGGGCGCCGATCATGGAGTTCACCGCTGCGGACATCTTTCAACACTCACCTTTTGGCGACATCCTGAATTCGCTAAAATATCTCTCGTTATCAGGAGAGCCCTGGCCGGACTGCGGTCAGGACGGTTGGGATGCGGATGACGAAGAAATTCAAACCCCACCCACCACCCACTTTGTAGCCACTGTCGACGATCTAACCGACATGCTAGACTACGACTCCGAAGACATCGACGGTATGGACGACGATGCCGGAGACGACCAAGAACCACCGCCTACGGGGCACTGGAAGACCACCTCATCATATGACATATACATGGTGGACATCCCAAAGGATGGGAATGGCGAGGAAACAGCGGAGGAAGACCCCTCCAAGAAACAGCCTAAGCGCCGGCGTCAGCGGCGCCGCTCTAAATCCCGCCACAGCAAGAATGGAGATTCCGGCACCGGAGATAATAACACCCTGCATAAAGTCTCAAGACAACCCTCCAAAGAAGATTCAGCACAGGAGGACGGAGAAACCAGCCCTCATGAGAGAGCGGCAGACGAAGAGGTAGAGGATGATAATTACATGCCTCCCTCTGGAGACGCGGCAAGCCTTGACGACAACGAATTCATCGTGCCTGAGGATCCCGTCGAACAAGAGCGTTTTAAACACAGGCTTATGGCCATGGCAAACAGCCTCAAGAAAAAGTAGCAACAACTTAGAGCTGATCAAGATCTGCTAGCCGACAGATGGACTGAGGTCCTTGCAGCTGAAGAGCATGAACTCGAACGCCCCTCCAAAAGCTACCCCAAACGCAATCTGCTCCCCCGATTAGAGGAGGAGGCATATAAACCTACATCACCAGCGCACAGAGAGGCCTCTAGGCCCTCCACTAGAACCGTACCCCGGCACCGCTCGAAAAGTACGAAGCCACGGGGGAATGCGCCGGACTTGCGAGACATATTGGAGGATAAGGCAAGACAATCAAGATCGATCTACGGATCGCGTGGGCACCCCACGATGCGCGACGACGACCGTCGCGCCGGATACAGCAACTCCGGCCAGGCCGAACACAGTAGACAAAGCTTGCTCGAGCTACGTCGTGATATAGCCCAATATAGAGGTGCCGCACACCCACTATGCTTCACAGATGAAGTAATGGATCATCAAATCCCCGAAGGGTTCAAACCCGTGAATATTGAATCCTATGATGGCACAACAGACCCCGCGGTTTGGATGGAAGACTATCTCCTTCATATCCACATGGCCCGCGGCGATAATCTTCACACCATCAAACTCAAGCTTAAAGGACCAGCTCGGCATTGGCTTAACAGCTTGCCAGCAGAATCAATTGGGTGTTGGGAGGACCTGGAAGCCGCATTTCTTGATAACTTCCAGGGCACGTATGTGCGACCACCAAACACCGATGACCTAAGCCACATAATTCAGCAACCAGACGAATCGGCCAGACAGTTCTGGACACGGTTCTTAACAAAGAAAAATCAAATCATCGACTGTCCAGATGCCGAGGCCCTCGCAGCCTTCAAACATAACATCCGCGACGAGTGGCTTGCCCGGCACCTAGGACAGGAAAAGCCGAAATCCATGGCAGCCCTCACATCACTCATGACCCGCTTCTGCGCGGGAGAGGACAGCTGGCTAGCCCAAAGTAACATCCCCAACACAAAGCTTTGTCAAGTTTGCACATATGATGTGGTGCATTTTTGTTCTCGAACCTAGGAGGTTGCTTCATGTACACTTCCTCTTCCAGAACACCATGCAAAAACGCGGTCTGAACGTCTAGTTGCCTGAGACTCCATCCCCTAGAGATAGCAATGGACAAAACAAGACGGATAGTAGCAGCCTTTACAACTGGACTGAAAGTATCCTCATAATTAATGCCATACCGTTTTTTGAATCCTTTTGCTACAAGTCTCGCCTTGTAACGATCAATGGTTCCATCGGATTTTCTCTTTATCCTAAATACCCACTTGCAATCAATGAGGTTTTTACCTTGCCGTGGAGGAACCAAGTGCCATGTATTGTTTCATTTCAAGGCTGAGTACTCTTCTCTCATTGCTTTCTTCCGCCATCGCTAAGTGCTTCTTCAAGTGCATGTGGCTCGCCTGGTTCACCTGTGGAACATACCATTCCAAACTTTGTCATGTGTTTATAATTTTTAGGTTGTATTACCCCTTGTTGAAGACGAGTGCGACGCGACGAAATTTGTTGTGGCGCAGAAGATCCCGGCTGAACTGCAGGAGCTGATCCCGAGGCGGATTCAGGATTAGCCGCAGCAGCCGCGTTGGGATCCAGCGCCGGATCCTCTGTGTGCCGCGGTACACCAGGAGAAGCACGTGAAGAAACCGCCTGCGGCACAGAAGATCCTAGCGGAACCGACTCATCATGCGCCAACGATTGCGCTGGTTCCCCGGCGCCAGACGTGGGGCCCGCGTGGGTCGGACGGCGCAGGTCATGCCGCTTGTAGCAGACGGGTTGGACGGGGAAACGCCCGCCCGTGGGCTCGCCTGTGGACCCAGGTGAGCGCGGCGCGGGGTTGGCGTCGCCTCCAGCCGCGTTGGGACGCGTGGCGTACGCGGGTCCACCCACTGGTGCGCGGTCGGCCGCAGCGGGAGCAGCAGACGGCGTGGAGTCTGGAGAGGATCGGCCTGACAGATCTCCAGGCGGCGATCCCGAGGCAGATTCGGCTGCCAGGTCTGCGGGAACGAATCCCGAGGGAGATTTGCTCCCCCGATCCTGGCACATGAAATATGGCCCTGTTGGGCAGATTTCTTCACTATTTTCAGCTCCGTTTTTTTCAGCATCGCCTCCTGCATCATCATACAACTCAGGCAAAGTGGTGAGAGGGTTAGTCATAGTAGGATCATTAGAGCTATACTCCCCTGGATTGAGGCCGGTTAGGGTAGGAGGAAGAAGTTGAATTTCTTTCCGAAGTAAAGCACCGGCATTTGGATGTAGATCAGCAAAGGGGAATTTTGTTTCGTCGAATACAACATCACGAGATATGTATACTCGACCGGTAGACACGTCTAGACACTTGACCCCCTTGTGTTGATTGCTATATCCAAGAAAAACACATTGTTTGGACCGAAACATTAATTTGCGAGAGTTGTATGGTCGGAGATTGGGCCAACAGGCGCATCCAAACACACGAAGTGATGTATAGTTGGGTTTGATCTGGAGAAGCCATTCGGTAGGTGTTTCATTATTGATCACTCGACTAGGAAGCATGTTGATGATGTGAACAGTCGTGAGGAAAGCTTCGTCCCAAAATTTTAGGGGCATGGAAGCACCGGCAAGGAGGGCCAAACCGACCTCTACTATGTGCCTATGCTTGCACTCGGCAGAGCCGTTTTGTTGGTGAGCGTGAGGACATGATACATGGTGAGATATGCCAAGGGTTTGAAAGAACGAATTGAGCTTCTCATATTCCCCCCCCCCAGTCGGATTGGACACCAACAATTTTTCTATCAAACTTACGTTCTACAAGTGCTTCAAAAAATTTGAACACTTGAAAAACGTCAGATCTTTTCTTGAGGAGATAAATCCAAGAAAATTTGCTATAGTCATCAATGAAGCTAACATATTATGTGTGTCTACCCACTGAGGCGGGGGCAGGCCCCCAAACATCAGAGAAAATTAATTGCAAAGGTTGAGTAGAAACACTGGTAGATATGGGATAAGGTAATTGATGACATTTTGCTCTTTGGCAAGAATCACAGATAGTTTCACTATGTCGCTCACCAACAAAGGGGAGCTTATTTTTCCAAAGCAAGCGTTCAACTAAAGAAAAAGATGCATGTCCTAAACGATCGTGCCATCGTGTGGAGGAAAGCTTGATAGCACCACAAGCTTGTTTATTTGATCTTCTAAACTCCGGAATCAACGGGTAAAGCCCTCGAACACATCTACCACGGTAGAGTACCTTCCTCGTGGCCTGATCCTTGATCAAAAATAATAAAGGATGAAATTCAATGAACACATGATTATCAATAGTGATATGATGAACGGAGAGAAGATTTTTGTTGGCACTAGGAACATGCAGGATTTTTCTAAGGTGAATTTTGCGGGAAGGGGTGCGTATAACAGAATGACCTATATGACCTATCCTCATACCTGCACCACTTGTCGTGTGTATCTGATCCTTCCCATGGTATTTCTCACGGAGGGTTACCTTCTCGAGTTCGCCCGTGAGGTGGTTTGTGGCACCACTGTCGAGATACCAGTTGGTATCCACACCATAGGACCCATCGGCGGCGGCAGCAACTTTGTCTTCTTCATCCGAGGAAGCTTCATCTTCATCAAAGCGATACCAGCAATCCTTGGCTGAGTGGCCAAGCTTGCCGCAGATTTGACAGCGTACAGCATCGGGTCGTGACCGTCCCGAGCCGCCACTGCCGCTGCCGCCCCCGCCACGGCGACCCTTGTTGTTGTTGAAGTTAGGGCGTCCACCACGGGAGCCGGAGGTGCTGGAGCCACCACCACCTTGCTTGCCCTTGTGTCGGGGAGGACCACGGGAACGGGATGAGTACCCGCCGCGCCCGCGGGTGGCCGTGTTTGCCGAAGACTTGAAGCGGCTTGTCGGTGCTATGGAATCGCGACACACGCCGATCAAAATTGCTCAAAGATGGCGTACATAGCTCATCGAGGAGACCGGCATGACACGGGCGTCGAGAGCAGAGACAAGGGGTTGGTAGTCCATGTCCAGCCCGTGCAGCAGATAGGAGATCAGCTCATCATCTTGGATGGGCTTGCCGGCCGCGGCGAGTTCATCGGTCAGTCCGCGCATAGAAGCATAGTACGTAGCAACAGATTGGTTGCCCTTCTGTGCATTGATCAAAGCAGTGCGAATGTTGTTAACACGACTCAGAGATTGAGAGGAAAACATGCCTGCGAGTGCCGCCCAGAGAGCGTGCGCGGTGGTGATCGCGGTCACCGTGATCAGCACTTCCTTAGAGATATTGCTGAGAAGGTAGCCGAGCACTTGTTGGTCCTCCCTCACCCAGATGGGATGGAGAGGGTTCAGCTCGGTCGTCTCCTTGCCTTCCTTGTCCTTCGTGACGAGGAGGCGGGCGGGCTTCGGCATGGTTCCATCGACATACCCGAAGAGCCCGGCTCCCCTCAGGTGCGGCGTAACTTGCATTCGCCATAGGACGTAGTTCGTCCGGGAGAGCTTCTCCGTGACTTGGCCGCTGAGATTGGATTGAGCGGCGCTGGAGGAAGACATGGCTTGGCACTAGATGGCAGCTAGGGTTTTGGAAGAGGAGGCTCTGATTACCATGTGCGAATAGGCGAAAGCGTCTTACCCTCGGGGTGAGGGGGCGTGTTGCATGTTATAGGTGCAGGGGCGCACCTCCCTGGCAAGATAGCACATACAAGTTTGTTGGAGAAGATTACAACTTGGGGAGGAAGAGAAAGAGAGATAAGAGGTTTACAAGATATTGAACTACTTGTCTAACAACCTAGTCTATCTCCTGGACAACTCCTTGTGCGCCAAGTCTTGGACTCCAACGTGACAGCAACATGTGTTTGACAGACCGGAGAGGCGTCTCGGTCATGGCTGCATGTCTCCCGAACCCGTAGGGTCTACACACTTAAGGTTCAGTGACGCTAGGGTTGTAGAGATATGAATATGCAGTAACCCGAAAGTTGTTCGGAGTCCCGGATGAGATCCCGGACATCACGAGGAGTTCCAGAATGGTCCGGAGGTGAAGAATTATATATAGGAAGTGCAGTTTCGGCCATCGGGAAAGTTTCGGGGGTCACCGGTATTGTACCGAGACCACCGGAAGGGTCCCGGGGGTACACCGGGTGGAGCCACCTATCCCGGAGGGCCTCGTGGGCTGAAGTGGGGAGGGGAACCAGCCCCTAGTGGGCTGGTGCGCCCCACCTTGGGCCCCCCTGCGCCTAGGGTTGGAAACCCTAGGGTGGGGGGGCGCCTCCACTTGCCTTGGGGGGCAAGCCTCCTCCCTGGCCGCCGCCCCCCTTGGAGATCCCATCTCCAGGGCCAGCGCCCCCCCCTTGGGGACCCTATATAAAGAGGGGGGAGGGAGGACAGCCGCACCCTTGCACTTGGCGCCTCCCTCCCCCTTGCTACACCTCTCCCTCCCGCAGACGCTTGGTGAAGCCCTGCCGGGATCCCTGCTGCATCCACCACCACGCCGTCGTGCTGCTGGATCTTCATCAACCTCTCCTTCCCCCTTGCTGGATCAAGAAGGAGGATACGTCACGCTGACCGTACGTGTGTTGAACGCGGAGGTGCCGTCCGTTCGGCGCTAGGATCTCCGGTGATTTGGATCACGACGAGTACGACTCCCTCAACCCCGTTCTCTTGAACGCTTCCGCTCGCGATCTACAAGGGTATGTAGATGCACTCCTCTCTCTCGTTGCTGGATGAACTCCTAGATTGATCTTGGTGAACGTAGGAAAATTTTTATTTTATGCAACATTCTCCAACAGTGGCACCATGAACTAGGTCTATGCGTAGTTCTCTTTGCACGAGTAGAACACAATTTGTTGTGGGCATACATGTTGTTAACTTTCTTTCCACTACTAGTCTTATTTTGCTTCAGCGGTATTGTGGGATGAAGCGGCCCGGACCGACCTTACACGTACGCTTACATGAGACAGGTTCCACCGACTGACATGCACTAGTTGCATAAGGTGGCTAGCGGGTGTTTGTCTCTCCCACTTTAGTTGGAGCGGATTCGATGAAAAGGGTCCTTAAGAAGGGTAAATAGAAGTTGGCAAATCACGTTGTGGCTTTAACGTAGGTAAGAAAACGTTCTTGCTAGATCACCTATAGAAGCCACGTAAAAACTTGCAACAACAATTAGAGGACGTCGAACTTGTTTTTGCAGCAAGTGTTTTGTGATGTGATATGGCCAAAGGATGTGATGAATGATATATGTGATGTATGAGATGATCATGTTCTTGTAATAGGAATCATGACTTGCATGTCGATGAGTATGACAACCGGCAGGAGCCATAGGAGTTGTCTTTATTTTTGTATGACCTGCGTGTCATTGAAGAACGCCATGTAAATTACTTTACTTTATTGCTAAACGCGTTAGCCATAGAAGTAGAAGTAGTTGTTGGCGTGACAACTTCATGAAGACACGATGATGGAGATCATGGTGTCATGCGGTGATTTAAGATGATCATGGCGCCCCAAAGATGGAGATCAAAGGAGCAATATGATATTGGCCATATCATGTCACTATTTGATTGCATGTGATGTTTATCATGTTTTACATCTTATTTGCTTAGAACGACGGTAGCTGAAATAAGATGATCCCTCGAAATAATTTCAAGAAAAGTGTTCCCCCTAACAGTGCACCATTGCGAAGGTTCGTTGTTTCGAAGCACCACGTGATGATCGGGTGTGATAGATCCTAATGTTCGAATACAACAGGTGTAAGCTAGATTTACACACGCAATACACTTAGGTTGACTTGACGAGCCTAGAAAGTACAGACATGGCCTCGGAACACGGAAGACCGAAAGGTCGAACATGAGTCGTATAGAAGATACGATCAACATGAAGATGTTCACCGATGATGACTAGTCCGTCTCACGTGATGATCGTACACAGCCTAGTTGACTCGGATCATGGATCACTTAGATGACTAGAGGGATGTCCATCTAAGTGGGAGTTCATTATTTGATTAGATGAACTTAATTATCATGAACTTAGTCTAAAATCTTTGCAATATGTCTTGTAGATAAATTGGCCCATGCTAATGTTGCCCTCAACTTCAACGCGTTCCTAGAGAAAACCAAACTGAAAGACGATGGCAGCAACTATACGGACTGGGTCCGGAACTTGAGGATCATCCTCATAGCTGCCAAGAAAGCATATGTCCTAGATGCATCGCTAGGTGAAGCACCGCTTTTCCCAAAGAACTCAAGACGTTATGAACGCTTTGGCGATCGCGTAGTGATGATTACTCCTTGTTCAAGACGGCATGCTTAACAGCTTAGAACCGGGCTCCAAAAGCGTTTTGAGCAACCTGAGCATATGAGATGTTCCAAGAGCTGAAAATGGTTTTCCAAGCTCATGCCCGGGTCGAGAGATATGAAGTCTCCGACAAGTTCTACAGTTGTAAGATGGAGGAGAATGGTTCTATCAGCGAGCACATACTCAAAATGTCTTGGTTGCACAACCGCTTATCTCAACTGGGAGTTAATCTCCCGGATGACGCGGTGGTCGACAGAATCCTCCAGTCTCTCCCACCAAGCTACAAGAACTTTGTGATGAACTTCAATATGCAGGGGATGGAAAAGACCATTCCTGAGGTATATTCAATGCTGAAATCGGCGAAGGTAGAGACCAAAAAGGAACATCAAGTGTTGATGGTGAATAAAACCACTAAGTTCAAGAAAGGCAAGGGTAAGAATAACTTCAAGAAGGACGGCAAGGGAGTTGCCGCGCTCGGTAAGCCAGTTGCCGAGAAGAAATCAAGCAATGGACCCAAGCCTGAAACTGAGTGCTTTTATTGCAAGGGAAGCGGACACTGGAAGCGGAACTGCCCGAAGTACTTAGCGGACAAGAAGGCTGGCAAAACCAAAGGTATATGTGATAAACATGTAATTGATGTGTACCTTACCAGTGCTCGTAGTAGCTCCTGGGTATTTGATACCGGTGTGGTTGCTCACATTTGTAACTCAAAGCAGGAGCTGCGGAATAAGCGGAGAGTGGCGAAGGACGAGGTGACGATGCGCGTCGGGAATGGTTCCAAGGTCGATGTGATCGCCGTTGGCACGCTACCTCTACATTTACCTACGGGATTATTTTTAAACCTCAATAATTGTTATTTAGTACCAGCTTTGAGCATGAACATTGTATCAGGATCTCGTTTAATTCGAGATGGCTACTCATTTAAATCCGTGAATAATGGTTTTCTATTTATATGAGTGATATGTTTTATGGTCATGCCCCGCTCGTGAATGGTTTATTCTTAATGAATCTCGAGCGTAATGTTACACATATTCATAGTGTGAATACCAAAAGATGTAAAGTTGATAACGGTAGTCCCACATACTTGTGGCATCGCCGCCTTAGTCACATTGGTGTCAAGCGCATGAAGAAGCTCCATGCTGATGGACTTTTGGAGTCTCTAGATTATGAATCGCTTTGACACATGCGAACCATGCCTCATGGGCAAAATGACCAAGACTCCGTTCTCCGGAACAATGGAGCGAGCAACCAACTTATTGGAAATCATACATACTGATGTGTGCGGTCCAATGAGCGTTGAGGCTCGCGGAGGATATCATTATGTTCTCACTCTCACTGATGACTTAAGTAGATATGGGTATGTATACTTGATGAAAAACAAGTCTGAGACCTTTGAAAAGTTCAAGGAATTTCAGAATGAGGTAGAGAATCAACGTGACCGAAAGATAAAGTTCTTATGATCAGATCATGGAGGAGAATATTTAAGTCATGAATTTGGTACGCACTTAAGGAAATGTGGAATCATTTCACAACTCATGCCGCCTGGAACACCTCAGCGAAATGGTGTGTCCGAACGTCATAATCGCACTCTATTGGATATGGTGCGATCTATGATGTCAGTTACCGATTTACCGCTATCATTTTGGGGATACGCTCTAGAGACAGCTACATTCACTTTAAATAGGGCGCCGTCTAAATCCGTTGAGACGACACTGTATGAATTATGGGTTGGGAAGAAACCTAAGCTGTCGTTTCTAAAAGTTTGGGGATGCGATGCTTATGTCAAGAAACTTCAACCTGAGAAGCTCGAACCCATGTCGGAAAAATGCGTCTTCATAGGATACCCTAAGGAAACCATTGGGTATACCTTCTACTTAAGATCCGAGGGCAAGATCTTTGTTGCCAAGAACGGGTCCTTTTTGGAGAAAGAGTTTCTCTCAAAAGAATTAAGTGGGAGGAAAGTGGAACTTGATGAAGTATTCCTCTTGAACCGGTAAGTAGCGCAGCTCAGGAAGATGTTCCTATGGTGCCTGCACCAACAAGAGAGGAGGTTAATGATGATGATCAAGATACTTCGGATCAAGCTCCTACTGAACTTCGAAAGTCCACAAGGACACGTTCCGCACCAGAGTGGTACGGCATCCCTGTCTTAGAAATCATGTTGTTAGACAACGGTGAACCTTCGAACTATGAAGAAGCGATGGCGGGCCCACATTCCAACAAATGGCTTGAAGCCATGCAATCCGAGATAGGATCCATGTATGAAAACGAAGTGTGGACTTTGACAGACTTGCTCGATGATCGGCGAGCAATAGAAAACAAATGGATCTTTAAGAAGAAGACGGACGCGGATGGTAATGTTACCATATATAAAGCTCGACTTGTCGCTAAGGGTTATCGACAAGTTCAAGGGATTGACTACGATGAGACATTCTCTCCTGTAGCGAAGCTGAAGTCCGTCCGAATCATGTTAGCAATTGCCGCATACTATGATTATGAGATATGGCAAATGGACATCAAAACGGCATTCCTTAACGGTCACCTTAAGGAAGAACTGTATATGATGCAGCCGGAAGGTTTTGTCGACCCTAAGAATGCTAACAAGGTATGCAAGCTCCAGCGCTCCATCTATGGGCTGGTGCAAGCATCTCGGAGTTGGAACATTCGCTTTAATGAGATGATTGAAGTGTTTAGTTTATGCGGACTTATGGAGAAGCCTGCGTTTACAAGAAAGTGAGTGGGAGCTCATGTGCATTTCTCATATTATATGTGGATGACATACTTTTGATGGGAAATGATATAGAACTTTTGGACAGCATAAAGGCCTACTTGAATAAGTGTTTTTCAATGAAGGACCTTGGAGAAGCTACTTACATATTAGGCATCAAAATCTATAGAGATAGATCAAGACGCCTCATAGGTCTTTCACAAAGCACATACCTTGATAAGATATTGAAGAAGTTCAATATGGATCAGTCCAAGAAGGGGTTCTTGCCTATGTTGCAAGGTGTGAAATTGAGCTCGGCTCAATGCCCGACCACGGAAGAAGATAGAGAAAAGATGAGTGTCGTCCCCTATGCCTCAGCCATAGGGTCTATCATGTATGCCATGACCTGTACCAGACCTGATATAAACCTTGACGTAAGTTTGGTAGGAAGGTACCAAAGTAATTCCGGCATGGAACACTGGGTAGCGGTCAAGAACATCCTTAAGTACCTGAAAAGTACGAAGGACATGTTTCTCATATATGGAGGTGATGAAGAGCTCGTCTAAAGGGTTACGTCGACGCTAGCTTCGACACAGGTCTGGATGACTCTAAGTCACAAACCGGATACGTGTATATTTTGAATGGTGGGGCAGTAAGCTGGTGCAGTTGCAAGCAAAGCGTCGTGGCGGGATCTACATGTGAAGCGGAGTACATGGCAGACTCGGAGGCAGCGCATGAAGCAATCTGGGTGAAGGAGTTCATCACCGACCTAGGAGTCATACCCAATGCGTCGGGGCCGATCACAATCTTCTGTGACAACACTGAAGCTATTGCACTTGCCAAGGAGCCCAGGTTTCACAAGAAGACCAGGCACATCAAGCGTTTCTTCAACTCCATCCGTGAAAATGTTCAAGATGGAGACATAGATATTTGTAAAGTACATACGGACCTGAATGTAGCAGATCCGTTGACTAAACCTCTCCCTAGGGCAAAACATGATCAACACCAGGACGCAATGGGTGTTCGATACATCACAATGTAACTAGATTATTGACTCTAGTGCAAGTGGGAGACTGTAGGAAATATGCCCTAGAGGCAATAATAAAATGGTTATTATTATATTTCTTTGTTCATGATAATTGTCTATTGTTCATGCTATAATTGTATTATCCATAAATCGTAATACATGTGTGAATACATAGACCACAACAAGTCCCTAGTGAGCCTCTAGTTGACTAGCTCCTTGATCAACAGATAGCCATGGTTTCCTGACTATGGACATTGGATGTCATTGATAACGGGATCACATCATTAGGATAATGATGTTATGGACAAGACCCAACCGTAAGCATAGCACAAAGATCGTGTAGTTCGTTTCGCTAGAGCTTTTCCAAATGTCAAGTATCATTTCCTTAGACCATGAGATTGTGCAACTCCCGGATACCGTAGGAGTGCTTTGGGTGTGCCAAACGTCACAACGTAACTGGGTGACTATAAAGGTGCACTACGGGTATCTCCGAAAGTGTCTGTTGGGTTGGCACGAGTCGAGACTGGGATTTGTCACTCCGTATGACGAAGAGGTATCTCTGGGCCCACTCGGTAATGCATCATCAAATGAGCTCAATGTGACCAAGTCTCTGGTCACGGGATCATGCATTACGGTACGAGTAAAGTGACTTGCCAGTAACGAGACTGAACGAGGTATTGGGATACCGATGATCGAGTCTCGGGCAAGTAACGTACCAATTGACAAAGGGAATTGTATACGGGATTGATTGAATCCCCGACATCGTGGTTCATCCGATGAGATCATCGAGGAGCATGTGGGAGCCAACATGGGTATCCAGATCTCGCTGTTGGTTATTGACCGGAGAGGCGTCTCGGTCATGTCTGCATGTCTCCCGAACCCGTAGGGTCTACACACTTAAGGTTCAGTGATGCTAGGGTTGTAGAGATATGAATATGTAGTAACCCGAAAGTTGTTCGGAGTCCCGGATGAGATCTCGGACATCACGAGGAGTTCCGGAATGGTCCGGAGGTGAAGAATTATATATAGGAAGTGCAGTTTCGGCCATCGGGAAAGTTTCGGGGGTCACCGGTATTGTACCGGGACCACCGAAAGGGTCCTGGGGGTCCACCGGGTGGGTCCACCTATCCCGGAGGGCCCTGTGGGCTGAAGTGGGGAGGGGAACCAGCCCCTGGTGGGTTGGTGCCCCCCCTTGGGCCCCCCTGCGCCTAGGGTTGGAAACCCTAGGGTAGGGGGCGCCTCCAATTGCCTTGGGGGGGCAAGCCTCCCCTCTGGCCGCCGCCCCCCCTTGGAGATTCCATCTCCAGGGCCGGTTCCCCCTTGGGGACCCTATATAAAGAGGGGGGACGGAGGGCAGCCGCACCCTTGCACTTGGCGCCTCCCTTCCCCCTTGCTACACCTCTCCTCCCGCAGACGCTACGCGAAGCCTGCGGGATCCTGCTGCATCCACCACCACGCCGTCGTGCTGTTGGATCTTCATCAACCTCTCCTTCCCCCTTGCTGGATCAAGAAGGAGGAGACGTCACGCTGACCGTACGTGTGTTGAACGCAGAGGTGCCATCCGTTCGGCGCTAGGATCTCCGGTGATTTGGATCACGACGAGTACGACTCCCTCAACCCCGTTCTCTTGAACGCTTCCGCTCGCGATCTACAAGGGTATGTAGATGCACTCCTCTCTCTTGTTGCTGGATGAACTCCTAGATTGATCTTGGTGAATGTAGGAAAAATTTTATTTTATGCAACGTTCTCCAACAAAATAGACCCGGGAGCCATAGGTTTCACTAGAGGCTTCTCTCTTGAAGAAAACATACGGTGGCTAAACAAATATTGTTGAGCAATTGATAGAAAAGCACAAAGTTATGACGATCTATAAGGCAATGATCATGAATATAGGCATCAGGTCCCTGACAAGTAGACCGAAATGATTCTGCATCTACTACTATTACTCCACACATCGACCGACTCCTGCCTGCATCTAGAGTATTTAAGTTTCATAAGAACATAGTAACACCTTAAGCAAGATGAGATGATATAGAGGGATAAACTCAAGCAATATGATATAAACCCCAACTTTTTATCCTTAATGGAAACAATACAATACGTGCCTCGCTACCCCTACTTTCACTGGATGAGGACACCGCAAGATTGAACCCATCACAAAGCACCTCTCTCATTGCAATAAAAACTAATCTAGTATGCCAAACCAAATCGATAGATCGGAGAGAAATACTAAGCTATCTCAATCATGCATAAAAGAGTTCAGAGAAGACTCAAATAATATTCATAGATAATCTGATCATAAATTCACAATTCATCGGATCTCAACAAACACACCGCAAAAGAAGATTACATCGAATAAATCTCCAAGAACATCAAGGAGAACATTGTATTCAAGGTCAAAGAGAGATAAGAAGTCATCTAGCTACTAGCCATGCACCCTTAGTTCTGTGGTAAACTACTCATGCATTATCGAAAGGGCAACAAGGTTGGTGTAGAGACCCTCCGTATTCGAATGCCCCTCCGGCGGGGTGCCGAAAAAGGCCCCAAGATGGGATCTCACGAGAACAGAGGCTTGCGGTGGCGGAAAAGTATTTTTGTTGTGCCCTCTGACGTAGGTGGGTATTTGAGAATTTATAGTGGTGGGTTATGGTTGGAAGGTCTCCGAGGGGCCCACAAACCTAGGGGCACCCCTCCCCCCTAGGGCTTGTGGACTCCTCATAGGTCTTCTGGCCTCCTACCGAAGCTTCCTAGGTTTCTTCTGGTCCAACAAAAATCATTGTAAAGTTTTATTCCGTTTGGACTCCGTTTGATATTGATTTTCTTTAAAAGCCAAAAACAAGGAAAAAACAGCAACTAGCATTGGGCACTAGATTAATAAGTTAGTCCCAAAAATATTATAAAATCGCATATTAATGCATATAAAACATCCAAAACAGATAATATAATAGCATGGAACAATCAAAAATTATAGATACGTTCGAGACTATCATTCCCCTTGTGTCGAATCAATAAATTTGGGTTAAATACTATACCCTCAAAAACTATTGCGATTCCCTATACTTGTGGGTTATGTTGGTTTCTCGGCCGGCAAGTCTGCTTAATGGCGGCACATGTATGGACGGGTATTGAACGGGTGTGGTACATACCCGTCTTGTCCCGTACAACAAACGCCGCTCCGGCATTGAACAGGAGCAGACACCGGGTATGCGTCACGGGCGTCTCCCTTGACGGCAGGACGCTTCAATGTCGACGCCTGAGGGAGTCCTGGACTAGGGGGTGTCCGGATAGCCGAACTATCATCATCGGACGGACTCCAAGACTATGAAGATACAAGATTGAAGACTTCATCCCGTGTCCGGATGGGACTTTCCTTGGCGTGGAAGGCAAGCTTGGCGATACGGATATGTAGATCTCCTACCATCGTAACCGACTCTGTGTAACCCTAGCCCTCTCTGGTGTCTATATAAAACGGAGGGTTTTAGTCCGTAGGACACAACAACAATCATACCATAGGCTAGCTTCTAGGGTTTAGCCTCCTTGATCTCATGGTAGATCCACTCTTGTGCTACCCATATCATCAATATCAATCAAGCAGGAGTAGGGTTTTACCTCCATCGAGAGGGCCCGAACCTGGGTAAAAACATCGTGTCCCTTGTCTCATGTTACCATCCGCCTAGACGCACAGTTCGGGACCCCCTACCCGAGATCCGCCGGTTTTGACACCGACATTGGTGCTTTCATTGTGAGTTCCTCTGTGTCGTCACCGATAGGCTTGATGGCTCCTTCGATCATCAACAATGACGCGGTCCAGGGTGAGACTTTTCTCCCCGGACAGATCTTCGTATTCGGCGGCTTTGCATCATGGGCAATTAAGCAGCCATCCGAGCAGATTGAAAGCTACGCCCGCCATCAGTCGATTTGGAAGTCTGAACTTCACGATCGACATCCGCGGAGACTTGATCTTCGATGGATTCAAGCCACACCGAAAAGCGCCGCCTTTGCCTCGATGGGCATGATTTAGCTCTGCTGCCGGACAGTGCCCTGGAGGCCGCACACAAGTCCGCTCCGACCCTTAATTCGAAGCCGACTGCGCAGATCGAGGATGAGTGGTTAGACACCGCCTCGGGGGCTGCGACCTCTATGGCAATGGAGCTGAATATTGACCTTGTCCCTTGTGAAGCTCGTGACTCCGAGGTGCCGAACTCCTTGCCGGACTCCGAACCTCCCGCGCCCCCTCCAATCGAATCCGACTGGGCGCCGATCATGGAGTTCACCGCTGCGGACATCTTTCAACACTCACCTTTTGGCGACATCCTGAATTCGCTAAAATATCTCTCGTTATCGAGAGAGCCTGGCCGATCATGGTCGGGGCGGTTGGGATGCGGATGACGAAGAAATTCAAACCCCACCCACCACCCACTTTGTAGCCACCGCCGACGATCTAACCGACATGCTAGACTACGACTCAAGACATCGACGGTATGGACGACGATGCCGAGACGACCAAGAACCAGCGCCACGGGCACCGGAAGACCACCTCATCATATGACATATACATGGTGGACATCCCAAAGGATGGGAATGTCGAGAAACAGCGGAGGAAGACCCTCCAAGAAACAGCCTAAGCGCCGGCGTCGTGGCGCCGCTCTAATCCCGCCACACAGAAGAATGGAGATTACGCACCGGAGATAATAACACCCTGCATAAAGGTCAAGACAACCCTCCAAAAAGATTCAGCACAGGAGGACGGAGAAACCAGCCCTCATGAGAGAGCGGCAGACGAAGAGGTAGAGGATGATAATTACATGCCTCCCTCTGGAGACACGGCAAGCCTTGACGACGACGAATTCGTCGTGCCTGAGGATCTCGTCGAACAAGAGCGTTTTAAACACAGGCTTATGGCCACGGCAAACAGCCTCAAGAAAAAGTAGCAACAACTTAGAGCTGATCAAGATCTGCTAGCCGACAGATGGACTGAAGTCCTTGCAGCCGAAGAGCATGAACTCGAACGCCCCTCCAAAAGCTACCCCAAACGCAATCTGCTCCCCCGATTAGAGGAGGAGGCATATAAACCTGCATCACCAGCGCACAGAGAGGCCTCTAGGCCCTCCACTAGAACCGTACCCCGGCACCGCTCGAAAAGTACGAAGCCACGGGGGAATGCGCCGGACTTGCGAGACATATTGGAGGATAAGGCAAGACAATCAAGATCGATCTACGGATCGCGCGGGCACCCCACGATGCGCGACGACGACCGTCGCGCCGGATATAGCAACTCCGGCTGGGCCGAACACAGTAGACAAAGCTTGCTTGAGCTACGTCGTGATATAGCCCAATATAGAGGCGCCGCACACCCACTATGGTTCACAGATGAAGTAATGGATCATCAAATCCCCGAAGGGTTCAAACCCGTGAATATTGAATCCTATGATGGCACAACAGACCCCGCGGTTTGGATGGAAGACTATCTCCTTCATATCCACATGGCCCGCGGCGATAATCTTCACGCCATCAAACTCAAGCTTAAAGGACCAGCTCGGCATTGGCTTAACAGCTTGCCAGCAGAATCAATTCGGTGTTGGGAGGACCTGGAAGCCGCATTTCTTGATAACTTCCAGGGCACGTATGTGCGACCACCAAACGCCGATGACCTAAGCCACATAATTCAGCAGCCAGACGAATCGGCCAGACAGTTCTGGACACGGTTCTTAACAAAGAAAAATCAAATCGTCGACTGTCCGGATGCCGAGGCCCTCGCAGCCTTCAAACATAACATCCGCGACGAGTGGCTTGCCCGGCACCTAGGACAGGAAAAGCCGAAATCCATGGCAGCCCTCACATCACTCATGACCCGCTTCTGCGCGGGAGAGGACAGCTGGCTAGCCCACAGTAACAACCTCATCAAAAATTCTGCAGTCCGGATACCAAGGACCACAATGGCAGGTCGCGTTGCAACAAGAACAAACGCCGCGTTAACGGCGATAACACTGAGGATACGGCAGTCAACGCCGGATTCAGAGGCTCCAAACCCGGTCAACGGAAAAAGCCATTCAAAAGAACTACTCCGGGTCCGTCCAATTTGGACCGAATACTCGACCGCTCTTGCCAGATACACGGCACCCCCGAAAAGCCAGCTAATCACACCAACAGGGATTGTTGGGTATTCAAGCAGGCAGGCAAGTTAATTACCGAAAACAATGACAAGGGGCTGCATAGCGATGACGAGGAAGAGACCCGGCCGCCGAACAATAGGGGACAGAAAGGTTTCCCCCCACAAGTGCGGACGGTGAACATGATATACGCAACCCACATACCCAAGAGGGAGCGGAAGCATGCACTCAGGGACGTATATGCGATGGAGCCAGTCGCCCCGAAGTTCAACCCATGGTCCTCCTGCCCGATCACTTTTGATCAAAGGGACCACCCCACCAGTATCCGCCACGGCGGATTCGCCGCATTGGTTTTAGACCCAATCGTCGATGGATTTCACCTCACCAGAGTCCTGATGGACGGCGGCAGCAGCCTGAACCTGCTTTATCAGGATACAGTGCGCAAGATGGGCATAGACCCCTCAAGGATTAAACCCACAAAGACGACCTTCAAAGGCATCATACCAGGTGTAGAGGCCAATTATGCGAGCTCACCACACTTGAAGTGGTCTTCGGATCCCCTGATAACTTCTGAAGCGAGGAGTTAATCTTCGACATAGTTCCGTTCCGCAGCGGTTATCATGCTCTGCTCGGACGGACCGCGTTTGCAAAGTTCAACACGGTGCCGCACTACGTATACCTCAAGCTCAAGATTCCAGGCCCTCGAGGAGTCATCACGGTCAACGGAAACACTTAACGCTCCCTCCGAACGGAGGAACACACAGCGGCTCTCGCGGCAGAAGTACAGAGCAGCCTCTTAAGGCAATTCTCGAGTCCGGTCGTTAAGCGACCGGACAGGGCTAAACGTGCCCGGAGTAACCTACAACAAGACCACCCGGCACGTTCTGAGCACGCGTAGCAATGCGGCCCCAACCCCAGCCCTTGCAAAATCGCAAGACTGGTCCTTCGCGTACATCATTATGCTCTGGAGATACCATGGGCATAGGGGGAGGGGCACGACCACAACAGGCCCAGAGTGCGGCTCAACCACACCAGGGGCTCAAGGAGAAAGGCTACGACGAGTATCCAGGTGGTCTCCATTACGAGCATTAAATCTGTTTTATACACCATTCCGTAGCCTACCCCTGGGGGGACATGTTTAATAGTCCCATCCCTTGCTTACCGCACTATTTGTATCGTTCTGAATTCATGGCAGTATTTCTTGAATAAACAATGCATCACTTTTTGCTTATAATTGCATTTCTTTCTTATACATATGTTCATTTATGACATGTTGCATCCGTACACTTTGGTACGGCTAAATACACCAGGGGCTTAAGTTCCCCACATTATGGTGTGATAAGTCCGAACACTTTCACAAGTGCGGCACCCCGAACTTATAGCATTATATGCATCGGCTCTGAATCATGTCTTGGGTCAATAGTTGGGTTTGCCTGCTCCCATGTTTTGGTACCTTACGCCCCGTTGTATCGGCTAAGGTAGCACTAGGAGAACCATCGCGATTGCACCCAGCTTGAGCTGGGCGAGCGCCTCGGAGAAAGCTAAACTGACTGTCATGATGAGGCGAGAGCCGATCGCTGTTCGAGAGGTTTCTTCGAGTCCCTAAAGACTTATGCCGCTTAGAGCGAGGAACCGGCTTTGTCCGGCCAAGGCGTGATAGCGCCTCAATTGGCCTTCCAACACTAGGGGCTTCAAAATTTAAAATTATAGAATTCTATGGCTAAGTGAGAGTGTTCAAGCACTATAAGTCCGGTTGCCTCGCTCGTTGTGTTGAGCGCCTCCTAGATGGACCCAAAATGGGAACAAGAGCGCTCAAGTTTATCCCGAACACCCCAAAGACTGTGGCATGGGGGCTGAAGTCGACGACTTGCCATCTCTCGATTTGATAAACGACCGCACGTAAGGTAATATTTTAAGTCAATAATCGTTGGTTAGCGATATGAACAAAGTTTTCAGCGACAGATAACAAAATGCGAGTCTACTCAAATATTACATCTTTGAGCACTCACCGCAATCATGCGGGCACCCTTCAGACACTCTTATAATACATCTCGGGCGTGCGATACTCCTTGCCCGTCGGTGGCGCGTCCGTCACAAGCTTCTCGGCGTCCATCCTGCCTCAAAGCACCTTTGCACGGCAAGGCCCGACGGCACCTTCAATGCAAAGCGGAGTGCTTGACGACTTCAACCCAGGGACACGATCCACCAGCCGCCGACCAGCCAAGTAGCTCCTGTGCATGGCCTCCTTGGGCCACGGCCAACTATGAGGCCCTTCATGGCCTGTTCGCCACCTTGTGGAGCTCGACCAGCTGCTTCACTGGTCGCTAAAACACCGGATGTCCGCCTCAAAGATACCGAGACCGAAGACCTTCTCTGCCGAGCTCCCTCCTCGGCTCAGAGAAAGCGGCAAAGATCGGACATGCTGCGGGCAGATCTGCGAACGCCCTCGAGAGCTACGAATCCGGGTAAGTAACAGGTAATTCACTTTAACATGCTTGCTTTGCATGAAGAATGCCTTACCCGCCGCTATTTTCTTCAAATCCTCAATTTCCTGGAGGGCCTTGTGGGCATCGGCCTTAGCGGCTTTGGAACTCTCAAGAGCCGACGCAAGCTCGAACTCTCGAGTCTTCGAGTCACGCTCCAAACTCTTGTGCTTTTCCACAAGAGCCTGGAGCTCTTGCTGTACCTCCGCCACCCGCGCCTTCTGCTTCTCTTGCTCGGCTCGTTCCGCGGCCGCATTGCGTTCAGCCGCCGACACCGCCTCCTTCAGGGTCGCCACCTCGTTCGTGGCCCCTGTAGTACCAACGTTATCCTTGTTATTTCTCTTGCAACCAAATCCTTTTCTGTAAGGTACAACTTTAATACGGTGTTACTCACCTTCCTTGTCCTCGAGCTGCTTGTTCGCACGGCCGAGCTCGCTCTCGGACCGCTCGAAGCTCTGCTTCAAGGTATTGACCTCCGCAGTCAGTGCGGCAGAGGTCAGCAGTGCAGCCTGCAATCCCATATTGACACATTTTTTCAGACTCCTGCGTATATCTTTTTAGATCCTCATCCGCTTTTGTTTCCAACACCGAACCGAGCATCGGGGCTACTGTCTATGCGGTATTATATTACATATCTTAAAATTCTTACCTCAAAGCCTGTTAGAAGGCTATGCGAAGCTTCTGCCAGCCGCTCTTGGCGAAGCCGAACCTTCGAATCACCGCACTCATGACAGTGTGGTGTTCTTCTTCGATGGAAGCGCCGTTGAGCACCTCCAGTAAGTTATCCGGCGCCTCCGGTTGGGCGGAGGCCGCCGGTGTCACATCTTGCCCTTCTTACGAAGGGCTGCCACGGACTCGGAACCACCGCAGTTCCAAAGTCGGATTCGGTGCAAAGTCCGGAGGTTGCCTGCGGCACCTCGGGGCCTCCTCCTCCCGGTGGGTCCTTCACGGGATCCCACCTCGGCGTCGTCGGCGTCACGGGGTGGAGGCGGTGGAAGAGAATCCATATCCGACGTGCCCAAGGACTCGCCGACGAAGCGGGAAGATCGCCCTGGGCGGACTACGAGGTTGTATGCGGCATTAGAAAGACACTATGTGACAAAAAGAAAAATCAGAATCATCTAGGAGTCCGGATACTTACGATCTCGCCAGGGCTTGGCCCTTGAGGGCCACCTCGTCGCCGTCGCCGCGTTGGCGGAACAGTCCGGAGGAAGGGTCCTTCCTTCTTGGACCCTTCGCCTCCCTTGTTGGGGAGGCCTTCCTTTCTTCTCTCCTTCACCGGGAGAGGCCTCTTTCTTATCCTCCTCATCCTCGTGGGAGGAGTCCGCCTCGGAGTCATCGGACGATGAGTCCGATACCACCTGATGCCGGGAACTCCTTCGGGTTCCCGTGGCCTTCTTCTTGGCCTTCTTCTCCGGCACCACGTAAAGTGTCGGGACCAGCAGCCCTGTCAAACGGGCATCCGCTGGGTCCTCTGGAAGGGGAGCTGGACAGTTAACCTGTCCGGACGTCTTCTGCCAGGCCTGTTAAAGGTATTGGGAGTTTAGATCCCGCATAGAGTCAAACTATGAAAAGCAAGTGTCCCATAAAGGATAACATAGCTTACCTCGCCACCGGACGCAAGGCGTCTGAATCCGCGATCTTGATGGCGGATGCGGAGCTGACGCCCTTGAACAGCACCCTCCGGGCAGCTTCAGCGTAGTGTCAAGAGCCCGCTCAAGGTCCGTCTTCAGTGCGGATCAAACTCCCACAAATTGAAGTCCCGTTCTTTGGCAAGGGAGAATCCGTGAGACGAGCATGACTGGATCACATTGACAAGCTTGAGCTTCTTGTTCACCAGTGGTCTGGAGACAGATCGAGTCCGTCGGCTCTTCCAACTACCCCATAGCAAGCCCTTCTCTTTCCAGGAGGTGAGCTGCATGGGGATGCCATATCTGAATTCGGGGGTCGCTGCCCATTTAGGGTCACGCGGCTCGGTGATGTAGAACCACCCCGATTGCCACCCTTTGATGGATTCCACGAAGGCACCCTCGAGCCAACTGACGTTGGGCATTTTGCCCACCATGGCGCCTCCGCACTCTGCTTGGCTGCCCTTCACAACCTTCGGCTTGACATTGAAGGTCTTTAGCCACAAGCCGAAGTGGGGCTGGATGCAGAGGAAGGCCTCACACACGACGATAAACGCCGAGATATTGAGGATGAAATTTGGGGCCAGATCGTGGAAATCTAGGCCATAGTAGAACATGAGCCCCCGGACAAAGGGGTGGAGTGGGAAGCCCAGTCCGCGGAGGAAATGGGGAAGGAATACCACCCTCTCATGGGGCCTGGGGGTGGGGATGAGCTGCCCCTCGTCGGGCAGCCGAAGCGCGATGCACTGGACAGATATCCGGCGCTGCGCAGCTTCTCAATGTGCCCCTCCGTAACGGAGGAGGCCATCCACTTGCCTCCCGCTCCGGACATGGCTGGAGAAGGTCAAGGTGAGATGTGCGGACTTGGGCGCTGGAGCTCGAGTGCGCGGAGATGGATAAGCAAAGGAGGAAGAAGGCGTAGGTAAAAAAAAGCGGATCCTTATCCCCTTATATATGGGCGGATGAAACTATGCGTCCCTACTGGCCTGGTAAAACTCGCTTATCTCCCAAGCGCCGCAATCAATGGCGCGGTTGGGTTACCCACTTCCGTATTGATGGGAATCCCGGAATAAGGGGAACACGATCTCTGCTTCGACAAGACGTGCCAAGAAAACCGCTTTGCTAAACGCGCTGAGGTGGTATAATAAAAATGATTCGAGTAAAAGCTTGGTTGTGGTGTGACGTCATGCCATCAAATCGTCGTGATTGAAACTTGTGTAAATATTATTCTCTACTCGGTGGTATGTGGAATTTATTTTACTGAGCGGACACTATCCCGGTGTTCACAATCTTCTATGAATTATTCGGAGGAGGAACCCGCCTTGCAATGCGAAGACAATATGCGCGCCGGACTCGTCGTCATTGAAGCCTGGTTCGGGCTACTCGAGGAGTCTGGACTAGGGGTGTCCGGATAGCGAACTATCATCATCGGCGGACTCCAAGACTATAAAGATACAAGATTGAAGACTTCATCCCGTGTCCGGATGGGACTTTCCTTGGCGTGGAAGGCAAGCTTGGCGATCTGGATATGTAGATCTCCTACCATTGTAACCGACTCTGTAACCCTAGCCCTCTCCGGTGTCTATATAAACCGGAGGGTTTTAGTCCGTGGACACAACAACAATCATACCATAGACTAGCTTCTAGGGTTTAGCCTCCTTGATCTCGTGGTAGATCCACTCTTGTACTACCCATATCATCAATATCAATCAAGCAGGAGTAGGGTTTTACCTCCATCGAGAGGGCCCAACACAGGTAAAACATCGTGTCCCTTGTCTCCTGTTACCATCCGCCTAGACGCACAGTTCGGGACCCCCTATCCGAGATCCGCCGGTTTTGACACCGACAACGCCAGTGAGAGGTTGCTCCCACTCTAGGCTGGCGTCATTGCGGAGCAGCCGCTCTACAGCGACATGAATGCGGGCCGCTGACGCCCAGTGGGTACGTATGCGGGCGAGGGAGACGGGTTTTTTGTGGGCCCAGGGTGGCCAGGAGCGGGCGTTGGCAGCGATCCGGACGCCCGCAAAGTCCTTCTAGTTTGTCGGGTTTGCGGGAAAAAAAGCATGTTCGGACCGCACGGTGGACCGATGCAGGCCGCATTGGATGGTAAAACACGTCCGAACAACGTGGTCCGTATTTATGCAGGCAGTTTGAGGATTGGCATTGGAGATGTCCTTAGGAATAATAAAAGGGGTCTTTGGCAAGACGGCCACATTTCTCCTTTCTTTGACATTGTCGCGGATGAATCTTCCAGAATTGTTTATGGAAACTGCAAGGAATTACAGCACTAAACGTTTTGAGGGACTCATTGGAGTGTTTCCACAGCTAGAACTACAGCAACAGATGGAAGTTCGGTACCAGCTAACATATGGTACCAGGCCGTGATATTATTTCTGTCTTTGTAGCTAGGTTGACGCCCTGATGCGATTGATCCCCATCCCCTGGTCGCCATCATCTAAATTCTGAACCAACTCTCTTCCTGGATCACCAAACTTACGCAGTCACCACTAACTGCATGCCGACCGATGCCTATGCTTTCTCAAATGTTAACCCAGTAAGCAAACAAATACATGAACTGGAGGTAACATGCAGTCGGAATATAAACACATTGGAAGCAGTCACGGATGCATATGTGCATACGAGTCCAAATCGAGGGAGGCAATGATCCCTGACGGGCCAGCTCGGAACCACATGCGCGGTACACCATCTCATCTCACACCGCTTTCCCACCGGAGGTGAGCAGCCTCATATCACACATAATCTCCATCTATAAATACCACTCGCCATGCACACACTCACTCGCACACAGAGCAAGCGCACAGCACAAGCACAAGCACAGCTCGATCGCACGCAGTAGCTTGCACTTACGCTACCACCTGCTCCGTCGCAGATGGCCATGGCACCCAGAGCGCTGCTCCTCCTGGCCGTCGGGCTCATGGTCGTGGCCTCGGCGAGCGCCCACGGCGGCTACGAGGGGTCGTGCCCCAAGGACGGGCTGAAGCTGAAGGCGTGCGTGGACGTGCTGGGCCTGCTCAAGCTCAAGGTGAACGTGCCGCGCCATGAGCCTTGCTGCTCGCTCCTCGACGGGCCTGGACGCGGCACTCTGCCTCTGCGCAAACATCGATGCCAATGTGCTCGGCCTCAACCTCCACCTCCCCGTCGACCTCCGCCTCATCCTCAACAACTGCGGCAAGGTCTGCCCCACCGATTTCCGGTGCCCACCACGCCACTGAGGATCTTGATGTTGTCCTGTCTGAATTTTTGAGCGCGGTTTGTTTATTTCTTTGTGCAATTGATGTCGCAATCTTTTGTTTTCACGTTTTCTTGTTTCCTTTATGAACCATTAATCAAATAAAATGAAGTTGTATTTTATATCGTGGGGTTGAGATTTTGGCACTGTTGGACTTTGGACATCGTTTGATTTACCGGACCAACGCTCATGCGCTAGTGAAAAAGGTGAGCAACATGCATGATAAGGACCAAAGAATCCACCTAAAAACACTCCCAGTGGGGCACGTGGTGTGGAGCAAACAAAAATTCTACCACACGACCCAACGACATGACGTGGATATAGATCACCGGTTTATCGCTATATGCACAGTCCGGTCGATTTTTGTGTTTTGACCCTTTCCACAAAGTTTAGCCGGATATGACCCACGTTTGACAATATTTCGGGATCTGGTCATTTTCCTACCGCCGGAAACCTGGTGGAAGGAAAACGGCAACCGCCATCATGTCACGGGTTCCTCGCCGATCGTGGCATAATGGTCGTACACAGTGGCAGGGTGCAATAACCCACCGCCCAGTTTGTTGGCGGTAGGGTCCTTCACCAGTGCACGGTTCTGTTGCTTGAAAATGCAAAATAATTGCGTAGGTTTTCACAACCTACCGCCGTAGACCCTGGCGATAGGGTCTAGTAGTCGTCGCAACTAGATGTGCCGCTTCGGCGACGTTTGCCGGTAGTAGTGGAGGAGAGGAGGGTTGCATCGCGCCAGATCCGGCAAACCTCACTGCTACCAACCTGCACCAACCAGCACACCGTTGAATTTGGTCTGCACATAGGAATGCTAAATCCGAGCCGCTGACCACCACCGATGAGACATTCACCACCGGCTCTAGGAGGGGACACATGCCAAGGTCTATATCCGGCCCTGATCCTCCTTAGTGCCACCTCCGAGTGATCGCGCCGCAATTGTGTCGCCACCTCTGGGCCGATGCTGGATCTGTGCACATGCAGTTGTGCTCGTCAGGGTTGCCCAGCATGCTGCTTGTGCACGCAACCCCATCGAGTCGATCACCCCTGGCAAACAGTCATACTGCAATGCCAAGAACCATGTGTTGGATCCATCGAATCCATGCACCCAAATGACCGTCGCGTTGGATGCCTCCCGTGACGATGACCATCGAGCTGCCACAACCTTGGAGGACCGAAGCGCCCTACAGGACGCACCCAGACCACCGATTCAATGTCCAACTCTGCTGCAGCCAGAGAGGCGCCACCTTTACGGTGATGTCCAGCTGCAACTGCGGATGGGGATGTCAGCATGGTGGATCTCCGACCATGATGACAATGTTGGTCTGGCCGATGTGGAGAGATTGTTGCTAGCAGATGGATGCGCCACCGATGTGATGGCGCGGGGTCGACCCTATTATTTTCGGAGAGGGGGGGGGCTACCCATGGTCTCATAGCGGCTCTGTAAAGGTATGATATAAACTATAAAGTTCTGAGTACATATATGTTCTTTGATTGTTATTGAATTGAGTTAATTCCTATAGGGTTATTTAGAAACAAGATACAGACGCAGACACTCAAAGGCACATGCTGGTAAGAAGCCAGCGCATATGTTGACTGACAACATGATCTTCGTGCCAGAGATGATGAACAGCCAAATTGCAGTAGTGTACAAAAGTGAAAAACTTGAACCAAATGATTGTCATCGCCAAGCGTCAAGCACGAAAGGCAGGTATGGGTGCTACTACCCACTCACTCAAGGATGAGCATGTGCCAAAAAATTTCCTAGACTTGTTTTTGTCTGTTTTCTCTGAGGCGTAGTGGAACTGGAGGAGAGAAGTCAGAGAACCTATGTTCATGGAAATCTGTGAAAAAATAGCGTGTCATAGCGTTCCGAGTGGTGTCTTGCTAAATAAATTGATGTACAATGTCTTGCTAATAGCATGCTATGGCCTAATGCATGCAGTCAGTTTATTAATTATTCACAAAGACCGTACAAAATAGTATATCACGCTATTTTTTTATAGCACGTTTTGTTTCCATTAATGGAAATCCAAGGGAACCTATGCCGCCAAATAAATATGCACATTTTGCCTATCTATCTTTCTGCATCCATAGGTTCTTGCCGAGCCAAATCCATATATATATAACCCTCTTTTGTTGAATAGTGCAACCCTACACTTCTGATACTTATGTCTGTTGGCTTTCCTCGGAGAAACACAAGTTGGAGATATGCTGCGTTCATGCCTGACGCCCGGCGTGCACAGTTGCTTCCTCCGGGAGTCAAGTTGGTTGTGTGATTCAGTGTCTGAACGAGTCTAACTAACCTCTGGCGAATTTTCCAACACGGAATCTGTGATGTCAAAGGTGCCAATTAGCAGCCCCATTAGACAGAGTGACCCATGATTATGCAATATATATATACACTGGAGCGCCTCTGCATTTCTGCATATCACAAATTGGCTCTTCTGGTGTCACCTGCTGCATCTCCTCCGGAGCCGGAGCACACATCTATCAGCAATGGCAACGATCAGTAGCACCATGGCCTTGGCCGCCGCCATACCATCGCCGGCTCTAGGTAAGCAAGCTCCTCATTCAGAAAAAAAAATTGATCTTAAGTATACTAGCTACGATTAACACTGAGACGACACTGCAGGGCTACCTCAGCTGAGAGTGACCAGGGCCGAGAGGCTGAGGCGCAGGTGCAGCAAGAAGGCGTCTTCGGCTCTGGTTCCGGTGGTGGCCAAGGGCGTGCCGCTGCTCGCCGTGGCGAGCACCACGGCGGCGTCAGCGGCCCCGATGCTGGCCTCGGCGCTGGCGCTGGTGGACGAGCGGATGTCAAGTGAGGCCACCGGGCTGACCAACGACCTGCTGGGGTGGGTCCTGCTGCTTGCCATCGGCCTGGTCTTGTGCTTCTACACCGTCTACTCCTCCACCTTTGACGACGACGACCAGTCCGGCGGCGGCGGCATCGCGCTCTGAGCACCTCCGTCATCTTCTTTTGCCTACCTGATGCGTGAAAGCTTTGCGTAATTACCTCGAATCTACGTATCAAGCATGGATGAACACTGGGCTACTGATTACGGCCGGAAAACTGAAGCATGTATGGTACTAGTGTCAAATAGCTGCGGTCGTTATTGGGTTTGCTTAACAAGTACGTTTGTCTCGGCTGTAGTCCAACAAGTGGGGTGGTGGCGCAGTTGGCTAGCGCGTAGGTCTCATAGCTGAGAGTGATCCTGAGGTCGAGAGTTCGAGCCTCTCTCACCCCACACTCTAAAAAGAGACCACCGTTGTGATGAAAAGCTCAGTGGCAACTTGGGTCGCCACATGGGTGCATCTGATTCGTCAGGTGAAACCGAGCATGTCTGAACCTTGGTCTTCTTTTTGTTTTGTTTTTTGGTCAGCCGCGTTCAGGCTGCAACTTTTGCCGGGGTCAGCCATTACCTTTGAATGTTGATATGCCATAAACCGGCACTCATCAGAAATGTACATAACCTGCTGCCTGTTGGTGCAACTGGAAAACACATTCTTGGTTCGGATCATGTGCGAATTGCTGAACCAACGGATAGAATTACCATGTTGCTAGAATGTCACTGCTCTTGTGTTCTTCTTGTATCTACCTATTGATTGAAGCATTCATCTGTCTATTACTACCTTCATCCGCGCGAGTGCAGGGTATGACTGGGGTTTGGCTGAACTTCACTCCAGCGCATATCACTGAAGATGTTCAGTATAAATTTAATGCATGTGACCCAATGTCCTCTTAACTTTGTATTAACTTTAGTACAAAGTTGTACTAAGGTTAAGACACTTATTTTGAAACGGTGGCAGTATAATTTAACCGACACTCTAAAAAGAGACCACCGTTGTGATGAAAAGCTCAGTGGCAACTTGGGTCGCCACATGGGTGCATCTGATTCGTCAGGTGAAACCGAGCATGTCCGAACCTTGGTCTTCTTTTGTTTTGTTTTTGGTCAGCCGCGTTCAGGCTGCAACTTTTGCCGGGTCAGCCATTACCTTTGAATGTTGATATGCCATAAACCGCACTCATCGAAATGTACATAACTCTGCTGCTGTTGGTGCAACTGGAAAACACATTCTTGGTTCGGATCATGTGCGAATTGCTGAACCAACGGATAGAATTACCATGTTGCTAGAATGTCACTGCTCTTGTGTTCTTCTTGTATCTACCTATTGATTGAAGCATTCATCTGTCTATTACTACCTTCATCCGCGCGAGTGCAGGGTATGACTGGGGTTTGGCTGAACTTCACTCCAGCGCATATCACTGAAGATGTTCAGTATAAATTTAATGCATGTGACCCAATGTCCTCTTAACTTTGTATTAACTTTAGTACAAAGTTGTACTAAGGTTAAGACACTTATTTTGAAACGGTGGCAGTATAATTTAACCTAAGAAAAGAGGTCGATATGCAATGAACGAAAAATTTAGGCCGGAGAAAAATTCAGGTCGTATTGAACTCTTGTGAGTTCAATTCTTGCCGAGATATCAAGTACCACTTGGACAGAGAAAGTCCAGCGAATTTTTTTTTGTGGGAAAAACATAGAGAAGAGAGTCGAACATAGCTCGATCTTCATGTTGATGAGTTGATCCTGCTCAATGATGCGATGTTGTGCAACAGCAGAAGTATATGTTCTCTGAAGGGCTAAGAGTGCGGCCGTGTGTTGTACTTGTATACACAAAGCATGGTCTAATCGAATTGTGACCAGTAAGAACAGCTCCACGCATCACGAATTCGTCATCCATGCTCAACAGATTAGGAAAGAGCTATGCATCTTGAGCTTTGATGTCCAACGCAAGTGCTCACTGCTACGTTCTCATGAAACCTCACTCCGTGTCATGTGGTGTCTGAAATCTTATGTATTTTTTGCTGCGGAGGGAGCTAGTCAAGTTGTTTTGGATGTCTCACAGTACAATGGAGGATATTGTTTCAAAAGATTCTCCTGTCGGGTGATCAAGTTATTTTACTTTGTTGGTTATAATTATGATTCGGCTAAGCAATATACTGAAATTCGCAAAGAGACCAACAAATCAAAACCGGAATATCAGCACCGAGACAACACCTTCAACAAGGTAATGACATTAATTGGGCATTCTGGTTTTATGTGAACCTAAACCAAAAATGCGAACAATGCTCCAGCCTTGGAACGAGTTTAACATGTACTAGTACTCATGTAAATAATATAAATATTATCATTTCAAGTCCATGGAGAAGCATGATTGCATGCATCGTTGGCCCGGAAAAGTACAGGATACACCCAAGTTCATTGCAACCCATGGTGAGCAATAAAATCAAAAGAAATACAACAACAACAAAGCCTTTAGTTCCAAACAAGTTGGGGAGGGCTAAAATAAAAAAAAATAGCAAAAAAACCGAAACTTTGTGGCATTTATTATGAACAAATATTGTAGGTGCTTGCAAAGTTTGATGACCAAATAACATCAAATGATCTCCATACAAACGAAATACAAACTCTGCTCAAATAGTTCACCTATGTTTTAGCACAATTTTTCTTTCTGTACAGAGCTCTTTGGATGTCATTTGGCCACCACATTTTGCAAGCATCTAAAACATTTGCTCCTAATCAAAGGCACAAAGTTTCAAATCTTTTTTATTTTATTTGCTATGTTTTTGATCGTGGGTTCAATGTCCCTGTGCGTAGACAAAACACTCTCGGCTTGGCCCTAAGAATAGGAGATAACATGTTAACTAAAAAAAGGACGAGTGAGTGTGGTGGGGGGACACAAGAGGTCAATCCCTGAACATTTTTTGAAATTCTGAATATTTTTGAAAAAATTTAACAATTTTTTTAAAATCTGGTCATTTTTAATATTTTAACCAAATTTTGAAAATCTGGACATTTTTGAAAATGTTAGCAATTTTTTAAAATCTGGACATTTTTTTAAAACTTGAATGAATTTTGAAAATCTGATTATGTTTGGGTATTCTGGACATTTTCTGAAAATTAAATTATTTTTTAGAAATTCTTAACATTTTTTGAAACATGTTATCACTTGCTCTGCTCATGCATGCTGCCAGGGAATGTCTGTTCGGGTGTTCTCTCTTTGTGCATGCTAAGAGGCTATTTGGGTTGAGCTCATGCATGCTGTGGAGGCCCCGTGCAGACTACCAAACACCCAAAAGTGGGTCGAGGAAGGAACTGTTGAGCTCATGCACCCTCCATGCACTCTACCAAACACACCCTTAGTTACAACTAACTTGGGTGGTAATATTCTACAAACCATAGTGAGTATATCCTCTAGCCTCGAGCATTGTAGAACTCCGTAACAAAACTTCTAGACATACTAAACACACATAAACACATTATACATGAACGTGCTACTGCACTTGTACTGTGTTTTCTAGAAACAAACGTGTATGTTTCTATCTTTCCCCCCTTACATTTAGATTAGAACCATATATTACCAATGGATTCTTCAGATGTTCCATACCATAAATTTTAAAATTAATGCAATTTTCTTTTACTAAAACACTACTATATTCACGGTGTTACATATTGTAATTATATAATGATAAACAATGTGTTTTTACATGCATAACACACTTATATGGTAAAAGTTGTTCAATAAGAGAAAATACTAGCTAAAATTATATGTTGATAAATGCATCAATAAAATATAGTTAAATTTACATGTAGAATAATTGTAAACAAGTAAAATTGTTTGGTACAAATAGAGACCGGATACAGTCGACTTAAAAAGAGTTTTGGAACATTCACAATGACATTTGTTGTTTATTTCAGATTAGAAGCTCAAAAGAAAATTATGTGCAAACTGAATCAACTGACCTAATTTTTTAGTTAGCTAATTCTTTATAGACAGCCCAACTAAACAGTATCCGGGTTCAATCGGTTGACAGGTCCTAGGGTCGCTTTCTTTCCTTCCATCTCTTTCCTTCTATCGCCCCACAGATCCCCAAGCAATGATGACGCGGCCATGCATAGCCTCCAGATTTCATATCTGAAGGGAGAGAGGGGAGAAAATTACAAGGGAAAGAAGATAAAAGCAAGAAGAAGAACACAAATTTTCCCATCAAGGTAAATAACCATTATTTCTCTTCGAGCTTTCTCCCTTTGTAATTTGGTTCTCCATATTTCAAATTCAAAATTTATTGATCATATAAAAACCAAAATAGACACACAGAGATTTTGCTCATATGAATACTACAAAATCATGTAGCTTATACTTAAAACAAAAACGTTATCTAGTAGGACTCGAGACTGTGGTCGCTTTGGAAGCAATTGACCCAAGGATCGAATCCTTGCTCGAAAACTTTGTACTTCGAACAAACGGGTGTGCAGTAGTGATGAGTGGATTTCATGCACACTTTTTAGAGTATATCTTAGTGCCAAAATCTTTCATACATGAACAAATGGATTTTGCACCTTTTCATGTCCAAAATGCGTAGTTTCTGATCTTTACCCTTTTTACCAACTTCATTTTACAACTTTTAGTTGTTACTCGCTCTGTCTCAAAAAGTTTGTCGCTCAGATGGATATAAGGGAGTATTTGTTTTTATTTGTTTTGCTTTGTTCTGTTGTCTTTGTAGGGGTATTGGCATGTTCATCGACTTGGCACATAAGAAAGGACCAGGAGAAGTTGCAGGCACCAGGCTTAGGCATTCTAGGAGTGTCAAATATGACATTTTTTCCAAAGTACTTAAATTGGGGCCGTTAAAATTTCTGACCTGCATGGGAAGGTTGATGCTCTCCTTTGGCCACAAGAAAGATTGATAAGTATCTAAACCGCCCTTAATGTTTCAAAAAAAGTGAATTACAGATCTTCAATTATCTATAAAGGAATGAAACAACCCATATATCAGCATAGAGAGAAAAGCAGAAAATAGAGAGATTCAATCTCGAAGGGGGCTCTCGCCCACCTGGGGGGAAGAATACCATGAACCCGAGGGGGAAACATGTCCCGACCTAGGGGGCAAGGAAGTAGAAGAATGAGGGTGTCTCTCCATCTCTCTGTTCTGGTGGCGTCGAAGTACCGCCGAGGGAACCATCATAACTGCCATCATCTCCATCGACTCCACTGTTGGAAAACATAGTATTTTCAAAAAAAATCCTACGATCATGCAAGATCTACCTAGGTGATGCATAGCAACGGGGGGGAGTGTGTCCATGTTGTTGGGGAACGTAGTAATTTCAAAAAATTTCCTACGCACACGCAAGATCATGGTGATGCACAGCAACGAGAGGGGAGAGTGTTGTCTCGCACCCTCGTGAGACCCGGCGAAGCGATCACAACATAGAGGAAGTAGTCGTCGTTCTCCTCGCGATCCGACCGATCCGGCGCCATTACTCGGCGCCCGAGTTCTTGACACACGTGCAGCTCGATGACGCCCCTCAGACTCGATCCAGCCGAGTGTCGAGGAGAGTTTCACAAGACGACGGCGCGGCGACGATCTTGATGTTTCACCGGCGCAGGCTTCGCTTAAGCTTCATGACGGTATGACCGAGGTGGAATATGGTGGAGGGGGCACCGACACGGCTAAGGAACGATCCGTAGATCAAACTTGTGTGTTCAAGGTGCCCCCTGCCTGTATATAAAGGAGGGAGGGGGAGGCCGGCCGGCCCTAGAGGAGGCTGCCGAGGAGTCCTACTCCTACCGAGTAGGACTCCCCTTTCCTAGTTGGACTAGGTTTGGGGAAGGGGAAGAGGAAGGGCGCCGCCTCCTTGTCCTATTCGGACTGGGGGAGAGGGCGCGCACCACCTCCTGGCCGCCCTCGCCTTCTTCCTCAAGGCCCACCGAGGCCCATTTACCTCCGGGGGTTCCGAACCTCCGGTACTCCAGAATTCCGTTTTACCGAACCATTCCAACTCCAAACATAGGCTTCCAATATATCAATCTTTATGTCTCGACCATTCCGAGACTCCTCGTCATGTCCGTGATCTCATCCGGGACTCAACTTCTTCGGTACATCAAAATACATAAACTCATAATAAGCATCCATCGAAACCTTAAGCGTGCGGACCCTACGGTTCGAGAACAATGTAGACATGACCTAGAACTATTCACGGTCAATAACCAATAGCGGGACCTGGATGCCCATATTGGTTCCTACATATTCTACGAAGATCTTTATCGGTCGACCGCATAACAACATACGTTGTTCCTTTGTCATCGGTATGTTACTTGCCCGAGATTCGATCGTCGGTATCCAATACCTAGTTCAATCTCGTTACCGCAAGTCTCTTTACTCGTTCCGTAATACATCATCTCACAGCTAACTCATTAGTTGTAATGCTTGCAAGGCTTAAGTGATGTGTATTACCGAGAGGGCCCAGAGATACCTCTCCGACAATCGGAGTGACAAAACCTAATCTCAAATACGCCAACCCAACATCTCGCCTTTGGAGACACCTGTAGTACTCCTTTATAATCACCCGATTCGTTGTGACGTTTGGTAGCACCAAAGTGTTCCTCCGTAAACGGAGTTGCATAATCTCATAGTTACGTGAACATGTATATGTCATGGATAAAAGCAGTAGCAACATACTAAACGATCGTGTGCTAAGCTAATGGAATGGGTCATGTCAATCAGATCATTCAACCAATGATGTGACCCTGTTAATCAAATAACAACTCTTTGTTCATGGTTAGGAAACATAACCATCTTTGATTAACAAGCTAGTCTAGTAGAGGCATACTAGTGACATATTGTTTGTCTATGCATTCACACATGTATCATGTTTCCGGTTTAATACAATTCTAGCATGAATGATAAACATTTATCATGAAATAAGGAAATAAATAATAACTTTATTATTGCCTCTAGGGCATATTTCCTTCAGTCTCCCACTTGCACTAGAGTCAATAATCTAGTTCACATCGCCATGTGATTTACCAGCGATAGTTCACATCACCATGTGATTAACACCCATAGTTCACATCAATATGTGACCAACACTCAGAGGGTTTACTAGAGTCAGTAATCTAGTTCATATCGCTATGTGATTAACACCCAAAGAGTACTAAGGTGTGATCATGTTTTGCTTGTGAGATAATTTTAGTCAACGGTCTCATTATATTCAGATCCGTAAGTATTTTGCAAATTTCTATGTCAACAATACTCGCACGTAGCTACTCTAGCTAATTGCTCCCACTTTCAATATGTATCTAGACCGAGACTTAGAGTCATCTAGATTGGTGTCAAAACTTGCATCGGCGTAACCCTTTTACGATGAACCTTTTGTCACCTCCATAATCGAGAAACATATCCTTATTCCACTAAGGATAATTTTTTGACCGCTGTCCTGTGATCTACTTCTAGATCACCATTGTACTCCTTGCTTAACTCGATTGTAGGGTATACAATAGATCGGTACACAACATGGCATACTTTATAGAACCTATGGCCAAGGCATAGGGAATGACTTTCATTCTCTTTCTATCTTCTGCCGTTGTCGGGTTTTGAGTCTTACTCAACTTCACACCTTGTAACACAGGCAAGAACTCTTTCTTTGACTGTTCCATTTTGAACTACTTCAAAATCTTGTCAAGGTATGTTCTCATTGAAAAACTTATCAAGCGTCTTGATCTATCTCTATAGATATTGATGCTCAATATGTAAGCAGCTTCACCGAGGTCTTTCTTTGAAAAACTTCTTTCAAACACTCCTTTATGCTTTGCAGAATAATTCTACATTATTTCCGATCTACAATATGTCATTCACATATACTTATCGAAATCTGTCAGAGTGCTCCCACTCACTTTCTAGTAAATACAGCTTCACCATAAGTCTGTACAATACTATATGCTTTGATCAACTCATCAAAGCGTATATTCCAACTCCGAGATGCTTGCACCAGTCCATAGATGGATCGCTGGAGCTTGCTCACTTTGTTAGCTCCCTTTGGATCGAAAAAACCTTCTGGTTGCATCATATACAACTCTTCCTCCGTAAAACCATTCAGAATGCAGTTTTACATCCATTTGCCAAATTTCATAAATTGTGGCAATTGCTAACATGATTCGGACAGACTTAAGCATCGCTACTGCTTGAGAAAATCTCATTGTAGTCAACATCTTGAACTTTGTCGAAAACCCCTTTTGCGACAATTCTAGCTTTGTAGATAGTAACACTACTATCAGCGTCCGTCTTCCTCTTGAAAATCCATTTAATCTAAATGGCTTGCCGATCATCGGGCAAGTCAACCAAAGTCCATACTTTGTTCTCATATATGGATCCCATCTCAGATTTTATGGCCTCAAACCATTTCGCGGAATCTGGGCTCACCATCGCTTCTTCATAGTTCGCAAGTTCATCATGGTCTAGTAACATGACTTCCGCAGGATTACCGTACTACTCAGTGCGGATCTCACTCTGGTTTACCTACGAGGTTCGGTAGTAACTTGATCTGAAGTTACATGATCATCATCATTAGCTTCCTCACTAATTGGTGTAGTAGTCACAAGAACAGATTTCTGTGATGAACTACTTTTCAATAAGGGAGAAGGTACAATTACCTTATCAAGTTTTCTACTTTCCTCCCACTCACTTCTTTCGAGAGAAACTCCTTCTCTAGAAAGGATCCATTCTTAGCAACAAATGTCTTGCCTTCGGATCTGTGATAGAAGGTGTACCCAACTATTTCCTTTGAGTATTCTATGAAGACGCTTCTCGATTTGGGTTCGAGCTTATCAGATGAAACTTTTTCACATAAGCATCGCAGCTCCAAACATTAAGAAACGTCAACTTTGGTTTCTTGCTAAACCACAGTTCATATAGTGTCGTCTCAACGGATTTAGATGGTGCCCTATTTAACGTGAATGCAGCTGTCTCTAATGCATGATCCCAAAATGATATTGGTAAATCGGTAAGAAACATCATAGATTGCACTATATCCAATAAAGTGCGATTACGATGTTTGGACACACCATAACATTGTGGTGTTCGGTGGCGTGAGTTGTGAAACTATTCCACATTGTTTTAATTGAAGACCAAACTAGTAACTCAAATATTCGTCTTCGCGATCGATCGCGAAACTTTATTTTCTTGTTACGATGATTTTTCCACTTCACTCTGAAATTCTTTGAACCTTTCAACTATTTCGGACTTATGTTTCATCAAGTAGATATACCCATATCTGCTCAAATCATCTTGTGAAGGTCAGAAAATAACGATACTTGCCACGAGCATCAACACTCATTGGATCGCATACATCGGTATGTATTATTTCCAATAAGTCAGTAGCTCGTTCCATTGTTCCGGAGAACGGAGTTTTAGTCATCTTGCCCAAAAGGCACGGTTCGGAAGCATCAAGTGATTCATAATCAAGTGATTCCAAAATCCCATCAGCATGGAGTTTCTTCATGCGCTTTACACCAATATGACCTAAACGGCAGTGCCACAAATAAGTTGCACTATCATTATTAACTTTGTATCTTTGGTTTCAATATTATGAATATGTGTATCACTACGATCGAGATCCAATGAACCATTTTCATTGGGTGTGTAACCATATAAGGTTTTATTCATGTAAATGAACAACAGTTTATTCTCTTACTTAAATGAATAATCGTATTGCAATAAACACGATCAAATCATATTCATGCTCAACGTAAACACCAAATAACATTTATTTAGGTTCAACACTAATCCCGAAAGTATAGGGAGTGTGCGATGATGATCATATCAATCTTGAAACTACTTTCAACACACATCGTCACTTCACCCTTAACTAGTTTCATTTATTCGCAACTCCGTTTGAGTTACTACTCTTAGCAACCGAACCAGTACCAAATACCGAGGGGTTGCTATAAACACTAGTAAAGCACACATAAAATTCTGTATATCAAATATACCCTTTTTTCACTTTGCCATCCTCCTTATCCACCAAATATTTAGGGCAGTTCCGCTTCGGTGACCATTTCCTTTGCAAAAGCACTTCGGTTTCAGGCTTTGGTTCAGCTTTGGGTTTCTTCGTGGGAGTGACAACTTGCTTGTCAATCTACTTGAAGTTCCCCTTTCTTTTCCTTTGCCCTTTTCTTGAAACTAGTGGTCTTGTTAACCATCAACACTTGATGTTCTTTCTTGATTTCTACCTTCATCGATTTCATCATCATGTAAAGCTCGGGAATCATTTTCATCATCCCTTGCATATTGTAGTTCATCACAAAGTTCTACTAACTTGGTGATGGTGACTAGAGAATTCTGTCAATCACTATCTTATCTAGAAGATTAACTCCCACTTGATTCAAGCGATTGTAGTACCTGCACAATCTGAGCACATGCTCACTAGTTGAGAGATTCTCCTCCATCTTTTAGCTATAGAACTTGTTGGAGACTTCATATCTCTCAACTCGGGTATTTGCTTGAAATATTAACTTCAATTCCTGGAACATCTCATATGGTCCATGATGTTCAAAACATCTTTGAAGTCCCGATTCTAAGCCATAAAGCATGGTGCACAAAACTATCGAGTAGTCATCATATTGAGCTAGCCAAACGTTCATAACGTCTGCATCTGCTCCTGCAATAGGTCTGTCACCTAGCGGTGCATTAAGGACATAATTCTTCTGTGCAGCAATGAGGATAAACCTCCGATCAAGGATCGAATCCGCATCATTGCTACTAACATTTTTCAACATAATTTTCTCTAGGAACATATCAAAAACAAACATATGAAAGCAACAACGCGAGCTATTGATCTACAACATAATTTGCAAAATACTACCAGGACTAACTTCATGATAAATTTAAGTTCAATTAATCATATTACTTAAGAACTCCCACTTAGACAGACATCTCTCTAGTCATCTAAGTGATCACGTGATCCAAATCAACTAAACCATAACCGATCATCACGTGAGATGGAGTAGTTTTCAATGGTGAACATCTTATGTTGATCATATCTACTATATGATTCACGCTCGACCTTTCGGTCTCCGTGTTCGAGGCCATATCTGCATATGCTAGGCTCGTCAAGTATAACCCGAGTATTCTCGTGTGCAAAACTGGCTTGCACCCGTTGTAGATGGACGAGAGCTTATCACACCCGATCATCACGTGGTGTCTGGGCACGACGAACTTTGGCAACGGTGCATACTCGGGGAGAACACTTCTTGATAATTTAGTGAGAGATCATCTTATAATGCTACCGTCAATCAAAGCAAGATAAGATGCATAAAGGATAAACATCACATGCAAATCAATATAAGTGATATGATATGGTCATCATCATCTTGTGCTTCGTGATCTTCATCTCCGCAGCACCACCATGATCACCATCGTCACCGGCGCGACACCTTGATCTCCATCGTAGCATCGTTGTCGTCTCGCCAATCTTATGCTTCTCGACTATCGCTACCGCTTAGTGATAAAGTAAAGCATTACAGAAGCGATTGCATTGCATACAATAAAGCGACAACCATATGGCTCCAGCCGATTGCCGATAACTTCGGTTACAAAACATGATCATCTCATACAATAAAATATAGCATCACGTCTTGACCATATCACATCACAACATGCCCTGCAAAAACAAGTTAGACGTCCTCTACTTTGTTGTTGCAAATTTTACGTGGCTGCTACGGGCTTAAGCAAGAACTAGTCTCACCTCGCATCAAAACCACAACGATACTTCGTCAAATAGACTCCGTTTTAACCTTCTCAAGGACCGGCGTAGCCACACTCAGTTCAACTAAAGTGAGAGAGACAGACACCCGCCAATCACCTTTAAGCAACGAGTGCTCGTGGCGGTGAAACCAGTCTCGCGTAAGCGTCGCGTAATGTCGGTCCGGCCGCTTCATCTCACAATACCGCTGAACCAAAGTATGACATGCTGGTAGGTAGTATGACTTGTATCGCCCACAACTCACTTGTGTTCTACTCGTGCAAAACATCAAACCATAAAAACCTAGGCTCGGATGCCACTGTTGGGGAACGTAGTAATTTCAAAAATTTCCTACGCACACGCAAGATCATGGTGATGCACAGCGAGAGGGGAGAGTGTTGTCTCGCACCCTCGTGACCCGGCGAAGCGATCACAACATAGAGGAAGTAGTCGTCGTTCTCCTCGCGATCCGACCGATCCGGCGCCACACTCGGCGCCCCGAGTTCTTGACACACGTACAGCTCGATGACGTCCCTCGTACTCGATCCAGCCGAGTGTCGAGGAGAGTTTCACAAGACGACGGCGTGGTGGACGATCTTGATGTTTCACCGGCGCAGGCTTCGCCTAAGCTTCATGACGGTATGACCGAGGTGGAATATGGTGGAGGGGGCACCGCACACGGCTAAGGAACGATCCGTAGATCAAACTTGTGTGTTCCAAGGTGCCCCCTGCCCCGTGATATAAAGGAGGGAGGGGGAGGCCGGCCGGCCCTAGAGGAGGCGCTGCCGAGGAGTCCTACTCCTACGGAGTAGGACTCCCCTTTCCTAGTTGGACTAGGTTTGGGGAAGGGGAAGAGGAAAGGCGCGCCCCCTCCTGTCCTATTCGGACTGGGGGAGGGCGCGCCACCTCCTGGCCGCCCCTCCTCTTCTTCCTCAAGGCCCACCGAGGCCCATTTACCTCCCGGGGTTCCGTAACCTCCGGTACTCAGAGAATTCCGTTTTACCGGAACCATTCCGAACTCCAAACATAGGCTTCCAATATATCAATCTTTATGTCTCGACCATTCCGAGACTCCTCGTCATGTCCGTGATCTCATCCGGGACTCCGAACTTCTTCGGTACATCAAAATACATAAACTCATAATAACCGCCATCGAAACCTTAAGCGCATGGACCCTACGGTTCGAGAACAATGTAGACATGACCTAGAACTATTCACGGTCAATAACCAATAGCGGGACCTGGATGCCCATATTGGTTCCTACATATTCTACGAAGATCTTTATCGGTCGGACCGCATAACAACATACGTTGTTCCTTTGTCATCGGTATGTTACTTGCCCGAGATTCGATCGTCGGTATCCAATACCTAGTTCAATCTCGTTACGCAAGTCTCTTTACTCGTTCCGTAATACATCATCTCACAGCTAACTCATTAGTTGTAATGCTTGCAAGGCTTAAGTGATGTGTATTACCGAGAGGGCCCAGAGATACCTCTCCGACAATCGGAGTGACAAAACCTAATCTCGAATACGCCAACCCAACATCTGCCTTTGGAGACACCTGTAGTACTCCTTTATAATCACCCGATTCGTTGTGACGTTTGGTAGCACCAAAGTGTTCCTCCGTAAACGGAGTTGCATAATCTCATAGTTACAGAACATGTATATGTCATGGATAAAAGCAGTAGCAACATACTAAACGATCGTGTGCTAAGCTAATGGAATGGGTCATGTCAATCAGATCATTCAACCAATGATGTGACCTGTTAATCAAATAACAACTCTTTGTTCATGGTTAGGAAACATAACCATCTTTGATTAACAAGCTAGTCTAGTAGAGGCATACTAGTGACATATTGTTTGTCTATGCATTCACACATGTATCATGTTTCCGGTTTAATACAATTCTAGCATGAATGATAAACATTTATCATGAAATAAGGAAATAAATAATAACTTTATTATTGCCTCTAGGGCATATTTCCTTCACATGTACCCTCGTAGACCGAAAGCGGAAGCGTTTCAATAACGCGGTTGATGTAGTCGAACTTCTTCGCGATCCAACCGATCAAGTACCGAACATACGGCACCTCCGCATTCAGCACACGTTCAGCTCAATGACGTCCCTCGAACTCTTGATCGAGTTGGGGTCGAGGGAGAGTTTCGTCAGCACGATGGCGTGGCAACGGTGATGATGAAGTTACTGGCGCAAGGCTTCGCCTAAGCACTACGACGATATGACCGAGGTGTGTAACTGTGGAGGGGGGCACCGCACACGGCTAATAGAAGACTTGGTGTGCCTTTGGGGTGCCCCCTGCCCACGTATATAAAAGAGGGAGGGAGAGAGGCTGGCCCTCCTAGAGGCGCTCCAAGTGTAGGGAGTCCTACTAGGACTCCCAAGTCCTACTAGGATTCCCTTTCCTTTTCAGAGTAAGAAAGAAGGAAAGGAGGGAGAGGGAGAAGGAAAGGGGGGGCACGCCCTCACTCCTTGTCCAATTCGGTTTGGGTAGGGGGAGGCGTGCGCCACCTCGTGGCCCTTCTTCCCTCTCTCCACTAAAGCCCAATAAGGCCCATTAACTTCCCCCGGCGAATTCCCGTCACTCCCATGTACTCCAAAAATACCCAAATCACTCAGAACCTTTTCGATGTCTGAATATAGCCTTCCAATTTATGAATCTTTACGTCTCGACCATTTCGAGCCTCATCACGTTCGTGATCTCATCCGGGACTCCGAACAAACTTCGGTCATCAAAACACATAACTCATAATACAAATCATCATCGAACGTTAAGCGTGCGGACCCTACGGGTTTGAGAACTATGTAGACATGACCAAGACACATCTCCGGTCAATAACCAATAGCAGAACCTAGATGCTCATATTGACTCCTACATATTCTACGAAGATCTTTATCGGTCAAACCGCATAACAACATACGTTGTTCCGTTTGTCTTCGGTATGTTACTTGCCCGAGATTCGATCATCGGTATCATCATACCTAGTTCAATCTCGTTACCGACAAGTCTCTTTGCTTGTTCTGTAATGCTTCATCCCGCAATTAACTCATTAGTCACATTGCTTGCAAGGCTTACAGTGATGAGCATTACCGAGAGTGCCCAGAGATACCTCTCCAATACACGGAGTGACAAATCCTAATCCCGATCTATGCCAACCCAACAAATACCTTCGGAGACACCTGTAGAGCATCTTTATAATCACCATGTTACGTTGTGACGTTTGATAGCACACAAGGTGTTCCTTCGGTATTCGGGAGTTGCATAATCTCATAGTCTGAGGAACGTGTATAAGTCATGAAGAAAGCAGTAGCAATGAAATTGTAGCGATCATAATGCTAAGCTAACGGATGGGTCATGTCCATCACATCATTCTCCTAATGATGTGATCCCGTTCATCAAATGACAACACATGTCTATGGTTAGGAAACATGACCATCTTTGATTAACGAGCTAGTCAAGTAGAGGCATACTAGGAACAATATGTTTTGCCTATGTATTCACACATGTACTAAGTTTCCGGTTAATACAATTCTAGCATGAATAATAAACATTTATCATGAAATAAGGAAATAAATAATAACTTTATTATTGCCTCTAGGGCATATTTCCTTCATCCACCACCTTCATCACCATATGCATCACCTTCCTCCCTCTCTATACAATGGCCCACTCTCCCACAAGCCTTTGTAATCCCCAACTTGAACATGATGCTTGATGTATAATTAGGGTTTATCATTTATGCCACTAGTTGTGTCTCACTACTCAGTTTTGCCATTAGAAGTTACAACTGCTAAAAAAATGCCATTGTTTCATGAGATGCTGCTACTTGTGAGCTGCATTGGGATTTCCTCGAAGAGGAGAGGATGATGTTGTACAATAGAGATAAGTATTTTCCCTAGTTAAGAACCAGTGTTACCAATCCAGTAGGAGTACCAAGCAACACCTCGTTAACAGCACTTACACATAAAATAACAAATACTTGCACCCAACACGAACAAGGGGTTGTCAATCCCTCAGCGGTTAACTGCAAGGATCAAATCTCGTAGTGATAGATAGATAGAACAAAAAACACAAAATAAAATAAAAAGAAATAAAATTGCAGCAATGTATTTTTGAATTTTAATATATGGCTAAAATAGACCCCGGGGCCATAGTTTACAGTGAGTAAACAAATTACTGTTGGGCAATTGACAAAAAAGCAAATAATCATGATGATATCCAAGGCAATGATCGCGCATATAGGCATCAGGTCCGAGACAAGTAGACCGAAATGATTCCGCATCTACTATTACTACTCCACACATCGACCGCTATCCAGCATGCATCTAGAGTATTAAGTTCATAAAGAACGGAGTAATACCTTAAACAAGATGACATGATGTAGACAAAGTAAACACACGCATGAATAAACCCCATCATTCTATCCTTAATGGCAAAAACACAAATACATGTCTTGTCCCCTTCTGTCACTGGGATATATATCGCCGCAAGATTAAACCCATCACAAAGCACCTCTTCCATTGCAACAAAAATCAATCTAGTTGGCCAAGCCAAATCAATAGATCGGACAGAAATACAAAGCTATCATAATAATGCATATAAGTGAAGAAAATATGCCCAAGAGGCAATAATAAAGTTGTTATTTTATATTTCCTTATTCATGATAAATGTTTATTATTCATGCTAAAATTATATTGATCGGAAACCTAAATACATGTGTGAATACACAGACAAACGTTGTGTCCCTAGTGAGCCTCTACTTGACTAGCTCGTTGATCAAAGATGGTTAAGGTTTCCTAACCATGGAAATGAGTTGTCATTTGATAACGAGATCACATCATTAGGAGAATGATGTGATGGATGAGACCCATCCGTTAGCTTAGCATAATGATCGTTCAGTTTTATTGCTATTGCTTTCTTCATGTCAAATACATATTCCTTCGACTATGAGATTATGCAACTCCCGTATACCGGAGGAATGCCTTGTGTGCTATCAAATGTCGCAACGTAACTGGGAGATTATAAAGATGCTCTACAGGTATCTCCAAAGGGGTTTGTTGGGTTCGCATAGATCGAGATTAAGATTTGTCACTCCGAGTATCGGAGAGGTATCTCTGGGCCCTCTCGGTAATACACATCATAAGAAGCCTTGCAAGCAAAATGACTAATGAGTTAGTTGCAGGATGATGTATTATGGAACAAGTAAAGAGACTTGCCGGTAACAATAGTTGAACTAGGTATGAAGATACCGATGATCGAATCTAGGACGAGTAACATACCAACAGACAAACAGAATTGCATATGTTGTCATAACATGTCCTACCCAAAGAATCCACCTAAAGACGCTCGCAGTGGGGCACGTGGTGCGCAACAAACAAAAATTCTACTGCACGACCCAACGACATGATATGAACAGTCCGGCCGATTTTTGTGTTTTGACCCCTTGCAGCTTGCACAAAGTTTAGCCGGATATGACCTACGTTTAACAATATTTCACGATCTCACCATCTTCCTACCACAGGAAACCTTTTTTAGGGAGGAAAGCGGCAACCGCCATGCATGCATCATGTCACGTATTCCTCGCTAACGTGGCATAATGGCCGTACACGGTGGTAGGGTGCAATAACCCACCGCCCAGTTCGTTGGCGGTAGGGTCCTTCGCCAGTGCACGGATCTGTTGCTTGAAAATGCAAAAAAAATACGTAGGTTTTCACAACCTACCGCCGTAGACCCTGGCGGTAGGGTCTAGTAGTCGTTGCAACTAGATGTGCCGCTTCGGCGACATTTGCCGGTAGTAGTGGAGGAGAGGAGGGTTGCACCTTGCACATACTCCCAATGCGATTGAGCCAATGCTCAGAGCATCGCGCCGGATCCGGCAAACCTCGCTGCTACCAACCTGCACCAACCAGCACGCCGTTGAATTTGGTCTGCACATAGGAATGCAAAATCTGAGTTGTTGACCACCACCGATGAGACATTCACCACCGGCTCTAGGGGTTCACCCATGGACGCCTGGGAGGGGACACATGCCAAGGTCGATCTCCAGCCCGGATCCTCCTTAGTGCCACCTCCGAGTGATCGCGCCGCAATTGTGTCGCCACCTCTGGGCCGACGTTAGATCCGTGCACAGTTGTGCTCGTCAGGGTTACCCAACATGCTGCTTGTGCATGCAACCCCATCGAGTTGATCACCCCTGGCGAACAGTCATACTGCAATGCCAAGAACCATGTGTTCGATCCATCGAATCCATGCACCCAAATGACCGTCACGTTGGATGCCTCCCGTGATGATGACCATCGAGCTGCCACAACCTTGGAGGACCGAAGCGCCCAGGACGCACCCAGACCACCAATTCAGTGTCCAACTCTGTTGCAGCCAGAGAAGCGCCACTTTACGGTGATGTCCAGCAGCAACTGCAAATGGGGATGTCCGGCCATGACGACAATGTTTTCCTGGCCGATGTGGAGAGATTGTTGCTAGCGGATGGATGCGCCACCGATATGACGGCGCAGGGTCGACCCTACTATTTGCGGAGCGGGGGAGGGGGGGGCTACCCTTGGTCTCATAGCGCCTCCGTAAATGTATGATATAAAGTTCTGAGTACATATATGTTCTTTGATTGTTATTGAATTGAGATAATTCCTATATTTTTTTTTAGAAACATGATACAGACGCAGACATTCAAAGGCATATGTTGGCAAGAAGCCAGCGCCTATGTTGACTGACAACATGATCTTCGTGCCAGAGATGATGGACAGCCAAATTGCAGTAGTGTAACAAAGTGAAAAACTTGAACCAGATGATTGTCATCGCCGCGCGTCAAGCACGGAAGGCAGGTATGGGTGCTACTACCCACTCCTTGAGTGAAGGATGAGCATGTGCCAAAGAATTTCCTAGACTTGTTTTTGTCTGTTTTCTCTGAGGTGGAGTGGAACTGGAGGGGAGAAGTCAGAGAACCTATGTACATGAAAATCTGTGAAAAAACAGCGCGCCATAGCGTTCTGAGCTATGTCTTGCTAAATAAATTGATGTACAATGTCTCGCTAATAGTATGCTATGGCCTGATGCATGCAGCCATTTTATTAATTATTCACAAAGACCGTACAAAATAGTACATCACTTTATTTTGTTATAGCACGTTATTTTTTTTCATTGATGGAAATCCAAGGAAACCTATGCCGCCAAATAAAAATGCACAATTTGTCTATCTATCTTTCTGCATCCATAGGCTCTTGCCGTGCCAAATCTATATATATAACCCTCTTTTGTTGTATAGTGCAACCCTACATTTCTGATACTTATGTCTGTTGGCTTTCCTCGGAGAAACACAAGTTGGAGACATGCTGCGTGCATGCCTGACGCCCGGCGTGCACAGTTGCTTCCTCCGGGAGTCAAGTTGGTTGTGTGATTCAGTGTCTGAACGAGTCTAATTAACTAACCTCTGGCGAATTTTCCAACACGAATCTGTGATGTCAAAGGTGCCAATTAGTAGCCCCATTGGACAGATAGTGAGACCTGCAATATATATATACTGGGGCGCCTGTGCCTTCTGCATACCCACACTAGTGGAAAAACAGGCTTTCCGTCCAGCCCATAAGTCGCGAAGCTGTAGGAACCGCGACCAATGGGACCTTTAGTCGCGGTTCGAGGTGAACCGCGACCAAAGGCTGGGCCTGGCGCTCGGTGGCAGTGGTGCACGTGAGGGGCTTTAGTCGCGGTTGGCGAGCCAACCGCGACTAAAGGTCTTCGGGCACCTTTAGTCACGGTTTGCCAGGCCAACCGCGACATGACATGACATGAAACAAACATGACATGAAGTGTTGGAGCCACACTCTTCGATCGCGGTTAGCAACTTGATGAACCTTTGATGTGTCAATATGCATGTGTGTAGTTCATAACAAATGCATGATGGTTAATTATATATTTTATATTATAATAATGCAGATGAATCGGCAATGGATGTACGGTAACCGACTCTCCGGCGAGTTCACTACGGGTTTGAAAGATTTCCTCGTAGTGGCTAATGCGAACAAGCGGGGGTTTTGTTATCTGTCCATGTGTTATCTGTAAGAATGAGAAGGGTTACTCTTCCTCAAGAGTTGTTCACATGCATCTGCTTGAAGGGTTTCATGCCAAGCTATAATTGTTGGACCAAGCATGAAGAAAGAGGGGTTATAATGGAAGAAGATGAAGAAGGGATGATTTCATCGATGAAAGCTATCTTGCTCATTTCGTGATACTTTCATGGAGGATCTTTGAAGGTGAAGGGAAGGTGAAGAAGAGGCACGTGATGATCCGTTGATGATCTTGGTCGGACCATTGCCGATGCACGGAGACGCCGCTGGCCCGAAAAGGAGAGGGAGAATTTGGATCGCATGTTAGAGGATCACGAAAGGCGCTGTACCCGGATGCGATGATGGTCTGAAAAAGCTGGGCTGCACAATCGGATTTGCTGAAATGGAAGGCGAGGCGGTGTAGCTGACTCGGCATTTGAAAACTTGCTGAAAATATTGAAGAATATGTTTCCAAAGGATAACGAGTTGCCCGCCAATGCGTCTGAAGCAAAGAAGGTTGTCCGCCCTCTAGGTTTAGAGGTTACGAAGATACATGCATGCATCAACGATCGCATCCTCTACCGCGTGAATACGAGAATTTGAATGAATGCCCGGTATGCACTTGCATTGCGTTATAAGATCGAGGCGATGACCACGGTGACGATGTTGAGGGCGAAACCGGGAAGAGGGTTCCGCCAAGGTGATGTGGTATGCTCCTATAATACCACGGTTGAAACGTCTGCTCATGAACAAAGAGCATGCCAAGTTGTTGCGATGGCACAAAGAGAAACGTAAGTCGGATGGGGAGTTGAGACACACCGCAGATGGAGCGCAATGGAGAAAGATCGACGGATGGTTCAAGATTTTGCGGTGACGCAAGGAACATAAGATTTGCTCTAAGCACGGATGGCATGAATCCTTTTGGCGAGCGAGCTCCAGCCATAGCACTGCCCGTGACTCTATGCATCCGCAACCTTCCTCCTTGGTTGTGCATGAAGCGGAAGTTCATTATGATGCCGTGCTCATCCAAGGTCCGAAGCAACCCGGCAACGACATCGATGTGTACCTAAGGCCATTAGTTGATGAACTTTTACAGCTGTGGGGTGGTGTCCGTGTGTGGGATGAGCACAAACAAGAGGAATTTGACCTCTGACGTTGCTTTTCGTAACCATCAACGATTGGCCTGCTCTTAGTAACCTTTCGGGACTGTCAAATAAGGGATACAATGCATGCACGCACTGCTTACATGAGACTGAAAGTGTACATTTGCCCACACATCGTTATTGATATTGTGTTGAAGCATTACCCCGCCGACGTGGAGGCAGACCTGTGGCAGTTTCTTACAAAGCAGGAACTCAAAAGTGATATTCTATTTCCTTACCATTTTGGGTGAGTGTTTCTGTCTTGAGCACATTCTCTTTTGTTTACTCCATGCATGGTATGTGGCCGGCTAATCGATGAGTTATGCATGACGTCTTGTGCATGTATCGTGTCCGCAGTTCCACTGGATTCGCTAGTAATTAAAGTTAACACCTCGTAATGTCTCGTCCACGACTCTCTGAATAAGGATCCAAAGCTTTGGGCGACATGAGAAAAATGCTGCGAAGTAATTATTTTCATTCATTTGCGCTCTATATCGATCGGCCTATTTGGTTCATTTCCTAATATCAAGTAACTAATAACTCTCTTGTTCATTTAATTTTCTTTGCCTCGTAGGGTTTGGAGACGGTTCGTAGATACAAAGGTCGGTGAATTCAAAAAGAGCTAGAATTCAAATTGTTAAAGCCTAAGAATCTTGGGGATATTCAGCCACCGTTGACCAATCTATGTGCATACTATGTACGTGAGAGGATCCGAGATACACCTCTGAGCGGGTTGATCCGAGTGATACCAATGCTCGGAGGAATAACCTCCGGTGGATGCTTAGTCCGAAGCTCGCTCCACCACTTCAAGAGGAACTAGCTGGATGGTTCGAAGGAAGTCCTCCATCCTAAAGGAGAACACTATTACGAGGACGTAGAAATTTATATGGATTAAATCATGTATGGAAACTTGTTCAAAATTGTATATGGTCATCCGATGATATTGAATATATATTGTATATTCCTCTTGAATTCTTTTTGGTTCTAATTTCAAATTTATTTGAAATTGTACATTCATATGCATGTATGTAGTACCGTAGAATATATGAAACTCCTTCAAAATTAAAATAAAGCACAAAAGAAATAAAACAATACAAATTAAACAGAAAACAGGTTTAGGGGGGCTAAAACCCTAAACTGCGGGCGCCTTTAGTCGCGGTTGGCGAAGAACCGCGACTAAAGGTCCTCCGCCTGACGGCACTGGCGCCCACGTGGACGGGCCGTTAGTCGCGGTTCTTAAGCAGCCGCGACTAAAGGTTGGGGGCTTTAGTCGCGCTTAGTTGGTCGCGGTTGCGCAGCCGCGACTAATGGCAGTTGCGAACCGCGACCAAAGGCCTTTTTTCCACCAGTGCCACAAGTTGGTTCTTCTATTGTCACCTGCTGCATCTCCCCGGAGCACACATCTATCAGCAATGGCAACGATCAGTAGCACCATGGTCTTGGCCGCCGCCATACCATCGCCGGCTCTAGGTAAGCAAGCTCGTAATTTTTCATTCAGAAAAAAAATGAAAGTCATTTTAAGTTGCTAGTGATGAGTAACAATGAGACGGCAATGCAGGGCTACCTCAGCTGAGAGTGGCCAGGGCCGAAAGGTTCAGGTGCAGGTTCAGCAAGAAGGTGTCTTCGGCTCTGTCTCCGGTGGTGGCCAAGGGCGTGCCGCTGCTCGCCGTGGCAAGCACCACGGCGGCGTCAGCGGCCCCGATGCTGGCCTCGGCGCTGGCGCAGGTGGACGAGCGGATGTCAAGTGAGGCCACCGGGCTGAGCAACGACCTGCTGGGGTGGATCCTGCTGGTTGCCATCGGCCTCGTCTTGTGCTTCTACACCGTCTACTCCTCCACCTTTGACGACGACGACCAGTCCGGCGGCGGCGGCGGCATCACGCTCTGAGCACCTCCATCATCTTCTTTTGCCTGCCTGATGCGTGAAAGCTTTGCGTAGTTACCTATGGATGAACACTGGGCTGCTGATTACCGCAGGAAAACTGAAGCTAGCTATATGTATGATACTAATAGCTGCGGTCATTCTTTTCTTTCTTTTTTTGGTTTTAACTGAGGTCGTTATAGGCCTGCTCTTGTGTGTCCTCTGCTGTTACAAGCCTGGGGTCGTAATAATTAATATAACTTGCGTCAAACCTCTTCCGGCTGTGCATCCCTTGAATTTTCTTCATGCAGCGTTAATTACAGTTGCAGAACCATAGAAGTTGGCTGTAAATTGGGCAACAAACAGGCCTTAAAATATATTGCCGCTATAAATAATCAGAAACACGAACCATAATGTACTGTCATCCATGCTTTGCATGCATGGTTCTGTTGCTAACAAGGTCATCTGTTTCGTCTCTCGTCCAACAAGTGGGGTAGTGGCGCAGTTGGCTAGCGCGTAGGTCTCATAGCTGAAACCGTGAGCAATCCTGAGGTCGAGAGTTCGAGCTTCTCTCAACCCACAATATATAGAAAGACCACCGTAGTGATGAAAAGCTCAATGGCAACTTGGGTCGCCACATGGTACATCTGATTCGTCAGGTGAAACCGAGCATGTCTGAACCTTGGTCTATTTTTATTTTATTTTTTTGGTTTTTTGTTCTGCCGCGTTCAGGCTGCAACTTTTGCCGGGGTCAGCCATTATCTTTGAATATTGATATGCCATAAGCCGGCACTCATCAGAAATGTACATAACCTGCTGCCTGTTGGCGCAACTGAAAAACAGATTCTTGGCTCGGACTGCTGAACCAATGGCTACAATTACCATGTTGCTAGAATGTCACCGCTCTTGTGTTCTTATATCTACATATTGATTGAAGCATCCATCTGTCTACTAGTACTCATCAGAAATGTACATATCTATCTTTGAATATTGATATGCCATAAGCCGGCACTCATCAGAAATGTACATAACCTGCTGCCTGTTGGCGCAACTGAAAAACAGATTCTTGGCTCGGACTGCTGAACCAATGGCTACAATTACCATGTTGCTAGAATGTCACCGCTCTTGTGTTTTTATATCTACATATTGATTGAAGCATCCATCTGTCTACTAGTACTCATCAGAAATGTACATATCTATCTTTGAATATTGATATGCCATAAGCCGGCACTCATCAGAAATGTACATAACCTGCTGCCTGTTGGCGCAACTGAAAAACAGATTCTTGGCTCGGACTGCTGAACCAATGGCTACAATTACCATGTTGCTAGAATGTCACCGCTCTTGTGTTCTTATATCTACACTAGGTCATTGCCCGTGCGTTGCAACGGGTAGGCCTAATTCTAGTGGTTTAATATTGATCATATCCTCATGCACATCAGATGCATTGTCAACTTTTCATTACATCAGTTTTCTTCCTACAGTCACTATCTTTGTATGCCCGTCTCCCCAATCCAAGCATCAATATCTAAATTAACAGAACTGCACTTATGTTGACCTAAAATAAGACACATCAAAACTTATTTTTTTTGGTACATTTTAATTGACCATTCCATACCTATGTGTTTTCATGCACAAAAAAGATCAGATCCTGGAAAGAATGGCATACATCAAGAGTGTCGACACCGCCTTCATCATCCAGTTAATGTGTTCTCCTTCAGAATCCTCTTGGAAATATTTGCTATTGTTTCCTGCAACACAAAATTATCAGGTTTCAATCACAACATGTGAAAGCAGCACAAACTAATAATGGGTGGGTGCTACATTGTCTCACACCATCATCATTCCCATCCTCTTGGTCTTCAGTCTTCCTCCGAAAAAGCTTTGTACCCTTAGAGGATGCACTAAGCGAGCTCGTTGTGTGGTTGTCAATCTCATCATCATCATCATCCGCCAACAACATGTAAGTGCTACATTTCTTCACAAGCCTTGACTCCTCCCTTTTGTGTATGTGGTAATTCCACGACAAAGGAAAGCATAGCAATAAATCATCAAAGACAAAGTTATATCACTGTTCTTAACACACCAGGATGGCTCAATGGAAGTGGTGGATCAAAACTTGCAATGCTACTCGTTCCCTTGCAGGGACCTTGGCGTATACTTACTGGGCATAAAAGTTTAGTACTCCCTCCGTTCTTATTTACTCCGCGTATTAGAGTTGACTGAAGTCAAGCTTCATAAATTTTGACCAAGTTTATAGAAAAAAATATAAATATTTACCATAACTAATCTATATGATGCGAAAGTCCATTCAATAATAAATCTAATGGCATTGATTTGTTATTGTACATGCTAGTATATTTGTCTATAAACTTTGTCAAAGTTTATAAAGCTTGACTTTGACCAAAGCTAATATGCGGAGTAAATAAAAATGGAGGGAGTACCACGAGATCAATTGTGTCAAGTACAATGTGTGTACTTCACCATGGAGTAAATGTCCATTCTTATGAATCATGAATTCATGATTGGCCAGCCGAGAAACTGGACCGCAGAACAATCCAGTTCAGTTAAACCTTGGCACTAAAAATGAGTGTGCGTGTTGCTAAAAAATGTGAGGAAGCCCTCAAAGTGAAAAGACAAATAATGCATTCATGTGTACCTTTTGATTGGAGCGTCTGATTCATTTTTGCAGCATGTGTTCTTTATTAGAAATTTAGTAGTCATAGGCCTGAAAAAACTTCTTCATTAGTCACCATGAATCTACAGCTTAATCAATTACATATGATCTAAATATGAGATTAGTTCAATTTGAATTGAATATGTTATGAAGAAATAAAACATGTCCAAAAATTTAACAACGGGGCAATTTTGTAGCATTTTAGTTTATATGTGACAAGAAACAAATGAGATTGATCCTTGACTGTAAAACTGGGAATAAACTACGCCAAGAATACTTAGCTGCAAGAATAACACCTGTCTTGACCTTATTACAGCACCTGCCTTGACCGCATTCCTGAATCAGCACAAGAAGAACAGATGCAGCATCATTCGCCAATTATTCATACCATATTATATTGTACTGCCACCTAAGTAAAGTTTTGCTGATGCATGTTGTACTGAACAGGATGAACAACCAAAAGGAAATTGAGATGAGAGTTGATGTACGTGAAGGACCAAATGGTTGGCCTTGGTGCTCCATTGATTGAAGGTCCTTTATACCATTGATTGAAGCAGCCACTTATGCTATCAATGAGCAGGGATCTGAGTGCTCACGTGCCTGATCTGAAAGAGGAGAGTACGTGCGTACTGCTGCATCTTAGTTGAAGCGACAGTACCACTCGGCAGGCATGATACGGTATGCGTCAGGCATGCATGGCTGCTGCTCGACATTCTACCTGATGGAATTGGTCCTCTCGCTGTTCGGCCTGGTGGGATCGTTCCTCTCACCTAGATGTCGGTGGCGAAGCTGCTTGTTTCAGCCGATGAGGAGAAACCAACGACATCGAGCGAAAAACGCAAAGATCACGATGGGCTGACCTCGTACCTTGTTGAGATATATGTCGATGACGGAACCTCGTCGGCGTGGATCACATCGAGGGCGGACGGCGGCGTGCTGGCCTGGTGCTGAGAGGTCGAGACAACGGAGGCGGACCAGCGGCGGGATGAGGCAACCACGGCGACCAGGTGCTGCTGAGGAAGGCGAGCGGCGGCCGAGGAGCCAAGGGGCGGGCTAGGGCTTGCGCCGGCGCTAACCCTAGCGCGAGCTTGGGATGGAAGAAGCATGCGGTGCGTGAGGTGAGAGAGAGTTGGGCTTGCTCCTGGGGCTTTGCTCGGTTTGGCCCATGTGTTGGGCGATGGCCGGTGAAGTGCGTTTTTTTGAGCGATGGAAAACCACGTCGGATGGAGCGAGGGGAGTCGGACGAAACGTAAGAGGGGAAACGGAACGCTCCGTTTCTTTTAGATAGTAGAGATATTGATTGAAGCATCCATCTGTCTACTAGTACTCATCAGAAATGTACATATCTATCTTTGAATATTGATATGCCATGTTTCGCGGCACTCATCGAAATGTACATAACTCGCTGCTGTTGGCATAATCGAAAAACAGATTCTTGGCTCGGACTGCTGAACCAATGGCTACAATTACCATGTTGCTAGAATGTCACCGCTCTTGTGTTCTTATATCTACATATTGATTGAAGCATCCATCTGTCTACTAGTACTCATCAGAAATGTACATATCTATCTTTGAATATTGATATGCCATAAGCCGGCACTCATCAGAAATGTACATAACCTGCTGCCTGTTGGCGCAACTGAAAAACAGATTCTTGGCTCGGACTGCTGAACCAATGGCTACAATTACCATGTTGCTAGAATGTCACCGCTCTTGTGTTCTTATATCTACATATTGATTGAAGCATCCATCTGTCTACTAGTACTACCTTACATTCGAACAAATCTGAAAGGGTATTTGCGTGTGAAAGCTTGAAGACTGTTAGCTTCTTTTCTTGATTGTTGCTTATGTAAGGTTACAAGAGAATGTAACCAAGTAGCTGATCGTTTAGCTTCATGTGCAAGGCCAGGGTACGACTGGAGTTTGCTGAACTTCACTCCAGTGCATATCACTGAAGATGTTCAGTATGATTGTAATGTGACCCAATGTCAATGAAAATTCTTTTTTAACCTGGCTTGTTTCAGATATATATATATATATATATATATATATATATATATATATATATATATATATATATATATATATATATATATATATATAGAGAGAGAGAGAGAGAGAGAGAGAGAGAACGAAAAATCCATGCCTGGCTTGTTTCAAAAAAAAAATCCAGGCCTGAAAGCAAGGGGTATACCAAGCATGCATCTTGTGTATTGAAGTGCATGATCGCAACAAGTATTCAGTTGATTTAGAACCCGGCCTTGGAAGTGCCAAATATGTCAGGTCGTCAGGATATACTTACATAATAAAGCAACGAGTATACAAAGTGTATCAAGAAGCAGGAACTGCCAAAAAACTTGGATCGTCACATCCTACACCTGAATCATCAGGTGAAGTGAGCCTGTCTGAACCCTGTTCAGTATTTTTCGTAAAAATTCGATTGCACCTGAATCTCTGACGGCTCCATTGCTGTAAAAAAAACATATGCCTTTCAACCTGAAGCACCTTCTCAAATGATGTGCTACTACTACGCACGTCCCTTCTTTACCGCCCTGCAAGTAAACAGTTCATGTGGGTTTCTTTGCAGAATTCGCTCAAGCAATTAATCTATTTTTGAGGGGCTGTACATAATTAACATGTTTTTAGCAGTGCTCACAGAATTAGCTGTTTTCAATTGTAATATATTCCACGTGACCACGTCGACCTTATCATTTGGAAGAAGCAAAACAAAGAATACTCACTGCTTGGAACCTCACTCTGTATCATGTGTTGTCTGATAACCTGACAGAGTCACATTCCACAACCTTTGGACCAAACTCACCGGCAAAAGTTGCAGAACATCTTCCCTTATGAGCCCCTTTCAGAACGTCTCCTAGTGCAGGTGACGCGTTCCTAAACACATCATAAACAATGCACCAAATGATGTATTATGCGGTAGAAAATTATGATAATCATCTTGTACCAATTAATCTGGCTCCAAGGAATACGGAGACCTCACTGGAGTCATGTAGCGATTAATCCGGCACGACACTACTGGAGCGTGAAATATCCTTTACATTGGAATTTTAAAATTAATTCTTTAGCAACCTCCTTTTTGAAAGAAAAACACAAAATGTTAATTACATGACACGGTATAAAATTAAGCACTTGTGTTCAGTGTCCTCCTGGATTTTTCACTTTACTACTCAACCCACTGACATGAGAAGCCTTCTTCTTTGAGCTCAGTCACAGAGGTTGCAGCTTGCAAGCCGCAACAGAGTCAATTATCCAGGCGCTGCTCACGGCTTCACCACCAGAGGCGCAGGCCAGAGCCTGGGCTTCATCAGCCTGCCTGCGGCGATCATCATCATTGTCGCCAAGCTTCGCCTTCCCCTGGTTGTTCTCAACGCTGTACACAACGATGACAGGGGAGCTGTCATCGAGCAGCTTCTGTTGGTCCCTTGAGACAGGCTTCCTGTGCAGAACGGTGCCGCCTGCCGCAACCACGAGGTCCTGCAGGAAGCCTCTGTATGTCACGGTGTAGTCCCCATGGAGGTAGAACTGCATGCCGTTGAACAGCTTGGGTTGCTGCAGAACAAATGAACAGTTAACTGACTGTTGTAGCAGTAGTACAATAACAGTTGGGAAAATGACACTGGAAGAAAGGTACTGCCTTCGTTCACAAATACTCCCTCCGTTCCGAAATAATTGTCTTTCTAGCCATCTCAAATGGACTACAACATACGGATGTATGTAGACATGTTTTAGAGTGTAGATTCACTCATTTTGCTCCGTATGTAGTCACTTGTTGAAATCTCTAGAAAGACAACTATTTAGGAACGGAGGGAGTATAAGATGTTCTAATTTTGTGTTAATCAAATGTATATAGACACGTTTTAGTGTGTTTGTTCACTCATTTCAATCCGTATGTAATCTATATTGAAATATCCAAAACATCTTATATTTGTGAACGGAGGGAGTACCTTGTTGATTGCTCTCTGTCTTCCTAACTTTGGACCCTCACTGACACCATGAACATCGGTGGTGACCTCAAATTTCTGCTCATCAACAGGTTCCATGCTTTCCATGCAAGCCTTGACCCCTACAGCAGCATAAAGGTAGCAGTTACTAGTAACACAGGGCATCAATATCATTTCTGCGTTGATATGACAGTGAGTTCGCTATGCACTTACAGTCAATGGAGACGATCCATTTGCCATTCAAGATTGCCATCAGAAACTTTAGTGTGCGCTTGCAAGCGCCAGAGGGGTCAGTTGATGCAATAACATGGGTAACGCTGGGGTTCCAGCTCTTGGAAATAGGCACACCAGCTAATTTTGCAAATTCTGTTACGACGCCCTGAGCAATTCGATCATTTCGTCTGAGTTAAAATTCATATGGAGCAAATAGCATGGATTTGATAAGGAAAATAAGACGTATACCTTCTCAGCAGCAGAAAGAGCTGAACAGCAGAGAACCCACTTCTGTGGTGATCCTGATGGCCATTTCCAGTTATTACTGCAAGCTTGGCTAGATCTTACTTGAGATGGACTGAAAAAAAACAGTTGCCCTCCAGTAAGTAATCATACACATGACCATTACAAGACCGTTTAAACAGCACGTTCTGGGGATACCATTTTGGTGCCGTTATCCTTTTGGATTGCTTTTGTGGCTCAGAAACTTCATTTGGCAACTTGGAAGACTGATGCAAAGGGCATAGCATCACAAAGTTTTCCTGACAGTGAAAACAAATTAGAGAAATAAGGTGGCAATTTAGAACTTTGACAAATTGCAAAGAATTATTCTGATAAAGTTGAAATTGCTAGATCAGAACACAGTATGAACTTACATTATCCCATCTGCATTCTGGGACCAATTTAGCACATGTGAAGTGGAAGCTTTTGCGACAACTCTTGTCAAAGCAACCAAGCGCCGCGCCTTTAACTCCACAGCAAGCACATTTGATCCTTTTGCTTCTAGTTAACTCAGGCGCAAGATTAAACACTGAGTCATCTTCAAAGTAGACATCTGGAGCCCTATGGTAAAATAAAAAGGTATGATGAAAATTAGCTAGATATATCAAGAACAAAAATATTCTAATACAATCATGTGCTCGAAAGGACAACAAACCACTCCATGCAGTTCTTGTGAGAGTGTACGACATTAGCCCCTCCACCAAACTCTGCAGGGACTTGTTTTCCATTATGGTAGTGAACCATCTCTCCAGACTCCTTCAAGAAAGTAGAGATATTTTCCATTCAGTACCAAGGATTTGGGAACATCGGGATAAGGCATTTGAAAATGATATGATCATACCTCTGTGATATCAGAAGACTGGCAGAAAGCACAGAAAACCTTAGACACAGTGTCATCACATTTCTTCAGGAAAGTATTACCGGTGCAAGCTTGGAGCTTTCCAAAGTTTTTCATTCCTGAACAATCTGTTTGTTTGATACCTTTTGCACACTTGTTCTTAATTGATGCATCAATTGGTGAAGGAGCTGCACGTATTGCCTCACTACTTTGGCATCTACCAAGTAAAATGCTTGATGTATTTGCACTGAAGTTTGATTTCATGCTATCAAGCCCTGTCTGACTATTCGTTTCTTCACTGAACTTGCTCTTTTTGCTGCTCCTTTTACTTCTACCATCCAAAAGTTTGTGTTGGGTGCAACTTTTCATGAAGCTGTGTAGTAGTGGCATTTCTGTTTCATTTCTAGAGACATCAGTAACTCCTGTCTTTTCAGCACTGGCACCGTCAGGCATTTTTCTAACTCGCTTACTTCTTGGCTCAGAGTTACTCTCTGTAGTCTCAACTGTACTCTTCCCTGTTGTTCCCAGCTTCCTTGCACATTTCTTCTGTTGACCACTTTTCTCCTTTTTCTGAGATCTTTCTGAGAGGTGTCCATCATGTACTTCAATCTCCAAGCTATTTTCTCGAGGGTGAAATGTCCCCATGGAGTTATCATCAGAACAGGGAAATAGATTGATGTTGTTACCAGCCTTGTTTCTTCTACTTGAAGTATTCTTCTCTATAGTACTGCTGTTTTTCTCGCATGACTTTGCAGCAAGACTTTTAGTGATATTTGAAGCCTGTTGGTTGGCATCAGCTTCTTTTGTGATGACCTCCAGCAACTTTATCTTCCTGCTGTTCCCACCTCTTGCCTTCTTCCCCTTCTGCTTCATTTCTTTATTAGCATTGACAGGCTGAGCTGCAGTATTTGTATGACCTGACTCATCGAATGAACCACCAAGCTGTATATCTTCCTCGTCATCTTTCTCTGCTATGTGATCTAATATATCCTCAAATTTACCCTGAACAGTCCAAACAGTTAAGTAAAATACATGCTAAATATAAAGTAGATGCAAATCAGATTATAAAGAAGAAACAGGACAAAATGTACAGTGTGTCTGGCCACATGTAGTTTACCTGCTTTTTCCGTGGAGTAGAACGCAGCTCAGGAGAGCAAGGCCTCTGGGACCATTCAAAGATTTCACTATCAAAGGCATCTGGAACCACAGCTTTGCTCTGCAACTCAAATAGCTAACCGTAAGCACATTTTTTGCGAAGCTAGTAAGCACAAAATTTGAAGAGGAAAAAAGACATAAATGTTCAGAAAACATACATTTGGAGTTGTGTTAGGAGGGGTTCCAGCATCAGAACCTTTGATGTCACTAAAGGTTGGTGCATTGTGACGCAAGGGCGTGGCCAGTGATGGTGGTTCACTTAACGTTTCAAGAGTGCCGCCTTCTGCATCCTCTCCTTCCCTTAACCAAAAAAAGGGTGACAATGAGAAACCTCCCAGTTTATCAGAGGCCGATGCTTTATCTTTGCCTTCTTGAACATCACCATTCAATTTATCTTTTGTCTCTTCAGATTTCATAATCTTCTGTGGTCTCATTGGCGTCTCAGATTCAGGGAATGGTGTCACATGTATTCTCTTGTTCGCAGAGAAAGAAGGCTTTTTAGTAGGACCAGATGCAGAAGCCAGAGTAGGCTTTGTTTTCTTCGCTTTCTTCTCGGATGGTATCTTCTTCTTTTGCACTGTTGATTTTGGCAACCTTTCAGACTTTTTCCCACTGTTGTCATGCTTTGATCCATCTTCAAGATCAAGTAAGAATAAGACAGTAAGCACAAGACTGAAGACTAATTGTCCTAAAAAAATCTGTAAAAGTTGATTTCAGTTTTATAGAGGCAAACAGCAACCATCCACCAGACAGCATGGCGAAATGGATACAACAACAAATGTGGTACAGACCCCGGCGGATGCAAAACAACCGCATAATTAAATCGGCCTTCAAAATTAATTTCACAATTGACCACCTTGCACATATGCTAGCGAACAAAAGAAGAGTTGACGCTATGCCAGAAAATTACCTGCAACTTGTGCCGTAGAAGTCACCTGTGTTGAGACAACATTACTTCCTGATGCAGCCTCCATGCTTTTCAAGATGCCGACCAAATTGTCCATGTGTGGTGCCGGCCGTATTTCTACAAGCAAAGCCAGGCTTTATAATGTGAGCTTTGTTTTAGATTAAGATCAAGCCATCACGTCAGAACTTGCAGAGTTACAGTAAACACCAGCTCATCAAAATCAGTTCTGTGGAGTTTTAATAGCACTGTGGTTCCAATTTTCTCATATAGTTAGATAAATAGTATGTAATTTGTTTCGCAAAGCAGGCATGTCATGCATGTTAGTAACATTATCCAATCCTTAAAAAGGTGAAGCTTTTTTGTGCGCACGGGAAAACAATTCCGTCTTTTGCAGTCCAACATATTCTACACAGTACATATATAACTTTAGCAGCCAAAGAAGGCCCAGAGAACAACATGCGCACCCACTAACCTCTTCGGCGGAACGGCACCTTGCACACAGGGCAGGTGGAGGAGGACTTCATCGACTCCGTGAGGCAATGGCTGCAACAAAGGTTGGGAGCCCACACATGAGCCCAGATCGGATAGTTTTACGGGGATATCGCAACGGAGGGGAACGGGCAGAAGGGACTCACTTGCAGAAGATGTGGTTGCAGGTGACGGACACCGCCGATCTGAGCAGGCTCAGGCTGCCACCAGGATCAAATTGACGAACAACAGCCAGTCAGAATCAAAATCAACAACAGAAAAGGGGAATAAATCGGAGAACTGGTGTCCACAGATCCAGGCGTCGGCCACGACGGCGCGGACGAGACGAGGGGGGAGAAAGTGGCCGGCGGGGCGGCGGGCGGGCGTACCAGATGGGGCACTTGAGCTCCCGTCCCATCCTCTCGAGGCTGCCCATGTCCGCCATTCCGATCGCCGGGTCTCCGGGGTCTCTGCGGGTGCGGGGATTTCCGGATTTTGTGAGGCGGGGGATTTATTTATGTTGGCGGGAGTTTTTCCCTCCAAGATTTTCATTTCAATTTGGTTTGGTGCGTTCCCTTCCTTCCGGAGGAAGGAGGCGAGCCCGCCGACCGACCAATGCGCCTTCGTGTCACTGTCACGTGGCCGTCGCTAGTGGCGCCGTGGCGGTAACCGGGTTTTCTTTTCTTTTTTTTCTTTTTTTTTTTTGCAACCGGCTCGATGGCCGGAGCCTGACAGGCTTGGGCTTCCAGTTTTCTGCCCGTGGGCCCGGCCTAAAAGCCCAGTCTGCCTAAAGGTTAGTGTCCCAAAAACGATGGTTTTATATAGGAAAATGTGTAGTGCCTCCTTCGGTATCATGTATCTTTGTTGTTTCTCTCTTTTTTCTCTTTTGTTTTGGCTTGTATGGCTTGTGATGTGGTGGCTGCTTTATAACATATAGCGCGCGGGGCACCCCTTTTTCGTCAGTATAGAAAAATGCCCAGATGAATTGAAATGTGTATGAAATCCTGAAACGTGGAATGCAATGTTTTGAATGTGTGTTGGACGTGGATGCGGTTAATTGGAATACAGCTGAATTAGGTGAAACGTTACATTCCGAAATACTGTTGAATTAAATAATTCAAATAAGGGTGGATGTTATCGTCGAAACAATAATGAATTTGTACGTATTTGAAAACGTTGTTGTCTTGTCATCAATAACCAATGTTGGACGACGGACCACCCAACCAAAAGGAGGTTGCCTCAACCCAACTACTTGCCCCTTGCGCGACCAAAACGAGGAGTCAATTCAACACATCATCATGTCATTTGCCTTTTTCCCGGCAGGTCTGGTCTCGCATTCTCCAAACACTAGGCCTGATTGTTGTTGTTCCACAACCCACCACTGTTCTCGGTTGATGGTGTCAAGCTCTCAATCAAGCTCCCAAATAACCTCGCAAAGGGCTTAACTCGGGAAAGATCTGGAGCTAATAATATGTAAAACCTTTTGATCGGGAAAGATAGAAGACCACTGAGGGCATGCCACCGCTCGATCAAGTTGTACCTTCACGTTTTTATCACCTTCCAGCTTATTATTATAAGTCCAAGGAACTCCATGAAAACCCAAATCAAATAGATTGCAAAGAGAACCTCACGAAAATTAGCCATAATTTTAAAATCACTTATTTCGAGAAAGGTGTTCATTCTGCCACATTGCCTCGTTAAAATCACAAACCATAAAACCACGGCCCAGACCCAAGCAGTTTAATTCACCTAAGCGGATCTCACATCGCACATCTTTGGCTTGCCTTTGATTCCCCATAGACCAAAATGTTTATCCATTTAGTTCCAACACCATTGCAAAATGTACATGTCAATGAAGTGTTCTTCATATATTCTTTTTCAACTCCAAAATGTAAAGATCATCCCAAAATGCTGCTAGTGCAACCCTTTGCCTCACATAGACACGGTAAAAACATTTTTCATACACAGGCGATAACGCAAACTCTCAACATATTCTTTATTTTGCCTTGTTTGCGAAAGAAAGATAACGTTGGGTCGGTGTGTATTTGTAAGGCACACAAGCTCTTGAAGTGTATGAGGTCGACCCAAACCTGGCAGTCAGTGGCGGAGCTACACTATCAATGGTGGGCGAGCCAGTGAAAATCCACTGTTTTTTCTTTCATAGCTAAATCTACTTTGAATCCTCCACTGCATTTGCTATTGGCTGGGCGGGCCGTGGCCTATTTTTGATACACATAGCTCCGTCTGTGTTGGCCGTTCCAACAAATCATTTTCATGTCTCCTGACGGTGCATTGATTTATGACTGGACATTGAGAAATATATATGACACATGTTAGATCTCTGGAATGTATATGAAATTATTGTAATATGACTAAAATAATAGATGTGAATGTGAATATTTTGAATATGAAATAATCAATGAAATATGGCTAAAATATTGTTACTTTAGAATCTTCTTTTAACTTTTTTGAAATGTCATTGAAATAAAGATTTGTGAAAAAATAAAAGTATCTAAGGAAAAATAATTAAAATAAATAATTGGAATTTCTAGACTAAATAGAAAGTGACATTGTTTTAAATTCATCCCAAATAAATCTGTAATTCAGCAAATGGAGATGTCTGGAAATGATAGAGAAAAGCTGAGCAATAGATGAACACCACATTAGGGAAAAAAAACTTATGAAAATGCTGCAAAAAAAAAAAAAAACTTGTGAAAACACATGAATGATCCATGTCTGCTTCAGTTATAAATGATTTCGTGTTGTGACGTCTCCAAGCCATTGATACACCTTCACTTCCAAATCCAATATTTACTTATCTTCGAAAGTATCCAAATCCAATATTAATCCATGGACAGGACAGCACACCCTAATCTCACCAGTTCCTTTTTATTTACCCAAGAGGAAAGCCAACGCGTAAGAACGAATCACGTGGTACGCAGTGCGCGGCGGTGAGCGCCAGTTCTCAATTTTCTCATGCACGCTGGTCTCCATGCGACGGGCATCCTCGACCGTTCGCCCCTTCGGACGAGCAGCCGGAGCGACGCCGGCGCCCGCCGTGGTCAGCACCGCGTCGGCTTGCTCCTGCACGACGCTCCACGCCTCCCGGACGTGCCGCTCCTCCGTCAGCGAGTTCCCGATGGCGCACCGCAGCACGTACATGCCGCCCACCACCGCGCAGCTCATGTACGCGCGCCCCGTCGCGTTCACCGCCTCCAGCAGCCTCCGGTTGAGCTCGTTCGTCGTGGCCTCGGCCGTGCCGTCGTCGGCGGTGCGGAGGCGGAAGCACACGAGCCCGAACCGCGCCGGCACGGGCACCTCGAACCGCGGGTCGGCGCGCACCATGGCCTCGAAGGCCGCGGCCATGCGCACGTGGGCGCGCACGAAGCCGCGGAGGCCCTCCACGCCGTGGCAGCGGAGCACGAGCCACAGCTTCAGCGCGCGGAACCGGCGGCTCAGCGCCACCTGCCAGTCCTTGTAGTCCACGACGGCCGACGCCGCCGCGTCTTTGAGGATCACGTCGTCGTCGGTGCCGAGCGCCGCCACGAGCGCCGTGGGATGCCGCACCCACAGCGCGCAGCAGTCCATGTTGGCCAGGAGCCATTTGTGTGGGTTCGTGCTGAACGAGTCCACGGCCTCGGCGCCCGCGGCGATGTGGCTGAACTCCGGGCAAATGCACGCTGCGCCGGCGTAGGCTGCGTCCACGTGCACCCACACGCCGTGGCCCGCCACCGCGGCGCACAGCTCGCGGAGAGGGTCGACCGCCGCAGTCGGCGTGGTCCCCACCGTTGCGCACAGAAACAGTGGGACCCTCCCCGCCGCCTCGTCGGCGCGCACGGTGGCTTGCAGTGCAGCTGGCGACAGCGTGAAGCCGCTCTCGCGGCACGTCGGTATCACGCGGCAGTTCGCCCGGCGAATGCCGGCGACGTGCGCGGCCTTCTTGAACGAGAAGTGGGTCTGGTCGGAGCAGTAGACGACGAGGTCGCCCATCCTCTCCTCGCCTCCTACTTCGGCGAGCTTCCGGTCCCTCGCGGCGACGATGGTGCAGAGCATGGCCTCGCACGACGTCCCGAGCAGCGTGCCGCCGCCGCCACCGCAGAAGAGCAGCTGCTCCGGGAGGTGTAGCGCCTTACCCAGCCAATCTGTAACAACGACCTCGAGCTCCGTGGCCGCTGGCGAGGCGGCCCAGGTGAAAGGGTTGATGTTGAGGCCCGCGGCGAGGGCCTCGCCGAGCGCGCCCACGTTGCTGGCCGTCGCCGCGAAGTGCGCGAAATGACGGGGGCTCTGCCAGTGGGTGACGCCGGGAAGGATGAGGTCCCGGACGTCGCGCAGCGCCGAGGCGAGCGCGTCGGGCTCCGGCCACGACGGCGCCGTGTCGGGAAGCTGCCGGGCTAGGAACCCGGGAGCGACGGCCGGGCGAACAGGGTACTCGTCAATGCGGTCGTAGTAGTCCGCGATGAAGTCCACGACTTGACGTCCCTGACGCCGGAACTCGCCGGCGTCTAACGGAAGGGGCCCAACTCCGAGCATAGGCCTAGGCGTAGCAGCCGCAGCCGGGGGAGAGGCGTTGTCCCGGGCTGTGTCGTTGGCGTGGTCGAAGCTTGCCATGACAAGGGGGCAGGAGCCAGAGCTGATCGAGTGGAATGCCTGGGTTGTTACTTGTTAGCCTGTGACTCTGCAGTGAGTGAAGAAGCCGTGGAGTGTGGGTACGGCGTGTGGCTCATTTATAAAGGCCGGCGTGCATCGCTGCATGCATATTTTATCTCAAAATGATAAATCCCACGCCATATATTTCCTCAAATGATAAGCGGCACGAAGCACTCAGCCCGACCTTTTTACAATTAAATTTGTCATCTGAAAAGAAAAAAATAAACCCAAAAAATAAACCGAAACTTGCCATCCAGAAAAAAAGTTATCATGCTTGACAAATGACAACTAAACTTGTCATCCTCGCGTCACTAAATTTATCATTAAAAAACGTTCAAATTTGCCATGTATTCATGTCACATGTGTGACACTTATCAGGGTCCTATTTTTCAAGGGCATTGCTACACCTACGTAATTTCCTTTACGATGGTTACGTATTATCCAACGTGGGGTTTGACGATTGGAGTTTGGGAGAGAGGGCGGGGCACACCCTGGTGAAATTCCCGGGAGGGTGGGTGCGTTTTGATAAATTGGAAGGTTATTATGTAAAGCTTGCGTAGGGCCCGTAGGTGTAGGATTTTTCGATTTTTCAAATCTTAATAATCTCAAATACTGGTACATAGTACTGTACTCAGGATCCTATTACTATTAAAGAGGAGTTCATAAGGAAAGTGCACCTTTGAGCGCGAGCTCAAATGAGCTCGAATGAACAGTAAAAAAGTTTTAACTTTTTTATGGTAAAGTTTGACAAATGTTCTAGGAGTTTGCAAATTTTCATCATAAGATCATATTCGTGGAAGCCGTGGTAAAAAAAATTTAAAATCAGTACCCCAGATGCTTTCAAAAGTAGTATTTTTGGAGCATTGATTTTGTTTTTCTTGTCATGCCGTCCACGAATATGATATCATAATGAAAATTTGCAAGCAGTTAGAACATTTGTCGAAGTTACCAGAAAAAAACTGTTATTTTATTGTACTGTTCATCCGAGCTCATTTGAGCTCGAGCTCAGATACTCCGCATACAGTTGATAGCCCGTCTTGCCGGTTTAGTTTTGCCTCACCTCTCATCCCCTTCGTGTTGGTTTTTTCTCGCTTCCGCTAGGACCGAATCGATTTGCCTGACCCTCCTAGTTCGTTTTCTGGCGCTTGCTTTTGCAGGTGATGATTCAATTCAATCACATAAATATTAAGTAATTAAGAATTCAAAACTTGCACCATCAATGTGAGATCATCTTCCTAAAGACAGACATAAGATTTTCCCCAGTAACCATCCAAAACAAAATAATATATTCCTCGACAACAAAACGCTAATCCTGCAGACTATGCCATTTATTATTGATTATTATCTCCACTACTAAATCAACTCTTCTAATACACCAAAAAAAAAATCTTATCTTACGAGATTACAACATTTGATGATTGACATGTTGGAATATAAAGGACTAGTAAATAAAATCCTAGATCGGAAGTGGGTCGGTCTCAAAATAAAAAGTCTCACGTCTAACTACTTACCAACTTACAACAGAAATCGGAATTTCCGATTCCTAGGTGTGTGCAGCACGAGCCCTCGGATAAAAAATAATTCAATCTTCCCGCTTTCATTCTCATCTTACAATCCTAGCAGACAAACTAACAAACACGCACAATATGTCATGGTAAATCTGGCCTAAGCACATACCATCCGCTGAGGGAAAAGGAAAAGTAAACACGCACAATCGGCTTGCCCGCTCACCCATCCCTCCCATCCCTATAGCCCTTCCGCCCTCTCCAATGCGGCAAGAGATGAAGATGGACCTGCCAAAGCGAGGTCGAGCGCCGCAAAACTGTCCGGATCGTTCTCACTATGTACGTGAGCTAGCCTCTGGAGTTCAAGGGTTTCCCGCTCTCACATGAGCTTCACGAAGACGCCGTCAAACATGAGCACTAGAGGAGATGTTGGGGCTGTTGGGGCTCCTGTTCAGCTTGTCGTTCGCCGCCCTTATGTTTGGAGAATCACTTCACGCCTCACGCAGTCGTCCTCCCCGCGCACTGGTGATCACGGGGAAGGTGTTGGAAATATGCCCTAGAGGCAATAATATTGTATTATTATATTTTCATGTTTACAATTATGAGTTTATATTCTATGTTATAACTACTAAGATCCTGGAACATGCGATTTCAGTGAAAAACTCATGCACGTGTGGAATGATAAATGGTAAAATATGATTCCTAGTCTTGTCTCTAAGACTAGCTCAAGCGTTGTTGGTGATCATGTTTTTCGAGTCTTAGGATATCATTAAGTGTGATAATAGTCCTAAAACAACTTTGAGAATATGACGTTGGAAGAAGGATCATATGTTGGGGAACATAGCATGCAATTTCAAAAAAATACCTACGATCACGCAAGATCTATCTAGGAGATGCATAGCAACAAGAGGGGGAGAGTGTGTCCACGTACCCTCGTAGACCGAAAACGGAAGCGTTAGCTTAACGCGGTTGATGTAGTCGAACGTCTTCGCGATCCAACCAATCAAGCACCGAAAGTACAACACCTCCGAGTTCTGCACATGTTCAGCTCGATGACGTCCCTTGAACTCTTGATCCAGCAGAGTGTCGAGGGAGAGTTTCGTCAGCACGACGGATGGTGACGATGATGGTGATGTGATCCGCGCAGGGCTTCGCCTAAGCACTACGACAATATGACCGGAGGAGTAAACTGTGGAGGGGGGCACAACACACAACTAAGAAACAACTGTTGTGCTTTGGGGTGCCCCTTGCCCCCGTATATAAAGGAGGAGGGGAGGAGGCCGGCCACAAGCGGCGTGCCATAGGGAGGGGGGAACCGACTAGGACGTCCAATCCTAGTCGCCCCCTCCCCCTTTCCTTTCTTTCGGAGGGGGAAAAGGGAAGGAGAGGGAGAGGGAGGGAGAAGGAAAGGGGGCCGCGTCCCCTGCCCCTTGTCCAATTTGGACTCCCTTGGGGGGGGGGGGACACCCCTTGCGGGCTCCCTTCTCTCTCCCCTATGGCCCATGAAAGCCCATTACTTCCCCAGGGGGTTTCGGTAACCTCCCGGTACTCCGAAAAATACCTGAAACATTCCGGAACTATTTCGATGTCCGAATACCATCGTCCAATATATCAATCTTTACCTCTCGACTATTTTGAGAATCCTTGTCATGTCTGTGATCTCAACCGGGACTCCGAACAAACTTCGTTCACCAAAACACATAACTCTTAATACAAATCGTCATCGAACGTTAAGCGTGCGGACCCTACGGGTTCGAGAACTATGTGGACATGATCGAGGCACCTCTCCGGTCAATAACCAATAACGGAACCTGGATGCTCATAGGCTCCCACATATTCTACGAAGATCTTTATCGGTCGAACCGTTATGACAACATACGTTATTCCCTTTGTCATCGGTATGTTACTTGCCCGAGATTCGGTCATTGGTATCCAAATACTTAGTTCAATCTCGTTACCGGCAAGTCTCTTTACTCGTTCCATAATGCATCATCCCGCAACTAACTCATTAGTCACATTGCTTGCAAGGCTTGTTATGATGTGCATTACCGAGAGGGCCTAGAGATACCTCTCCGATACTCGGAGTGACAAATCCTAATTTCGATCTATGCCAACCCAACAAAACACCTTCGGAGATACTTGTAGAGCATCTTTATAATCACCCTTTTACGTTGTGACGTTTGATAGCACACAAGGTATTTCTCCGGTATTCGGGAGTTGCGTAATCTCATAGTCAAAGGAATATGTATAAGTCATGAAAAAATCAGTAGCAATAAAACTTAACGATCATTATGCTAAGCTAACGGATGGGTCTTGTCCATCACATCATTCTCCTAATGATGCGATCCCGTTCACCAAATGACAACACATGTCTATGGTCAGGAAACTTAACCATCTTTGATTAACGAGCTAGTCTAGTAGAGGCATACTAGGGACACTTTGTTTTGTCTATGTATTCACACATGTATCAAGTTTCTGGTAAATACAATTCTATCATGAATAATAGATATTTATCATGACATAAGTAAATATAAATAACAACTTTATTATTGCCTCTAGGGCATATTTCCTTCATCATATTGAATCGACCAAAGCTCGTTTGTTATACTTTGAGATGCTACTGTCACAAGTCAATTGTTATAACACAGAGAGTTAATGTTTGATTTAGTTCCTTAGACCATGAGAGTATACTAGTCTATTCTTACCATATGATGGACTCTGGGGTTGCTCAAACGTAATCTATAACACGGTGATCATAATGAAAACTTACAGGTTCATCGAAAAGTTTGAGAAGGGGCTAGATAGCTCAAGAATGGAATTTTCTCCTCTGGCGATGGAGAGATATTCTTAGGGCCCTCTCGGTGTGATGGCATCCATCATCGTCTATCCAAACACCGGTGACTAGGTCACAGGGATGCCGGAACATATCAACGAGAAAGAAGAACAAAACTAGTAACGAGGAGACCAATATGATGAGCATGAGAATAACTCAAGAGGATATCGATATATCTCACCTTTGATTTTGTAAAGTATCGTGAAGCAAAGGGAATAGCACATGATAACCAAAGGTTCACTCAAATGTCACTTGTGTACTCATAGGGATCGATATGGATGTCCACAGCTCCACTATCGGTCATTGAACGAAAGGGGTTTTGTTCACGTCTATGCTTTGTCGAACCTACAGGGTCACAAGCTTAAGGTAATCACGATCTACTGATTGTTAGTAGGACAGGGGTAATGAGAAAATATTTATGAAATAGTTGCATTAATATTTGAAATATTTTTTAGAGGAACCGAAAGCGTTTCGGGGTCACTTGAAGGGTTTTGGGGTTTACCTGGTAATACTGGTAAATAATATATAGGTGAAAAATGTTTCCAGAGATGTTAAATTAATAATAAAAGGCTCTAATTAGGAGACTTTTATATCTAATTAAATATCAAGGGACCTTAAAAGACCAAGTGATAGAAAACACATTGGGCCTATGTGTCCCAATAAGGGGAGGCGTCCCCTTAGTTTCTTGGAGATTCCCCCTCCTAGGCTGGCGCGAGGGGGAGAGAAACCTTTTCTAGGTGCCCCCTCCCCTTCTTCCAACCTATATATACTTGAGGATTTTGCCCTTGTGGATAAGTTTTGGAGCATCCTCTAATTCTTTAGTTCTAATTCTAGTCGATCCAGTTAGAGCTAGATCTAATCCTCTCTAGTCCTCATAATTAGAAGCCTGGTTCTAATCTTCTTCCTCTAATTCTCCGGCAATGATTAGCTTTGGATGGCGAAGCGCTGCCGGATCATGAACACCGTGCGCTTGCAAATTTTGGAGAGGCCATGCTTTCAATCTTCCGTTCGAGAGATCGCTCATGAACGGTTGGAGGGACTTCAAATACTATCTACACCGACTCTTCTTTGGATGCTGCAACTCGGAGTTGGTAACGATTTGATCTAAACCATCATTGCATCTTCATAGTGTTCTTGGTTGATCATAGGACGAATTTTTTGTTTTCTACTATGTTTCCCAACAGAAGGCGTTGCTTACACTTTCCCGTCCATGGCGATGGCAAGGAGAGAGTCCAAATTCTCCACGCCAAAACCCTAGACGCCGCGAGCGCGTGTGGCATAGCACTGCCTTGCCCAGCTCTCCCTCGAGTCCGATCACTCATGGACATGGAGCACGATTCGAGCCCATTGCCTCGCACAATGGCCTAGATGATGGCATCGTGGACGACTGGGCGCGCAATGGCGTAGAGCCCTACCATCAGTACGACGCTGAAGACTTCGATATGCTGTTAAGACGAACCGATTCATGTAGCCTTCTGCTTCAGTATAACCAAACACTTGTTGTTTTTCATGTTCTTCTACAAGATCTTTCTTGAGTCTGACTGTAGCTTTATGATTCTCTTAAAATTTTAACTTTGCAAAACAACACATCTCCGGTCTATCTGTCAGTTTGGTTAAATGGCTAAAAATGAGCATTTGATGTTTACTATGTAAGTTTTTAATCGTGGTACCGAGATGAGCATGATTATGTCTATTTTGGTATCTCTTACATCCGAGAGACTACAAGCAAGCTTCTTTCTAGAAGAGTGGTTAAGGGAACACAATGATTACAGGAAGGTGGTTAATTAGTGTCTCAATATATGCCCGTGGCAACGTGCGGTTACTTATCTTGTCTCAAATAATGTGAAAGTTGCCAAGTGTGTCATGGATTTTCCTTACCCCAAAATACCACAAGACGACCATTTGTATCATATATTAAAAAAAAGTGGAGCAACAGCTAACTACTACTCCCTCTGTAAATATATATAGGACGTTTTAGATGACGCATCATCGTCATCTAAAACGTCCTATATTTATTTACAGACGGAGTACCGTTAACAACCATTAACATGGACATACTAATAATACACTTAACATCCAAACAAAACTTATTAACAACCACCTGGTTGATGGCAGCTAACAGTACTCATCAACACTCACGTGTTCGGCGATCAAAAAGAGGTACTCCCTCCGTCCACGAATATGTACATTTGACATTTAAAATTTATCAAAAAGAATTGTACCCCTATCTTACCAATGCATTTTAAAGTAGAAAAAAATGCTTCTCTCTCATCACATGGTAATCAAGACCAACAACATTCAACATATGATCTTCTTACTTTCTACATGCACTTAGTTGCTCATTGGGGGTGGCGTATTAAAAAGAAAATAGATGATGGTTTACACCTTTCCGATTCAATTTTTACCACACACCATAATTTATCCTAAATATTTTATATGCACACTTATTCATAGATGAAAGAGCAGAGTATATCTGGATCGAAACAAGAGAAGTACTCTAGCCAAGTTGGTGAAGACAATACGTAGGTTTGGCCGAGGTCTCCTAGGGATGCTTGCAAACAAAATAGCCGACCCACCTGGCTCAAGACAAGCAGTCCGAGCCATCCAGTCCGCGCGAGATCTGATCCCTCTCCATTTCGCGGTAATATTTGGGTAAAAAAGCAGAATTTACCCTTCTAATTCTTCTGGTTGAGGACTCATAATCTGGATGTAATTTTTATTATGTTCGAGATGCTTCCGACGAACTTTCGTAATAGATCGGAATCATTTTGAAAAAAAAATCTTCTGGTTGAGGATGAGCAGGAAACTAATCTTTTTTTTTTCTTTTTGCGCGAGAGGGGGTTCCGATTGAGGCATTTTGCACCAGTCACGTCGGCAATGGTTTCGTACTTGACGGCCAATTAATTAACTGTACCACGTGAAGCATGCCGATTCTTTGCTACAGCCGAATGATTTGTGTGGGTGCGAGACCGCAACAGTATTCCTATAGCCACATATCACTATGGCCACAATAATCGTACGTACTAGTACTCTGTTTCGTTTGTCCTTCGCGAAAACACAGAAAAGGAGAGGCGCTCACACCAGTGACGGTCCTAGAAATAAAATGGATGATGTGCATAATTTAAAAAATAATTGAGGTCTATTTTAACTGGTTTGGGTGGGCCTTGAAAATCAGCTAATTTTTACATGGCAGAAAAAGTTTCCCAAAAATCTAGGTGTGCCATGGCACATCCGGCACACCCGCTAGATAGGCCACTGGCTCACACCATATGCGCACATCTGCTAGTACCAAATACGGGTCTTGATAGAATTCACATATATGGCATGGACCTCCAATGCGGCGGTGGTGACGGGTGCCGTGCCGATGGGGTCATCGGATCTGGATGCGGCACGTCCACTTGGCGCCGGGGTTTTGTCCGGCGACCGGCGGGGTCTGCTCCACCTCCACAATGGTGTGGTGTGTATGCGAAAACAAAACAAAGATTCGTTTCCACATCGGCATCCTCCGGACAATCTTGTTTTACGTCACCGCTGATTGCCTGATTCCCACATGACATGACGCGCGAGGTCGACACGTACGCCTTGTCGTCCTTTCATCAGGTACCGTTGCTACTCCAACGGATGCGACATTTTTTGTACGATTGGGATGGATCCTCCACACGCTCGCTAGCCCTCGTGTAGAAAATGCGCATGACACGACCTGAGTACTACTCCATATGGGCCATGACACACAGGTCACAGGTGTGCCTTCTTCTTCTTTGCTTGTTTGGGTATACGTGAATGAATTCGGACCAAGATGCACGCGTCTTGCATCCTACCGTGCGAACAAGCTCGCACGGTTTCCGCATTTTGCATGCAGAGTATTGGTCTTCTTCCGAGGAGGCTTCGCTGTCATTGACTAGCCGACAACTCCTTCACCGTTATACACGCTTTGATATGTAGTCCCTCCGTTTCCAGATATAAAACTTTTTAGAGATTTAAATAAAACTATATACTAATATATATAGACGGATTTTAGAGTGTAGATTCACACAACCACTTTGCTCCCTCATCTATCCCCTATACTTGTGTCCTACTCATTCTCGGAGGAGTCCGCGACCGTCCATCTCTGGTGTCGATGGACGTGAGGTCGATGATGGACATGGACGGTCCGTCCCTGTCCACCTGCCACATGGGCTCGAAAGTTGGACATTGGCACATAGGACGCAGCTGGTGGGCGTTCTCGTCCTTGACCACCTACGCTGCCATCACTTGTGCGGCCACGTCCGCGTCCGGCTGCGTCGTTGCAAGCGGTGCACTGAGCACGCACGGCCTCGTAGAATGCCTGCTGCTCCGCAAGAAGTTCGGGTTCTCCGCAGCCATAGCGGTCACGGCCTCCTCGCGTGCGCGCTCGCCATATATTTGGTCCTCCACCAGCCGGTACTGCTTCAGGAGGAGCAGGTTGTACCTTTGCTCCTCCTGCGTCTGCCGGAACGCTGACATAGGAGACGACACAGGCTGCTCCTCATTCGTCATGGCGGCATCGTAGTGCGCCTGCGCCTACTTCATTATCAAGCCGGCATGCGTCAGCGTTGGCTCCGGTGCGGTGTCGTCGTTGGTTGTCTCCATTGTGGGGTCGTCATCGGAGATCTTAGGGAGTTGGTCGGCATGCCGGCCTTGATCCGCCTAGCAGAGCGGCTCTGCTAGGCGGCCACAAGGGCGGCGATCTAGGCCAATTTAGCAAATCTAGGAGGTGTTTTAACTAAATCAGAGTACTAATTACACATGAACCAATGGCCTAAAAACCCTAGATAGCAGGTAATCCACACCACAGAACCTTAAACATGGACTAGAACATGAGTATGACCATAGAGCATCAACGAGAGCAACACCACATCCATCCATGGCCATCGGAACAAGAACAGACGGGTAGAAAAGAGAGTCACCGAGGAGTTGCAGTAGAGACAGGAGCACAACCCATCGCAGTTGTGGTGCGACCAAGACACCGTTGTCCATGTGATGAAGAAGAGCACTAGGAGCACCACCACGACACCTCACCAGGTGCCGTGAACACCACAGGCACAAGGTGCCATCCCAAGGGCACCCCGCACCATGGAGTGCCACTAGCGACGAGAGTACGGGCTAGAGTGCCAGAGCACAACGGTGAAACCACCACCGAAATGTAGAAAATATGCACTAGAGGCAATAATAAATATTATTTTTTATTTCCATCTTCGTAATTATGTTTAATTACCGTGCTATAACTGCCATGGTTCTCGAATCTGCAATAACCACGAGGCTCGGAGGAAAATTCATATGCATGTTTGAAAAAATAGAAAAATAGATTACTAGTCTAGCCTCTGAGACTAGCTCAAGTGTTGCATGATGGTTCAATTTTCATGATCATGAGCATGAGTATGCTGACAATTTTGAGGACACAAATGTTAGAAAAACACTTGTGTTGAACCGACCCAATTGTTGTTATGCCAATAGATCCATTCATAAGTCAATGGCTTATAACATCGAGAAAGTTACACATTTGCATAATTTCTTAGACCATCAGAGTGTTGAATTCCTTCATACTTGTTTCATGAACTTTTGGGTTTGTTAAATGTCATTTGTAACAGGGTGGCTATTACAGCACTGAAAAGTATGACAAAGGACCAAATAGCTCAAGATTGAGTTTTGCTCCTCCGACGATAGAGATATATTCTTGCGGCCCTCTCGGTGTTATGGTATCCATCATCGTCTGGCCAGACACAATGTGATTTGATCACAAGGATGCTGGAACATGGGAACGAGGAAAGAGAACATGTAGTTGATTCATGGAGAAGCCAATAAATCTCCTCTAGTTTTTGTAGCATATCGTGAAGCAACATGAATAGCACAATGTAACTAAAGGTTCACTCGAATGCCCATTCGTGTGGGTATATGGTTCAATATGGATGTCCACGGTTCCGCTATTGATCATTAATCATAAAGAGTTCCCATCATGTCTATATTTCATCCAACCTACAGGGTCACACGCTTAAGGGTCATCTATCTTCTGACTACTAGGAAAGGAGTTTGAGAGAAACTCGGTGAAAAAGTTTCAGAGAGAAAACTGGAAGTGTTTCAGAGAAACCAAAAATTGTTTCGGAGTAAACCATCAAGACGGAAAAGTTTTGGAACACGTCTGATTTTTTTTGGAGAGTTCCAGAAATGTTATGGGACCTTCCGGAATTTTTCCAAAGAGAACACATGCGAAAAACACCATGTCCCCCTTTTCGTGGGGAGTTGTTTTTTGGTGGGGCCACTTTTGGAGGGCAGTCCACAATTGGTGGAAGCTTGTTGGGGGGGCATGGTGTGGGGGCAGCCCCCACAAATGGTGGAGAAATGTTGGGAAGGGGCCCTTGGGGGCAGCCCCCCTACATGGTGCACCATGGACAAGATATCAACGAGAGGAAAAGGTAATCAGATAAAGCAATTAGACAGAACACTAGATCATATATAGGAGAGGAATCAAGCCAAGATTGATGCAATGAACACATGCTTGCCGCCACCAAATATCTGGCGATGTCGTCAGGCGAGAAGGGGGAAGGGGGGGGGGGTCGAGAAAGAGATGTTAGAGCTTGAGGGAGAGAGGGGGAGGTGCCGCAAGTGGGAGCTTGTCTCCCGAGCCAGCTGGGCCAAGCCCAGTGGGCTAATGGGCCAGGCAGGCCCGGTAGTTAAATAAAATAGCCCAATAAACTTTTTTTCAATTAAAAATATGATTTAAAGAAATAACTTAAATACTAATATACCTGGACAAGTCCAAAACTATATAAAAATAGTCAGTATTACTAGAATAATATATACGGTTTGGAAAAACTAATTCCTTAATTCTTAGACTTAATATAACAATTTAATAATTCTAAAAATACTTTAAAAATGTTCACTATTCTCAAAATAATGCATTTAGTCCGAGAAAAACAAGTGTACAAACGGTAGCTAAGTATAAGCATGTTAAATTAAAGAAACAAAAGTTGATAGTAATAACTCAATGAAAACTTAAAAGTAAATCCATTATTAAACCATTAGAGGGGTGGAGGGGGAGTAAAGCCATAGCATTGTATGCATAATAACTTGCTACCAAGTTTCTTGCAAGTTTAGTCCTTATCGAACTACATGTCGATTTTAACCCGAGGCAACCGCGAATCCCGAAGCCATGAGTTACACTACATTTCAATCACCACACAAGTTCATACCTTACTTATGTATTTGTTTATGCTTTCATAAAAGCATCTTTTCAAAACTCTATTATTACCGTATCTATCCACTGCATTCAATAAAAGGACTTTCAATATTTTCAAATGTGATGGGTGATGGAGCTTAGTTGGTTACACGGTGGAGAGTTCCATTACACCAGGCTTGATAACTAAAGTCAATAGGTATTCCAGCCTCATAGCAATAGCGTTCATCACGGAGCCTAGAATGGGACGGGCAAGTAAATAACGCCTTCTTAATGCCGATGTGCTCTCGCACAGGTTACCGCACGGGGCATAAATCTGCAAGCTAGTCCAGAGAGCTATATATCCTATCGGTTATGGGTGCCATAAATACCCTTTTCGGCGGAGGTTCGTCAATCCTTGATCGTTAGGGCGGCATAAATGCTCATCGGTCATGGGGAAATAAACCCTACTTGTTGCAGATTTTGTGTGACAGAGGGAATACCTATCGAGCCAGGGACAGAGGGGCGTCAACAGACATGGGATGGTGATAGACTTGGACCTTAGACCCAGCCATGCATTAAGGATCTGGCAGAAGGGCTAAGTTAATCGCTTGTGGGTAAAGTAGCGCACCGCTGCAGAGTGTAATGAATTGTGGCTTGACACTCCTAGCTCTGGGAAAGTTCCGCGCATGTGGCAAGGAAAGGAGTATATAGACGATTGTAGCAACCCGTGAAGTACGATGATCACATGTTTTAAGTAAAACTTGATTTTATAAGATATTTTCTGAAACATTGGTGAGACCTGTTTGGAATCAACAGTAGCTATAGTGCATATCTACCTCACAATATATATGGACTTGTTGAGTACCCCCTTTTCTCATCCATGTTATCCTGGCATTTTAGGCTTAATCCCAATGTCTTGTGAACACATTTACCCTGGAACATTTAGTGCCAAATTGACCGTGAAGACATGAAAAGGGCACACATACATTTCTCCCTAATCCACCTACTTTATCAATATTTGATACTCCTTTGTTCCTAAATATAAATCTTTTAAGAGATTCTACAATGTGGACTACATATAGAGCAAAATGAATGAATCTACACTCTAAAGTATGTCTATGTACATCCGTATGCAATCCATATTGAGATATCTAAAAAGACATATTTAGGAATATTATATGCAATAAGTGCGCAGTGTCACAGTGTGTTACAAACTTACAATAGACACTCAAAACGGCCATAATATTTGTTCTTGATAAAGAAGGATATTTTCTCTCCGAATATGTCACGGAAACCATACGGTGTCACGGAAACCATACGGTGTCACAGAAACCAATTTTTTGTTGTCAAATTGGTCATTCAAATAGGTTTGAATATGCATAGCTGTCTGTCTTGTGTCAACCTTTTTAGGAACGAAAGCAACAGAATTCTAGTTTACGGTCGCCGTATCGTGATGCGATGTGCCCACCACCGCACAACTCATGTACACGCGCCCCATCGCGTTCACCGCCTCCAGTTGAGCTTGTTCGTCGTGGCCTCGGCCATGCCATCGTTGATGGGGCTGAGGTGGAAGCACACAAGCCCGAACCCCACCGGCACAGGCACCTCGAACCGCGGCTCGAAGGCCGCAGCCATATGCACGTGGGGTCGCACGAAGCCACGGAGGCCCTGTCCCGTCCGCCGCTAGCTCGAGCACCAGCCATCAACTTCGCACCCGGCCACCTAGTCTCGTCCGCCTGAGCTTGGCACGCCGTCGCGGGTGACCTCCTCTCGTCCTCTCCCTATCTGCCTTCTCCTCTGCCCCTCTCTCTCTCTATCTCTCTTGTTCCATTCCTCTCTTTTCTCCTCTGTTTCTCTCTTTCTTTCTCTATCTGTTTAGCAATTGAGTATGGTACAGATTTGTATGCTTATGTGTTTGGTAAATTATATGGTGATTTATATGATGCAAATGTGTAGTGGTGATTGATGGATGTAGTTTTATTATTGATGGCATTTGGTGAAAAAATTGAATGATGGATTTTTTCTCTAGTTTCTCCTCTGTTTAGCAAACTAGTAATCGTGTACGTGCAAATGCATGTATCTAAATAAAATTGATCCTTGTTCTGTTTCCACGCTGGCATAAATCCGAACAAATAATTTTAGTTATCTAAAACATCTTATAGTTGTTTATAGAGGGAGTATCTTTTATTCAAAATTGTTGCTACTATAGAGATCTTTTTTGAAGATGGAACCATTCAAACATACAAACGATCTTTTTACGGTAATATATTCACAAGGTTCACATCAAACATCAATAAAAACTCTTTATATTAATATTTCAAATGATTTAAGTAACTTCCATTATACATCGGAAAACTGAAAATATGGCTATGCTTATACGATTGGCTTACAATTCCATGCATTATTCGATTACATTGTTTAATACTCCATCCAGCTCCAACTCTTCTATATAACAAGCCATACCTTGTACCAATCTTCACATCTTCCAATTGATGGCAGAAAAATGACTATCATGGCAACTACGCCGGACGCCACCGCTTCATATCCAAACGCAAGATGAAATGAACAAAAGATGGGAAGTACCTGTCAGCATCTCTCTTGCTCCCAAGATTATGCTTCTCTCTCTTTCCTTCCCTTCTCCCGATTCTTTTAATCAAATGAACAACATGAAGGAGAAAATCAACCAAGCAGAATAGAAACGAGATATAAAATATAAGAACATGAGTAAACCTTATCTCACTCAATACAAATCAGGGATGATTGTGGGCACCAGCCGTTGATTATGTAAAATTACCTAGAAGATTCAGCTCTGATGGCTCCACAAGCAAGTATATTGTCTGAATATAATAGTTCTAGGGGCAAACCTAAAAACTTTATTAGATGCCCCTGAGGCACTGTAAGGCCTTGCAGTGTTAGCTCGAATAGCCCAACAGCATGGACATGTAAATCAGGTATCAACATGAAAACCTGGAGGAAGATTCTATATATTTTTGTAGGTGAAAAATGAATTTCGGTTAGTAGTTGCCGCAAGTATATATGTATTGAAAGATTCTACATACAGTATGATATATCAATAGTAAAAGTACATATTGTAACATTGTACAAATAGTTAGATATTTGCTCAAGATAACACATCAATTCACAAAACCAAGTCCCCAAAAGTGAGATCATTCATGTGTATATTTGCACGGCAACACAATATAGTCAGACATATGGAAAACTTATTTGCATGTCAAAATCATACTATTAGAATCCATTAACCTTTAGAAGTATATACTTGTTTTATCTAATTCAATCATCAAAAGCATATTGGGTCGGGAATAGGAGTTAATCTAAAGCATGTGTCTTGTTCTTAACATCTTTGTCTATTCTCTTCTCCTTCCAGTTGATCTGTTGAGATCCTTTTTTAGAAGCACATTCAGTAGAAAAAAGAATACTTTGAAGGAGAACCGTATTTTGATAAAGAAAAGCAGAAAAAATTCAGTACATGTAAGATTTAGTAGCTCCAGATTTTTCGAGTCATTTATGCAACTCAGTAAGACCACAAAATATAACCAGGACTGAACAATTGCACAAGGAAAAGAGTAGCAAGTGTCGAGTAAGTAAAACTTGGCACACGATCTAGGTTACTAACTAATGAAGAGATTGAAAGGAAGTATCACTACATGCATATATAATGAACAATACATTTAAGACATGTCAGAAAGCACAGGTCAGTGAGTTTGAATATTGTTCTTTTTGTAACTATAAAAACTAAGAATAAAGACTGGAATCATTTGTAATGAGTAAGAAGCCAATCCTGGAATTTTAGAAGATGTACAGAAAAACAATTAAAATCATAGTTCAATGCAAAATAGAAAGATGTCCATTAAGAGACGTACGTCTGTTCCAAGTTCCTTATGGTCACATTTACCACACCTCGATGTTAATAAGCTCATTCGCAGCTTTGGAATCAGGCCCCTGGATTATAAGAGAATAGACATTTGACACATCAGTAAAATGATGCTTCATGAAAAGCTACATGCATATGTACCAGTCTGAACATGACATTTCCAGATTGCAAAAGTTTGTGACCTCTTGAGTTACAAATGTCCAAGCACAAGGATGAAGAAAATATAAAGGGAAAGAAGGAAAAAAATACACCAAGCTGCATTTGCGTGACTACTATAGCAATTAGCAATGTCATCATGCATCAACAAGTCTTCTGAAAACCTCTCCGATTTCAGTAGGTGATTACGGCCCGGTTTCATGAAATGTCTCCAAAGTGGCAAAGCTAGGAGATAGTACATTTGTAGTGAGAAAATCATTACTGTAACAATCTTTAGAAATGCATGCTTCAGTTCAGAATAGTTGTTTGAAGAAACCAAACAACAACCCCACTAAAAACTGCCAACTACAAATTAAGTAACAGACTGAGATCGGGCTTCAGAATTCTCGGAAGTCAAAATTGATAAAACAGAATTTAGCTCAAATTACTATTTTAGAACAAATATGTGACACAAGAACTACATAGGCTGACCCATGTCCGTGACTCTGCGTACACCTCTATCACACTTTGTGTGATCACACAGCTCATCAACAAATTACCAACTAAGTGTGCTTCTGACATTATTTGTTTGAGCATTTATTGATTTTGCATTTAACCCCTTGTTGAGAGACCCATCTGCTTCCGACATTGCATGTGAGTATAGTCACTCTAGCTACAGTTATGAGCTAGAAACCATCAGTTGACCCAAGTAACAATCCAATTCACAAATCAACTCTAAAATCCCAATCCAGTTTATTAAGCTTTGCATGCTACACCTCTGAGAATACCTCAGATGCTGCAAATGTTAATGAGTGGAAATTTTCTGAACCTGTAGAAATAAAGTATGCATTGTTAGGGAGGAGGCAGAAAAAGAAGATATAAAATATTCTTAGTGAGATTGCCTAAATTTCGTATCTTAGTGGATCACTGAAAACATGTTTAGAAAGTTCAGAAGCTGCTGCGTAGTAATTTTTGTGCCACTTGATGAATGAATCATGGTAGCTTGGGAATGTGCAGATTTGTGAGAGCATTGAAAAGGTAGTTCGAGTGACAGAGTATATTTTGCGCACCATTTTGGGAATATGCAGATTTCCTACAACATTGCGTTGGATCATGATAATTCACATTTTAACTGCGTCAATTGTTTGTTCGAAACGAATATTTCTAGCATCAATTGCAACCATGCTTGAACTACAAATGAATGAAGTGCTTGTTAGGATTGAAAATATAAGTAGCTAGTGACATACAGCGATCCAACCGCTCAAGTTTGAGCTCTTGAGCACCTGCACAGGCCTGAAAGAAGTAATCAAAGAAGAGGGGGATCAGTTACGAACATTGCAAGTTTGCAACTAATTTGCAGGGTGTGGTTAATTACTTGTCGACCACGCAGAGAAGCAAGCACTTGTGACCCTGCGTCCTGCTAGACACCCTCGTGATTATGCACTCCAATGGACGATTGTTCGCGTGATCAATCTGCACAAATTTGCAAGATGAACATGGATAATGCATCCCAAGTATGAACTGTTGTGTTAAAGACAACTAAATGTAGAGCACCTGAGGATGGTGACGATGTGCTTGGAGGCGGTAGCGATGCACCGGCCCAAAAATGAATGTAGAGCACCTGACGGTGTGCTTGGAGGCGGCAGCGATGCATCGGCCCTAGTCGTCGAGGACGAAGCCAGCGGGCGACATGGGCATGGCCCCGCCCGACCGTTTCCCCCCAGCGAATCTCCCCTCCCCCTCCTCCTCCTCCTCCTCCTCGTCGTAGTCCTTGTACCCCACCTCGTCGTCGAACTTCTCCTCCCACCGCAGAGCGACGGGTGAGTGGGCCATGTCTACCGAGGGTGCGCTGCCGGATTGCCCCCGGGCGGCCGCCGCCCGGCTGAGCCCATCGGCAGCCAGCGACCCTGGTGGTGGTGGCTGGGCACGCCAGCAGGGCCTCGCCTCCCTGGCGAACCTTGTTCGTCGCCGCCATTGTTGTCGCGGAGCCTGGGGGCAGCCCGCGCCGGTAGTTCTGTAGAGGTTCTTGGGTGGCGGCCGAGACGACTGCTGCTGCCTCGGCCACGCAGCCGCTTGTACGGAGCGGCGGGGCCGTGCGGGTGGTGAGCGGCGGGGGCTGCGGGTGCCGAGCGGCGGGGCGTGGTTGGGGATCGTGTGGGTGGCGAGCGGCGAGGGCCGCGGGTGTCGTGCGGTTGGCGAGCGTTGTTGGGGATCGTGGGGGCGAGTGGGTTATGTTTTGTGGAGAGGGATGATCATTTCGTTAATGCGAGCGTGTTTATCATTTCGTTAACGAGATTTTAGGCCATTGGTGGGTAATTAAGTAATGGCATTGGTGGGTAATTAAAACGTAAAATGCGTTTAGTATGCTGGAGGGATGTAGACCATTAGATTGCAGGTTTCGATGCATAGGATAATCTGGTTCTCCGCCCTCTTTTTCTTTTATAGTGGTAGTAGATGCGTATGGTAATATTAAGAAGGTATTAGGACGCGTCTAGTGGGTGGCCAGCTGCCCACTAGCGCGATCGAGCGGACGGCCGAAAAAGGTAACCCCCTGTCCCCCGCGCAACAGAAAAGGAAGGGGCCACCATCCCGACCGATCGAGCGGCCACCAAAATAGACCGATCAAGCGTCCACCAACAGAATCGCCCCCCACGTGGCCAGCTGTCCCCAGCTCGCCCCCATGCCCGCTCGCCCCCACGCCCAGCCCCTCCCACGCTGCCTTCTTCTTCTTCTGCACGCCAGAAGGAGATCCAACAGAATCGCCCCAGCCCTTCTTCCTCCTCCTACACAGTCGCCATGGGAGCCCCAAAGTAGAAGAAGGAGCTTCTTCAAAAAAGAAGATCTAAGGCTAGGGTGGTCAGAGCCATACCAGGCAGTAGCATCAAGTAGGTAAGCCCCCTCTGCCCTCTTCACTTCCCCCTTTCTTCTACTGCATATATGTAGGCATATGTAAACCCCCTTCTCCATGGATCTAGGACAAATCCATGGAGAAGCTGCTCCAAAAAAGAGGTGAATCTGGCACATCACACCAGCCTACTTGATGTTACTGCTGGATGTGTTAAACAAGCCAAAAACTACTTGATGCATGCCAAACGAGTTTCTCCCACCTGGATGTGTTAAATAAGATGCTTCAAAAGTGTTTCCTCTGCCCCTTTTATGTGTTCAACAAGTCAACTAAGACATATTTTCTGGCCAACTAATATGTGATTCTAGCCAAGTGAACATGCATGCTTGCCAACTGGATATATGCATCCTGGCCAACTGAAACGTCTATTCTAGCCACCAAAACATTGATCGCATAACGGAACATGCATGTTGTGGTGATATATGCATCTCGCCAATCAAACGTCTATTATAGCCACTAAACACATTGATCAGACAAAGAACATGCATCCTGGGCATGCTGATATATGCATCCTGGTCAACTGAAATGTCTATTCTAGCCAGCTAAATACATTGGTTGTGCAACAGAACATGCATCCTAGCCAAAATGATATATGGATCCATGAAAATTCAAACATCTATTTTAGCCACCAACACATTGGTTGTCTGTTGAACATGCATGTTTGCCAACCGATATATGCATCCTAGGAAAATTGAAACATCTATTCTATCCAATCAATACATGGATGTCTAATGAACATGCATGTTTGCAAATCGATATATGCATCCTGGGAAATTGAAACATCTATTCTAGCAAAAACTTGACACATTGACTGTCAAACTAAATTTGCATGCTGGCCAACTGATATATGCATCCTGGCCAACTCAAAGATCTATTCTAGCCAAAACCAAAAAACTGCAGTACGACAACTTCTGCAGCAATATGTGCGACAGATAAATAAACAAGGTTATTGAAGCCATAAAACCACATTAAAGTAGTCACCCATATATTGCTTGTCCCACACATATATTCTGGTAGCACACCTATTGAAAAGCTATAGTGTAAAAATATGTTCAAATATACTGGAAGTAGAAACAGAAACGTCGACGAAAAACATATATCTATAGTTTGTCCTCAAATTCTTCTTTCTTCTTTCACCTGGATTTTGCATCTGAAAAAGTAGCATCAAATTGTGTCCCAATTATGTGCAGCAAAATCTAAATAAGTTCCTTGCCAACGGAAACCATGTGGATCATTGCAACAAAAGCAGAGGAAAAAGTCAGAAAACTCTATGGTAAAAAGAAGTCAAGTTCTTACCAACTATTTACTGCAAACTGTGCAACTAACATAACAACTGTGTGCAAAAACAAAAAATGCATGCATGTTATAATAAAAGATTCTGCTACAGACATGTTGCTTTTGGAACTAAAATTGTCATAAAATGGTGTGCAACTGCCTATTTACTAAGCTTTTAGGTTGTTTGAAACACTCTTTTCTATGATTAACAACTAATGACATCACTTTCTTCTTTTTTATATGTGCAGTGAGTGTGTGGCAGCATCAAAAAAAATGCTTGATCTCAATGAGTTGCCTCCTGATCTCAATGAGCTTCCTCATGATACGGATCAGCAGCAACCCAGCATACCACAAGGAAACTGGACAGAAAATGTTCGATCTGTTTACTACACGCAGGCAAGTCATGGTGGAAACCCTATGGGCCATGACAATGTGGCGAGCCACCATCAACCCGTGGTGCCCTGTAGTGGTGTCTTTGCGATCGAGAGCCATACTCTAGATGACACGGAACCGAGGCAAATGTTCTGGTCCAACCAGACCGAGCTAGGAGTTGGGGCTGCTGACGGAGCTGTGCAAGAAGAAGAAGGAGAGGATGAGGCTGGTTCTCAACCTATGGAACCCTATGTTGGCATGAGGTTTGACAACCTTCAAATTGCTAAGGATCACTACAACACTCGCACTACGGATGGGTTTCTCTATCAAGATGAACACATCTAGACGGACACCCCGCACCAATGAATTGATAAAACAACAGTTTTGTGCAACAAGTTCAAGAAGCCCAAAGGCGATGATGGAGGAGCCGAGGCTCCTCCTGCCCCGAACCCTATTCCGGATCCAAAATCATTGACAATGATGAGGAGATGGAAGAAGAACCTCAATATTTGTCAAGAGGAGGCCGGTACTAGTAAGAAGAAGAAGAAGAAGCAAAAACGCGAGACAATAAAGCGACTCGATTAAAGCGAAAATGTTGGTGAAGCTGATAGATGGGCGATGGGAGGTGACGCACTTTGTTCGTGACCACAATCATCCGCTCGTGAACAAACCTTCATTATCCAAATACTTGAGATCCCACCAAGGCATCTCACCTGATGAAAAGGAGTTTATGCGCATCTTGTATAACTGCAACTTGACTACAGGTGTGGTGTTTTTCTATATCCCTTAAAGAATTAAGTTTTCCTCTAGGCAGTCCAGTGTGCAACTGTTATGGTACTACTGTGCAACTGAAATGACTTACCTGTGCAACTGGTGTCCAACTGGTGTGCAACTGAAATGACTTCACTTTTGGTGCTTGTTGTGCAACTAGATTGTCTTTACTGTGCAAATAAACAATGTCCTGTATGCAAAAAGTGCAAAAGTGTTTTAAAAAAGATGCAGCTAGGTGTCCATTTCCTGTGATTATCTTCTGTGCCAACACATGTCCTATTACTGAGCAGCTGGATGTGCGCATTCGTGCAACTAAAAAAAGGATACACTGTTTGTTTTTGTATTATGCATGACGTATGATGCATGTAATGGCAGAGTTCAATGGATCTGAGATGATGGTGCCATTCAGACCAAAGGCAATAACAAATCTTTGTACAAGTTTCCGTAGAGATGACACAAAGGAGGGTGATCTGATTGAGACAATTGCGCACTTCAAGGATATACAAAAAACCGATCCAGACTTCTTCTATAAGGTGAAATATGATGAAGAGGACAGAGTTGTCAATATATTTTGGGTGGATGGCTTAGCTCGAAAAGCTTATGCGGGGGCGTACCACGATTGCATATCGTTTGACACCACCTACATGACCAACATGTACAATATGACGTTCGTGCCCTTCATAGGAATAAACCGACATGGCCAATATTTCATGCTGGGTTGCGCATTTGTGAGGCAGGAGTTGGCATCGAGCTTTGATTGGGTCTTTGGAGCATTCCTAGAGGCTATGGATGGCAAACCTCCTGACAACTTCATCACCGATCAGGATGGTGCAATGAGGCAGTCAATACAGAGCATCTTTCCAACCACCATGCACCGCTGTTGTCGATGGCACATCATGAAAAAGGCTCAGGAAAAAGTTGGTTGGCTGTTGTGCCGGAATCCAGGACTCTCTGATGATTTCAACAAGTGTGTTGACTTCAGCTTCACTATAGACGAGTTTGAGCAGAATTGGGCTGGGTTAATGGTGAAGTACGAGGCTATGGCACACATGCACTTTGAGAAGTTGTACGAATACAGGTCAACTTGGGTGACGTGCTACTTCAAGCACAGGTTCTTCCCGTTCCTACAGTCTACACAGCGTAGTGAGGGGTCCAACGCTGTCCTGAAAAGATATGTGAACCCACACAACTCAATGCTGAACTTCGTCAAGCAATATGAAAAAAATCCAGAACCACATCCTTGCCAAGGAAGGCTGCAATGATTACAGGACAAAACACCTTGAGATTGAGCTGTGGTCCAACTTCCCAATAGAGAAGCAAGCTTACAAAACCTATACTAGGGACCTTTACCGCAAGTTCAGAGAAGAGTTTGAGCTAATTGGACGTTATAATGCATTCCAAGTTGGTGCTGATATATTTGAGTTCAGACCAAACCAGGAATTTGTTGCCAAATATGATTCTCGAAACTACTTGGTGCAGGCAAGGGTGGAGGAGGGTTCCTATTTGTGTGAGTGCTGTAAAATGGACAAGGACGACATCCTCTGTTGCCACATCCTCAAGGTGTTCACCCATATTGGAGTTGATGTCATACCGGAAAGGTACCTGCTAAGACGGTGGACACCTACTACTGTACCTAGTGCGCCAGGACTGGTTATGAGCAATCGGATGAAATGCCTCCTCGGTCAAAAGCGAGATAAGGAGAGGAACATGATATACGATTTTCAAAACTAGCAAAGTTTGCGAGTGGTTACGATCCAAAGACAAGCTATTGTATACAAGCATATGCGCAAAGACGCATCGAGATCGGCCACCTGAACAAGTCCAAGAAAAAGAAAAAACCGACTGCTGCCATGGGGCCATCAGATGATGGCAACCCTCGAGGACCTCCTCCACCTCCAGGCAGCAATCAGGGGGCTCATTATCCAGGTAATTACCTGCCCCAACTCCTGATCTAACTAGGTGCGTAACTTCAGTTGCACACATCATTGTGCCCAGTTGCACACATCATGGTGGCCAGTTGCACAGAAACATGCTGCCTAGTTGCGCATGCTGTGTTAGTTCAAGCATCAAGATAACACAACTAACTTGTTTTTCCTGTTCTGGATATAGATGATGTCAACCCTCAAGGACATCCTCCACCTCCTGGCCCTACAAGCAGCACTCAGGGGCCTCATCGTCCAGGTAATTACCTGCCCCAACTCCCCATCAAACTAGGTCTGTAACTCCAGTTGCACACATCATGGTGCTCAGTTGCACAGAAAAATAGGCTGCCTAGTTGCGCACGTTGTGTTAGTTCGAGCATCAAAGGTAACACAAGTAACTTGTTTGTCCTGTTCTGGCTATAGGTGATGCCAACCCTCAAAGACCTCCTCCCCCGCCTGGCCCAACTAGCAGTGCCCTGCGTGCTACTCCCAATGGACCTACAGGCAGGACTTAGGGGGCTATCACCCAGGTAAAAATACCTTCCCCGACTCCCAACAAAACTAGGGTGTGTGACTTCAGTTGCACATATCATCTTGCCCAGTTGCACAGAACATGCTGCCTAGTTGCGTGCGCTGTGTTAGTTTGAGGATCAAGATAAAAATCTAACTTGTTAGTCATGTTCTGCCCATAAGAGATTACAATCCAAGTACCATGACGGGCCGTGCTACTACATGTGTTTTTTTCAACTTAACTTGCACACAACAACCAGTTAGTTGCACAGCATGTGCTGTGTGGTTGTAGAGAACATTAGTGCTGGTTGCACAACAACAAAAAATACTAAATTTTTTATATGATTATCACACAGGTGATCGTGATGGTCCTACTACCCCGTTGGAGATTGCATCCCCTGCACAAGCTTCTGATGATTTTGTGCCCAGGGATCCTCCAAGGTAGGGCAAAAAGTCGCCGTTACAAATCGGCGCTGGAGCTACACCCAAAGAAGAAAAACAAATGCAGTCAGTGCCAATCTACAGAGCACACTGCTGGTGTGTGTCCACTCAGACTACTGTGATTCTGTTTCATCGTTTGTAACTTTGAGACAAAAAAGGAAAAGAATGATGTTTTTTTAGCAATATTGGGACCAAGTGGACACATTCAGCATCTATGATTTCTCTTTATGTAATTTATGCTCCTTGAATTAGTTCATGCACTGTGTAAAAAAGGTTGCTATTTATGCCTTTGTTGGCAACTGGTTAAATATTTAGTTGTTGAACAATTGTATGTCCAGTGCTCCTAATGTATCAACAAAACTGATGATATTGACTTGCAAACGGAATTGCTACTAGTGTGCAACTACAAAATCTGCTTAAAAATTGTGCAAACCAGCAACTACCTCCATGGAGCAGAGAAAGAAAAAGAGTACTGACCTAGTCCTTGTCATATCTCAACAACTTCCTCCATGGGGCGCTGTTGGGCACGCTAGTGACCCAGTCATATGCCAGCTTCTTCGTGATGTTGAGTACTTCCTTGGGTTCGTAGTTGGGCAGTTGGCTACCGTTCCACTCAGTGGCGTTAAGCAGTGCGAACAGCTCACACTCGTTACTGCGATGGGCAAGAAAAGAAAATTTGTCACATAGAATTAAAACCAATAAAGATAATGCACTCTGTGCAAATGCTTATGTTCTCTTGTGCTGTGCGCTATGTGCCATTTGTGTAATCGCTTATGTGCCACTCTGCAACTGGCTATATAATCCACTAGAAACTCATAAAAATGATAAACAGATTGCAGACTAGTACTGTGTCTTAAAAAACTAAAGATTGCACTTGTAGAAAAATTTAAAAACTACAAAATGATGGTAAGAAATTAAGAAGAGAGCCATGCTTATTGTCTTACTTGCCGATCTGCTTCGGTACGTCAATGTCAATAATCTGGAAGTGATCGATGCTAAACTTTGGGTAATGCTTCCTCCATAGCTGGTGTACTGCCCCCGCAATGGTAGAGGCGGTGGTCATCAGCTCAATGTCATCTAGTGTCCTGCTTGAATCAAGAACTTCGAAGCGTCCATCCCTCAAGTTGACATTGAAGACCCAATAATGCCTCCCTCCCTCCTTATCGGTTACATCAGTGCACTCGAGCACTGGCAGCATGACCTACAAGCGTGAACGATTTCAGACACAGATACAGGCTGTAGATAAGAAAAAACAGTAAAAGACTTGGTCAAAGTTAAAAACAGGTTGCAACAAGTTTGTGCCAACTAACAGATGTGCCATGTGCAACTGAACATGCTGTGGGTGTCAACAAAAAGAGATGGATCATGTGGGCACAACACTCACCAAGTCCTTCTTGTCGAGACGGTTCTTGTAGTCAAACTTCTTGTTTATCTCATTCACGTTGTGGATACCTTGCTGTAAATTCATCTGCAGAGATATAAAGCATGGCTCAATTGGTCAACAAAAAAGTGCTGCAGAACAAAAGATAAGGGTAAGGAAGGTTTTGGAAAAACTTACCGAAAACCTCAGTGGCATAACAACCTTCTTTGACCTGACCCTTCTGGTAAGCTCTCCATGATGTGTAAGATTCCAGTCTCAATAACAATTTTTGACAGCCATTGAGCCGGCTTCATCGAATCAACTAACTCCTTTAAAGAAATGTAGAAATCACCATACCTGATTATCTCAGGGCTGAATTTTTTTGAAAGCAATAAAAAGACAAGTTAGCTCGAAGGGTCACATCAGCAAAAAAAAAGTGCATGAAATTGAAAAACAAAACAGTGTGCAACTAAAAGCCCTGTTCTGTGCAACATGCTATGCTTTCTGTGCAACTAAGTGGCTGGTCCTGTGCAACTGAATAAGATATGTATGTAGGCTGTGGGGAGTTAGTTTACCTGGTAGCTTCATCATTTGCTCCTTCGTGATGCCTGACCCAATACAAGAGGGCAGCGTAAAGCTTGTTCACTGCCTCATTGGAGCTGAAAGACCTCTTCTTGTTGTAGTCAATGAATGGATACCTTTGAGATACTGCGGGCCTTATTACCCTCCTCTGTCTTCGTGCAATAGGTGGTCCCGAAGAACTGCTCGTGCCAGCTTCTGGTTCTGCGCATATCGGGGTGTGGCAATTCTCTGGTGATCCAACATCTAGCTCTTGAGCTATTGCCTTGCCAGCATCAGCAGCAGCGCATCCTTCATTCACAGCTGCTGGGTCCAACTCACACTCATCAATACTAATCACACCGTCTTCCGCTGTTTCTGCTGCTGGAGCAGGTGCTGGAGCATGACCATCTATGCCGAGGTCAAAAGATGGTGCATCGCAGAACCCGTCAGCATGATAAGACTTTGATCTTCATATGGGTTCAAGGACCAGGGCATCTCCTTGCGGCACAAACACGGGTGCATCATTCACTGACTTGGTTCATGATAGTGTTGTAGTTGGCGGCCTTGGAGGCTTGCACCTACTTATAATCTTGAACACCTCCTCTTGTGCTAATGGTTGCTGAGAGTCAGCTCTTGGTGATGCAGGCTTGCTTGGCTGCTGTGTGCTGGCTCTTGGGGACGGCAATTTGGTAGTAGGTTCACCTCCTTTTGTGTTTGGCATTGAAGCATCTCTATGAGTAGGCACCTTGGGGCTTGTAGTTGCAGTGGTGCCTTCCTGAGCAACTGTGGTTGTTTTGACTGTGACCACCCTGCTAGCTGACACATCAGTTGGCACACTGGTATCTGTAGTTGGCATCTTTCCAGTCTGAGTTGGCAAGAACCTAGCGTAACTTGGCACCCAAGCATCAATGGTCGCGCTTGCGCTTCTCTCTCGTCTCTGAACCCCAAACCTTTTATGGCCTGTTCCCCCTTTGTGCCCCTGGCAAACTTGACAATCTTTTGCTGCTTAGGTGGTTTTGGTGGGACTGTTGAAAGGGGAGTCTTCCCCTTGATCTGTTGAACTCATGTGATGGTGGTTGGCTCTCTGCTCACTACGGTTGGCATATCAGTTTGAAGCACGCTTCCTTGACCATATTTACTTCACAGATCTGCACTCACCATCTTCTCCTTGGTTTCGAACAACTGCAGATTCTTCTTCATTGAAACGCTTACGCTTCGGACCACGTGAGGGTTTGCCATGGATGCTGCCTTGCTCTTCTTGCCGAGCTTAGGTCCGAAGTCGCTTCAAATATTCCTTGTATTTTTCCTTTGAATGAACCCACCAAGACCCTTTCCTGCTTCCTCCATGTCAATTTGATTCTTTTCAGCAACACTTGATAAGAACAAGCTCTTGTTAATGGCAAAGTTGATCTTCTCACACATATCTCGGTCGCTAAAATCTGGCACAGGAAAGGTCGGTGGCAAAGTTGGCTTCAAGTTGTAGAGCTTGAACATATCAATGCTGCCCTGAGTCTCTGCTTCGTCATTTTTCTTTGACTTCTAAAAATCCTTGTCTTTCCAGCAAGTTTTGTCGATTAACATCCGTAGTGTGCTCCTGCTACTCAATGAATTGCTGTTGCTAGCAGGGGTGGCAGAAGTGCTAGTCCTCCTGGATGTGTTGCCGCCTGTACCACCAGAACCAGGGGCGTTGTCATCATCATCATCATCATCATCGCTGCTGTCGCTGCCTGTTGGAAATATGCCCTAGAGGCAATACTAAAATGGTTATTATTATATTTCCTTGTTCATGATAATTGTCAATTATTCATGCTATATTTGTATTTAACTGGAAACCGTGATACATGTGTGAATACATAGACCACAACATGTCCCTAGTGAGCCTCTAGTTGACTAGCTCATTGATCAATAGATGGTTATGGTTTCCTGACCATGGACATTGGATGTCATTGATAATGGGATCACATCATTAGGAGAATGATGTGATGGACAAGACCCAATCCTAAGCATAGCACAAGATCGTGTAGTTCGTTTTCTAAAGCTTTTCTAATGTCAAGTATCGTTTCCTTAGACCATGAGATTGTGCAACTCCCGGATACCATAGGAATGCTTTGGGTGTACCAAACATCACAACGTAATTGGGTGGCTATAAAGGTGCACTACAGGTATCTCCGAAAGTGTTTGTTGGGTTGGCACGAATTGAGACTGGGATTTGTCACTCCGTATGACGGAGAGGTATCTCTGGGCCCACTCGGTAATGCATCATCATAATGAGCTCAATGTGACTAAGTAGTTATGTTGGGGAACGTTGCAGAAAATTAAAAATTTTCCTACGGTTTCACCAAGATCCATCTATGAGTTCATCTAAGCAACGAGTCATGGGAGAGAGATTGCATCTACATACCACTTGTAGATCGGGTGCGGAAGCGTTCAAGGGAAGGGTGATGATGGAGTCGTACTCGCCGTGATTCAGATCACCGATGACCAAGTGCTTTGAGCGGACAACACCTCCGCATTCAACACACATACGGACGGAGACGTCTCCTCCTTCTTGATCCAGCAAGGGGAGGAGTGGTTAATGATGATCCAAAGACCGACGACGGCGTGGTGGTGGATGCAGCAGAACTCCGCGAGAGGCTTCGCCAAGTCACTGAGGAGGAGGACGAGGTGTAGCGGGGGGAGGCGCCAATGCACGTGGTTCGGCTGCCTCCCCTGCCCTCCTTTATATAGGCTCAGGGGCGCCGCCCTGGAGATCCAATCTCCCAGGGGGCGGCGGGGTGGAGTACCCCAAGGCAGTGGAGCCCCCACCCTAGGTTTCAACCCTAGGCGCGGGGTTGGGACTAGGGGCGAACCAGCCCACTATGGGCTGGTTCCTCTCCCACTTCAGCCCTTGGGGCCCTCCGGATGGGTGGCCCCACCGGTGGACCAGGACACTTCCGGTGGTCCCAGACAATCCGGTGACCCGAAACTTTCCCGATGGCGAAACATCACTTCCTATATATAATTCTTTACCTCCGGACCATTCCGAACTCCTCGTGACATCCGGATCTCATCCGGACTCAACAACATTCGGTTTGCTGCATACTCATATTCATACAACCCTAGCGTCACTTTGAACCTTAAGTGTGTAGACCCTACGGGTTCGGGAGACACGTAGACATGACCGAGACGACTCTCGGGCAATAACCAACAGCAGGATCTGGATACCCATGTTGGCTCCCACATGCTCCTCGATGATCTCATCGGATGAACCACGATGTCGAGGATTAAACAATCTCGTATACAATTTCCTTTGTCAATCGGTACGTTACTTGCCGGAGACTCGATCGTCGGTATCCCAATACCTCGTTCGGTCTCAGTTCACGGCAAGTCACTTTACTCATCTTAGTAATGCATGATCCCATGACCACACACTTGGTCACTTTGAGCTCATTATGATGATGCATTACCGAGTGGGCCCAGAGATACCTCTCCGTCATGCGGAGTGACAAATCCGATCTCGATCCGTGTCAACCCAATGACACTTTCGAGAGATACTGTAGTGCACCTTTATAGTCACCCGATTCGTTGTGACGTTTGATACACCCAAAGCACTCCTACGGTATCCGGGAGTTACACGATCTCATGGTCTAAGGAAAAGATACTTGACATTGGAAAAGCTCTAGCAAAACGAACTACACGATCTTGTGCTATGCTTAGGATTGGGTCTTGTCCATCACATCATTCTCCTAATGATGTGATCCTGTTATCAATGACATCTAATGTCCATAGCCAGGAAACCATGACTATCTGTTGATCAACGAGCTAGTCAACTAGAGGCTCACTAGGGACATGTTGTGGTCTATGTATTCACACGTGTATTACGATTTCCGGATAATATAGTTATAGCATGAATAAAAGACAATTATCATGAACAAGGAAATATAATAATAATCCTTTTATTATTGCCTCTAGGGCATATTTCCAACAGTCTCCCACTTGCACTAGAGTCAATAATCTAGTTACATTGTGATGAATCGCACACCCATAGAGTTCTGGTGTTGATCATGTTTTGCTCGCGAGAGAGGTTTAGTCAACGGATCTGCGACATTCAGATATGTATGTACTTTGCAAATATCTATGTCTCCATCTTGAACATTTTCACGGATGGAGTTGAAGTGGCGCTTGATGTGCCTGGTCTTCTTGTGAAACCTGGGCTCCTTGGCAAGGGCAATAGCTCCAGTGTTGTCACAGAAGAGTTTGATCGGCCCCGACGCATTGGGTATGACTCTAGGTCGTTGATGAACTCCTTCACCCAAATTGCTTCACGCTACCGCATCCGAGGCTGCCATGTACTCGCTTCACATGTAGATCCCGCCATGACGCTCGCTTGCGGTTGCACCACTCACCGCTCCACCATTCAACATATACACGTATCCGGTTTGTGACTTAGAGTCATCGGATCGTGTCGAAGCTAGCATCGGCGTAACCCTTTACGACGAGCTCTTCGTCACCTCCATAAACGAGAAACATGTCCTTTGTCCTTTTCGGTACTTCAGATATTCTTGATCATTGTCCAGTGTTCCTTGCGGGATTACTTTGGTACCTTCCTACCAAACTTACGGCAAGGTTTACATCAGTCCAGTACACAACATGGCATACATAATAGATCCTATGGTGAAGCATAGGGATGACACTCATCTCTTCTTTATCTTTTGTGCCGTGGTCGGGATTGAGCCGAGCTCAATCTCACACCTTGCAACACCGGCAAGAACCCTTTCTTGGGTGATCCATTTTGAACTTCTTCAAAATCTTATCAAGGTATGTGCTTTGTGAAAGACCTATGAGGCGTCTCAATCTATCCCTATAGATCTTGATGCCTAATATGTAAGCAGCTTCTCCAAGGTCCTTCATTGAAAAACACTTATTCAAGTAGGACTTAATGCTGTCCAAAAGTTCTATATCATTTCCCATCAAGAGTATGTCATCTACATATAATATGAGAAATGCTACAGAGCTCCCACTCACTTTCTTGTAAACGCAGGCTTCTCCATAAGTCTGCATAAACCCAAACACTTTGATCATCTCATCAAAGCGAATGTTCCAACTCCGAGATGCTTGCACCAGCCCATAAATGGATCGCTGGAGCTTGCATACTTTGTTAGCATTCTTAGGGTCGACAAAACCTTCCTACTGCATCATATCTGACTCTTCCTTAAGATGTTCGTTAAGGAATGCCGTTTTGACGTCCATCTGCCATGTCTCATAATCATAGTATGCGGCAATTGCTAACATGATTTGGACGGACTTTAGCTTCGCTACGGGAGAGAATGTCTCATCGTAGTCAACCCCTTGAACTTGTCGATAACCCTTAGCGACAAGTCGAGCTTTATAGATGGTAACATTACCATCCGCGTCCGTCTTCTTCTTAAAGATCCATTTGTTTTCTATCACTCGCCGATCATCGGGCAAGTCTGTCAAAGTCCATACTTTGTTTTCATACATGGATTCTATCTCGGATTTCATGGCTTCAAGCCATTTGTTGGAATCTAGGCCCGCCATCGCTTCTTTATAGTTCGAAGGTTCACCGTTGTCTAACAACATGATTTCCAGGACAGGGTTGCCGTACCACTCTGGTGCGGAACGTGTCCTTGTGGACCTACGAAGTTCAGTAGCAACTTGATCGAAGTGTTGGAAATATGCCCTAGAGGCAATAATAAAAGTATTATTATTATATTTCCTTGTTCATGATAATTGTCTTTTATTCATGCTATAACTGTATTATCCGGAAATCGTAATACACGTGTGAATACATAGACCACAATATGTCCCTAGTGAGCCTCTAGTTGACTAGCTCGTTGTGATCAACAGATAGTCATGGTTTCCTGGCTATGGACATTGGATGTCGTTGATAACGGGATCACATCATTAGGAGAATGATGTGATGGACAAGACCCAATCCTAAGCATAGCACAAAGATCGTGTAGTTCGTTTGCTAGAGCTTTTCCAATGTCAAGTATCTCTTCCTTAGACCATGAGATCGTGTAACTCCGGATACCGTAGGAGTGCTTTGGGTGTATCAAACGTCACAACGTGAATCGGGTGACTATAAAGGTGCACTACGGTATCTCCGAAAGTGTCTGTTGGGTTGACACGGATCGAGATGGATTTGTCACTCCGTGTAAGCGGAGAGGTATCTCTGGGCCCACTCGGTAGGACATCATCATAATGTGCACAATGTGATTAAGGGGTTGATCACGGGATGATGTGTTGCGGAACGAGTAAAGAGACTTGCCGTGAACGAGATTGAACAAGGTATCGGTATACCGACGATCGAATCTCGGGCAAGTAAAATACCGCTAGACAAAGGGAATTGTATACGGGATCGACCGAGTCCTTGACATCGTGGTTCATCCGATGAGATCATCGTGGAACATGTAGGAGCCAACATGGGTATCCAGATCCCGCTGTTGGTTATTGACCGGAGAACGTCTCGGTCATGTCTACATGTCTCCCGAACCCGTAGGGTCTACACACTTAAGGTTCGATGGCGCTAGGGTTATAAAGGAAGCTTGTATGTGGTTACCGAATGTTGTTCGAGTCCGGATGAGATCCCGGACGTCACGAGGAGTTCCGGAATGGTCCGAGGTAAAGATTTATATATGGGAAGTCTGTTTTGGTCACCTAAAAGTTTGGGATTTATCGATAGCATCTGGGACCACCGGAGGGTCCTGGGTCCACCAAGTGGGGCCACCTGCCCTGAGAAGGCTGCGTGGGCCAAGTGTGGGAGGGACCAGCCCGGTGGGCTGGTGCGCCCCCACCAAGGCCCAAGGCGCCTAGGGCTGGGAAACCCTAAAGGGGCGCCCTTGCCTTGGGGGCAAGGCAACCTTCGCCGCCGCCCTCCTCGATTGGATCCGAGGGGCCGCCTCCTCTCCCTTACCCCTATATATATGTGGGGGGTGGGAGGCAGCCGCACCCATGTTCAGCGCAGCCCTCCCCTCTCCCACTACTCCTCCTCTCCCTTGGTGCTTGGCGAAGCCTGCGGGATTGCCACGCTCCTCCATCACCACCACGCCGTCGTGCTGCTGCTGGATGGAGTCTTCCTCAACCTCTCCCTCTCTCCTTGCTGGATCAAGGCGGGGGAGACGTCACCGGGCTGTACGTGTGTTGAACGCGGAGGTGCCGTCCGTTCGGCACTTGATCATCGGTGATTTGAATCACGACGAGTACGACTCCATCAACCCCGTTCACTTGAACGCTTCCGCTTAGCGATCTACAAGGGTATGTAGATTCACTCTCCTTCCCTTCGTTGCAAGTTTTCTCCATAGATAGATCTTGGTGACACGTAGGAAAATTTTGAATTTCTGCTACGTTCCCCAACACGAAGTACCTTGATCATCATCATTATTTTCCTCTTCAGTTGGTGTAGGCATCACAGGAACATTTTCCTGAGCTGCACTACTTTCCCGTTCGAGAGGTAGTACTTCATTGAGTTCTACTTTCCTCCCACTTACTTCTTTCGAGAGAAACTCTTTTTCCAGAAAGGATCCGTTCTTGGCAACAAAGATCTTGCCCTCGGATCTTAAGTAGAAGGTATAACCAATGGTTTCCTTAGGGTACCCTATGAAGGCGCATTTTTCTGACTTGGGTTCGAGCTTTTCAGGTTGAAGTTTCTTGACATAAGCATCGCATCCCCAAACTTTTAGAAACGACAACTTAGGTTTCTTCCTAAACCATAATTCATACGGTGTCATCTCAACGGATTTAGACGGTGCCCTATTTAAAGTGAATGTAGCTGTCTCTAGAGCGTATCCCCAAAATGATAGCGGTAAATCGGTAAGAGACATCATAGACCGCACCATATCCAATAGAGTGCGATTACGATGTTCGGACACACCGTTACGCTGACGTGTTCCAGGCGGCGTGAGTTGTGAAACGATTCCACATTTCCTTAAGTGTGTACCAAATTCGTGACTTAAATATTCTCCTCCACGATCTGATCGTAGGAACTTTATCTTTCGGTCACGTTGATTCTCTACCTCATTCTGAAATTCCTTGAACTTTTCAAAGGTCTCAGACTTGTGTTTCATTAAGTAGACATACCCATATCTACTCAAGTCATCAGTGAGAGTGAGAACATAACGATATCCTCCATGAGCCTCAACGCTCATTGGACCGCACACATCGGTATGTATGATTTCCAACAAGTTGGTTGCTCACTCCATTGTTCCGAGAAACGGAGTCTTGGTCATTTGCCCATGAGGCATGGTTCGCATGTGTCAAATGATTCATAATCGAGAGACTCTAAAGTCCATCGGCATGGAGCTTCTTCATGCGCTTGACACCAATGTGACAAAGGCGGCGATTACCACAAGTATGTGGGACTATCGTTATCAACTTTACATCTTTTGGCATTCACACTATGAATATGTGTAATATTACGCTCGAGATTCATTAAGAATAAACCATTGACCATAGGGGCATGACCATAAAACATATCTCTCATATAAATAGAACAACCATTATTCTCGGATTTAAATGAGTAGCCATCTCGTATCAAACGAGATCCAGATACAATGTTCATGCTCAAACTTGGCACTAAATAACAATTATTAAGGTTTATAACTAACCCGTAGGTAAATGTAGAGGTAGCGTGCGACGGCGATCACATCGACCTTGGAACCATTCCCGACGCGTATCGTCACCTCGCCCTTCGCCATGCCTCCGCTTATTCCGCAGCTCCTGCTTGTGAGTTACAAATATGAGCAACGGCACCGTATCAAATACCACGAGTTACTACGAGTAATCGGTAAGGTACACATCAATTACATGTATATCAAATATACCTTTGGTGTTGCGGCCTTCTTATCCGCTAAGTATTTGGGGCGTTCCGCTTCGATGACCCTTCCCTTGCAATAAAAGCACTCGGTCTCGTGCTTGGGTCCATTCTTTGACTTCTTCCCATGGCGGCTTATCGGGCGCGCAGCAATCCTTGCCGTCCTTCTTGAAGTTCTTCTTACCCTTGCCCTTCTTGAACTTAGTGGTCTTATTGACCATCAACACTTGATGTTCTTTCTTGATCTCAACCTCTGCGACTTCAAAGATTGAAAATACTTCAGAATGGTCTTCACCATCCCACGCATATTGTAGTTCATCACAAAGCTCTTGTAGCTTGGTGGGAGCGATCAAAGGATTCTGTCAATGACCGCCTCGTCAGGGAGGTTAATGTCCAGCTGGGTCAGGCGGTTGTGCAACCCAGACATTTCGAGTATGTGCTCACTGACAGAACTATTTTCCTCCATCTTACAACTATAGAATTTGTCGGAGACTTCATATCTCTTGACCCGGGCATGAGCTTGGAAAACTAGTTTCAGCTCCTTGAACATTTCATATGCTCCGTGTTGCTCAAAACGCTTTTGGAGCCCCGGTTCTAAGCCGTAAAGCATGCCGCATTGAACGAGGGAGTAATCATCGGTCGAGACCGCCAAGCGTTCATAACGTCTTGGTTCTCTCGGACGGAGGCGTCACCTAGCGGTCCTTCTAGGACATATTGTTTCTGGCAGCTATGAGGATGATCCTCGGGTTCGGACCCGATCCGTATAGTTGCAGCCATCATCTTTCAGCTTGGTTTTCTCTAGGAACGCGTTGAAGTTCATGTTTACATGAGCGTTGGCCATTTGATCTACAAGACATATTTGCAAAGGTTTTAGACTAAGTTCATGATAATTAAGTTCATCTAATCAAATTATTACAATGAACTCTCACTCAGATTAGACAACCCTCTACTCATCTAAGTGTTACACGATTCGAGTCGACTAGGCCGTGTCTGATCATCACGTGAGACGGACTAGTCATCGTCGGTGAACATCTTCATGTTGATCGTATCTTCCATACGGCTCGTGTTCGACCTTTCGGTCTCTGTGTTCCGAGGTCATGTCTGTACATGCTAGGCTCGTCAAGTTTAACCCTAAGTGTTTTGCATGTGTAAAACTGTCTTACACCCGTTGTATGTGAACGTAAGGATCTATCACACCCGATCATCACGTGGTGCTTCGAAACGACGAACTTTAGCAACGGTGCACAGTTAGGGGAGAACACTTCTTGAAATTGTTGTAAGGGATCATCTTATTTACTACCATCGTTCTAAGTAAACAAGATGCATAAACATAATAAACATCACATGCAATTATATAGTAGTGACATGATATGGCCAATATCATATAGCTCCTTTGATCTCCATCTTCGGGGCTCCATGATCATCTTTGCCACCGGCATGACACCATGATCTCCATCATCATGATCTCCATCATCGTGTCTTCATGAAGTTGTCACGCCAACGACTACTTCTACTTCTATGGCTAACGCGTTTAGCAATAAAGTAAAGTAATTTACATGGCGTTCTTCAATGACACGCAGGTCATACAAAAAATAAAGACAACTCCTATGGCTCCTGCCGGTTGTTATACTCATCGACATGCAAGTCGTGATTCCTATTACAAGAACATGATCTCATACATCACAATATATCATTCATCATTCATCACAACTTCGCCATATCACATCACATGACAATTGCTGCAAAAACAAGTTAGACGTCCTCTAATTGTTGTTGCATCTTTTACGTGGCTGCAATTGGGTTCTAGCAAGAATGTTTTCTTACCTACGAATAACCACAACGTGATTTTGTCAACTCCTATTTACCCTTCATAAGGACCCTTTTCATCGAATCCGCTCCAACTAAAGTGGGAGAGACAGACACCCGCCAGCCACCTTATGCAACTAGTGCATGTCTGTCGGTGGAACCGGTCTCACGTAAGCGTACATGTAAGGTTGGTCCGGGCCACTTCATCCCACAATACCACTGAAGCAAGAAAAGACTAGTAGTGGCAAGCAAGTTGACAAGATCTACGCCCACAACAAAATTGTGTTCTACTCGTGCAATAGAGAACTACGCATAGACCTAGCTCATGATGCCACTATTGGGGAACGTTGCAGAAAATTAAAAATTTTCCTACGGTTTCACCAAGATCCATCTATGAGTTCATCTAAGCAACGAGTCATGGGAGAGAGATTTCATCTACATACCACTTGTAGATCGGGTGCGGAAGCGTTCAAGGGAAGGGTGATGATGGAGTCGTACTCGCCGTGATTCAGATCACCGATGACCAAGTGCTGAACGGACAGCACCTCCGCGTTCAACACACATATGGGACGGGAGACGTCTCCTCCTTCTTGATCCAGCAAGGGGGGAGGAGAGGTTGATGATGATCCAGCAGCACGACGGCGTGGTGGTGGATGCAGCAGAACTCCGGCAGGGCTTCGCCAAGCTGCTACAGGAGGAGGACGAGGTGTAGCAGGGGGAGGGAGGCGCCAATGCATACGGGTCGGCTGCCCTCCCCCTTGCCCTCCTTTATATAGGCCCCCAGGGGGGGCGCCGGCCCTGGGAGATCCAATCTCCCAAGGGGACGGCAGCCAGGGGGGTGGAGTACCCCCCAAGGCAAGTGGGGAGCCGCCCCACCCTAGGGTTTCAACCCTAGGCGCAGGGGTTGGGCCTAGGGGGGTGCACCAGCCCACTATGGGCTTGTTCCCCTCCCCACTTCAGCCCTTGGGGCCCTCCGGGATGGGTGGCCCCACCCGGTGGACCCCCGGGACACTTCCGGTGGTCCCTGTACAATACCGGGTGACCCCGAAACTTTCCCAATGGCCGAAACATCACTTCCTATATATAATTCTTTACCTCCGGACCATTTTGGAACTCCTCGTGACATACAGGATCTCATCCGGGACTCCGAACAACATCGGTTTGCTGCATACTCATATTCATACAACCCTAGCGTCACCGAACCTTAAGTGTGTAGACCCTACGGGTTCGGGAGACACGTAGACATGACCGAGACGACTCTCGGGCAATAACCAACAGCGGGATCTGGATACCCATGTTGGCTCCCACATGCTCCTCGATGATCTCATCGGATGAACCACGATGTCGAGGATTAAACAATCCCGTATACAATTCCCTTTGTCAATCGGTACGTTACTTGCTGGAGACTCGATCGTCGGTATCCCAATACCTCGTTCAGTCTCGTTACCGGCAAGTCACTTTACTCGTACCGTAATGCATGATCCCATGACCACACACTTGGTCACTTTGAGCTCATTATGATGATGCATTACCGAGTGGGCCCAGAGATACCTCTCCGTCATACGGAGTGACAAATCCCAGTCTCGATCCGTGTCAACCCAACAGACACTTTCAGAGATACATGTAGTGCACCTTTATAGTCACCCAGTTACGTTGTGACGTTTGATACACCCAAAGCACTCCTATGGTATCCGGGAGTTACACGATCTCATGGTCTAAGGAAAAGATACTTGACATTGGAAAAGCTCTAGCAAAACGAACTACACGATCTTGTGCTATGCTTAGGATTGGGTCTTGTCCATCACATCATTCTCCTAATGATGTGATCCCGTTATCAATGACATCTAATGTCCATAGCCAGGAAACCATGACTATCTGTTGATCAACGAGCTAGTCAACTAGAGGCTCACTAGGGACATATTGTGGTCTATGTATTCACACGTGTATTACGATTTCCGGATAATACAGTTATAGCATGAATAAAAGACAATTATCATGAACAAGGAAATATAATAATAATCCTTTTGTTATTGCCTCTAGGGCATATTTCCAACAGTCTCCCACTTGCACTAGAGTCAATAATCTAGTTACATTGTGATGAATCGCACACCCATAGAGTTCTGATGTTGATCATGTTTTGCCCGCGAGAGAGGTTTTGGAGTCCGAAAGTGTTCCGGAGGTACCGGGTGATGACCAGCATGACCGAAAGGTATTTCGGGAGCCCCGACAAGTGTTGGGGGGCTTCATGGGCCAAGGGAAGGGGGAAAACCAGCCCACTAAGGGGCTGTGCGCCCCCGTCACCTATTCCCACGTGACCAGTGGTTTGGGGCGCCCCATCTAGGGTTCCCACCTCCTGGCTTGGGGGCCAATCACCCAAAGGGGAGATCCCATCTGCCCTGGCCGCCGCCCCCCCTAGGGGAAACCCTAGGGCGCCTCCCGCTCCCCCTTGCCCCTATATACAGTGGAGGTTTTGGGGCTGCCCAACACATGAGTCTCTCTCTCCCAAGGCGCAGCCCTACCTCTCTCCCTCCTTGTCTCTCATAGTGCTTGGCGAAGCCCTGTTGGAGTACCGCGCTCCTCCACCACCACCACGCCGTCGTGCTGCTGCTGGACAGAGTCTTCCCCAACCTCTCTCTCTCTCCTTGCTGGATCAAGGTATGGGAGACGTCACCGGGCTGCACGTGTGTTGAACGCGGAGGCACCGTTCTTCGGTGCTTAGATCGGATTCGGCCACGATCTGAATCGCTTCATGAACGACTCCACCGTCCGCGTTCTTGTAACGCTTCCGCATCACGATCTTCAAGGGTATGAAGATGCACTCCCCTCTCTCTCGTTGCTAGTATCTCCATAGATTGATCTTGGTGATGCGTAGAAAATTTTGAATTTCTGCTACGTTCCCCAACAGTGGCATCATGAGCTAGGTCTATTGCGTAGATTCTATGCACGAGTAGAACACAAGTAGTTGTGGGCGATGGTTTGTACAATTTGCTTACCGTTACTAGTCCTATCTTGATTCGGCGGCATTGTGGGATGAAGCGGCTCGGACCGACCTTACACGTACGCTTACGTGAGACAGGTTCCACCGACTGACATGCACTTGTTGCATAAGGTGGCTAGCGGGTGTCAGTCTCTCCCACTTTAGTCGATCGGATTCGATGAAAAGGGTCCTTATGAAGGGTAAATAGCAATTGGCATATCACGTTGTGGTTCTGACGTAGGTAAGAAATGTTCTTGCTAGAAACCTATAGCAGCCGCGTAAAAACTTGCAACAACAATTAGAGGACGTCTAACTTATTTTTGCAGCATATGCTGTGTGATGTGATATGGCCAAGAAGGATGTGATGAATGAAATATATGTGATGTATGAGATTGATCATATTCTTGTAATAAGAATCACGACTTGCATGTCGATGAGTATGACAACCGGCAGAAGCCATAGGAGTTGTCTTTATTTATTGTATGACCTGTGTGTCACTGAATAACGCCATGTAATTACTTTACTTCATTGCTAAACCGTTAGCCATAGTAGTAGAAGTAATAGTTGGCGAGACAACTTCATGGAGACACGATGATGGAGATCATGATGATGGAGATCATGGTGTCATGCCGGTGACGATGATGATCATGGAGCCCCGAAGATGGAGATCAAATGGAGCAAAATGATATTGGCCATATCATGTCACTATTTGATTGCATGTGATGTTTATCATGTTTATGCATCTTATTTGCTTAGAACGATGGTAGTAAATAAGATGATCCCTCATAATAATTTCAAGAAAGCGTTCCCCCTAATTGTGCACCGTTGCGAAAGTTCGTTGTTTCGAAGCACCACGTGATGATCGGGTGTGATAGATTCTAACGTTCACATACAACGGGTGTAAGCCAGATTTACACACGCGAAACACTTAGGTTGACTTGACGAGCCTGGCATGTACAGACAAGGCCTCGGAACACAAGAGACCGAAAGGTCGAACATGAGTCCTATAGTGGATACGATCAACATGAAGATGTTCACCGATGATGACTAGTCCGTCTCACGTCATGACCGGACACGGCCTAGTTGACTCGGATCATGTATCACTTAGATGACTAGAGGGATGTCTATCTGAGTGGGAGTTCATAAGATGAACTTAATTATCCAGAACATAGTCAAAAGGTTTTTGCAAATTATGTCGTAGCTCGCGCTTTAGTTCTACTGTTTTAGATATGTTCCTAGAGAAAATTTAGTTGAAAGTTGATAGTAGCAATTATGCGGATCGGGTCCGAACCGAGGTTTGTCCTCATTGCGCATAGAAGGCGATGTCCTTAATGCACCGCTCGGTGTCTTTGAACTCGAACATCGCTCATGGATGTTGCGAACATCTGACATACACGTTTTGATAACTACGTGATAGTTCAGTAATGTTAAATGGTTTAGAATTGAGGCACCGAAGACGATGTCAAAACATCACGGAACATATGAGATGTTTCGAGGGCTGAAATTGGGATTTCAGGCTCGTGCCCACGTCAATAGGTATAAGACCTCCGACGAGTTTCTTAGCCTGCAAACTAAGGGAGAAAAGCTCAATCGTTGAGCTTGTGCTCAGATTGTCTGAGTACAACAATCACTTGAATCGAGTGGGAGTTAATCTTCCAGATGAGATAGTGACATTTCTCCAAAGTCATTGCCACCAAGCTGCTAGAGCTTCGTGATGAACTATAACATGTCAGGGATATATATGATGATCCTTGAAATATTCGCGAAGTTTGACGCCGCGAAAGTAGAAATCAAGAAGGAGCATCAATTGTTGATGGTTAGTGAAACCACTAGTTTCAAGAAGGGCAAGGGCAAGAAGGGATACTTCATGAAATGGCAAATCAGTTGCTTTGCTCTAGTGAAGAAACCCAAGGTTGAAACCAAACCCGAGACTAAGTGCTTCTGTAATGAGGGGAACGGTCATTGAAGTGGAACTACCCTAGATACTTGGTAAATGAGAAGGCTGGAAAGGTCGACAGAAGTATATTGGATATACATTATGTTAATGTGTACTTTACTAGTACTCCTAGTAGCACCATGGTATTAGATACCGGTTCGGTTGCTAAGTGTTAGTAACTCAAAATAAAAGCTACGGAATAAACGGAGACTAGCTAAAGGTGAGCTGAAGATATGTGTTGGAGGTGTTTCCAAGGTTGATGTGATCAAGCATCGCATGCTCCCTCTACCATCGAGATTGGTGTTAAACCTAAATATTTGTTATTTGGTGTTTGCGTTGAGCATAGACATGATTGGATTATGTTTATCGCAACACGGTTATTCATTTAAGGAGAATAATGGTTACTCTGTTTATTTGAATAATACCTTCAATGGTCTTGCACCTAAAATGAATGATTTATTGAATCTCGATCGTAGTGATACACATGTTCATGCCAAAAGATATAAGATAGTAATGATATAGTGCCACCTACTTGTGGCACTGCCATTTGAGTCGTATTGGTATAAAACGCATGAAGAAGCTCCATGTTGATGGATCTTTGGACTCACTCGTTTTTGAAAAGATTGAGACATGTGAACCATGTATATTGGTATATACGCATGAAGAAACTCCATGCAGATGGACCGTTTGGACTCACTTGATTTTGAATCACTTGAGACATGCAAATCATACCACATGGGCAAGATGAATGAAAGCCTCGTTTTTAGTAAAATGGAACAAGAAAGCAACTTGTTGGAAGTAATGCATTTTGATGTATGCAGTCCAATGAGTGCTGAGGCACGCAGTGGATATCGTTATGTTCTTACTTCACAGATGATTTGAGTAGATACTGAGTATATTTACTTGATGAAACACAAATCTGAATTATTGAAAGGTTCAAGTAATTTCAGAGTGAAGTTCGAGATCGTCGTGACAAGAGGATAAAATGTCTACGATATGATCATAGAGATGAGTATCTGAGTTACGAGTTTGGCACACAATTAAGACATTGTGGAAATTGTTTCACAACTAATACCGCCTGGAACTCCATAGTTTGATGGTGTGTCCGAACATCACAATTGCACCCTATTGGATATGATACATACCATGGTGTCTCTTATCAAATTACCACTAACGTTTATGGGTTAGGCATTAGAGACAACCACATTCACTTTAAATAGGGCACCACGTAATTCCGTTGAGATGACACCGTATGAACTATGGTTTAGAGAAACCTAAGCTGTCGTTTCTTGAAAGTTTGGGGCTGCAACGCTTACGTGAAGAAGGGTTTCATCCTGATAAGCTTGAACCCAAAGCGGATAAATACATCTTCATAGGACATCCAAAACAGTTGGGTATACCTCCTATTTCAGATCCGGAAGCAAAGGTGATTGTTTCTAGTAACGGGTCCTTTCTCGAGGAAAAGTTTCTCTCGAAAGAATTGAGTGGGAGGATGGTGGAGACTTGATATGGTTATTGAACCGTCACTACAACTAGTGTGTAGCAGGGCACAGGAAGTTGTTCCTGTGGTACCTACACCAATTGAAGTGGAAGCTGATGATAGTGATCATGAAGCCTCGGATCAAGTCACTACCGAACCTCGTAGGACGACAAGGACGCGTACTACTTCAGAGTGGTACGGTAATCCTGTCTTGGAGGTCATGTTGCTACACAACAATGAACCTATGGGCTATGGAGAAGTGATGGTGGGCCCGGATTCCGACGAATGGCTTGAGGCCATAAAATCCGAGAAAGGATCCATGTATAAAACAAAGTGTAGACTTTGGAAGAACTACTTGATGGTCGTAAGGCTGTTGGGTACAAATGGATTTTAAAAGGAAGACGAACAATGATGGTAAGCGTCACCATTAAGATAGCTCGACTTGTCACTAAGATGTTTTCCGACAAGTTCAAGGAGTTGACTACGATGAGACTTTCTCACTCGTAGCGATGCTAAGAGTCTGCTGGAATTATATTAGCGATTCTCGCATTATTTATGAAATCTTGCGATAGGATGTCAAAAACATTGTTTCCTCAACGATTTTCTTGAGGAAAGGTTGTATGTGATACAACCAGAAGGTTTTGTAAATCCTGAAAGATGCTAACAAGTATGCAAAGCTCCAGTAATCCTTCAAAGGACTGGAGTAAGCATCTCGGAGATGGAATATACGCTTTGATGAGATGATCAAAGATTTTGGGTTTATACAAAGTTTATGAGAAACTTGTATTTCCAAAGAAGTGAGTGGGAGCACTATAGAATTTCTGATGAGTATATGTTGTTGACATATTGTTGATCAGAAATGATGTAGAATTTTTGGAAAGCATATAGGGTTATTTGAAAAGTGATTTTCAATGGAAAACCTGGATTAAGCTACTTGAACATTGAGCATCAAGATCTATAAGGATAGATCAAAACGCTTAATAGTACTTTCAAATGAGTACGCACCGTGACAAGATTTTGAAGGAGTTCAAAATAGATCGGCAGAGAAGGAGTTCTTGGTTGTGTTATAAGGTGTGAGTATTTATTAAGACTCAAGACTTGACCACGACAGAAGAGAGAGAAAGGACGAAGGTCGTCCCCTATGCTTTAGACGTAGGCTCCACAGTATGCTATGCTGTGTACCGCACCTAAAGTGTGCCTTGCCATGAGTCAGTCAAGGGATACAAGTGTGATCCAGGAATGGATCACAGGACAGCGGTCAAGGTTATCCTTAGTAACTAGTGGACTAAGGAATTTTCTCGATTATGGAGGTGGTAAAGGAGTTCGTCGTAAAGGTTTACGCCGATGCAAACTTTGACACTAATCTGGATGACTCTGAGTAGTAGACGGGATTCGTATAGTAGAGCAGTTATTTGGAATAGTTCCAAATAGCGTGTGGTAGCTGCATCTAGGAGATGACATAAAGATTTGTAAAGCACACACAGATCTGAAAGATTCAGACCCATTGACTAATAAACCTCTCTCACAAGCGAGATATGATCAAACCCAATGGGTGTTGGATTCATTACAATCACATAGTGATATGAACTAGATTATTGACTCTAGTGCAAGTGGGAGACTGTTGGAAATATGCCCTAGAGGCAATAATAAAATGGTTATTATTATATTTCCTTGTTCGTGATAATTGTCTATTATTCATGCTATATTTGTATTTAACTGGAAACCGTGATACATGTGTGAATACATAGACCACAACATGTCCCTAGTGAGCCTCTAGTTGACTAGCTCATTGATCAATAGATGGTTATGGTTTCCTGACCATGGACATTGGATGTCATTGATAACGGGATCACATCATTAGGAGAATGATGTGATGGACGAGACCCAATCCTAAGCATAACACACGATCGTGTAGTTCGTTTGTTAAAGCTTTTCTAATGTCAAGTATCATTTCATTAGACCATGAGATTGTGCAACTCCCGGATACCATAGGAATGCTTTGCGTGTACCAAACGTCACAATGTAACTGGGTGGCTATAAAGGTGCACTACAGGTATCTCCGAAAGTGTCTGTTGGGTTGGCACGAATCGAGATTGGGATTTGTCACTCCGTATGACAGAGAGGTATCTCTGGGCCCACTCGGTAATGCATCATCATAATGAGCTCAATGTGACTAAGTAGTTAGTCATGGGATCATGCATTATGGAACGAGTAAAGTGACTTGCTGGTAATGAGATTGAACGAGGTATTGGGATACCGACGATCGAATCTCGGGCAAGTAACGTACCGATTGACAAAGGGAATTGTATACGGGATTGCTTGAATCCCCGACATCGTGGTTCATTTGATGAGATCATCGTGGAACATGTGGGAGCCAACATGGGTATCCAGATCCCGCTGTTGGTTATTGGCCGGAGAACGTCTCGGTCATGTCTACATGTCTCCCGAACCCGTAGGGTCTACACACTTAAGGTTCGATGACGCTAGGGTTATAGGGAAGGTATGTACGCGGTTACCGAATGTTGTTCGAGTCCGGATGAGATCCCTGACGTCACGAGGAGTTCCTAATGGTCCGGAGGTGAAGATTGATATATTGGACGAAGGGTTTTGGAGTCCTAAGTGTTCGGAGGTACCGGTGATGACCAAAGATGACCGAAGGTATTTGGGAGCCCCGCAAGTGTCGGGGCTTCATGGGCCAAGGAAGGGGCAAACCAGCCCACTAAGGGGTTGTCGCCTCACCTATTCCCACGTGACCGGGGGTTTCGGGCGCCCATCTAGGGTTCCCACCTCCTGGCTTGGGGGGCAAGTCACCAAAGGGGAGATCCCATCTGCCCTGGCCGCCGCCCCCCTAGGGGAAACCCTAGGGCGCCTGCCCCTCCCCCTTGCCCCTATATATAGTGGAGGTTTTGGGGCTGCCCAACACATGAGTCTCTCTATCCCAAGGCGCATCCCTACCTCTCTCCCTCCTCGTCTCTCGTAGTGCTTGGCGAAGCCCTGCTGGAGTACCGCGCTCCTCCACCACCACCACGCCATCGTGCTGCTGCTGGACGGAGTCTTCCCCAACCTCTCCCTCTCTCCTTGCTGGATCAAGGTATGGGAGACGTCACCGGGTTGCACGTGTGTTGAACGCGGAGGCACCGTTCTTCGGTGCTTAGATCGGATTTGGCCGCGATCTGAATCGCTTCGTGAACGACTCCACCGACCGCGTTCTTGTAACGCTTCCGCATCGCGATCTTCAAGGGTATGAAGATGCACTCCCCTCTCTCTTGTTGCTAGTATCTCCATAGATTGATCTTGGTGATGCGTAGAAAATTTTGAATTTTTGCTACGTTCCCCAACACTGCCTCCATTGGATCCCCCCTTTATCATCACCATAACCGTCCTCGTCTTCTTCGTCGTCGTCTTCTTCCCTCTCACTACCATCAACTACTGCGCCTTTGTCTTCTCCCTCTCACTGCCATCAACTGCTGCACCTTTGTCCTCGTCCCCCTCTTCGGCCTCACCTTCTTCTTCCTCCTCCTGTGCCTCAGTATCTTCTTCCTCCTCCTCATCCTCCTCTCCTTTGTCCTCTTCTTGTTTGTCCTCCTCCTCCTCCTCCTCCTCCTCATCCTCCTCTTCCTCCTCCTCCTCCTCTGCATCTTCTTCATTGTCATCCTCATCCTTGTCTTCCTCCTCTGATTCATCCGCGTCTGTGTCCCCGTCATCGTCAACATCTATCGCTGCTTCCATTTCCTCATCTTCTTCTGACTCATCCTCAATAAACTCTTCTTCTTCTTGTATAGTTGACCCCCGTCTCTTTCTTTTTGGAGCACGGCGTGACGCCCCAGTTTGCATTGATGGCTGCTGTACATAAGGATCAATATCCGGTTCCCCGTCATCGATCTTGGCAACTGCTTCAATGAAGGTGCCAACTGTTCGATTCTGACCTTGCATGTCATTGACCATTTTCGCAATCTTTGCCTTTTTCTGCATCAACACAAAAAAAAAAGATTCAGTACTGATTCATTTAGAAAAAAATAAAAAGTAAAATGTCTGTAACTGACCATGATGTGATAAGCAAAAACTGACTAATACACACTTTCTGGCCAACTAAAAACATGATTCTAGCCAACTACACATGCAGTGTGGCACATACTAAAAACATGCATTCTGCCAAGTTGATGTCAATGGTTGTAAACGAACACTTTGGCTGTCCAAAAGAACATGTGCAACTACAGAAGCTTATATGTGCAACTGAACATACATCACAGCCAACTGAATCATGTATTCTCGCAACTACAGAAGTTATACATGTCCAACTGAACATACATCCCAGCCAAAAGAAAATTTTGGTAAGTGGTACAAATTTCTGTATGCAAAACACTAACCTGTGAATTGTAGGTTATTGGTAACTTGGATGCCACGAATGCTTCAGCTTGCAAAATTCCACCAAATAGTTTTTGTGCAATTTCCAAAAAAAGTGACCAGACATCAAAAGAACATAAAAAGAAGAAACTGTTGGAAAAAAACAAAAAGAACTCACTTGTAATTTGCCGAATACACCAGGAGAGATGGTATCCTTCTTGATCACCTTGGCAATTAGAGTACTATCCCATGCATTCGATCGTACCGCGCAGTTGCTTACTGGGATGTCATGGACAAGCGCATCAAGGTATAGTATCTTCACCAAACCCAACAAAAAGAAAAGCCAAGCTCAATTATTATTATGAGTATTTCAGCAAACTATAACTGCACAAAAAAGAACAAGAACAAATGGAAGTGGTCGTTTTTACTAACCATCAAGTGATACAAGCAGCAACAGACAGTTTGCGGCGAGGAAGCGTCCGCTCGGTTCTGTTAGTTGGTGGCCGGCCGCTTTTTAGATTTTAGGTATTAAGAATTTTACAATATTCATAAATCTCTTTCGTGTTCATATTCAACGTGTAACTGCTTGAAACAAACAAATGTTAGCAATTAAGTACACAGTTTGAGTCTAGAGGCATTACAGCCATTTCAGCACATAACTCGTACAACAATCTCTCACAAAAGAACTCATGGCTGATTCTGTGGGCCCAAAAGAACTAGAAATGTTCTAAACCCACCAAGCACCAAAACCCCCGCCCCCCGCCCTCCGCCGCCGCCGTGGCCCCACCCGCCAAACCCTAGCCCCCGTCGCCGGCAGCGGTGGGCAGCGGCGATGGCCACTGCGCGCGACGTCGAGGAGGTCGTCCAGAAGCTCGCCTCCGACCGCGCCAGGCCCCGCGATGTGAGTACCCTGCTCCGCTCTGCTCTCCCCTAATCGGTCAATCAGTCAGCCAATCATCTCCGACGACCTCCGATTCTGAGGACGGCGGCGCTCCTGGTGGCTCCGACGACCGATTCTGATTGCTCCGCTGCGTGCTGCTGCAGGAAGGGGTGAAGCTGCTGGGGACGTGGCTGCAGGGCGACCGCGCCCCCACCTTCTGCCGCCTCCTCGCCCGCAACACCGCCAGGGCCAAGCCCGGCCACCTCGCCTCCGGTAGCCACCTCCCACCTCCTCTGCCTCCATTTCGCTCGCTCCCCCCCTCGTCGACGCTTGTCATGCGTTTGCTGTTCCGCAGGGGCCACGTGGCCGTTCCTCATCACCGCGCTCGCCAAGTGCGTCCTCGCCGACATCGCCGCCAAGAGGCGCGGAGCCACCAGGAGCGCCGCCGCCGGGATGCTCCGCGCCGCCGTACGCTGCGCAGAGGACGCCAGGCTCTCAGGTAATATTAAGCTAACAGTATTCCGAGGCCCTTCTTCTTCGTCCTGCTCCTTCCTTATTATGCCCAATCATTGCGACTCTGTTCTCTGAAGTTTCAAACAACCTGGAACTGGAAACATCACATGATTGCTTAACATAGGATGCAGTATGACACGTTTGGTACCCAAATTGGAATAATGTAGTGCCCTGGAATTCTCGTCCAAATACAATTGCTAGTGCCTATTGTTGTTGACCGTAGCCTAGTATTGGAATCATGCGGAATGTGGTATATCTTTTGCCATATGTTTTTACTCGTAGAGTTTGTGTTGGAGATACAGTAACTGTAAGCCCGGCAGTGGGTGTTAAATGTTGTGCTTGTGGTCTCAGCATTCTGTTATACTGTGAATTGATGTATTATGCGATGTTTTACTTGCTACTGTTAACATTCTGAAAAGTCATCCAAACACTATCGTTAGTGCCTATTGTTGCTTACCATAGCTTAGTATTGGAGTCATGTGTTTTCTTATTCATACATCCCGTGTTGGACATATAATAACTGTAAGCTTGACAGTGGGTGTTACATATTATGTTTGTGGTTTCAGCACTCTGTTTTTGGGCAAGCTGATAAATCATGTAGGCCTTAACCACGTGCTATTGCTACTTTGCTATATGCTTATTTTTTTTTATCTACTAGACTTCCGTGCAAGTGGTTCTTCAATTGTTTTTATATGGAATATATGTTGGAAGGTGCACGCCATTAAAGATGGTTCACTGTCGTTGCAGGGCACTCCTTACTTCTGATTTCAGTTGCTAAGCAGCTTTTTAGTCATATATTGGAGGTCATAAAAGATGCTCCCAGCTTTCAGCTAGAGTACAGCCCAATTCTCCGGCAGCTTTTGACTGTGAAGGAGTACCGGTATGAGATGAAACCTCGAACATACAGTAGTGAGTTGTCATATCAATGGTCTCCCTATTTTCATATCACAACGCCCTTTTGTTCTGTCCTTAATAAAATTCTGTATTTTTGCCAGATCTTGTAGTGCTCTATATGAAGAAGGTTGCGACTGGTTTTGATGCAAACTTCAGCAATCAAGCCAGCTCAAAGGAGGAATCCTTCCGTTGTACGTGGACTCTCCATGTTCTACTTGAAAACCCACCTGGCGATTATCCTGACACCATGAGGGAGGAGGTTCTTAATGGATTCTGTGCAATATTCTCACATATTAGGAGGCAAGTAGTCTCTGACCAAGTCCTTTCGGCTCTCCTGTTGAACCCCCTTAATTTCCAAGAGGAGTGGGGTGTTCATTTTAATTTTCTGAGTTGGAAATCATATATTAATTTTGTTGGATCAGGGAGGATGGAAAGCTGACTAGCAAGCTCATGGAATGCGTTAACACCTTTTTACTCATGGATGGACCAAACCTTGGTGACAAATCTGTGGAGATCCATAAAGCAGTTCAAGATTTTGTATTGCGTTCGTGGCTGATGACTCGTGATCTGCGGCTGAAGGTTCTTATGACCTGACTTGCATTGTTTCAACTTCGTTTCATATTTTTTATGTTTGATTCATCGTGAAGTTACTGTTGCTTCCAGAGTTTGTTCATCACATATGTGAAAATTCAGTTGAAGCTTGCTAGAGCTATTCCAAAGGTTTTGGAAAGAAAAAACCTTCTTGGTGTCATCATGGACGACCTAGATCAAAATGTTAACACTGAAGCAGGTTTATTATGGTAAAGGCTACTACTATGCTTTTCAGAGTTATGATTTTGAGTTCTTCATTTACTAAGTTCAATAAATGTAGGTGTGAGGCATCTCGAGATGCGAAAGACGTGTCCTTAAGATGCTCCTTGGAAGAGTTAATGGATCTATCTGCTACTATTTTTTATCAGGTAATAGATATGCACACACAACTTTAACTTGACTCTTCTGAATCTCGTAGTAAATCAGCATTTTGTTTTTTATAATATACAAGTGACTTTTTATAACCGTGTAGGCATATAAATCCCCCACACCAATGAGAGGAGATGATGAGAAAAAATTGAAGACGGAGGATGTTATTAGCCGCATCACGAATAGCCTAAAAAAAGGATCTCTATGTTGGTAAGCTATACATGACACCATTTTTATCCCTGTAAGAAAACATCCTTTATCTTCTTTATATGAATTCTCAGATGTGTACCCTGAATATGGTGCCTTCCAAGCTTGAACCCTCTTACAACTGCATTTACTTGACCAAGATTCAGTAACTTCTTCTATTAGACGCTTTATTGTGTGTAGTATCTTTCCATGCCTTTAGTTGTTTCTCTCTAATTTGAGTAACTCTTGACAAAGGAAAAACATCTGTATTCTAGTTAAAAAGTCAATTTTAGTCACTGAGACACCGACTAGTCGATGTTTCTAGTTGGAAAGCCATGTATCGACTGGTAGACTAGTTGAGCCACTCTTAACCATTGAGAAAGCGCTGACCCTCGTGTGGTCAACTCTTACCATTGAGAAAGCGCTGACCCTCGTGTGGTCAACTCTTAACCATTGAGAAAGCTCTGTTACCCCCGTGTGACCACATGTACCTCCTACATGTTCTAGGGGGGGGGGGGTACATTACTCATATGGACAAATTGTTTTTGGTATTTGGGGTGGGGTGGGGTGGGGGGGTACGCTCGTGTGCCATACTTCTCAACAGATGTTCTATATAGTGAGATGAGAAGACACAATATTCTTTGGTGAACACACGGACAGATTGACTAATGGATCTTTTTTTTGGCACAGGATTGGTACCACATGTCTTCTTATTCACAAGTATGGATATCGAGTGGACAAATCTTTGTTGATCAGTTGGCTCCAAGCATGTTGTCAATCTTTGAAAAGGTAACTGTACTTTCAATGTGCCATAGTTTTTGGTTAATGCAATTATATGTCGTACCATCTCAGTTGACTTTGTTATGCTTATCCAGTGCTTTGAGCAAGGCAAACGTCATACGTTCTCAGGATTCACTACTTTGGATTATCAGGTTTGTTTTGGTGGTAGTGAATTTTTTGGGAGTTTGTTGATGTCATAAAACATGTAGGGCTGTTGTATGGAGTATAGTAAATACACTACTGTTACCAGTTATACGGAATATATGTAAGCATCAAGTTACATCTTCTATGGCTTGCTAATTAGTAGAACTGCCTGATTATCAATGATCTTAACAGGGCACTTAAGGAGTTCTCTGCGATGTTCATAGTGAATACTAGGGAGGAATCACATTGTTTATTAACAAAAGGCGAGGTTGTTTCTCGAATCCATATTAACTTTCTGTTTATGCCACTTGCATTTCAGTAGTTCTTGGTACTTACATCTATTGCTATGGAAAATACTGGTTAACTGGATCAGGGCTAAAGTGGATCCACCTCTATCATATGCCATCCCTATATCACTATATGCATACTCTAGAATAATTTGGAATCACATTTTTTTCAGCTTGTGTCTTTCAAATTAGATGACATTAAAAAGGTTGGAGTAATAAGTGAATATTTTATGAGGGATAATAGATCAACAAGACTGCAAGGAATTGCAAGTATCTGTATCATTCATTACTTAATGCAGCTCTTTAATTTGTATATGAATTATACTGTAATTTCCAGTATTTTGCAAGTGGCCCATTTCAATTTTACCAACCATTATGTACCGGCTTTGGTTTAGCTGGCCCCACTGTTACACATTAGATATGTGATCATGTGCTTGCATGCTTACAAGGTTTTGTCTATTTTTTTTCTCAAGGTTATCAGATTGACAAAACCCAAAACATGGCATCACTTTACTTTTAAATGCTTTAACCATTTTGCTAACCAAGTCTTGTCACTTTTGTGCAAGTAAACTTATGACACTGATAGTTCTATTCAATATGTGTGGTATCTGTTTATTTGCAGATGTCAACTGTTGAAGGTTATTGGCAAGATATCTGGAATTCCCTCATTCATGCACTTCCTTTGTTTAGCCCCACAGCTCTAGTGGTGAGTTCCAGTAAATTTCTTCTCCATATTTGCAGTTTTTTCATCCCCTACATTTTGGACATTTGAACACTTCATTCAAAAGCCCGATGTCATTCCCAGTCAGTACACTAGATGCTTTTCATTCAAACCCTGCACTAATAGCTGATCTTAGCTCGCAATATCTCAGTAAAACATCGCTATAATTACTAGAATGCTATTAATTCACTGTGTGTAATTTTTTATTTTTTATTTTTAGGGATTCAGAACTTAAAATGACTTTGAAACTGAATTTGAAGCATTGATCTGAACCTGATACATCCATGGTCAAATACATTAAGAGATGCAAGGCATTCGCTGTTTATCATCGGTGACTTTATCCTGCTACTGGATTATTCTTTGCTGTTAGATGACCACAAAGATTTGAATCTTTAGTGACGCCCACCAACATTTGAGTTCATATTGACTGCAAAGATTAAGTATGTAGTGATGCTCCCCAAGATTGAGTGATGTTAGTATTGGAAATAGATATAGAACTCTGCATACTGAAATTGAACTCTGCGTACAAACTCCCTGCCTTTGTATACACTAGCGGTATTTTGCTTTGTTGTTATTGTGAGTGGTGGTAGGGGTGTTACTTGCCATTGCAAATTTAAGCTTTAACCTGTTACATTACACTACATCTATCTACTTTACACTCTGATAGTGTATACTGTGCACTTTTGTAGGCTGATTCAGCTCTAAATCTGTTGGGTGGAATGATCATGCGGGTGAGCTTTTTAGCCCGAGCTTACGACATGTTATATTATATACTGTATGACCTATAGCTGGCATTAGTTGGCTTTTAACTAATGTAATTTATCTTGGTTTCTTGTTTTAGGATCAAGTCCATACTTCAGTTGTGTCAGAAGATACATGGAACCTGCAAACTTTTAAACAATCGCCATCACCGTATGCCTTCTTTTCCATAAACTCATTCATGTTGATTTCCTTATGGCTATGGTAGCTGCTAGTTGCCACATTTGTGGTAGCTTACTAGTGCTATTCCTTAATTTGTTTTCTTTGTTCTTGTCATTCCTTCCCTTACATAGAATTTTGCCTTCTAGTTTTTTCCGAGTTTTGACATTCTTGCTAGTTGTGACTTGTGTGTCAACTTTTTAGAAAAATAATTCTGTTCCTCTTGTGTGTCAACTTTCTAGAAAAATAATTCTGTTCCTCGTGGAAGTTATGCTTGTACTCTACTAATCATTCTTGCTCTAGGTCTGCTCTGTACTTCATTGCTTGTTACTTCTCAAGGATAGGGTTGCAGGTATGTTTTCTATCATTTTACTACGTTAACTAGTTAGAGCCCTGAATATGGTAGACTTGATCCCATTTTTTCGAAAAGCAGCTTTAGTTATCTTAAACCCTACCCTTTTGCTACTTTTCTTTTTATTGAGGGATTCTTAAATCATAAAACCCAACTTAAGGTAAACACAGAAGAATTGGGCAAAAAAGGACTTTAAATGGCTGAGATCATTTCCCAGTTCGCTAGGTTTGTTTGGTGCGCAAATTCAAATTGTTCAAGTAAATTTGGTTATATTCCGCCCAAATGGAGTTCTATTATGTAAGAAACTTTATATGGTTTACTGCTGGTCATTCTGAAAATTATTATGCGCATGTTGTTTCATAATTTTCTATATTAATGGCCGCAGCTCACCGGTAGTGTTTGCCAGATTGTTCACATGTTCCTATATTGTTTATGACTAAAGTTGAAAAATATTGAAGCTGCTCCTGGCTCTGTATAGTTTCCATGCTTGCCAAACTGATCAGTAGGTAACAGGACAGTATGAATGTACAATAGTGGGGATTTATAAACCAGCACAAAATAAAATCAGCTCAGGTTCGATGTACTAGTCCAAATCATACGACCTACTTAGTAATCTGCCATTATCAGATAAAGCAGCTGCCGCCTTATTTTTGTATGTATCTCAAATACGCTCAAGGATGCATTTGTTAATTGACACCTTTGCTATGCAGGGCGATTTATCCAATTCTAGCCTTGTTCGAAAGAATCTGCTAAGATCAACTTTGGAGTTGATTCAGTCAGTGTCAAAGGTGGTCCTATATTTAACCCCTTTTCTATCTTTATATTGTATCCATTTTAAACTTTTGTTCAAGTTATGCATACTTCTCAATCCACAAACATTTGACCAAACTCTGCCTCCTCTCCAGTTATGTTAACTCCTGGTTTAGCTGCACTCATGTTCTAGAATGTGAATGCATGGCTTAGGCCTGTATATGGTGAATTGGTGATTGCTAAATGAACTCTATGCAGCAACCACACATCTAGGCGACAGGGCAACAATAACATGAAAGAACTTGTTTCGGAATTTATATGGCTTGTGTTCATATAGTTTATAACCTACATCTTTACAGATGCTATTTGGTAATTCACTGTAACTTAGCTTCTGTGTGCATTGCTCTTACTAACTGAATCATGCAGGGAATTTCGGTTACTCATGAACTCATTGTTATAGTAATTCTATGTGCCAACATGCATATTGATAGTCCCATTGTTTACACATTTTTGGTTATTTTTTCATTTTTTCTCAGCTTTCTCCGTTGACTTCTGTGTCGTAAATGCTTTTCCCCTCTTCTGCAAGAGAGTATGGTTTGTATGTGATTACTGCATGCCTTTAATGGATGTGAGTTTTGCTGAAATTAGTTTTTGATGGTGTGATTATTTAAGTCTATCTGATCTGATTTGATCTAGTTTACACTTACGTTTACTCCTTATGTTATTGTGATGTATTTTACTGTGGTGTTTATTTGCTTATACACTAATAAATCTTGTAGTCCTTATGTTATTGTCCGTACACTATTTTTGTTAACACTGTTGAGCAAGAGAGCAAATTGAACTTGGGTTTGCTCTAGCATTTCATCACTATGTATTGTCCATTTTCGTATGTACATTCTGCACCACTGTATCTATTTTTTTCTCACTTCCTGTCGGGAATTAGTCATCCATTTTAAATTGCCATCGAGATATTCAAGCTCAGTTACTGATATACGTTCTACGCCAGGTATCCTCTCTTTTAAATGAGCAAAATGTTGTGATGATTCCCGAAGCCATTTTTTCTATCTGTGCTGGTTTTTCATCATCAGCCATTAACTCAGCAAATGCATCCCAACTGTTTGATGAATGCAAGGACTTCTCCAAGGTATGTTACAGTTTGTTACAAACACTTCAATCTTTCTAAATATTTCTTTCTGGTTGCCTTCTACTAATTTTGTTTATTTTAGTTGTTACTCGAGAGTGAGAATTGGGTCATCAAAGATGAACTAGGTTACTCTGTGGAAGCCTTATCAGAAATCAGTACTGAAAGTTCTACCAAGGTGATTTACTTGTTTTCCTGTTTTTCTCACAATAATTTTGGGTCTGTGAGTAGCATGTGTCTATGCATTGAACTTATAAAGCCATGTCCTTTAAACATGGTATTTTATGAAGTCATCTGATTTCATGGGCAACTGAAAGCCATTTTGACTTAACATGCACTGCAAACATATGTAAATAATAGATATATTCAGATTTTCTCATTTCTCATCGTGAAAGACCCAAATGAAAAGTGATATATCAAATATGACATAGTCATGTATGTTTGATTTTTATTCCACTTCTATGTATGTTGCTTACAGTAGGTTACTCATTTCTTAAAAGGTTATATCTGATAAATGCAACCGAGCACACCTTCCTGGGCACATCCAACAGCAATTGCTTGATCAGCTTATGGAGTTCGAAGGATTTATGGCCTCAAATGAACAGCTTGAGAAAGTGGACTTATGTACTCTTGTATACCGTTGTTCCCTCCTCTGCAATCTAATTCATTGCGCGCTATTGTCAAGGTATCTTTTTTCTAGTCATATGTATCTGCTGTAATCAGTTGGTGGCATCAACATCTGTGTCTTTTTTTTTTACTCAAATAGGATACCCAAATTGTAGATACCAATTACTTAGCTAGTTACGTAGTAATCTTTACCAAATCTAGTAAATTAACTGTTATATGTTTTCCTGTAGTACCAATCAGTCTTATGTTGTATAACTCCGTGCTTGTATTTCTCTATTTTTGTTAATGAACAGGCAGTGCTCTCGCCGGGTATTTCAATTTTTTTTCCTTATATTATTCTGTGAATTTTTGCAGGGCAATAGAAGAAAATTCTTTATTTCTTAGAGAATTATTTGGTTATGTTACTGGCATCATAAAATATATGATAGCAATGGTTATGAAAAAGCACGAGGAACTATCTCATGGTCTTACTAGTGTAGGCTCTGCATTTGAGGCAGCTGGCTCCATTTTATCCTCATTTCAGACCTTCCTCTCTGCTCCAATTTTTAGACTGCGGAGTGTTAGTAACAGAGCCAGCTCTGTGCTTATTAAAGGTGTCACTGTATTGCTTGATGAACTATTGGTGGAATTCTCTCAGTTGTTTTCTCGTCTTTCTAGCTTTGCGAATAATTCTGATAGTGAGAACACTAGTAAAATGTTGCCAATATCTTCTGTCAACTTGTCAGAAGATCTAAATCCTTTTGTTGACCACAAAAGTGTTGTTGATATGGATTTTGATATGACGGACTCTGGTGAGGTTGACTCTATCACAGCTAGTGTAAGTGGAAGTATTGGTATCTCGTCACGCCTTTTGGAGTGGAAGCTTGAACTAGTTGGTGTTATTTCAACTTTTTTCTCAGTATCAGCACCCCATACATGGGAAATTTTGTACAACTTAGTGGAGAAAGAGAGTGATGTCAAGGTACAAATTTGTAATAGAATCTGCTTCATGTTCATTTTGTTGTTGTTGTACCTATATACTATCACTGTAACATTTTATTTCCTTTTGAAGGTCTCCCATGCCATCCTGCTTAATCTTTGTCAAAATATCTCCGCTTCATCTAAAAGTTTATCTTCTGTGGTACTGTCCTACTCATACTTGAGTTATACTCTAATTTGTACTAAGCTATTGCCTTATGAGTTTTATCCACTCGAGCTTTGTGTTTTTAACTTTTTGGTTTTGGTCATGCAGGTCCATTTGATATCCGATATGAGGGACAAATGTGCAAGTTTACTACTTGGTTCTGCTGACTGCTTAACACATGTACATGCCTTGTTAAGAACTTTAATGGTTACACGTGATGTTGGACAAAATACTGATGGAAAGCTGCAAGCATATAATGAGGTTTCAAATGAGGTTGGTAGCTGGGATAATCATTTTGCTATGCAAAATATATTTCTCTGTTGTTAGTTTTGTTGTCTTAGATGAAAAGTTCACTTAGTGGAGTCCTGAATCTAAGCCATGAATAAACCTAAGAATCACAGTCAATCATGTTATTGAATAGGCTGTTACTTCTTTTTTAATAAAATGCATATCGAGCAAGGACATTTTGATCAATTATGTTACAGTGGAATTGGCACTGAACATGTTTTCCTCCTCCACTTCCAAGTTTTACTGGTGACCTAATGTATTGTTAGATATTTGCATGCCACTTCAATGGGCAGTGACGATTGATTTCAATTTCCTTGATTATTTGTGTTTAGTGGTTCAAACTACTGAATATACTCAATTGTGTCAGAGTAAGGATGTAGAGAACATCTTTCAAACAAAGAAATGCTCCTTTCTAGTTTCTTCGAAATCCCATAAATCATCGGGTAAGAACTGATCAGAATCGTTCATAAATCATTGTACTTAGAACAAATCAGAGTTAATATGCTGATCCTGACAGGTTTCAGTACGAACCAGCTGGTTGCATAATCCTTGTTGGTCCATTGATCCAAAGAAATACCTGTAATAGTGCTTGGCCTACATTTTTTTATCCACTGCTGGAACCTGGAAGTAACGAACTGCTACATATGTTCTAACTATCTGCAGAACCAGGACATTCTATTAGACTTGGTGACTAAAGCTACTGAGATCAGCATCACAGATTGGTTCTTCCGGATCAAGCTCATTGATTGCATCACCCACTTTATTCACTTGTTCCCTGATGGTGCCCAGGTGATATATTTTTTCTGTTTTCTGTTATCTCGTACTACCATTTCAAGTTATGTGTATAATGAATTGAATATTCTCATTTCAGGATATGATTGGACATTTCCTCAACATGCTGCATGATACTGATTATCGTGTTAGGTTGTATCTGGCTAGGAAAATGGTTGTGCTATTCGAAACATGGGAAGGACACGATGAATTGTTTCGTGACGTTTGGTAAGTGTTTGACGACGATACATGCTCTTAAATTCCTTTGGCTACACCAGCTAGTCAACCCTGTACATCAATGATGATTGGCATTTAGATTGCCAACCTCTAATCATGAGAGTTAGCTTACCAGTGTTCTGTTAATGTCAGCTCAAATATTGGTGTCAAGATGGTGCAGTTCTCCAGCGAGATTCCAGTTAAATCTAGAGAAGTCTTAGCTGTTGGTCCACAATCTGTTCCAGTTATTGAAACTGTCCTCATTACATTAGCTCATTTGTCTGTGCATAGTGAGGAGGTTGAATTTGAGGTATGTTTGTTCTCGTTGTCACAAAGTATTTCTGGGACATGTGTCACCATTATGTGTTTGCCTACTGATGTCTAATTCATGTTGGAGAAAAAATATTGGTCTGACTATGCACTGAAGTTTCTCACTCAACATAATTTTGTCCTGTCTGATGTTGCAGTGTGCATTCATGATTTCTGCTGTTGCTGCTATACAGCCTTCTCAGCGGTACTTTCACAACAAATGAACTTTTTGTTGGTTTATGGAAATATTACCGTGCTTACTCTCTTTTCATGCTACTTATCAGAAAATTGGAATATGCTTTATTTGATTCTATCTCAAGAAAGCTCAGTTACGCTTCACGAAGTAAGGTGAGTGGACATTCATCTACTTTATTCAGTTTACTAGAAGAGAATGACTTGCTTGTGGCAAATTAAAATTTGCATATTGTGATTTCTTCTCCATACCCAGTATTTGGACCAACTGATGGGTCCAATTCTCTTCCGGTGGGTTGCCTGTGAAGTGAGCCTAGTTTCGCTTGTTAAGGTAATCTTCTTTTCTACTGCTTATTACATTTTGATAATTGATTCTGAAATATGATTTCAATGTTTCCACATAGCGCCACAAAATGATGCCATTAAAAAGTTAAGCAAACTGAACACAGCTTAAATGGTTGATTAATGAGATAAGTAGGTCATCAGCTCCAGCTGACGTTGGATCTTCATAAATCCTGAGATCTGGGCTGTTGGATCCTCATAAAGCCACCATCCAGTTCCGAAAGGGCATTGCTCTCATGAGAGAAGGCAACACAGAATAGCTGTGTCGTGATAGTATACATCCAGGGTTCACAATGCCATCTGGAATCTGGTCTTCTGGCATGGGGACATAAGCCAGAGTACCTTGGAAAACACACATGAAACCTATTGTTTTGTTGTTGCAGAAAACAGTTCTGTATACTCTGAACACAGTACAATTGCTTAGTTTTGCTGTGAACAGTCATAAATTGGAAAGTTTATTTACTTATTTTTAGGGTTTGTAAGATTTCCAGCTGTTATTGTATTAATGAATTACTCATTCATGTGTTAATGCATTGTACTTCTCATGCAATTTCTTACAGGTGCAAGAGATGTTTGGTTTTGATACGGCCAAGCCAAAGGAGTTCATTGAACATATCTGCCCATGGCTTCTTTCATTCCTTATTCTCAGGGGTGATGCTGCTGGTCTTAATTGGATATCCAAGGTGTGTTCACCATTATTCTAAAACATAATACTAGCTTTGCTTTTGATCCTTAGTTTCTGTTTTTTTTCTGTAGTGTTTCATTCTACATGTAAGAAGTTTGTAAACAACGGAACATACAAAATAAAATTCAAAATTGACCTTGTGAATTAACTTCCCTGAAAGAAAAACATACCAAACATCGCAGTATTATTAGTTTCAAAAGTTCTTTGACTATTTGATAGTACTGTGTACAAATGCTTTTTATAAGGCGTTTTCTCTAGTCTCCACTGCCCAGTACTTGAATGCATTGAATGTCTGTGGTCTAATTTTTGTTCACCTTATGCACTTTTCAGATGTTGTTACAACCTTTATCTGCTGTCATCAAGGGATATTTTGTTCAGATCTTTGGATTGTGTATTGCCGCCAAAAATGGCACTGGGCCAGAGAAGGACTTGGCAGAAACTGTCTTATATGAATCACTTTTACAGCTTGGCGAAATTTCTGAGTTTGAGCGTGATGATCTCATTAGAAAACATATGGTATGCTTTCTGAGTAAACCTCTCCCCTTCAATCTGCATGCAATGTTTGCTGTTCCTTTGTGTATTGTAATATTTATCTGTTGTTTTCATCTAGTGCATTTACATATATACAGCAAAGTGATGTTGTTTGTGCTCCTTTTTGTGGTTGACTTTTACAATTTAGATGTTCTCAATCTTTTATCAGCTGTTATTCATTATCTCACTCATTCTTGTCCTATTTTTAGGTTTCCATTGTGGGCGTTTTGCTCACAGTTTCATCCACTACTCGCCAATCAGAATTGCCATACTTTCCCAGGGAGATTTTAGCACGCACAATCAAACAAGTTGTTGACGGATTCATGGATACAGCGTATGTCCTTATTTTTCGTGTATCCTACACAATTTTGATGGTCAAGTGCTGATGTAACAAAATCATTGCTACGCCTCTTTCATTTTAGGGATGACGATTCGGCTGATACGGTAGTTATTGACAAAGTTAATATATTCCGTGCTGACAGAGTTTTTAAGGTATTTTGTTTTTTCACGTGTTCAATGTTTATCTAATTTCAGAATTCTTAACTGCAAATTAGAATGTTTTTCTGGCAATTATTAACTGTAATGTTATGCTGCAATCTGAGGGATGAATAGTCAAGAGTGTTATCTGCCAGCCACACTGTTCCTGTGATTATTATTTTTATATGTTGTACCTAGAGTTCAATATCATGAGAAGTGTATTCCTCAAGTAAATAAATGAATGTTAAACCTTCCTCACAAACAAATTATGATGTTCAACCAAAAAAGAATACCTGGAGTTCAATATCTAAAGTGTATTCCTTGAGGGCTTGTATTTATGAGTGGGGATAAGTTCTTGCCTACCCAATTAAAACTTTTCAAACTGCGAAGTGTTTTGTGCAAGTCTGCAGTCGTTCATCGACAACATAGGGACAAATGAAAACATTACTTTGGTCTAATCTATATATTAGTTCTTTTGTTATGTGGGTTTGACCAAGTTTCATGTTTTTTTTCTTCTTATTTGGTCATAGTTCCTGTTGGCAATACATCAACAAGTTACAGAAGCAGGCCATCCTAGGCACATGAGTCATCGGCTTTGTGCGATTGAGGTTTTAATAGATGTACTTGGGCACAGAGTGGTATATTATAGCACTTGCTTGTAAGTGTTTTTCCTGTTCTCTTTCTTGTCATTGCTGTACCAGTTGATTTTTAGATGTCTGTCAGTTCGGAATGGATTTTGTCGTTGTCATCTAGCACCCTCAAATATTTCAATGATCCAACTTTAGACTTGCTCGGCAAGAAAATGTGTTATGCCTGCTGTAATCTTATGTAGGAATGTGATTCCTGTTTCCAGTTTGATGCTGGCTCCTGTGTGTCAATGGCTCAATGCCATTGTCAGAGCTTTAGTTGGAGCACCAATTACTATGCAGTATTTCTTAAAGTTAATTAACTGCCTTCATTTAAGTGTATGTGTATTCTAGCACTGGGTCTTACTTTTATCTTGTCTTGTACAACCTCTGTCCCAAAATACTTGTCTTAGATTTGTACGTGCCTAGATACATCCGTATCTAGACAAATCCACGACAAGTATTTTGGGACGAAGGGAGTATTAATCTAAATTGTACTGGGTGCATGTCTCGACTGCAGCTATATTATTTGTATAGTGGGGAATTATATCTGGAGGCAACCATTGCAAGGCCAGTGCTGCAACATTTTATCTAAATTGTTGGTTGCCTTCAATGCAAACTCATCTACAGAAACTGTCGCTGTGCTTGGCACGCAGCTCCAGGTTATTTTCACAAATAACGCCTTTGGTTTCCTTCTTGTACTTCTTCTGTCACTTACTCTTCTCATCTGGACTGTTGCAGCTTTTGGTTCCTAAATTAATCACCTGTTGCCTACCTAATGATCAAGAAGGAGGACGTCCCAATGGGGATTTGTCGAAAGTTCTATCTTTGCTTCGTCAATTAACAGTTGATGCTGATCCCTTGCTTTATGATTACATACGAGTACGATTCATCTCCACTGATCCACTCTGTATCTACAATTGCAGTCTGGCAGGCTGCAAACATGTTTTCCTTATCACTGTTGTGGTCTTTTTTGTTCTTGATGGCCTTGCAGGATTTGGAACCACTTCCTGGTCTTGATTGCTTGAAAGATATAAAAGTTTTCCATGCTTCACTTTCTGACTCATATGCCTCAAGAGACCAGTTTCTGAAGGTTGCTGTTCATTTCTTTTTTTCCTATAATTATTATTGTAATATTTGTTATGGGCTAATGTATTACTTTTAACTTCCTGTAGTTTGTTCACAGGGCTCCTCACTTGCCTGCAGAATTATTTTTGCTGAGGTATGCCCTTATTTGCACAGCATATGTGAAACATGTTAGCTTAGACCATCATGATATCGTATCATGTCTTTCTTTTGAAGTCATCATGTTATTTGTTTTAACATAATTCTTGTTCTTGTACTTTTAAGTCTTCGTACACATCACAAGAAGTTATTATCGGGAGAAATCATCTGCAGAGGCGATGTATCTGTCGGTAATGCTGACACAGTTAGTTGCTGGCGCAGCGACCCAGATGTTGTTTCGGCTGTATGGACTCTTGTTGGCCTTTGCAGCTCATCATCTGTTGCAAATGAAGCTTCTTCAGTGCTTGCTGATTTTATCTCTAGGGTGTGCTTTCTATCTTCATCCTTTTGCCATGCCCATTATATTGTTAATGCGATTTTTCTCTCGTAATCACTTCTTTTCAACATAAGTGCAGGCTGGTATATCTGATGCTCATCAAGTAATATTCGATGTTCCAAATCTTAGTCAAAAGCACTCCTTACAACTTCAAAGTGGTTCTACTTCCAAGGAAGATAAATTGTGTTCCGACTATGGTATTTCTGATGATATCTTGCTTGATCTTCTGAAACTCTTGAAGACTTATTTATCAGACGGGTCTGTTGAAATAATAGAAGTTACTTCACGGACATTGAAGGTAAGTTACTTCTAACTCTTTGTGTGAAGATTTGTGGCTGCTTATGGTGGTAATTACTGAGCACATTTTACATGGACTAATGATGACTTGTTCGATTGTTAAATTTTACATGGAATTGCAAGTGTCATGAATATCCTAGATTCAGCTTTATTAGTAATGTCACTACAATTCGTTTAATAGCTGGTTTTTGCTTTTGTTTCCATAAACAGGGGATTCTGTCAACATCGAAGGGCCTCAATTCTCTTCAGTGTCTTGATTCTCTTGATAGATCTTTACTGATGGTATTTAATGCTACATTGTCGCGTTTCTTATGTCCTTTCAAGTTCATTTTTCATGCCTTCCAGCTTATCTTTTCACCTACTCATTTTTTTCCATAGGTTCATTCGAGGGGAATAAACACTCAGTTAGTTGAGCAGACACTTTTGGGGATGAATAAGTATTCTACTGGTGAGCGATAGCTTCTACCTTTTATAAATTGATGATTTGTGTTATTTTTTCCTTTTAGTTGCACGACTTCAAATTTTACAGCTACAAATTTGTTATTTTATTTTCAGAAGTAATTTTGTTCTTTGTTTTACTCCATTTTCATGTTGGAATTATTCTGAATGGTTTGCTCTACAATGCACTATCCCAGAATGGAACAGAGACATATGCCACATCCATAAAGATAAATTATTCAACCATAAATATTTGGACGAATTAACAAGCGTAGCGCACCATGTAAATTTTTTTACTGGCAAGTTGACAGATTGGATTATATTGTGCACTCCTTGTTTCTGGTCCCACACAATACTTGACAAATTGTATCATGAGATTTTGTATGTGCATATGCGTGAATATTCTGAAACTGTATAGTGCACCATGTAATATTTTCAAATATGGGCCTGTGTTCGCTGGTAATTCCAGATTAAATTAATTGCCGTTTTGGTTGAACTTTTGTTTGATAGTTCCACTTGAAGATTCAGACATCTGGCAGACTGATGGTCAGCCGTATGAGCAATGGTTATGTACCCTAGTGAGCTCGCTCATTTCCCATTGTGATGACATCATCTTAAGGTATAATTTTCCACAGAAAATATAGTTGTGACATTAGTCAGTGTGACTGTAACCTCTATAGAGCTTGATAATGGTGTTTTTCTTACAGACTTTGTAGAAGTCTTGTTTTTCTTAAAGTTGAGGCTGCTGAGCTTTTGCTGGCAAGTGCTCTGGTGAACATTGCTGGCAATATGGATTCTAATAGCAGCATTTGCGGATTAATTTCATCAAAGGTTTGTACCACACGAAGTTATTTGGTTGCTTGAAAACTGTCAATTGATGCCTTTTGTGATATATGCATGTAGGTTGAGAAAATAATTTTTTGCGACTCAAATTATATGATGAAATCAGTTAAGCTATTTCTGGATGCACTGAATGTTGTCAGATCTTTTTATGTTACCGAACGAGCCAGAGCTTCCCCTTATAATACTAGAGCTTCCCCCTCCCCTTACAATACTCCGAAGGTATGTTTTAATTGGCCGTCTGTTTGGCTGCTTGTTTCTAAATTTTGTGTATCATGACCATTGTTTTCTCTTACCATAGTTACACACTTACATGATATATGATTGAAGGCTCATGACAAGTTTTTCTGCGCCTGTCAATTGTATATCTCCAAGATATCACATAGCGTTTAGTTTTTTGTGGGAAGCGCTCAAGTTATTGGCATCTTTATGCTAAAAAACCATGGTTCGCTACTCTCGCATGGAACTCGATTACTTTAGAGTTGTTATCATGGTTTTTTTACTGAAAAATTCTCTTTGTTGCATGATGCTTCACCATGTAATATTGAGTTGTTGACCATATAGTCAACACATCTTCTTTTTCTTGATAGTGTTCCATTTGGTAACTTTCTGTGACTGCATCACATCGAAGAGCAATTTACTGTTCCTTTGCCTTCCAGCTCTCTTGTCTTTTACTTTAAATGATTTGATTCAGATACTGCATACATGAATCAAGCAATCGGCATACAAATCCACTTGGCGGGCCTAGTTGATTATTTACTATTGTATGGTAGCCTTTAACAATCCTGTCTGTCAGGAATGAACATATCAGGAGCCAATACTCAATGTCCGGATGTCACAAACCTAACTACTGTTTTTCTTCAATAGTAATGTTGTGCACTTGATGAACTTATTTCTGTTTATTTCTACTTTTCAACTGCCTATGGATCTTCTGTAGGATGGTAGTAGATCCGCTAGATCCAAAAGTAGGTCACCAGCGGCAACGCCGTCATCTTCATGGAGGAAGGTACCTTATTATCTTATCTTCTCTCTTTTAGAAAAAAACAGGTATCTTTTGCTATAGATTTTTTGTTGCTGTACGCATTTCTGTAAATCTTGGTATACAAGAGGATATCTGTCATATTTTTACAGTTCTTAGCTGTCACAAGCTCATAAACATGCCATTCTATATTTCTATTGATGAATTGGCGTATTATCTCTCCTCTTAGCAATGAATTAAGTAATGATTTTTTGGGGATGCTCTTAGACTCCACCTTTAATCCTTAGGCCTGCAGGAGCATGTCCTTCGAAAATTGAAATTCCTTTGTAGTGTACTCCTTTTCATCCATGCTTCTATGTTTTTCTGTAGTTGGCACATGCGAAGCTTCTCACATCTGTCTATCTCAAAAGTTTGAATGTTTGCTTGTAACTAGGGAGAATGTCTACAGCTGCTATCCCTTTCTTAACATGTCATTAATTCTCCAGGTGTACTGGCTTTCGGTTGATTATCTTGTAGCTGCCAGAGCTGCTCAAGTAAGTGTGATAACTTTGTCATTATGTTGTTTGTTTCCTTTGTCATTTGCCGATCTCTATTATAGTTCTCTAGATGTTCAGTTACCTTCCATTGAAAATATGTTTAGCTACAGTCTTTGGTTTGAACCCATGTCTGGATATGGTAAAAAGTGCATGGCTGGAGTAATAGGATCGATGTGCTGTTTTGTATGGGTTCTGGAGTAATAATATCCCGTCCCTCGCAGTGGTATTTAACAAAATAAAACTTGTTCTAACAATTCAACCATGAATAGTTCTTGGCCACAGAAATGCTCTTGCACCAAACCTTTCTTCTGCATACAAAATTTTCCACCTTGCGCCTCTGGAGACTGAATGTCTCGATGCTTCAAGGGCTCCTTTTCTCTTTGATGGTACTGATTGTTGCTTTCTACTGGATTTTTGTAGCGTTGCTCATGTGACTTTGCGACGCTTATGTATGTTGAACTTTGGTGTGAGGAACAATTCAATAAGCTGGACCTAGGACCTCCAGATTTTTCACAGCAAGAGTCGGTCAGTCCACTTTACATTTTGTCGGTTGTTGCTTTACATCTTGCTTGTGCTTTTTTAGCTCTATTTTGATGTCTTCAGTTGTGTCAAATTATGTTTCTTCCTCTTTCCAGTTGCCACCACATATTGGGCTATTGGTTGAGGCATTTACTCACATAAATGAGCCGGACAGCATTTATGGAATAACACTGGCCAATGAGGTTACTCGCACAACTTCTATTTGTAATTGTTGATTTATTTTGGGTGTGTTCTAATTTTATGTATGAAATCCGGTTGTTCTTAAAACGCCATTTAACTTTCACCTTTCTGTGTGAACTCCATACAAATTTGAAAATAGTGAAGGGAAATAATCTTCATCCATCGCCACATAGGCACACAATCGTTAAAGTCGCATTATAAACGTCTTATATTTAGGAACAGAGGGAATACTATTTGTCTATTTTAGATATAACAGTTTTGCTGTTAAGGTCTGGAAGTTATTCATCTTAGATTGCTTCTTGTTCTGACTGTATCTTGAACAGGTAGCTTCTCAAATCATCAGATATGAGCATGAGGGTAACTGGAGCAGCGCTCTTGAATATTATGATTTACTAGTAAGATCAACCCCGAAGGAGAACCTTGCCAATTTTGCTGGGACAGTGTTGACTGGACCATCTGTGTCTTCTAAAGCAGAAGAGAATCTGCTGAACTGGAAAATGCACAAAGGTCTGATGAGGTCATTGCAGAAAACTGGATGTAGCCATGTGCTTGATATTTACAGCCAAGGGTTAACCAACCAAAAAACGTGCCTTCAACAGGATTCAGAGTTTGTTGATATACAAGTTAGTATTGCATATTCTAGATAATATGCTTATTGCTAGATTTTTTAGTAGTTTTGTTATATGTTTGACTATCTATCTCGCAGTACGAAGCTGCTTGGAGGGCAGGAAACTGGGATTTCTCCTTTTTCGTTCCATACTCTTCACAGCCTTCAAGCCGCTCCCGTGATTATTGTCTTTTCAATGAAAATTTGCACAGGTCCGTATTCTTCATTTATCCTTTCTTGCATACCAATATGCTTTACACGTTCCACATTACCTTCTGTTGAAACAGCTCTAAGTTGTTAATTATTTTCATTTCGCCATTTTGCCCTTACCTTCTGAAAACTTGTTTCCCTACTTCTGATATATTTTTTAACTTTCTCTGCATGCTTCAGTTGCCTAAGAGCTCTTCAGAATGGTGATGCTGAGCAGTTCCAGGGGAAACTTTCCCATTCCAAAATGGTAGTGTTCGGTGTTCATATTAATTTACACAGGGTACTCATTTGGGTTTCTCTAGACTGTAACTTATTTACTTTGTCCTCTTTTAGGATCTCGTGTTGGCTCTTTCAAATGCTAGCAAGGAGAGCACGAAATACATCCACTCTACCGTTCTCAAATTACAAGTACTCCTTGACATATGGTGGCCTTCATGTTTTTGGTTACCGTTAGGTACATTACTTAACATTTTGTTAATTTAGATGCTAGATCATCTTTCTATGGCATGGGAGCTGCGCTGGAAATTTTGTCCCGAGCAAGTTCCAAAATCTAATGTTGGAACTGAGGAATTTTCTCTTGTGCCTGCTGTACCCAAGAGGAATCAGGTTCTGACGCTTTCCTTGTCATATATTGAAACCATTTTGTTAATACTTGAATTTTCCTGGTTGCCTAATCATTTCCTTACCTTTTTTTTGCAGCTGGAGTTGTTGAGTAAAGAGTGGAATTTCATCCTGTGTCAAACAGAACGTAACCTTGATCTTTTTGAACCCTTTTTAGCATTCAGACGTGGCCTCCTTAAGATCTTAGGTTCTGAAGAACATCTCATAGAACATTTATTTCAATCCGCTTCTGCACTCCGGAAGGTTGGCTCACTTCTTTACTTTCCGACTATGGTCCACTGTGTTTGTTTGCTTAGTACATCATGATTATTTTCTGGATTCAGGGATTAAGGTTTTCTTTGGCTGCGGCTTCCTTATATGAACTCAAAGAACTTTGCTGTCACAGAGATCAGCAAACTGTGCCAAGCACTTATTTCCTCTCAAAGGTAAACAATTTACCTTTCTGTTATCCGACTGCTGATTTGAACTTTTGAAGTTCTAACTTGCTTTCCTTTCCCTTTCTCTTTTGCATGTTAATATCAGAGTTTATTCTTTTATGTGATCAATTGAAGTTCATATTCTGATAATCCTGCATTCACTCTCCAGCTTGAAGAAGCTAAACTGCTGAGAGCTCAGGGGCAGCATGATATGGCTATTGGTCTTGGTAAATACATACTGAAGAACCATACTGATGAGAGAAACAAATCAGATGTCTACCGATTGGTTGGCAAGTGGTTGGCTGAAACAAGATCGAGCAAGTAATCCTTTATATTTGATGCCTCGTATACTGTTTTTCTATTGCGAAGTGAGAACTCTTTCCACTTTTTGTATGTGTTGTTAACATGAACATTCTTTATAATAAATTTTGTAGTTCAAGAACAATCATTGAAGACTACCTAAACCACTCTGTAGCTCTTGACAAAAAGTACATGTTCAGGCAGTGTCGCACGCATTTCCATTTAGCACATTACACATACAACTTGTTCAAAAGCTACGAGGAAAGACTTTCATCCAATGAATGGCAAGCCGCTCTGCGTTTAAGGAAATACAAGGTAGCTGAGTTGACAATGCCATTGATATTTGACTTTAAGCTTTGTTTATCTTAATCAATTGCTATTTAATGCAGACTAAGGAGTTGGATACGCTGCTTAAAAGACTCAAAAATTCATCCAAGGCACGTAGATAACTGCAACTTTTGAGGGTTGCTGAAACCTGAAAAACAAGGTCTTTTATTCTTTCTACCTCGTATACTAAGCCTTCAAAATTTCAGGCTGAGAAAAGTGATTACGGTGCGAAAATCCAAGAGTTGCAGAAACAACTTGCACTTGACAGAGAAGAAGCACAGAAGATTCAGGTGTGCATATACTGTTTATCCAAGCTTCACACCAATATTTCAAGTTCATGGTCCCTTCATATATACCAAATATACTGTTTAATAGTTCTGTCCAATAACCATATATCCAAAAAAGGTGCTGATATATAGGCAAAACCTACCGTTCGCAAAAATTAACTATTTGGCAAGCGGATGATGCAATATTATGATAATTTACAGAAAGATGCATTCATTTCATGTTGTGCATATATGCCAAATTTAGTGGTAAATTCATCTGAGCCATAGAGTGCCAGAATGTCGAGCATTGCATCATGCATTATTCTCTTCTACTGTTTTTTCTTTTCTTAGTTGTCTACATCCAGAGGTGGAGCCAGCATACCACCAATGAGTTAACCTAATAATTTTTTGCATATCCTATACAATCACTATCTATCCATGGAGCTAAGCTCATACATTCGTCAATCTTACCCCATGCACTGGAATTGACTCCTATGGTGTCTGTCCTGGCTTCCCCCGTCTACATTTTGGACTAGCGTGTCATGTGATTTTCATAAATGGGTTTATGGTGCCATAGGAGCACCAAATATGGAGTCCCTCGTTCATTATGGCCTCAGTAGAAACCCACAGCATAATTTTAGCCTTACAATTAGTTGGGCATGTTGAGTGTTATACAATGCATTCCATGGAATATTAAATTTCTCAGTTTGTTTTGAGCATTTTATTAACTTGAACCCTTTTACCAGGATGATCGAGATGAGTTCTTGAGTCTAGCACTTGAGGGGTACCAACGTTCCCTAGTTGTTGGTGGCAAATATGACCTACAAGTGGTATGCAATATATTTGCTGGGAATGTTCTTTTTCTTTCAGTCTCAATGTGTTTCATACTGCAAAACGGTTTACCTTCAATTCTGTGTTCTGTTCTCAAGGATACTGTTGCTTATGTCAGTGTCAAACATCTTACATTCAGGTTTTCCGGTTGGTATCACTGTGGTTTAATCTCTTCTCAAGGAAACAAGTTGTGGACTCAATGATTAAAACAACAAAAGAGGTCATCTCTTTTAGCTCCATTTCATTATTCCCGCTGGTACTTTTTTCCCTTCCATGGTAAAAAACTATATTTTTTGGTTCGATAGGTCCAAAGCTACAAGTTCATACCATTGGTCTACCAGATTGCTTCTAGACTTGGGAGTTCAAAAGATGCTCAGGGGTCAACAAACTTCCAGGTATGCACAAGAGAACTGTCATATGTTGCTTTTGCGAGTGAACATGAATATGAACCTCTCAAGTAAGATCATTATTTTCCCTGGCAGAATGCATTAGCTTCTCTCTTGAAGAAAATGGCCATTGATCATCCATATCATACAATATGTCAGGTATTAAAGTCTATTTTCATGGTTTTCATACAATTCGTATTGTTTTAGTGTTGAACCTATAGTATATTGAATAGTGAACCCAGATCTAGTCAGCCAAATGCTGAATGCATGTAAAACAATTGTATAACATGGTCAGTACTGTATCAACTAATACAAATACCAACACAACATTGTTTTAGGAGAACCCCAGCACGACTTTCACCATTAGGCCTAGTTGATGTATGGATCAACTCGAGCACATTTTTGTTAAATCTCAGATTCTTTCAGGCCAGTAGAGCACTCTTTTGCTGTTTTAAGTATGTGTCATTCTTTGGCCTCAGCTTTTGGCTCTAGCAAATGGTGACCGTGTCAAAGACAAGCAAAGAAGTAGAAGTTCTTTTGTTGTAGATATGGACAAGAAGCTTGCTGCTGAGAATCTATTAAAGGAGCTATCTTCTTTTCATGGGGCTTTGATTCGTCAGGTTTGCCATTTCTTACAATGATCATTTTATCGCGATATTCTTACCCATGGAGGTGGTCATGTAATATATTATTCATGATGCTCATCCCGACGTCTTATAGATGAAGCAAATGGTTGAGATCTACATTAGGTTAGCGGAACTGGAGACTAGGAAGGAGGTTAGTTACCTGTTCAAATAATGGCTTGTAGGGGATTTGTACACATACATTCTCCATGCTGACATATTCTTTTTGTACATCTGGTTTTCAGGACACTAACAAAAAAATCTCACTACCCAGGGAGTTCCGCAGCATTTGCCAGCTTGAACTTGCAAAGGTACTTTTTATGAAATTTACTTCTACAAATTCCTTCTGTCGCTTCCAGCTGAAAATTACCATATGGTTAGGAAAATAAGCAATCTTTGCTTTGTGGGACCTTCTGATTTTCCTTGATTAATAACCTGGGTCTGTGTGTTCTCAACCATGAGTGTTTTAAATGACTTGTGGAAATTTCACTACGCTGCTTCTTTGTTTGTTTGATTTCATCAGGTTCCTGTTGTGACTGCTACTATTCCAGTTGACCCTAATTGTCGGTATGAAGAAGGCACCTTTCCACATTTCAGTGGGCTGGTGGATTCTATTACGTAAGTTGGGTTTTGGTTTAACACATTGTTTGTACCCGAGGATTTACTGTTTTTGGTCTTTATTGACTGTTGGAAGTCTTCCTCCATGACAGTATAATGAACGGAATTAATGCTCCAAAAGTTATTCAGTGTATTGGCTCGGATGGTAACAGATACCGCCAACTTGCAAAATCTGGAAATGATGACCTGCGACAAGATGCTGTATGTTCTTCTCTTTCATTTTATTGAGAAGTTTGACAATGTATTAGACATACAGGGTTTGACACTAAATCAGTACTTAACTCTGGCGAAAACTATAGTTGCCTGTGAATATCATAATACACCGCACTTCCACCCGGAGGCTGAGTAAACGCTGTCTTGTGTAAATTTCAGGTGATGGAGCAATTTTTCAGTTTGGTAAATATGTTCTTGCAAAATCACAGAGATACTTCGGAAAGGAGACTGCGAATACGCACATATAATGTAGGAATGAATGCCATAAATTTGCATTTCTCTTAAGTTTCTCCATGCCTATTTTGCAACTTGTGACAAATCCAACTACTTTCTCAAGGTTGTTCCTTTCACCCCAAGTGCTGGTGTCGTTGAATGGGTAAATAGGACTATTCCGCTTGGGGACTATCTCTTGGACAGGTAATTCTGTTCAGATTCCAGTTGTTATATGTAAAATAATTCCAATTTCTGGATATTTTTTATTAATTAAAGGTATTTTTGATTTATAAAAAAATGCGTATTTCATTGGTTCGGACAGCAATAGAATTGGCGGAGCACATGCACGATATGGAACTGGAGACTGGACATTTCTGCAATGTAGAGAGCACCTGGCGTGTGTATGTTCATATCTGGAGCTTTCACTTTTATATATTCCAATAAATGATGATTAGTGTCCTTTCTGAAAGCACTTACGTTTTGTAGGAGAAAGACAAAAGGAAGGCATTTTTCAAAATCTGCGACAACTTTAGGTTTTTGTTGATTATTTTCATTTACTGAAAAATGCAGAAGTAAAGTTGTCTGTTTTGCTTACATTTTCTTTTCTTTTTTCCTTGTCCTGCAATAACCAGGCCTGTGATGCACCATTTCTTCATTGAGAGATTCTTGCAGCCCGCAGACTGGTTCCAAAGTCGACTTGCGTACACAAGAAGTGTGGCAGCAAGCTCAATGGTAACTTTCATTTTAGTTGGTAAACGGAAGTCATTTGTCTTTGCCTATATCGGTTACTAATTTTGAGGGTTCAGGTGGGATATATTGTTGGGCTTGGAGATCGCCATTCCATGAACATTCTCATTGATGAAGACACAGCCGAGGTTGTGCACATTGATCTTGGTGTTGCATTTGAGCAGGGTCTCATGCTTAAAACACCTGAACGGGTACGTGATCGAAACCATACCATTGTAATGTTTGCTACTACTCCCTCTGTAAACTAATATAAGAGTGTTTAGATCACTAAAGTAGTAATCTAAACGCTCTTATATTAGTTTACGGAGGGAGTATTTACCATCCTGAAGCCTACTATGTGCGTGAAGCCTACTATAAATGATAGCCTGGATTAAGTTTACATCTGTGCTTGTAGGTTCCATTCCGGCTGACAAGGGACATCATAGACGGCATGGGCGTTACTGGCACTGAAGGTGTATTCAAAAGATGCTGTGAGAAAACTCTGTCTGTTATGAGAGAAAATAAAGAGGCATTGCTCACCATTATTGAAGTATGTCTGTTGCCAAAAGTTTTTTCATAAATGCATTCATCAGGCAAGTCGCCATTACAGTTTATCCTGATAATTGATCTAACATGTCAGGTCTTCATCCATGATCCTCTTTATAAATGGGCCCTTTCGCCACTGAAAGCCTTACAGCGTCAGAAGGTAACCAGATGTTTTTTCGGTTATACAAGTATCTCTATAAATGTCCACTATGCACGACTACAGCTTGCAGCGCCGGTGCTGTTGCATACGTCAGCGCTAAAGCCACTATATCGTCCATACATACAATCTTTGTCGAAACATATACCCCATTTTTCTTTTCTTTTCTTAATTTCCCTTTGGAAGGTGTGGAATTTCAAAGTCTGAAGTAACATCTGATCTTTCAGGAAACTGAATACAATGACTCGTGCCTGGATGATTCTCAAGAGGCGTACGAGGGCAACAAGGACGCGGCCCGTGCAATACTCCGCGTCAAACAGAAGCTGGACGGTTATGAGGACGGCGAGATGAGGAGCGTCGAGGGGCAGGTCCAGCAGCTCATACAGGACGCGGTAGACACTGATCGGTTATGCCAGATGTTCCCAGGGTGGGCACCTTGGCTGTGAAGCGCCCATGAGAAAGAACATAGATGGGAGATTCCGAACCCGCGGTAGAAGCGATATGTGACTGCTAGAGAAGCTTTTACTTTTGGTGCCCGGCGCCTGTTTTTTGTGCGTGAAGGTGAGAAACATGGATGGAGATTCCGAACCCACGGTAAAAGCGATTTTGTCACTGCTTGAGAAGCTTTTAATTTCGGCGCTTGCTCTTGTGCGCAAAGGTGGGAGAGGGACTTGTCACATCATACATGGGCCTGTAGGTGTACATATAACTGTCGTAGATATACTTGTCTGTTGATTGTATATAAAGGGGCCTTTTGTGTGGAGGATGTACGCAGCGGAAGAAAGGTAAAACTCATGGGTAGTGTTGATGAAATGTAAAAGAGGTTGCTTTTCAAGTACTATTGTCTTTCTTTATAATTCACTAACATGTGAATATCTTTTGACCATGGTGTCTGATGCACAACAAATATTGATGTGTGGAAAGTGAATTGGAGAGCAACTAAGAGGCAGCAAGCAGGGAAATAATTTTATGTGCGATTAGTGTAGATATCAATCACAACAAACATTGAATATAAATATTCATAATTTGGCATCTGCAAAGTTTTGGTATTGATTATCCTAATGAAAGAGCCCATGATGGTTAAATGTAAAATTATTGAATTGAAATAAAGATTTGAGACGACTTGCATGAGCTAGCACTTAGATCATTTCTAGCCCTTCCCCTAAATTTTAACACATTAAAATTATAAGTCCTCAAATTTAAGTTATAGCTCTTTGCACCAACCCTTCCTCAAAATAGAATTCTTTTGCAGATGGTCATTTAAAATAGAAGTTCAAACTGGATTTAGAAAACTTGCTGGTTCATTGTACATAACACAACCTAAATTAATAGCTAAACTGAGGTAAACATCTACTTCTCGTTGGAGGAGATGCCGAATGACTGGTGAGCTCGACGCCTCATGGTTGTGAGTGGCCCTCCTAATCCATGGCATTGAGGTGGGGAGAAGGTTTAGGGAGAATACCAATGAGTTGGTTAAATTTGGGCAGGAGGGGGTATATGGTAGACACACTAGAGTGAGTCCATCACAGACGTGTGCAACAAACAAAAACCACGGCCAAGAGGTTAGGTTTTTGGGCTAGGGGGGTGGGGATAGGTTGTTCGTGGCTATACTTTGATGATATTTCGATTCCCGCTTGATCCCTTGCTCATCTCGTTACTCTTGGTTTTGTAGGGAACCCTAGATGGTTGGTCTTTCCCGGGAGCTTCTAAGTTGTGGATTTGTGCCCCAAGCTCATTTGTGTGGATTTAACAAAGCGGCCTTTGTGCCGAGAATGCATATGGTGTGTGTTGCGGGCATGTTTCTCTATGAAAAGTGAATTGCGTAAATAACCTCGATTTATGTATTTGTCATAATCAACTACATTGCACACGCCCCTTTCCAGTAAAAAGACCGAATGTAAAAGTGCCTTTTAGCTCCTCTTGCCATTCAACATGAAAACTGAGGTTCCCCTTTTAGTTGCATACTTTCTGATTTCTTTTCTAAAATTTCCAATGTATTTTGAATTTCATATTTTATCCATACAGAGTGGTTTCCGCATGTGCAAAAATGCCTTCAAATAATTCAAAAATCTACTTCTTACGGTTCAAAGGATGGTGCGGAAAATATGTATTGTTTGGTATTAAAAGGCCAAACTTGTTTGAGTATTAGTTGCAAGACGCCAGCATGACTCAGGGGCCTTCATCTCTGACGATAATCAATGCTAAACCAAACTTTCACTTGTCTGAATAACACATTACAAGTACCACCATCTTCGCCTGACTAGGAAATTTCACTGCCCCGCTTCATTTTGGACATCACTAGGCATCAGACTACTAGTAGTATGCATCCCTCAGACTATTCTTCTGCCGTTGGATAGTAACCGAGATGGAAGTCCGATCTGGCGTTAAAACCCGCGCGAGATTAGCTATTCCCATTTCCCATTCACTAATTGAGTGCTTGTCAGGACCCGATCCTAAGTCACAACGATCTAGCATGTAACACACCATATCACTTTGCGGCCTCATGTACGGTATTCCCACGGGCGCCACCTTACCTGGCCCGGAACCGTTTGCGCCTTTTGGCTCACATATACGATAGTGACGCTAGCATCCATATGACAGAGAACCCGGGACGACATGACTAGTCGTGAACCCAAAGTGTTGGGGAACGTAGTAATTTCAAAAAATTTCCTACGCACACGCAAGATCATGGTGATGCATAGCAACGAGAGGGGAGAGTGTTGTCTACGCACCCTAGTAGACCGGGCGAAGCGCTGACGCAACATAGAGGAAGTAGTCGACGTCCTCCCGGTCCAACCGATCCAAGCACCGCATTCGGCACCTCCGAGTTCTTGACACACGACAGACTCGATGACGCACCCGATCTCCGATCCAGCAGAGGCGCTGGAGGAGTTCCACAAGACGACGGCGTGGTGGCGATCTTGATGTTCTCTGTCGCAGGCTTCGCCTAAGCACCGCTACAATATGACCAAGGTGTAATATCGTGGAGGGGGCACCGACACGGCTAAGGAACGATCTCAATGATCAACTTGTGTGTCTATGGGTGCCCCCCTCCGTATATAAAGGAGGGAGGGAGGAGGGGCCGACCTAAGGGGGGCGCGCCTAGGAGGGGGAAACCTACTCCAGTAGGTTTCCTCCTTTCCTAATCTAAGAAGGAGGGAAGGAAGGAGTAGGAGAGGAAAGGGCAAGGGGCCGCCCCTTCCTTGTCCTATTCGGACTCAAGGGAGGCGCGCCACTTGCCCTGGCCGGCCCCTCTCTTTCTCCAATAGGGCCCATCAAGGCCCATTACTTCCCAGGGGGTTCCGTAACCTCCGGTACTCGGTTTTCTCCGAAAACTTCCGGAACCTTTCCGATGTCCGAATATAGTCGTCCAATATATCAATCTTTATGTCTCGACCATTCCGAGACTCCTCGTCATGTCCGTGATCACATCCGTGACTCCGAACAAACTTCGGTACATCAAAATACATAAACTCATAATGAAACCGCATCGAAACCTTAAGCGTGCAGGACCCTACGGTTCGAGAACAATGTAGACATGACCGAGACATGTCTCGGTCAATAACCAATAGCGGGACCTGGATGCCCATATTGGTTCCTACATATTCTACGAAGATCTTTATCGGTCAAACCGCATAACAACATACTTTGTTCCTTTGTCATCGGTATGTTACTTGCCCGAGATTTGATCGTCGGTATCCAATACCTAGTTCAATCTCACATCGCAAGTCTCTTTACTCGTTCCGTAATACGTCATCTCATAACTAACTCATTAGTTACATGCTTGCAAGGCTTAGGTGATGAGTATTACCGAGAGGGCCCAGAGATACCTCTCCGACAATCGGAGTGACAAATCCTAATCTCAATTATGCCAACCCAACATGTACCTTCGAAACACCAGAGAGCACCTTTATAATCACCCGATTACGTTGCTGACATTTGGTAGCACACAAAGTGTTCTTCCGTAAACGGAGTTGCACAATCTCATAGTTGCAGGAACTTTGTATAAGTCATGAAGAAAGCAATAGCAGTATACTAAACGATCAAGTGCTAGGCTAACGGAATGGGTCATGTCAATCACATCATTCTCTTAATGATGTGATCCCACTAATCAAATGACAGCACACGTCTATGGTCAGGAAACATAACCATCTTTGATTAATGAGCTAGTCAAGTAGAGGCATACTAGTGACTATAGTTTTGTCTATGTATTCACACATGTATCATGTTTCCGGATAATACAATTCTAGCATGAATAATAAACATTTATCATGATATGAGGAAATAAATAATAACTTTATTATTGCCTCTAGGGCATATTTCCTTGAGCTCCCACTTGCACTAGAGTTAATAATCTAGATTACATAGTAATGATCCTAACACCCATGGAGTCTTGGTGCTGATCATGTTTTGCTCGTGAGAGAGGCTTAGTCAACGGTGCGCAACATTCAGATCGTATGTATCTTGCAAATCTCTATGTCTCCCACTTGGACTTGGTCCCAAATGGAATTGAAGCGTCTCTTGATGTGCTTGGTCCTCTTGTGAAATCTGGATTCCTTTGCCAAAGCAATTGCACCAAGATTGTCACGAAGATCTTCATTGGTCCCGATGCACTAGGTATGACACCTAGATCGGAAATGAACTCCTTCATCCGACTCCTTCATTTGCTGCTTGTAGCAGCTATGTACTCGCTTCACATGTAGATCCCGCCATGACGCTTTGTTTAGAACTGCACCAACTTACAACTCCACCGCTTAATATAAACACGTATCCGGTTTGCGATTTAGAATCGTCCGGATCGCTGTCAAAGCTTGCATCGACGTAACCATTTACGACTAGCTCTTTGTCACCTCCATATACGAGAAACATATCCTTAGTCCTTTTCGTATTTCAGATGTTCTTGACCGTTGTCCATGATCCACTCTGGATTACTTTGGTACCTTCCTGCCAAGCTTATTGCTAAGCATACGTCAGTGTCTGGTACACAGATTGCATACATGATAGAGCCTATGGCTGAAGCATAGGAACATTTTTCATTTTCTCTCTATCTTCTGTTGTGGTCGGGCATTGAGTTTGACTCAACTTCACACCTTGTAGCACGTGCAAGAATCCTTTCTTTGCTCGATCCATTTTGAACTTTTTCAAAATCTTGTCAAGGTATGTGCTTTGTGAAAGTCCTATTAAGCGCCTTGATCTATCTCTATAGATTTTGATGCCCAATATGTAAGCAGCTTCACCGAGGTCTTTCATTGAAAAACTTTTATTCAAGTATCCCTTTATGCTATCCAGAAATTCTATATCATTTCCAATTAATAATATGTCATCAACATATAAAACTAGAAATGCTACTGAGCTCCCACTCACTTTCTTGTAAATACAAAGCTTCTCCAAAAGTCTCAGATAAAACCATATGCTTTGATCACACTGTCAAAGCGTTTATTCCAACTCCGAGATGCTTGCACCAGTCCATAAATGGAACGCTGGAGCTTGCACACTTTGTCAAGACCTTTTGGATCAACAAAACCTTCCGCTGCATCATATACAACTCTTCTTCTAGAAATCCATTCAAGAATGCAGTCTTGACATCCATTTGCCAAATTTCATAATCATGAAATGCAGCAATAGCTAACATGATTCGGACAGACTTAAGCATCGCTACGGGTGAGAAAGTCTCATCGTAGTCAACCCCTTGAACTTGTCGAAAACCTTTCGCAACAAGTCGAGCTTTATAGATAGTAACATTACCATCGGCGTCGTCTTCTTCTTAAAGATCCATTTATTCTCGGGCTTGCCGATCATCGGGCAAGTCAACCAAAGTCCATACTTTGTTTTCATACATGGATCCCATCTCGATTTCATGGCCTCTAGCCATTTTGCGAATCTGGGCTCATCATTGCTTCTTCATAGTTCGTAGGTTCATCATGGTTAAGTAACATGACTTCGAATAGGATTACCGTACCACTCAGTGCGGATCTTACTCTGTAGACCTACGAGGTTCAGCAGAAACTTGATCTGAAGTTTCATGATCAATATCATTAGCTTCCTCACTAGTTGGTGTAGTTGTCACGGAACCGGTTCTCGTGATGAACTACCTTCCAACAAGGGAGTAGATACAGTTATCTCATCAAGTTCTACGTTCCTCCCACTCACTTCTTTCGAGAGAAATTCCTTCTCTAGAAAGGATCCATTCTTAGCAACGAATGTCTTGCCTTCGGATCTGTGATAGAAGGTGTACCCAACATCTCTTTTGGGTATCCTATGAAGACACATTTCTCGATTTGGGTTCGAGCTTATCCGGTTGAAGTTTCTTCACATAAGCATCGCAGCCCCAAACTTTAAGAAACGACAACTTTGGTTTCTTGCCAAACCACAGTTCATAAGGCGTCGTCTCAACGGATTTTGATGGTGCCCTATTTAACGTGAATGCGGCCGTCTCTAGAGCATAACCCCAAAATGATAGCGGTAAATCGGTAAGAGACATCATAGATCGTACCATATCAAGTAAAGTACGATTACGACGTTCGGACACACCATTTCGTTGTGGTGTTCCAGGTGGCGTGAGTTGCGAAACTATTCCGCATTGTTTCAAATGTAAACCAAACTCGTAACTCAAATATTCTCCTCCACGATCAGATCATAGAAACTTTATTTTCTTGTTACGATGATTTTCTACTTCACTCTGAAATTCTTTTGAACTTTTCAAATGTTTCAGACTTGTGTTTCATTAAGTAGATATACCCATATCTGCTCAAATCATCTGTGAAGGTGAGAAAATAACGATATCCGCCACGAGCCTCAACATTCATCGGGCCACATACATCTGTATGTATGATTTCCAACAAATCTGTTGCTCTCTCCATAGATCCGGAGAACGGTGTTTTAGTCATCTTGCCCATGAGGCACGGTTCGCAAGTACCAAGTGATTCATAATCAAGTGATTCTAGAAGTCCATCAGTATGGAGTTTCTTCATACGTTTTACATCGATATGACCTAAAGGGCAGTGCCACAAATAAGTTGCACTATCATTATCAACTTTGCATCTTTTGGCTTCAACATTATGAATATGTGTATCACTACTATCGAGATTCAATAAAAATAGACCACTCTTCAAGGGTGCATGACCATAAAAGATATTACTCATATAAATAGAACAACCATTATTCTCTGATTTAAATGAATAACCGTCTCGCATCAAACAAGATCCAGATATAATGTTCATGCTCAACGCAGGCACCAAATAACAATTATTTAGGTCTAAAACTAATCCCGATGGTAGATGTAGAGGTAGCGTGCCGACCGCGATCACATCGACTTTGGAACCGCTTTCCCACGCGCATCGTCACCTCGTCCTTGGCGGCTGCTCGCTTATTCCGTAGTCCCTGTTTGAGTTGCAAATATTAGCAATGAACCAGATCAAATACCAGTGCTACTACGAGCTCTAGTTAGGTACACATCAATAACATGTATATCACATATACCTTTGTTCACTTTGCCATCCTTCTTATCCGCCAAATACTTGGGGCAGTTCCGCTTCGGGACGGTCGCTTGCGGAGAAGCACTCGGTTTCAGCTTAGGTCCAGACTTGGGTTTCTTCTCTTGAGCAGCAACTTGCTTGCCGTTCTTTTGAAGTTCCCTTCTTCTTCCCTTTGCCCTTCTTCTTGAAACTAGTGGTCTTGTTGACCATCAACACTTGATGCTCCTTCTTGATTTCTACCTCCGCGCTTTCAAAGATCGCGAAGAGCTCGGGAATAGTCTTGTTCATCCCTTGCATATTATAGTTCATCACGAAGCTTTTGTAGCTTGGTGGCGATGATTGAAGAATTACATCAATGACACTATCATCGTGAAGATTAACTCCCGCTTGAATCAAGTGATTGTTATACCCGGACATTCCGAGTATATGTTCACCGATGTAACTATTCTCCTCCATCTTGCAGCTATAGAACTTATTGGAGACTTCATATCTCTCAATCCGGGCATTTGCTTGAAATATTAACTTCAACTCTGGAACATCTCATATGCTCCATGATGTTCAAAACGTCGTTGAAGACCCGGTTCTAAGCCGTAAAGCATGGCACATCGAACTATAGAGTAGTCATCGCTTTGCTCGCCAGACGTTCTTAACGTCGTCGGTTACACCAAAGAAGCGAGTTCGGCACCCAGCGGTGCTTCCAGGCGTAACTCTTCAGGCAGCAATGAGGATAATCCTCAAAGTACGGACCCGATCCGTGTAATTGCTACCATCATCTTTCAACTTTGCTTTCTCAAGGAACGCATTAAAATTCAACGGAACAACAACACGAGCCATCTATCTACAAACAAACATAGACAAGCAAGATACTATCAGGTACTAAGTTCATGATAAATTTAAGTTCAATTAATCATATTACTTAAGAACTCCCATTAGACAGACATCTCTCTAGTCATCTAAGTGATCACGTGATCCAAATCAACTAAACCATAACCGATCATCATGTGAGATGGAGTAGTTTTCAATGGTGAACATCATTATGTTGATCATATCTACTATATGATTCACGCCGACCTTTCGGTCTCCGTGTTCCGAGGCCATATCTGCATATGCTAGGCTCGTCAAGTTTAACTGAGTATTCTGCGTGTGCAAAACTGGCTTGCACCCGTTGTAGATGGACGAGAGCTTATCACACCCGATCATCACGTGGTGTCTCGACACGACGAACTTTGGCAACGGTGCATACTCGGGAGAACACTTCTTGATAATTTTAGTGAGAGATCATCTTAAAATGCTACCGTCAATCAAAGCAAGATAAGATGCATAAAGGATAAACATCACATGCAATCAATATAAGTGATATGATATGGCCATCATCATCTTGTGCTTGTGATCTCCATCTTCAAGCACCGTCATGATCACCATCGCCACCGCGCGACACCTTGATCTCCATTGTAGCATCATTGTCGTTTCGCCATCTATTGCTTCTCGACTATCGCTACCGCTTAGTGATAAGGTAAAGCAATTACAGGCGTTGCATTTCATACAATAAGCGACAACCATATGGCTCCAGCCGATTGCCGATAACTTCGTTACAAAACATGATCATCTCATACAATAAAATATAGCATCACGTCTTGACCATATCACATCACAACATGCCCCGCAAAAACAAGTTAGACGTCCTCTACTTTGTTGTTGCAAATTTTACGTGGCTGCTATGGGCTTAGCAAGAACCGTTCTTACCTACGCATCAAAACCACAACGATAGTTTGTCAAATAGACTCCGTTTAACCTTCACAAGGACCGGACGTAGCCACACTCGGTTCAACTAAAGTGAGAGAGACAGACACCGCCAGCCACCTTTAAGCACGAGTGCTCGTAACAGTGAAACCAGTCTCGCGTAAGCGTCTGCGTAATGTCGGTCCGGCCGCTTCATCTCACAATACCGCTGAACCAAAGTATGACATGCTGGTAGGCGGTATGACTTATATCGTCCACAACTCACTTGTGTTCTACTCGTGCATATAACATCAACGCATAAAACCTAGGCTCGGATGCCATTGTTGGGGAACGTAGTAATTTCAAAAATTCCTACGCAACGCACGCAAGATCATGGTGATGCATAGCAACGAGAGGGAGAGTGTTGTCTCACGTACACTCGTGAGACCGAAGCGAAGCGTTGACGCAACGTAGAGGAAGTAGTCGTCGTCCTCCGGTCCAACCGATCCAAGCACCGTTACTCGCACCTCCGAGTTCTTGACACACGACAACTCGATGACGCACCCGATCTCCGATCCAGCAGAGGCGCTGGAGGAGTTCCGTCAAGACGACGGCGTGGTGACGATCTTGATGTTCTCTGTCGCAGGCTTCGCCTAAGCACCGCTACAATATGACCGAGGTGTAATATCGTGGAGGGGGCACCGCACACGGCTAAGGAACGATCTCAATGATCAACTTGTGTGTCTATGGGTGCCCCCGCCTCCGTATATAAAAGGAGGGAGGGAGGAGGGGCCGGCCTAAGGGGAGGCGCCCTAGGAGGGGGAAACCTACTCCAAGTAGGTTTCCCCTTCTTTCCTAATCCAAGAAGGAGGGAAGGAAGGAGTAGGAGAGGGAAAGGCAAGGGGCGCCGCCCCCTTCCTTGTCCTATTCGGACTCAAGGGAGGCGCGCCACTTGCCCCGGCCGCCCCTCTCTTTCTCCAATAGGGCCCATCAAGGCCCATTACTTCCCGGGGTTCCAGTAACCTCCCAGTACTCCGTTTTCTCCAAACCTTCCGAACCTTTCCGGTGTCCGAATATAGTCGTCCAATATATCAATCTTTATGTCTCGACCATTCCGAGACTCCTCGTCATGTCCGTGATCACATCCGGACTCGAACAACCTTCGTACATCAAAATACATAAACTCATAATGAAACCGCCATCGAAACCTTAAGCGTGCGGACCCTACGGTTCGAGAACAATGTAGACATGACCGAGACATGTCTCCGGTCAATAACCAATAGCGGGACCTGGATGCCCATATTGGTTCCTACATATTCTACGAAGATCTTTATCGGTCAAACCGCATAACAACATACTTTGTTCCTTTGTCATTGGTATGTTACTTGCCCGAGATTTGATCGTCGGTATCCAATACCTAGTTCAATCTCGTTACTGGCAAGTCTCTTTACTCGTTCCGTAATACGTCATCTCATAACTAACTCATTAGTTACATGCTTGCAAGGCTTAGGTGATGAGTATTACCGAGAGGGCCCAGAGATACCTCTCCGACAATCGGAGTGACAAATCCTAATCTCGAATTATGCCAACCCAACATGTACCTTCGAAACACCAGAGAGCACCTTTATAATCACCCGATTCGTTGTGACGTTTGGTAGCACACAAAGTGTTCTTCCGTAAACGGAGTTGCACAATCTCATAGTTGCGGAACTTTGTATAAGTCATGAAGAAAGCAATAGCAGATACTAAACGATCAAGTGCTAGGCTAACGGAATGGGTCATGTCAATCACATCATTCTCTTAATGATGTGATCCCACTAATCAAATGACAACACATGTCTATGGTTAGGAAACATAACCATCTTTGATTAATGAGCTAGTCAAGTAGAGGCATACTAGTGACTATAGTTTTGTCTATGTATTCACACATGTATCATGTTTCCGGATAATACAATTCTAGCATGAATAATAAACATTTATCATGATATGAGGAAATAAATAATAACTTTATTATTGCCTCTAGGGCATATTTCCTTCACAAAGTGGCACTAACTTACAGGGACAGACATACATAACCCAGCAACGAACGTGTCGGTCATTAATGTATGAAGCCAAGTCGTAGCAAGTTACAAGGACTTAAAGGAACAACGTGTGACATTTCCCCGAAGAGACAGACACAGGGACGAAGAAGGACACATGCCGGCCAGCCTAAGTGTTCTGGAGCAGTAGCAAGCTACCATGGCTCAGTGGAAGCACTAGGAGACATTTCCCGATAAGAGAGGCTACCAAGAATAAACAACTAGGTTGTCGGATCCCACACATACCAAGCATTTCAAATCATACACACAATATGCTCGATATGTGCAAATACAACATGGCATCGCAACAAAACTCTACAACTCAAAGTATTTATTCAGTAGGCTCTGAAGAGCCAGATATTACAAACATGGGTCTGATGACCCAACATTCAAGCCATACAAGCAACAAGCCCATGCGGAAGCTTAACTTGTCTGAGTACAGACAACTACAAATGAAAAAGGCTGAGAAGCTTGACTATCTATAAGACCCTGCCGAGGGCACAAGATCGTAGCTGAGGTAACAAGCTAAACGTCGGAGTCCACGAGGAACTACTAGTGAGACTGAAGTCTTTCTGCAAAAACATAAATTAAGCAAACGTGAGTACAAATGTACCTGGCAAGACTTACATCAGAACTAGCTACATATGCATCAGTATCAACAAAGGGGGTGGTGGTGTTTAACTGCAGCAAGCCAGCTTTGACTCGGTGGCTATCCTAAACTACGACTGCAAGTAACTCTTTTGAGGTGGCGCACACGAGTCCACGTATTCCCATATCAATACGCTACTATGGATCCGCTCCCGTCTCCCTACGAGAACGCCATCCATAGCACTCACGCTTATCTTGCGCATTTTAGAGTATCCACTTTCACTTGTCTATGAACTGTATAGGAAACCCAGAGGTCCTTTATCACGGACGCGGCTATTCGAATAGATGATGTTAACCCTGTAGGGGTGTACTTATTCACACACGCTCTCGCCACTTACCGCCATGTACACGTCATGTATCTCGGCAACCTTCAAGCGGAAGCCTGGCGAGGGTGCCGGCCACGACCTGACTAACCACACAAGTCCCTAGTCTAGGTTTATCGCCTATTCAGGTTCCATCCGTAGGGAGTCCGGCCGAGGTTTCCACATACATCCCCGAACGATGTGTGCAGGGTTCTTGAGACACTAAACGGGCGCCTGGTACACCGTGCCACGTGCCTACCGCATCACAGCCCACCCCTCGGGTCAGCGCTACGCACGACCTCCAGAATACTACAAACACCAGAAACTACTTGCAACTCCCGAACAGAGGACAGGGGCGGTTAATAAGTCGAGAGGGTCAATTAAGGATCCCAATGAGTGGTAGTAGCTATTCATGGATCACAAACACAGAACTCAGTTCCTGAGGACGGCTTCAATGAGACAACCCACCATGTACTCCTACATGGCCTCTCACCGCTACCTTTACCAAATCGTGTTCACACACTTAGCTCTCAACAGTAGGACATGTTCACCACATTCCAATTCATCCCCGATGAATCGGACCTGACTCAACTCTAAGCAGTAGCAGGCATGACAAACAAGTATGAATGAGTAGGCACATCAGGGCTCAAACAACTCCTACTCATGCTAGTGGGTTTCATCTATTTACTATGGCAATGACAGGTCATGTAGAGGAAAGGGGTTCAACTACCGCAACATGTAACAGTTGAATCGTTGTTGTCCTAATGCAGTAAAAGAGAGCAGGAGCGAGAAAGTGGGATTGTATCGGAATGAACAAGGGGGTTTTGCTTGCCTGGCACTTCTGAAGATAGTATAGCTCTTCATCGGTGTCATCGAACTCATCGTCGGAACCACGTCTACTGAGAGGGGACAAATACCAGCAAACAAGGAAGAACACAATCAATGCAATGCAACAATTATGATGCATGATAATGACATGGCAAAATGAGTGTGTTGGGCTAATGCAACTACAACTATATGGGTTTGAGCCATTTTGAACCAAAGGTTCAACCCCAAACTCATCTTATGAATTTAAATAGTGCTTTATCATGTTTTGATTAAAAACAAGGTTAAGTTGCTTTAACATGCATGAAACCAGTACAGATGGATAGATTGGATTTTTCTGATCATTTTTCATATATAAATCTTTGCATTTGGAGTTACAGATTAATTTCTATGATTTTTAGAAGTTTAGGTATTTTTCGAAAATAAATAAATCATTTAGATTTATTTAAAATCCAGAAAACATTACTGCGTCAGCACTACGTCAGGATGACGTCAGCGAGTCAACAGCATGGTCCAGGTCAAACCTGACCAGTGGAGCCCACTGGTGAGTGACTCAGTTAACTAACTGAGTTAGTTAGTGCTAATCTAACCCTAACTAGGCTGTTAGCAAGGCGGGGCCCACATGTCAGTGGCTCGTCTAACTAACTAAATTAATAACAGGAATTAAGTTAAACAAACTAAACAGGGGCCTGGGCCCACACGTCAGCGACCCAGGGAAGGTCAAACCCCTGGTCAGCGGGTCAAACCCACCGGCGACATGACGCCGGCGAGGCCAGACGCGGTGGACTAGCGCGGCTTTCGTGCCCCGGCGACCAAATCGACGGCGGAGGCGTGCTATGTGAAGCTGGGGAGCTGCCGCATCCAGTGGTGCAAGTGGCTGGACACGGGGACGCCAGAATCAACGCCGACGACGATGTTGGCGGCTGCCGGAGCTCGGATGAGCTCGGGGTCGTCGCTAGGAGGCACGGCAGACGGCGCGGAGCGGTGCTGCGGGCTCCTGGGAGTGTAGCAAACGCGATGACGCGCTCGGTTTCGAGCCCGCGTGGCTGTGGCCACGACGGCGACGTGCGGAGGCGGCGACGTGTGCGAGCGAGCTTCGTGCGGTCGCTATGGTGCATGGCAGAGCGAACGGAGAGGGAAGGACGAAGCAGGGCTCACAGCAAGTCCGAAGAGCAGGTCAGCGAGGTCAGGGACGAGCTGGAGCAGGCGGTGTGGCGAAGGGGATCTCCGACGACGGCGGGGCGCCGCGAGGTCGTTGCGGCAACTCCAGGGCGAGCGAGCGCTCGGGGCTCGACTAGCTTGACGAGGCAGACGACGGCGATGCTCATGGACACGGCGGGGCGGCGAGGGGAAGGCGGTGGCTACGAGTTTCATTGCGGCACGGGCGCGGCTGCGTCGGCCATGGCGGGGAGAGGGCGAGGGAGAGAACCAGGGGGAAGTGAGGTGTCAGGGAGGTCGGGCGGCGCCTAGGAGAGGCTTCGATGCGTCGCCGCGCTGTCCAAGCGATGCAGGCGACCAGGGAGCTGCGTGGCGAGCTCGGCGTGCGTGCGCTGTCCCCCTCTGCCTACTAGCGAGAGGAAGGAGGTGACTGCCACGGGCCAGGTGGGCCGGCCCAGTCCAGGTAAGTGGCCTCTGACCTTCTCTCTCTCTCTCTCTCTCTCTCTCTTTCTATTTGTTTCTGTTTTCTATTTTCTGCATTTGTTTTAGCTTTAAATAAAATGCCAGGGCATTTCCAAAAATCATGAGATTGCTTGTGGCCACTGTTTGGATTATTTCCAACAGTAAACATTTTAGTTCATGATTATTTGGACATTTAAAATATTATATAGCATTTAAATGCCCAAATGCAAATAGAGTATGATTTAATTCAGTGACCCTATGTTGTCCTACAAAAATGTGCACCATTTTTGTCAGAGGTTCTAGACCAAGGCAAAGATGATGAACATTTTTGAAGGGCATTTCAGGTTCATTGGAAAAGTATTTTAGTAACCCTAGTTGGATTAAGTGGTGCTGGGGTTTCTGCCATCCCCATTTCAACTTTCCGGGAGAAAGTAAACATGATGCAACACCAGATGCTAGCACTAGACATTACAAGATCTAGGGATGTGACAACTCACCCCCACTAAACAAGAATCTCGTCCCGAGATTCATGCGTAGGGTAAGATGAAGGGGGGGACACAAACTAACCCAATCTTCACGATCCAGGTTGCACCTCGTAAGAACGTTGATTCGACCACCATCTTTGTCTCGAAGTGTTGCCCTGGGAACTCCAACCCACATGACAACGAGAGGAAATGAAAAACTCTAGAAGGATCGATCTTCTCAGAGATCAAACAACTCAGGTTCAACTCACGGAGTGAGACATAGAAACATCTCTGGAGTTGAGAGGCAAACATGCACCGGAAAGGACGAAGGAAACAATACGAGGGTTTCATAGTAGCGAGGAGAAATTGCCATGATCCCATAACGGGACACCTTGGGAGAGGTGACCCGTAGAGTTATTACCTTAAGTGGCAAAAATAATTACTTTTGATACAGGGAACATTGAAATTCTCTATACCAGCCTGAGGTAAATCCCAAATGATCATTTGATGGAGATCGAGGGAACGACATACTCAGACTAGGATAGATGATGTGGACTACCTTGTTAAAGATAACGCAAGGGATGAATTTTGCTTATCTTCGGAAATGGATGGAACCCGTGGTAGAACTACCTTGAAGAGGATCCTGATCATTAATTTTTGAGAAGGGTAGTCCATAGTAGGATGGTACAATGGCGGTGCAAGCTAGGAACAAAATGCAAATGCTGGGAGTGATTCTAGTAACTGGGGAGAAGCTCAACATTAGAGAGTGATTCCACTGTTGGAATGGTTATAGCATAACCGAAGAAAGCTGGGAGCAATCCCAATTAATGCCAACGATAAAACCTAGCTTTAGCGCGTGCTCTCAAGAACTTGAGCATTTCCATATTTATCAAGGTTTTACCAATATCCGTGTCAAGGAACCTGGTAACACAACATACTACCACGATGAATAGTGATGGACAATGTAGATGCAAAGGAAGACAGCACTTTCTCAGATTTCACCTTAGTGAGGCCAAGGGAACGAAATCTGGATGATCGACCGAGAGACATTTAGCACTCCGCTTCTAATGTTCCCCTTGATGTGCTAGCGTAACCCATTTATAGATATGGTTTGGAATCTAGAACATCAAGTAAAAGGTCGGACTTCGGGAGGACAAGAAACCATAAGGAATAACTTACTGGAGTAAATTCTACGAAATCCTTATGGAGAGGTGGCCAACTTTCTCAATCAAGATACTACAATAATAAGTCTTCTGGCTGGGTGTGTTGGCCACGACATCCACTTTACCGGGTTACAAAGAGACCAATATTATAGTTTTTGAGAAACGTTCCAACCATCATATCTGCCTGAGATTCAGATCTGGTTGGTGTCAGGATATTCCAGACTCATCATGCCTGCAAGGAAGGATTGCAACACAAATCGACAAGATGATGTTGCAAGATTCTCAGGAAATGAACTACGATAGCAAGCTCCAAAACATGAGCGAGTTTTGCTACAACATGTGAACATGCTGTCCTAGACAAGCATGACCACATAGTAGTCTTACAATAAAAATACTACCGGGTTCAGGTGGGAAACCATCATCGAGGATACCGAAGTCTTGTGCATTACCATGGATTAGCACTTAACTCCTTTTCCTAGAACAAATCAGTTAGTGGCTTGGTGTGCTAGGAACACATATGGAGTGGAGGCGGCCAACCTATCAAACCATAGAGCACTTCACACGTGCATGACTAACTTGGGATGATTCCAGAGGAGGCAAAAATAAAATTTCTCGAATTCACGGCGGCGACTTGCATCGAATGCACATGAATTAGAGGAAGTCACTTCTTTCATCCAAACATATGCTTCATGAGCTAGCATGAAGAAAATGCTTTCAAAAGTTTCCAACGCTAACTTAGATGTTCAACATGAATCATGGACAAGATGAAAATGTTGTCAATGGGCTCAACAACAAACCATCCAGGCTTCCATATAGATGGAATTCCACAATTAAGTGAACATGGTGATAGCATTGGTCAGACCAAAGGATGTAATGGTGTATGCCCGAGGGATCAACCACGAGTAAGACAACATTACGGGCATCATTGGTTCTGATTTGATTTGAGGATAGCCCGCACTCAAATCAAAGTTTGGACAAGATAATAGATCCAATAACTGATCACGAGGACCAATCGGTGAAGATATCATCTTTCTTCAACACACACACACACACACACACACACACAAAGATATCCCTTAACATGAACTAAGTCAGACAAGCTTTTATCTTCCAACTCTCCAAGTTGCTGTTTGGCTTAACCAACTAGCTCAGGGGTATCCAACACATATTCTTGGAGAAAGAGTGGTTTATTGGAAAACCAACTTGATCACGAGCTCAACATAACGGCCAGGGGACAACCTGGTGATACTTCCGAGAGGATATTCAGAAAATCACGAACCACCGATATGTTATTAAGCTCAGGAAAAATCTTGCTTCTCAGGGCAAGACGATATGATCAAAAGAGCGAGGGATTGACACAATCCTAACTCATTGATCGAAGAGTGCACTGGAAATAAGGAGTAGGTAGCACGATCAATCTTAGGATGATGATTCAATAACCAGCACGCTAAGAGGGAGAGTAACGTCCATTAACTACCAAGCAACGAGGTTGCCAGGAGTATTGATTTCACACATCATGGTTCACTTGTCAGCATTCCGGTTACAACAACGCGGGACCAAGGAATGAATAATGATGGCAAGAAGTATCACTGCGTCAAGAATTCATAAGAGGTTGGTGCAATTCTCATGACAGTCCTGACATAAAGGGGTAATACTCCAAGTAGAACAGAACAAAAGCTGGATTGGCATTTTGATCTGCGGAATACAACTGCTTTGACCCAATCCCAGAGATGGATGAGGTGCTGGAGTTTGTTTCTCCTAGTCATTCCGGAGTAGAATGGCTTGACGGACCACAAGAGTAATAGGCATCGATGAACGATGCACACATACTCTTGACTATCAAATGATAGACGGAGGTCATAATACAACTAGAGAGAACAACTCAAAGGAATATATAATTTTTTTGAGTTGTGGACGCATAGATTAGTATGTCGAGCAAGTTCAACATATTTCTTCCGGATAACCCATGCAGAAGAGGAGGAACTGGCAGATTCACAATTTTTGAATGAAGAACTCATCAAGAGCATCTCTTGTTGTGATCATTGGTTCAAAGATCTTCTGCCATAATGGTTCATGGTATTGGAAGAATGATATACCATAGACCTGAAAGACTATCACAAAGGTTACTAATATCCTAATAGAGGAACTAGCAAACACTATCAACATGAATGAGTAGAGTGAATCTCGGGTTCAAGAACTCAGGAATAGAATGCCTACTAACTAAGTGGCATCACGGGATGCTTTCGAGAATGATGGCCAGAATCATCACACTGGGAACACAAAACATGGCTAGATTACTAGGTAGTTCTCTAAGATATCCTAGGGTCATAATAATAGATCCAACATATATGTTGAGGCAATGGAGTACCTCAACTCACCGATTAGTGTGGTTAAACTGGCCCAAAGGAACATCGGTAATGGAAAGAAGGAATTTGCAATTGCATTAGACTAGTTAGAAACCTGGGATGACCCGGACAGCATAACAACTATATATGCTCAAAAAGATTTGAGACATCCTACAAAAATGGTGGCATAACCACTTGAACATCATAATATCAAGGTTCTGAGATCAACTGTCAATACACAGAGATAGTAGGAACTGAACTGAGGCTTGAATCCATCAATCTTATAGGTCTACAGATTAGTAACACATGATCCTGATAGAAAGAAGAGAAAGCCTAGTTCCTTAACCCCGTAGGAAAGATAGGATGACTCGGATCAGAAGGGCATAAGGTAAAGGAGTAAAAAGATCCTTACGTTCCCTTCCCCAATCAATTCCCTTACATAACTAAAGAATTTCTAGACTCAACTTCGATCAGTTTGGCTTGGTAAACCTACATGCAGTCAGGATCTGATACCAAAGCTATCAGGACCCCGATCATAAGTCACACCGATCTAGCATGTAACACACCATATCACTTTGCTGTGTCACGCACAGTATTCCCACGGGTGCCACCTTACCTGGCTCGGAACCGTTTGCGCCTTTTGGCTCACGTATATGATAGTGTCGCTAGCATCCATATGACAGAGAACCCGGGCCGACATGACTAGTCGTGAACCCAAAGTGGCACTAACTTACAGGGACACGCATACATGACCCAGCAACGAATGTGTCGGTCATCAACGTATGAACCCAAGTCATAGCGAGCTACAAGGACTAACAATGCGAGACATTTCCCCGAAGGGACAGACACAGGGACGAAGAAGGACACATGCCGACCAGCCTAAGTGTTCCAGAGCAGTAGCAAGCTACCATGGCTCAGTGGAAGCACTAGGAGACATTTCCCGGTAAGAGAGGCTACCAAGAATAAACAACTAGGTTGTCGGATCCCTGATACGTCCATTTTGCATCATGCTTTTATATCGATATTTATTGCATTATGGGCTGTTACAACACATTATGTCACTATACTTATGGCTATTCTCTCTTATTTTGCAAGGTTTACATGAAGAGGGAGAATGCCGATAGCAGGAATTTTGGGCTGGAAAAGGAGCAAATATTAGAGACCTATTCTGCACAGCTCCAAAAGTCCTGAAACTTCACGGAAGCTAGTTTTGGAATTAATAAAAAATACTGGCGAAAGAAACTACCAGAGGGGGCCAAACCCTGGCCACAAGGATGGGAGGCGCGCCCTACCCCCCTGGGCGCGCCCCTGCCTCGTGGCCCCCCTGGCAGGCCTCCGGTACCCATCTTCTGCTATATGAAGTAACCCTCGCTACTACTATGGCATGTCCTGGGGGGCACGGTGGAGACCACTTAGTAGCAGCGTTTATACCCCTTGCTACTACTAATTAGCAGCAGGGCGGCCCATATACCTCTTGCTACTACTAAGCATCTATCTGTAAGGAGGACTACCACTGGCTTTGGGCTGAAGCCACCGGGTCAACGGAATTGCATCCTCTCTATAGTTGCATCTTTAGGCTTGCAGTGTTGAGGAAGACTTGCAAGGAGGCGGCGGTCAGAGGAGAGAACAGAGGAAGGAAAGAGAGGAGGCGGCGTCTCGCGGGGGGGGGGGGGTGGCAGCGGGTTGTTCCGGCGGCGGTCAGCGAGAGAAGAACGCGATGCTGTGGGGTACGATCTCGCCCCGGCGGAGGGGCGCCATCCATCAAGCTGCCGGATTCGCCGGTCCATCCTCCGCATATCATTCACCTTGACCTCCATCAGAAGCGTTGGAGTCAGTTGCCACTCAGCCAGGATTAATGGGGATGCGGGCATGTGGAACGACGCGACGTGACGCAATAGAGGGCGGGAGGCATGTCAAGCGTTGTGCACGGGGTAGGCGACGAGAGATCCTGCGCAACCGAAGCCCTTTGGAGAATTTCCTTCCCCATCATGCGCGTCGGGCGGCCGCCTGACCCCCTCCGCGCTGCCACTCCAGACGGACGTGGACTACTCCCATAGGATCCGGAGGGCCATGGGCCCGGGCGGGCAGGAAGTATGGCGACGACGGCGTGGCCATAAGTGGAGTACATGGCGCAGTCGGAGCGGCGAGTGCACTGACAATAGTTGTTTCTCCGGAGCTATCACGTCTCTGGTAACACCGAACTCTCGCTATGCACGCGCACGTGCCGCCAAGATGCTCTGATGCCTCCAGGCGCGCATCCGCATATGCTTCGGCTGGGCCACGCCCGCTCTCCGCCGCCGCTCCTCCACACACCTGGGCGTCCCTGGGTTCCTCTATGGCCGCATCCCCTGAAAAGCACCGCCGGTCATGAACATTGCGTCCGTCTGCTTCTGGTAGCCGCCAGGTCCCGAGCGATGGCGTGGAGATAGAAAGCCAATGCGATAGCACTTGTTGGCTTGCTTGTACTCCCTCTGCAAACTAATATAAAAGCGTTTAGATCACTAAAATAGTGATCTAAATGATTTTAACTAGGGTGGGCCCCTCCTCCCCCCTAATCCCAATCACAAATTGCGAGCTGTCTAATCACGTAAAATTACGTTAACTTTGTTCGTAGGTGTAGCATTACTCATCAACTGTGTATTATTTATCTGAAATCGTTTCCGAGTCGTCTCTATGTTTTTGTTGTTGACTTTCCTTCAGATGTATTTGAAAAATACTGCGGCTATATATCAAAAATAGAGTATCTGTACCATGCATGCAGTTCATCCTGAATCCAAACCAGACGTTTTTTTGGGTGTTAAGAGACCAAATGGCACATTTTTTTCGTTACAAAAAAAACAGAGTGTAATATTAGAACATCAACTTTGAATACCTCTGGGGCAACCTTAGGATATACTCCCTCCGTCCCATAATATAAGAACATTTTTGACACTATACTAGTGTTAGTGTCAAAAACGTTCTTATATTATGGGACAGAGGGAGTACCACATATTTTTATTGCGTACTTTGCAATCAAAGTTCCTATCAACATCTTTCCATTGCTTCTCAAAAAGTTTCCTCCAGAGAAAGATCAGAAAAGGTTGATATCCAAAAACCGTTTTGTTTTCTCGGACTTTTCAGTCTTCATCTTCCCTGGTGGCTTGGTAAGATTCTCCTTTCTGCAATTTTGTTTGCTTAATAACATTCAAATTTCAAATATTCATTGATATGTATACCAAGTACAGAAACAAACTACTATTGACATACGAGCCATACAACATCAGATATGATTCTTACATAAAGTTAGGGAAGGGATGTATTAACTTATATCCAAAATGTTATATGTTGTTCTTGTCAATATTTATTTTGTATTCTGCTCTAATTGGCTGACAACAGTTATTGTGTCGAGGTTATTCTGTAGTTTTCTTCAATCACATGTATTTTTGATCTATTTATAGTTGGAATTGGCAAGGGTTCTTGGTCTGAATATATCTATCTTTTGAGTCTGGCCATTAAAGACACTAGGCATTGAGCCAAAGTTTACAGTGCCCCATGCAGCTGAAGTGGCTAAAGTGTTGCTGGCAAATGGGCTAATTGGAATTGTGCTAGCATACTCACAATGAAGTTTAAAGCTGAAAAATCGATATAATTGCAAAGCAAACATCAATCTTTTTTTTCTTCTAAAAACTAGACATGTAAAAATGTTCAAGCTTGCAAATCGTAGAGTTTAAAGTTGCTTTTAATAATATTAGGTTCCGATTGATATGTACAGGCATACAGATGTTGGTCAAAAAAAATTACAGGCATACAGATGAATCAAACGTTTAGACATTTTTTTAGATTTTAACCTTCGTGGGAGGGTTGGGGAGGGGAGCTGTATTTCATATCTTTTAAACTCCCGTTGCAACGCACGGGCAAGTTTGCTAGTCTTCTCTTAATGCACAACCTTATTTTAGATTGGTGCGAGATTCTTCTTACACTCATCTTGGGTATGAAAACACGGCACACCTGGCAGAGTGAGGCAGCAGGAGCACTCTACTTTCAAGCCCCGGAATTAAAAATTGTGCCACCAATTATTGTAAACAGAAATAAGACAATATTGGCCGCATTGGACTTCAAGTGTTCAACTCATGTTTTTATTAGCATAACATAGATATACACTAAAAAAAGGGTACTGTCGGCATCAAGTCATCGAACAATATTTTATTTATTTTAATAGACTGCTTTATATCTGCTCATAATGCACAGCCTGAATTTAGATTGGTGGGCAATTCTTCTTACACTCATCTTGGGTATGAAAACACGGTACGTCCGACCGATTGAGGCAGCAGAAGCACGCTCCTTTCAAGCCCAAGAATTCACCTTTGGTCTTACAATCCCTAATAACACAAAATTTCACCGTAATTTTGTTATCATCTGATGATGAGACCACCATTGTCGCGTTGGCACGGCCATCTTCGTTGGTGCTCTCAGGCTCAGGCCGACCTATTACATATGTAATATATGGATATCAGTCCACAATATGCAAATATGTAAATGTATATATATGATTGTGATGATATACTTACATTGTCCACCAATAAGAAGGCACCCGATGAACAAAACGGCAATAATGTACACCACGCTGCTCCTCTTCATTTTTTCCACGACCTGTGTACGAGAATATGAGATAGATGCAATCTGGGTCAATGGGCACGGCTCCCTCTCGTCTCGGTATATATAGAGGGTACAGGTCTAATTAATACCGTACGAGATATGCATTGATTGTCACATTCCATATATAGCAGTAGGGGAAACGCTAAGCTATTTTTGTAGTCTCGCCTCACTCCGGCTAATCCTTGTTCACCGTTTCTTTTTGTCCCACCAACATATTTAAACCAGATTTTAGCCCACAAGCTATTTAAACCGATTTGATCTCGAGTCCGGGACTCCTTTCGTTGCTCCCCTCCCATCGATCGATAAAATCCCCGATCCACTCCCCCACTCCTGCTTCTGGTTTTTTCAGTACCGATTTTTTTTAATGCTTTCCACGATCGCACAGTTAATGGTCACCAATTATCTCAAGTTGCATGCCCTCCCACCAAATCGATCTCCTTCCATTTATTTTCAAAAAAAAAAAAAATCGATCTCCTTCCTCGTTTATCTCTACTAGTACCTACAGTCATGGAAGGAATCAATCACAATCGACTTACGGTGATCAATCTCTATATCTAAAAATACAGGGTATAATTATTTTCCTTTTGCCCACGATGAATCCATCCAATTCACGGTCGTCTCGCTACGTCGAGCAAACCGGAGAAAGCCTATTCCCTTCCCCATTTCGTTTATTCACCTGTGGTGGCGTGCCGGCATGACAGGTCGAGCGGCGCCAAGCCATCATCGGCGACGTGTGCTTATGGTGACATCAGAGGCCGGACGTGAGGTATCCATTCGTCCTCTCTTCCTGAGCATACGTCATCTCTCTCCTCTCGACCGTCTCTTCGAAATGGCGTGCGACGGCGGCGATGCGAGAGAGCGATGGAGGGCGTTGCTGTGGCACCGATGCACGTACGTCCTTGCTCGCACGGAGGCGGCAGGGACCTGAGGGGATAAAGTTGGTGCAGCGCTTGATCCGAGAAGGGCAATGGTAGGTGGGACGAGGGCGACGCCGCATTGGAGACAGGCGGCAGGAGCTGATATTGTTCATGGTACGCTGCTGTTGCTGCTGCTATTCGTTGTTGTTGTGTAGAGAGAGAGAGAGAGAGAGAGAGAGAGAGAGGTGTTGATATTTCATGGTACGCTGCTGCTACTATTAGCTGTTGTGTTGTGTGCTAGAGAGAGGAGAGAGAGACATATATGTTTGATGATTCTTTTTTTTTTTTTTGGCTGTTGTGACAGGGACAATGATGAAGAACAAGAATGCGATTTGAGACTATCTATGTATTTTGGTCCATGTCAAAGTGCACCGATAATCTGTTGTAGAATCAAATTGATGTAATTGTGAAGGTAAGGTTCACGCCAAAGCTAATTTTATTTCATATGAACCTTTTAATTTTAAGTGGTCCCATGAAGGGTTGTCAAGTTATCTACGTGATGTCGTCATGTGATGCTCATGTGACTGAAGCTAATAACTGATCTGGATATATTATATTTCATGCAACTAATGTGCACCAAGTTCTTACAACATAAATATGATATTTCTCTTATTCAATTAATTTTCTTCTACACATCCGATGTTGTATGTATGCCTAGGAAGTAAGACATTTATCATATTTCATCCACAAAGTTTCTTTGTAGTTTCATCAAATTCACCATAAAAAAATACTAGCTACTGAATTTGGACAGGGAAGGAGCGAGAGAGAGACTACATGTTGATTATGGGCGTGGATGGCCGAACCAGCTGCGACCACACAAAACTAACTGCAACACGCAATGAAATTATCGAGCGAATCCCTTTAGTTCGTACTATGCAACGCACATAATGCAGTGGCTCATCAACTCCAGCGAGTCTCCTTTCATTTCTTCTTGAGCCATACAACCGATCCATATACCGTACTAAATTATTAAGCTGCAGAAATTATTGAATTAGATGAATTTCCGTACTACAGTATTAGGCTGCAGATTTTTTTAGTTAGATGGAATTGTCAGTTTCTTGTTTACCCTCACAAATATGTACTATAAATTAGACATGACACATGATTTTCTTGTTTGGATTTAATTTGCAACGATCTGTATGTTTCTGTTTGTGTAGTCACGAAGAGGAATACAATGTTTTCTTTCTTATATAGTAACTAGCGGGGTGACCCGTGCATTTGTGCGGCTAGATTTACGATCCTTTTATTTATTTATACTCTATAAGTTTAGATTTTCTTACATACGCTGTCTACCTATAATAATATAGAAAAGCATCTTCCAGTGTAATGTACATGTAAATAATACTCTATTGGACTTAAGTGGAAAATATCGGCATCAAGTGCAAGTTCATAGTTAGAGCTTGGTCTAAGTAGACGATTAAGCTATCACGATTCATATATTATCCTTGTAAGTTCTGAATTTAGCTCTTCCACTTTTCTTTATCTGTTGGTCACCAACAGTTTGGCCATCCAAAAAAAATGTAACCATTGATGTATCTATGTGTAAAATTGCTAACATCCTCATGCTCGCTCACTATCCTTAATAAGCTCTAATTTTATTCCATATGACATATTGTAGTATAGCTTGCTTTGCAAATGTAATTCCAACTGCTAATTCCTAACCTTGTTGCTGATTTACATATATGGTTACTCCTAGTTTCTTTATTTTAAAAATAATTTTATTTTTTATTTGCATAACACATTACTCCCTAGAAAGCAGACAACCAAAGAAAATTATTCGTTGACTACTAATGTATTTGAAAAATGCCTAAACTGCTCAAGTGGAAATAGTATTATAAGTTATTTTTATGCATTTATTTTCATTATTTTTTTATCTCCCATCGACACGGGCATTTAAAGACTAACGATCAAAAATATTTTGCATGATTTTCAACATAAAAGTTGACGACTCGTATGTAAGTCATGTGTTATGTTCTACTTGCGTCGGTGCCGATTATATTTGATGCTCTATAAATAAATCTTCTCTCTAAAGGAATTCTTATGTTATGCAATTGTTGTCAGGAATTAAATAATAGATTTTAAATTATCAAAGAAATATTTTCTCTGGTTTTCTTGTCATACTTTGTCGTTTCTTATCATGCCTATGTTGTATTAACTGCCTTATTTCATTTTTGGCAGGATTGAAACGACGCTCATTTCTGCGGAGGACAAACGAAATGACTCATTTGATAATTGTTAATATGATTTATTCTTTGCAACATTTACTGCTATATAGTGCTAATACCACTTCTCTTTATCACTTCAACACGGTATACAGTAACTATTTGTCAAACTGCAGTCTTCATATTTCACATAGCTTAGCCGATTCTTTCATACTGTACATTGTTACTCATCATTTGTCGAATCTTATAGTATAATACAAATATATTTCATTTGTTCATCGGTATTTCTCAAATCCTCCATTCAAACAACAGAAATTTAAGGTGTGATTTCGCGCCGGAACGTGGTAAGCTGGCTACCGTGTTGATAGAGGGAACAAGCTGAATGTCAGCATGACTACACCTAATGTAATCACAATTCGGCTGTCAGTCATAAGATAGTGTCCATTCTAGATGTTCAATCAAACACATGTTGGTCCTTCTTAGGTGTGTGCATAGCTCTGAAACTAAGCGTGGATAATATTTTCTTGCATATTTTTCCAGAATAATACTTTAGGATCTGATTGGGTTTTGCCTTTGCTTGTGCCTCTGAACATGCTTACATTTTCCATTATTCCAGAATCAAACTTTTGACAATGTTGCAGCACATCAGTTCCCTCCTATCTTCCCTGGAAGCATCCATCTTGATAATACCAGGCGAGTTGGTCAGAGTGAGGCCACTGATATTTTAATTCTAAGTTTGGTAAATAATTTAAATGCGTCTTTCTTTCAGAAGCCGTTGACAGATGAGAGGAGGGCAAACAACTATCACAGCGCCGAGGTCAAGTCGCAATCCTGAGTATCATCGGATTCTTTCCATGGCTTCTTGCATACGCCTCACGCATTGCCTCCTTAATCTTCTCGACTCCTGAAAGTTTTCCTATGTCTCCGTTTTTCTGCAATATGCATGCGTTGATCATTCAAGTTATAACACAATTTGAATATTGCCACAATAGGGTCATAATGGAATGTATATTCAAAATAGGCTTTGTTTCTAGTTTTTCACATAGTCCAGAAAATTGCACCCCCCCCCCCCACACACACACACGTGAAAATGAACAAAACTGGCCCTTGTCTGAAAGTTCAACCCGAAATGACTCCAATTTGAAAAAGATTCACAAAATGGCCCCCTTTTGCATGACTCCAAATAGCATGATGCCCTAGCCCGGGGTGTCATGCTATCTAGCATGGCGCCCTAGCCCCTGGCGTCATGCAAAAGGTGCCATTTCGTGAAATATTTTCAGATTGGGTCCATTTTGTGTTGAAGTTTCAGAAAAGGGTCAATTTTGTCCATTTTCACCACACACACAGTGTCAATTTGCATTGATTTACTGGAGAAACAAAATTGGCTAGTTTCCTAACATACCCAGAAAAAAACCACCAAGTTCTCAGCGCTCGCTAGCTATCTCCCAGCATGCCACACAGGACACAGCTCGCCCCCGCACGCCTCACGAGCCCCCTTGGGAAACCAATCTAGAGGGGTACTCCGGCTATTTGCTCCTTTTTTACAATATATATTAGGAGATCTCCAAGCCCGCTCGTAACTCCCCCCGCTCCCGCGGCGCGCCCCGCGCGCGCCTCGGGAGATCCCAACCGGCCGCCGCCGCCGCGCCTCCCAGCGTCGCCTTCCTCGCCATCGCCGGAGTGCGCCGCCGGGCGGCCCAGCAGCCTTGGCGGGCGGCGGCGGGGCATTCCCTCCTTCCTCTGGTCCTCGTGGCGGCGGCGCGGGCTGTCAGATCGGGGACAAGGGGCGCCTCGTCCGGCTGGTCTCCCGGAGGCGGGGACGGCTGGATCCGGCGGCGACTGGGCTAGGAGGAGGTGGCGCGGTGTGGCGGTGCTGGTGGCAGGGTTTCGGTCGAGGTCGTCTTCGATCTAGATCGGGATCTCCATCGGGGCGTCGCATGGCGGTGGGATCGGATCGGCGGCAACGTCACCGGTTCGGCGGAGGGCTCCGTTCCAGCCAACCGCGAGATCGGGACGCCGTGGCCTCCGGTGAAAATCGCGTCTGACTGCGGTCATGGCGGACGATGGCGGCGTCTCGGACGTCGTTCCCTTCTCGAGGCATCGTCGTTGCAGTCACGTCAACTTGATCGAAGGCTCCGGGAAACCCTTGATCCGGATCTACGGATCGGACGATGGCGACGTTTGATGTCGTTCTCCTCCCGGGGCATCGTTTTGGAGCAAGTGTTGGTGGAGGGACAAGAGGAGGAGCGGCGTGGCATCTGGCACGTTGACAACGGCGGGTCTCAGCGGCATGGAGCAGCGGGGGTCTCGCCGGTGGGCGTGTGATGATGGACGAGTGCGGGATGGTGGCGCTGTCTGGCGTCGTGGTGGCGTCGATGGCAGTGAGGCCTGGCACGGTTCATGCAACAGTTCAGCTCTGAAGATGGATTGATGGTACGTGGCTGCGGCGGCCTCATACCGGCGGGGGCCTGGTTGACGAAAGCACGCCGGACTGGTGGGTGCCCATACCGGAAGGAGTCTGGTTGGGACCTCGGTCTAAGATGTTAGGTTTGGTTGCGAGGTCTGCTTGGTATTAGGCCCGCACCATCGGCGCCCTTCATCGCTTAGATAGGAGTAGCGGCGAGGTTGCGAAGATGGTGGCTTCGGTCTTACTGTTGTACGACTTTGTAAGGTCTTGTGTTAATAATCAATAAAGTGGCCGTATGCATCGTCCAGATGCAGAGGCCGGGGTATTCCCCCTTTTCGAAGAAAAAATTAGGAGATCTCCTATTTGTCACTCTGTGTGTCAATCAGTCGAGCAAACACACATAATGACGCCAAGTGGTTCCTTCGTGTGTATTGGTTGTATCTATGTTTCTTCGCTTTTATGGGTTTTTGATTGGTTTTAGTTAGTATAAACAAAAATAGTGCTTTTTCTATATATGGTGAACAGTTTAAAACATTATGAATATTTTTTTAAATAAAATTATGATATTGGCGAACATTTTTAAAAGTAACAAACATTTTGTTTCTCTGAATTTTTTACTCAAACTGTGGACATTTTTTTGCTGTTTCTTTGAAAACAATTGTGAACATTTTCAATAAATGTCAAGATTTCATGATAAAAAAGTGATCAATTTGAAATTTCGGAAAATTTAAAAACCAATAATAAAGTAATAAAAATAAAAAATAGAAAAGAAAACCAGTAAGTCATAGCAAAAAATAATAGAAACCGGATGAGAACCTTCCCAAAACTGGTAAAACCAGACTCATAACATTCCCAAGACTGGAAACAAAAATAAAATAAATAATTGGCTTAAGACTAATCGATTCAAGCAATTCCATTGGGCGTGTGCGACCTAACATCTAATCGCAAGTTCTTTTTTTGAGCAGTAAACCTCACTTTATTAAGCCGGGGTTCAGTTTACAGGGATAATAATCGGGTCATGGGGTCGACCCAGCAACAGATGGCGACCAACTTCTAAAGACGAAGAAAATTTGGCTAAATTATGATCCTCAAAATTTAAAACACGACCTTCAAAAACAAATTCACAGCTAGTAAAGTCCTTCGATGAAGCTTTGATCTCCTTGATGATAGTGCTGTACCGTCCCCCCGATCTTTTCTTTATCTCTGTAACAACTGGTTGATAATCACATGAAATAATGATTTGCCTCAACGAGAGATCATACGCTAAGGCCAAAGCTTCTCTGCATGCGAGAACTTGCAGTGTTGCAGGGTCATGTATATCGCTGAAAACCATTGCCGAGGATCCCAAAAAGTTTCCGTTATGGTCTCTACAAACTGCTGCTGATGCTCTCCTCCATTTTCATTCTGAACACTTGCTAGCTCCGCAATGAAACTGTTAACAAAAGCATTAATAGCATGCGGACTCTGTAAGATTCCTTCATGTATAGCTTTGCGGCGCGCTGTCCAGATCGCCCAGAGAGTCACTACTGTTTTGATCAAATTATCATGCCGCATGACATCAATCAGTGAAAAAAATACATCTCTTGGCGTTCTCTTCTGTAGTAGCCTGTAGGTGAGTTGCGATATCATCATCACTTCATCAGCTGCCAACACACACCGAGAAGCTGAGCATTCCAAAAGTGAGTGGTGCCATGAGTCCTGCATCCCAACATCTGACACTGATCATTAGTGGCCATATTTCTGGTATGTCTGACATCCTCGGTTGGTATCGAATGTCCTCTCTCCGTTTTTTAGTATCAACTAGCATCCGATAAGCTGATCGCTCTCTTTTCATGATTCCATGCCCAAAAATCTCCCATCTTTCTTGTGCTTAAAGGAATGCCCAATATTATGTTTGAATCAGTAGCAATGAACACCCGCTCAACTAACTCTTTCCTCCATGATGCACTTGTGTTGTCGATCAGATCACTTACCCGCTGCGGAGGATCCGCTGATATGCAAGTGATCGGGCTCATGGTCCCATTTCTAGGGATCTAGTTATCTGTCCGTACACGCGTGGATTCTCCATCACCAATTCTTCGTTTGAGACCCTGGTTCAGAACATCGCAACCTTCTAAAATCACCCTCCAAACCTGAGAGGGGCGGTTACCAAGTTCAGCTGTAAGAATACTCGAATTTTGATAATAAATGTTCATCGGTAACTTTACTTGGAGCTATATTTTTATTCACCACATGATATGTGTTTTGCTTGGAGCGTCATTTTATTTTCTGTTGCTTTGCTTTATGTTTGAATAAAATACCAAGATCTGAAATTATTAAATGGGAGAGTCTTCACATGGTTGCATAATTATTCGACTACTCATCGATCTTCACTTATATCTTTCGGAGTAGTTTGTTGTTTGCTCTAGTTCTTCACTTATATCTTTTAGAGCACAATGGTGGTTTTATTTTGAAGAAATAGATGAACTCTCATGCTTAACTTAGATTATTTTGAGAGTCTTAAATAGCATGGTAATGTGCTTAATTCTAATATGCTAGGTATTCAAGAATAGTAAAAATTCTTATGAGTGTGTTGAATACTAAGAAAAGTTTGATGCTTGATAATTGTTTTGAGATATGAAGATGGTGATATTAGAGTTGTGCTAGTTGAGTAGTTGTGAATTTGAGAAATACTTGTGTTAAAGTTGGTGATTCCGTAGCATGCACGTATGGTGAACCGTTATGTGATGAAGTCAGACGCATGATTTATTTATTGATTGTCTTCCTTATTGGTGGTGGGGGGGGAATGACGATGGTCTTTCCTACAATCTATCCCCTAGGAGCATCATGTATCCCCCTAGGATAACTTCTAGATTTTTGCAATAAGTATATGAGTTTTTATCACTAATGTAAGTCCATGGATTATCGCTTTTCTTCCTTCCACCATTGCTAGCCTCTCTAATATTACGCGCCTTTCAGCGGTATCATACACCCTATATACCTTCCTCAAAACAGCCACCATACCTACCTATCATGGCATTTTCATAGCCATTCGAGATATATTGCCATGCAACTTTCCACCGTTCCGTTTATTATGACACGCTCCATCATTGTCATATTGCTAGCATGATCATGTAGTTGACATTGTATTTGTGGCAAAGCCACCATTCATAATTCTTTCATACATGTCACTCATGAGTCATTGCACATCCGGTACCTTAGGAGAGCATTCATATAAGGGTCATATTTTGTTCTAAGTATCGAGTTGTAATTGTTGAGTTGTAAGAAAAATAAAAGTCCGATGATCATCATTATTAGAGCATTGTTCGAGTGAGGAAAGGATGATGGAGACTATAATTCCCCCACAAGTCGGGATGAGACTCGAGACGAAAAAAAAGAAAGAAAAAGAAAAAAAAAGGCCAAAAAAACAAAGAAGAAAGGCCCAAATAAAAAAATAAATAAATAAATAAAATGAGAGAAAAAAAGAGAGGACAATGCTACTATCCTTTTACCACACTTGTGCTTCAAAGTAGCACCATGATCTTCACGATAGAGAGTCTCCTATTTTGTCACGTTCATATACTAGTGGGAACTTTTCATTATAGAACTTGGCTTGTATATTCCAATGATGGGCTTCCTCAAAATGCCCTAGGTCTTCATGACAGCGAGTTGGATGCACACCGACTTAGTTTCTTTTGTTGAGCTTTCATACACTTATAGCTCTAGTGCATCCGTTGCATGGCAATCCCTACTCACTCACATTGATATCTTTTGATGGGCATCTCCATAGCCCGTTGATCGCCTAGTTATGTGAGACTATCTTCTCCTTTGTCTTCTCCACAATCACCATTCTATTCCACATACAAGTGCTATATCCATGGCTCACGCTCATGTATTGCGTGAAGATTGAAAAAGTTTGAGAATGTCAAAAGTATGAAACAATTTCTTGGCTTGTCATCGGGGTTGTGCATGATTTAAATACTTTGTGTGGTGAAGATAGAGCATAGCCAGACTATATGATTTTGTAGGGATAACTTTCTTTGGCCATGTTATTTTGAGAAGACATGATTGCTTTGTTAGTATGCTTGAAGTATTATTGTTTTCATGTCAATATGAACTTTTGTCTTGAATCTTTCGGATCTGAATATTCATATCACAATTAAGAAGAATTACATTGAAATTATGCCAACTAGCATTCCGCATCAAAAATTATTTTTTATCATTTACCTACTAGAATGAGCGGCGGAATTAAGCTTGAGGGATGCTTGATCGTCTCAATGTATCTATAATTTTGATTGCTCCATGCTATGTTATCTACTGTTTTTGGGCAATATTGGGATTTATTACCCTTTTATATATTATTTTGGGACTAACCTATTAGCAGAGGCCCAGCCCATATTTGTTGTTTTTATGCCTATTTCAGTGTTTGAAGAAAAGGAATATCAAGCGGACTTCGAAAAGGCGAAATCAAGCTGGAGAAGTTATTTTTGGAAGGAAACCTATCGGATAGACTTGGACCCTCGTCGGAGAAGATGAAGGAGGAGCTCACGAGGTGAGGGCGCCCACCCCAGGCGCGCCCACGCCCGTGCCCCCTCGGTCCATCGGCGTGCTCCTTTCACCCATATATACCTCGTAACCTAAAACTTCGAGAGCGAGAATAGATCGGGAGTTCCGCGCTCCAAGCCTCTGTAGCCACCAAAAACCTTCGGGACCTGTTCGGCACCTGCCGGAGGGATCCTCACCGGTTGTCATCTTCATCATCCAGCGCTCTCCATGGCGAGGAGGAGTAGTTCACCCTCGGGGCTAAGGGTATGTACCGGTAGCTATGTGATCGATCTCTCTCTCTCTCTCTCTCTCTCTCTCTCGTGTTCTTGATTTGTACGATCTTGATGTATCATGAGAGCTTTGCTATTATAGTTGATCTTATGTTTCTTCTCCCCCTCTACTCTCTTGTAATGGATTGAGTTTTCCCCTTGAAGTAATCTTATCGGATTGAGTCTTTAAAGATTTGAGAACACTTGATGTATGTCTTGCCGTGCGTATCTGTGGTGACAATGGGATACCATGTGCCACTTGATGTATGTTTTGGTGATCAACTTGCGGGATCCGCCCATGAACCTATGCATAGGGGTTGGCAGACATTTTCGTCGTGATTCTCCGGTAGAAACTTTGGGCACTCTTTGAGGTTCTATGTGTTGGTTTGAATAGATGAATTGATATTGTGTGATGCATATCGTAGAATCATACCCACGGATACTTGAGGTGACATTGGAGTATCTAGGTGACATTAGGGTTTTGGTTGATTTGTGTCTTAAGGTGTTATTCTAGTACGAACTCTAGGGCTGTTTGTGACACTTATAGGAATAGCCAGCGGATTGATTGGAAAGAATAACTTTGAGGTGGTTTAGTACCCTACCATGATCTCTTCGTTTGTTCTCCGCTATTAGTGACTTTGGACTGACTCTTTGTTGCATGTTCAGGGATAGTTATATGATCCAATTATGTTATTATTTTTTAGAGAACTTGCACTAGTGAAAGTATGAACCCTAGGCCTTGTTTCCTATCATTGCAACACCGTTTATGCTCACTTTTACCGCTTGCTACCTTGCTGTTTTTATATTTTCAGTTTACAAAAACCTATATCTACCATCCATATTGCACTTGTATCACCATCTCTTCGCCGAACTAGTGCACCTATACAATCTACCATTGTATTGGGTGTGTTGGGACACAAGAGACTCTTCGTTATTTGGTTGCAGGGGTTGCTTGAGAGAGACCATCTTCATCCTCTCGCCTCCACGGATTGATAAACCTTAGGTCATCCACTTGAGGAAATTTGCTCTTGTCCTACAAACCTCTGCACTTGGAGGCCCAACAGCGTCTACAAGAAGAAGGTTAGTACTAACGGAAACTATTGCTTGAGAATAACGAAGAGATGAAAACTTGTTCCATCAAGATGGAAAAAGAGATAACTTGGGTCATTAATAAGCACCACATGTTAGCAATCCTTAGGAGGGAAAGCTTTAGGTGAACCATGACACAAGATGACTCAACGAAGAGATTGGTGGATTTAAAGTACCTCATTCTTGACAACATATGAATCATGAAGCACGAAGGGAATTGTCAAAACGACATAACACCATCTCAAAAGATAAGATAGAAGGAATCGCACTTTGGAATGCCGCGATAAGAAATGCTTGAGCTCCTCAAAACAAAACATGTGTTAAGCACCATGTTTAATTTTGAGTATAGCTTAGCGGATCATAACCGAGAGAAATCATGAAGAACAATTGAAGAATGAAAGAAATCCTTGACGAACCACCATGTAGAGCCTCCATGAAGAACTCCGGTAATAAAGGATGATGAAAAGAAAGAGAAGTTGAAAACACAAGGTGAATCCTTGCAATGATTTAGATGGAGCTTATAGCGAGATAATTAGAGCTTGGAACTCACGGAAAAGAGAAGATGAAACAAATGAAACGAGAATTTGTTCATCATGAACAAACTCGAAAGAAGGAATTAATCACTTGGATGAAACCAGAATAAAATTACGTTATGCCTATCCTTCACCAATTAAATTGATGACAATCAACGGTTTGGCATACTACTTATTCTCGTATAAAGGATTAAAAGAGATATGTCAAAACTTGAGAAGGTCTTCAACGAACCACGGTAGGATTGGAACAACAAATGAAATGATATGATGAACAAGGAAGTGAGATCTTGAAAGAACCACCGTGAAATTGAAAATGAAAGTAGCAAAGGCACAATTCACGAAAAAATTGGAAAAGCGAATGAAGATACTTGAGGGTATTTAGATACAAATGAGCGAGGCTGATTAGAGAATACTTGAATGATGCCGGTATGATTTGGAGAGCGAGCTGAAAGCTTGAATGAATAATCTTGAGATGATGGGCTTCAAAGAATGAAACTGAAAAGACTCCTAAAATGCTCAGGATGGGTGAAAAGATTCTCTGTCGAAAACAATTATGAGAGGATGGCAACAAGCTAGCACCAAGAATCTTGAAGAGAATAGAGCAAGATTAAAGAGAAACTCTTCTTCGGGTCTTCAAATGATGAGAATGACAAGCAAACACCACCAAAATTATTGAGGCACACGGAGGAATCAAAAGCGAAGAGGTTAAGCCAACTATGAAAAATTTGAAAGATCTTGGAGAAAAACATTTGGTAGCGATAACTCATTCTTCGTCAAACTCTGAAAAGAATTTGAGAATGGCTCCGGAATAATTAGAAGAGTCGGGTAAGATCTGGAAAGACACGTGGGTTAGGGCCCACTCAAAAGAACACCGTTGAAAAGATTTAAAAGAGATGTTGCACGGTTGAATTAAATGACTTGAATGAGATACAATCTCGAAAGAGCTTGAACGAATGCGGATGTGGAAACACGATCTTGAGATATCTTGAGCACTCGAATACAAATAGCGAAGAAGAATGATAATGAGGTGCACGGTGAGAGAGACATTGAAATGAGGAAAAAGGTATGATCAACAAAACTTGACTTGAATCCACGGAGAAGAGATAGGAATGAGGAATTACGAACTAGTAGAACATCTTCTTGAGAACCACGGGTAAGAACATTGGCGAAAAGAATGGAGAAACTTCACAAAAATAAAAGGATACTTGGTAAAGAAATCTTAGTCCTTGAAGAAAATGGGTGGGTGGCGGGAAAAACAAAGGCAACTTGGAGCGGATGAAACAAACACCGTTGAGAAGAAATGATGATTAGTCTTCTTGATGTTGAAGTGATCGGATCCACTTGAAGAAGAAACGCCGGTTGAAAAGGATTGACATGACAATCTCGATTATCGAGAAGGATTAGTATTCACAGCCGATATGAGAACACCATTTCGGAAGGTATGGAATCAACACTTGACATTGAAGCAACTCGAATACCACAACTCAAAACAAAAACAAAGGATTGGCTTGCAGAATAAGCGGAACAAACATATGATAGAGATTTAGTCCGAAGTTTTTCGTGGTGGGGCCTACACGAGCTCAATCGTGCAGCACCATCATGTACAAAGGCGATGCACACTGACATCTGAGCGTCCCAGTCGGCATAGCCAAGGACTCTTTAAGACCACGAGACCAACGTAAAACCAACCGTGAATAGGCGGACCACTAGGCGTCGAACCCCAATTTCATATCATACATCCGTCGGAAAGATATCCTAAGAGCTACTTGAATTCCCACCTATAAAACTCCCAAAACTTTACGGTTATGCAATCGGTGTTGGGGATACGAGGGCAATAATATCTCACACAAACTAACAATCCCTACATCCGGTGTATCCATCCGTCAACACATAACCAAGAAACCTTGAAATCGTCTACCTCAACCTTGAAAAGCATCAGATTATACAAGTCATGGCAATACTCACATACTCACCTCGATCTTTGGGTTAGCGAGTTATCTCACCAACAAGCTGCATAAAAAGAGATTTTCGATGTCGGTACTAAACTCGGTATTCGAAGCGCAGCGATAAAATTATGGCGACAACACCTCGGAGCTCAACTCCCAAGACCTTCACAACCCTAAATGTCGAGGCAATCAAGACAATGTTGTCATCATAAAACCATCGGAACGATTCTAAGATACCAGCGTGATCCTAAAATTTTTTAGTGAAATTTGATAAGAGAAAAGTCAAAGCTCTCGGAGCGATTCCTAACGGAAGGTCGAAGGTGGGGAGTCCAAAGAATTCTCAATATTTAATTCCTAAATGACTCAAAACATTTTTCTAGACACTGGCACAAGCCACTACTAAAACGATCAAGCAATGGGGCTCTAAGGTCGGGAAGGCTCGATTACCAACTTATAAGCCCTCGATGCATGCTATATCTCCCGATGTCGAAGCACGACTTAGAACATAACCGCATTGAAAGCAATGTCTAAATGAGGTAATCTTCACACAACCCATGTAATACATAAGGAAAGAGATATAGCTGACACAATATACTTGACACAATTACATGAATAAAGCATTACATCATCCGATACAATCAAGGTCCGACTACTGGAACCAAAATAAAAGAAGAACCCCAAATCGACAAGCGGTCCCGATCGACCCCAATGGCTCCCTCTTGATCATTGGAGCAGAAACAACATAAAGGGCAAGATCTTCATCGAGCTCCTCCTTGATCTTGATTCGTCACACCTTTCGGTAAGAAAGGCACTGCAAACTGGTTTTGGAAGTATCTGGTGAGCCAGGGACTCGACAATCTCTTTGCATGAGATCAAGACTATTAAGCTTATGGGAAAGAAGGGGTAAAGTGGTGAGGTTGACAACGACTAAGCATGATATGGTGGCTAACGCAAATGAGGCGGAAGAAACAAAGGCGGTCGTCAACTAGCAATGATCAGAGGTGATCCGAACACCTACTTACGTCAAACATAACGAAACCGTGTTCACTTCCGGACTCCGAGAAGAGACCATCACGCTACACACTTTCGGTTGATCGTTTTACTTGGGATTAAGTGTCAAGTTGTCTACAACGGCGGTTAAACAAATTCCCATCGCCCGCATAACTTAGCAGACACGGCTCTCGAAAGTTTACTACCCTGAGGGGTGCCCCAACAACCCATAACAAAGCTCTCGTGATCATCGAAGGAATGGAGCTATTCTTGAGGAAGACCGATCGGTCTCGGAATCCGGTACATCAAGACATTTCTGACGATGGTAAAACAAGACCAGTAGAGATTACGCCCGATCGCCCGACAATCCGATGGGAACTGCACATATCTCGTTCTCGAGGCAGCCCAGGATGGGGCAGGCTCTGAGTAAAACCCGACCCCTCGAGTTGCCACGAAGGTGGCCCCTTGACATTTCGATTCGGACCCGACACTTAAGGCAAACCAGCAACGGCCGGGGGAAATTTGAAATAAAGATGACCCTGAAGGAGAGCGACTCCCAAAGGGAAAAGATAGGTGGTGGTGAGGCAAATGGTAAAAGTCAATGTTGGGCCTTCTTTGGACAAGTTTTATTCAAAGCGAACTGTCGAGGGGTCCCATAAATCACCCGTGCCAAGTGTAAGGGCGCAAAATCAGGGAACATAACACCGGTATATGTGGAAACTAAGTGACGAGAGTGGAACAAAACACGGGGCATAAGGCCGAGCCTTCCACCCTTTACCAAGTATATAGATGCATTAATAATATAAGAGATATTGTGATATCCCAACATAGACCACTGTCCACCATGGAGAAATCTTCAACTTCACTGCAACTAGCAGCGCTATAAGAGAAGTGGCAAAGCGATAACATAGCCAAACAACGGTTTGCATAGGAAAAGGTGTCAAAGTTAGGGGTTTGACATGGCAATTTGGGAGGCGACAAGCAAATGGTAGGCATCATAGCATTGGCATAGCAAAGAAGCGAAAGCAAACTAGCATAGCAAAGATAGTAGTGATTTCGGGTATGGTCATCTTGCACCAAAGGTTCTCGAGTTATCGAAGACTTGATCCTCGTAGGCGTTCTCAACAGGTACCTCGTTCACGTACTTTCGTATCCGGCTCTACCCAAAGCAAGAACACAAACAGCGGAACCACAATCAAACAAGGAACAATGCACAAGCAATATGATGCAACATATGACATCTTATGCGAGATGTGATATGCAATGCATATGTATGCTCCGGAAGGAAAATGATGAACCGGGCATCGACTTGGCAAACCAAGTACGCCTCTGGAAAGATGAGATGATTTCGGTTGAAATCGATATAAAGATCACGGGAATCGGATGCACGGTTTGCAAATGACAAGCAAAAACAAGAATGGCGCAAATCTGCGTTTAACAGCCGATGCTACTTAGCACGCAACGAAACTATGCTACAGCACCCCAACATAAAAACAAAGCATATGAAAACGAACTACAGGAGATGCTTAACAAAGAGAGAACACTGAGCTACGGCTAAATCACATCATAACATGTTCAAACAAGCATGGAGAAAGTGCTCAAAATATCAGGTTCACAGACTAAGTGAAAATACTAACATACCAGGAATTAACATCGGAAGGCATGTTTAGAGCAAGAAAACAACATGCTACAGGAACTTATAATAGCAAAACAAGGCATGACATGATTCTACTCAAAGCATATATAAATAGTCCCTTACTGACCATAAGCCAAAAAGGACTCTAAGAAATGATGGCACCCATGTAAACATTGCAAGTTTTTTTACAGATTTCAGACTTAGTGAAATATCAGGACATGGCAAAAACAGATTCAACATGGCATGTTCGTGAGCTCGATGCACTCACTACAGAGCACCTCATGATAAAATAAGCATACACCCATCAAGAAGACATGGCATAGGAGCTATACATGGCAAGAACAACATCATAGCATGCCGGGATCAACTTCTACGACCTCGTGAAAATTGAATCTCATACTGAAACAATCTGTCGGAAACATTTTCAAGAAACTTTGGAGCAGGAAATGAACATATTCCAGCAGGCTATAAATGCAAACAAGGGCATGAATGGATAGAGCAAGACATGTATATCAAAACATGTTTATAGAGCATCGCAGATTATGCATAGAATGAATAGTGGAAGCATGTTAACATAGCAACAAAATGTAACAGAATCTGCCAGGAAAACAACAACAACTACCCTACTTTACAAGCTCAATGCACTCAGCACACAACTCACAAAAATACAAGGTCAACACCTCTGGAAAGATGGCATGGCAATGTTCAACTCACACGTGGGACTGAAGTTCATAGGGTGCACACATAATTCATGGCAAAATGACAAAAGAGCTCGAACGATAAGATTCTGAAACTAACGATCTGAAGCTATCTTCCAACAGCATTTGGGCATCAAGATGAGCTCAAATGCAAATGATGCAATGGAATGAAATGATGTACTCTTGAGGCGAACAATTTAACATATTATCTGGCATAAAGCAGACTCTGGATGCGAGAGATGTGATCGATGAAAATGCATGAAAATGATAGAATTCGGGGACTTAGTGAAATCGGAGTCGACTGCAGACACAGTTTTCGATCTGAGGATCGCGGAGACATCCTTGGAGTTAAGCCGGAGGTCTCGGAGGGGGTGGGAGCTCAGGAAGGTCGGGAGCTCAGGCCGGGATGGCCGGCTGGCCGTCTGATGGCGAAGGCTTAAGCAGCCAGCCAGCGGAGCCAGGCTCCGGCGGAGCCAACCTTGGCAGCAACTCCGGCAGCCAATCTGGCCAAGCGAGAAGAAGAGCTTGGCCAGGGCAGTATGAGCAGCCAGGGAAACCAGGCGCGAATGGCCCATGGAGGAGAATCTTGTGGCCTTGATGTGTGTGTGTGATGTGAAGCAGCCGTCCCAGCCAATGGCCAATACAGCAGCCATAGTGTGTGGTCAAGCGCCCATGAGGCTGGCAGCCAGGCTGGGCCATGGAGAGGCCAGACCCTGGAACCCAGCGAGCAGTGGTGGCGATACAGTGGGTCATGTGGCCAGAGTGGGCCAGAAGTGTGGCCGGGCGTGTCCAGCAGTCTTGGACATCCGTCGTGTGTGTGGAGGAAAATAGGGTTTTTAATTTGCAGGGAATTGGGAGGGCACATATTTATATGTAGAGGAGCTTGGAGAGTCCAAATGAGGAAGCGGTTTTACGCCCACACGTATCGTGATCGAGCGACCAAGAGCATGGAGAGGAGTTTGGTGGGTTTTGGGTCACTTTGGAAGGGGTGTTGGGCTGCACCTTTCAAGAGCGTTCTGATTTACCCGGTTAACCGTTGGAGTATAAGCGACCTCCAAATGGCACCCAGAAACTTGTGGTGATCTCTAGGTGCTATACCAGAGCCGCTTGCAAACCTCGAGCCATAGAAGAAAATTCCTTACCGCGCACCTAACAGGAGAGAAAGAAAGAAGTGCGGCACAGGGGCGAATAGGAGGGCGCCGGAATACAAAAGCGGACAGACGGGGAAAAAGCCGGATGCATGAGAGTGAACATGTATGCAAAATGAAATGCACATGATGACATGATAAAATGCAAATGATGACATGGCAAAGTCTGCACATAAACAAATGACATGACAACGACAATGAGTAAGCTGGCGGACACAGGCGCATCGGATCAGGGGTGTTACAACCTCCACCACTCGAGAGGATCTCGTCCCGAGATATAGAATGGCACGGAGGAAAAATGGCGAGGAAGATAAGAGGTAAAACTAAGTTGCTTCTTTGTGAGCAGGTGAAACCATGAACCTTGAGAGGTTGAGCAATTTAAAAGAAAGAGTACTGAACGAGATGAACTAGATGCATAAACAATCCGGTAGAAAAGAGGAACAAGGAGTATTACGAGAATTTGAAGGTTGAAGGCAGCATGGAAATAAGAGCTTCACGAGCGAAAAGAATATGACCACGTTGGTATAATGAGATAGCCAAGGAACAAGAATTCGAGAGTTTGGATGAGCACTCCGGTAGAAAAGAAGAAAAACTTGATGAGATGAAAAGAACTTGAAGAGATGACACAACACTCCGTTAAATGGAAAAGCACGAAAAACATGATCCTCACAATTTGAGATGATGAGTGAAAAGAGGAACATCACAATGCCTTGGAAGAAAGAATAGAAGATAAATCATTGGAATAACAGAATGTAGGAGAAAATGCAAACTTCGCCACAAATGAACTTGGAAAGCATCCTTGCAAGAAGAGGATTGAGCGGAGTTGTTGGAAAATCAACAACGAAAAGAATAAGCTTGTAGTGGGCTTATTGAAAACATCTCAAAACTTGAGGTGAGAATTCTGCCACTATGAGGAAACTATTGCTTGAGAATATGAAGAGATGAAAACTTGTTCCATCAAGATGGAAAAGAGATAACTTGGGTCATTAATAAGCACCACAATTAGCAACAATCCTTAGGGAAAGCTTTAGGTGAACCATGACACAAGATGACTCAACGAAGATATTGGTGGATTTAAAGTACCTCATTCTTGACAACATATGAATCATGAAGCACGAAGAGAATTGTCAGAAACGACATAACACCATCTCAAAAGATAAGATAGAAGGAATCGCACTTTGGAATGCCGCGATAAGAAATGCTTGAGCTCCTCAAAACAAAACATGTGTTAAGCACCATGTTTAATTTTGAGTATAGCTTAGCGGATCATAACCGAGAGAAATCATGAAGAACAATTGAAGAATGAAAGAAATCCTTGACGAACCACCATGTAGAGCCTCCATGAAGAACTCCGGTAATAAAAGGATGATGAAAAGAAGAGAAGTTGAAAACACAAGGTGAATCCTTGCAATGATTTAGATGGAGCTTAGCGACGAGATAATTAGAGCTTGGAACTCACGGAAAAAGAAGATGAAACAAATGAAACAGAGAATTTGTTCATCATGAACAAACTCGAAGAAGAATTAATCACTTGGATGAAACGAATAAAAATACGTTATGCCTATCCTTCACCAATTAAATTGATGACAATCAACGGATTTGGCATACTACTTATTCTCGTATAAAGGATTTAAAGAGATATGTCAAAACTTGAGAAGGTCTTCTTGAACCACGGTAGGATTGGAACAACAAATGAAATGATATGATGAACAAGGAAGTGAGATCTTGAAAGAACCATAGTAAATTGAAAATGAAAGTAGCAAAGGCACAATTCACGGGAAGAATTGGAAAGCGAATGAAGATACTTGAGGGTATTTAGATACAAATGAGCGAGAGCTGATTAGAGAATACTTGAATGATGCACGGTATGATTTGGAGAGCGAAAGTTGAAAGCTTGAATGAATAATCTCTTGAGATGATGGAAGCGAAAGAATGAGCTGAAAAGACTCCTAAAATGCTCAGGATGGGTGAAAAGATTCTCTGATCGAAAACAATTATGAGAGGATGGCAACAAGCTAGCACCAAGAATCTTGAAGAGAATAGAGCAAGATTAAAGAGAAACTCTTCTTCGGTCTTCAAATGATGAGAATGACAACGAAAACACCACCAAGAATTATTGAGGCACCGGAGGAATCAGCGAAGAGGTTAAGCCAACTATGAAAAGAATTTGAAAGATCTTGGAGAAAAACATTTGGTGACGATAACTCATTCTTCGTCAAACTCTGAAAAGAATTTGAGAATAGCTCGGAATAATTAGAAGAGTCGGTAAGATCTGGAAAAGACACTGTGGGTTAGGGCCCTCAAAAAGAACACCGTTGAAAAGATTTAAAAGAGATGTTGCACGGTTGAATTAAATGACTTGAATGAGATACAATCTCGAAAGAGAAAGCTTGAGCGAATGCGATGTGTGAAACACAGAATCTTGAGATATCTTGAGCACTCGAATACAAATAGCGAGAAGAAGAATGATAATGAGGTGCACGGTATGAGAGAAGACATTTAAATGAGGAAAAAGGTATGATCAACAAAACTTGACTTGAATCCACGGAGAAGAGATAGGAATGAGGAATTACGAACTAGTAGAACATCTTCTTGAGAACCACCGGGTAAGAACATTGGCGAAAAGAATGGAGAAACTTCACAAAATAAAAGGATACTTGGTAAAGAAATCTTAGTCCTTGAAGAAAATGGGTGGGTGGTAAGGAAAAACAAAAGCTGACTTGAGAGCGGATGAAACAAACACCGTTGAGAAGAAATGATGATTGGTCTTGCGATGTTGAAGTGATCGGATCCACTTGAAGAAAACACGCCCGGTTGAAAAGGATTGACATGACAATCTCGATTATCGAGAAGGATTAGTATTCACATCGGATATGAGAACACCATTTAGGAAAGGTATGGAATCAACACTTGACATTGAAACAACTTCGAATACCACAACTCAAAACAAAAACAAAGGATTGATCTGCGCAGAATAAGCGGAACAAACATATGATAGAGATTTAGTCCAGAAGTTTAAGTGGTGGGGCCTACTGGGCTCAATCGTACAGCACCATCATGTACAAGGCACATCACATGACATCTGAGCGTCCCAGTCGGCATAGCCAAGGACTCTTTAAGACACAACGAGACCAACTTGTAAAACCAACCGTGAATAGGTGGACCACTAGGCGTCGAACCCCAATTTCATATCATACATCCGTCGGGAAGATATCCTAAGAGCTACTTGAATTCCCACCTATAAAACTCCCGAAACTTTACAGGTTATGCAATCTGGTGTTGGGGATCTGAGGAAGCAATAATATCTCACACAAACTAACAATCCCTACATCATTTGTATCCATCCGTCGACACATAACCAAGAAACCTTGATATCGTCTACCTCAACCTTGAAAAGCATCCGATTATACAAGTCATGGCAATACTCTGTACTCACCTCGATCTTTGGGTTAAGCGAGGTTATCTCACCAACAAGCTGCATAAAGAGATTTTCGATGTCGTTACTAAACTCGGGTATTCGAGGCTGCAGCGATAAAATTATGCGACAACACCTCGGAGCTCAACTCCCGGAACCTGCCACAACCCTAAATGTCGGAGGCAAGCAAGACAATGTTGTCATCATAAAACCATCGGACGATTCTAAGATACCAGCGTGATCCTAAAAAATTTTTAGTGAAATTTGAGAAGAGAGTCAAAGCTCTCGTCGAGGATACCTCACCGGAAGGTCGAAGAACTGAGGGAGTAAAAAGAATTCCTAAACTCTCCGATATATAATTCCTAAATGACTCAAAACATTTTTCTAGACACAACTAAGCCACTAAAAGCGATCAAGCAATGGGGCTCCTAAGGTCCAGAAGGCTCGATTACCAACTTATAGCGCCCTCGATCGGCTATATCTCCGATGTCGAAGCTTACGACTTAGAAGCATAACGCATTGAAAGCAATGTCACAAATGAGGTAATCTTCACACAACCCATGTAATACATAAGGAAAGATACATAGTGGCTTACAATCGCCACTTCACACAATTACATGAATAAAACATTACATCATCCGGATACAATCAAGGTCCGACTCTGGAACCAAAATAAAGAAGAACCCCAAATCGACAAAGCGGTCCCGATCGACCCCAAGCCAGGCTCCACTCTTGATCAACTGGAGCAGAAACAACATAAGGGCAAGATCTTCGCCGAGCTCCTCCTTGAAGCTTGATTCGTCACTGCTCATTAACAAAGGCACACCAAACTGGTTTTTGGAAGTATCACGGTGAGCCACGGGGACTCAGACAATCTACTTTGCATGAGATCAAGACTATTAAACTTATGGGAAAGAAGGGGTAAAGTGGTGAGGTTGCAGCGGTGACTAAGCATGATATGGTGGCTAACATGCGCAAATGAGGCGAGAAGAGAAACAAAGGCGTCGAAATCTAGCAATGATCAAGAGGTGATCACGAACACCTACTTCGTCAAACATAACGAAAAACGTGTTCACTTCCGGACTCCGCCGAGAAGAGACCATCACGACTACACACTTTCGGTTGATGCGTTTTAATTCGGATCAAGTGTCAAGTTGTCTGGCGGACATTAACAAATTCCCATCTGCCACATAACATGGAGCCGCGGCTCTCGAAAGTTTATACCTGCGGGGTGTCCCAACAGCCCATAACAAGCTCTCGTGATCATCGAAGGAATAGACCTTCACCGAGAAGACCCGATCGATCTCGGAATCCGGTACATCAAGACATTTCGACAATGGTAAAACAAGACCAGCAAGACCGCCCGATCTGAAACAATCCCGATAGGAGCTGCACATATCTCGTTCTCGAGGCAACACCGGGATGGGCAGGCTCTGAGTAAAACCAGCCCTCGAGTTACGACGGTGGCCCTTGAAGGCTCGGTTCGGACCAACACTTAGACAAACCGGCAAGGCTGAAATAAAAGATGACCCTCGAGAAGCGACTCCCAAGGAAAAAGATAGGTGGTGGTGAGGCAAATGGTAAAAGTCAATGTTGGGCCTTCTTTGGACAAGTTTTATTCAAAAGCCCAGTCGAGAGGGGTCCTTTATGTTTCAATTCTTATCTTTTATGTGAGCATCATTGAAATCATCATGCCTAGCTAGGGGCGTTAAACGATAGCGCTTGTTGGGAGGCAACCCAATTTTATTTTAGTTTTTTGCTTTGTGGTTCTGTTTAGGAATAAATAATCCATCTAGCTTCTGTTTAGATGTGGTTTTATGTTTTAACTAGTGTTTGTGCCAAGTAGAACCTTTTGGAAGACTTGGGTGAAGTCTTTATGATCATGCTGTAGAAAACAGAAACTTTAGCGCTCACGGTATTAGCTTCAACTTTTTACTGGAGAGTTCTATTTAGTTGATTATTTTTGCAGATGATTACTAGACAAATTCCTCAGGTCCACCAATTTATTTTAGAATTTTTAGAGTTCCAGAAGTTTGCGTTAGTTACAGATTACTACAGACTGTTCTGTTTTTGACAGATTCTGTTTTACGTGTGTTGTTTGCTTATTTTGATGAATCTATGGCTAGTAAAATAGTTTATAATCCATAGAGAAGTTGGAATAAAGTAGGTTTGACACCAATATAAATAAATAATGAGTTCATTATAGTACCTTGAAGTCGTGTTTTGTTTTCTTTCGCTAACGGAGCTCACGAGTTTTCTGTTAAGTTTTGTGTTGTGAAGTTTTCAAGTTTTGGGTAAAGATTCGATGGACTATGGAATAAGGAGTGGCAAGAGCCTAAGCTTGGGGATGCCCAAGGCACCCCAAGGTAATATTGAAAGATAACCAAGCGTCTAAGCTTGGGGATGCCCCGGAAGGCATCCCCTCTTTCGTCTTCGTTCATCGGTAACTTTACTTGGAGCTATATTTTTATTCACCACATGATATGTGTTTTGCTTGGAGCGTCATTTTATTTTCTGTTGCTTTGCTTTATGTTTGAATAAAATACCAAGATCTGAAATTATTAAATGGGAGAGTCTTCACATGGTTGCATAATTATTCGACTACTCATCGATCTTCACTTATATCTTTCGAGTAGTTTGTTGTTTGCTCTAGTTCTTCACTTATATCTTTTAGAGCACAATGGTGGTTTTATTTTGAAGAAATAGATGAACTCTCATGCTTAACTTAGATTATTTTGAGAGTCTTAAATAGCATGGTAATGTGCTTAATTCTAATATGCTAGGTATTCAAGAATAGTAAAAATTCTTATGAGTGTGTTGAATACTAAGAAAAGTTTGATGCTTGATAATTGTTTTGAGATATGAAGATGGTGATATTAGAGTTGTGCTAGTTGAGTAGTTGTGAATTTGAGAAATACTTGTGTTAAAGTTGGTGATTCCCGTAGCATGCACGTATGGTGAACCGTTATGTGATGAAGTCGGAGCATGATTTATTTATTGATTGTCTTCCTTATGAGTGGTGGTCGGGGACGAGCGATGGTCTTTTCCTACCAATCTATCCCCCTAGGAGCATGCGCGTAATACTTTGCTTTGATAACTTCTAGATTTTTGCAATAAGTATATGAGTTTTTTATCACTAATGTCGAGTCCATGGATTATACGCACTTTTCTTCCTTCCACCATTGCTAGCCTCTCTAATACCGCGCACCTTTCGCCGGTATCATACACCCACCATATACCTTCCTCAAAACAGCCACCATACCTACCTATCATGGCATTTTCATAGCCATTCCGAGATATATTGCCATGCAACTTTCCACCGTTCCGTTTATTATGACACGCTCCATCATTGTCATATTGCTAGCATGATCATGTAGTTGACATTGTATTTGTGGCAAAGCCACCATTCATAATTCTTTCATACATGTCACTCATGAGTCATTGCACATCCCGGTACACCGCCGGAGGCATTCATATAGGGTCATATTTTGTTCTAAGTATCGAGTTGTAATTGTTGAGTTGTAAGAAAAATAAAAGTGCGATGATCATCATTATTAGAGCATTGTTCCAGTGAGGAAAGGATGATGGAGACTATAATTCCCCCACAAGTCGGGATGAGACTCCGGACGAAAAGAAAAGAAAAAGAAAAAAAAAGAGGCCAAAAAAAACAAAGAGAAAGGCCCAAATAAAAAAATAAATAAATAAATAAAATGAGAGAAAAAGAGAGAAGGGACAATGCTACTATCCTTTTACCACACTTGTGCTTCAAAGTAGCACCATGATCTTCACGATAGAGAGTCTCCTATTTTGTCACGTTCATATACTAGTGGGAACTTTTCATTATAGAACTTGGCTTGTATATTCCAATGATGGGCTTCCTCAAAATGCCCTAGGTCTTCATGAGCAAGCGAGTTGGATGCACACCGACTTAGTTTCTTTTGTTGAGCTTTCATACACTTATAGCTCTAGTGCATCCGTTGCATGGCAATCCCTACTCACTCACATTGATATCTTTTGATGGGCATCTCCATAGCCCGTTGATACGCCTAGTTATGTGAGACTATCTTCTCCTTTTGTCTTCTCCACAATCACCATTCTATTCCACATACAAGTGCTATATCCATGGCTCACGCTCATGTATTGCGTGAAGATTGAAAAAGTTTGAGAATGTCAAAAGTATGAAACAATTTCTTGGCTTGTCATCGGGGTTGTGCATGATTTAAATACTTTGTGTGGTGAAGATAGAGCATAGCCAGACTATATGATTTTGTAGGGATAACTTTCTTTGGCCATGTTATTTTGAGAAGACATGATTGCTTTGTTAGTATGCTTGAAGTATTATTGTTTTCATGTCAATATGAACTTTTGTCTTGAATCTTTCGGATCTGAATATTCATATCACAATTAAGAAGAATTACATTGAAATTATGCCAACTAGCATTCCGCATCAAAAATTATTTTTTATCATTTACCTACTCGAGGACGAGCAGGAATTAAGCTTGGGGATGCTTGATACGTCTCCAATGTATCTATAATTTTTGATTGCTCCATGCTATGTTATCTACTGTTTTGGGCAATATTGGGATTTATTACCCACTTTTATATTATTTTTGGGACTAACCTATTAACCGGAGGCCCAGCCCATATTTGTTGTTTTATGCCTATTTCAGTGTTTCGAAGAAAAGGAATATCAAACGGACTCGAAAAGGAACGAAATCAACTGGAGAAGTTATTTTTGGAAGGAAACCTATCGGATAGACTTGGACCCTACGTCAGAAGATGAAGGAGGAGCTCACGAGGGTAGGGGCGCGCCCACCCCCCCGGGGCGCGCCCCCTGCCTCGTGCCCCCCTCCGGTCCATCGACGTACTCCTTTCACCCATATATACCTACGTAACCTAAAACTTCCAGAACAGAGAATAGATCGGGAGTTCCGCCGCTCCAAGCCTCTGTAGCCACCAAAAACCTTTCGGGACCCTGTTCCGGCACCCTGCCGGAGGGGGGGATCCCTCACCGGTTGTCATCTTCATCATCCCGGCGCTCTCCATGACGAGGAGGGAGTAGTTCACCCTCGGGGCTAAGGGTATGTACCAGTAGCTATGTGTTCGATCTCTCTCTCTCTCTCTCTCTCTCTCTCTCGTGTTCTTGATTTGGCACGATCTTGATGTATCGCGAGCTTTGCTATTATAGTTGGATCATATGTTTCTTCTCCCCCTCTACTCTCTTGTAATGGATTGAGTTTTCCCCTTGAAGTAATATTATCGGATTGAGTCTTTAAAGATTTGAGAACACTTGATGTATGTCTTGCCGTGCGTATCTGTGGTGAAAATGGGATACCATGTGCCACTTGATGTATGTTTTGGTGATCAACTTGCGGGTTCCGACCATGAACCTATGCATAGGGGTTGGCACACGTTTTCGTCGTGATTCTCCGGTAGAAACTTTGGGCACTCTTTGAGGTTCTATGTGTTGGTTTGAATAGATGAATTGAGATTGTGTGATGCATATCATATAATCATACCCACGGATACTTGAGGTGACATTGGAGTATCTAGGTGACATTAGGGTTTTGGTTGATTTGTGTTTTAAGGTGTTATTCTAGTACAAACTCTAGAGCTGTTTGTGACACTTATAGGAATAGCCCAACGGATTGATTGGAAAGAATAACTTTGAGGTGGTTTCGTACCCTACCATGATCTCTTCGTTTGTTCTCCGCTATTAGTGACTTTGGACTGACTCTTTGTTGCATGTTCAGGGATAGTTATATGATCCAATTATGTTATTATTTTTTAGAGAACTTGCACTAGTGAAAGTATGAACCCTAGGCCTTGTTTCCTATCATTGCAACACCGTTTATGCTCACTTTTACCGCTTGCTACCTTGCTGTTTTTATATTTTCAGTTTACAAAACCTATATCTACCATCCATATTGCACTTGTATCACCATCTCTTCGCCGAACTAGTGCACCTATACAATCTACCATTGTATTGGGTGTGTTGGGGACACAAGAGACTCTTCGTTATTTGGTTGCAGGGTTGCTTGAGAGAGACCATCTTCATCCTACGCCTCCCACGGATTGATAAACCTTAGGTCATCCACTTGAGGGAAATTTGCTACTGTCCTACAAACCTCTGCACTTGGAGGCCCAACAACGTCTACAAGAAGAAGTTGCGTACTAACGGAAACTATTGCTTGAGAATAACGAAGAGATGAAAACTTGTTCCATCAAGATGGAAAAGAGATAACTTGGGTCATTAATAAGCACCACAATTAGCAACAATCCTTAGGGAAAGCTTTAGGTGAACCATGACACAAGATGACTCCAACGAAGAGATTGGTGGATTTAAAGTACCTCATTCTTGACAACATATGAATCATGAAGCACGAAGGGAATTGTCAAGAACGACATAACACCATCTCAAAAGATAAGATAGAAGGAATCGCACTTTGGAATGCACGATAAGAAATGCTTGAGCTCCTCAAAACAAAACATGTGTTAAGCACCATGTTTAATTTTGAGTATAGCTTGGCGGATCATAACTTCGAGAGAAATCATGAAGAACAATTGAAGAATGAAAGAAATCCTTGACGAACCACCATGTAGAGCCTCCATGAAGAACTCCGGTAATAAAAGGATGATGAAAAGAAAGAGAAGTTGAAAACACAAGGTGAATCCTTGCAATGATTTAGATGGAGCTTACATGACGAGATAATTAGAGCTTGGAACTCCTGGAAAAAGAGAAGATGAAACAAATGAAACCGAGAATTTGTTCATCATGAACAAACTCCGAAAGAAGGAATTAATCACTTGGATGAAACCAGAATAAGAATTACGTTATGCCTATCCTTCACCAATTAAATTGATGACAATCAACGGATTTGGCATACTACTTATTCTCGTATAAAGGATTAAAAGAGATATGTCAAAACTTGAGAAGGTCTTCAACGAACCACCGGTAGGATTGGAACAACAAATGAAATGATATGATGAACAAGGAAGTGAGATCTTGAAAGAACCACCGTAAGAATTGAAAATGAAAGTAGCAAAGGCACAATTCACCGAAAAGAATTGGAAAACGAATGAAGATACTTGAGGGTATTTAGATACAAATGAACGAGAGCTGATTAGAGAATACTTGAATGATGCACCGGTATGATTTGGAGAACGAGAGCTGAAAGCTTGAATGAATAATACTGAGATGATGGGCTTCAAAGAATGAAACTGAAAAGACTCCTAAAATGCTCCGGATGGGTGAAAAGATTCTCACAATCGAAAACAATTATGAGAGGATGGCAACAAGCTAGCACCAAGAATCTTGAAGAGAATAGAGCAAGATTAAAGAGAAACTCTTCTTCGGTCTTCAAATGATGAGAATGACAACGAGAAACACCACCAAGAATTATTGAGGCACACCGGAGGAATCAAAAGCGAAGAGGTTAAGCCAACTATGAAAAGAATTTGAAAGATCTTGGAGAAAAACATTTGACTGACGATAACTCATTCTTACGTCAAACTCTGAAAAGAATTTGAGAATGGCTCCGGAATAATTAGAAGAGTCAGGTAAGATCCTGGAAAAGACCTGTGGGTTAGGGCCCACTCAAAAGAACACCGTTGAAAAGATTTAAAAGAGATGTTGCACCGGTTGAATTAAATGACTTGAATGAGATACAATCTCGAAAGAGCTTGAACGAATGCAGTGTGGAAACACGAATCTTCGAGATATCTTGAGCACTCCAGAATACAAATAGCGAGAAGAAGAATGATAATGAGGTGCACCGGTATGAGAAGACATTGAAATGAGGAAAAAGGTATGATCAACAAAACTTGACTTGAATCCACCGGAGAAGAGATAGGAATGAGGAATTACGAACTAGTAGAACATCTTCTTGAGAACCACCGGGTAAGAACATTGACGAAAAAGAATGGAGAAACTTCACAAAAATAAAAGGATACTTGGTAAAGAAATCTTAGTCCTTGAAGAAAATGGGTGGGTGGGCGGGAAAAACAAAGGCAACTTGGAGACGGATGAAACAAACACCGTTGAGAAGAAATGATGATTGGTCTTGCTGATGTTGAAGTGATCGGATCCACTTGAAGAGAAACACGCCGGTTGAAAAGGATTGACATGACAATCTCGATTGTCGAGAAGGATTGGTATTCACATCGGAGTATGAGAACACCATTTCGGAAAGGTATGGAATCAACACTTGACATTGAAGCAACTCGAATACCACAACTCAAAACAAAAACAAAGGATTGGCTTGCAAAATAAGCCGGAACAAACATATGATAGAGATTTCGTCCGAAGTTTTCGTGGTGGGGCCTACACGGGCTCAATCGTACAGCACCATCATGTACAAGGCAGTGCACATGACATATGAAGCGTCCCCGAGTCGGCATAGCCAAGGACTCTTTAAGACACAACGAGACCACTGTAAAACCAACCGTGAATAGGCGGACCACTAGACGTCGAACCCCAATTTCATATCATACATCCGTCGGAAAGATATCCTAAGAGCTACTTGAATTCCCACCTATAAAACTCCCGAAACTTTCTGGTTATGCAATCTGGTGTTGGGGATACAGGGGAGCAATAATATCTCACACAAACTAACAATCCCTACATCCAATTGTATCCATCCGTCAACACATAACCAAGAAACCTTCGGAAATCGTCTACCTCAACCTTCGAAAAGCATCCGTTATACAAGTCATGGCAATACTCCTGTACTCACCTCAGTACTGGGTTAGCGGGGTTATCTCACCAACAACTGCATAAAAGAGATTTTCGATGTCGGCGTACTAAACTCAGGTATTCCAGAACTGCAACGATAAAATTATGACGACAACACCTCGGAGCTCAACTCCCCGGGACACTGCCACAACCCCTAAATGTCAGGAGGCAACCAAGACAATGTTGTCATCATAAAACCATCGGAACGATTCTAAGATACCCGCGTGATCCTAAAATTTTTTTTAGTGAAATTTGAGAAGAGAAGAGTCAAAGCTCTACGTCAGGATACCTCACCAGAAGGTCGAAGGGACTGGGGAGTAAAAAGAATTCCTAAACTCTCCGATATATAATTCCTAAATGACTCAAAACATTTTTTCTAGACACAACTCGGCCACTAAAAACGATCAAGCAATGGGGCTCCTAAGGTCGGGGAAGGCTCTGATTACCAACTTATAACGCCCTCGATGCGGCTATATCTCCCACGTGTCGAAGCACGACTTAGAGGCATAACCGCATTGAAAGCAATGTCACAAATGAGGTAATCTTCACACAACCCATGTAATACATAAGGGAAAGAGATACATAGCTGGCTTACAATCGCCACTTCACACAATTACATGAATAAAGCATTACATCATCCAGATACAATCAAGGTCCGACTACGGAACCAAAATAAAAGAAGAACCCCAAATCGACAAAGCGGTCCCGATCGACCCCAACCGGGCTCCACTCTTGATCAACTGGAACGAAACAACATAAAGGGCAAGATCTTCATCGAGCTCCTCCTTGAGCTTGATTACGTCACCTGCTCGGTAACAAAGGCACCTGCAAACTGGTTTTGGAAGTATCTGGTGAGCCACGGGGACTCAGCAATCTCGCACCCGCGAGATCAAGACTATTTAAGCTTATGGGAAAGAAGGGGTAAAGTGGTGAGGTTGCAGCAACGACTAAGCATGATATGGTGGCTAACATACGCAAATGAGAGCGAGAAGAGAAACAAAGGAACGGTCGTCAACTAGCAATGATCAAGAGGTGATCCTGAACACCTACTTACGTCAAACATAACACAGAAACCGTGTTCACTTCCCGGACTCCGCCGAGAAGAGACCATCACGGCTACACACTCGGTTGATGCGTTTTAATTCGGATCAAGTGTCAAGTTGTCTACAACCGGACATTAACAAATTCCCATCTGCCACATAACCGCGGGCACGGCTCTCGAAAGTTTATACCCTGCAGGGTGTCCCAACAGCCCATAACAAGCTCTCGTGATCATCGAAGGAATAGACCTTCACCGGAAGACCCGATCGGTCTCGGAATCCGGTACATCAAGACATTTCGACAATGGTAAAACAAGACCAGCAAGACCGCCCGATCGCCGACAATCCCGATAGGAGCTGCACATATCTCGTTCTCGAGGCAACACCGGATGAGACAGGCTCTGAGTAAAACCAGCCCTCGAGTTGCCACGAGGTGGCCCATGAGCGGCTCGGTTCGGACCAACACTTAGACAAGCACCGCCCGGGGCTGAAATAAAGATGACCCTCGAGAGAGCGACTCCCAAGGGAAAAGATAGGTGGTGGTGAGGCAAATGGTAAAAGTCAATGTTGGGCCTTCTGGACAAGTTTTATTCAAAGCGAACTGTCGGGGGTCCCATAAATCACCCGACCGTAAGGGGGCGCAAAATCCGGGAACATAACACCGGTATGACGGAAACTAGGGCGGCAAGAGTGGAACAAAACACCGGGCATAAGGCCGAGCCTTCCACCCTTTACCAAGTATATAGATGCATTAATAATATAAGAGATATTGTGATATCCCAACATAGACCCCGGCCCACCATGGAGAAATCTTCAACTTCACCGCAACTAGCAACGCTATAAGAGGGGCTGAGCAAAGCGGTAACATAGCCAAACAACGGTTTGCATAGGAAAAGGTGTCAAAGGTTAGGGGTTTGACATGGCAATTTGGGAGGCTGACAAGCAAATGGTAGGCATCATAGCATTGGCATAGCAAAAGAGCGAGCAAACTAGCATAGCAAAGATAGTAGTGATTTCGAGGGTATGGTCATCTTGCCTGCAAGGTTCTCAGAGTTGTCGAAGACTTGATCCTCGTAGGCGTTCTCAACAGGTACCTCGTTCACGTACTCGTATCCCGGCTCTACCCAAAGCAAGAACACAAGCAACGGAACCACAATCAAACAAGGAACAATGCACAAGCAATATGATGCAATACATGACATGCTATGCGAGATGTGATATGCAATGCATATGTATGCTCCGGAAGGAAAATGATGAACCGGGCATCGACTTGGCAAACCAAGTATGCCGCTGGAAAGATGAGATGATTTCGGTTGAAATCGATATAAAGATCACCGGAATCGGATGCACGGTTTGCAAATGACAAGCAAAACAAGAATGACGCAAATCTGCGTTTAACAGCCCGATGCTACTTAGCACGCAACACGAAACTATGCTACAGCACCCCAACATAAAAACAAAGCATATGAAAACGAACTACAGGAGATGCTTAACAAAAGAGGAACACTGAGCTACGGCTAAATCACATCATAACATGTTCAAACAAGCATGGAGAAAGTGCTCAAAATATCAGGTTCACAGACTTAGTGAAAATACTAACATACCAGGAATTAACATCAGGAAGGCATGTTTAGAGCAAGAAAACAACATGCTACAGGAACTTATAATAGCAAAACAAGGCATGACATGATTCTACTCAAAGCATATATAAATAGTCCCTTACTGACCATAAGCCAAAAAGGACTCTAAGAAATGATGGCACCCATGTAAACATTGCAAGTTTTTTTACAGATTTCAGACTTAGTGAAATATCAGGACATGGCAAAAACAGATTCAACATGGCATGTTCGTGAGCTCGATGCACTCACTACAGAGCACCTCATGATAAAATAAGCATACACCCATCAAGAAGACATGGCATAGGAGCTATACATGGCAAGAACAACATCATAGCATACACGGATCAACTACAACGACCTCGTGAAAATTGAATCTCATGCAAACAATCTGTCAGGAAACATTTTCAAGCAACTTTGGAGCAAGAAATGAACATATTCCAGCAGGCTATAAATGCAAACAAGGGCATGAATGGATAGAGCAAGACATGTATATCAAAACATGTTTATAGAGCATCGCCAGATTATGCATAGAATGAATAGTGGAAGCATGTTAACATAGCAACAAAATGTAACAGAATCTGCCAGGAAAACAACAACAGCAACTACCCTACTTTACAAGCTCAATGCACTCAGCACACAACTCACAAAAATACAAGGTCAACACCTCTGGAAAGATGGCATGGCAATGTTCAACTCACACGTAGGACTGAAGTTCATAGGGTGCACACATAATTCATGGCAAAAATGACAAAAGAGCTCGAACTGATAAGATTCTGAAACTAACGATCTGAAGCTATCTTCCAACAGCATTTCGGGCATCAAGATGAGCTCAAATGCAAATGATGCAATGGAATGAAATGATGTACTCTTCGAGGCGAACAATTTAACATATTATACGCGCAAAACGGAGCTACGGATGCAGAGATGTGATGCGATGAAAATGCATGAAAATGATAGAATTCTGGGGACTTAGTGAAATCGGGGAGGTCAACCTGCGGGCACGGTTTTCGATCTGGCGGATCTCGCGGAGACATCGCCGGAGTTAGCGCCGGAGGTGCGGAGGGGTGGCGAGACTCGGGAAGGTCGGGAGCTTCGGGGCGGCCGGATCTGGCCGGAAGCTGGCCGGATCCGGCGGGCGACGCCGGGCGGCATGAGCGGAGGCGAAGCCACGAGCTCGCGACCGCGAGGCGCGGCTCCGGCAGCCGATCGGCGCCGGCGAAGAGGCTTAAGCGGGGCCGGGCGCAGCAGGAGAGCTGTGCACCGGCGGCGGAGGAGGTCGTCTTGTGGCCGGCGTGGTGGCAGCGAAGGCAGCGATGGCGGCATGGCAGGCGGCAACCCAGGCGAGGACGGGCGGCAGCAATGCTGGTCAGCGCCATGGGCAGGCGGCGGCGGCTGGAGGCTTGGGGGGAGCGAACCTCGGCGGGCCGGCGGCAGTGGGGCAAGCGATGCCACGTGTCATGTGGCCCAGAGTGGGCCAGCGCCATGCGGGACGTGTCCGACACAGTCGGACATGTCCGTGGCGCGTGAGGGGAAAATAGGGTTTTGGACTGCGGGAATTTCGGGAGGGGCACATATTTATAGGTAGAGGGAGCTAGGAGAGTCCAAATGAGGAGCGGTTTTCGCCCACACGATCGTGATCGAACGACCAAGAGCATGGAGAGGAGTTTGGTGGGTTTTGGGTCACTTTGGAAGGGGTGTTGGGCTGCAACTCAAAGAGGCGTTACGGTTACCCGGTTAACCGTTGGAGTACCAAACGACCTCCAAATGGCACGAAACTTGACAGGCGGTCTACCGGTGCTATACCAAGGCCGCTTGGCAAACCTCGGGCCATTCCGAGAAAGTTTAATACCCGCACACAACAGGAGAGAAGAAGGGGGCGCCGGGGAACATAGGAGCGCCGGAATACAAAACGGACAACGGGGAAAAAGCCCGGATGCATGAGGTGAACATGTATGCAAAATGAAATGCACATGATGACATGATAAAATGCAAATGATGACATGGCAAAGTGCAACACGCAAGCAAATGACATGACAACGACGGCGAATAACTGGCGGACACCTGGCGCATCGGATCCGGGGTGTTACAACACTCCACCACTACGAGAGGATCTCGTCCCGAGATATAGAATGGCACCGGAGGAAAAATGACGAGGAAGATAAGAGGTAAAACTAAGTTGCTTCTTTGACGAACGAGTGAAACCATGAACCTTGAGAGGTTGAGCAATTTAAAAGAAAGAGTACAACAGAGATGAACTAGATCGCAAACAATCCGGTAGAAAAGAGGAACAAGGAGTATTACGAGAATTTGAAGGTTGAAAGGCATGGAAATAAGAGCTTCACGAACGAAAAGAATATGACCACGTTGGTATAATGAGATAGCCAAGGAACAAGAATTACAGAGTTTGGACAGCACTCCGGTAGAAAAGAGAAGAAAAACTTGATGAGATGAAAAGAACTTGAAGAGATGACACAACACTCCGGTTAAATGGAAAAGCACGAAAAACATGATCCTCACAATTTGAGATGATGAGTGAAAAGAGGAACATCACAATGCCTTCGGAAGAAAGAATAGAAGATAAATCATTGGAATAACAGAATGTAGGAGAAAATGCAAACTTCTGCCACAAATGAACTTGGAAAGCATCCTTGCAAAGAAGGATTGAACGGAGTTGTTGGAAAATCAACAACGAAAAGAATAAGCTTGTAGTGGGCTTATTGAAAACATCTCAAAACTTGAGGTGAAATTCTGCCACTAACGGAAACTATTGCTTGAGAATAACGAAGAGATGAAAACTTGTTCCATCAAGATGGAAAAGAGATAACTTGGGTCATTAATAAGCACCACAATTAGCAACAATCCTTAGGGAAAGCTTTAGGTGAACCATGACACAAGATGACTCCAACGAAGATATTGGTGGATTTAAAGTACCTCATTCTTGACAACATATGAATCATGAAGCACGAAGGGAATTGTCAAGAACGACATAACACCATCTCAAAAGATAAGATAGAAGGAATCGCACTTTGGAATGCACGATAAGAAATGCTTGAGCTCCTCAAAACAAAACATGTGTTAAGCACCATGTTTAATTTTGAGTATAGCTTGGCGGATCATAACTTCGAGAGAAATCATGAAGAACAATTGAAGAATGAAAGAAATCCTTGACGAACCACCATGTAGAGCCTCCATGAAGAACTCCGGTAATAAAAGGATGATGAAAAGAAAGAGAAGTTGAAAACACAAGGTGAATCCTTGCAATGATTTAGATGGAGCTTCGCGACGAGATAATTAGAGCTTGGAACTCCTGGAAAAAGAGAAGATGAAACAAATGAAACAGAGAATTTGTTCATCATGAACAAACTCCGAAAGAAGGAATTAATCACTTGGATGAAACCAGAATAAGAATTACGTTATGCCTATCCTTCACCAATTAAATTGATGACAATCAACGGATTTGGCATACTACTTATTCTCGTATAAAGGATTAAAAGAGATATGTCAAAACTTGAGAAGGTCTTCAACGAACCACCGGTAGGATTGGAACAACAAATGAAATGATATGATGAACAAGGAAGTGAGATCTTGAAAGAACCACCGTAAAATTGAAAATGAAAGTAGCAAAGGCACAATTCACGGGAAGAATTGGAAAACGAATGAAGATACTTGAGGGTATTTAGATACAAATGAGCGAGAGCTGATTAGAGAATACTTGAATGATGCACGGTATGATTTGGAGAACGAGAGCTGAAAGCTTGAATGAATAATCTTGAGATGATGGGCTTCAAAGAATGAAACTGAAAAGACTCCTAAAATGCTCGGATGGGTGAAAAGATTCTCACAATCGAAAACAATTATGAGAGGATGGCAACAAGCTAGCACCAAGAATCTTGAAGAGAATAGAGCAAGATTAAAGAGAAACTCTTCTTCGGTCTTCAAATGATGAGAATGACAACGAAAACACCACCAAGAATTATTGAGGCACACCGGAGGAATCAAAAGCGAAGAGGTTAAGCCAACTATGAAAAGAATTTGAAAGATCTTGGAGAAAAACATTTGGCTGACGATAACTCATTCTTACGTCAAACTCTGAAAAGAATTTGAGAATGGCTCCGGAATAATTAGAAGAGTCAGGTAAGATCCTGGAAAAGACCTGTGGGTTAGGGCCCACTCAAAAGAACACCGTTGAAAAGATTTAAAAGAGATGTTGCACCGGTTGAATTAAATGACTTGAATGAGATACAATCTCGAAAGAGCTTGAACGAATGCAGTGTGGAAACACGAATCTTCGAGATATCTTGAGCACTCCAGAATACAAATAGCGAGAAGAAGAATGATAATGAGGTGCACCGGTATGAGAAGACATTTAAATGAGGAAAAAGGTATGATCAACAAAACTTGACTTGAATCCACCGGAGAAGAGATAGGAATGAGGAATTACGAACTAGTAGAACATCTTCTTGAGAACCACCGGGTAAGAACATTGACGAAAAAGAATGGAGAAACTTCACAAAAATAAAAGGATACTTGGTAAAGAAATCTTAGTCCTTGAAGAAAATGGGTGGGTGGGCGGGAAAAACAAAGGCAACTTGGAGACGGATGAAACAAACACCGTTGAGAAGAAATGATGATTGGTCTTGCTGATGTTGAAGTGATCGGATCCACTTGAAGAGAAACACGCCGGTTGAAAAGGATTGACATGACAATCTCGATTGTCGAGAAGGATTAGTATTCACATCGAGTATGAGAACACCATTTAGGAAAGGTATGGAATCAACACTTGACATTGAAGCAACTCGAATACCACAACTCAAAACAAAAACAAAGGATTGGCTTGCGAGATAAGCGGAACAAACATATGATAGAGATTTCGTCCAAGTTTTCGTGGTGGGGCCTACACGGGCTCAATCGTACAGCACCATCATGTACAAGGCAGTGCACATGACATCTGAAGCGTCCCAGAGTCGGCATAGCCAAGGACTCTTTAAGACACAACGAGACCATCAGTAAAACCAACCGTGAATAGGTGGACCACTAGACGTCGAACCCCAATTTCATATCATACATCCGTCGGAAAGATATCCTAAGAGCTACTTGAATTCCCACCTATAAAACTCCCAAACTTTCGGTTATGCAATCTGGTGTTGGGGATACAGGGAGCAATAATATCTCACACAAACTAACAATCCCTACATCCAAATTGTATCCATCCGTCAACACATAACCAAGAAACCTTCGAAATCGTCTACCTCAACCTTGAAAAGCATCCGTTATACAAGTCATGGCAATACTCCTGTACTCACCTCGATCTTTGGGTTAGCGGGTTATCTCACCAACAACTGCATAAAAGAGATTTTCGATGTCGGCGTACTAAACTCGGTATTCGAATCTGCAACGATAAAATTATGGCGACAACACCTCGGAGCTCAACTCCCCGGGACACTGCCACAACCCCTAAATGTCAGGAGGCAACCAAGACAATGTTGTCATCATAAAACCATCGGAACGATTCTAAGATACCCGCGTGATCCTAAAAAATTTTTTAGTGAAATTTGAGAAGAGAAGAGTCAAAGCTCTACGTCAGGATACCTCACCAGAAGGTCGAAGGGACTGGGGAGTAAAAAGAATTCCTAAACTCTCCGATATATAATTCCTAAATGACTCAAAACATTTTTTCTAGACACAACTCGGCCACTAAAAACGATCAAGCAATGGGGCTCCTAAGGTCGGGGAAGGCTCTGATTACCAACTTATAACGCCCTCGATGCGGCTATATCTCCCACGTGTCGAAGCACGACTTAGAGGCATAACCGCATTGAAAGCAATGTCACAAATGAGGTAATCTTCACACAACCCATGTAATACATAAGGGAAAGAGATACATAGCTGGCTTACAATCGCCACTTCACACAATTACATGAATAAAGCATTACATCATCCAGATACAATCAAGGTCCGACTACGGAACCAAAATAAAAGAAGAACCCCAAATGCGACAAACGGTCCCCGATCGACCCCAACTGGGCTCCACTACTGATCAACTGGAACGAAACAACATAAAGGGCAAGATCTTCATCGAGCTCCTCCTTGAGCTTGATTACGTCACCTGCTCGGTAACAAAGGCACCTGCAAACTGGTTTTGGAAGTATCTGGTGAGCCACGGGGACTCAGCAATCTCGCACCCGCGAGATCAAGACTATTTAAGCTTATGGGAAAGAAGGGGTAAAGTGGTGAGGTTGCAGCAGCGACTAAGCATGATATGGTGGCTAACATACGCAAATGAGAGCGAGAAGAGAAACAAAGGAACGGTCGTCAACTAGCAATGATCAAGAGGTGATCCTGAACACCTACTTACGTCAAACATAACACAGAAACCGTGTTCACTTCCGGACTCCGCCGAAAGAGACCATCACGGCTACACACTCGGTTGATGCGTTTTAATTCGGATCAAGTGTCAAGTTGTCTACAACCGACATTAACAAATTCCCATCTGCCACATAACCGCGGGCACGGCTCTCGAAAGTTTATACCTGCAGGGTGTCCCAACTTAGCCCATAACAAGCTCTCGTGATCATCGAAGAATAGACCTTCACCGGGAAGACCCGATCGGTCTCGGAATCCGGTACATCAAGACATTTCGACAATGGTAAAACAAGACCAGCAAGACCGCCCGATCGCCGACAATCCCGATAGGAGCTGCACATATCTCGTTCTCGAGGCAACACCGGATGAGACAGACTCTGAGTAAAACCAGCCCTCGAGTTGCCACGAGGTGGCCCCATGACGGCTCGGTTCGGACCAACACTTAGACAAGCACCGGCCCGGGGCTGAAATAAAGATGACCCTCGAGAGAGCGACTCCCAAGGGAAAAGATAGGTGGTGGTGAGGCAAATGGTAAAAGTCAATGTTGGGCCTTCTTTGGACAAGTTTTATTCAAAGCGAACTGTCGGGGGTCCCATAAATCACCCGACCAGCGTAAGGGACGCAAAATCTGGAACATAACACCGGTATGACGGAAACTAGGGCGGCAAGAGTGGAACAAAACACCAGGCATAAGGCCGAGCCTTCCACCCTTTACCAAGTATATAGATGCATTAATAATATAAGAGATATTGTGATATCCCAACATAGACCACATCCACCATGGAGAAATCTTCAACTTCACTGCAACTAGCAACGCTATAAGAGGGGCTGAGCAAAGCGGTAACATAGCCAAACAACGGTTTGCATAGGAAAAGGTGTCAAAGGTTAGGGGTTTGACATGGCAATTTGGGAGGCTGACAAGCAAATGGTAGGCATCATAGCATTGGCATAGCAAAAGAGCGAGCAAACTAGCATAGCAAAGATAGTAGTGATTTCGAGGGTATGGTCATCTTGCCTGCAAGGTTCTCAGAGTTGTCGAAGACTTGATCCTCGTAGGCGTTCTCAACAGGTACCTCGTTCACGTACTCGTATCCCGGCTCTACCCAAAGCAAGAACACAAGCAACGGAACCACAATCAAACAAGGAACAATGCACAAGCAATATGATGCAATACATGACATGCTATGCGAGATGTGATATGCAATGCATATGTATGCTCCGGAAGGAAAATGATGAACCGGGCATCGACTTGGCAAACCAAGTATGCCGCTGGAAAGATGAGATGATTTCGGTTGAAATCGATATAAAGATCACCGGAATCGGATGCACGGTATGCAAATGACAAGCAAAACAAGAATGACGCAAATCTGCGTTTAACAGCCCGATGCTACTTAGCACGCAACACGAAACTATGCTACAGCACCCCAACATAAAAACAAAGCATATGAAAACGAACTACAGGAGATGCTTAACAAAAGAGGAACACTGAGCTACGGCTAAATCACATCATAACATGTTCAAACAAGCATGGAGAAAGTGCTCAAAATATCAGGTTCACAGACTTAGTGAAAATACTAACATACCAGGAATTAACATCAGGAAGGCATGTTTAGAGCAAGAAAACAACATGCTACAGGAACTTATAATAGCAAAACAAGGCATGACATGATTCTACTCAAAGCATATATCAATAGTCCCTTACTGACCATAAGCCAAAAAGGACTCTAAGAAATGATGGCACCCATGTAAACATTGCAAGTTTTTTTACAGATTTCAGACTTAGTGAAATATCAGGACATGGCAAAAACAGATTCAACATGGCATGTTAAATGAGCTCGATGCACTCAATACAGAGCACCTCATGATAAACTAAGCATACACCCATCAAGAAGACATGGCATAGGAGCTATACATGGCAAGAACAACATCATAGCATACACGGATCAACTACAACGACCTCGTGAAAATTGAATCTCATGCAAACAATCTGTCAGGAAACATTTTCAAGCAACTTTGGAGCAAGAAATGAACATATTCCAGCAGGCTATAAATGCAAACAAGGGCATGAATGGATAGAGCAAGACATGTATATCAAAACATGTTTATAGAGCATCTCCAGATTATGCATAGAATGAATAGTGGAAGCATGTTAACATAGCAACAAAATGTAACAGAATCTGCCAGGAAAACAACAACAGCAACTACCCTACTTTACAAGCTCAATGCACTCAGCACACAACTCACAAAAATACAAGGTCAACACCTCTGGAAAGATGGCATGGCAATGTTCAACTCACACGTAGGACTCAAGTTCATAGGGTGCACACATAATTCATGGCAAAAATGACAAAAGAGCTCGAACTGATAAGATTCTGAAACTAACGATCTGAAGCTATCTTCCAACAGCATTTCGGGCATCAAGATGAGCTCAAATGCAAATGATGCAATGGAATGAAATGATGTACTCTTCGAGACGAACAATTTGACATATTATACGCGCAAAACGGAGCTACGGATGCAGAGATGTGATGCGATGAAAATGCATGAAAATGATAGAATTCTGGGGACTTAGTGAAATCGGGGGGGAGGTCAACCTGCGGGCACGGTTTTCGATGCGAGGCGGATCTCGCCGGAGACATCGCTGGAGTTGGCGCCGGAGGTGCGGGAGGGGGTGGCCGGAGCTCGGGGAAGGTCAGGGGAGCTCGGGGCCGGCCGGATCCGGGCGGAGCGACGTCGGCGGCATGGAGGCGAAGCCGCCGAGCTTCATGACCGAGGCGCCTTGAGCGGCCGGCAGCCGTCTGCGCGGCCGAAGCAGAGGTTTGGCTGGGGCAGGGCGTAGGCAGCGGAGGCCAAACACCGGCGGCGCGGAGAGGAGGTCGTCTGTGGCGGGCGGCGGCGGCGAAGGCGGCCAGCCATGTGGCGGCGGCGGCAGCGCAGGCAAGGAGTGAGCGGCGCCCATGGTTTGGGCGCCCATGGGCGGCGCAGGCTGGCCCAAGGGCCGGAGCGGGCCTCAGCGGGCAGCGACGGTGGGGCGGCGGCGATGCCACGTGTCGCGCTGAGTGGACCAGGCCTGGGCGGCGGGCGTGTCCCAAGACGGCAGTCGGACATGTCCGTGCGTGCGAGAGGGAAAATAGGGTTTTAGATGCAGGGAATTTCGGAGGGCACATATTTATAGGTAGAGGGAGCTAGGAGAGTCCAAATGAGGAGCGGTTTTCGCCCACACGATCGTGATCGAACGACCAAGAGCATGGAGAGGAGTTTGGTGGGTTTTGGGCCACTTTGGAAGGGGTGTTGGGCTGCAACTCAAAGAGGCGTTCTGATTACCGGTTAACTGTTGGAGTACCAAACAACCTCAAATGGCACGAAACTTGACAAAGCGGTCTACGGTGCTATACCAAGGCAGCTTGGCAAACCTCGGGCCATTCCGAGAAAGTTTAATACCCGCACACAACAGAGAGAAAGAAGGCGCCGGGAACATAGGAGCGCCGGAATACAAAACGGACAACGGGGAAAAAGCCCGGATGCATGAGGTGAACATGTATGCAAAATGAAATGCACATGATGACATGATAAAATGCAAATGATGACATGGCAAAGTGCAACACGCAAGCAAATGACATGACAACGACGGCGAATAACTGGCGGACACCTGGCGCATCGGATCCGGGGTGTTACAGCCATCACTGAAGAAAATATGCCCTAGAGGCAATAATAAAGTTGTTATTTTATATTTCCTTATTCATGATAAAGGTTTATTATTTATGCTAGAATTGTATTGGTCGGAAACATAAATACATGTGTGCATACATAAACAAATATCGTGTCCCTAGTAAGCTGACTAGCTCGTTGATCAAAGATGGTTAAGGTTTCCTAACCATTGACATGAGTTGTCATTTGATAACGGGATCACATCATTAGGAGAATGATGTGATGGACAAGACCCATCCGTTAGCTTCGCATATGATTGTTCAGTTTATTGCTACTGCTTTCTTGAATGACAAGTATGTTGGGGAACGTAGTAATTTCAAAAAAATTCCTATGCACACGGAAGATCATGGTGATGCATAGCAACGAGAGGGGAGAGTGTTGTCCACGTACCCTCGTAGACCGAAAGCGGAAGCGTTATGACAACGCGGTTGATGTAGTTGTACGTCTTCATGGCCCGACCGATCAAGCACCGAAACTACGGCACCTCCGAGTTCTAGCACACGTTCAGCTCGATGACGATCCCCGGACTCCGATCCAGCAAAGTGTCGGGGAAGAGTTCCGTCAGCACGACGGCGTGGTGATGATCTTGATGTTCTACCGTCGCAGGGCTTCGCCTAAGCACCGCTACAACATCATCGAGGATTATGGTGGAGGGGGGCACCACACACGGCTAAGAGAACGATCACGAAGATCAACTTGTGTGTCTAGAGGTGCCCCTGCCCCCGTATATAAAGGAGCAAGGGGAGGCGGCCGCCCTTGGGCGCGCGGAGGAGGGAGTCCTCCTCCTAGTAGGAGTAGGACTCCCTTTTCCTAGTCCAACTAGGAAGAGAGAAGGGGAAGGAAAGAGAGGAGGGAGAGGGAAGAGGGCCGTGCCCTCCCTAGTCCAGTCGGACTCCTCATGGGAGGGGGCGCGCCACCTCCTGGGCTGCTGCCCTCTCTCCCCTCAGGCCCACTAAGGCCCAATACTTCCCCGGGGGGTTCTGGTGACCCTTGAGGCACTCCGGTTTTCTTCGAAATCACCCGAAACACTTCCGGTGTCCGAATATAGCCGTCCAATATATCGATCTTTATGTCTCGACCATTTCGAGACTCCTCGTCATGTCGGTGATCATATCCGGGACTCCGAACAACCTTCGGTACATCAAAATATATAAACTCATAATGAAATTGTTATCGTAACGTTAAGCGTGCGGACCCTACGTGTTCGAGAACAATGTAGACATGACCGAGACACGTCTCCGGTCAATAACCAATAGCGGAACCTGGATGCTCATATTGGCTCCTACATATTCTACGAAGATCTTTATCGGTCAGACCGCATAACAACATACGTTGTTCCCTTTGTCATCGGTACGTTACTTGCCCGATATTCGATCGTCGGTATCTCAATACCTAGTTCAATCTCGTTACCTGCAAGTCTCTTTACTCGTTCCGTAATATATCATCTCGCAACTAACTCATTAGTTGCATTGCTTGCAAGGCTTAAGTGATGTGCATTATCGAGAGGGCCCAGAGATACCTCTCCGACAATCGGAGTGACAAATCCTAATCTCGAAATACGCCAACCCAACATGTACCTTTGGAGACACCTGTAGAGCACCTTTTGTAACACCCCGGATCCGATGCGCCAGATGTCTGCCAGTTATTCGCCGTCCTTGCCATGTCATTTGCTTGCGTGTTGCAATTTGCCATGTCATCATATGCATTTCATATCATGTCATCATGTGCATTTCATTTAGCATAAGTGTTCATCTCATGCATCCGAGCATTTTCCCCGTTGTCCGTTTTGCAATCCGGCACTCCTATGTCATCCCGCGTCCCCTTCTTCTCTCTTGTTGTGAGCGGGTATTAAACTTTCTCGGAATGGCCCGAGGTTTGCCAAGCGGCCTTGGTATACCACCGTGAACCGCTGTCAAGTTTCGTGCCATTTGGAGGTCGTTTGGCACTCAGCAGGTTAACAAGGTAATCGTAAAGCCCTCTTTTGTTGCAGCCCAACACCCCTTCCAAAGTGGCCCAAAACCCACCAAACTCCCCTCCATGCTCTCGGTCGTTCGATCACGATCGCGTGGCCGAAAACCGCTCCTCATTTGGACTCTCCTAGCTCCCTCTACCTATAAATATGTGTCCCTCCCGAAATTCCCGCAGTCCAAACCCTAATTTTCCCTCGCGCAATGCGGACGTATCCACACCGGCCGGACACGTCCAACCGCCACGTCGCCGGACCAATCCGGGCGACACGTCACCCGCCGCCGCCCGGCCATTGGCATCGCGCCACGCCGCCCAGCGCCCAGCCACCGCCCCGCCAGGCGGTCGGGTCGCCCGCCCCAGCCACACGCGCCGCCTCCTCCTGCGCTGTCCGATCCCGCCGCCGTCCTCGCCTCGCTGCCGCCCGCCGGCGCCGCCGCCCGCCGATCTGCGCCCGCCGCCGGCGCCGTCGCCTCCTCCATGGCCTCAAAATTTCGACCGCCTGCCTCTCCGCGCCATCCGACGCACATGCATGCCGCAGCTCCTTCGCCCGGCAACCTCGCGCCCGCCCGGCGCCGGCCGCCCGCCGCCCTGCCCCGCCCCCCGCCCGGCGAGCTCCTCCTCGGCCTCCCAGCCTCGCCTCGACCACAGATCCGACGGGATCCGGCGACCTCCGCCCGGATCCGGCTTCCCGCGCCTCCCCGGCCCTCTCCCCGCCGTTTCCGGCGACTCTCCGGCCACCACCACGTTCATCTCCGGCGAGCTCGGACCCGCATCAATATCCGTGCAATCCCGCAGGTTGACCTCGTTTTGCCAAAGTCCCTGAAATTTTACATTCTGGACCCATGTTCATCGCATCACATCTCCGTATTCGTAGCTCCGTTTTGCGCGTATAATATGTCAAAATGTTCGTCTCGAAGAGTACATCATTTCTTTACATTGCATCATTTGCATTTGAGCTCATCTTGATGCCCAAAATGCTGTTGGAAGAAGGCTTCAGATCGTTAGTTTCGGAATCTTATCAGCACGAGCTCTTTTGTCCATTTTGCCATGATTTATGTGTGCACCCTATGAACTTGAGTCCTACATGTGAGTTCAACTTTGCCATGCCATCTTTCCAGGGGTGTTTGCCATGTATTTTTGTGAGTTATGTGTTGACTAGAACAAGCATGCAAAGTAGGGATGATGATGTTGCTGATTTCAGGAACTTAGTGTTTTCACTAAGTCTTGTCCTGCTGTTATTTTTATGCCATATGTTCATGTTGTTACAGAGAGATCCATGCCCTTTTTGAGCATGATCAGTAAGGGTGTTTTGAACATATGGATGTGCTCTATCCATCCATGCCTTTGTTGGCATTTATGGAGTAGTCTAGCATGTCATTTTCATGCTCTACTTTTGCTTGAAATGTTTCCTCGCAGATTGTTTGCATGAGATTCAATTTTCACGAGGTCGTTGTAGTTGATCCGTGTATGCTATGACCTTGATCTTGCCATGCTTAGCTTCATAATCATGCCTTATTACTGTTGGTTTCCTTGCCATGCCATGTATCGCTCTGTAGTGAGTGCATCGAGCTCACGAACATGCCTACTCGTTAACTGTTTTTGCCATGCCCAGTTTTTCTGCTAAGTCTGAAATCTGTAATAAAACTTGCTATGTTTACATGGGTGCCATCATTTCTTAAGGTCCTTTTTGGCTTATGGTCAGTAAGGGACTATTGATATATGCTTTGAGTAGAATCATGTCATGCCTTGTTTTGCTATTATAAGTTCCTGTAGCATGTTGTTTGCTTGCTCCAAACATGCCTTCCTGATGTTAATTCCTGGCATGTTAGTATTTTCACTAAGTCTGTGAACCTGATATTTTTAGCACTTTCACCATGCTTGTTTGAACATGTTATGATGTGATTTAGCCGTAGCTCAGTGTTCCTCTTTTGTTAAGCATCTCCTGTAGTTCGCTGCCATATGCTCTGTTTTTATGTTGGGGTGCTGTAGCATAGTTTCTTGTTGCGTGCTAAGTAGCATCGGGCTGTTAAACGCAGATTTTGCGTCATTCTTGTTTTGCTTGTCATTTGCAAACCGTGCATCCGATTCCGGTGATCTTTATATCGATTTCACCCGAAATCACTCCATCTTTCCAGCGGCATACTTGGTTTGCCAAGTTGATGCCCGGTTCATCATTTTCCTTCCGGAGCACACTTATGCATTGCATATCACATCTCGCATCGCAGGTCATGTTTTGCATCATATTGCTTGTGCATTGTTCCTTGTTTGATTGTGGTTCCGTTGCTTGTGTTCTTGCTTTGGGTAGAGCCGGGAGACGAGTACGTGTACGAGGAACCTGTTGAGAACGCCTACGAGGATCAAGCCTTCGACAACTCTGAGAACCTTGCAGGCAAGATGATCATACCCTCGAAATCACTACTATCTTTGCTATGCTAGTTTGTTCGCTCTTTTGCTATGCCAATGCTACGATGCCTACCATTTGCTTGTCAGCCTCCCAAATTGCCATGTCAAACCTCTAACCTTTGACACCATTCCTAGCAAACCATTGATTGGCTATGTTACCGCTTTGCTCAGCCCCTCTTATAGCGTTGTTAGTTGCAGGTGAAGATGAAGTTTGTTCCTTGTTGGAACATGGAGATGTTGTTCCTTGTTGGAACATGTTTACTTGTTGGGATATCACAATATCTCTTATATTATTAATGCATCTATATATTTGGTAAAGGGTGGAAGGCTCGGCCTTATGCAGGTGTTTTGTTCCACTCTTGCCGCCCTAGTTTCCGTCATACCGTGTTATGTTCCCGGATTTTGCGTTCCTTACGCGGTCGGGTGATTTATGGGACCCCTTGACGATTCGCTTTGAATAAAACTTGTCCAGCAAGGCTCAACCTTGGTTTTACCATTTGCCTCACCTAGCCCTTTTTTTTCCCTTGGGTTTCGGAGCCCGAGGGTCATCTTTATTTTAGCCCCCGGGCGGTGCTCCTTCGAGTGTTGGTCCAACTCGAGCGATGTCCGGCGCCCCTGGGCAACGAGGTCTATGCCAACCCGTCGTCTTGCTCATCCGGTGTGCCACGAGAACGAGATATGTGCAGCTCCTATCGGGATTTGTCGGCACATCGGGCGGCTTTGCTGGTCTTGTTTTACCATTGTCGAAATGTCTTGATGTACCGGATACCGAGTCGATCGGAGTGTCTCGGGTGAAGGTCTATTCCTTCGATGATCGCGAGAGCTTGTCATGGGCTAAGTTGGGACACCCTGCAGGTATAAACTTTCGAGAGCCGTGCCCGCGGTTATGTGGCGATGGGAATTTGTTAATGTCCGGTTGTAGACAACCTGAAGTTGACCTTAATTAAAATACATCAACCGTGTGTGTTACCGTGATGGTCTCTTTCCGGCGCAGTCCGGGAAGTGAACACGGTGTTGGAGTTATGCTTGACATAGGTTGCTATAGGATCACTTCTTGATCATACTTTTATCGACCGTGCTTTGCCTTCTCTTCTCGCTCTCATTTGCGTATGTTAGCCGCCATATATGCTAGTCGCTTGCTGCAGCTCCACCGCATTACTCCATCCTTCCTATAAGCTTAAATAGTCTTGATCTCGTGGGTGCGAGATTGCTGAGTCCCCGTGGCTCACCAGATACTTCCTAAACCAGTTTGCAGGTGCCTATGTTACCGAGCAGGTGACGCAACCAAGCTCAAGGAGGAGCTCGATGAAGATCTTGCCTTTTGTGTTGTTTCGTTCTAGTTGATCAGTAGTGGAGCCCAGTTGGGGTCGATCGGGGACCTTTGTCGCATTTGGGGTTCTTCTTTTATTTTGGTTCCGTAGTCGGACCTTGGTTGTATCTGGATGATGTAATGCTTTATTCATGTAATTGTGTGAAGTGGCGGTTGTAAGCCAACTAAGTATCTCTTTCCCTTATGTATTACATGGGTTGTGTGAAGATTACCTCACTTGCGACATTGCTTTCAATGCGGTTATGCCTCTAAGTCGTGCTTCGACACGTGGGAGATATAGCCGCATCGAGGCGCTACAAGTTGGTAATCGAGCCATCCCGACCTTAGGAGCCCCACCGCTTGATCGTTTTTAGCGGCGAGTTGTGTCTAGAAAAAATGTTTTGAGTCATTTAGGATTATATATATCGGAGAGTTAGGAATTCTTTTTACTCCTCGGTCCTTCGACCTTCCGGTGAGGTATCCCGACGAGAGTTTTAACTCTTCTCTTCTCAAATTTCACTAAAAAATTTTAGGATCACGCTGGTATCTTAGAATCGTTCGATGGTTTTATGATGACAACATTGTCTTGGTTGCCTCGACATTTAGGGGTTGTGGCGGTGTCCCGGGAGTTGAGCTCGAGGTGTTGTCGTCATAATTTTATCGTTGCGATTCGAATACCGAGTTTAGTCTGCCGACATCGAAAATCTCTTTTATGCGCTTGTTGGTGAGATAACCCGCTAACCCAATCTCGAGGTGAGTACGGAGTATTGCCATGACTCGTATAACGGATGCTTTTGGAAGGTTGAGGTAGACGATTTCCGAAGGTTTCTTGGTTATGTGTTGACGGATGGATACAGCTGGATGTAGGTATTGTTAGTTTGGGTGAGATATTATGCTTCCCCTGTATCCCCAACACTGATTGCATAACCGGAAAATTTCGGAGTTTCATAGGTGGGAATTCAAGTAGCTCTTAGGATATCTTTCCGACGGATGTATGATATGAAATTGGGGTTCGACGTCTAGTGGTCCGCCTATTCACGGTTGGTTTTACATGGTCTCGTTGTGTCTTAAAGAGTCCTTGGCTATGCCGACTCGGGGCGCTTCAGATGTCATGTGCACTTGCCTTGTACATGATGGTGTTGTACGATTGAGCCCGTGTAGGCCCCACCACGAAAAACTTCGGACGAAATCTCTATCATATGTTTGTTCCGCTTATTCGCAAGCCAAATCCTTTGTTTTGTTTTATTTGTGGTATTCGAGTTGCTTCAAAGTCAAATGTTGAATCCATACCTTTCCTAAACGGTGTTCTCATATTGCTATGTGAATACTAATCCTTTTTGATCATTGAGGTTGTCATGTTAATCCTTTTCCAACCGGTGCGCTTCTCTTCGAGATGATCCCATCATTCTCTCCATCCGCAAGATAAATTCTAAGTTTTCTCAACGGTGCTTGTTTCATCCGTCTCCAAGTTGCCTTTGTTTTTCCCGCCCACCCACCCTTTTTCCTCAAGGACTAAGATTTCTTTACCAAGTATCCTTTTATTTTTGTGAAGTTTCTCCACTCTTTTCCGTCAATGTTCTTACCCGGTGGTTCTCAAGAAGATGTTCTACTAGTTCGTCATTCCTCATTCCTTTCTCTTCTCCGGTGGATTCAAGTCAAGTTTTGGTTGATCATACCTTTTTCCTCATTTCAATATCTTCTCATACCGGTGCACCTCATTATCATTCTACTTCTCGCTATTTTTTATTCCGAAGTGCTCAAGATATCTCGAAGATTCGTGTTTCCACTCTGCATTCGTTCAAGCTCTTTCGAGATTGGTATCTCATTCAAGTCATTTAATTCAACCGGTGCAACATCTCTTTTAAATCATTTTCAACGGTGTTCTTTTGAGTGGGCCCTAACCCACAGGTCTTTTCCTAGGATCTTACCTGACTCTTCTATTTTCCCAGAGCTATCCTAAATTCTTCTCCAAGTTTGACGTAAGAATGAGTTATCATCAGTCAAATGTTTTTCTCCAAGATCTTTCAATTTTTTTTTCGTAGTTGGCTCAACCTCTTTGCTTTTGATTCTTCCGGTGTGCCTCAATAATTCTTGGTGGTGTTTCTCGTTGTCATTCTCATCATTTGAAGACCGAAGAAGAGTTTCTCTTTAATCTTGCTCTATTCTCTTCAAGATTCATGGTGCTAGCTTGTTGCCATCCTCTCATAATTGTTTTCGATTGTGAGAATCTTTTTCACCCATCCAGAGCATTTTAGGAGTCTTTTCAGTTCCATTCTTTGAAGTCCATCAATTCAGGTTTATTCATTCAAGCTTTCAGCTCTCGTTCCCCAAATCATACCGGTGCATCATTCAAGTATTCTCTAATCAGCTCGCGATCCATTCGTTCATTTGTATTTAAATCCCCTCAAGTATCTTCATTCGTTTTCCAATTCTCCCCGGTGAATTGTGCCTTTGCTACTTTCATTTTCAATTCTTACGGTGGTTCTTTCAACATTCCTCTTCGGTTGTTATCATATTAATTAATTCGTTCTTTCCGAATCCTACCGGTGGTTCGTTGAAGACCTTCTCAAGTTTCGCCATATCTCTCTTAATCCGTTCTACGAGAATAAGTAGTATGCCAAATCCGTTGCTTGTCATCAATTTAAATTGGTGAAGGATACGCATAACATAATTCTTGTTCTTCTTTCATCCAAGTGATTAATTCCTTCTTTCGGAGTTTGTTCATGATGAATAAATTCTTGGCTTCTTGTTGTTCATCTTTCTTCCGGAGTTCTAAGTTTTCCGCATTATCTCGTCGCGGAGATCCATCTAAATCATTGCAAGGATTCACCTTGTGTTTTCAATTTCTCTTTCTTTTCATTCCTCTTGTTTACCGGAGTTCTTCATGGAGGTTCTACATGATGGTTCATCAAGGATTTAATTCCCTTCTCAAAGTTTTCATCGAGATTCTTTCCTAAGAAGCTCAAGCTTTCTTCATATGGTAATCCGGAGTGCAATTCTTTCTACCTTATCATTTGAGGTGGTGTTATGTCATTCTTGACAATTTGAGTTCGTGTTTCATGATTCACATGTTGTCAAGAATGAGGTATTTTAAATCCATCATTTTCTCTTCGTTCAAGAGATCTTTTCGACCAATCAACTTCTTCATTGGAGTTATCTTGGGTTATATTTCACCTAAAGCCTTTCCTTAAGGGATGTTGCTATTTGTGGTGCATATCAATGATCCGAGTTTTCTCCTATCCTCTCGGTGAAGAAGTTTTTCATCTCTTTGGTGCTCTCAATTTAATCAATGGTTTCCATTTGTGGCCGGTTGTCACCTCATCATTTTGACATGTTTACATAAGCCCACAACAAGCTTGTGCTTCTCGTTGTTGATTTTCCAACAACTCCGTTCGATTCTTCTTTGCAAGAAGGCCTTCCAATTTCAATTGTGGCAGAAGTTGTCATTTTCTTCTCCGTCCCTTTATCCCAACGGTCTAGCTTCTATTCTTTCTTCCAAAGGCATTGTGATGTTGTGCTATTCACCCATCACCTCGTTTTGTGAGGATCGTGTTCTTTTCTTGCTTATCCATTTAACCAGAGTGTCGTGTCATCTCTTCAAGTGCTTTTCATCTAATCAAGTTTTCCTTCTTCTTTCAGTCGGAGTGCTGCCCAAATTATATCAATCTTATTCCTTCTCTATCTAGTTTTAACCGGAGTGGTTTCAATATATATCTTATCACTAAACCTCTTGGTTCTCGTTGTATCCCTTGCTCCTCTTTTCTAACGGAGTGTTTTCAACTTTGCTCATCTTCGTTGTTTTCTTCATTTCATTTTCCTCAACCTCTCAAGGTTCATGGTTTTCACTCGTTCGTCAAAGAAGCAACTTAGTTTTACCTCTTCTTTTCCTCTTCCTTTTCCCTCCGGTGCCATCCTAGATCTCGGGACGAGATCGTCTCATAGTGGTGGAGTGTTGTAACACCCCGGATCCGATGCGCCAGATGTCTGCCAGTTATTCGCCGTCCTTGCCATGTCATTTGCTTGCGTGTTGCAATTTGCCATGTCATCATATGCATTTCATATCATGTCATCATGTGCATTTCATTTTGCATACGTGTTCATCTCATGCATTCGAGCATTTTCCCCGTTGTCCGTTTTGCAATCCGGCACTCCTATGTCATCCGGCGTCCCCTTCTTCTCTCTTGTTGTGAGCGGGTATTAAACTTTCTCGGAATGGCCCGAGGTTTGCCAAGCGGCCTTGGTATACCACCGGTAGACCGCCTGTCAAGTTTCGTGCCATTTGGAGGTCGTTTGGCACTCCAACGGTTAACCGGGTAATCGTAAAGCCCTCTTTTGTTGCAGCCCAACACCCCTTCCAAAGTGGCCCAAAACCCACCAAACTCCCCTCCATGCTCTCGGTCGTTCGATCATGATCGCGTGGCCGAAAACCGCTCCTCATTTGGACTCTCCTAGCTCCCTCTACCTATAAATATGTGTCCCTCCCGAAATTCCCGCAGTCCAAACCCTAATTTTCCCTCCGCGCCGCGCCGGACGTGTCCACACCGGCCGGACACGTCCAGCCGCCACGTCGCCCGGACCAATCCCGGGGCGACACGTCACCCCGCCGCCGCTCCCGGCCATTGGCGTCGCGCCACGCCGCCGCGCCATCCAGCCAGCCATGCCATGCCCGCGAGGCCAGGTCGAACCCGCCCAAGCCAGCGCGCCCCGCCGCCTCCCGCCACGCTGTCCGATCCCGCCGCCGCCGCCTCGCCGCCGCCGCCTGCGCCGCTGCCGCCGGCCTTTCGCCCCGCCGCCGGCGCTGCGCCTTCTACTCATGCCGCGCCTGCCCTCTCCCATCCGCCGCCTCGCGCATCCATCCGCTTCCATGGCGCAGCTCCGCTTCGCCGGCGACCTCGCCGCCCGGCCTGCCAAGCCCGCTCACTTCCGCCGGCGAGCTCCTCCACCTCCCCAGCCTCGCCTCGGCCACAGATCCGACGGATCCGGCGACCTCCGCCGGATCCGGCTTCCGCCTCCCCGGCCCTCTCCCCGCCGTTTCCGGCGACTCTCCGGCCACCACCACGTTCATCTCCGGCGAGCTCGGACCCGCATCAATATCCGTGCAATCCCGCAGGTTGACCTCGTTTTGCCAAAGTCCCTAAAATTTTACATTCTGGACCCATGTTCATCGCATCACATCTCCGTATTCGTAGCTCCGTTTTGCGCGTATAATATGTCAAAATGTTTGTCTCGAAGAGTACATCATTTCTTTACATTGCATCATTTGCATTTGAGCTCATCTTGATGCCCGAAATGCTGTTGGAAGAAGGCTTCAGATCGTTAGTTTCGGAATCTTATCAGCACGAGCTCTTTTGTCATTTTTGCCATGATTTATGTGTGCACCCTATGAACTTGAGTCCTACATGTGAGTTCAACTTTGCCATGCCATCTTTCCAGGGGTGTTTGCCATGTATTTTTGTGAGTTATGTGTTGACTAGAACAAGCATGCAAAGTAGGGATGATGATGTTGCTGATTTCAGGAACTTAGTGTTTTCACTAAGTCTTGTCCTGCTGTTATTTTTATGCCATATGTTCATGTTGTTACAGAGAGATCCATGCCCTTTTTGAGCATGATCAGTAAGGGTGTTTTGAACATATGGATGTGCTCTATCCATCCATGCCTTTGTTGGCATTTATGGAGTAGTCTAGCATGCCATTTTCGTGCTCTACTTTTGCTTGAAATGTTTCCTGGCAGATTGTTTGCATGAGATTCAATTTTCACGAGGTCGTTGTAGTTGATCCGTGTATGCTATGACCTTGCTCTTGCCATGCTTAGCTTCATAATCATGCCTTCTTACTGTTGGTTGCCTTGCCATGCCATGTATTGCTCTGTAGTGAGTGCATCGAGCTCACGAACATGCCTACTCGTTAACTGTTTTTGCCATGCCCAGTTTTTCTGCTAAGTCTGAAATCTGTAATAAAACTTGCTATGTTTACATGGGTGCCATCATTTCTTAAGGTCCTTTTTGGCTTATGGTCAGTAAGGGACTATTGATATATGCTTTGAGTAGAATCATGTCATGCCTTGTTTTGCTATTATAAGTTCCTGTAGCATGTTGTTTGCTTGCTCTAAACATGCCTTCCTGATGTTAATTCCTGGCATGTTAGTATTTTCACTAAGTCTGTGAACCTGATATTTTTAGCACTTTCACCATGCTTGTTTGAACATGTTATGATGTGATTTAGCCGTAGCTCAGTGTTCCTCTTTTGTTAAGCATCTCCTGTAGTTCGCTGCCATATGCTTTGTTTTTATGTTGGGGTGTTGTAGCATAGTTTCTTGTTGCGTGCTAAGTAGCATCGGGCTGTTAAACGCAGATTTTGCGTCATTCTTGTTTTGCTTGTCATTTGCAAACCGTGCATCCGATTCCGGTGATCTTTATATCGATTTCACCCGAAATCACTCCATCTTTCCAGCGGCATACTTGGTTTGCCAAGTTGATGCCCGGTTCATCATTTTCCTTCCGGAGCACACTTATGCATTGCATATCACATCTCGCATCGCAGGTCATGTTTTGCATCATATTGCTTGTGCATTGTTCCTTGTTTGATTGTGGTTCCGTTGCTTGTGTTCTTGCTTTGGGTAGAGCCGGAGGCGAGTGCGTGTACGAGGAACCTGTTGAGAACGCCTCGAGGATCAAGCCTTCGACAACTCGAGAACCTTGCGAGCAAGATGATCATACCCTCGAAATCACTACTATCTTTGCTATGCTAGTTTGCTCGCTCTTTTGCTATGCCAATGCTACGATGCCTACCATTTGCTTGTCAGCCTCCCAAATTGCCATGTCAAACCTCTAACCTTTGACACCATTCCTAGCAAACCATTGATTGGCTATGTTACCGCTTTGCTCAGCCCCTCTTATAGCGTTGTTAGTTGCAGGTGAAGATGAAGTTTGTTCCTTGTTGGAACATGGAGATGTTGTTCCTTGTTGGAACATGTTTACTTGTTGGGATATCACAATATCTCTTATATTATTAATGCATCTATATATTTGGTAAAGGGTGGAAGGCTCGGCCTTATGCCCGTGTTTTGTTCCACTCTTGCCGCCCTAGTTTCCGTCATACGGTGTTATGTTCCCGGATTTTGCGTTCCTTACGGTCGGGTGATTTATGGGACCCCTTGACAGTTCGCTTTGAATAAAACTTGTCCAGAAGGCCCAACCTTGGTTTTACCATTTGCCTCACCTAGCCCTTTTTTTTTCGCTTGGGTTTCGGAGCCCGAGGGTCATCTTTATTTTAGCCCCGGGCCGTGCTCCTTCGAGTGTTGGTCCAACTTTGAAGCGATGTCCGGCGCCCCACAGGCAACCAGGGTCTATGCCAACCCGTCGTCTTGCTCATCCGGTGTGCCCTGAGAACGAGATATGTGCAGCTCCTATCGGGATTTGTCGGCACATCGGGCGGCTTTGCTGGTCTTGTTTTACCATTGTCGAAATGTCTTGATGTACCGGGATACCGAGTCTGATCGGAGTGTCTCGGGTGAAGGTCTTTTCCTTCGATGATCGCGAGAGCTTGTCATGGGCTAAGTTGGGACACCCCTGCAGGGTATAAACTTTCGAGAGCCGTGCCCGTGGTTATGTGGCAGATGGGAATTTGTTAATGTCCGGTTGTAGACAACCTGAAGTTGACCTTAATTAAAATACATCAATCGTGTGTGTTACCGTGATGGTCTCTTTCCGGCGGAGTCCGGGAAGTGAACACGGTGTTGGAGTTATGCTTGACGTAGGTTGCTATAGGATCACTTCTTGATCATACTTTTATCGACCGTGCTTTGCCTTCTCTTCTCGCTCTCATTTGCGTATGTTAGCCGCCATATATGCTAGTCGCTTGCTGCAGCTCCACCTCATTACTCCATCCTTCCTATAAGCTTAAATAGTCTTGATCTCGTGGGTGCGAGATTGCTGAGTCCCCGTGGCTCACCAGATACTTCCTAAACCAGTTTGCAGGTGCCTATGTTACCGAAAGCGGTGGCGAACCAAGCTCAAGGAGGAGCTCGATGAAGATCTTGCCTTTTGTGTTGTTTCGTTCTAGTTGATCAGTAGTGGAGCCCAGTTGGGGTCGATCGGGGACCTTTGTCGCATTTGGGGTTCTTCTTTTATTTTGGTTCCGTAGTCGGACCTTGATTGTATCTGGATGATGTAATGCTTTATTCATGTAATTGTGTGAAGTGGCGGTTGTAAGCCAACTAAGTGTCTCTTTCCCTTATGTATTACATGGGTTGTGTGAAGATTACCTCACTTGCGACATTGCTTTCAATGCGGTTATGCCTCTAAGTCGTGCTTCGACACGTGGGAGATATAGCCGCATCGAGGGCGTTACACCTTTATAATCACCCAGTTACGTTGTGACGTTTGGTAGCACACAAAGTGTTCCTCCGGCAAACGGGAGTTGCATAATCTCATAGTCATAGGAACATGTATAAGTCATGAAGAAAGCAATAGCAACATACTAAACGATCGGGTGCTAAGCTAATGGAATGGGTCATGTCAATCACATCATTCTCCTAACGATGTGATCCCGTTAATCAAATGACAACACATGTGTATGGTTAGGAAACATAACCATCTTTGATTAACGAGCTAGTCAAGTAGAGGCATACTAGTGACACTCTGCTTGTTTATGTATTCACACAAGTATTATGTTTCCTGTTAATACAATTCTAGCATGAATAATAAACATTTATCATGATATAAGGAAATAAATAATAAATTTATTATTGCCTCTAGGGCATATTTCCTTCAGTCTCCTACTTGCACTAGAGTCAATAATCTAGATTACACAGTAATGATTTTAACACCCATGGAGCTTTGGTGCTGATCATGTTTTGCTCGTGGAAGAGGCTTAGTCAACGGGTCTGCTACATTCAGATCCGTATGTATCTTGCAAATCTCTATGTGTCCCACCTGGACTAGATCCCGGATGGAATTGAAGCGTCTCTTGATGTGCTTGGTTCTCTTGTGAAATCTGGATTCCTTTGCCAAGGCAATTGCACTAGTATTGTCACAAAAGACTTTCATTAGACCCGATGCATTAGGTATGACACCTAGATCGGATATGAACTCCTTCATCCAGACTCCTTCGTTTGCTACTTCCAAAGCAGCTATGTACTCTGCTTCACATGTAGATCCCGCCACGACGCTTTGTTTAGAACTGCACCAACTGACAGCTCCACCGTTTAATGTAAATACGTATCCGGTTTGCGATTTAGAATCGTCCGGATCAGTGTCAAAGCTTGCATCAACGTAACCATTTACGATGAGTTCTTTGTCACCTCCATATCGAAAACATATCCTTAGTCCTTTTCGTATTTCAGATGTTCTTGACCGTTGTCCATGATCCACTCTCGATTACTTTGGTACCTCCTGCTAGACTTATAGCAAGACACACATCAGGTCAGTACACAGATTGCATACATGATAGAGCCTATGGCTGAAGCATAGGGAACATCTTTCATTTTCTCTCTATCTTCTGCAGTGGTCGGGCATTGAGTCTTTCTCAACTTCACACCTTGTAATACAGGCAAGAATCCTTTCTTTGCTTGATCCATTTTGAATTTCATCAAAACTTTGTCAAGGTATGTGCTTTGTGAAAGTACAATTAAGCGTCTTGATCTATCTCTATAGATCTTAATGCCCAATATGTAAGCAGCTTCACCGAGGTCTTTCATTGAAAAACTCTTATTCAAGTATCCCTTTATGCTATCCAGAAATTCTATATCATTTCCGATTAGCAATATGTCATCCACATATAATATCAGAAATGCTACAGAGCTCCCACTCACTTTCTTGTAAATACAGGCTTCTCCAAAAGTCTGTACAAAACCAAATTCTTTGATCACACTATCAAAGTGTTTATTCCAACTCCGAGAGCTTGCACCAGTCCATAAATGGATCGCCAGATCTTGCACACTTTGTTAGCTCCCTTTGGATCGACAAAACCTTCCGGCTGCATCATATACAACTCTTGTTCCAGAAATCCATTCAGGAATGCAGTTTTGACATCCATCTGCCAAATTTCATAATCATAAAATGCGGCAATTGCTAACATGATTCGGACAGACTTAAGCATCGCTACGGGTGAGAAGGTCTCATCGTAGTCAATCCCTTGAACTTGTCAAAAACCTTTTGCGACAGGTCGAGCTTTGTAGACAGTAACATTACCATTAGCGCCAGTCTTCTTCTTGAAGATCCATTTATTCTCAATTGCTTGCCGATCATTGGGCAAGTCAACCAAAGTCCACACTTTGTTCTCATACATGGATCCCATCTCAGATTTCATGGCTTCAAGCCATTTTGCGGAATCTAGGCTCACCATCGCTTCTTCATAGTTCGTAGGTTCATCATGATCTAGTAGCATGACTTCCAGAACAGGATTACCGTACCACTCTGGTGTGGATCTTACTCTGGTTGATCTACGAGGTTCAGTAGTAACTTGTTCTGAAGTTTCATGATCATCATCATTAGCTTCCTCACTAATTGATGCAGGTGCCACAGAATCCGGTTTCTGTGATGTACTACTTTCCAATAAGGGAGCGGGTACAGTTACCTCATCAAGTTCTACTTTCCTCCCACTCACTTCTTTCGAGAGAAACTCCTTCTCTAGAAAGGATCCATTCTTAGCAACAAATGTCTTGCCTTCGGATCTGTGATAGAAGGTGTACCCAACTGTCTCCTTTGGGTATCCTATGAAGACACATTTCTCCGATTTGGGTTCGAGCTTATCAGGTTGAAGTTTTTTCACATAAGCATCGCAGCCCCAAACTTTTAGAAACAACAACTTTGGTTTCTTGCCAAACAATAGTTCATAAGGCGTCGTCTCAAAGGATTTTGATGGTGCCCTATTTAACGTGAATGTGGTCGTCTCTAAAGCATAACCCCAAAACGATAGCGGTAAATCTGTAAGAGACATCATAGATCGCACCATATCAAGTAAAGTACGATTATGACGTTCAGACACACCATTGCGCTGTGGTGTTCCGGGTGGCGTGAGTTGCGAAACTATTCCACATTGTTTCAAATGTAGACCAAACTCGTAATTCAAATATTCTCCTCCACGATCAGATCGTAGAAACTTTATTTTCTTGTTACGATGATTTTCAACTTCACTCTGAAATTCTTTGAACTTTTCAAATGTTTTAGACTTATGTTTCATTAAGTAGATATACCCATATCTGCTTAAATCATCTATGAAGGTAAGAAAATAACGATATCCGCCATGAGCTTCAACATTCATTGGACCACATACATCTGTATGTATGACTTCCAACAAATCTGTTGCTCTCTCCATAGTACCGGAGAACGGCGTTTTAGTCATCTTGCCCATGAGGCACGGTTCGCAAGTACCAAGTGATTCATAATCAAGTGGTTCCAAAAGTCCATCAGTATGGAGTTTCTTCATGCGCTTTACACCGATATGACCTAAACAACTGTGCCACAAATAAGTTGCACTATCATTATCAACTCTGCATCTTTTGGCTTCAACATTATGAATATGTGTATCACTACTATCGAGATTCATCAAAAATAGACCACTCTTCAAGGGTGCATGACCATAAAAGATATTACTCATATAAATAGAACAACCATTATTCTCTGATTGAAATGAATAACCGTCTCGCATAAAACAAGATCCAGATATAATGTTCATGCTCAACGCTGGCACCAAATAACAATTATTTAGGTCTAATACTAATCCCGATGGTAGATGTAGAGGTAGCGTGCCGACCGCGATCACATCGACTTTGGAACCATTTCCCACGTACATCATCACCTCGTCCTTCGCCAGTGTTCGCTTAATCCGTAGTCCCTGTTTCGAGTTGCAAATATTAGCAATGTAACCAAGATCAAATACCAGTGCTCTGCAAGCTCTAGTAAGGTACACATCAATAACACGTATATCACATATACCTTTGTTAACCTTGCCATCCTTCTTATCCGCCAAATACTTGGGGCGCTTCGCTTCAAAGGACCACCTTTGCAGAGAAGCACTTAGTTTCGTGCTTAGGTCCAGACTTGGGTTTCTTCTCTGAGCAGCAACTTGCTTGCTGTTCTTCTTGAAGTTCCCCTTCTTCTTCCCTTTGCCCTTTTTCTTAAAACTAGTGGTCTTGTTGACCATCAACACTTGATGCTCTTTCTTGATTTCTACCTCCGCAGATTTTAGCATTGCGAAGAGCTCGGGAATTGTCTTATCCATCCCTTGCATATTATAGTTCATCACGAAGCTCTTGTAGCTAGGTGGAAGTGATTGGAGAATTCTGTCAATGACGCAATCATCCGGAAGATTAACTCCCAGTTGAATCAAGTGATTATTATACCCAGACATTTTGAGTATATGCTAACTGACAGAACTGTTTTCCTCCATCTTGCAGCTATAGAACTTATTGGAGACTTCATATCTCTCAATCCGGGCATTTGCTTGAAATATTAACTTCAACTCCTGGAACATCTCATATGCTCCATGACGTTCAAAACATCGTTGAAGTCCCGGTTCTAAGCCGGAAAGCATGGCACATTGAACTATCAAGTAGTCTTCAGCTTTGCTCTGCCAGACGTTCTTAACGCCGTCGGTTACATCAAGAAGCAGTTCGCACCCAGCGGTGCTTCCAGGGCGTAATTCTTCCGGCAGCAATGAGGATAATCCTCTAGTTACGGACCCAGTCCGTGTAATTGCTAACATCATCTTTCAACTTTCCTTTCTCAAGGAACGCATTAAAATTCAACGGAACAGCAGCACGGGCCATCTATCTACAATCAAACATAAACAAGCAAGATACTATCAGGTACTAAGTTCATGATAAATTTAAGTTCAATTAATCATATTACTTAAGAACTCCCACTTAGAAAGACATCCCTCTAATCTTCTAAGTGATCACGTGATCCAAATCAACTAAACCATAACCGATCATCACGTGAAATGGAGTAGTTTTCAATGGTGAACATCACTATGTTGATCATATCTACTATATGATTCACGCTCGATCGGTCTCAGTGTTCCGAGGCCATATCTGCATATGCTAGGCTCGTCAAGTTTAACCTGAGTATTCTGCGTGTGCAAAACTGGCTTGCACCTGTTGTAGATGGACGTAGAGCTTATCACACCCGATCATCACATGGTGTCTGGGCACGATGAACTTTGGCAACGGTGCATACTCAGGGAGAACACTTTTATCTTGAAATTTAGTGAGAGATCATCTTATAATGCTACCGTCAATCAAAGCAAGATAAGATGCATAAAAGATAAACATCACATGCAATCAATATAAGTGATATGATATGGCCATCATCATCTTGTGCTTGTGATCTCCATCTCCGAAGCATCATCATGATCACCATCGTCACCGGCGCGACACCTTGATCTCCATCGTAGCATCGTTATCGTCTCGCCAAACTTATGCTTCTACGACTATCGCTACCGCTTAGTGATAAAGTAAAGCATTACAGGGCAATTGCATTGCATACAATAAAGCGACAACCATATGGCTCCTGGCAGTTGCCAATAACTCAGTTACAAAACATGATCATCTCATACAATAAAATTTAGCATCATGTCTTGACCATATCACATCCCAACATGCCCTGCAAAAACAAGTTAGACATCCTCTACTTTGTTTGTTGCAAGTTTTACGTGGCTGCTACGGGCTTAAGAAAGAACCAATCTTACCTTCGCATCAAAACCACAACGATAGTTCGTCAAGTTTGTGATGTTTTAACCTTCGCAAGGACCGGGCGTAGCCACACTCAGTTCAACTAAAGTTGGAGAAACTAACACTCGCCAGCCACCTGTGTGCAAAGCACGTCGGTAGAACCAGTCTCGCGTAAGCGTACGCGTAATGTCGGCCCGGGCCGCTTCATCCAACAATACCACCGAACCAAAGTATGACATGCTGGTAAGCAGTATGACTTATTTCGCCCACAACTCACTTGTGTTCTACTCGTGCATATAACATCAACACATAAAACCTAGGCTCTGATACCACTGTTGGGGAACGTAGTAATTTTAAAAAATTTCCTACGCACACGCAAGATCATGGTGATGCATAGCAACGAGAGGGGAGAGTGTTGTCCACGTACCCTCGTAGACCGAAAGCGGAAGCGTTATGACAACGCGGTTGATGTAGTCGTACGTCTTCACGGCCCGACCAATCAAGCACCGAAACTACGGCACCTCCAAGTTCTAGCACATGTTCAGCTCGATGACGATCCCCGGACTCCGATCCAACAAAGTGTCGGGGAAGAGTTCCGTCAGCACGACAGCGTGGTGACGATCTTGATGTTCTACCGTCGCAGGGCTTCGCCTAAGCACCGCTACAATATCATCGAGGATTATGGTGGAGGGGGGCACCGCACACGGCTAAGAGAACGATCACGAAGATCAAATTGTGTGTCTAGAGGTGCCCCCCTGCCCCCGTATATAAAGGAGCAAGGGGGGAGGCCGGCCGGCCCTTGGGGCGCGCCAAGGAGGGGGGAGTCCTCCTCCTAGTAGGAGTAGGACTCCCCTTTTCCTAGTCCAACTAGGAAGAGAGAAGGGGGAAGGAAAGAGAGGGAGAGGGAGAGGGAAAGAGGGGCCGTGCCCCCTCCCCTAGTCCAATTCGGACTCCTCATGGGAGGGGGCGCGCCACCTCCTGGGCTGCTGCCCTCTCTCTCCCCTCAGGCCCACTAAGGCCCAATACTTCCTCGGGGGGTTCCGGTAACCCTTCCCGCACTCCGGTTTTCTCCGAAATCACCCGAAACACTTCCAGTGTCCGAATATAGCCGTCCAATATATCGATCTTTATGTCTCGACCATTTCGAGACTCCTCGTCATGTCCGTGATCATATCCGGGACTCCGAACAACCTTCGGTACATCAAAATATATAAACTCATAATGAAACTGTCATCATAACGTTAAGCATGCGGACCCTACGGGTTCGAGAACAATGTAGACATGACTGAGACACGTCTCCGGTCAATAACCAATAGCGGAACCTAGATGCTCATATTGGCTCCTACATATTCTACGAAGATCTTTATCGGTCAGACCGCATAACAACATACGTTGTTCCCTTTGTCATCGGTATGTTACTTTCCCGAGATTCGATCGTCGGTATCTCAATACCTAGTTCAATCTCGTTACCGGCAAGTCTCTTTACTCGTTCCGTAATACATCATCTCGCAACTAACTCATTATCGAGAGGGCCCAGAGATACCTCTCCGACAATCGGAGTGACAAATCCTAATCTCGAAATACGCCAACCCAACATGTACCTTTGGAGACACCTGTAGAGCACCTTTATAATCACCCAGTTATGTTGTGACATTTGGTAGCACACAAAGTGTTCCTCCGGCAAACGGGAGTTGCATAATCTCATAGTCATAGGAACATGTATAAGTCATGAAGAAAGCAATAGCAACATACTAAATGATCGGGTGCTAAGCTAATGGAATGGGTCATGTCAATCACATCATTCTCCTAACGATGTGATCCCGTTAATCAAATGACAACACATGTGTATGGTTAGGAAACATAGCCATCTTTGATTAACGAGCTAGTCAAGTAGAGGCATACTAGTGACACTCTGCTTGTTTATGTATTCACACAAGTATTATGTTTCCTGTTAATACAATTCTAGCATGAATAATAAACATTTATCATGATATAAGGAAATAAATAATAAATTTATTATTGCCTCTAGGGCATATTTCCTTCAAAGTACATGTTCCTTCGACCATGAGATCATGCAACTCCCGGATACCGGAGGAATACCTTGTGTGCTATCAAACATCACAACGTAACTTGGTGATCATAAAGATGCTTTATAGGTATCTCCGAAGCTATCTGTTGAGTTGACATGGGTCGAGATCAGTATTTGTCACTCCGAGTATCGAAGAGGTTTCTCTAGGCCCTCTCGGTAACACACATCATAAGAAGCTTGCACGCAAATTGACTACGCAGTTAGTTATGAGACGATGTATTACTGAACGAGAGAAGATACTTGCCGGTAACGATATTGAACTAGGTATGGACATACCGACGATCGAATCTAGGGCAAGTAGCATACCGACAAACAAAGGGAATTACGTATGTTGTCATAAGGTGCGACCGATAAAGATCTTCGTAGAATATGTAGGAACCATTAAGTACATCCATATTCCGCTATTGGTTATGGACGGGAGAAGTGTCTCGGACATGTCTACATAGTTCTCGAACCCGTAGGGTCCGCACGCTTAATTCGTTGACGATATAGTGTTATATGAGCTATATGATTTGGTGACTGAATGTTGTTTGGAGTCCCAAATGAGATCATGGACATGAATAGGAGCTCCGGAACGGTCCGGAGGTAAAGATCTATATTTAGACACCGGAAGAGTTTCGGGAGGTACCGGGTAGTCAGCGGATCACCGGAAGGGGTTCCGGGAAGCCCCGGGAGGCTATATGGGCTTAATGGACCAATGGGGGAACACACCAGCCCACAAGGCTTTGGTGACTCGGGAAAAAAATATCTACGGGAGCAATGATCGAACCTCAACCAAGGGAAATGGATGCCTAGTCCTCGCAAGTTTAGCTACGAGTGATATTTGTCCATTATTATTAATAATAGGCGCTCTTAATAGAACTATGTAAAATTTCAAAACCGTTCATTTTTTAATAAAGAAAGAAATATTTTAGCTTTTTTGGTGTTCTTTGTATTTGGTATGCACACAAAAAACTACCAATAATATCACATTGAATAGTACCCCTTGCGGTTTGCATTCTTGTGTGCAAAAAGTGCACCCCCTTTTGAAATTTTTAGGTATGACCCCTCTTATAAAATTACAATTGCGCCCTTTCTTGATATTTGCAGTTGCGACCCCCCATGAAAACTGCAGTTGCGACCAGACTTGTAAACTTGTAGTTGGGACCCCTCCCAAGCCTTGTAGTTGCGACCCCACTTATAAAATTGTAGTTGCATTCGAGTTACAATGCTTGTTATTGCATGTCTAGTGATGGCATGCAAACAGGTCTCGATAACTCCTCTTTGGATCCTAGTTGCAGTCACTTTGGGCCCATGCAGTTGCAGTCGAGTTATAATGCTGGCAGTTGCATGTCTAGTGGTTGACAATCAACTAGCCCGGACAACTCCCGTCTTGACCCTAGTTCCAGCCGCTTTGGCCCCATGCAGTTGCAGTCGAGTTACAGTGCTTGTATTTGCATGTCTAGTGGTGGGCATGCAACTGGCCCCGACAAGTCCCCTCCTGACTCTAGTTGTAGCCACTTTGAGCCAATGCTGTTGCGGTCGGGTTACAACACTTGCAGTTGTATGTCTAGTGGTGGGCATGCAACTGGCCCAAAAAAACTAGTGGTGGGCATACAATAATTAGCCCCAAAAAAACTCTCCCGATCCTAGATGCCATCGCTTTGTGCCCATTCAGCTGTGGTCGGGTAACAACGCTTGCAGTTGCATGTCTAGTGGTGGGCTTGTAACTAGCTCCAAGAAAACTCTCCCAATCCAAGATGCCATGCTTTGTGCCCATTCAATTGCGGTCGGGTTACAACGCTTGCAATTGCATGTCTAGTGGTGGACATGCAAGTAGTCCTGTCCCGTCCCCATCCTATCACTACTAGGGAAAAGCCTACTAGTAGCGCGGGTTAAATAGCTAGTAGTAGTGCGGGTGCCCGCGCTACTACTAGGTCGCTACAGCTAATTGGTAGTAGTAGCGCAGGTGTCACCCGCGATACTACTATTAATCTCAAAAACAAAACAAAAATCTCGATCCCTTGCATGTTGTCAATGGCGGCAATGATTCGATCCAGTGATGACACAGGTCGCCAATGGCGCGGACGGGCAGCGGCAGACCAAATCCGGCGGCGATTGCTGGAGAGGGACCAGATCCAGGGCAGAGCAAGGCGACGGTGTGGGGCTCCTCTTCACGGCCAAGGCAGAGAGCTCCTGTTCATCCATGGCGAAGACCTGCACAGGGATGGACATGGGAGGGCGAGTCAAACTAGAGGGGAGAGGGAAAAAGAGAAATAAGGGAGAGAGGAAGGATATGGAGGGAGCACTAGGGCTAGTCATCAGTGGTGAGGTGCTCCGGTGTGGTGGCATGGAGGCGAGGGGGAAGACTGGCGAGCTCCTAGACGTCAGTGGCATGAGGCGGCAACCTCGTTGGGCACCATGGGGGAGGAGGCGCGCATGGGCAGGAGCGCCATGGGATAGCCTACGGAGAGAGAGAGAGTGAGAGAGAGAGGGAGGGAGAGAGAGAGGAGAGGGAGGTGAGAGAGGAGGGATTCGGAGGAGGAGATGGGGATTTCAGGCCTGTTAAAAAAACCATGTACTTAGTAGTAGCATGGGTCTATAACCCTCCCTACTACTATGGCATGTCACGGGGGGAACGGTGGAGACCACTTAGTAGTAGTGCGGGTTTATAGCCCGCGCTACTACTATCAACTTAGTAGCATCGCGGGTTTATAACCCTCGCTACTACTATGGCATGTCCTGGGGGGCACGGTGGAGACCACTTAGTAGCAGCGTTTATACCCCTCGCTACTACTAATTAGCAGCAGGGCGGCCCATATACCTCTCGCTACTACTAAGCATCTATCTGTAAGGAGGACTACCACTGGCTTTGGGGTGAAGCCACCGGGCCAACGGAATTGCATCCTCTCTATAGTTGCACCTTTAGGCTTGCAGTGTCGAGGAAGACTTGCAAGGAGGCGGCGGTCAGAGGAGAGAATAGAGGAAGGAAAGAGAGAAGGCGGTGGCGGGGGGTGGGGGGAGCAGGTTGTTCCAGCGGCGGTCAGCGAGAGAAGAACGCGATGCTGTGGGGTACGATCTCCCCCCGGCGGAGGGGCGCCATCCATCAAGCTGCCGGATTCGCCGGTCCATCCCCCGCATACCATTCACCCTGACCTCCATCAGAAGCGCTGGAGTCGGTTGCCACTCAGCCAGGATTAATGGGGATGCGGGCATGTGGAACGGCGCGGCGTGACGCAATAGAGGGCGGGAGGCATGTCAAGCGTTGTGCACGAGGTAGGCGATGAGAGATCCTGCGCAGCCGAAGCCCTCTGGAGAATTTCCTTCCCCATCATGGGCGTCGGGCGGCCGCCTGACCCCCTCCACGCTGCCACTCTAGACGGACGTGGACTACTCCCATAGGATCTGGAGCGCCATGGGCCTGGGCGGGCAGGAAGTATGGCGACGACGGTGTGGCCAGAAGTGGAGTACGTAGCGCAGTGGGAGCGGCGAGTGCACTGACAATAGTTGTTTCTCCGGAGCTATCACTTCTCCGGTAACACCGAACTCTCGCTATGCACGCGCACGTGCCGCCAAGATGCTCTGATGCCTCCAGGCGCGCATCCGCATTATGCTTCGGCTGGGCCATGCCCGCTCTCCGCCGCCGCTCCTCCACACACCCGGGCGTCCCGGCCGGGCTTCCTCTACGGCCGCATCCCCTGAAAAGCACCGCCGGCCATGAACATTATGTCCGTCTGCTTCTGGTAGCCGCCAGGTCCCGAGCAATGGCGTGGAGATAGAAAGCCAATGCGATAGCACTTGTTGGCTTGCTTGTACTCCCTCTGCAAACTAATATAAGAGCGTTTAGATCACTAAAATAGTGATCTAAATGATTTTAACTAGGGTGGGCCCCTCCTCCCCCCTAATCCCAATCACAAATTGCCAGCTGTCTAATCACGTAAAATTACGTTAACTTTGTTCGTACGTGTAGCATTACTCATCAACTGTGTATTATTTATCTGAAATCAGTTCCGAGTCGTCTCTATGTTTTTGTTGTGGACTTTCCTTCAGATGTATTTGAAAAATACTGCGTCTATATATCAAAAATAGAGTATCTGTACCATGCATGCAGTTCATCCTGAACCAAAACCAGACGTTTTTTGGATGTTAAGAGACCAAATGGCATATTTTTTTGTTACAAAAAAAAACAGAGTGTAATATTGGAACATCAACTTCGAATACCTCTGGGGCAACCTTAGGATATACTTTGACACTACACTAGTGTCAAAAACGTTCTTATATTATGGGACAGAGGGAGTACCACCAATTTTTATTGCGTACTTTGCAATCAAAGTTCCTATCAACATCTTACCATTGCTTCTCAAAAAGTTTCCTCCAGAGAAAGATCAGAAAAGGTTGATATCCAAAAACCGTTTTGTTTTCTCGGACTTTTCAGTCTTCATCTTCCCTGGTGGCTTGGTAAGATTCTCCTTTCTGCAATTTTGTTTGCTTAATAACATTCAAATTTCAAATATTCATTGATATGTATACCAAATACAGAAACAAACTACTATTGACATACGAGCCATACAACATCAGATATGATTCTTACATAAAGTTAGGGAAGGGATGTATTAACTTATATCCAAAATGTTATATGTTGTTCTTGTCAATATTTATTTTGTATTCTGCTCTAATTGGCTGACAACAGTTATTGTGTCGAGGTTATTCTGTAGTTTTCTTCAATCACATGTATTTTTGATCTATTTATAGTTGGAATTGGCAAGGGTTCTTGGTCTGAATATATCTATCTTTTGAGTCTGGCCATTAAAGACACTAGGCATTGAGCCAAAGTTTACAGTGCCCCATGCAGCTGAAGTGGCTAAAGTGTTGCTGGCAAATGGGCTAATTGGAATTGTGCTAGCATACTCACAATGAAGTTTAAAGCTGAAAAATCGATATAATTGCAAAGCAAACATCAATCTTTTTTTTCTTCTAAAAACTAGACATGTAAAAATGTTCAAGCTTGCAAATCGTAGAGTTTAAAGTTGCTTTTAATAATATTAGGTTCCGATTGATATGTACAGGCATACAGATGTTGGTCAAAAAAAATTACCGGCATACAGATGAATCAAACGTTTAGACATTTTTTTTTTAGATTTTAACCTTCGTGGGAGGGTTGGGCAGGGGAGCTGTATTTCATATCTTTTAGACTCTCGTTGCAACGCACGGGCAAGTTTGCTAGTCTTCTCTTAATGCACAACCTTATTTTAGATTGGTGCGCAATTCTTCTTACACTCATCTTGCGTACGAAAACACGGCACACCTGGCAGAGTGAGGCAGCAGGAGCACTCTACTTTCAAGCCCCGGAATTAAAAATTGTGCCACAAATTATTGTAAACAGAATAAGACAATATTGGCCGCATTGGACTTCTAGTGTTCAACTCATGTTTTTATTAGCAGAACATAGATATACACTAAAAAAAGGGTACTGTCGGCATCAAGTCATCGAACAATATTTTATTTATTTTAATAGACTGCTTTATATCTGCTCATAATGCACAGCCTGAATTTAGATTGGTGGGCAATTCTTCTTACACTCATCTTGGGTATGAAAACACGGTACGTCCGACCGATTGAGGCAGCAGAAGCACGCTCCTTTCAAGCCCAAGAATTCACCTTTGGTCTTACAAACCCTAATAACACAAAATTTCACCGTAATTTTGTTATCATCTGATGATGAGACCACCATTGCCGTGTTGGCACGGCCATCTTCGTTGGTGCTTTTGATCCATACCAAAAATAATGAACATTTTTATGGAGCAAGTTGGGCACTGCATTTAAGTCATAAATATTTGAATTGGGGCATTTAATTGCTATTAATATTATTAAATGCTCCAACAATTCTGGAAATAGCTAAGGGCCTCTGAGATAATTCAGTTATTGCCCATAATTAATTTCAGGATTTATAGAAATGATTTGGTGTTTTTACTAAATCAGAAACAAATTGCAAAATTAGAAAACAGAAACAAACAGAATTAAAGAGAGAGAGGAAAGCTTACCTGGCGCTAACCTACAGCCCAGAGGCCTAGCACTCTGCAGCCCAGCCCACCTGGCGCCTCCTATCGTCTTCCTCCCCGAGCCAGTAGGCAGAGCGTGTAGCCGCCGCGCGCACACACGCCGCCACCTCCTGCCTCTCTGCTCGCTTCCCCGACCCCCTGGAGATGCCACGCACCTCCCTAGCGCCACGTCCACTTATCCCTCCATCCCTATCCCCCTCTGCTCTCTCTCCCTCCCGTGACCGAACGGAGCCCGTCGCCGCCGTTCACCGTAGCCATGGCCACCGGCCCTCCCTAGTCCACCCAGCATGTCCAGGAGAACCGCCTCGGCTCCGTCATCCTCCTCGACGCCCCACGCAACCGGAGACGCACCACAGTGCCTGTATCGCCCTCGTCTTCAACCTCGGGCGTCCGAGATCGTCTTCGCTGCCCTGCTCAGCTCCGGCCTCCCTCGAGCCAGCCGACCCTCTCCTCGTGTTCTACGTGAGCTCCTGATCTTCCTTTCCCTCTCCGTTTTCTCTCTAGCCTGTCGTAGTCGCCGCGCCTCTCTCACCCAATAGCGCCGTCGCCAAAGCTCGCCGGCGATGACGCTCCGGTGACCATTTGGTCCCGGGCATGCGTCCAACGTCCTCGCCGCACCGCGTAGACGTCGTAGGTGCTAACCCCGCGTCGCCAAGGCCGCTGTAGCCTCGACCCCGAGCTCGCCCGAGCTCCGGCCGCCGCTATCGCCCTTGCCGTCGCCGCTGTAGTCCACCCCGGCACCGCCCACGGCCACCACTCGACGCGCCTCGACGCACTGCATCCGTAGAGCCCAGCCACGCGTGCTCTCGTCGCCGGAGATGGCCGGACGAGGAGCGCCACCGCGTTTGTGTGCCACCGGCGGTTAGCCGCCGACGTGGGCATCATTAGTGGATAATGACCCACTAACTAACCCCTCCAGTGACACCGACAGCTGGGCCCCGCATCTAATTAACTCAGGGTTTATTTTCTGTTTAGATTAGTTTATATCCCAGCGGGACCCACGCGTCAGGGTTGACTTGCTGACGTGTCCATTGACCCGACCCCACCTGTCTGTGACCCTAGGCAGCACAGAGTCACTGACTAGTGGGCCCACTGGTCAGGTTTGACCTGGTCAGCCACAGCCGACCTGCTGACGTAATGCTGTTGTCATGCTGATGCAGTAATATTTTCTGGAATTTAAATAAATCAGCAAAGATTTATAAATTTCAGAAAATGCCCTAAACTTCTAAAAATCATATAAATTCAACCGTAGCTCAGAACGAAATAATTTATATATGAAAAATGATCAGAAAAATCCAATCTATCCATCTGCATTGTTTTCATGCATGTTAGAACAACTTATGGCTGCTGTTTAGGCCAAATCATATAATGGCATTTAAACCTTCACATATGGAGTTTGAATTTGAACCTAGGGTTCAAATCAACTCCATTTAAACTGTTGCTAGTTGAATTAGCTCAAATCACAACATATTGACATGTCATGATCATGCATCATATTGTTGCATTGCATTGATTGTGTTCTTTCTTGTTTGCCGGTATTTGTTCCCCCTCGGTAGGTGTATGTTTCGACGATGTGATCGATGACACCGATGAAGAACTACTATCTTCAGAAGTGCCAAGCAAGCAAAACCCCCTTGTTCATTCCGATACAATCCCACTCTCTCGCTCCTGCTCTCTTTTACTGCATTAGGACAACAACGATTCAACTGTTACATGCTGCGGTAGTTGAACCCCTTATCCTTTGCATGACCTGTCATTGCCACAGTAAATAGATGAAACCTACTAGCATGAGTAGGAGTTGTTTGAGCCCTGATGTGCCTACTCATTCATGCTTGTTTGTCATGCCTGCTATTGCTTAGAGTTGAGTCATGTCTGATTCATCGGAGATGAATCGGAGGTGTGTGAACATGTCCTATTGTTGAGAGCTAAGTGTGTGAACACGATTTGGTAAAGGTAGCGGTGAGAGGCCATGTAGGAGTACATGGTGCGTTGTCTCATTGCAGCCGTCCTCAGGAACTGAGTTCTGTGTTTGTGATCCATGATCGCCACTACCACGCATTGGAATGCTTAAGTGCCCTCTCGACTTATTAATCAACCCGATCTCTGTCCAGAGTTGCAACTAGTTTCGGTGTTTGTAGGTAGTGTTAGTAATCTACCAAGTGGCACCCGTGCAGTGGGCTTGGGACAGACTAGGCACTGATGGCACGGTGTACCAAGTGGCACCCGGATGGTGGGCTTGGGAACCTGCTCACATCATTTGGGGTCGTGAGTGACACCCGGCGGATCTCCTTGCGGATGGAACCGAATAGGCGATAAACCCGACGAGAGACTTGTGTGGTTAGTCGGTCATGGCCGACTCCTCGCCAAAGCTTCCGCTTGAAGGTTGCCGAGATACACGAGGTGTACATGGAGGTAAGTGGCGAGAGCGTGTGTGAAGAAGTACACCCCTGCAGGGTTAACATTATCTATTCGAATAGCCATATCCGCGGAAAAGGACTTCTGGGTTGCCTGTACAGTTCATAGACAAGTGAAAGTGGATACTCTAAAATGCGCAAGATAAGCGTGAGTGCTATGGATGGCGTTCTCGTAGGGAGACGGGAGCAGATCCATAGTGGTGTATTGATATGGTGAATATGTGGACTCGTGTGCGCCACCTCAAAAGAGTTACTTGCGGTAGTAGTTCAGGATAGCCACCAAGTCAAAGCTGGCTTGCTGCAGTTAAACCCCACCATCCCCTTTGTTAATAATGATGCATATGTAGTTAGTTCTGATGTAAGTCTTGCTGGGTACATTTGTACTCACGTTTTCCTATTTTATGTTTTTGTAGAGAGACTTCAGTCTCACTAGTAGTTTCACGTGGACTTCGACGTTTAGCTTGTTACCTCAGCTACGATCTTGTGCCCTCGGCAAAATCTGGTAGATATTCAGGCTTTTCAACCTTTTTCATTTATAGATGTCTGTACCCAGGCATGTTAAGCTTCCGCATGTGCTTTGACTTGTATGCTCTGAATGTTGGGTCATGAGACCCATGTTTGTAATATCTCGCTCCTCGGAGCCTATTGAATAAAATACTTGAGTTGTAGAGTCATGTTGTGATGCCATGTTGTATTTGCACATATCGAGCATCTTGTGTGTATGTTATTAAAATGCTTGATATGTGTGGGATCTGACTATCTAGTTGTTTATCCTTAGTAGCCTCTCTTACCGGGAAATGTCTCCTAGTGCTTCCACTGAGCCATGGTAGCTTGCTACTGCTCCGGAACACTTAGGCTGGCCGGCATGTGTCCTTCTTCGTTCATGTGTCTGTCCCTTCGGGGAAATGTCACGCGATGAATACCGGAGTCCTGTTAGCCCGCTACAGCCCGGTTCACCGGAGTCCTGCTAGCCCAGTGCTACAGCCTGGATCCACTCACTGATGACCGACATGTTCGATGCTGGGTCATGGATGTCCGTCCCTGTAAGTTTGTGCCCCTTTGGGTTTACGACTAGCCATGTCAGCCCGGGCTCCTTATCATATGGATGCTAGCGACACTATCATATACGTGTGCCAAAAGGCGCAAACGGTCCCGGGCAAAGGTAAGGCGACACCCGTGGGAATACCGTGCGTGAGGCCGCAAAGTGATATGAGGTGTTACATGCTAGATCGCTGTGGCATTGAGTCGGGGTCCTGACAAACAATGAGAATCTCGGTTTTTAAATCCCAGTAAATAAAAAAGTCACCCAAAAAACATGAAACTTGGCATGGTTTCATGACATGGCAATCACATATATGCCGTGGTAAAAAAAATCGTCCAGTTTGAGAAGAGGCGTACACATTAGTAGCCAACGAAGTTCTTTTTGAAACAAAAAGTTGACACGTTAATATCGCAAACGGTTGTATTATATTTACCGTGTCGAAATTTAACCATATTCGGTGGCGTGCGTGCAGCTGTTTGATAGACGAGACGAGCACGAGAAGTCCGCCGTGCAGGTTCGACGGGACGCGTGCAACCAGTCCGCCGCACAGGCTCGACGGGACGCGTGCATCCTTTCCACCTTGCAGGCTCGACGGGACACGTGCGAGCAGCAAGGCCGCCCATGCTCACCGGGAAGCGAGATCTTTGACCTCCATGCACCAGCCACCGCCCGTTTCGCTCACAACTTCTCCATTAATGGGTTAATTAAACCACCTGGACGGAGGGTGTTTGCTTGTGATCCCATGGCAGCATTTGCTTTGTTCGTGTTTTCAACTCGTATTCCGCCCTAATTTAAATTGCCACATAGGGCAACGGATAATACGACCACAAATAAAATGGCAACGGATAATACAACGACAAATTTACAGTGGCACAGATAATAATTGTCTTACATATTCCGGATAATTTAAAATGCCACATGCGGCAAAGCCCGAAAGACACGGGGGCAAGAGAAGAAGGAAATTGCAGACAACGATCCGGGTCGCTACTGTCTCTACTCGTCGATGGATCGCCGGGCAGCGAAATCCTCCAGCTCCTTCTTCAATTCCTCATGACTTTGCTTGAAAGCAGCCACGGATTCCTCCACCCCTGCTCGCGCTCGATCCGGAGCTTCCTCAAGCCACCCATCAGTTCCTCGATGACCGCTTTCAACGTCATCTCTGAGGCACTTCTCTGCTCATGCAGCATCTTCCAGCTGGCGGCCTCCTCCTCCTTCTCGGCGACCAACTTGAGGAGCTTCGCATTGTCATCCGTGAGTTGCTCGACGAGGACGGTCGCCTTGTCAACTGAGGCATCGCTGATCTTGAGCAGCTTCATCAAGCCATCGACTAGCTCCTGCTGCATAGTGATGCCAGTGAGAATGTCGTCGTCGCCCGCAAAGGACTTCAGGAACACCGTCTCATCGCGATGGCAGACACCGCGAATGCGCTTGTGAGAGGCCTCACGTGCCCGTGAGAGCTCGTTCGAGGGCTCCGCAGCGCGCTGGGACATTTCTACTGCGACTGCGGCTTCGCGGTGGGACCTCTCTAGTGCATTAGCGGCCTTGGTCTTTGCTGCCTGGTTATATGTCCACCCTAAACTCCTCCTATTGGTCATGGCGGAACGATTTGACAGAAAAAACCAGTTTTTTGTGGGTGATGAGGAGAGGAACTGTGAAGTAATTTTCGAGTGGGTAGTTTTTATAGCCCGGTGCTAAGTGTGAACACATATTAGTTTGATAGGTGTGAACAGATTTGCAATTACTTATTGTGTTGTAATCAGCAATGTGACGAGAAACAAGGTCAAAATTTATTGATGGCAAAAGATTGACCACGTGGTTGCTCGCGCGCGCTCTACTCGCCATTGAGGCAAAGTTACAATGGCAACGGTTAATAGTTCTTAATAATTGTCTTACATAGTCAGGATAATTTAGAATGCCAAATGCGGCAAGGCCCAGAACACTCACGACCTACATATGCACATAATTATAAGAAAATATAAGCTAAAAGGCTGAGTTGGCGGCCTTCCGAAGATGGTCTTCTCGGACTCCATGATCATCATAGCACCCTTGCGGCCGTTCACTCTGAGTGTCCCGACCCGCCTCCGCCTATGGAGCTGCTGGCGCGGGAGGCTCTTGGGGCTGCTGGGCCTCTTCCAGAAGAGCTTGACGGCGTGCAATCGCGCGCATGACAACTCCGCGGAACTGCTCCATTTCCATGTCTCTGGTCTGGTAGCAAATTCCGTTGATCACCTGCATCCTCAAGATATCACGTTGGTGATGTTCTACTTCGTCGGGGACATCAACTCCACCAAGGATGCGCTCGAGCCTGGCCACCACATCATCGGGATCGAGGTTGACATGGCCGCCGCGGGCAATGATGAAACCGCAGGCTGCCTTTGTCTTGACTGAATCGCAGAGGTCCTCTGCCCATTCCTTGCGGGGCATCAGGCTCTCGATGAGCACTGGTGACGGCGGTTCTTCGGGTGGGTCATCGATCATGCCGCCGAGCAGCTCTGGATCTTTTGCACGGTGGATGGCAAACTGCTCATCACACCTCCTCTGCAATATGTCGATTGTGCTCCCAAGGACTGTGACGCTGATATCGCTGTCGATGGGCCATGGTGCCTGCACCGACCGATGAAGCTCTTGCTCCCCGACCTGCTCCGGCTCGTTCTCCTCGCCGAAGATGTAACGCAGGTAGGCGTCGACATCGAAGCTTTGGTCGTTGCCTAGCATGCTTGGAATAACAAATGGTAGATGGGTGAGGACTAGATCTTCGCAGAGTGTCGCGGTGGTGCGTTGCCGCCTGGGTTATATGCAGCAAGCTGTTACCTGGTGGCGGGAAACCGGTGAGGGAATAGGCATGGATTTTACAATTCACCCATGTGGAGCGCGGGAAGCATTCGCTCGAGCGCGGGAAGACTAAGTGGAGAAAACACACAACACGAATAACGTATCCGGTGCCACATGTTATTTATCACACAAGTGTTAACATAAGGAAATGCATGTGTAACTTACTAATCATCGCACATGAGTACTCGCAGATGCATCGTGTGCGATACTCCTACCAACCGCAAGCAACTAGTTTGCATTTTTTGAAGTTTTTTGTACACACAGAATCGCACACGAACTAACTATATTACCCGTCTGTGTTGTAAATTCTCATCGCAAACAGTTCATCCGAGTCGGCTGTTTGTCACGTATCACACACATCTTGCTAAGTTGAACCATTTCTGTTGCGTTCGCTAATCGAAAACAGTTCGTCCGAGTGAACCGTATACCCTATATCACACACACCTTGATCAAGCTAACCGTTTATGTTGCACTCCCTAATAGCAAACGGTTCATCAGAGCGAACTCTATGCCGTATATCGCACACATATTGATATGGCTGCCCGTTTCTGTTGTTTTGCCTCATCGCAAACAGTTCGAACGGGTTAACCGTGTGCCCTACATCACACACGCAACTAAAATCTAAACCGTGTTTGATGCGTCCTCCATCGCAAACGTTTTATACATTTCTAACGGTTTTCATACACCACCGTTTGTGATTATGGCATCGCACACAGTTTCTCGAAGGGTCTCTAATCGTAGTGTCGCGTTAGCAGCATCCTGCAGTAGTGTCATCAGTATATTGAACAAATACAAAATTCACATGATTACTTATAACAAGACTTCTCCCATGTCCTCGGTTCACCGTTCAAGAAATCTTCTGATTCACCAATTAATCTTCCGATTTATCGCTAATCGGGGGGTGACCGATAAGATTATGCCTTATCTTTGTCGTTTATCTTTTGGACCGATTTATCGTTCTGGCAAGAGATTTATCGGGAATCTACCGATAAATTAGACCTATTCATCGCACTATGTTGGTAAAAACTATATTTATTTATATTTTGTGGACCTTGTTACGGCATATGTACTATTCTCCTATTTTGTTTGCCATTTTACAAGGATTCAAAGGCTAGAAATAAATGTAACACTTCTGTCAAATATTGTTTTAGTGTTGAATATAGCGTATTTTAGTGTTGGGAACCTGAGATTTGCAATAAAATATCTGATTAATAGTCGACCGATAAAATTGATTAATCGTCTGATTTCCGATTAATCTCTAATCCCTAGCTGACCGAGACGATAACGATAAGCGATATCCTCAACATTGCCTCGGTTACAAACGTAACTACTCACAAAGCATATTCATGTTCATAATCAGAGGGGTATTGAATAGCATTAAGAATCTGAACACAATCAGAGAAAGTTGTGAGAAGGTGTGCAACTAAAGAAAAATATAAAATTGATCGTTGTTGTCCATAGGCATGGTTCCATTTCCTGGCCATGGTGTTCATTTGTTGGTAGCTAGTTTCACGCAACACTGTAGCCAAGAAATAGATTTGTGGAGGACATGACAATTCGATCATCTTGTGCAGTTCCACTAAAATCGAGCTAATCATCCATGTTTGCAAAGATATTGAATAAGTGTGATTATGATAATAGTGGCACTAGTTGATGAAACATACACACACAAATAGAAGATGGTCACCTTTGCAATCTTTCATAAGACTAACTACTTCTTAGAGAAGATTAGTCACTGAGTTGCATGAGGAGGATAGCAAAACCAATCTCCCTTTCTGCAGTCCCATTGAAATGCAGAGACGTTGCCCATGTGACATTTTAGTAGAACTGCACAAGACACAATTAAGAAAAAAGTGATTTGTGCAGTTCACCAAAAGGTCGCAATAGCAACAAAGTGAAATGGATAACCCTGTTTGCAACAAGAGGTAGAAAGGAAATAATTACTGGTCAATAACAGTTGATGACACATACGCCGACACGAAAGAAGCATGCTCCTTGTCCTAAGGGAAAGATATCAGCACGGTGGTTTATCTAAAATGATTTGACGACGAGATGGCAAGATGGAAAGTACACTGGTCGAGATACGTTTTAGGCAAAGAACTAAAGAAGATCCACATGCAGGATTTTTGACATGCAGCGACGTGGGAAGATGGGCAGTGGAGCAAGGCCGTAGGAAGCTGTTCCTGAGGGTCGTCGGGATGTAACTAGGAGGCCACCGGCAGGCGGGGTCCACCCATACCATAGAAACGAGCTAGTGGCGAAGGCCCTACCACGTCGGAGCTTGGTCAGAGAGAACGACAGGTACCGCACATCAGGACGTGCTGCCTCGACGCCGTCGAACGGAGCAACGATGCACATCCTCCCTTTCCGCCGGCGGACAGGATGCAGTCGAATCAGTTACTAGCGGTGAGAGACAGACGCCACCTCCGCCTTGTGTGAGAGTGTGTGGGAGAGAGAAACCCCAGCAGGCAGGCTCCATTGTATATGGTGAAGCGAATTTCTTTTTTCTCGATAACAACCATTTTATATTCTATACGTGTCATTGAGGAATATAACTTTATTTAAAAATAACGCGTCAAGTCGAACTTTGTTTTGTGTATGCATGGTACACGACCCTCCTTCAAGTAAACAACGCATACACGCATCAAATTATCATGTGGGCTTCCTTTTTGTATAGATATGAGCTCCACCGTATACCCATGTAGGTGTGGCCGAGAATGAGACGTGAGTATGTGCGTCGTGCGTGAACCTCTTCTCTACGTGCATGTACCCCACCTACGTAGGTGGGTGTGAGAGAGATACAAACCTAGAGAGAGGTGGTGTGTGTGGGTTCGTGAGTGTTTTTTGGGGGGTGCATGCGAGATACACAGGGAATATGTGTCGATGAAATCTCAAACAAAAATGTAACATATGCAATGTGTGTGAAATAGAGGCCTAGATATATCATATATAGAGGGGGCAATCCACGAGAAGGGAGTGCGGGGGTCATCGGCGTGAGATATCGACAGAATTGAAGAGATGGATGAAGGGTATGGGTGCACAGTCAATAAAGAGAGCTAGCGTACCTACTTTGAATTTAACTTAATGGAGCGGCGGTTGCTTCTAGGAGCAGGTCGAATAGTCAAAGAAGGGAGGCCGGTCGTCACCCCGTCCTACGGGTTCCCCAATGAAAACTATGTGTGCCCACGCAAAGATATAGGGCGGCTGGCCTACTGGAACGTGAGAGGGGAGAGGTGCAATTTGTCTCTATGGCGTGGATAGCTACCTACAGCGTTCAACTATAGGTGTGTGGGGGGGAGGGGAGGTAGAGACCTAACTATAGAGAGGTAGATCGACTCGTATGTGTGTGGAGAAGGAGAGAGACCTACTATGTATTGAGGGAGATCGATCGGCATCCATGCATATGTGTAGGAGAGGAATAATGTTGGGAGAGAGATAGAGCTAGAGTGTCAGAGGGTTGGTGGTGGAGTTGCTTCCTAGATATGATGGGAGAGGCCTACTAGACAAACGGAGGGTATGACTGCAATATCAATGAGAGAGGGGATGCGTGTCTGTGTGTGCACGTGCATGTGACAGACGGGTCGGAAGGCATGCACAGATGATGAGGGGTGATGATATGTCTGTGGTAAGCAGACCTAACTAGATAAGTAGATCAATCATCGTGTGTCGGAGAAAGGGAGAGACATAACTAGTGAGGTACATCGATCGATGCGTGGGAAAGAAAGAGTTATAGTCGACCTAGCTATATGTAGGTGAAAGATCGAGGATGTCGCCTAGAAGGGGGGTGGATAGGCGCTTTAAAATAATTATGATTTAGGCTTGAACAAATACGGAATAAACCTAGCGGTTAATTTGTCAAGCACAAAACCTACAACAACTAAGCTTGCCTATGTGGACCAACAACTTATGATAAGCAAGATATATGACAAGAAACAATATGGCTATCACAAAGTAAAGTGCATAATTAAAGGACCCGGGTAAGAGATAATCGAGGAACATGGAGACGACGATGTATCTCGAAGTCAACACCCTTGAGGATGCTAATCTCCGTTCGGAGCGGTGTGGAGGCACAATGCTCCGTAAGAAGCCACTAGGGCCATCGTAATCTCCTCATGCCCTCGCACAATGCAAGAATCCGTGATTCCACTAAGGGACCCTTGAGGGCGGTCACCAAACCCATACAAATGGCAACGCTTGGGGGCGATCACCAAACCCGTGCACTTTGGCAACCCTTGGGGGCGGTCACCGATACCCATCAAATTGCTCAGGGCAATCTCCACAACCTAATTGGAGACCTTGACGCTTGCCCGGAGCTTTAGACCACAATGATTGAGCTCCGAACACCACCAACCGTCTAGGGCGCCCAAGCACCCAAGAGGAACAAGCTCAAGGGTACCAAGCACCCAAGAGTAATAAGCTACTCAACTTCACTTCCACGTATCACCATGGAGAACTCAAATTGATGCACCAAATGCAATGACAAGGGCACACGGAGTGCCCAAGTCCCTCACTCTCAAATCCCACCAAAGCAACGAAAGCTATGGAGAAAAATGAGAGGAAGAACAATAAGGAGAACACCAAGAACTCCAAGATCGAGATCCAAGGGGTTCCCCTCACATAGAGGAGAAAGTGATTGGTGGAAATGTGGATCTAGATCTCCTCTCTCTTTTCTCTCAAAAACTAGTAAGAATCCATGGAGGGATTGACAGTTAGCAAGCTCGAAGAAGGTCAACAATGGGGGAAGAACATGAGCTCAAAGGATAAGGTTCATTGGGGAAGAAGACCCCATTTTATAGGTGGGGAAAAAATCCAACTGTTATGCTCGCAACCCGCAAAGAGCGGTACTACCGCTCATGGGAGCGGTACTACTGCTAGGGTGGTGGAAGCCCTTTGAAAAACAACAGCAAGGAGGCAAAAGGCCGGTAGAACCGCCAAAGCGGTACTACCGCTCATCCTCACGGTACTACCGCTAGGGGTAGCGGTACTACTGCTTGCGAGCGGTACTACTACTTGCGAGCGGTACTAAAAAAAATACATCTGTGCCTACCACCGCTGGACTTAAGACGAGTTTTTGGTCCGAAGCGGAAGTAGCCACGGTAGTACCGCTCCCAAGAGCGGTAGTAAAAATTACATCCCCTCCAAGCGGTAGTACTGCTCCCATGAGCGGTAGTACCGCTGCAACCTTTTTAAGGACACCAAAACTGACACAACTTCTGCAAACGGACTCTGAATTCAACGAAACCAAGTTTATTGGAAAGCTAGTGACAAGGGCTAACACAATCTTGATAGAAATAAAAATAAGAATGAAATTAGAAAAGGCCCATAATAAAATGGTGAGAACCCTTCCTCGAAAAAGACTGGTAAAACCTCCAACACCGAAAACGCAATAGAAGAAGCATGTGAACTCCGTTTTCAATGAACTCGAGCTTGTCAAGAAGATGACCATAAGCTCCAAATCTCACAAGGAGAAAACCAAACAAGAACCAAGAAAGATGATGCAAGCATGCAATGGTTTGAGCTCTCTATGAACGATACGATCAAGCTACTCACTTGAGAGCCCCCCTTGATAGTACGACAATCGATCTTATAACCCGGTCTCCATACTACCACCATGAGACCGGTAAAATAGAGAACCTATCAAGGGCAAACCTTTGCCTTGCATGAAGTCCACTTGAGCTAGATGATGATGATCTTGACTCCCTCAAGTTGGACCACCTTTCGTGATTTGTGTTGGCTCGATGAAGGCTAGTTGATTGCTCCCCCATACTCCACTATGGGTGAGTCACTCTTCGGCACACCTTCACAAGTCCATTGTCACCATAATGGACGGCAAGCTACAAGCATGATTTCTTCGTGATGCTCCACTTGAACTTGCACAACACAACCTTGATTTGATGTCATCCTCCATGGTTTGTATGTGATCTTCCTCTTGACGCAAGCCCATGGAAGCAAACCTAACCCCACATAGAACTCCCACAAAGACCATGGGTTAGTACACAAAGCGCAATGGACAATGCTTACCAAACCGTGAGATCACTTGATCCCACTCGGTGTATCTTCTACGGTTCGTGTGATCATCTACTCGAATCACTCTCTGTAATTAGTCTTGATCAACCTTGACTCTTTCCAACTCTCTTCATTTGGATGATGTCTTGAAGCTAAACATGAATGATCACACAATCTTCTTCTTCAAGACATGCTTGCAATAAGCTCAATACTCACATGACCAATCTTTGGATAATTCCTTAATAGCACCTTGGTCAACTCATAAACTCCTTGAAACCAACACATGGACTTCAAGAAATGCCTATGGACAAATCCTTCAAATATAACTCAATGCAACCATTAGTCCATAGAGAATGTCAACAATTACCAAAACCACACATGGGGGCACCGCATGTCCTTTCAGTAGGGAGATCGAACGGTATACATGCATGTGTTAGAGGCAAATAAGGCCTGGAGAGACGGATAGAGAGAGGGGGATGCAGCTAGGAGGTGGTGTGAGAGGCCTACTATATCGAGAGAGGGAGGAGTGTGCGAGTGCGCGATGAAAAGAGGGGCGGGAGTGTGCATGTGTGTGGGACCGTATTAGACACAAGGAGACATCGACGGTGAGAAGAGAAGAGGGAAAGCGTGTGTTTGTGGTGTGTTGCGCCGGAGAGAATGAGTTGGGGATACCTACATATACCGTGGGAGAATGGCCTAAAGAAAAATAACAAATGTGCGTGATGGAGAGAATGTCGAGGGAGGGTGAGGCGAGCGTGTGCATGCACGAGAGAAAGTTAGTGCTGACTACAAAGAGAAGGGGATTGTATGGGTGTAAAAGACTAACAGAGATCATAATTCATTATAAAAGTGGATTCTGATATTTGAATAAGAGATCATAGTGTTTTAAATCCACGCATACATGAATACAATGGTGGTACACATGATCTGGTTATGAACATGTTATACTAATATATATATCTGAATTTGTGATAATGTGTGGCTTTTGCGGCTCACAGCTAAATACTTGTCATAATGTAGGGGGCAGGGCACTATACATTGTGTGACAAACACATTATACATATGAAACATGGTTTACATTATGAAGATCTAGCTAGCGCTTCAAACGTACCATTATTTGGAATCAACATCAAGTGGATAAAAAATTTGAATTCGACTTCATATAGTACACATAGTTCATATCTAACTCGACAGTAATTATGTGGTGTGTTGTGAAGATAATAATATACAGATGATGATTTAACTTGACAACAATCATGATTGTAAATTCTTATTCAAATAGAGAAAATAATTAAAATTAAGTTTGAATTGCAGCGGTAGTATATACATTTTAAATGCACTAAAATGTTTGTTTGAGTAGGTTACATGCATTATAGACGTAGCGAAAACTTTTAGTTGGACATAACATGGATTCAAAGTTTTGAATAGCATTAGAGGAAAATGAGACAAGACTCTCTTTAAACTAGATGATACCCCGCGCATTGCGGCGGGACTTTCTACCTTCTATATGTGGCTTCAAAGTAAAGCGCAATTTGGATGAATGAAAATGAAGTATCACATCTATTAAATATCCAGTGAAATATTAATATTTACTTTTTAATATTGAACATATACATTTTTCTACAAACATACAAAGATTAAGCTCAAACATGCAGGCATTCCTGCCCTCAGTAGTCAACTTGGCTTGTAAGAGCGTCAAAACAATTAATACACTCAATTGACAGGTAGTGATTTCAAAACATTCCTTTATTCATCTGTATGAAAATGCCCAAATTTGTTGAGCCAAGTCTTTTTTTCCCCGAAAGCTGTTTCACCAATAGTTAATCACCTGAAAATAAAATATATGTGGACAGAATAAAATATGGGCATAAGAAGAAAATATGGGCATTTGAGAGATGTAATGTACACCTGAAAGCTAGTCATCATGTTATCTAGCAACCCTTGAGCAGCCAGCTAAGATGCACTCCTATGTTCTGAACATCCAAACACATCATGAATAACATATAGTTATTATCTCTAAAAATGCTAAGGAATCAGCATCGTACACAAACAGAACCAAAAATAAATAAAATAAAAGCATGAGAACTATTTCTAAAAGGGTTATAGCTGTAGGTTGTACCTTGAAAACAACTATGCCTCCTCAGAAGCTTTCATCTTTTCTACTCCAAACAAAGCAGCAATTAGAAATTAGAATCAGCAAGCGATATATATACATATATTGACAATTACATTAACTATTGGAGCTAGTTAATTTATAATTTCATGACAACATGCTGTTAATATTTCAGGATTAGTTACAGTGTACATCTATTTGTTACTTACACGGGTTATCCTTGGCAGCGTTTAAAGAAACTGAAACTTTGAAACCACTGGAAACACTTCCTAGAGAATGGACTCTTCGTATATTGGTTCATAACCACTCCATGAAGATCGTGGATCGGTGAGCGGATGCCGCAAGATCTCCTGGTCAAACTGAGGCCCGATTGTGAGGCGGCATGTGCTTAGACAATTTGAAGGGAACTTCTAAACATGAAATATATATGATATTTTCGCACAGAGCTAGGAAACACAATCTGCAGTTAAATTCTGTAAGGAAAATTTCCTACAGTTTTCAGTCAAAATTAGAATTATGAAACTCCAACCCTCCATGTACCATAACAATCTGTTTTTTGTTATTCTATATAGGAGATCAGACAGCAAAGATTTGACAAAAATTCAGAAAATGAACCAATAAACATTAATTGTCCATACGATCTGGAAAGGATATGGTTCTACTATCAAGAAACCGTGAAATTCTCGAGCCAAAAGATGGATGCATATGCTGTGTTTCATTTTGCTAAATGATATCAATTAAATGGTGTATCAATTCCATAAATTGCATATAGCAATAAATAAATCAGCAAAATTCTTTCTAATATTTTAGATAGAAGAAATGTTTCTTCTATCTAAAATATTAGAAAGAATGTACCCTTCTATCCAAATCCAATTTGCATCGATAAAATAAATCCAAATTCCAGTAGTAGATGAATAATTGCAAATTTGTGTGTGTACGAGATTAGAATAACTTCAAAATAACTAGAACAACAGAGCCAACATCTGAGTGCCTAAAATGATGTAAAGTGCAAAGAAAAGAAGAGAGTTCGGTTTCCGCCTAAATGTAACAGAGCATTGCTGCCTCAAATGATCCAATAAACATGCATCCTTGGGTGACAAATAATACAAACATTCGTCCATGGCATGGCAATAAATAATAAGAAAATCATGTGGGATTACCTCACACACTAGTGCAGAACCGGGCAATAGCACCGGTTCAGTAAAACCCTTTTTAGTGCCGGTTACAGAACCGCACTAAAGTGTGAATCACTAAAGGCCCCCCTTTAGTACCGGTTCAGCACGAACCGGTGCTAAAGGCCAGCCACGTGGCGTGAGCTCGCGCCCTGGTATGGGGGACCTTTAGTACCGTTTGGTGTTAAGGTTTTTTCTTGAATTTTTTCTTTTTGAAAATTTTGGATTTTTTTTATTTTTTTCGATTTTTAATTTTTTTGAATTATTTGATGATTTAGTCTCTAATCACCTCTCTTAACTGCTCAAGTGTGGATCACTCATTCCAAATCATCTAACTTCCCGACCGGTCACCCATCCTCTCACTACTCCAAATTTCGAGCACGCTTAACTTTCGGGTTCTATTCTCCTTCGTTTCCAAGTCTGCACTTGTTGTTTTCCTGACAATAGTAAGATGTCAATCCTATTAACCCTCAGGAGTTTAGCTTGAGCATGAAGTCACACATTTCACTATTTGAGTTTGAAACTATTATTCTAAAAAACAGTAATTATTTAGTAACACTAATATTTCTTGAATAAGTTTGACCACAGTTTGACCAGATTTGACCAAAATTAAAAAAATTGAAATAATTATTTAGTAACACTAATATTCTTGAATAATTATGTAGTAACATTACTACTTCTTGAATAAGTAGTTTGACCAGATTTAACCAATTTTTTAAAAAAACTGAAATTTGACCATATCATTTTTTCTTTTTGGAATTTGAGGATTCTAAAAAATTCCAAACAAGCCGTAGGCTGTTTCCATCGGATACAGATTTTCGTGCTGAATTTTTGATATATTATACGTTTTTTTCCGACATCGTATGCAAAAGTTATAGCCGTTTTACATTTTCCCTACACTTTTTTCAAAACATGTCCAAATTTAAGTTTTCAAATTTTCCTAACTAGTAGATGTAGTAATATGACTACCTCTCGAAGGATTTTATTTTTTGAAGTTTCTATCATTTTCTTTTGATTTTTTTCAAAACTGAAATGGCGATACACGAGGGCGGGGGTAGAGTTTGAAAATTGTCCTATAGTCCCGGTTTGTGTCTCCAACCGGGACTATAGGTCAGACCCCTTTAGTACCGGTTCATGGCACGAACCGGTACTAAAGGTGATCGTGGGGCCCCGGCCTGACGCCAGCCTGCCACAGCCTCTTTAGTACCGGTTCGTGGCATGAACCGGTACTATTGACACGAACCGGTACTATTGATCACATTAGTAAAAACCGGCACTAATGTGCTTCACATTTGACCCTTTTTCTACTAGTGACGGCTCACGCCGTGGTAGCAAGAGAGTAGAGGAAGATTAGGAATGGCCAGGCATGGAGCAATCAGGAACTGCCTGCTACGTGATACAAATGCCGTGAGGGAGGAGCAGCAAGCGACGTAGATAGAGATGCATGAAGCAAATTAACGGCAGGGCGGTTAATTTAGGAGATTAATAGGGGATTAACACAATGTGCTAGTTACCTTGTTGTGGGACTTGTCCATGGGATGGGACCATGACGCAGCAGTAGGCAACAGAGGTCGTTGAACAAAAGTTTTGGGTGGCAGTAGGCGACATGCGGTCCACGACAGGAGTCTTGTCTTCAAATTCGTCCCCTTCAGCTAAGGCAACAGTATCTGCAGGCGCTTGGAACATAATGGCACAAGAGCCCGGGGAAGGCAGGGAGATTGTAAGGAAGATGAGGGCCACGCCCTAGGCCACCGGCGGTCCGTCCGGATGCCTCAGATTGTGCCATGTTTTTTGTTCTCCCAAGATCTGAAGTTTGTACAACCAAGATACTCCAAATCCGTTAGCTGAATTGAGTCATTAAAAAAACCCAGGCTTGATGTTCCTGTTTGTAGCATCAGAACCTGAATTAATCTTGCTTTTCCTTGTTCGATTTGGTACCCTATTGGTAGATGTGGATTGCAATTGCAATATAGAAGGAGAGGTGGTTTGGTGTTCCATGGCCTGGGCTAGGAGAAGATGATACTGCTGCGGATTGATGATAGAATGAAGAAGCAAAGTGATAATGGGACGCTCTGTACGCCTCCATCAGTCCTTGTATTTGTGGTGGAGGCTATGGAAATTAAGGGCAGACCCATAGATTAAAGGGGAGAACATCTTGGTCAGCTACGGAAAGGGCAGAGAAAGCGCAGAAGATGAAAAGAGCCACGGATTACGGTGGGGGAAGTAGTAATTGAGGAGACGATCAGACCGCATTGCTTCGACTTGGAGCGGAAGGAAAATAATAGTATAACCTTTTTCCAGCTTAGGTTAGGCCTGGGAATCAGTCTGATTAGTTGGTGCTCTGCTTGCAAATTGAACGCATCACGCCGATGTAGGTAGTGTGGATGTTGAGAGAATTGTTAGTAGCTAGTGAGGATCAACTTGTTAAGAATGTACTATGATGCAATGCACAACAATCAACTGAATCAAGTGAGGAGGAGATGGAGGAGGAGGCGGTAGAGGAAGGACAGCAGCATCAAAAATCATCACGCTCGTGCGGGGCCCCAGGTGTCTCAGATACTCAGATACGACGGCGGCAGCTCAGGAGAGGCTGATGGGCAGATCTAGTGCAACGCTCGGTCCTCTCTTCACATGCTCACAAGGAAGCCCATCTCTCTGCTGTGTTCTTGGTCTGTGGATCAACCCCGGCCATCTCTCTGTAAAATGTAGAGGAATACCTTGTACTACTCTTTATACGTACTAATTAAGCTTTATGATGAAATCTATGCTTGTGATTTGCAGCCTAGCTAGGACATGGAGATAAAATTGACAAGTGTGATTTGCAGCCTACATTACATGCATGATGAAATGACATCTATGCTTGTGATTTTACCGATTCACAAGTGTGAATGGTAATGAATGATCTATATGATGAATGAATAAAGGATGTCTCGTCTTGTTGGCATTCAAGTACTAGTTTATCCTTGCTCATGTGTAATTATTAAGTGAAAATGTCTTCTTTCCCAGTTGTAGCTTGACATGCACATCGATCAATTGGAAAGGACGGCGCCCGTGGGCCCGCCAGGTGACTCACGTAGAGGACAGCCCACCAGAGGCTGTTTAACCCACCTTGTGCTTCGCTCGCAAACACACCCAAGCTCTTCTCCCTCTCGTCTCATCGCGAGCTCACACGCCAGCCCCGGGCGAGCTCACTGCCTGCCTCTGCTCATCAACGCCGGCGAGTTCGAGTTGTTCACAAAGATGGGTGCCGCCTTAAGCAATCTATCTTCAGATCCGATCGTGATCATCCTTCTCTGCATCGCCGCGGCGGGCTTGGTCATCTTAGTGACCTGGGCGTACTGCCGCTGCCGCCGCCGCCACCCCGCACCGGCACCACCGACATCGCCACAACCCTCCCCACGTCTTGAGGAGGAAGGGTCTCTGCCCCCGCGTCTTGAGCATGAGCATGAGCTACGCAACGCAGTGGCGACAGCGCTCGCGCCGCTGCACAACTGCGGCGAACGCCGCCTTGAGGTTGAGGAAGACGGATCTTGTCTGGCTCCTCTGCGCGTTGACAGTCTTGAGACCGGCCCCCTCGACAACCCGCTGGAGAGCCCTGTTCTTGGTCTCGTCGTCGCTCTTGCTGGTACTCCTCGTCCTCTTTTCTTTTTCTTCTTCCTCATCTTCCTCCTCTTCTTCTTCTTCTTTCTCTACCTCCTCCTCCTCATCTGCCTTCTGATGGCATAAACAACGTTCATTTGCAGAGAGACGCAGGATGATCCGTGCGAGGGAAGAGGACTTAGTGGAGGCTGCAAGTGCGAGGGGGGAAAGCTCCGGCGGCGGCGTCAAGGTGGAAGAAATAACGCAAGTGTAAGGTAAAAAAAAACGCTGTATATAACTGAATGTGCAATGATGCTAGCTATACCTGAAGCAGAGCAGTGCTCCCATCTCACACGTAGCGCCAGTGCTTGGAGTTTCAGACTATTTACACCACCGAGGCCACCCAAGCATGTGGAGCGACATATAGTATTCCAAGCAACAAGACACTAACCACCATTTGCTCGATCTTTGCCAGTCCAAAAGAACCAACACATCCAAGAATTGATTTCATCAAACACCCAGTCCGGCGCATCCAAAATCATGAGCTGATGCATCCTTCTTTGCTTCTAGATACATCCATTTTCGAGACAAGTAATTCCGAACGGAGGGAGTACGATCGACCACCGATTTAACAAGCACAAGGCGTCCAGAACACCGGATGAATCCACACTGGTTTCTTTCTCGCCAGACTTCCCAGAGAGCTAGCATTGCTAGCGATTTTAAACCCTTTCTGAAAGCTGGCTGTGTTGATTCTATCATGGTAGTCATCCTCTCTAGCGAGCTGTTGCAGTTGCTCCAGGTTGCTGGCAGTGCTGCCAAGATGCCAATTCTGCCGCAAAAAGATCCACAAGATGTTGTCAATCTGTCTTCCTAACCTAACCTGGTTGATCGCAAGAGGGATGCCAAGCTACTTACAGGGAAAAGTCCCAATGTCACACCCATTGCTCATCTTCCTATCTCCGAACCTCTGATCAAGATAGCCTTAGATTTTTCTGTAATTAACAACGAGTCCGGATGCCATCCCGAAAGCTGTCGAGGGCCAATCATGCTTCAGCTTCAAACTGACATCTCCAGAGTTTCAGAAAAAGTGGCATGACAGAGTTCTGGAAAGAACACAGATCATGTATGACTGATGAAGAAACATCAGTATTTAAATTCAGACAAGATTTTTGCATAATCACATAATCCAAGAAACGCAATGAATGTGGGCTGGAGTTTCCCACTCGTTTTTAGCACGCTGCGTGGTATGAATTTTTGAGCGAAAAATCAAATTAAACAAAATCCTGTGTCAGTGAATTACACAAGCAGCGAACAAAGACGCGACAAGGTAAGATGTAACAAGTTGATAGAAACAATGGTAAATTACACAAAGCAGTGAACAAAGACGCCCATTCACCTTCCTCTCTCGCGGTGGGGATAACCTTGGTATCACTTCATATCAGTTTGGTAATGTACACACCTCCCAGAAGGCTTGCTAACTGTACTCCATGAACAAAATGCAATGCAACATCAATCTTCACAACCACATTCCATCTGACGGGACACATTTGCTGGTACAAAAAAATTGTCCATGACCTATCAATTAGTGATCATATAAAAGAGGCTACCAATTCGGTGGTGTTAACAGATGAAAAAGATAAAGTGAAGTGGACTCTGACAAAAAAAAAAGGGATTTACACAGTGAAATCCTTCTATAGACATTTGATAGAAAATGGGATGAAATACCCACACTTATATATGTGGAAGATTAAAATACCACCTAGAGTTAAGGTGTTCATGTGGTTAGCTCTTAGAAAAAGCATCCTCACTAAAGACAACTTGTTACGCAGGTGGTGGAAAGGAGATGATAAATGTCCATTCTGTGGCAGAAAAGAAAACATCAATCATTTGTTTTTTGACATGTTCGGTAGCTAGACTTCTGTGGATTATTTTGAAATGTGCTTTCAATCTCAAAGATATACCAGACGATTTGGATCTGGTGATGAGGGGCTGGGCTAAAACTTTTGGAAAAGAGGAAAGGAAAGGGGTTTAGTTTGGATAGGTATTTCTGCTATTTGTTGGACTATTTGGAAATTGAGAAATAGTGTGATTTTTTTATACTTAAAAACTTACATGATTGGAATCTCTTGCAGAAAAACCCCGTAAGAAATAAAATGATGGAGGCTGGACTAAAGCAGCTCATGGGTGGCGACTAGCGACTAGGAGGATCATGGGGTGAAAAAGCTTCAAGGATCTTCTGGACTCGGTGACGCTGTGAAGAACTCTATTGCCTCAAGCCTTCCCACTGTTCTTTCTGCTTTTTTGTCTTTGTCCCTCAGAGAAGACTAGTGTTGTTGAGACTGTTTCCGTTATCGCTGTTTAGCCGCTGTTTCTAAGGACTTTTAAACTCTGTAATGCTGGTGCTGGGACCGGATCTGAGCCCAGGCCCTTAGGTCTCCCCCCTTGAGAAGCTCTGCACTATTACTTGTGACGCGTTTGGTTCGCAGAAGAACCGCGGTTTCTGCTGTTTCTAAGGACTTTTAAACTCTGTAATGCTGGTGCTGGGACCGGATCTGAGCCCAGGACTTAGGTCTCCCCCCTTGAGAAGCTCTGCACTATTAGTGATCTGTACAATGTCTGATAAAGTACCCAGTATGTTGTCTCCTAATTACAATCATTCACCTTCGCACAGAGTCGGAATATTTCCGATTTTTTTTCTTTTCTTTTTGCAACGAAGACATTCTACCTTTTCATTTCACAAATTATGGTCTAATCATTTATCCAGGGGCGCAACAATGTGTGCATAAAAATAATTCAGATCACAATCTAATGATGTGTCGCTGTACTGTACCTATGCAATGATAACGAACCACACACAGAGGACTCCAGATTGTTCAGATTTCACTACAAATTATATGCAACGATGCGATGCAGTCTTCTTGTTGGATTCACTTCCCAGCGAACTCAACTCAGATGCTCCTCTTCATCGTGTCCTTGTATTGTAGCTCTAGAATTGTCCCTCCAGTTCAGCGATGAATTCGTCCACCCCAGCACCGTCCTCTGCTCTTGCCAGAGGCCGCCGGTGGAGTCGAAGAAGGTCTTCATTTGCGCTGCCATCATGCTGAACCACGTCGGGAAGATGTCAACTTGCTCGCCATGATCACGGGGTGGTCACCTTTGGGACTGAAAGTATTTGCCGAGGTCTTCCAGTGTACCTTTTCAACTTTCCAACAATAACCTGTAGTGATATATGATCAAATGCAAATTGTTACCCAAAGATAGCACAGAGTGATAGTGCTTTAGGCTTTTAACATTTTAGTGAAAGGGATCAAAGTGAAAGTGTAGAACACTTCCTTGATGTACTCCCTCCGGTCCTTTTTACTCTGCATATTAGGTTTTTCTGAAGTCAATCTCATCCAAATTTGACCAAGTTTATATAAAAAATTATAGACATTCACATAACAACACCAATATCATTAGATTCATCTTGGAATATATTTTCATATTATATTTATTAAATATTATAGATGCTAATAATTTTTAATATAAATTTGGTCAAACTTAGCAAAGTTTGACTTTCAGCAAAACCAATGTGCAGAGTAAAAAGGACCGGAGGGAGTAGTTATGAATTGTAAGAATGTTGTTAGCATTCAGTAAAATCACTTGGATTTGTTCTGCACAATATTTTATTCTTTCTTCTGTAACCGAAATTCCAGTTAATCAAGGGAAGAAACAACACCAGTACTGAAAGACAGAAACTTACAATCCATTCCGACATCAAATCAAAGAAATACTCCCTCCGTAAACTAATATAAGAGCGTTAAGATCTAAACGCTCTTATATTAGTTTACAGAGGGAGTAAACTGGAACCACCAGACTGCCAACTATAACAACCAGTGAAATAGGATATTTCTGTCGTTCGTGTCAACGGCCTCAAGACGACGATACAGGCACCTACTCCCCTGACATGAGGCAGATAATAAAGATTAATAAAATGGATGTTGACTGTTGATGGTTTATTCACTGTCAAATCTCTTTACAGACATTTAGTTGTAGCAGACATGAATTCCCATTAAAGTTTTTATGGAAGACCGAAATTCCACCAAAAATCAGAGTCATTCTTTGATTGATGGTAATGAATAATGTCCTAACTAGAGATGATTTGCTAAGGTGGAAAGGCAGCCAAAACTGTGTGTTTTGTGGTCATGATGAGAACACTGAGCATCTCTTCTTTAGATGTTCTGTTACTAGACTGGTATGGAGCCTTTTTAAGTGTGCTTTCAATTTAAGATCTATACCTGATAGTTCGAGTGTATGTTTTAGTAGTTGGTGTTGCTGCTATATTTTGGATTATTTTGAGATGTAGAAATGACATGGTATTTGAAAGGACGGTCAGTAATGATTCTGTTGTACTCACAAAAATGACTTGTCATTGGATAATGTTGGGCAATGTCGCAGATAAAGGAGGAAAGTCAAAAGGTGTTGATGCTGGGAGCAAAAATCATAGAGCATGTAAGTGAAGTTTGCCGAGCATCTCAAGGGTGGCATCCTGGAGTTCTTCGGATCCGTAGCTGAAGCTTCTTCAACTTCGACCTCCCGTGCAGCTTCTATGGTGATTTTGCTCTTGGATGCATGAGTTATCTTTTACGGTGATTTTGCTCTTGGATGCATGAGTTCTCTTTTGCTGCCTCATAGCTACTCCAGTGTCGTATGGTCTGGCGATGTTTCATGGTCATGTAATACAAGTATGGTGATGTTTCATTGCCATGCAATGTAAGTATGGAGCCTGGTGTTTGCTGCCTGTTTAGCTGGTTTGCTTTCAGGCTTTTGATGATGATATGCTGTGTCGCATTATGCTGGTAGTTCTTTGAGTAGGTCTATGTAATGAATCAGATGGTTTCTTCAATAATAGAAATCAGAGGTGGAGGCCTCTCTTTCGTTTCAAAGAAAAAATCTCGCAAACAAACAAAAACACATAGAAAAGCAGTAGAAGAAGAAAGTCGAGGCCAAAATAACATTTCGCCCCGACTGCAAATAAGACATGCTCTCAGCAGCGGCGTCGACATAGAAATGCTTCAGCACTCAACACACAGCATTGTACCACTACATTAGCCCTTGTTTCGAAGTGAACATTTACGAAAGGTCTGCACGTTCAGACTAGAAACGAACCTGCCGATACTCATGTACATCTCATGCTACAGAACGCTGCAAACTTCCTTCCCGAAAAGAGCTACAATCCGAAGTGAGAAATCGACATGGTGTTAGCACCAGCTTCACAAGGATCCATACATACAACGGAATCGACATGGTGTTAGCCACATCCGACGTAGGCAAGGGCTTCCTTGGAGGGACGGCTGCCCGCAGGCTCAACGATGACTTGTCTAGCAGCTCCAACATCGACGAGTTGAGAGGTTCCGAACGGGCCCGAAGGATGCACACAGCTTTTCTCCAGGTTCACACATCACTAACTACTTGTCCGGGTTTCTCGGGTAGGTGCAGGCTGGAGTAAAATAGGCAGCCAGAGAACTTCGACTCCATTGCTTAAGTTACACTGTGCTTCGAGTTGCATCTCGTGACTCGTGAGAGAATAGAATAAACCTGAAAACAGAGACAGGAACGTGAAATATTTCAGCAACATGCTATGAAGAGTGAAGGGACTTCACAGTTACAAAGTTACTACAGCTTTCCATATAGCCTTCTGCACATTAGTTAATTAGTGTACAACTGCACATTACATTAAACAGATTTGAGTTTTATGGCATTATAAATCGACCAGAAACTATTGTAGGAGGGCCTGAAATCTACAGCTACATATAACTAAGTGGATCCTACATTTTAAGTGGCCCCTCCACCCTCATCTTCTCCTGAGCGAAAATCCTTGAAGCGGAACTAAACAACTTAGATGGATGAATGTGGAAGATTCCTCATATGTGCTTGGGCTATGCATAGCAAGTACTCCCTCCGTCCCAAAATAAGTGTCTCAACTTTATGTTAACTTTAGTACAAAGTTATACTAAGCTTGAGATACTTATTTTAGGACGGAGGGAGTACCTAATTCTATGACTAAAGTACACAGCATGTTGGGCCATATCGGCAGATACACATGATGGTAAGTTGGTAACCAACGCAATTAAGAAGATTGTCTTTTGTCCCAGAAAGCACACTTTCCTTTGACTAGCCTAGCATCAAGACTTCTTAACATTTCTCCTTTTTTTCCTACCTTAACTGCACAATTCAAAAGTAGTAATGGAACAGATGATCCTTAAAGAGCACGCAGTACAACTTTTATCATAATGGGTAGAAATAATACATCCCGAAAGTACAGGTTGGGGCACAGCATTTTTCTTTTCTCAAACCACACTTGCTTTCGCTAACCCTTAGCCCCTAGCATTCCCCAAATCTCCACCACCCCCTCTCTTTATTTCCTATTCCTTAATTGCACAAGTCCAAAGAAATAATGGGAAAGATGGTTCTTAATGAAGTGCAGAGTACAGCTCTTATCAAAATGGTAAAGCAGCTGAAAACGACAGTTTGCGGGAAGATATTGGTGTTTGTACATAAGAAAATGCAAGATATTAGGCATAGCAAAGAAAGCTAACCAGCTAAACCTGTTCGCTTCTTGCTGGAAAGATGGACGTTCTTATATGTGGGTTTCAACTTGGTCAGTCAGTCAAATTTTCGAGAGTCAGAACTCAGAAGAAGAATTAACACCTCATAAATTAAGCGTCACAGGCAAATGAAACAGAATCGTCTATTTCATGTATCACTGATGGATGATGATCAGTGTTAACATAATTTTCCAACGTCGCAAAAAGGAAGAAAGTGGCCAGGAATAATGATTTGCCAAACCACTTGTTGATCTTACTAATTGAATTAGTCTATATGAAGGTTACTGGCTTATCATCATCAGCAAAAATACTTAAGTAACGAACACCAAACACATCACTGCTGAATCATGAATCTAGAGCCTGTTCAAACTCCGATACTCTTTCAGGATTTGTGCAATAACGTATTACCAGAGTTCATAATGTTCATGAGAAGTATGATTTTAAATTGAGTTCCATTGTATGGTTGTACACTCAGTCAAGCAATGTACTTATGTAAATTGAGTTTGGAACCAAAACTGAATATTTAAAGGGAGAACTAGTATATACAATAGCCGAAACAAGTGCTTCACAATAACTCCATACAAGTACACACTAATTCAATGATTGGTTTATAATAATTTGCTTCTTATGACAAATAACCAAAATATTAACATGAGGTAAACCTAATCCAACATTCTGACTACACTCAAACCTTAAAATTTCTAGCTATGTTGGCTACAAATCTACAATGCATCACAATGGTGGTGAGCTGGTGATGATAGTGTCACAATTGTGTAAAATAAGGTCGAGTCAGTCCTTAGAGGCAAAGCTAAATAATCAGACAAATATTGGACCGTATGCAACGTGAAATTTACCTCACAGATGAAACTTCTGGAATGGCACTCCCTCCATAGCTTAGAATGAGTTCATCTCAAGGCTATACATCCTCCGCTTGAGGAGCACACCGACAGCCGACCGATATGGCTCCTCAAAGGCATCTGAGACCCAGGATCCACCTGCCGACCCAGCAGTTGCATTCCCAACTGAGTCCATCATTGCCTCTTCGCTCGGCTTGATGGCCACTAGTGTTGCTCCATTCAAGACCGTGCCCCCAGGCAACTCAATGTGTGGCGCATACCACAACCGCATGCTAAGGGCCGGCATGAGCGTGCGGTGTGAGTCACCAGACGCTGATACTGGCCTGACCCGTAGCTCCTGCAGTTGCCACTTGTCCATGGTGAGCACGCCCTGCCCATCGGCGTCCGTCAGATCCAGGCTCTCCAGCAACGCATGGTCGGCAATGATGGGCTGCAGCAGGTAATGCCGGGCCGACGCGGCAATCAGCGAGCTGATGGTCCATAGCACCCGCAGCTTAAGCCCCCCGTTGGTGTAGAAGGACTCCGGTATGCTCCCTGAATCGTCAGACTCGGCACAATCAGCAGTTGCAGGAGGAGGTGCGGCCGTAGCGCCGTCCTTGGCGGCAGAGGACGGCGAGGCGGAGGCGGAGGCGGCGCCGAGGATGACGCAGCTGCCGAGCGTGGAGCCGAAGTCGGCCTTCCACTTGAGCAGCACGCCGTCGTCCATGCCGAGCTCGCCGGCGGGGAGCTCGATGCGGAGGCTGCGGAGCTCCTTGAAGGAGCGGAGCACCTCGGAGGGCGAGTGGTGCGAGACGTCGCCGGGGGGCGCCGACGCCGAGGAGGAGGAGAGCGAGGAGGAGGCGGAGCGGCGGAAGGAGGAGAGGGAGGCGGAGGCGGGGAAGTCGGAGGCGGAGCCGGCGTGGGAGAGGATCTGGCCGAGCGCCTGGATGGGCTTGACGATGCCGCCGATGAGCATGCGCGCGATCTGGGAGAAGACGCCGCGCGCGCGGGCGGAGGCGGTGGCGGTGGGGGACGAGGGCGCGGAGGAGGACGGGGAGGCGGAGCCCGAGGCGGAGGAGGCGGGGTCGTCCGGGATGACGCAGTCGACGCGGACGAGTACGGAGTCGACGAGGGGCACGAGGGCGCGGAAGCGGCGGGAGACGAGCGCGCAGCGGCCGAGCGCCTTGACGTCGCCGATGCGGTTGAAGATGAGGAGGAGGAGCGGGTCGGGGAGGCCGTCGAAGCGGTCGTCGGCCGCGGCGGCGGCCGAGAGGCGGTGCGGCTGCTGCTCCTCCTCCTCGCAGCGCCACCGGCGGGGGCCCGCGGCGGCGGCAGCGTCCGCGGCCATCGGCCGGCGGGGCGGCGGCGGGGGGCCGGATCTGGGAGGGGGGAATGCGGGGCGTGGGAGGCCACGAGGAGAGGACAGAGAGGGCGCGGAGGTGGACGGCTTGCACTGTCTCGGGCTGTTTTCTCCTCCCTCGGCTCGGGCTCGGGCTCGGGGTCGGGGGAAGACAAAATGCAGTGGAGCCCCTGCGCCTTTCCCGAAATCGTGGCCGTGTGATGGACCTCTTTTTCACTTTAATAATTCAGCTTTGGGAGTTTTCGGGGAGGAATTGGGTGGGGCTTTCGTCGGTGCCAGGCCCTACCGCCGCCACGATGTGATTGAGAAACTGAAATGCTAAGCTAAGCAAACTCTAGATTAGGCTAGAAAAAGTGTAGGCAGAAAACTCTATGTTATGTTTTTTTTTTGCGGGGAATTCTATGTTATGTTAGGCCAACTCCACCGCACGACCCCATCCTATCCGGGCACATCCGTTTGGGTAAAACGGACGAACCGGACGGCCCAACGCGCGGGAGCAAACGGACTTGTATCCGCTTTCGACCCATCCCCGGCCTAAGTTTGTGCCACTTTTGGGGTGAAACAGACACCACGCGGACGCGCGGGCCGTCTGTGCATGTCCTCCCCTGGCCTGCCCGTCGGTGGCACAGTAGCGCTTTTTTCTATCTGCCCTTCCTCCCCTCCGCGCGCCTCCATTCTTCTCCACTCTTCCTCGCGCGCCGATGCCATCGCCATTGCGCTGCAGGTAACTTCAGACGCTGCCGCCTAACCCTTCCCTCGGCGCCGCCGAGCTACCCAACCACGGCCGGATTTGGGGCGGATTCGGTCGGACTTGAGCTCGCCCGGCTGTGGGAGGCCGCGCCACGCCATGGACTGGTCGGGCACATCGCCGGAAGGCCCTGGCAGGGCCGCAAGGCCACATGCTGCGATGGCTCCTCCTCTAGCTGCTCGGATCTGCACCGTCGGTGGTCCGCCGGCAGATACACGAATGGCGGCCGGCCGGGCTCGGTGCTTGCCCAAAAGCTCGTCGGCGCACTGTTGTCACTCATTAAGTGTGACCACTGCCCAAGGATGGTCGTGCGCCGCATGTCTACAACGCCGGAACATCTCGGATGGGTGTTCATCAAGTGCTTAAACGATGGGGTATGTGCTCTTTTTAGCTTCAGTTTGTGCTCTAGATTTGACTAGTTGTGCTAACTTCAAATTTTATTGTGTAGCATGGATGCAAGTTTTGGTATTAGGAAGAAGAGTACATCGATATATTGATAGAGCGAAATTTAGTACATGTTCGTGCACTTTTAACTAGCATAGAGGGTGTAGATGAGACAAGTGCACTTGCTGCTAGATTAGAGACTAGACACGAGACTAGGTGTGAGGAAGCAACATCGACTTCTTTAGACTCGAAGAAGAAAGAGGCATGCAAGATCGAGCCTCCTCCACAGATCAACAATGAGTGCATCGAGAAGGCCCTAACCTAACTCAAGGAAGCAGTTATGAAAGTTGGGTATCTTCTAAAATATATTCTTGTGGTTCTTGTTTTCTTTTGTCTTGCTTTACTAGTCAAAATGTGATGATGTATTTCCATGTATCAAAAATGAATGATGAAAAAATGTTAAGGGCTCGCAAAGAAAAATGTACGCGACAGATGCGGCGGGATCGTCCATGCTACTGGCGCACGGCCACCGCATCCCGGAAACTGCCCGAACACAATCCCATTGCCCTACCCAAACGGACAGAATCCGGGCAAAACGGACGTCTGTTTGGAGTTGCGCGCTGGAGTTGGCCTAGAGCATCTATAATTGGATTGGATGGCCCCTCATTTATCCACTTGCAAAACCACACCTCTCATATCCAAACTCTCGAAATCATGCAAATTCATCATCGATTCAACAATGCAACTAAACAGAATTGACCATAATTCAACAACTCAAGACATGCCAAAATAAAATACGGCCGTTTATAGATACTAGTAAGCGTGCACGTGCACGCACGTCTTGGTTGATACCCATATGTATGGTCCAACCAAATGTATGGTCATACACACCATCAACACTATTCACGCATACCTCTTGCTCTTTTCGTTGTGTCTGTGATTAATGTGCAAAGAATAGTTGTCATGGACCGGATACATTTTCCTCCCGACTGAACCTTCCAACCCCCCGCCTGAAATTTGAAAGAGAATAAACAAAACTACAAAAGCCAACACTGGGCCTTAAAGACCTCAGTGCCCAAAGGATTCGTTCTACTCAACTCTAACCTGACAGGTACGGCAAAGAATCATCTTGCAAGGAGAAGAGATAAAAAAAAGCATACGATCTTGATGAGATTAGTAAAATTCATAATGATCCAACATAAATGTAATGCTATGAAAAATTCCACCCCATGGAAAATAGGGAAAATATGTCTTTGTAAATATGTAACATTCTCCAACATAACTCATGGGCCTCACCAGAACAAATCCTATAGAATGAACCTCACATCTTTAAAGTGGACCGATATACCAGTTACATTCAGATTCATAACTTATAAATAAAATCTTATTACAATAGAATATATGAATGACACGTGATTCAATACTTCTCTTAAATTCAGAATTTGGTTACTATGCAACAGATGTGTGGAAAATTAAATGAAAATAGACAAACTTAACTGATGGCTAGTAAATCAAAATAAGAATATCTATTCAAATTAAAGGCAAACTGCTACTGAGATAGAATAAATTAGTTACGACATTGGCACTGTCCATCGCAAATACTTGTGAAAAAACATTGCACCTTTATCACCTGATCGTCTTCAGTCGCAGGCTTGCTGCCCCACTGTATTTGCAGCAAGAAAAATCACGTCAGATAGAACAGCTCAACAGAACCAAGATTTTCATAGTAGTGTGAGTTACCTCCCAATCGATGCCTCTATTTGAAGATCAAGCAAAATTCTGTATTTGCTCAAATACATTAAGTTGATCTGTACCTAGCACCTGTTCATAAGTACAAAAGGACCTTGTTACTGACCACCATACATTTAACTAAACAGTGAAAGATGATATTCGACACGTATGCACACACCTTTGTGAGGAATAAAAGACAATTGTGGCTAACCTTGGCTTTTTGAAAAGCTGATCATGGTTGCCGCGGCCATTAAAAATTGGTTCCTTACAGAATATAATCCTCGAATCATTAGTAGTGTACAGAAGCAATGCCTGAGCTGTACATATGCAATCCTCGAATCATTAGAACTCCTTGGTAAAAGTATAGACATATTCTGCATCAACTAATGCGAGTACTGTCATACAGAGACAAATAGTAATATGAACTCTTGCCAAATGAGGATGCACAAACACAACATTATATTCCCCTATATGATTGCTCTCTCAGGAATAAAACATAGTTATATTTAAACGGCATTAGTATGAAACGACAAATCAACTATTACTCTATAAAAAAAGAAGATCCATAGCTAAGAATGTTTTAGCTTATGTTAGGATATGGTGACCACGAAAGATATAGTCTGATGTCCCATTGCCGCAGCACATCCACACACTTACATAGTCAAATTCTGAAAAACGAAGATTAATACTTGGATAAGAAAGTTTTAGATTTTTTAGATGATCTGATGTAGAGATTGTGAAAGAAATCATGTTTTAGTCTCTGAATTGGCTCAGATAAAATGTGAACTATACCGACTTAAGTTGGCGAGTGAAAAAGAAGAGTTTGGTCACCATACATGAACATTGCAGATATGCTATATCAAAGTATTCTTTCTCTTGCTAATGTCAATAAAACTGAGCATCAGAACATGTGATGGATTGCCATATTCAGATTAGCCCCATCATAGTATTCTCAGGTTATGAATTCACTTCAGAAATAAAAAATAGGCATTGCATTTATACAGAATGTATGGTAAAGTGTATTATCCAAACCCAAGTGACATATATTAAACGACCACCACCTACCAAACTTCATGCTTAGAACACTGATAAACCAAGAAAAACACAAAACTACTTAGTCAAAGCCATGCCCCTCTTTCTAAGATCACATGTGATCCATATGTTAGTCGGGCTGTTGGACCAAAGTGGTAGAGAGCTGCAATAGAAGGTTGTCTGCACCGAGGACAAGAACGCAAACTGAAGGAGTTAACTGACAAAGAAAACAACAGTTGAAGAAATACTAAGTTAACTGACGAAGAGAAGTGCACGAAGCAGCAAACAAATGAGGAACAGTGGACCAACCTGAAGAAGACAAAGTCCAACCCGGAAGGTAAAAAAAGTCTGTGGCCTCCTTCGACTCAGTAGGCTACTTAACCAGAGGAAATACTTCAAGGCGTGGCATCAAAGGAAACGACAACAAACTGAACTCTGAATATCACCTACCTCTTCCCAACCCTGCTTCCCTCTGCATCTCACCCACCTTCTTCCTGTACCCGAAGGAAGAGAGACCCTGAAGCCGAGTCTTGCCTCTGCTTGAATAAGGTTCGTAACACAAAGTTCAGCAGACACAAGTTCGTCCCTAGTGTTATTATCCAAGTTAAGAATTTCCATATCACCATAATTATTCTCAACATACTGTCAAACGCACACTATCATCAATAAGTAGACATGATTTGCTTTCATAGACGGATATTCTCATCAGTAAGTAGACATGATTTGCCTTCGTAGACGGATACTCATCATTACTAAGACACAATGATTTGCACTACCAGATGGTTCATCGCTCATCGGCTGCGTCGTTTAGAACAGCATCGGCACCATGGTCAGATGAATAAACAACCCTGTGCCTCTCGGATCCACTGCCTCCCAAGTCCCAACGCCTAAGATGGGGAAGACCACCAATAGAACCGCAGGTCAACTCCCGTACGTAGAGAAATATCAGGGAGGTGGGCGCGTCAGCCGGCGGGGCACATCGGCTTCGGCTGCAGTGGTCGCCCCGAGACGGCGGAGCACCTGCACTGATGAGAAGGCTCTCACATGACATCGGAAAGCGGTGGCCAGGGGCATGTCGGGGACTCAGGGTAGGCGGCGTGCATGGATCGACAGCGGCGTCACTTGGGCTGGTGTGTCGGGGCAAGCCCCGCCGCCGACTCAGGTCGAGCCTGCTGCGTCGTGCGCCGCCGCCGCCGCTCGACGGAGGAGAGGGAGAACGCCGCCGCCAGCGCAGGCCGAACCTGCTGCTTGAGGGAGGAGAGCGACCCCGGCGCCACCGACGCAGGACAAGCTTGGCCCGACTGCGTCCTGTAGAGGCGGCGAGGATGAGGGAGGGGGAGGTAGGGAACGATGGAGGCTGGTGAAATCGATCCGCAAATCAGGGGGTTGCCGGCGGGCCGCAGGGATGGAGGTACGCGGAGCGGGAGGACTGGCAGACCGCGTTTGGCAGAACATTTGATCTAAGCCGTTGATCTAGATGGCAGACCATTGACGTAATATGGACAGTAGGATATGTTTAAGTTGATTTGATCGGAGGGTCCTGGTAATCTTGTGTACAGTTTGTTGTGTGGCTTTAGGGGTGTTTATGTTTGCTCTTTTAATAGTAGTATAGATGCGATGCAATAATGAATCACTCGGCGCTCGCGACCATGGCCGCACTCTCTTTGCATGCGTTAATCTCCTTTTTCTTCGCCTCAAGCCACTCCGATGTGGACTACCTCCTTGTCCACAGCTTCTCGCTTGCGTTGTCGGGCGCACCACTCCCTCCGGACGACGTTCTTCGCCTTGCAACTAACCGCCACGGACTCCACCAAGGCATCATCCATGTCAGCGGTAGAGAGGCAGAGTGCTCAGCGACGACATCTACGACAGCGGACGAGGGCGGCGGTGTACTCAGCGACAAACATCTATGACGGTGGACGGGGAACAAGGGTGCAGAACGGTGATGGCTCGACCGCAACATATGATGGACAGGCGCGGGGGAGCGCGATCAATTTGGTGGACTAGATCAATTTAGAGGGATTTGAGGTGGGTTTGTTCTGTCGGATCTGACATGACAGACACGTCCAGGTACCCTATATCCGTCCCAAATATGAACTGGATTACAGAGATGCGATTGGATCGCATTTTCATGATGGTTACTGATCAGGCCATTCGTCCGAACATCCGAGGATGATATGTGGGATACGGTTGTAGATGCTTAGACCAGAGAAAATGTGGGCAGGAGACTCCATGCAGTATTATACTACTAGAGAAAAGGTAATATATCATGAGATAGTAGACGAGAATTTATACATCCAGCTGATAGAGACAAACAGGAGTAGACAGTTGTACACTTGCAGTATTTTAATACAAAAAGGGGAGACTGATAACTTGAAATCTTCAAAGTCTTGCGAGTTTTAAGGGAGGGAAATTGGGTAGCTTTCGTCGGTGCGAACCCTGCCACCATGACGAGAAACTAAAGCGCTATATAAGCTACGCAAACTCTAGAATATAACCCGCTCTCCCTCTCCCGTCTCATTCTGTGGACTTGGTTTGTATTTCCGTTATGTCGCAGTAATGGAAAGGGGTTATGCCCGGTTCAAAAAAAAAACTCTAGAATATACGAGAGGAAATGAAATGTAGGCAGGAAAGTGCATACTATGCGTACCGGGGAAAAGGTAGGCACGAACGAAGCTTGGTAATCTATGTTCAGATAGTAGAGGAGAAGACGCATCCGTTGAAAGAGACAAAAAGGAGTATACAGTCATATTAATACTTGTGTTTTAGTAAGTCTGACTTTGCACGAAGACATTTGCTGATTCGCAAATAGGCGGATTCAACCTTGTGCGCGTGGATTTTTCATTGATTCGTGGGGGATTAAGTAAATTTCAGCTGCTCCAGGCAAAAAAAAATCGCGTAGAACCTGGAGCTGGAGAACCCGGGCATGGGCAGCCCGGCCCGAAAAACCCGGGCCGGGCCAGGACGGGCTTGATGTTCGGGCCGGGCTCGGGCCTTGTTTTGCAGCCTGAAAGGTAGTTCGGGCCGGGCTTGGGCTTCATTTTTCATGTATTTCAGGCCGGGCTTGTACGTGCATACACTAAAAAACAGCGTTCGGGCCAGGCTTTCGGGCTTTGGGCTTGATTTCAGGCCGGGTTCGGGCTTGAAAAACAGGGAGTATTTCGGGCTTTGGGCCGGGCTCGGGTTTGGGAAATGAAGGTCGGGCTTTTACAAGCCCAGCCAGAAACCTGGCCTGGCCCGACGTTTGCCCGGGTTTAAGCTAGAGGGTGGGTTGGGCGGTGGTGAGTGATGCGATGCAGTGCACGCGGGGTGAGTGGCTGCCCACGCACGGTGACGATAGGGTAGGGTAGGGCAGGGCTCGAGACTTTTTTTCGTGGATGGATTCTGCTCATCCAGCTTTCATCCTTTTGTTTAGGACCGGGCTCGCTTTGGCAATTGGCATCCCCCTAGGAGTGGACACGACAGGGAGAGTGAGTAGGGGCGTCGGAAAATGTGTGCGTTTTCTCGTGCTCTCTTCTCTCGGTGGAAGGAAGGAGCGTGGACCGGACTCTCGCCGATATCCGAGCTGCAGAGCGCGGATACCTGTCGCCTGAGCGTGCAGACGTGCGTGCGTGCGTGCGTGATGATTAGTTTTTTTTTTTCAGCTGAATGCAGGATTATTCTTGCTATGCTAGAAACTTCTTCCGTATGCATGCCGCGTGTGCCGTGACTCGTGACGGCAACCGTCGCACCGCCGCTCTCGACCGGCGGCGGCGGGAGTAGCGTGAAAGCGCAACCGTGCCCAACGGCGGCTCGGTCGGTGGGACGGGCGGACTCACTCCAACGCAATGCAATGCCGAGGGGGGCAAGCAACTCCACAGGTTGGCGTACCTTGGGGATGCGCTTGCTGCTTTAGTTGGGGCGTCGTCGTCGACGGGTGGTCTCATCTGGGCCGTCCAAACCTGCCGGATCGACGCCGCCACCAGGCCCAGGTTCATGCTTGGGCGGGCGTCACGCGCCTTGCACCAAACTTGGCTTTCATTTCATTTTTCCTCTCCGTTGGTTCAGCTGTTGCACCGGACGCGGGGATGGATATCGACTTGTTGAATATAGTAAATATATATAAATGGAGCGGCAGTTGACATCCAGCACCACGCACGGTTTGAAAAACGAGCAACAGGTGCAAGTTGCTCCCATGATGAACAACAGTCGGTCCAACATACGCGTGTTTTTATTGGGACAACGATGATGATAATGGAGAGCTGACTGAACGTCAAGTACAAGCGTTCAGTCAGGGACGCGCTGTCGATTCATCAGTTATATACACACAATGGTCAAGTGGAGAGATGCTGGTGCAGAATCAGAGCAACAGACTCTTAAGCCAAGTCCCACACGTAGGATTCTTCCTTCCTGTAATCATCCCAAACACGCTACAAGCTAGCACACAAAAAGCATTTCTTGGACCGGGTTTGCACCCTCCCCGTGCCTGACTGACAAGTGGCGTGTGCCTACCCTCCAGCTTCCAAGACGTACAAGGCAGAAACGCCAATACAAAAGCAATTTATTTATAGCAAACGGTCGATGTGCATCTCTTGCTCTTCACCAAATGTACGTTCATACCGCTCCTTTTAGTATTTGAGACGAGGAAACAAAACCACTACTGTAGATATTTGGGTGAGGGTCAGTGACGACGTAGAAACAAACATCTATCTGTAGTGTGGTCAACATCCACTGACAGACGAGATGTTGCTTTTAGGCATCGCTGCTGTATCCAAAACCAGCCAGCCGGCCTGCACAATGACACCCAGGCAGCTCCAATTTATAATTAAAACCATAAAATGGTTTATTTCCAGAACAGGTCAAAAACCCAAGAAATTCATGAGCTAATCTAACAGCTATAATTGCACAAAAGGGGGAAATAAGAGGTAATCTGCTACTCCCTCCGTTCCAAAATAGATGACCCAATTTTGTACTCCCTCCATTCCCTTATACAAGGCCACTATGAAAAATACATTTTGCATCTATATAAGGCCACTAACAATAACCGAGGCAAAATTTAATGATGTTTTCTCATATTAGCAACTTGTTTAATACTTGCATGCATGTAGTCATAATGATACTGTGCTACTTCCTTCTCATTCCTTCCTTGCATGCATGCGGGCATATTAATGATCCCGGATAACAAAAAGAAAAGTTGGATTGCAAAGTAGTCATTAAATTTTACCTAGGTACCTGTAATTTGAGTTTGTGGCCTTGTATAAGGGAATGGAGAGAGTACTAACTTTACAGCTACAAACAGGAAGGGGTGCTGATTGTGGAGTTGGTTTCAAGCCTATAGTATACAGCATTAGGAACAGCATCAAAAAGGACGCAAGCTTTACACGTCGTTTTGGTCACTCTACTTCTCAACCTCATTTATCTCAGGAAACAAAAATGCCTCAAAAATATGCCTGCCGCGCACAAGGAGCCCGTAGTAGACCAAACACTATTCCACTGGCACCTAAGTTGTCAAGCATAAGACATGTTAGTAATGAAGATCAGCATGATCCAACAGGAAAGTGCCATGTCCACATGATACATAAAATTACCCATAAGATTATTTTTGCAATGGTTTGGAAAATATAGTAAACTGCTGATTACCTTTAATTAAAAGAACTTCCGCACAAAAGCTTAAGAATCCAGTCAAAATTTGTCCTCAAAGTTTGATCTCTGGGATTGAATCAGATTTTCCTACAGTAACTCTGGAATTTTTAACCTAAATACTCTTCCAGACTCACTTATTAGCTGCTTCCTGCATTACAGGAGAAAGTATATACAACATTAGACAAATTGGGTGATGTGGACATTATACAAACTATCGACAACGGCTTGATGCAGAGGAATGTTTGTGCAGCGGCGGTGGTCCACACCACATGTAGCTGCTGAGATCGTGGAAAAGTGGTGGAGGCAAACCATAACAAACTTGATGGTGGTGCTACTCGAGCACCAGGTCTTGAGCTCCAGGGTGAAAACCTAGGTCCGAACTACGTTGGTTTTACCTGGCAATGGCGATATTTTTATGTCGTTACCTTGTTGAAGACATTGCTCGGATATGCTCGGATCATTTCTTCAGGATGAAAACCTAGATTCTGGCCTTGCGTGGTTGGATCCGACGTCTGCGGCGGTTTAGCGTCGCTCCCTTCCTGAAGGCGTTGCTGTTGAAGAATCTTGTCGTATGTGTGTTGTCATGAGATGATTGGTGCGGATATGATCATTGTTGTAGTTTGTCGATCGCGGATCTGATCTGTTTGAGGTTTTTTATTTCTTTTTTCCATCGCATACGCATAGCTTTGGTCTTGGATGATTTTGCTATTTGTTGGCGTGTTTTTTGTGTGTGTTGGTGTTGGTTGTGTGCATCTTAGTTATGCAGAGGTCAGGTGTGTGCTCATTATGTCTGTATCCCTTTGATGCTCCATTTTGAGCTAATAAAATCCATCCTTTATCAAAAAAAATTGGGTGATGCGGACAAGCCACCCACATAATAAAACGAAAAATGAATTCTCGTATTCGGCATATGCTGGGGATACTTAGCTAGGAAACTTATAACCTTCCCGACTGATCGGTCACAAGCATGAAGAACATGGACCATTCCAAAAATATTTTTCAAAAATAAGCTCATCGAGGCCATACAAATAAGAAATGAACTACAAGCAAATATAGAAAATTAAGAAGCAAATGTCATACACTCTATCCTATTTGCTTAAGGACTAGTGATACAATTAAAAAAGGAAAAAGAACTGAAGAGCATTGTGAGTTTTCAGAGAGGAATTGGCCATAGCTTTCGTCGGTGCCAGACCTACCAGCACCACGATGAGAAGATAAATAAATAAGGGAGTGCCTAGAACTCATCTAAATGAGATATAATTTGGTCTCATTCACTTTTTTTTTTCCTACATCACTAATATGGATTGTCATTGTTTTTCCCCTTGTGCTGCCTTTTCTTGTTGTTATGTAGGCTGGGGCGCTGGGCTGGGCTTGTTTTGTAATACGTAGCTATATATGCCTCGTTCACTGCTCCTTGTGAATTGTTTTTTTCTTATACATTTACATGGCTCGAGTGTATATGAGATAAAAAGGAAGGAGTGCTTAAACGCACATCTTCCACGCATGTCAAGTAGGATATACGATGCATCATGTTCACTGCTGCTTGCGTCTTGTTTTTCCTTTTTTGCATTTGCATGGATCGTGTCCTTTTATTTTCCTAGATAACATGATGACGTGTGTCTTGTTCACTCACAACCATACATATAAATACAGTATAAATTGGATATAGCGATCCGGTCTCAAATAGTTGTGGTTGCAATCAAACATGACGTGCGTGCTGTGCAGTTGCACGAAGGTGGGCAAGTAGAAAAAAAATTATTTTCGAGAAGAAAGAATTGTGTTGCACATGTTGCACAGTTGTTGCAACGGGTGAAATTTTGCATGTGTGCGTCACATTTAACTCGCGCACATGCGACTAGTAGAAAATCGAGCATATGCACCAACTTTGTGCATATACGGCTAACATGAGAATATATAAAATAAAACTAAAAATAAAAATGAAACATCCAATTGGCCTATTTTCAGTTGTAGTCGCTTTGTGCACTGCACTTGCAGCCAGTTACAACGCTTACGATTACATGTCTAGTGATGAACATGCAACTCGCCCCAACAACTCCCACCCGACCCCAGTTGTAGTCACATGCACACCCCTAGTTGTCGGGTCGGTTATCGACATGCAACTAGGGACCGTCTACACACACATCCTTAGCTGCGAGTCGATGAGTGGGTTGCAACTGGGGGCCATGACACACACACACACACACACACACACACACACACACACACACACACACCTCCCCAAGTTGTGAGTCGATGGTCAACTTGCAACTTGGGGTCATCAAACAAACACACGCACCCTAGTTGCGAGTCGATGGTCAACTTGCAACCGGGTCCTCGACAAACACACACCCTCTATGGTTGCGAGTCTATGGTTAAAATGCAGCTGAGGACCCTTGACAAACACACACACACACCCTAGTTGCGAGTCGATTGTCAGCTTACAAACTAGGGGTCCTCAACAAAACACACACCCCCTAGTTGCGAGTCGGTTATCGACATGCAACTAGGACCCTCGATACACACACACACACACACACACATCCTTAGCTGCGAGTTCGATGAGCGGCTTGCAACTAGGGGCCACGACAAAACACACACACACACACACGCACCCTCCTAGTTGCGAGTTCATGGTCAACTTGCAACTGGTGGCCACGAATAAACACACACACACACACACACACACACACACACACACACACACACAAGTTGCGAGTCGATGGTCAACTTGCAACTGGTGTCCTCAACAAACACACACACCCCTAGTCGTGAGTCGATGGTTGACATGCAACTGGGGACCCTTAACAAAAGGAACCGATTTCATCGGCGCCGGCAACCCTCCGCCCCGACCCGGTTGCGGTCACGTTATAAGTCTTGCAATTGCGCTTGGTAGGTTGTGTTGCGATTGCGCTCGGGCCGGGTCGGTTGCAACTACAAAAAAATAACAATAAATAAAAAATGGAACCGATTTCATCGGCGCAAGAACCCTCCGCCCGACCCCGGTTGCGGTCACGTTATAAGTCTTGCAATTGCGCTTGGTAGGTTGTGTTGCGATTGCGCTCGGGCGGGTCGGTTGCAACTACAAAAAAATAACAATAAAATAAAAAAAATGGAACCGATTTCATCGGCGCGGCAACCCTCCGCCCGACCCGGTTGCGGTCACGTCATATGTCTTGCAATTGCGCTTGGTAGGTTGTGTTGCGATTGCGCTCGGGCCGGGTCGGTTGCAACTACAAAAAAATAACAATAAAATAAAAAAATGGAACCGATTTCATCGGCGCCGCAGCAACCTCTCATACGACCCCGGTTGCGGTCACGTTATATGTCCTGCAATTGCGCTTGGTAGGTTATGTTGCGATTGCGCTCGGGCGGTCGGTTGCAACTACAAAAAAAATAACAATAAAATAAAAAATGGAACCGATTTCATCGGCGCAAGCAACCCTCGCCCGACCCCGGTTGCGGTCACGTTATATGTCTTGCAATTGCGCTTGGTAGGTTGTGTTGCGATTGCGCTCGGGCGGGTCGGTTGCAACTACAAAAAAATAACAATAAAATAAAAAATGAAACCGATTTCATCGGCGCAAGCAACCTCCGCCCGACCCGGTTGCGGTCATGTTATATATCTTGCAAATTGCGCTTGGGGTAGGCCAACCCAAAAATAAAAAGGAACAACCCAAAAACTCATAAACAAAAATAAAAAATGGAACAACCCAAAAAAAAAAAAAACGGAGGGAGAGGCCGATGATATAAGCGAGTGCCTTCTATCTCGTACTATATTCTACAGCCCTGGTCTTCGGGCGAAAGCGGTCTGGGCGAACTATAAAAAAAAAAAAGGGGACAGGTCGTTGAGTCGGCGCCACAGATGGGTCGCCCCGTCGATCGAAAGTTCTCCACGAGACAAACACGAATCACGGCGCGTCGGGATCCAACGGATGGAAAAGTGAATGAGACCATTTTATTTCTCATCTGAATGAGAATTAGCAAAACCGAATAAATAACGCACTAAAAGAAGCTACGTAAGCAAACTCCGCTAGATTTTTTATTTCTTTTTACGGGAAACTGTCGATTTATTCATCTTCAATCATCGCGGTACAACGAACACCAGAAATAATGAAAATTACATCCAGACTCATCAACCACCTAGCGACGACTACAAGCACTGAAGCGAGCCGAAGGCGCGCCGCCGTCATCGCCCCTCCCTCGTCGGAGCCGGGCACAAGATTATACTGGAGAAAATGTAGGCATGCAGGAAACTCTAGATCAAATGCAGGTGAGAAGACAATAGTACATCCGTTGATAGAGACAAAAAGAACTACAGTAGTATTGAACTTGTGTATACACTTTAAAACCAATAAGGCTGGTCACAATGGGCAAGAACATAAGCTAGTAACTTACACACTTCCCTAGACTATGTTACTACCTTCATAAGGGCATCTCCAATGGTTGTAAGATAGTTGTTGGTAGACTTTGGCACATAGGATTTTTGATGATGTGTCATACAATAAATGAGGAAAGATAGAAATGTTGTATGTACATGAACCAACACCCCTTGCACAAGCTCCAATGTAGAATGAGAGAGTACCTTATTTATTATCTCACATCCTATTGGGCAAACTAGATACAACCTGTTGAAGTTGTTTTACCAACAAGCTAACATACAAACTATTGAAGATGCTCTAATGGGTAGAAACATCTATGTAGTGTCATGCAACGATGTATTTATTAGGTTATAGACTCATTGTTTCTTGAAGTGTGTGATGTTCCGGTAACTTAGCTAGTTACCACAAGCACCTCTCTCTTCATTAAATACGTGCCACATAAGCAAAGTTGTATTGGAGTGTGTGATGTTACTCCTAAGAGCATGGTTAATAACACAGCCAACGGTCGGCTATAAAAAGTTGCCATGTCATCTATAGCCAACTTCTTAGCCGGCATGTACAATAGCAAGTTTTAAATATGTACTAGTTTATCAATAGTTGGCCCACCTTACATCCTCACAATGCGTCTTGGGTCTTGTGTTGCAGCTGGCTACTAACCAAGAGCCCGCTTCTCTTCTCTCTCCTATTATCTCTCCTCCAACTAAGCAAAGATATATTATTCTATTCCTTATAGACTGCTTATGTCACTCTATTGTACTTGCTTTAAAGTTCCTCCCCACTATGACCAGCCTAACTTTGTCTTCCTCTCCTTTTGGTCTCCTCTTGGGTCCGGGCAAAGAAGATCGATCTTGGGCAAGAATTTGGCATCGAACATTCCGCGGGTAGGCGCACGTGCACTGTCCGGATTTGTTGCATAGTCCTACATAGTGGTAAGTGAATTTCGGCCTGATCCAGGGCAAAATTCTGGAGGATGGTTTGGGACGGTGAGTGCCCAAGGTACGGTAGGGTAGGGTAGGGTAGGGCCTTTTTTTTCCCTGGATTCTGCTCGTCCTGCTTTCATCCTCTTGTTTAGGACCGGGCTCGCTTTGGAATCCCAACGGTGGCTCTCGGTCGGTGGGACGGACGCGTCCATCCCTGGCAGGCATGCGTGTATGCCAAGGGCACAGGTTGGCTGCCGTTGGAATTGCGCTTGCTGCGTACCAGCTCCCACACGGACTGCACACACAAGCGATAATGCTCGAGGTGGTTGGACATTATCGACGTACGGTTTCATCTGGACCGTCGTCCATACGACGCCAGCGCCAGAATGACAGCTTCGTTTGAATCACAACACGCCTTGTATGGAGCAGCAGTTTGACATCCAACACCACCCACGGCTTCAAGACGAGCAACTCATGCAACTTGTTTCCATGAAATTTTTTAACAATAAAGTACACAACATACGCGTGTTTCTATTGGATAGTGACAATAATAACGTTTCCTCGCAAAAAAAACTGACTGAAAGTCAAGTACAAGTATAATGCTAAGTGGAGAGATGTCATAGATTGTTACTGCAGAATCATAGCAACTTGACAGGCAGCATAAGCCTCTAGATATTATTATCAAGCCAAGCCAAGTCCCCACACGCATGATTCCTTCTGGTAATCAATCATCTGAAACACGCAATATAAAAACATTTGGCAGACCGTTTCTCCTGTGCCTACAAAGACGTGTACTGCAGAAAATGAAATGCATTATGTCATGCTGCTCCTAAATGTTCATGCACACCGTTTCTCTTTCTTTCACTAAATTTTCATGCTGCTCCTAGAAGAAAGAAAGTATCCGATCATATATAATTAAAACCATCAACAGGTTTATTTTGAGATCAGGTCAAAACCCAAGAAATTCATGAGCTAATCTACCAGTTATAATTGTACAAAGGGGTCTACCACTTATAATTGTACAAAGGGGGGAAATAAGAAATAGTCTGCTGCTACATGCTAGAAACAGAAGAAAGGGGTGCTGATTGTGGGGTTTCAAGCCTACAGTATAGCATGGGGGGCAACAGCAAAAAGGAGGCAAGCTTTACACGTCGCTCTACTTCTCAACCTCATCTCATCTCATCTCAGGGAACAAAAACGCCTCAAAAATAAGCCAGCCGTGCATGGAGCTCCTAGTAGACCACTGGCACCTAAATTGTCAAAGCATAAGATTACATTAGAAATTGAAGAGCATTATGATTTTTTTAAACAAGAGGGGAATCACCAGAGCATAAAAATGTATGTACACATGACACACAAAATCCCTCGTAAGATTATCTTTACAATGGTTGGAAAATATATAAGTAAATTGTGTATTACCTTTTAAACAAGGCCCACACAAGCTTAAGCATCCAGTCAAAATTTATCCTCAAAGTATGATCTCAGGGATTGAATCAGATCTTCCCGCAGTAACCCTGGAATTTTGGACCTAAATACTCTTCCAGAATCACTTATTAGCTGCTTCCTGCATTACAGGAGAAAGCATATATATACAATATTAGACACAGCACACACCACCCGAGTGTAATGATGATCACACACAGTGGAAAATAAATTCGCATATTTGGCATATGCTGGGGATGCCGAAAAATAACTTAGCTAGAGAACTAAAAGATTTCCTACAAAGGTATTACCTCCGTTCACAAATATAAGATGTTCTACTTTTTTTCTGAATCAGATGTATATATACATGTTTTACTGTGTTTGTTCACTCATTTTAGAGTAACGCAGTGCTAAATGGCACAAGGATATGGCTAAGTAGAGTAATAAGAAATCGAAATATCATAATAGCAGTGTGCAGAGCATTAAGTTTCCCTGTCTATCTCACGAGCAAAAGAACAGCTCCATATATAAATATATTTTAAAGCAACAAAAAAATAAAGCTGAAGCAGAAAAAACTTGGAGCAAAGCACTTCACCTGATTGCCTCACTATCTTGAGACGTGCCTGTGTTCTGTATACACCGCCTCTTTGCAGAACGCATAAAATTACATACATCATCCGCCCAAGCAGACGACCGAAGCTCAGAAGATGCTGATTCAGCAAGCCTAGAAATTTTAATTAATAAAACAGGCAGTAAGCATCATGAAATCACTGCAGCTGACAACACAAATTAAAACCGAGACATCAAAGATAATAAAGAAAAATAGTAAAATGGTGAAGCATGCAGTGCAGATATGCTAGCTTAGTGACTCTGGCATATCAGTCACTGAATTAGGTTCAGCTGGATGCGAATATTCAAAAGGTGTTACAGCCTTCATGCATGAATTCTTATATCTGAGGGATTATTCGCGAAGTACCGATCCATGTCATCCTTGAATAATGTATGAATCTAGTCTATCCAAGCTTCATGCAATGTTAGATCCTTAAGTTGATACTTCCTATTGAAAACAGACATGCATGAACCATAAGCTTTAGTTTGCAACATACACCACTTGCACATTTGCAATGCAAATTTCAACGATGTTCAAACCATGATAGCCTAATATTTGTTGCTTAATGTATCTTCATAGCTAGATGGGTGTGGACTCAGTTCAAAATAATCAAAGCTAAACCAGTAAACGATGATGCGGGCTCAGTTCAAAATAATCAAAGCTAAAGCAGTAAACATGGAAGGTGTTCAATGTCTGAAAACTACAGGAGGAGAATAAAGCAACTGAATGGACAGTCGGTGTTTCATGGAAAGAAATACGAATAGGAAAAGCAATAACACTGTCAATTCAAGACTTACATTTCCTTAAACTTTCCTTCTTCAAGATGATGCTTCAAGTCCTTGGCTGAAGCCACCACTGCTTTGACTGAGTCAGCAGATACTTCAGGGTGTAATACTGAGCTTTTAGGACCCTTTTCTGAACTACAAATGTTCTTGTCCAATGTTGAGGTAACAACACTAGATGGCTGTTCAGGGGTTTTTTCAGCACACGTGGCCTTGGCACCACTGGTCTCTTGGAGGCCAACAAAATGAACTGGATGTCCATTTCCATCTGTGCCTTGCAACATTCTTTGTGAATCAGCGTCCAACTTATCGCAGGAAATACTACCATTAGCATACCCTTCACTGGGTTCTGCAGATTTTCCAGGTCCGCATCCGTTCGATTCCACTAGTGTTGTGGCTTCATTAACTTCTGGCTTTCTCAAAACGGGGTGCGGTTTGCCATTTGATGCAACCTTCTCTGTTCCTGTATTCTTCAAGTGGATCGGCTTGAACTGTAGACCTGGTGCAATCTTGCCATTCTTTAGGGGTAGTGGCACAATACCTTTAGTAGAGCATGAGCCATTCTGCTTCACTAATGGTATCTTCAGGGGCTCACTACATGCGGCACTTGATATGCCATTCCCATTGGTGTTGGAAGATTTAACTGCACTAGAAGAGTAACCATTTGTACTATTTTTTTGAGTTTTGGAACTCAGTATATAGAATAGGATATAGACCTTCTCAGTCAAAACGTCCTGAGAGCTTGAGAGGGAGACATGAGAATCATTACAACAGTACCAGCGACCAGCAGCATCCTGCATGTAATTCAAGTTCCCAGTACATTTAGCAAAATGTTTTTGGCAGAAACATTTAGTAAGATGTTAGGGCAATAGAACTGAAGAAGTTTAGAAACTGACTGAATAGCCTATTTACCTTAACATATGCATAGTAATGACCAGAATCTTGGGAGAAACCTGAATGGACGATGCTGCCAAAAAGATTATATACCGGTTGTGGGTCCTGCAGATCCAAGCAATAAAATCAAAAAAAGTTATTGTGAACAAATGTTCAGACAAAGGACTGCACTAAAATATCCAAAATAATATTTGGAAATATGGAAAGTAATTAGGCGCTACTCGTTAATGTCAATAGTATAAAAAGTTTCTTGGAACAAAAAAAACATTATTAAGATATGTTATTCACACCCACTCAGGTCTCACTACTGGCACCTTTGTTGGTGCATTTGTAGCTTCATGCAGTCAAAAAATATCATGCATTATTCCGAGACCGGCAGGCGAGCTATTACTGAAACATCAACTACAGAACGCATTCCATTCAGGTATAAATAACCATGTAAAGGGCATGCAAAGCACTAGTTAATGTCCTAATTTATTAGACACAAGATATTTTGTTGATAACCACAAAGCTTCCGTGAAGATCAACGGGTACAATGAGTTCATTAGAAGATTTTAATGTTACTGCATTAGAAGTTTAGAAGTGTTGAGAACATAATGTATGGTTGTAAAAACTGACAGTGACCCTCTCTGACATTCACCCAGAAACAATTTTCAAAGTCCGTTTGTATTTACAACTAAAGATTAAATAGAAGGGGGCATGCATAAATGGCGTCTTGAAGATTTTACAGGATACTTCAAACATTATTTACTGGGGTGCACTTCTATAGCTCGCATGTAACTAGATAAAAACTCTTCTACAGTTTTCCTTTCTGAGCCATGAAGTTTAACTTGTATCCAAGATTCCAAATCTGATCTGCATAACTCCAACTACGTCTACACCAACAAAATCATAAAAAGTCAGGAAACAAGAACGTTATCTTGTGACCGCAAAGAAACAAATAGAAATATAGCTAATGCATACTAAGAACAAATTAAGCTAGCACTTGGACACAGTTTATAAGATCATCATGCAAACAGACAGGCATGCTTTAGTTCAGATACATACAGTTCACAACCTTAAAGAGAGTTACTTATTAATCAGTATATTCCTTTTTTTGTCTGGGACAGAATCAGCAGCCTGGTTTCACCGAAGCAGAGAAGAAGCGCATAAGTAAAATAGAAGATAAGAGCTGGGTAATATCAAAACAGGACAGAAAGTTACTTCCCTACAATTACTTGGCTCTATCGAGCATTCTGAGGAGATTTAGAAATTGCTAAAACAGTTATCAGAGCTCAAATTTGCTACGTGTAGTGATATACTTCTGCCTTTTTACACATTCAGGTTAATTTACCAATAGAAAAAAAAATGCCAGGATCTGAGCAATTGTTGCTTCAACAATTACACTAGCTCAGACAGAACTTTCAGAACTAAGCAACACATCTTTTAAGATGAGCTTGATTGTTGTGAACTATGTTGTTTTCATCATTTTTCATATTGTTTATTTCAAAATCATTCACGTAAAACTCACAGTTCATGATTTTGAACTTTGGTCCAGTGAACCAGAGTCAATCTAACCCATAATTCCTAAAGGAGTTCCGAGCTAACTAGAAACTGATGGTACCCTGTAATAACATAATCATAACAAAGTTGCATGGTAAAACTATATCAATCAACAAGGTAACACATGTGATCATGAGCAGCTGATTACATGCGGAGTATATTGCTTTCATGACTAGTTTTACATCCACAATATCGCCTACCCGGATAATGTCAACAGTACTCTAAACCACGTGGCAATCAAACGGTATCATACCTGGTTTTTGTCATACATGAAGTCGGAAAGAACAAGACCTTCCTTGAACTCTATGTTCCTATTGATCTTCCCACCATGTATTCCATCGAACCTCTAATAGCAGTTCACCAAAAATGGAAACAGAAATAGATCATGAGCAATCCCTTTTAAGCATAACCCAAGTAAAATAGAAGAGATAAGTTCTTTGCACAATAAAGAAATCAGGGGAAAAGATTTAGAACCTTGAGTTGTATAACAAGAACCTTAGGTGCCTTGAGTATGAACATTTGCTTCCGAGCTGAGGTGAGCTTCTTGCATCTGCAATACCAAAATCCACATTTCACAATTTAAATGCATGTTTGATAACAAAGGAAAAATATGTAAGAATTAAAATTGATGCAACACCACAGGAATTGGATATACAGAGGAAGAGGGGGCGTATAAGTGAACGATGAGCGATAGACCAAACAAAAGAAATTGTAATCTGTCCACGAAATACTTCTTATAGAAAACTACCAAGTCAATAGTGAAGCTTAATTAACTGCTCCACATATTTTAATATGTCAAGACTTTGCCCTCTCTCAGAAAACTCAAACTCTCTTTCCTCCCTGTTTATACTTGTATTCTCCAATTAGCCACCAAAGTACATGGATTGATGATGGTCATGGAAAAGAAAATTGACCATACATTTTTCCATAGGGACTCTCGCAACTAAAATGGGTGAGTGGTGAAAATCCTTCCTGGCACGGAATCCTAATATTTCATCTGAAAATCTAGTGAACCGAACATACGTTTTCTCCAAAACATTTTTGCATTTCAATCTTATAGTAAATAGCAAAAGCTAGTTGATTCGAATATACATTTTTTCCAGTAACTGGTTAGACATGTCATACCTTTCACAACTGTATTTGTTTGCACCCTCCAATACCTCAGGCTTGAAGAAGCATGTAAGGGCATCGCCAACAGAACTGGTCCCGAGCAGGTCGAGGCTGAGGTCCATGATCTCGTCGGTCTTGTTTGACTCTCCCTTGCACACAAGGCACTTCACCTGGCTGAGCAGCGCCCCGCCAAATGTCTCCCTCATCACCATACAGCTCCCCTGACCTCGGCCCTCCTCCGGGCCACAGTCTCCATTGGCAGTTGCCACGGGGAGGCGCTTGCGTATGCGGAGGCAAGCAGTGTGACAAGCGTCTATGACGTAGCGCAGGAACTCGTGGGCGTCCTCCTGGCGCCCCCACCGGAAGTGCTCGGCGAAGAGCGGCAGGCTGCGGAGGACCTTGCCCGGCGAGTCCAGCGCCCCTGCCTCCGCCCGAAGCTGCCGCACAATCTGCCGCTCGAGCACGCAGAAGGCGCACTCCTTGTCCCTGTTGGGGAAAACCTTTTTGCCTGTACAAAGCAAACGGACCAACATAAACATCAAAATAAGCTTCTGATGACGACGAATTGCGACAGGTACATATTAGAGCAGGGGAAAGCGGGAGCTAGGGTTTGGTACATAGATTGGAGTGGCGGGAGGCGAGGCAGAAGCTGGCGAGCGGAGGCGTGGAGGCGAGGCACTGGAGCACGCTGTTGAGGTAGCAGGTGTTGCCGAGGTTCTTGAGCCCGGGGGGCGGTCCCGAGCGCGGGCGCCGCGGCGGCGCCGCGGACGCCGGCTCCGCGGTGGGGGCCATCACCGTCCTCCGCTCCGTAGGGCTGGTGCGGCGCCGCCGCGGGGAAGCTGGACCACCTCCTCCTCCTCCTCCTCTTCTCCACGTAGCACCGCCGCCGCCGCCGCCCACACCTCATCCGATCGCATCGCCCACCAGCGCGCGCCGCGGAGGAGTGGCCACCGTGGTGGTGGTGGCGGTGCTGGCGAGCTCTGGGGGTTCGGTGCGGCCGGCGAGTGGAGGCTGGGGCCGGAGCAAGGGCGGGGGCCCTCGAATCGAGGAGGGGGGAGACGGCGGCGGCGACGGGTGGAGGGGGCGCGAGACGTACGGACGGGGAGGGTGGGTTTCGTTTGTGTTCCCCTCGTGCGTGCTTCGAGGAAAGGGAAAGCCGCGGGTAGATGGGCTCGCGGCGAAGAGGTAGACCAGTCCGTCCCCGGTTAGGACAGGACTTCGCCTTCGGTGTCCGACTAGAACCGCGAGGAAATTCATAAAATTGACACTCTCTTTTCCTGCACTTACTTTTTTTTAAAAGAATTCCGATCTATTCAACACGTCAAGTTAGTCAAAAAAACACCAAAAGTAAAAATTACATCTCATAGACCACCTAGTACCGGAGCGAGCCGAAGGTGCACCGCCGTCAACATTCCTCCCTCAACAAAGTCGGGCAAACCTTACTGGATCCACCGAAGACAAATGTCGGCCCAATCCTGCGAGATCTGCCGAAGACAAACCTTCGCATGTCCTCCGACGATGTTAGAAGCACCGCTGGAGTAGGAGCTAGGCGGGAAGAATCTCATCCATTTTCACAGAGCCGACACCGCCTTGCTTTTGTGAGTAAAACACAAACACTAACAAACTAAAAGAATCCAAAAAAACAAAGCCCTCTTGCCGGCAATCGCTGGGATCCACGATGTTAGAAGCACCGCTGAAGGAGCACAAGAAACCATATCAGTAAAACACAAACACTAACAAACTAAAAGCCTCTTGGTCGCCATTGACCCTAAGGCCACGAAAAACAAGATGGACCGTACTGGGTGCCATTACCTACGGCGAAGGGGTACTCGGTTGCAACGTTCTATCCTCCACTTACTCAGGAGCACACTTTTTTTCCTTTGGCTGTATAAAATGATGCTCTTTGCCTTGGTCAACGGATGTCATTTAGAGCATTTCCAGCAGCTTCCCTCTCGAAAAAAATATCCGCTATAAGAGAAGTTGGCAAAAAAACACTCTAGCATTTGCCCTATATATAATAATAAAAAAGTTAGTCGCTAAAGAACATCTTATTTCCCTTATATAGAGGGCAATATCCCCCCTTTAACCTAATCAACATCCGCGGGAGCCAACCGCCTGTGACTTCACGGATGGCCATGTCACAACAGAAGTCGTCGGACGACTGCCCCACGTCTGGGACCGCCGGCCACCCGCTGCACCACCTCCCTTGCCCTCGAGGCGCGCCGCATGGGCTGCTGCCCTAGTCGGCCGTTGTTGAAAGGACATTTATGCATTTAAAGTGTTTTTTATTAACTAGCAGGAGAAGGCGCGGCGGCACACCGCACCCGTTAAAACCCATGTGCGTGGCTATATTGTTTTTCTTATAGAAGAAAAGAAGACAGTGGTAAGCGAGCAGTCAGTCAGTGATGTGCAAGCCAGTTTAACTCAGATAAATACCAAAAGATGTCAAAAATCAGTTCACACGTTGTTAAAAATACTTGGCCACTCCAGATGCTGCAACCATATCCGCTCCTAGCCTTCACCTTCGCTACTCCCTCCCTCGCTGTCGTCGTCAGAGGCCATCAGGCTAAGCCCCGCGGTGGGAAGTGGCAGTGAGGACGTGTGCTGCCTCACCTTGGTGCCTCCAAACCATTCCTCAGATCCAAGGTTCCGAAGTCGCCATCTCCTTTTCGGTCGGTGTGTGTTGAACCTTCAATGGTTTCTTGAACTCGTCGACGCTATGGGGAGGCCTCGAATGGATACGACGTGGATGATGCGGCTAGGTGGGCGGCGATGCCATAGACTGATCTACCTTGGTCAAGATCCGGTCATGCCGGCTCCTTGGCCGACGGGTTTAGGCAAGGTTATCTCCAGTGAGATGGAAGTCAGTGATGATGTGCTCCGTCTTGGTGTTGCTCGGTGTGGCGACCACTCTGACCTGTGGTGGCAGCCTCACCGCGAATTATGGGGCCACCAAAAGGTCTTTGCGAGGGTTCCTCTTTTCAAACCCGGTGGTTGCTTCGATAGTGAGATGCATTCCATGGATGATGACATGACGTAGAGGATATGATCATGCAATACTAGCGATCGATGTTCCATCCCAATGCGTGCATCTGTTAGGATCATGGAAAAGTGGAGGCAACTGTTGGGGAACGTAGCAGAAATTCAAAATTTTCTACGCATCACCAAGATAAATCTATGGAGTAATCTAGCAACGAGGGAAAGGAGAGTGCATCTACATACCCTTGTAGATCGCTAAGCGGAAGCATTCAAGTGAACGGGGTTGATGGAGTCGTACTCGTCGTGATCCAAATCACCGATGATCCTAGTCTTTGAGCAGACGGCACCTCGCGTTCAACACACATGCAACAAGGATGATGTCTCCCATGCCTTGATCCAGCAAGGAGAGAGGAGAGGTTGGGAAGACTCCGTCCAGCAGGCAAGACGACGATGTGGTGGTGAAGGAGGAGCGTGGCAATCTGCAAGGCTTCGCCAAGCACCATGGGAGAGGAGGAGGACTTGGGAGAGGGAGGCTGCGCCTGAGAACTTGGGTGTGGCTGCCTCCCACCCCCACATATATATAGGGGCAAGGAGAGGGGACCGCCCTCGGATCAATCTGAGGAGGCGGCGGCGGGGGTTTCCTTGCCCCCAGGCAAGGGCGCCCCTTTAGGGTTCCCAAACCCTAGGCGCCTTGGGCCTGGTGGGGTCGCACCACCCACAGGGCTGGTCCTCCACACTTGGCCCACGCAGCCTTCAGGGCTGGTGGCCCCACTGGTGGACCCGGGACCCTCCGGTGGTCCCAGATGCGTCGATGGCACCAAACTTTTCCGGTGACCAAAGCAGGACTTCCCATATATAAATCTTTACCTCCGGACCATTCCGAAACTCCTCGTGACGTCCGGGATCTCATCCGGGACTCCGAACTGAAGGAAATATGCCCTAGAGGCAATAATAAAGTTATTATTTATTTCCTTATTTCATGATAAATGTTTATCATTCATGCTAGAATTGTATTAACCGGAAACATGATACATGTGTGAATGCATAGACAAAACCACATGTCACTAGTATGCCTCTACTAGACTAGCTTGTTAATCAAAGATGGTTGTGTTTCCTGACCATGAACAAGGGGTTGTTATTTGATTAACAAGGTCACATCATTAGTAGAATGATCTGATTGACATGACCCATTCCCTTAGCTTAGCACACGATCGTTTAGTATGTTGCTATTGCTTCCTTCATGACTTATACATGTTCCTATGACTATGAGATTATGCAACTCCGTTTACGGAGGAACACTTTGGTACTACCAAACGTCCACAACGAATCGGGTGATTATAAAGGAGTACTACTGAGTGTCTCCAAAGGCGGATGTTGGGTTGGCGTATTTGAGATTAGGATTTGTCACTCCGATTGTCGGAGAGGTATCTCTGGGCCCTCTCGGTAATGCACATCACTAAAGCCTTGCAAGCACTACAACTAATGAGTTAGTTGTGAGATGATGTATTACGGAACGAGTAAAGAGACTTGCCGTAACGAGATTGAACTAGGTATTGGATACCGACGATCGAATCTCGGGCAAGTAACATACCGATGACAAAAGGAACAACGTATGTTGTTATGCGGTCGGCCGACAAAGATCTTCGTAGAATATGTAGGAACCAATATGGGCATCCAGGTCCCGCTGTTGGTTATTGACCGTGAATAGTTCTAGGTCATGTCTACATTGTTCTCGAACCGTAGGGTCCGCACGCTTAAGGTTTCGATGGCGGTTATTATGAGTTTATGTATTTTGATGTACCAAGGAGTTCGAGTCCGGATGTGATCACGGACATGACGAGGAGTCTCGGAATGGTCGAGACATAAAGATTGATATATTGGAAGCCTATGTTTGGAGTTCGAATGGTTCCGTAAAACGGAATTCTGGGAGTCTGGGAGGTTCTGGAACCCCGGAAGTAAATGGGCCTCGATGGGCCTTAGTGGAAAGGAGAAGGGCAGCCCTAGGAGGCGCGCCTCCCCCCTTCCCTAGTCCTACTAGGACTAGGAGAAGGGGCCGCCCCTCTCTCTTTCCCTCAGGAATCCTAGTCCAACTAGGATTGGGGAATCCTACTCCCAGAGGGAGTAGGACTCCAGTAGCGCCTCCCTTGGCCGCCGCCCCTTCCCCTTGCTCCTTTATATACGGGGCAAGGGGCACCTTAGAACACACAAGTTGATCGTGAGATCGTTCCTTAGCCGTGTCGGTGCCCCCTCCACCATATTCCACCTCGGTTATACTGTCATGCGAAGCTTAAGCGAAGCCTGCGCCGTGAAACATCAAGATCGTCCTGCGCCGTCGTCTTGTGGAACTCTCCCTCGACACTCGGCTGGATCGAGTCTGAGGGCGTCATCGAGCTGTCGTGTGTCAAGAACTTCGGGCGTCGAATGTAACGGCGCCGGGATCGGTCGGATCGCGAGGAGAACGTCGACTACTTCCTCTACGTTGTGATCGCTTCCGCCGGGTCTACAAGGGTATGTGGACAACACTCTCCCCTCTCGTTGCTATACATCACCATGATCTTGCGTGTGCGTAGGAAAATTTTTGAAATTACTCGTTCCCCAGCGGTGGCATCGAGCCGGGTTTTTCTATGGTTTGATGTTTTGCACGAGTAGAACACAAGTGAGTTGTGGGCGATACAAGTCATACTACCTACCAAAGATGTCATACTTTGGTTCAGCGGTATTGTGAGATGAAGCGGCCTGCACCGACATTACGCGTGACGCTTCTGCGAGACTGGTTTCACCGCCACGAGCACTCGTTGCTTAAAGGTGACCGGTGGGTGTCTGTCTCTCTCACTTTAGTTGAACTGAGTGTGGCTACGCCGGTCCTTGAGAAGGTTAAAAGCGGAGTCTATTTGACGAAATATCGTTGTGGTTTTGATGCGTGGGTGAGACTGGTTCTTGCTTAAGCCCGTAGCAGCCACGTAAAATTTGCAACAACAAAGTAGAGGACGTCTAACTTGTTTTTGCGGGGCATGTTGTGATGTGATATGGTCAAGACGTGATGCTATATTTTATTGTATGAGATGATCATGTTTTGTAACCGAAGTTATCGGCAATCGGCTGGAGCCATATGGTTGTCGCTTTATTGTATGCAATGCAATGCTACGTAATGCTTTACTTTATCACTAAGCGGTAGCGATAGTCGTAGAAGCATAAGATTGGCGAGGCGACAACGATGCTACGATGGAGATCAAGGTGTCGCGCGGTGGCGATGGTGATCATGGTGGTGCTGCGAGATGGAGATCACGAAGCACAAGATGATGATGACCATATCATATCACTTATATTGATTTGCATGTGATGTTTATCCTTTATGCATCTTATCTTGCTTTGATTGACGGTAGCATTATAAGATGATCTCTCACTAAATTATCAAGAAGTGTTCTCCCGGTATGCACCGTTGCCAAAGTTAAATCGTGCCCGGACACCACGTGATGATCGGGTGTGATAAGCTCTCGTCCATCTACAACGGTGCAAGCCAGTTTTGCACACGCAGAATACTCGGGTTATACTTGACGAGCCTAGCATATGCAGATATGGCCTCGGAACACGGAGACCGAAAGGTCGGCGTGAATCATATAGTAGATATGATCAACATAAGATGTTCACCATTGAAAACTACTCCATCTCACGTGATGATCGGTTATGGTTTAGTTGATTTGGGTCACGTGATCACTTAGATGACTAGAGATGTCTATCTAAGTGGGAGTTCTTAAGTAATATGATTAATTGAACTTAAATTTATCATGAACTTAGTCTGGTAGTATTTTGCAAATTATGTTGTAAGATCAATAGCTTGCGTTGTTGTTTTCATATGTTTATTTTGATATGTTCCTAGAAAATTGTGTTGAAAAATGTTAGTAGCAATGATGCGGATTTGATCCGTGATCGAGGTTTATCCTCATTCTTTGCCTGAAGAATTATGTCCTTAATGCACCGCTAGGTGACGGACCTATTGCGAGAGCGGATCTGCGGCGTTATGAGCGTTTGGCTAGCTCGATATGATGACTACTTGATAGTTTTGTGCACCATGCTTTATGGCTTAGAATCGGGACTTCAAAGATGTTTTGAACATCATGGACCATATGAGATGTTCGAGAATTGAAGTTAATATTTCAAGCAAATACCGAGTTAAGAGATATGAAGTCTCCAACAAGTTCTATAGCTAAAAGATGGAGGAGAATCGCTCAACTAGTGAGCATGTGCTCAGATTATGCAGGTACTTCAATCGCTTGAATCAAGTGGGAGTTAATCTTCCGGATAAGATAGTGATTGATGAATTCTCTAGTCACCATCACCAAGTTAGTAGAACTTCGTGATGAACTATAGTATGCAAGGGATGACGAAAATGATTCCCGAGCTCTTCGTGATGTTGAAATCGACGAAGGTAGAAATCAAGAAAGAGCATCAAGTGTTGATGGTTGACAAGATCACTAAGTTTCAAAAAAAGGGCAAAGGGAAAGATAGAAGGGAACTTCAAGAAGAACGGCAAGCAAGTTGCTGCTCAAGTGAAGAAGCCCAAGTCTGGACCTAAGCACGAGACTAAGTGCTTCTCTTGCAAAGGGACTGGTCCTTTGAAGCGAGAACTACCCCAAGTATTTGGCGGATAAGAAGGATGGCAAAGTAAACAAAAGTATATTTGATATACATGTTATTGATGTGTACTTTACTAGTGTTTATAGCAACCCCTCGGTATTTGGTACTGGTTCGGTTGCTAAGAGTAGTAACTTCGAAGCAGGAGTTGCGAGAATAAGCGAAACTAGTTAAGGGTAAAGTGACGATGTGTGTTGAAAGTAGTTTCAAGATTGATGTGATCATCATCGCACACTCCCTATACTTTCGGGATTAGTGTTGAACCTAAATAAATGTTATTCAGGTGTTTACGTTGAGCATGAATATGATTTGATCATGTTTATTGCAATACGGTTATTCATTTAAGTAAGAGAATAAACTGTTGTTACATTTTACATGAATAAAACCTTATATGGTTACACACCCAATGAAAATGGTTCATTGGATCTCGATCGTAGTGATACACATATTCATAATATTGAAACCAAAAGATGCAAAGTTAATAATGATAGTGCAACTTATTTGTGGCACTGCCGTTTAGGTCATATTGGTGTAAAGAAGAAACTCCATGCTGATGGGATTTTTGGAATCACTTGATTATGAATCACTTGATGCTTGCGAACCGTGCCTTTTGGGCAAGATGACTAAAACACCGTTCTCCGGAACAATGGAGCGAGCAACAGATTTGTTGGAAATCATACATACTGATGTATGTCATCCGATGAATATTAAGGCTCGCGACAAGTATCATTATTTTCGACCTTCACGGTTGATTTAAAGCGAGATATGGGTATATCTACTTGATGAAACATAAGTCTGAAATAGTTGAAAGGTTCAAAGAATTTCAGAGTGAAGTGGAAAAATCATCGTGACAAGAAAATAAGATTTCTACGATCGATCGCGGAGACAAATATTTGAGTTCTGAGTTTGGTCTTCAATTAAAACAATGTGGAATAGTTTCACAAATTCATGCCACCTGGAACACCACATCATAATGGTGTGTCCGAACGTCATAACCGTACTTTATTGGATATAGTACAATCTATGATGTTTCTTACCGATTTACCAATATCGTTTTGGGATCATGCATTAGAGACGGCTGCATTCACGTTAAATAGGGCACCATCTAAATCCGTAGAGACGACACTTTATGAACTATGGTTTAGCAAGAAACCAAAGTTGTCATTTCTTAAAGTTTGGGGCTGCGATGCTTATGTGAAAAAGTTTCATCCTGATAAGCTCAAACCCAAATCGGAGATGTGCGTCTTCATAGAATACCCAAAGGAAATTGTTGGGTACACCTTCTATCACAGATCCTAAAGCAAGATTTTCGTTGCTGAAAATGGATCCTTTCTAGAGAAGGAGTTTCTCTCGAAAGAAGTGAGTGGGAGGAAAGTGGAACTTGATGAGGTAATAGTACCTTCTCCCTTACTTGAAAGTAGTTAAATCGCGAAACCGGTTTACGAGACACCTACACCAAGTAGTGAGGAAGTTAATGATGTTGATCATGAAACTTGAGATCAAGTTCTTTGCGAGAACCTCGTAGATCAACGAGTAAGATCCGCACTGAGTGATGCGGTAATCCTGTTACGGAAATCATGCTACTAGATCATGATGAACCTACGAACTATGAAGAAGCGATGGTGAGCCCAGATTCCATAAAGTGGCTTGAGGCCATGAAATGCGAGATGAGATCCATGTATGAGAACAAAGTGTGGACTTTGGTGGCGTTGCCCAATGATCGGCAAGCCATAGAAAATAAATGGATCTTCAAGAGGAAGGCGGACGACGATAGTAGTGTTACTATCTACAAAACTCGACTTATGCAAAAAGGTTTTGACAAGTTCAAGGTGTTGACTACAATGAGTTTTTCTCAAGCTAGCGATGCTTAAGTCTGTCCGAATCATGTTAGCAATTGCCACAATTTATGAAATTTGGCAAATGGATGTAAAACTGCATTCTGAATGGGTTTTAGGAGGAAGAGTTGTATATGATGCAACGAGAAGGTTTTATCGATCCAAAGGGAGCTAACAAAGTGTGCAAGCTCCAATGATCCATCTATGGACTGGTGCAAGCATCTCGAATTGGAATATACGCTTTGATGAGTTGATCAAAGCATATAGTTTTATCTGAGACTTACGGTGAAGCCTGTATTTCTTGAAAAGTGAGTGGGAGCACTCTGACATTTCGATAAGTATATGTGAATGACATATTGTAGATCGGAAATAATGTATAATTATTCGCAAAGCATAAAGGGGTGTTTGAAAGGAAGTTTTTCAAAAGGACCTCGGTGAAGCTGCTTACATATTGAGCATCAAGATCTATAGAGATAGATCAAGGCGCTTGATAAGTTTTTCAATGAAGTACATACCTTGACAAGATTTTGAAGTAGTTCAAAATGGAGCAGTCAAAGAAAGAGTTCTTGCACGTGTTACAAGGTGTGAAATTGAGTAAGACTCAAAACCCGACCACGACGGAAGATAGAAAGAGAATGAAAGTCATTCCCTATGCCTTGGCCATAGGTTCTATAAAGTATGCCATCTTTGTGTACGGATCTATTGTATACCTTGCACAGAGTTTGGCAAGGGAGTACAATAGTGATCTAGGAGTAGATCACTGGACAGCGGTCAAAATTATCCTTAGTGGAGTAAGGATATATTTCTCGATTATGGAGGTGACAAAAAGGGTTAAATCGTAAAGGGTTACGTCGATGCAAGTTTTGACACCGATCTGGACGACTCTAAGTCTCTATCTAGATACATATTGAAAGTGGGAGCAATTAGCTAGAGTAGCTCCGTGCAGAGCATTGTAGACATAGAAAATTGCAAAATACATAACGGATCTGAATATGAAAGACCCGTTGACTAAAGATTCTCTCACAAGCAAAACATGATCACACCTTAGTACTCTTTGGGTGTTAATCACATAGCGATGTGAACTAGATTACTAGAATCTAGTAAACCCTTTGGGTGTTGGTCACATAATGATGTGAACTATGGGTGTTAATCACATGATGATGTGAACTATCGATGTTAATCACATGGTGATGTGATCTAGATTATTGACTCTAGTGCAAGTGGGAGACTGAAGGAAATATGCCCTAGAGGCAATAATAAAGTTATTATTTATTTCCTTATTTCATGATAAATGTTTATCATTCATGCTAGAATTGTATTAACCGGAAACATGATACATGTGTGAATGCATAGACAAAACCACATGTCACTAGTATGCCTCTACTAGACTAGCTTGTTAATCAAAGATGGTTGTGTTTCCTGACCATGAACAAGGGGTTGTTATTTGATTAACAAGGTCACATCATTAGTAGAATGATCTGATTGACATGACCCATTCCCTTAGCTTAGCACACGATCGTTTAGTATGTTGCTATTGCTTCCTTCATGACTTATACATGTTCCTATGACTATGAGATTATGCAACTCCCGTTTACCGGAGGAACACTTTGGTACTACCAAGCGTCACAACGTGGCGGGTGATTATAAAGGAGTACTACAGTGTCTCCAAAGGCGGATGTTGGGTTGGCGTATTTGAGATTAGGATTTGTCACTCCGATTGCCGGAGAGGTATCTCTGGGCCCTCTCGGTAATGCACATCATCAAGCCTTGCAAGCACTACAACTAATGAGTTAGTTGTGAGATGATGTATTACGGAACGAGTAAAGAGACTTGCCGTAGCGAGATTGAACTAGGTATTGGATACCGACGATCGAATCTCGGGCAAGTAACATACCGATGACAAAAGGAACAACGTATGTTGTTATGCGGTCGACCGACAAAGATCTTCGTAGAATATGTAGGAACCAATATGGGCATCCAGGTCCGCTGTTGGTTATTGACCGTGAATAGTTCTAGGTCATGTCTACATTGTTCTCGAACCGTAGGGTCCGCACGCTTAAGGTTTCGATGGCGGTTATTATGAGTTTATGTATTTTGATGTACCGAAGGAGTTGAGTCCGGATGTGATCACGGACATGACGAGGAGTCTCGGAATGGTCGAGACATAAAGATTGATATATTGGAAGCCTATGTTTGGAGTTGGAATGGTTCGGCGAAACGGAATTCTTCGAGTGCAAGGGAGGTTACCGGAACCCCGGAAGTAAATGGGCCTCGATGGGCCTTAGTGGAAAGGAGAAGGGCAGCCCTAGGAGGCGCGCCTCCACCCCTTCCCTAGTCCTACTAGGACTAGGAGAAGGGGCGCCCCTCTCTCTCTTTCCCCTCAGGAATCCTAGTCCAACTAGGATTGGGGAATCCTACTCCCGGAGGAGTAGGACTCCCAGCGCGCCTCCCTTGGCCGCGCCCCTTCCCCTTGCTCCTTTATATCACGGGGCAAGGGGCACCTTAGAACACACAAGTTGATCGTGAGATCGTTCCTTAGCCGTGTCGGTGCCCCCTCCACCATATTCCACCTCGGTTATACTGTCATGCGAGCTTAAGCGAAGCCTGCTGCCGTGAAACATCAAGATCGTCCTGCCACGCCGTCGTCTTGTGGAACTCTCCCTCGACACTCGGCTGGATCGAGTCGAGGGACGTCATCGAGCTGTCGTGTGTCAAGAACTTCGGGCGTCGAGTAACGGCGCCGGGATCGGTCGGATCGCGAGGAGAACGTCGACTACTTCCTCTACGTTGTGATCGCTTCCGCTTCGGGTCTACAAGGGTATGTGGACAACACTCTCCCCTCTCGTTGCTATACATCACCATGATCTTGCGTGTGCGTAGGAAAATTTTTGAAATTACTACGTTCCCCAACACGAACAACATACGGTAACCACGTACATCTATTCCCTATAACCCTAGCGTCATCGAACCTTAAGTGTATAGACCCTACGGGTTCGGGAAACACGTAGACATGACCGAGACAACTCTCCGGCCAATAACCAACAACGGGATCTGGATACCCATGTTGGCTCCCACATGTTCCACGATGATCTTGTTGGAAATACGCCCTAGAGGCAATAATAAATTGGTTATTATTATATTTCCTTGTTCATGATAATCGTTTATTATCCATGCTATAATTGTATTGAAAGGAAACTCAGATACATGTGTGGATACATAGACAACACCATGTCCCTAGTAAGCCTCTAGTTGACTAGCTCGTTGATCAATAGATGGTTACGGTTTCCTGACCATGGACATTGGATGTCGTTGATAATGGGATCACATCATTAGGAGAATGATGTGATGGACAAGACCCAATCCTAAGCCTAGCACAGAGATCGTGTAGTTCCTATGCTAAAGCTTTTCTAATGTCAAGTATCTTTTCCTTAGACCATGAGATTGTGCAACTCCCGGATACCGCAGGAATGCTTTGGGTGTACCAAACGTCACAATGTAACTGGGTGGCTATAAAGGTGCACTACGGTATCTCCGAAAGTGTCATTGGGTTGCACGAATCGAGGCTCGATTTGTCACTCCGTGTAAGCGGAGAGGTATCTCTGGCCCACTCGGTAGGACATCATCATAATGTGCACAATGTGACCAAGGGGTTGATCACGGGATGATGTGTTACGGAACGAGTAAAGAGACTTGCTGGTAACGAGATTGAACAAGGTATCGGTATACCGACGATCGAATCTCGGGCAAGTACAATACCGTTAGACAAAGGGAATTGTATACGGGATCAATTGAGTCCTTGACATCGTGGTTCATCCGATGAGATCATCATGGAACATGTGGGAGCCAACATGGGTATCCAGATCCCGTTGTTGGATATTGACCGGAGAACGTCTCGGTCATGTCTACATGTCTCCCAAACCCGTAGGGTCTACACACTTAAGGTTCGATGACGCTAGGGTTATAAAGGAAGTTTGTATGTGGTTACCGATTGTTGTTTGGAGTCCCGGATGAGATCCCGGACGTCACGAGGAGTTCCGAAATGGTCCGGAGGTAAATTTTATATATGGAAAGTTGTTGTTCGGGTTCCGAAAAAAGTTCGGGTTTTTTCGGTATTGTACCGGGAAGCTTCCAGAAGGTTGCGGAAGATTTCGGAGGGGTCCGGAGGTGCGGAAATTGTTCCACCACGTCCAATATAGTAGCATGGGCTGTAAGGGGCGCCCTAGCCTTAATGGGCCAGGGGCACCAGCCCCCCCAAGGCCCATACGCATGGGAGAGGGAAAACCCTAAGGGGGATGGCCTCCACTTGACTTGGGAGGCACTCCTCCCCCCTTGGCCGCCGCCCCCTTCTCAGATTTGATCTGAGGGGGCTGGCCCCCCTCTCCTGCCCCTATATATATGTGGGGGTGGGAGGCAGCCGCACCCAAGTTACAGCGCAGCCTCCCCTCTCCAAGTACTCCTCCTCTCTCGCGGTGCTTGGCGAAGCCTGCAGATTGCCACGCTCCTCCACCACCACCACGCCGTTGTCTGCTGCTGCTGGACGGAGTCTTCCCCAACCTCTCCCTCTCTCCTTGCTGGATCAAGGCATGGGAGGCGTCACCGGCTGTACGTGTGTTGAGCGCGGAGGTGCCGTCCGTTCGGCACTAGGATCTCCGGTGATTTGGATCACGACAGTCGACTCCTTCAACCTCGTTCTCTTGAGCGCTTCGCTTAGCGATCTACAAGGGTATGTAGATGCACTCTCCTTCCCTCGTTGCTGGTTTCTCCATAGATAGATCTTGGTGACACGTGGGAAAATTTTGAATTTCTGCTCGTTCCCCAACAATGGCATCATGAGCTAGGTCTATTGCGTAGATTCTTTGCACGAGCGAGAACACAAAGTAGTTGTGGGCGTTGATTTTGTTCAATATGCTTACTGTTACTAGTCCAATCTTGTTTCGACGGTATTGTGGGATGAAGCGGCCGGACCGACCTTACGTATCTTCGTGAGATAGGTTCCACCGATTGACATGCACTTGGTGCATAAGGTGGCTAGCGGGTGCCAGTCTCTCCCACTTTAGTCAGAACGGATTCGATGAAAAGGGTCCTTATGAAGGGTAAATAGCAATTGACATATCACGTTGTGGTTTTGCGTAGGTAAGAAACGTTTCTTGCTAGAAACCCATAGTAACCACGTAAAACATGCAACAACAATTAGAGGACGTCTAACTTGTTTTTGCAGGGTATGCTATGTGATGTGATATGGCCAAGAAGAATGTGATGAATGATATGTGATGTATGAGATTGATCATGTTCTTGTAATAGGAATCACGACTTGCATGTCGATGAATATGACAACCGGCAGGAGCCATAGGAGTTGTCTTTATTTATTGTATGACCTGCGTGTCATTGAACAACGCCATGTAATTACTTTACTTTATTGCTAACCAGTAGCCATAGTAGTAGAAGTAATAAGTTGGCGAGACAACTTCATGGAGACACGATGATGGAGATCATGATGATGGAGATCATGGTGTCATGCCAGTGATGATGATCATGGAGCCCCGAAGATGGAGATCAAAAGGAGCAAAATGATATTGGCCATATCATGTCACTATTTGATTGCATGTGATGTTTATCATGTTTATGCATCTTGTTTACTTAGAACAACGGTAGTAAATAAGATGATCCCTTACAACAATTTCAAGAAGTGTTCTCCCCTAACTGTGCACCGTTGCTAAAGTTAAATGCTTTTGAAGCACCACGTGATGATCGGGTGTGATAGATCCTTACTACGTTCACATACAACGGGTGTAAGACAGTTTTACATGCAAAACACTTAGGGTTAACTTGCGAGCCTAGCATGTACGCACATGGCCTCGGAACACGAGACCGAAAGGTCGAGCATGAGTCGTATAGTAGATCGATCAACATGAAGATGTTCACCGATGATGACTAGTCCATCTCACGTGATGATCGGACACGGCCTAGTTTACTCGGATCATGTAATCACTTAGATGACTAGAGGATGTCTATCTCGAGTGGGAGTTCATAAGATGAACTTAATTATCCTGAACATAGTCAAAAGATCTTTGCAAATTATGTCGTGGCTCGCGCTTTAGTTTCCTTTGTTTAGATATGTTCCTAGAGAAAATATAGTTGAAAGTTGACAGAGCGATTATGCGGACGGAGAAAGCTTATGTCCTTAATGCACGCTCGCCACTGAACCCCAAACGTCGTTTGTGGATGTTGCGAACATCGGACATACACGCTTACGATAACTACGTGATAGTTCGGTTAAGCGGTTTAGAGTTGAGGCACCAAAGGCGTTTTGAAACATTGCGGAACATATGAGATGTTTTCGAGGGCTGAAATTGGGATTTCGGGCTCGTGCCCACGCCAAGAGGTATGAGACCTCGGCGATTTTCTTAGCACGCAAACTAAGGGAGAAAAGCTCAATCGTTGAGCTTGTGCTCGATTGTCCGAGTGCAACAATCACTAGAATCGAGTGGGAGTTGATCTTCCGGATGAGATAGTGATGTTTCTCCAAAGTCATTGCCACCAAGCTGCTAGAGCTTCGTGATGAACTATAACATATCGTGGATAGATATGATGATCCTTGAGGTATTCGCGATGTTTGACACATAAAGTAGAAATCAAGAAGGAGCATCAATTGTTGATGGTTGGTGAAACCACTATTTTCAAGAAGGGCAAGGGCAAGAAGGGATACTTCATGAAGCGGCAAATCAGGTGCTGCTCTAGTGAAGAAACCCAAGGTTGAACCCAAACCCGAGACTAAGTGCTTCGTAATAAGGGAACAACCAACGGGTGGAATTACCCTAGATACTTGGTAGATGAGAAGGTGGCAAGGTCGATAGAAGTATATTGGATATACATTATGTTAATGTGTACTTTACTAGTACTCCTAGTAGCACCAGGTATTAGATACCGTTCGGTTGCTAAGTGTTAGTAACTCGAAATAAAAGCTACGGAATAAGCGGAGACTAGCTAAAGGTGAGTGACGATATGTGTTGGAAGTGTTTCCAAGGTTGATGTGATCAAGCATCGCACGCTCCCTCTACCATCGAGATTTGGTGTTTATGTAGAGCATAGACATGATTGGATTATGTCTATTGCAATACGATTATTCATTTAAGGAGAATAATGGTTACTCTATTTTTTGAATAATACCTTCAATGGTCTTGCACCTAAAGGAATGGTTTATTGAATCTCGATCGTAGTGATACACATTTTCATGCCAAAAGGATATAAGATAGTAATGATAGTACCACTTACTTGTGGCACTGCCATGTAAGTCATATTGGTGTAAAACGCATGAAGAAGCTCCATGTTGATGGATCGTTTGGACTCACTTGATTTTGAATCACTTGAGATATGCAAATCATACCACATGGGCAAGATGACTAAAAAGCCTCGTTTTTCAGTAAAATGGAACAAGATAGCAACTTGTTGGAAGTAACACATTTTGATGTGTGCAGTCCAATGAGTGCTAAGGCATGCAGTGAATATCGTTATGTTCTTACTTCATAGATGATTCGAGTAGATGTAGAGTATATTTACTTGATGAAACACAAGTCTGAATTATTGAATGGTTCAAGTAATTTCAGAGTGAAGTTGAAGATCATTGTGACAAGAGGATGAAATGTCTATGATATGATCATAGAGATGAGTATCTGAGTTCTGAGCTTTGTACGCAATTAAGACATTGTGGAAATTGTTTCACAATTAATACCGCTGGAACACCATAGTTTGATGGTGTGTCCGAACATCATAGTTGCACCCTATTGGATATGGTGCGTACCATGATGTCTCTTATCGAATTACCACTATCGTTTATGGGTTAGGCATTAGAGACAACCACATTCACTTTAAATAGGGCACCACATAATTTCGTTGAGATGACACCGTATGAACTATGGTTTAGAGAAACCTAAGCTGTCATTTCTTAAAGGTTTGGGGCTGCGATGCTTATGTGAAAAAGCTTCAGGTTGATAAGCTCGAACCCAAAGCGGATAAAATACATCTTCATAGGACACCCAAAACAATTGGGTATACCTCCTAATTCAGATCCGAAAGCAATAGGGATTGTTTCTTGAATCGGGTCCTTTCTCGAGGAAAAGTTTGTCTCGAAAAGTTGAGTGGGAGGATGGTGGAGACTTGATATGGTTATTGAACCGTCACTACAACTAGTGTGTAGCAGGGCACAGGAAGTTGTTCCTGTGGCACCTACACCAATTGAAGTACAAGCTTATGATAGTGATCATGAAACTTCGGATCAAGTCACTACCGTACCTCGTAGGGTGACAAGGATGCGTACTACTTTAGAGTGGTACGGTAATCCTGTCTTGAAGGTCATGTTGCTAGATAACAATGAACCTACGAGTTATGGAGAAGCGATGGTGGGCCCAAATTCCGACAAATGGTTAGAAGCCATGAAATCCGAGATAGGATCCATGTATCAGAACAAAGCATGGACTTTGGTGGACTTGCCCGATGATCGGCAAGCCATTGAGATAAATGGATCTTTAAGAAGAAGACGGACGTGGACGGTGATGTCACCGTCTATGAAGCTCGACTTGTGGCGAAGAGTTTTTCACAAGTTCAAGGAGTTGACTACGATGAGATTTTCTCATCCGTGGCGATGCTTAAGTCCGTTGGAATCATGTTAGCATTAGCTGCATTTATGAAATCTGGCAGATGGATGTCAAAACGAGTTTCCTTACCAGTCTTCGTAAGGAAAGGTTGTATGTGATACAATCCGAAAGTTTTGTAGATCCTAAGGATGCTAAAAGGTATCTTGCTCCAGAATCCTTCTAAGGACCGGAGTAAGCATCTCGGAGTTGGAATGTACATTTTGATGAGATGATCAAAGATTTTGGGTTTATACAAAGTTTATGAGAAACTTGTATTTCCAAAGAAGTGAGTGGGAGCACTATAAATTTCGATGAGTATATGTTATTGACATATTGTTGATCAGAAATGATGTAGAATTTCTGGAAAGCATATAGGGTTATTTGAAAAGTGCTTTTCAATGGAAAACCTAGATTAGGCTACTTGAACAATAAGCATCAAGATCTATAAGATAGATCAAAATGCTTAATAGTACTTTCAAATGAGCACGTACCTTGACATGATCTTGAAGGTGTTCAAGATGGATCAGTCAAAGAAGGAGTTCTTGCCCGAGATGTAAGGTATGAAGTTAAGACTTAAAAGCTCGACCACGGCAGAATAGAGAGAAAGGACGAAGGTCGTCCCCTATACTTCAGATGTAGTCTCTATAGTATGCTATGCTGTGTACCGCACCGGAAGTGTGCCTTGCCATGAGTCAGTCAAGGGGTACATGAATGATCTAGAAATGGATCATTGGACAGCGGTCAAAATTGTCCTTGGAGTAAATAAGGACATGTTTCTCGATTATGGAGGTGATAAAGAGTTCGGCGTAAAGGGTTACGTCGATGCAAGCTTTAACACCTATCCGAGTGACTCTGAGTAGCAAACCGGATACATATAGTGGAGCAACCATTTGGAATAGCTCCAAGTGGAGCGTGGAAGCAACATTTACAGAATGACCTAGAGATTTGCAAAGTACATACGAATCTGAATGTTGCAGACCCGTTGACTAAAACCTCTCTCACAAGCAAAACATGATCAAACCCCAGAACTCATTGAGTCTTAATCACATGATGATGTGAACTAGTTTAATGACACTAGTAAACTCTTTGGATGTTGGTCACATGGCGATGTGACCTGTGAGTGTTAATCACATGGCGATGTGAACTAGATTATTGACTCTAGTGCAAGTGGGAGATGTTGGAAATATGCCTAGAGGCAATAATAAATTGGTTATTATTATATTTCCTTGTTCATGATAATCGTTTATTATCCATGCTATAATTGTATTGAAAGGAAACTTCGGATACATGTGTGGATACATAGACAACACCATCTCCCTAGTAAGCCTCTAGTTGACTAGCTCATTGATCAATAGATGGTTACGGTTTCGACCATGGACATTGGATGTCGTTGATAATGGGATCACATCATTAGGAGAATGATGTGATGGACAAGACAATCCTAAGCCTAGCACGAGAGATCGTGTAGTTCCTATGCTAAAGCTTTTCTAATGTCAAGTATCTTTTCCTTAGACCATGAGATTGTGCAACTCCGGATACCATAGGAATGCTTTGGGTGTACCAAGCGTCACAACGAATCGGGTAGCTATAAAGGTGCACTACAGGTATCTCCGAAAGTGTCATTGGGTTGGCACAAATCGAGGCTCGGATTTGTCACTCCGTGTAAACGGAGAGGTATCTCTGGGCCCACTCGGTAGGACATCATCATAATGTGCACAATGTGACCAAGGGGTTGATCACGGGATGATGTGTTACGGAACGAGTAAAGACACTTGCTGGTAACGAGATTGAACAAGGTATCGGTATACCGACGATCGAATCTCGGGCAAGTACAATACCGTTAGACAAAGGGAATTTGTAACGCCCCGGATACAACTTTCCATATTCGTAACTCCAACTCTTGCCTTTTCCGGAGATGCGATATGTTATTTTCTCCGTGGTTGGGTTTTTGTTTTTCGTTTTGCATTTTGTTCATGTCATGCATTTCATCTCATAGCATCATGCGCATTGCATCCGCATGTTTTCATAAAACGTGCATCCGTTGTTAGTTGCCGCTTCTCCCTCGCCTCCGTTGACGTTTCTCAGACCAACCGTTCTTTTGTTGTCTGACCGTTTGACCCTCTCTGCACCCCCCCTCGTGTGCGTCCAAAAACTGCCCCGAACCCGACCCGCTCAGTTATCACCTTTGGATTCGGATCATCTCCAAACATCTACAAAACATCTCCGTTTTGTTATTCGGGCTATCTAACCTATTTATTTGCGACCGTCCGATTTTAATCGAAGGGTCCGTTTTGACCCTAAGTCTACCCACTTGCTATATAAATAGTCCAACCCTAGAATTTAGGAGCCCTGTCCAATCCATCCTTTCCCACCGCCGCCGCCGCCACTCCACGAATCCTCCTCGGGATCCATCCCCAATCAGGCCAGCTACCTTCCTCCAACCAGCTGCCGCAAATCCACCTCCTGTCGCCTCCGTCGGCCACCCAAGAAGCAGCGTAGCGCCCGAGCAGCCCCGAGCTCCTCCTCTTGCGCCACTTCACTGATCCCCTTCGCCTTGTGCCACTTCACCGCCGGCAAGCTTCACAGGAGATGAGCACCACCGCTCCTCCCCTTTCTTTGCCTTCCTTCCTCTGGCTTTTATCTCATCTCTCTCGCCTTGCCCTCTCTGTTTCTTCACAGGGAATGAGTGGGATATGCCGTGGCCGCCCGCGGAAGCTCCGTCATCGCCGGGATCAAGTTCCTCCGGCCCCGGCCTCGGATCCAACGTCTCCAGCCTCCCTGCTGCCTTGCTCGCCCGTGCCAAGACCTTGCCTCTGCTCCACCTCAAGGCCTCGCCGTCACTGCCTCCATTACCGCGCCGTTCCCTCGCCGGGCCGCCAAGTCCCTCGACTTGCTGCCCCGTCGCCGCAGCAACAACAGAAGTTCGCCAAGCTCCGTCGACTCGAGCCGCCCAAGTCCCAAAGAAGTCGCCGTTTCTGAACACAGTCGTCTTCCTCGCATCAAGCGATCGCTCGTCGCGTCGACCACGGTCCCGCGTTGACCTTCCCCTGCATCCCGCGCCGCCGCTCCTGCTGCATTTCGGCGAGGCTGCGCCCGGATCCGTTCGCCTCCTCCGTGCCCGGCATCGCCTGAAGCTGACGCGCCCTGCATCGCCGGTTCTGTCTGCGTCCTCTGATCGGCGAGAACTTCACTTCGTTCGGTCGATCTGCCGTCCTAGAGACCCAAGCCCCTGCCTGCTTCGCTCCGGTCTTCGAGCGTGTTGACCGCAGCCTCGATCCACGCCGGCCTCGTCCCGATCTCCTAGCCCATCAGCAGCAAGGCCCGCCAGCGTTCCCAACCGCTTCTTTGCCTCAAAACCCAGCCAGCGCCGGAGGGCCCGGCCTCCTCCATGCCTGCCCACACCCTCAACCACCGAATCGCCCAAGGCCCGGGTGAGCAGCCCCTCAGATCCCCTCTCATGCATTGTTGGGCCAATCAGTTTGGCCCGCGTAGGTTTTTTTAGCATCTGTGAATTTGTCTAATTATCCAAATGATTCTGATTTCTGAAAAACCCCACAGTAGCTCATGCATTAATAACTCATTAATCGTGCATCGGATTAAAATGATTTAAACATGTAAAATGCTTAGAATTTTGTGTAGATTAATAATATGCCATTTTCATCCATGTTTAAAATGTTTAAATTGCTGTTTGTGTTAATTTGCTAAAATGCCATGTTAAAATGATTTATTTCATAACTAAATAACAGTAGCTCAGCTTTTAAATGTACTTTATATGTAAATGGGGTGGGAAAATGCCTAGTTTAACATGGTGCACTTTATTTTCCTGTTTAACAACTTTAAAATATGTTTTAGGGCAGAACAGTAGCAAATTCATAAATTGCATATGAGGATTTTCCGGAATTGTTGTTTGTTGTTTCGGCCTCATTTAAACTTGCCTAAATAGTTAGTTTAATTATGCTTCACCCCTTGCCATGTTTAACAACATTTAACATTGTTGTGTACCATAACAAGAGAGAACTAAATAAGTCATGTGTTGTTTTCTTCAATATGCCACTCCGTTGCATATTGAGCTCCACTTAATTTGTAAGATAGTTTTGTGCATTTTGCCATGCCATGTTTCATTAAACCGGACATGCATCATACTTGTTTGCGCATCATGCCATGTTTATGTGATGGTTGTTTACCATGTTGTTTGCTTCTTTCCGGTTTGCTTCTCTCGTTAGCTTCGGTTCCGTTCCGGAGTTGTGAGGATTCGTTCGACTACCTCCGTTTGTCTTCTTCATGGATTCGTTCTTCTTCCTTGCGGGATTTCGGGCAAGATGACCGCTTCTACGGATCTCACTACTATCATTGCTATGCTAGTTGCCTCGTTCTATCTCTATGCTGCGCTACCTATCACCTGTTTATCAAGCCATCCCAAAATTGCCATGAACCTCTAACCTTTGACACCATTCCTAGCAAACCGTTGTTTGGCTATGTTACCGCTTTGCTCAGCCCCTCTTATAGCGTTGCTAGTTGCAGGTGAAGTTGAAGATTTCTCCATGGTGGACAGGATTTATGTTGGGATATCACAATATCTCTTATATTATTAATGCATCTATATACTTGGTAAAGGGTGGAAGGCTCGGCCTTATGCAGGTGTTTTGTTCCACTCTTGCCGCCTAGTTTCGTCATACCGTGTTATGTTCCCGGATTTTGCGTTCCTAACGCGGTCGGGTGATTTATGGGACCCCCGACGGTTCGCTTTGAATAAAACTTGTCCAAAGAAGGCCCAACATTGACTTTTACCATTTGCCTCACCACCACCTATTTTTCCCTTGGGAGTAATTAACCCAAGGGTCATCTTTATTATAGCCCCCGGGCGGTGCTTGTCTAAGTGTTGGTCCGAACCGAGCGACTTCTTGGGCCACCTCTTAGCAACTCGAGGCTGGTTTTACTCGTAGCTTGACTTATCCGGTGTTGCCATGAGAACGAGATATGTGCAGCTCCTATCGGGGTTGTCGGCGCATCGGGCGGCTTTGCTGGTCTTGTTTTACCATTGTCAAATTGCTTGATGTACCGGGATACCGAGTCTGATCGGAGTGTCTCGGGTGAAGGTCTATTCCTTCGATGATCGCGAGAGCTTGTCATGGGCTAAGTTGGGACATCCTGCAGGGTATAAACTTTCGAGCCGTGCCTGCGGTTATGTGGCGATGGGAATTTGTTAATGTCCGGTTGTAGATAACTTGACACTTGATCCGAATTAAAACGCATCAACGGCGTGTGTAGCCGTGATGGTCTCTTCTCGTGGTCCGGAAGTGAACACGGTTTCGGGTTATGTTTGGCGTAAGTAGGTGTTCGGATCACCTCTTGATCATTGCTAGTTTCACGACCGTTACTTTGGTTCTCTTCTCGCTCTTGTTTGCGTTGGTTAGCCACCATATCATGCTTAGTCGCTGCAACCTCACCACTTTACCCCTTCCTTTCCCATTAAGCTTTGCTAGTCTTGAAACCCATGGTAATGGGATTGCTGAGTCCTCGTGGCTCACAAGATACTTCAAAACCAGTTTGCGGTGCCTATGTTACCGAAAGGTGGCGCAACCAAGCTCAAGGAGGAGCTCGATGAAGATCTTGCCCTTTGTGTTGTTTCGTTCTAGTTGATCGATAGTGGAGCCCGGTTGGGGTCGATCGGGGACCTTTTGTCGCATTTGGGGTTCTTCTTTTATTTTGGTTCCGTAGTCGGACCTTGATTGTATCTGGATGATGTAATGCTTTATTCATGTATTGTGTGAAGTGGCGATTGTAAGCCAACTATGTATCTCTTTCCTTATGTATTACATGGGTTGTGTGAAGATTACCTCACTTGCGACATTGCTTTCAATGCGGTTATGCCTCTAAGTCGTGCTTCGACACGTGGGAGATATAGCCGCATCGAGGCGCTACAAGTTGGTAATCGAGCCTTCCCGACCTTAGGAGCCCCACCGCTTGATCGTTTTTAGCGGCGAGTTGTGTCTAGAAAAATGTTTTGAGTCATTTAGGATTATATATATCGGAGAGTTAGGAATTCTTTTACTCCGGTCCTTAAATCGCTCTGGTGAGGTCTCTGACGTAGAGTTTTGACTCTTCTCTTCTCAAATTTCACTAAATTTTTTTAGGATCACGCTGGTATCTTGGAATCGTTCGATGGTTTTATGATGACAACATTGTCTTGGTGCCTCCCATCGGTAGGGGTTTAGTGGAGGTGTCCCGGGAGTTGAGCTCGAGGTGTTGTTGTCATAATTTTATCGTTGCGATTCGAATACACGAGTTTAATACGCCGACATCGAAAATGTCTTTTATGCGGTTGTTGGTGAGATAACCCGATAACCCGATCTTGAGGTGAGTACGGAGTATTGCCATGACTTGTATAACGGATGCTTTTCAAGGTTGAGGTACCACGATTCTGAAGGTTTCTTGGTTATGTGTTGACGGATGGATATAGCTGGATGTAGGGATTGTTAGTTTGGGTGAGATATATTGCTTCCTGTATCCCCAACACCAGTTGCATAACCGAAAGTTTGGGAGTTTTATAGGTGGGAATTCAAGTAGCTCCTAGAATATCTTTCCGACAAATGCATGATATGGGATTGGGTAAATCTCTATCATATGTATTTGTTCCGGCTTATTCTGCAAGCCAAATCCTTTGTTTTGTTTTATTTGTGGTATTCGAGTTGCTTCGAAGTCAAATGTTGAATCCATACCTTTCCTAAATGGTGTTCTCATATTGCTATGTGAATACTAATCCTTTTGATCATTGATTTTGTCATGTCAACTCCTTTCCAACCGTGTGCTTATCTTCAAGTGGATCCCATCATTTTCCCATCCATGAGATCAAATCTAAGTTTTCTCAACGGTGTTTGTTTCATCCGTCCCAAGTTGTCTTTGTTTTCCGCCTCCACCCTTTTTCTTCAAGGACATGATTTCTTTATCAAGTATCCATTTATTCATGTGAAGTCACTTCACTCTTTTCAATCAATGTTCTTATCCGGTGATTTCCCATGAAGATGCTCAACAGCTTCAAGTTCATCAACCTTCATTGTTGTCTCTTCTCCGGTGGATCCTATTCAAGCTTTCGATATTCATCATATTCCTTTTCTCGTTTCTAATGCTTTCTCATACCGATGCACCTCTTAATCATTTATTTCTTCCTATTCATTTGTTCTAGAGTGCTGAAGTATCTCACAAGACTTGCGTTTCCATTCTCAGTCCCTTCAAGATATTTCGAGGTTGTTATCTCATTCAAGACATTTAATTCAACCGGTGCAATTTCTCTTTAAAATCATTTCCAACGGTGTTTTCCTTTGAGTGGGCCCTAACCCACAGGACTTCTCCCAGGATCTTACCTGACTCTTCTATTTTCCCAGAGCTATCCTAAATTCTTCTCCATGTTTGATGTAAGAATGAGTTATGATCAGTCAAATGCTTTTCTCCAAGATCTTTCAAATTCTTTTCATAGTTGGCTCAACCTCTTCGCTTTTGATTCTTCCGGTGTGCCTCAATAATTCTTGGTGGTGTTTCTCGTTGTCATTCTCATCATTTGAAGACCGAAGAAGGATTTCTCTTAAATCTTGGTCCATTCTCTTCAAGATTCATGGTGCTAGCTTGTTGCCATCCTCTCATAATTGTTTTCGATTGTGAGAATCTTTTTCACCCATCCGGAGCATTTTAGGAGTCTTTTCAGTTTCATTCTTTGAAGCCCATCATCTCAGTATTATTCATTCAAGCTTTCAGCTCTCGTTCTCCAAATCATACCGGTGCATCATTCAAGTATTCTCTAATCAGCTCGTGATCCATTCGTTCATTTGTATATAAATACCCTCAAGTATCTTCATTCATTTTGCAATTCTTCCCGGTGAATTGTGCCTTTGCTACTTTCATTTTCAATTCTTACGGTGGTTCGTTCAAGATTTCTTTTCCTTCGTTATCATATTAATTCATTCGTTGTTTCTAAATCCTACCGGTGGTTCGTTGAAGACCTTCTCAAGTTTTGATTTATCTCTTTTAATCCTTTCTACGAGAATAAGTAGTATGCCAAATCCGTTGCTTGTCATCAATTTAAATTGGTGAAGGATTTGCATAACGTAATTCTTATTATTGTTTCATCCAAGTGATCTAGTTTCTGCTTTCCATCGTGGTTCATCATGTCACATTTCTCGGTTCGAGATGTCTCATCTTTTCTTTTCCGGAGTTCCAAGTTTACCGCATTATCTCGTCGCGAAGCTCCATCTAAATCATGGCAAGGATTCACCTTGTGTTTTCAACTTCTCTTTCTTTGTATCATCCTTTTATTACCGGATTTCTTCATGGAGGCTCTACATGGTGGTTCCGCAAGGATTCTTTTCACTCTTCAATTGTTCTTCAAGATTTCTCTTGAAGTTAAGATCCGTCAAGCTATACTCAAAAATAAACATGATGCTCAACACATGTTTTGTTTTGAGGCGTTCAAGTATTCTTTGTCTTGCATTCCGAAGTGCAACTCGTTCTACCTTAGCTTTTGAGGTGGTGTTATGTCACTCTTGACAATTTCCTTCATGTTTCATGATTCATATTGTTGTCAAAGTGAGGTATTTTAAATCCATCAACCTCTTCTTTGGAGTTATCTTGGTATAGATTTCACCTAAAGCCTTTCCTAAGGAATGTTGCTATTTGTGGTGTTTATCTATGATCCAAGTTGTCTCTCTATCACCTCGGTGGAAGAAGCTTTCATCTCTTTGGTGCTCTCAATCAAATCAATGGTTTGCATTAGTGGCCGGTTGTCACCTCATCATTTTGAGAGGTTTGCCATAAGCCCACAACAAGCTTGTGCTTCTAGTTGTTGATTTTCCAACAACTCCGTTCGATTCTTCTTTGCAAGGATGCTTTCCAAATTCAATTGTGGTAGAAGTTGGCATTTTCTTCTCCATTCTTTTATTCCAATGATTTATCTTCTATTCTTTCTTCCGAAGACATTGTGATGTTGCTCTCTTCACTCATCATATCGAATTGTTAGATCATGTTCCTTTTTCCTTGGTTATCCATTTAACCGGAGTGTTGTGTCTATCGTTCCTCTTTTAACCGGAGTCTCATCCAAGTGCGTTCATTTTGCCAAGTTCAAATTCTATTCCTCCATTTCCAACCGGAGTGTTGTATCATCTCTTCAATATCTTTTCATCTCATCAAGTGTTCTTCTCTTTTCTACCGGAGTGCTGTCCAAATTCAGCCATTCTTGTTCCTTGGCTATCTCATTATACCAATGTGGTCATATTCTTTTTGTTCGTGAAGTTCTTATTTCCATGTCTTTCAACCTTCAAATTCTCGTAATACTCATTGTTCCTCTTTTCTAACGGATTGTTTGCAATGTCGTTCATCTCAGTTGTACTCTTTCTTTTAAATTGCTCAACCTCTCAAGGTCCGTGGTTTCACTCGTTTGTCGAAGAAGCAACTTAGTTTTACCTCTTCTCTTTCTCTTCCGTTTCTCTCCGGTGCCATCCTAGATCTTGGGACGAGATCCTCTCGTAGTGGTGGAGTGTTGTAACGCCCCGGATACAACTTTCCATATTCGTAACTCCAACTCTTGCCTTTTCCGGAGATGCGATATGTTATTTTCTCCGTGGTTGGGTTTTTGTTTTTCGTTTTGCATTTTGTTCATGTCATGCATTTCATCTCATAGCATCATGCGCATTGCATCCGCATGTTTTCATAAAACGTGCATCCGTTGTTAGTTGCCGCTTCTCCCTCGCCTCTGTTGACGTTTCTCAGACCAACCGTTCTTTTGTTGTCTGACCGTTTGACCCTCTCTGCACAACCACCCCCCCTCGTGTGCGTCCGAAAACTGCCCCGAACCCGACCCGCTCAGTTATCACCTTTGGATTCGGATCATCTCCAAACATCTACAAAACATCTCCGTTTTGTTATTCGGGCTATCTAACCTATTTATTTGCGACCGTCCGATTTTAATTGAAGGGTCCGTTTTGACCCTAAGTCTACCCACTTGCTATATAAATAGTCCAACCCTAGAATTTAGGAGCCCTGTCCAATCCATCCTTTCCCACCGCCGCCGCCGCCACTCCACGAATCCTCCTCGGGATCCATCCCCAATCAGGCCAGCTACCTTCCTCCAACCAGCTGCCGCAAATCCACCTCCTGTCGCCTCCGTCGGCCACCCAAGAAGCAGCGTAGCGCCCGAGCAGCCCCGAGCTCCTCCTCTTGCGCCACTTCACTGATCCCCTTCGCCTTGTGCCACTTCACCGCCGGCAAGCTTTACAGGAGATGAGCACCACCACTCCTCCCCTTTCTTTGCCTTCCTTCCGCTGGCTTTTATCTCATCTCTCTCGCCTCGCCCTCTTTGTTTCTTCACAGGGAATGAGTGGGATATGCCGTGGCCGCCCGCGGAAGCTCCGTCATCGCCGGGATCAAGTTCCTCCGGCCCCGGCCTCGGATCCAACGTCTCCAGCCTCCCTGCTGCCTTGCTCGCCCGTGCCAAGACCTTGCCTCTGCTCCACCTTAAGGCCTCGCCGTCACTGCCTCCATTCCCGCACCGTTCCCTCGCTGGGCCGCCAAGTCCCTCGACTTGCTGCCCCGTTGCCGCAGCAACAACAGCAGTTCACCAAGCTCCGTCGACTCGAGCCGCCCAAGTCCCAGCAAGCTGTCGTTTCCTGAACCTGGTCGTCTTCCTCTGCATCGAGCTAGTACACTCGTCCGCGTCGACCACGGTCCCGCGTTGACCTTCCCCTGCATCCCGCGCCGCCGCTCTTGCTGCATTTCGGCGAGGCTGCGCCCGGATCCGTTCGCCTCCTCCGTGCGGCATCGCTTTGAAGCCGAGCTACCACGCGCGCCGGGTTACATGCTGCGTCGTGTCGCATCGGCGGCAACTTCAGCCTGTTCGGTCGGATCTGCCGTCACCGAGACCCAAGCCCTGCACCTTGCTCCGCTCTTGGCGTGTTGACCGCAGCCTCGATCCACGCCGGCCTCGTCTCGATCTCCTAGCCCATCAGCAGCAAGGCCCCGCCAGGCGTTCCCAGCCGGCCTGCTGCCTCCAAGGCCCAGCCAGCGCCAGGAGGGCCGGCCTCCTCCATGACTGCTCGCACCCTCGACCACGAAATGGCCCAAGGCCCAGGTGAGCAGCCCCTCGAGATCCCCCTCTCAGGCCTTTGTTGGGCCAATCAGTTTCGGCCCGCGTAGGTTTTTTTTTACCATCTGTGAATTTGTCTAATTATCCAGCGATTTACTGATTTCTGAAAAACCCCATAGCTCATGCATTAATAACTCATTAATCGTGCATCGGATTAAAATGATTTAAACATGTAAAATGCTTAGAATTTTGTGTAGATTAATAATATGCCATTTTCATCCATGTTTAAAATGTTTAAATTGCTGTTTGTGTTAATTTGCTAAAATGCCATGTTAAAATGATTTATTTCATAACTAAATAACCGTAGCTCGGTTTTAAATGTACTTTATATGTAAATGGGGTGGAAAAATGCCTAGTTTAACATGGTGCAATTTATTTCCTGTTTAACAACTTTAAAATATGTTTTAGGGAAGAACAGTAGCAAATTCATAAATTGCATATGAGGATTTTCCGGAATTGTTGTTTGTTGTTCCGGCCTCATTTAAACTTGCCTAAATAGTTAGTTTAATTATGCTTCACCCCTTGCCATGTTTAACAACATTTAACATTGTTGTGTACCATAACGAGAGAGAACTAAATAAGTCATGTGGTGTTTTCTTCAATATGCCACTCCGTTGCATATTGAGCTCCACTTAATTTGTAAGATAGTTTTGTGCATTTTGCCATGCCATGTTTCATTAAACCGGACATGCATCATACTTGTTTGCGCATCATGCCATGTTTATGCGATGGTTGTTTACCATGTTGTTTGCTTCTTTCCGGTTTGCTTCTCTCGTTAGCTTCGGTTCCGTTCCGGAGTTGTGAGGATTCGTTCGACTACCTCCGTTTGTCTTCTTCATGGATTCGTTCTTCTTCCTTGCAGGATTTCAGGCAAGATGACCGCTACCCTGGATCTCACTACTATCATTGCTATGCTAGTTGCCTCGTTCTATCTCTATGCTGCGCTACCTATCACCTGTTTATCAAGCCATCCCAAAATTGCCATGAACCTCTAACCTTTGACACCATTCCTAGCAAACCGTTGTTTGGCTATGTTACCGCTTTGCTCAGCCCCTCTTATAGCGTTGCTAGTTGCAGGTGAAGTTGAAGATTTCTCCATGGTGGACAGGGTTTATGTTGGAATATCACAATATCTCTTATATTATTAATGCATCTATATACTTGGTAAAGGGTGGAAGGCTCGGCCTTATGCATGGTGTTTTGTTCCACTCTTGCCGCCCTAGTTTCCGTCATACCGTGTTATGTTCCCGGATTTTGCGTTCCTAACGCGGTCGGGTGATTTATAGGACCCCCACGACGATTCGCTTTGAATAAAACTTGTCCAAAGAAGGCCCAACATTGACTTTTACCATTTGCCTCACCACCACCTATTTTTCCCTTGGGAGTAATTAACCCAAGGGTCATCTTTATTATAGCCCCGGGCGATTGCTTGTCTAAGTGTTGGTCCAAACCGAGCAGCTTCATGGGCCACCTCTTGGCAACTCGAGGGCTGGTTTTACTCGTAGCTTGACTTATCCGGTGTTGCCACGAGAACGAGATATGTGCAGCTCCTATCGGGATTGTCGGCGCATCGGGCGGCTTTGCTGGTCTTGTTTTACCATTGTCGAAATGTCTTGATGTACGGGATACCGAGTCGATCGGAGTGTCTCGGGTGAAGGTCTATTCCTTCGATGATCGCGAGAGCTTGTCATGGGCTAAGTTGGGACATCCTGCGCAGGTATAAACTTTCGAGAGCCGTGCCCGCGGTTATGTGGCGATGGGAATTTGTTAATGTCGGTTGTAGATAACTTGACACTTGATCCGAATTAAAACGCATCAACGCGTGTGTAGCCGTGATGGTCTCTTCTCGGCGGAGTCCAGGAAGTGAACACGGTTTCTGGGTTATGTTTGACGTAAGTAGGTGTTCAGGATCACCTCTTGATCATTGCTAGTTTCACGACCGTTCCTTTGGTTCTCTTTTCGCTCTTGTTTGCGTTGGTTAGCCACCATATCATGCTTAGTCGCTGCTGCAACCTCACCACTTTACCCCTTCCTTTCCCATTAAGCTTTGCTAGTCTTGAAACCCATGGTAATGGGATTCTTTGAGTCCTCGTGGCTCACGGATACTTCAAAACCAGTTTGCGGTGCCTATGTTACCGGCGGTGTGACGAACCAAGCTCAAGGAGGAGCTCGATGAAGATCTTGCCCTTTGTGTTGTTTCGTTCTAGTTGATCAGTAGTGGAGCCCATTGGGGTCGATCGGGGACCTTTTGTCGCATTTGGGGTTCTTATTTTATTTTGGTTCCGTAGTCGGACCTTGATTGTATCTGGATGATGTAATGCTTTATTCATGTATTGTGTGAAGTGGCGATTGTAAGCCAACTATGTATCTCTTTCCCTTATGTATTACATGGGTTGTGTGAAGATTACCTCACTTGCGACATTGCTTTCAATGCGGTTATGCCTCTAAGTCGTGCTTCGACACGTGGGAGATATAGCCGCATCGAGGGCGTTATAGAATTGTATACAGGATCAATTGAGTCCTTGACATCGTGGTTCATCCGATGAGGTCATCGTGGAACATGTGGGAGCCAACATGGGTATCCAGATCCCGCTGTTGGTTATTGACCGGAGAACGTCTCGGTCATGTCTACATGTCTCCCGAACCCGTAGGGTCTACACACTTAAGGTTCGATGACGCTAGGGTTATAAAGGAAGTTTGTATGTGGTTACCGGTTGTTGTTCGGAGTCCTGGATGAGATCCCGAACGTCACGAGGAGTTCCTGAATGGTCCGGAGGTAAAGATTTATATATGGAAAGTTGTTGTTCGGGTTCCGAAAAAAGTTCGGGTTTTTTCGGTATTGTACCGGGAAGCTTCCAGAAGGTTCCGGAGGATTCCGGAGGGGTCCGGAGGTCCGGAAATTGTTCCACCACGTCCAATACAGTAGCATGGGCTGTAAGGGGGCGCCCTCGCCTTAATGGGCCAGGGGCACCAGCCCCCCAAGGCCCATTAGCATGGGAGAGGGAAAACCCTAAGGGGGAGGGCCTCCACTTGACTTGGGAGGCACTCCTCCTCCCTTGGCCGCCGCCCCCTCCTCAGATTTGATCTGAGGGGCCGGCCCCCCTCTCCCTTGCCCCTATATATATGTGGGGGGTGGGAGGGCAGCCGCACCCAAGTTCTGGCGCAGCCCTCCCCCTCTCCCAAGTACTCCTCCTCTCCCGCAGTGCTTGGCGAAGCCCTGCAGGATTGCCACGCTCCTCCACCACAACCACGCCGTTGTGCTGCTGCTGGATGGAGTCTTCCCCAACCTCTCCCTCTCTCCTTGCTGGATCAAGGCATGGGAGACGTCACCGGTCTGTACGTGTGTTGAACGCGGAGGTGCCGTCCATTCGGCACTAGGATCTCCGGTGATTTGGATCACGACGAGTACGACTCCTTCAACCTCGTTCTCTTGAACGCTTCCGCTTAGTGATCTACAAGGGTATGTGGATGCACTCTCCTTCCCCTTGTTGCTGGTTTCTCCATAGATAGATCTTGGTGACACGTAGGAAAATTTTGAATTTCTGCTACGTTCCCCAACAGATCTCATCGGATGAACCACGATGTCGAGGATTCAATCAATCCCGTATTCAATTCCCTTTGTCTAGCAGTATAGTACTTGCCCGAGATTCGATCGTCTGTATCCCGATACCTTGTTCAATCTCGTTACCGGCAAGTCTCTTTACTCGTTCCGTAACAACATCATCCCGTGATCAACCCCTTGGTCACATTGTGCACATTATGATGATGTTCTACCGAGTGGGCCCAGAGATACCTCTCCGTTACACGGAGTGACAAATCGCAGTCTCGATACTTGACATTAGAAAAGCTTCAGCATACGAACTACACGATCTTTGTGCTAGGCTTAGGATTGGGTCTTGTCCATCACATCATTCTGCTAATGATGTGATCCCGTTATCAACGACATCCAATGTCCATGGTCAGGAAACTGTAACCATCTATTGATTAACGAGCTAGTCAACTAGAGGCTTACTAGGGACATGGTGTTGTCTATGTATCCACACATGTATCTGAGTTTCCTATCAATACAATTATAGCATGGATAATAAACGATTATCATGAACAAGGAAATGTAATAATAATAACTAATTTATTATTACCTCTAGGGCATATTTCCAACAGTCTCCCACTTGCACTAGAGTCAATAATCTAGTTCACATCGCCATGTGATTAACACTCACAGGTCACATCGCCATGTGACCAACATCCAAAGAGTTTACTAGTGTCACTAAACTAGTTCACATCATCATGTGATTAAGACTCAATGAGTTACGGGTTTGATCATGTTTTGCTTGTGAGAGTGGTTTTAGTCAACGGGTCCGCAACATTCAGATCCGTATGTACTTCATAAATCTCTAGGTCATGTTGTAAATCTGCTTCCACACTCCACTTGGAGCTATTCCAAATGGTTGCTCCACTATCGTATCGATTTGCTACTCGAGTCATTTGGATAGGTGTTAAAGCTTGCATCGACGTAACCCTTTACGCCAACTCTTTATCACCTCCATAATCGAGAAACATGTCCTTATTACTCCAAGGACAATTTTGACCGCTATCTGGTGATCCACTCCTTGATCACCTTTGTGCCCTCTTGCGGACATGTGGCAAGGGACACATCAGTCTTGATACACTGACATAGCATACTATGGAGCCTACTCTAAGCATAGGGGACGACCTTCGTCCTTTCTCTCTATTCTGCCGTGGTCGAGCTTTAAGTCTTAACTTCATACCTTACAACTCAGGCAAGAACTCCTTCTTTGACTGATCCATCTTGAACACCTTCAAGATCATGTCAAGGTATGTGCTCATTTGAAAGTACCATTAAGCGTTTTTGATCTATCCTCATAGATCTTGATGCTCAATGTTCAAGCAACTTAATCCAGGTCTTCTATTGAAAAACACTATTCAAATAACCCTACATGCTTTCGAGAAATTTTACATCATTTCGGATCAACAATATGTCATTCACATATACTTATCAGAAATGTTGTAGTGCTCCCACTCACTTCTTTGGAAATACAAGTTTCTCATAAACTTTGTATAAACCCAAAATCTTTGATCATCTCATCAAAGCGTACATTCCAACTCCGAGATGCTTACTCCAGTCCTTAGAAGGATTGCTGGAGCTTTGCATACTTGTTAGCGTCTTTCAGGATTGTCAAAACCTTCTGGTTTGTCACATACAACCTTTCCTCAAGAAAATTGTCGAGGAAACAATGTTTTGACATCCTATCTGCAAGATTTCATAAATAATGCAGTAACTGCTAATCCAATTCCAACAGACTCTTAGCATCGCTACGAGTGAGAAAGCCTCACCATAGTCAACTCCTTGAACTTGTCGGAAAACATCTTAACGACAAGTCGAGCTTTCTTAATGGTGATACTTACCATCATTGACCGTCTTCCTTTTAAAATCCATCTGTACCCAATAGCCTTACGACCATCAAGTAGTTCTTCCAAAGTCTACACTTCGTTTTCATACATGAATCCTCTCTCGGATTTTTATGGCCTCGAGCCATTTGCCGGAATCCGGGCCCACCATCGCTTGTCCATAGCTCGTAGGTTCATTGTTGTATAGCAACATGACCTCCAAGACAGGATTACATACCAATCTGAAATAGTACGCATCCTTGTCGACCTACGAGGTTTGGTAGTGACTTGATCCAAAGTTTCATGATCATTATCATAAGCTTCCACTTTAATTGGTATAGGTACCACAGGAACAACTTCCTGTGCCCTGCTACACACTAGTTGAAGTGACGGTTCAATAACCTCATCAAGTCTCCACTATCCTCCCACTCAATTCTTTCGAGAGAAACTTTTCCTCGAGAAAGGACCCGATTTTAGAAACAATCCCTATTGCTTTCGGATCTGAATTAGGAGGTATACCCAACTGTTTTGGATGTCCTATGAAGATGCATTTTATCCGCTTTGGGTTCGAGCTTATCAACCTGAAACTTTCCACATAAGCGTCGCAGCCCCAAACTTTTAAGAAACGACAACTTAGGTTTCTCCAAACCATAGTTCATACGATGTCGTCTCAACGAAGTTACGTGGCGCCCTATTTAAAGTGAATGTGGTTGTCTCTAATGCCTAACCCATGAACGATAGTGGTAATTCGATAAGAGACATCATGGTACGCACCATATCCAATAGGGTGCAACTATGATGTTCGGACACACCATCACACTATGGTGTTCCAGGCGGTATTAATTGTGAAACAATTTCCACAGTGTCTTAATTGCGTGCCAAAGCTCGTAACTCAGATACTCATCTCTATGATCATATCATAGACATTTTATCCTCTTGTCACGATGATCTTCAACTTCACTCTGAAATTACTTGAACCATTCAACAATTCAGACTTGTGTTTCATCAAGTAAATATACTCAAGATCTACTCAAATCATCCGTGAAGTAAGAACATAACGATATCCATCACGTGCCTTAGCACTCATTGGACTGCACACATCAAAATGTATTACTTCCAACAAGTAGCTTTCTTGTGTAATGATTGGAATTGATGATCTAATGTACTGATACTAGTTGAATTCACATTTCGAGAATCATAGATTGATGCTTGTTGATGACATCCGATAGATGAGCATTAATTGATCTATATCTATGTCTATGATATGATGGATGATATGTACGTATTAGATCGATTGCTACAGATTACATGCTAGTTGATATCAGTCACATAGTCTAGGCTGATAAGTTGACGAACCGATCGAATCCTAGTAGAGGTGACTACGCCTGGTAACTCATAGTATTAGTCTGTGCGTTTGCGACTCAGTGCATTTGGAAATGTTATGCATTGACTCATGTAGGATGATCTATTGCAGAGAGGATCAGTTCGTGCATGTCAAGTTACGTAACGCTTACATGTGAGAGATCTTTGCTTGCAACATGTGATCATCGATCTGATCACGTCTAGGTGATGTCTAACTCGGTGATCCTTCATGCAACAATAACTGGTCTTCGTCGCAAGTCTGTTGGTGCATCAATGCATGTCAATCTTACAATGCTCTGCAGATGTCTGCACGTTTAGCATTACTATCTGCATCGTCAACGTCATGCATCTACGATCCTTGGCCATATACTCCGTGATGTCATCATCGTTTGCGATCATCCCATGTGCTTCGACGTCATGTACGTCTTGCTCTAGTAACCCTCCATTAATCGTTCCATCTACAAGGTTTCGACACGTTGCATTTCCTATGCGAGTTTCACTCTCCGTCACCGCATCGTCCATTCAACTTGCTCGATCTACGCTCGCTATATCGCTTAAGGTCTGTCCTTGCGTGTCCGCAATTCTTTTGTCATGATCATTTGCAGTCTCTATGCACCTGCTAACTTCATCTGTTTTCCTAATGCTCGATCACTCGCTATGCCTTCTGATTGGACCTTCCTCCCGCTTGCCATCCCCTCGTTGTACGCTCGATCCATCGCCTCAGCGTCGTCATGCACGGCATCGACCTCCTCTGATGCATCCAAATCTAGCCGCGGAGACTTGATCTCCGCGGACTCGAGCCACAACCGAGCGCGCCGTGACGGCGATGGGCATGATCTAGGTCTGCCACGGACAAGATTTTGGTGGCCGCGACTTAATCCGCTCCGCCTACTAGCTCGGGGCCGATTGCCCATGACGAGGGCGGTGGATAGACGCCACAGGGGCCCGACATCTACGGCGATGGAGCCAATACCAATCTTGTCCCTTGCGAACTCGTGATCCCGAGGCATCGGACTCCTCGCCGGACTCCGAGCCTCCCGCCCCCGCCAATTAAGCCGATTGGGTGCCGTTATGGAATTCACCGCGCGGACATCTTTCAACACTCGCCTTTTGGCGATATCCTGAATTCTCTCAAGCATCTCTCGCTATCAGAGAATCTGGCGGACTATGGCCGGGACGGTTGGAGTTCTGGACGACGAAGAAATTCGAGCCTACCCACCACCCACTTTGTAGCCACTGCCGAGGATCTAACCGACATGCTAGATTACGACTCGATGACATCGACGCTTATGGACGATGAGGCCGAGACGATCAGACCCAAATACCACAGGCAATCGAAGGCCACCTCGCCATATGACGCCTACATGGTGGATACCCCAAAAGAAGGGATGGCGAAAAGCAGCGGAGGAAGATTCTCTAAAGAAGCAGCCAAACGCCGACGTCGGCGGCGCCGCCTAAATCCCGCCACAACAAGAATGAAGATTCCGCACAGAAATAATAATACCCCGTAGAGTGCCGAAGACAAACCCTCCAAAGAAAACTCAAAGCAGAGGATGCGTAGCAAGCCCTCACGAAGGGCGGCGGAAGAAAAGGTCGAGGATCACAACTATATACCTCCTCCAAGACTAAATAAGCAATGACGCATTTAACTCGAGGAGCCCGTCGAACAAGAACTTTCAAACACAGGCTCATCGCTACAAGAAGAAGCTCAAGAAAGAAAACGGAAGCTCAACATACGGAAGACGCGCCCAATGAGATGGAGCAAAGTACTTAAAACCGCAGATAAACACGGCAACGCCACCAATCAAGAGCTACCGAAGCGAAAGTTGCTCCCGAGACTTGACGAGGAGGCCATAAAGCCCCGCCCACAAATGGCCCAGCCAGTCCATCTATGGACCCAAAAGGAAAGCCCCAATAAGCAAAGGAACACGTCAAGTATCCGACGATAGCGGCACGCATAAGCACAGGGCGCCAGACACCCACTATGCTTCACAGACGAGGTGCCGGATCATGAATTCCCAGCAGGTTTAAACCCATAAACATAGAAGCCTACGATGGAACAACAGACTCGAGTCTGGATAGAAGACTATATATCGATATACATATGGCCGAGGAGATGATCTCCACGCCATAAAATATCTACCCTCAAGCTCAAAGGGCCAGCCTGTCATTGGCTCAAAAGCCTCCCGTAAAACATCATGGAAGTTGGGAAGAGCTCGAGGAAGCGCGAGCAAAATTTCAAGGGACTTATGTCCGCCTCCGGATGCGTATGACCTAAGTCACATAACTCAACAGCCAGAGAGTCAACAAAAATTCTGAACAGGTTCCTTACTAAAAGAACCAAATAGTCGATTGTCCTGGACACTGAAGCCTTAGCAGCTTTTAAGCACAATGTCCGAGACGAATGGCTCGCCAGACACCTCGCCAAGAGAAACCGAGGACAATGACCGCACTAACAAGCCTCATGACCCGCTATACCGGAGAGGACAGCTGGTTGGCAAGAAGCAAGACCAAATGACCCAAGTACATCCAAGATTAGAGATGGAAATGGAAAATCACGGCGCAGAAAAGAACAAATACCGGAATAAAGAGAAAAGCCCAAAGAGCACGGCAATCAACGCCGGATTTAAAAGCTCACGGCGAATAATAAAGCTCAACCCTCAAGGATGACAAATGATTTAACCGTCTAACCTACACAAAATTTTGGGTCGGATATGTCAAATCCACAAGACTTTAAGGCCCGCAAATCACACCCACAGGATTGTTGGGTTTTCAAACAGTCCGCCGACTAAACGCCGAACACAAGGGGCTCGACGCCAGTTTAAGAAGATAAACCCCGCCAAAGGCACCGAAAACAAAAGACTTTCCCACAAGGGGTCAAAGCAAGAAACTCACTTCATGTGAGGACATGGAAAACAACGCGACACTTTCTAAAAGAGCCTCGCATAGTCCAACCCAAAGCAAACTATAGAGATTGGATATCAAAACCAATCACTTTCACCACCGACTATTCCAAGCGTCAAACGCTGGAAGGACTCCCGATTTTGAATCCGATCATAGACGGATTGCAATTCACAAACGCCCTAATGGACGGAGGCGTGACTTAAACCTGCTATATTCAAACACAATCCGTCGAATGGGGATAGACCCTACCGTAATTCAACACACCGCATTTCCTTCAAAGGAGTGACGCCAGCCCTTACGCCAAGTGCACAGTTCGATATTACTCAAGTCGTGTTCGATCGCCGAACAACTTTCGACGCTAAAAGTTAATTTTCCATATCGCCCCATTCAAAAGTGAATATCAAGCACTATTGGGACGAAGGCTTTTGTCCGCTTCAACGCCATACCACATTACGCTGCCTCTTACACTTAAGATGCCCGTCCACATGGCGCCATTTCAAGCGCTGGTCATTTAAAGACCCCGACTCGGATAGACGAATCCGACTCAAAGAAAGTTAGGGCTCCCTAGCCGCATACCCTCTCACAAGGGGCTGCGCACAACTAACCGCGTTTCATATAAACCTAGCTTTAATTATTTACACTTATTCTTTGCATTATTTTCGCATCTAACTGCTTTCTAAAACTAAAGTGTTCCTCTCTTTCTACAGATGAACAACGTATGCATTCGCCCGTGATAACGGCAAGAACGGAGACACAAAGCAGACATGCGGAGGGACCCGCCGCAAGATTCTTTTCAGATTAAGACCCTACGACCTTTTATTATCGTCTCTTGTTGTTAAATCTCCTCGGCTTCTTCCTATAGCCAAGGCGGAGCTCGACGCTTTGGCATCGCCACGCCGTAAGACAATGCCCGATCTCGACACAAGGGGCTTAGGGCATAATTCTGCCCGTTATCATAAAGTCCAACACCTTCGGAGTGTTCGGCGTCTCAAGTTGGGCATTATATGCATCAGCTTCAATCATGTCTTTGGTCAAATGTTGGGTTTGCGCCTGCCCCGTGTTTTGCTGCCTTACGCTCAGATCACCCGCTAACGCGCACCAGAGAACTATCTGCGACAGTGCCCCGGTTAATTGGCGAGCACCTCGATGAGAGAAAGCCAAAACCGATCGTCATGATATAGCGAGAGTCCGTCACCACTTGATCGACTACCGAATGTTTAGAATTTCGCTGACGAAGGTCCGCTTCGGTCGGACACATACGCACTCGAATCCGGAGATGTGCGGTGTCATTAGGGGCTATATCGTAGCCCCACCCTCGAGCTCCATTGGCTAAGTGAAAGAAATAAAGCACCATAGTCCGGATTGCCTCGTTCGCTACGCTACCACCTCCTTATAACAGACCGAGACGTCGGATTAAGTGTGAAAAGCTTATTTTGCGAACACCCCAAAGACCTTGTGCAAGGGGTGAAGCCAGATCGCATCTTTCAGTTATACAAGTATACGCAAACGGCAAGACAGAGAAGTTTTACTACTTGGTAGCACAAGTATAAAAAGCATTCATACTATAATCATTGATTTACAAGTAAATGCGCTCAATTGAACGTTACATTCTTTGAACACCGCGACTTATTATACGAGCGCCACGCATAACTTCCCCAAATAATGCTCGCAGAAGCCGTTTCCATCCAACCTGGGCAGCAACAGCGGTGGCATCCATCTCCGGACACTGCGCTTTCACACGGGCCGAGCCATCCGCTACCGATGCGAGCCGATCGTTTCATCTCCTTGATATGCGGCACCGCCCAAGGAATCGCCGCAGAGGTCAAGTAGCTCGTCGCCGACCTCTCTCGCCATACATGGGCCACGATATCCGCCATAGCCAGCCCGACAGTCTATTCAGTTCGCCCATTCGCCAACCTGTCCGACAGGAAGAGGGCGATCCGGATCGTGGAATTGAGTCCAATATAACTCTTCCACTCGTGATCCCCGCTCCGGTGCTTAACGGCGTCACCGCACTCGCAGCCAGTGTCCATATAAGGATCCTCCAACTCCACTGCCGCCAAATTTAGCATACTTGGCATCCATAAACCGGCGACGATAAGAAACGGCTTGCCACCGTGATTTCTCGGCTTGCCATGAGCTCCTCCTTCATAGCCCGCATTGCGTAACGGGTATCCTTGGCTTCGCGGTGGCCTTTTTAGGTCTTCCCGCCTGGTAGGCGCCCTTTTCAAGAGCCTCGCTTCGGTCGGTAGCATCCTTTAATTTCTTGGCCACTTGCCACCTCCGCCTCGCTTAGGCGGTCGCGCCTTTTCGCCTTCAACTCTTGCCGCCCTCGCGGCAGCCGCATCACTCCTTCGGCTTGCTCCTTAGCTCGAGCAAGCTCGCCCAAGGTTTCCACAAAGCAAGAGATGCGTCAGATGACCAGATATAACTTATCGAGGAGGGCTTTAGCCCACTCAATAAAGCTGCGGAGAATTTATTTACCTTGCGACTCGTCAAGTTGCCGATTGACAAGTGCGATATCAAGATCTCGCCATGTCCAGCTTGTCGACTCGCCAAGAACTGATCAGTCCGGCTGGCCTCGACTATCCGCCACCAGATCGAACGGCGTATTCATTACCGAGTTATTTAGATTTTCGATCCTCGACGCGCTGTCGCCCTCGACAACCTACCGAGTCTCGGGGCTACTATCTATACAGGCGATTTTTATATGCAAAACTGTTAAAAGACAAAGGGTGCATCATTTTCAAGATACCTCAAATCCCGCCAGACAAGCTCATGGCGGCATTCATAATCCGCCGCCAGCGGACGAAATCCTTCCGACCACCATACGCATTGATGCGCGGTGATCTTCAAATGGAAGCCCTCTCAAGCAAACTCTTCGCCTCCCGGCGGACTCGTGGGTGTTGAACTCTTTGGCCACTCCGACTCGGGACGCCCTCGTGATTTACACTTCGGGCTCGCTTTGCCTCGTCTGGCGGCGCAGCAGACGGAGGCGACGCTTCCATCATCTCCTAAGAAGATCCCCGAGGATGAACTCATCTCGAGACGGCCGCAGATCCGAATCTGCGATATAAATATTTCGTTACCTCTGAAGCATAAACGAAGGTACTTCCTTATTGAACTTCCTTTTCATACTCACGGCTCGTTGGAGGGCTGGTCCTTGGCGATGATTGCGCCCGATTCTCTCCGGACGCCGGACTTCCAGTGGGGATTTCTTCCCACGCTTAGGGGCTCGACCTCCGGATCTTCGGAGGCGGTCCTCTTCTCCCTCTCAAGGGGGAATCCTTGATTCCTCCTCTTCACGCCTTTGGACGGAAGTATTAGCTCCTTTATCTCCCCGTCGCCCCTTCTATGGGCGCAACCTCCAACATTCTCGACCAGCCACGGGCTCCAAAGCGGTCTCGGGGGGGGGCCGACACCTTATCAGCCTTGATCGCGCCACCCATTCCTCGTAAAGAATAAAAGGGTCGAGATGATCTTTGAAAGGCATACAGTAGAATGTCCGAGCTCGAGCTACTTACCGAGTATCCGGCGATCGCGGCTTAAGCCCGTCCTCGGCCGAATCCGGACACGCCGCTGCAAGGGTCCAAGAACAGCTTGTACATCTCCATGGGTGTTGCGCCCATAAAATGCCGGAGAATACGAGGTCCCTCCGGATTGAACTCCCATAGACGGAGAGGACGACGCTTGCGTGGTAGGAGGTGCCTGACTAGCATGACTTGCATCACCTTGACCAGGCCGATCTCCCTTGTTTGGAGGTCTCGAATCCGCCTCGCAAAGGCGGGCACGCCCCTGGGCGGCCCCAGCTTGAGCCCTTGGTCGACCCACGACATTAGTTGCCGTGGAGGTCCCGAGCGGAAGGAGGGCGGTGGCTTTTGCTTGTCGCCTTGGAGTACTCGATGTAGAACCACTCCTGCTGCCACAATCCACGCCTCTTGAAGGAACCTTCGAGCCACGGGCATCGACCTTCTTGCTTATGGTCGCCTCACCAAGACTCCGCTTAACGCCCCCCGATCATCTTTGGCTCCACCTTAAATGTTTTCAGCCACAGGCCGAAGTGGGGGATGACGCGGAGGAAGGCTTCGCAGATGATAATGAATGCGGAGATATGGAGGATGGACTCGAGCCAAGTCGTGGAAGTCCAGCCCAGAGTAGAACAGAGCCCTCACGAAAGGATCCGTCGGAAGCCTAATCACCGACGGAGGTGAGATGCTGAAACGACGATTCGCCGGGCTCGGGTTGCACGGCCTGCCCGGGCAGGTAACTGTCTGCGAAACTTCAGAGGCTGTACTTGGCCTCACGCAACTTCAATATGTCCTCCTCCGTGACGGAGGAGGGCATCCACCGCCCCGGAGGTCGGAGCCGACATCGCTAGGATCGGAAGCGCCGAATCAAGCTCTAGGTGTTGGAACCGGGAGCAGAGGAAAGATTCGATGCGAGGTTGAAAGACAAGGACAAGCCCTGGTCCTCTTATAAAGGGGAAATAATACCAAGGGCTGTCTCCGTGACCGTTTGAGATTCCCCTTCGATAGAGGAGGCGTGGCGACGGGAACGGTTGGGTTACCCCCGCACGTATTGATGAGGATCCCGGAATAAAAGGGAACACGATCTCTGCTTCGACAGGACGTGCCAAGGAAACCGCTTCGCTAAACATGCTGAGGCGGAATAATAAAAACAACTCAAAACGAAGTCTTGGCTGCGGTGTGATGTCACGCCGCATAAATACGTCAGCAGATTGAGCCAAGTGTGTTTTATTCTCTCTACGTTGGAATGTGGAATTTATTTTGCAGAGCCGGACACTATCCTGGTGTTCATTATCTTCTCCGGATTATTCAAGGGAGGAACCCGCCTTGCAATGCCGAACATTATGCACGCCGGACTTATCGTCATTGAAGACTGGTTCGAGGGCTACCGAGGAGTCTGGACTAGGGGTGTCCCGACAAATTAACTATCAATATCCGCGGACTCCTAGACTACGAAGATAGAAAATTGAAGACTCGGCTCGTGTCCTAAGGTACTTTCCTTGGCGTGGAAGGCAAGCTTGGTGATACGGATATGTAGATCTCCTACCATTGTAACCGACTGTAACCCTAGCCTCTCCGGTGTCTATATAAACCGGAGGGCCTTAGTCCGTAGGACACAACATTACATCTCAACAATCATACCATAGGCTAGCTTCTAGGGTTTAGCCTCCTTGATCTCGTGGTAGATCTACTCTTGTACTACCCATATCATCAATATTAATCAAGCAGGGCGAGGGTATTACCTCCATCGAGAGGGCCCAACTCGGTAAAAACATTGTGTCCCTCGTCTCCTGTTACCATCCGCCTAGACGCACAGTTCGGGACCCCCTACCCGAGATCCGCTGGTTTTGACACCGACAGGAACCATTGAGTACAGAAGTTCGTCATGCATACCGATAGAAATGATTGATCGACCTCTCCTTCTCTGAGAGATTGGTCGAACAACAAGTTTTCAGATTGGCACGTCCGACGCCATCGGCTACATACATGTACAATATATAAGATATCTCAATTACAGTCCCCTAGCATTTGAAATCAACTTCCACATGGTATTCTCCGGCTTTATTGATGTCGTGGTCAAGAAAGAATCCCGCCAATTCCTCTTGAATTGCTTTCATGCGATCTGGTTCTAGGTGTTTATTCCGCATCTGCCACATCTAATTTGAAGAAGGGGGTTAATTAATACATATATATGAATGAAACTCAACAGAAATGATGGTGTAATAAAATGAAATTGTGAATATTATTGCTTATGCACTTCATATTGTCTTTGAGAGTAGCCTCGCTTGTTTTTCAAAGTCGCGTTGTGGATGAACTCGCACACGTAGTATCCACAGAAACCATTCCCTTGTTCCTGTCACAAGCACTTTACGAGAAATAGAGGTCAATCAAACTGATAATGAAGCATGATAAATGGCATTGATGAAAGTATAGCTATAGAATGAACGGGAGATGCGCGCAACTAGCTAGCCAGTAGTACTTACTGGTATGTATATCGCAGCTCCTTGGCAGTCCCGAGCTTCATGTGAACTGCTTCAAACCCCGCAAGACAAAGAAAATAATTATTATTACTTGAGATATCAGAAATGAACAAAAAGTTGCCGATATGGTGTGATAATGATCGATTGAACTTACTTGCTAAGCATTTCACCATGTCCGCATAGGTTTTGGTGTTGGGGAACGAGTAATTTCAAAAAATTCCTACGCACACGCAAGATCATGGTGATGGCATAACAACGAGAGGAGAGTATTGTCCACGCACTCGTGAGACCGTAAGCGAAGCATTATGACAACGCTGTTGATGTAGTCGACGCCTTCATGATCTCGACCGATCCAAGCACCGAACATACGGCACCTCCGAGTTCAGACACGCTCAGCTCGATGACGATCCCCGGCCCGATCCAGAAAAGCGTCGGGGATGAGTTCCACAAGACGACGGCGCAGGACAATGATGATGCTCTCATCGGCGCAGGCTTCGCCTAAACTCCGCGACGATATAACCGAGGTGGAATATGGTGGAGGGGGGCACCGCACACGGCTAAGGAACGATCCATAGATCAACTTGTGTGTCTAGAGGTGCCCCCCCTCCGTATATAAAGGGGGAGAGGAGGAGGGGGCCGGCCAAGGGGAGAGGCGCGCCCTAGGGGGGGGGCAATCCTACTCCAAGTAGGTTTGGCCCCCTTTCCTATTAGGAGTAGGAGAGGAAGGAAGAGGGGAGGAAGAAGGAAAGGGGGCCCCCCCTCCCAGTCGGATTGGGCTTGGGGGGCCCTCCTTTGCTCCTTCTCCCTCCTTTCCACTAAGGCCCAATAAGGCCCATATACTTACCGGGGGGGTTCCGGTAACCTCCCGGAGTTCCGGTATAGTCCCTATCTCATCCGAAACCTTTCCGGTGTCCAAATATATCCGTCCAATATATCAATCTTTATGTCTCGACCATTTCGAGACTCCTCGTCATGTCCGTGATCACATCCGGGACTCCAAACAACCTTTGGTACATCAAAACTTATAAACTCATAATAAAACTGTCATCGTAACGTTAAGCGTGCGGACCCTATGGGTTCGAGAACTATGTAGACATGACCTGGAACTATTCTCGGTCAATAACCAATAGCGGAACCTGGATGCTCATATTGGCTCCTACATATTCTACGAAGATCTTTATCGGTCAAACCGCATAACAACATACGTCGTTTCCTTTGTCATTGGTATGTTACTTGCCCGAGATTCGATCGTCGGTATCCAATACCTAGTTCAATCTCGTTACCGGCAAGTCTCTTTACTCGTTACGTAATGCATCATTCCATAACTAACTCATTAGCTACATTGCTTGCAAGGCTTATAGTAATGTGCATTACCGAGAGGGCCCAGAGATACCTCTCCGACAATCGGAGTGACAAAACCTAATCTCAAAATACGCCAACCCAACGTGTACCTTTGGAGACACATGTAGTACTCCTTTATAATCACCCAGTTACGTTGTGACGTTTGGTAGTACCCAAAGTGTTCCTCCGGTAAACGGGAGTTGCATAATCTCATAGTTACAGGAACATGTATAAGTCATGAAGAAAGCAATAGCAATATACTAAACGATCAAATGCTAGGCTAACGGAATGGGTCATGTCAATCACATCATTCTCCTAATGATGTGATCCCATTAATCAAATGACAACACATGTCTATGGTTAGGAAACATAACCATCTTTGATCAATAAGCTAGTCAAGTAGAGGCATACTAGTGACGTTGTGTTTGTCTATGTATTCACACATGTATTATGTTTCCGGTTAATACAATTCTAGCATGAATAATAAACATTTATCATGATATGAGGAAATAACAATAACTTTATTATTGCCTCTAGGGCATATTTCCTTCATTGGGATCTTTCCGTCTCGAGTCTAAGATGGTTACTAGTCCACGCTCAAGCTTAATCTCGAGAAGAATATAGTGGTACCCGCGCACGCATGCATAACTCATCAATTACATTACTATAACCTCGCTCGAGTAATAAGGGAAAACAAATATGCAAACGACAGTAACACTCACTTGCCGTTGTAAGGAAAGAGTATGGTATCTTTGTTTTGATTTTTGATCAACGATTGTAGCAAGTTGTCCTCGGCCTCTTTGACATGCTTTTCAACCAGAAATACATCTATGATATTTGTGTTAATTAACCCAATATCATGAATTTCATTTTTTTGCACTCGATGATCTTCAATCTGCATAATATATTGAGGATAATTAATTATAAATACATGCAATGAAAGAGCCGAGCTATATATAGATACTTAATGACAGAAATAGTACTTACAGGCAGTAGCAAAAGACCGTTAAATTATCGAGGGCCTTTTGATTGAAGAACTCGAAGAACTGCTCAAATGGAACAGGCAACAGATCATTTCCAACGAGGTCATGCTCCTCTTTAATTCTCACATACAAAGTATTCGTCCCCCCAGACTCTCTGCAGGTTTTCATGTACCAAGTATGGAATCTTCGCATCATCGTTGTTAGAGATTTTTCATCTTTGACGAGAGGCTTCCCATACTCAGATTTGTGTTCTTCCACCTCCATGAAATCAGGAAGTGCATCGTCGAGCGTGTAATCTTGTAGATTGCCATAACCGCCACCATCCTCAAACATTAGCGGCGATGTTGCCGCTAGACACATTGAGCGGGGGGCACGATTGGTTTGCTTGTTCGCCGAGCTGGTCAATTTTTTTTGCAGATGCTTGTTCTTTTGCTCTTTGATGTTTGACAGTACTTCCCGACCGCGCCGCTAGGAGATATGTCTGTTCAGTAATGCGCTCATAGTTGGTTCTCGGTGGAGACTTTGCTGGTTTCCTCAGGGCATCGAGAGTGCGCTTTGCTTTCACCGGATCTACCTTCTCCTCCGGAGGTGGATGTCTCTTTGCTTTCACCCCTTCAAAGAACTCCTTCACGTGGGTCCGCACGATTGTATCGTTTTCCTCCTCTGTCCTCTCGTACGGTAACTTCTCTAGAGGCTTTAGAGGTGGATCGTATCTGTAGTGCCTCGCTCCTCTTCTTGTGCTGCTAGACGCCAGAGCAGACGGAGCAGCTGCGACGTCTGTCTTCTTTCGTGCTTGCTTACGAGGCGGAGGAGACGGACTACGACGCGCTGGAGCAGCCGGGGCGGCGGCGGGTCTCTTCCGCCCTTGCTGGCGAGGCGGAGAAGGAGGAGGCTGCTGGCTTCTCGGGAGCGCCGGCGCAGGCGGAGAAGGAGGCGGAGGGCTTTGTCAGGCATAACATTCTCTGCCTTCCACTGCAGCAATTCCAGTACGGTACTGAGCTTTGTGTTGCCATCTTCGCAATTGGGGTACAACCCTTTTTTGTGGTCCTCTAACATGCGATCGAACTTCAGCTTCTCCTTTTGACTTTTGCATTGCGTCCTTGCATCGACAATGACCCGGCGGAGATCATCATCATCGGGCACATCATCTGGTTCCTCTTGATCCTCAGCAGCTTTGCCCGTTGCATCATCATCGTGCACATCGTTTGGTTCCTCTTGATGTTCAGTAGCATCACCGTATTCAGGGGGCACATAGTTGTCATCGTACTCTTCTTCTTTGCCGTCTTCCATCATAACCCCTATTTCTCCGTGCTTCGTCCAAACATTATAGTGTGGCATGAAACCCTTGTAAAGGTGGGTGTGGAGGATTTTCCAATCGAGTAAGACTTCAGATTCCCACATATAGGGCATGGACAACACATAAAACCATTCTCTTTGTTTGCCTCGTGCACTTCGAGAAAATCATGCACGCCCTTAATGTACTCGGAGGTGTGTCTTGAACCGTATATCCATTGCGGTTCATCTGCGTGCATTGTATATAATTATGTGTCAAAAATCATTACGTAACATCATGAATAGATAATTAAGTGACCAAATTAATAGAAGTTCATCATCACATTAAAACCAAAGTACATACATAGTTCTCATCTAACAACATGAAGCTCTACAGAGCATCTAAATTAATTAAACCATACACTGAAACTATGTAAAACATTTCAATGCGAAAACAAATGCGATCATAATCACAACCAATGTAACAACTGATCCAATGGCATAATGATACCAAGCCTCGGTATGAATGGCATATTTTCTAATCTTTCTAATCTTCAAGCGCATTGCATCCATCTTGATCTTGAGATCATCGACGACATCCGCAACATGCAACTCCAATATCATCTTCTCCTCCTCAATTTTTCTAATTTTTTCCTTCAACAAATTGTTTTCTTTTTCAACTAAATTTAACCTCTTGACAATAGGGTCGGTTGGAATTTCCGGTTCAACAACCTCCTAGATAAATAAAATCTATGTCACGTTGGTCGGCATAATTGTCATAAACAATAAATGAACCAATAGTTATGAAAAGATAATATATACCACATCCGAATCATAGACAGGACGAGGGCCGACGGGGGCGGATACCAAAACCATCGCACTATATAAGATGCAATAATAAAAGTAAGAAAATTATACAAGTATCTATATAAACATACAAGTGAGAATATATTTTTTTCCTTTCAGAAAGAAGATAAGAACAAGAGGCTCACCACGGTGGTGCCGGAGACGAGATTGGCGCGGGCGATCGACGGCGGTGAAGACGGGGACGGGACGTGACGGACCACTAAACCTAGACAAATACTGAGGAAAATGGAGCTTGGAGGTCGAGCTTGGAGAGGAGAAAGCTTAAGTAGTGTGGCTCGGGCATTCCATCGAACACCTCGTGTGCATAGGAGGTGAGCTAGAGTACCACAAAGCTCTGCCCTCCCCGGCCACGAAAAATAGAGCAGTGGGAGTGCTCTGCTCGCGGGCGAGGGGTATATATAGGCAGCTAATTGGTCCTGGTTCGTGGTACGAACCGAGACTAAAGGGCAGCCTTCGGTCCTGGTTCAAGACACCAACCGGGACCAATGGTGTTGGGCCAAGAGAGAGGACCATTGGTCCCGGTTCGTCCCACCAACCGGGACCAATAGGTCCAGACGAACCGGGACCAATGTCCCACGTGGCCCGGCCGGCCCCCGTGGCTCACGAACCGGGTCCAATGCCCCCATTGGTCCCGGTTCTGGATTGAACCGGGACTAATGGGCTGGCCCGGCCTGGACCATTGCCCCCTTTTCTACTAGTGGTGGCAATGACTTTGGAGAAACATCACTATCTCACCTGGAAGATCAACTCCCACTCGATTCAAGTGATTGTTGTACTCAGACAATCTGAGCACAAGCTCAACGATTGAGCTTTTCTCCCTTAGTTTGTAGGCTAAGAAAATCGTCAGAGGTCTTATACCTCTTGACGTGGCACGAGCCCGAAATCCCAATTTCAGCCCTCAAACATCTCACATGTTCCGCGACATTTCAAATCGCCTTTGGTGCCTCAACTCTAAACCATTTAACCGAACTATCACGTAGTTATCAAAGCGTGTATGTCGGATGTTCGCAACATCCACAGCACGGCGTTCGAGGTTCAAAGACATCGAGTGGTGTATTAAGGACATAAGCCTTCTAGAAGTAACAAGGACAATCCTCGCCATTACGGACCTAGTCCGCATAATCGCTACTATTAACTTTCAACTGAATTTTCTCTAGGAACATATCTAAACAAGAGAACTAAAGCGCGAGCCATTTACATAATTTGCAAAGACCTTTTGACTATGTTCAGATAATTAAGTTCATCTTATGAACTCCCACTCGATAGACATCCCTCTAGTCATCTAAGTGATTACATGATCCGAGTCAACTAGGCCGTGTCCGATCATCACGTGAGACGGACTAGTCATCATCGGTGAACATCTTCATGTTGATCGTATCTACCATACGACTCATGCTCGACCTTTCGCTCTCTTGTGTTCCGAGGCCATGTCTGTACATGCTAACTCGTCAAGTTAACCTAAGTGTTTCGCGTGTGTAAATCTGGCTTACACCCGTTGCATGTGAACGTTAGAATCTATCACACCCGATCATCACGTGGTGCTTCGAAACAACGAACTTTCGCAACGGTGCACAGTTAGGGGGAACACTTTCTTGAAATTTTAATGAGGGATCATCTTATTTAATAGCGCTTTTTTCACACTTAATCCGACGTCTCGGTCCTGTTATAAGGAGGTGGTAGCGTAGCGAACGAGGCAATCCGGACTATGGTGCTTTATTTCTTTCACTTAGCCAATGGAGCTCGAGGGTGGGGCTACGATATAGCCCCTAATGACACCGCACATCTCCGGATTCGGGGTGCGTATGTGTCTGACCGAAGCGCCCTTTGTCAAAGAAATTCTAAACATTCCGTAGTCGATCAAGTGGTGACGGACTCTCGCTATATCATGACGGTCGGTTTTCGGCTTTCATCGAGGTGCTCGCCCGGCTGAACTGGGCACAATCGCAGAGTTCTCCGGTGCCGCGTTAGCCGGGTGATACGGAACATAAGGCAGCAAAACACGGGGCCGGCAAACCCAACATTTGACCAAAGACATGATTCGAGCTGATGCATATAATGCCCAACTTGAGACGCCGAACACTCCGAAGGTGTTCGGACTTTATGATAACGGGCAGAATTATGCCCTAAGCCCCTTGTGTCCGTGTACGGCATTGTCTTCTCGACGCTGCCGATGCCAAAGGCCAGTTCGCCTTTGCTATAGGAAGAAGCCGAGGAGATTTAACAACAAGAGACGAGAATAAAAGGTCTACGAGGGTCTTACTCGAAAAGAATCCTTGCGATCGGTCCCTCTGCACGCTCTGCGCTTTGTGTCTCCGTTGCGCCGTTATCCTGGACGGGTACGCACGTTGTTCATCTGAGTGTTCGTCGCAGCCTTCTATAATCCCTGACTGTTGTATCGTGAATTCGGCAAGTTTGCCGTCGGACAGGGCTTCTGTTTAGTGGAGTCCTGTATATAAAAAAAAGAAAAGATAAGAAATAAAACCAACTGGGGCGCTAGCACGAGCCCCTGGTGTGGTCGAGCCGCACTCTTTAATCCTTGTGGTTAAGCCCCTCCCCTGCGCCCATGGTATCTCCAAAGCGTAATGATGTACGCGGAGTGTTATTCTTGTGATCATGCGCGGCGAGGGTGGGGCCGATTGCTACTGCGATGCTCGATCGCGCCAGTGGTCTTGGTTAGTGTTGCTCCGGCGCTTTGATGCATCCGCTTTTAATTGCTGGACTAGAGAATTGCCATAGAAGGCTGCTCGTGCTTCGCCAGAGCATTGTATGTTCCTCCGCTCGAGGGAGCGTTCTATATTCCCATTGACCGTAATGACTCGCGAGGGCCCGCATCTTGAGCTTTAGGTATGCATAATGCGGCATCGCTGAACTTTGCAAACGCGGTTCGTCTGAAAGCAGGGCATGATAGCCGCCACGAACGGGACTATATCGAATATTAACTCTTCGCTTTGGAAATTATCCGGGATCCAAGACCACTTCGGCAGTGGAGCTCGCATAGCTTGGCTTCCACTCACAGGATGACACCTTTAAAGGTTGTCTTGGTAGGTTTGATCCTCGGATGGGTCTATGCCCATTTTGCGACCGTGTCCCGGTAAAGCAGGTTCAAGCTGCCGCCGCCGTCCATCGAGGACTCTTGTGAGGTGAAATCCATCGACGATTGGGTCTAGGACCAATCGATTTAATCCGCCATGGCGATGCTGGTAGGATGGTCTCGCCAATCAAAAGTGATCGGACAGAGGACCATGGATTGAACTTGGGCGATCGCTCCATCGCATAGACGCCCGTAGTGCGCGCTTCCTCTCCCTCTTGGGTATATGGGTCGCAGAATCATATTCACCGTCCGCACTTGCGGGGGAAACCCTTCGTCCTCTGTTGTTCGGGGGCGGGTCTCTTCCTCATCGCCGCTATTTAGCCCCTTGTCATTGTGTTCGCAATTAACTTGCCAGCTGCTGAACACCCAACAATCTCTATTGGTGTGATTAGCTGGCTTTTCGGGTGCCATGTATCCGCATGAGCGGTCGAGTATTCTCCAGATTGGGCGGGCCCGAGTTGTTCTTTTAAATGGCTTCTTCCGCTGACCGGTTTGGAGCCTCGGAATCCGGCATTGACCGCCAGATCCTCTTTGTCGTCGCCGTTAACACGGCGTTTGTTTTTGATTCGACGTGACCTACCGTGATTGTCCTTAGTGTTCGGATTGCCAGAATTTTTGCGGAGATTGTTGCTGCGGGCTAGCCAGCTATCCTCTCCCGCGCAAAAGTGGGTCATTAACGATGTGAGGGCTACCATGGATTTCGGCTTCTCCTGCCCCAGGTGCCGGGCTAGCCATTCGTCCCGGATGTTTTGTTTGAAGGCTGCAAGGGCCTCCGCATCCGGACAGTCGATGATTTGATTTTTCTTCGTCAAGAACCGTGTCCAGAATTGTCTGGCCGATTCGTCTGGCTGCTGAATAATGTGTCTTAGGTCATCGGCGTCTGGTGGTCGCACGTATGTACCTTGGAAGTTATCAAGGAACGCGGCCTCCAGGTCTTCCCAACACCCAATCGACTCTGCGGGCAGGCTGTTAAGCCAATGCCGCGCCGGTCCTTTAAGCTTGAGTGGGAGATATTTGATGGCGTGGAGATCGTCGCCGCGGGCCATATGGATGTGGAGAAGATAATCTTCGATCCACACCGCTGGGTCTGTTGTACCATCGTAAGATTCGATATTCACGGGTTTGAACCCTTCGGGGATCTGATGATCCATTACTTCATCAGTGAAGCATAACGGGTGTGCGGCGCCCCTGTATTGAGCAATATCGCGACGTAGCTCGAGGGAGCGCTGTCTGCTGTGTTCGCCCGCCGGTGTTATGTCCGCGCGACGGTATTCGTCGTGGGTCGTAGGGCGCCCACGTGATCCATAGATGGATCTGGATTGCCTTGCTTTGTCCTCCAAGATGTCTCGCAAGTCCGGCGCGTTTCCTTTTGGCTTCGTACTCTTGGATCGATGTCGGGGTACGGTCTTGGCTGGAGGCCTGAATGCCTCTCTGTCATGACCACGGGGTGGTCGGTCAGCCATGTCGTGCGCTGGTGATAAAGGTATGTATGCTTCCTCCTCTAATCGGGGGAGCAGCTTGCGTCTTGGGTAACTTTTGGAGGGGAGTTCGAGTTTATACTCTTCGGCCGCGAGGACCTCGGTCCATCGATCGGCTAGCAGATCTTGATCAGCTTGGAGCTGTTGCTGCTTTTTCTTTAGGCTATTTGCCGTGGCTATGAGCCTGCGCCTGAAGCGCTCTTGTTCAACGGGATCCTCGGGTATGACGAATTCATCATCGTTGAGGCTCGCTTCGTCTTCGGAGGGAGGCATATAGTTATCGTCCTCAACCCCTTCGTCTGCCGCCCTGTCGTGAGGGCTTGCTTCTGCGTCCTCCTGCGCTGAGTCTTGCAGGAGGGGATCGTCTTCGGCACTCTCCGGAGTGTTATTGTCTCCCATGCCGGATTCTCCATTCTTGTTGTGGCGGGATTTAGAGCGGCGCCGTTGACGCCGGCGTTTAGGTTGCTTCTTCAAAGAATCTTCCTCCGCTGCTTTTTCGCCATCCCCTTCTTTTGGGGTATCCACCATGTAGACGTCGTATGACGAGGTGGCCTTCTAGTGTCCCGTGGTATTGGGTCTGATCGTCTCCGGCATCATCGTCCATAGCGTCGATGTCCTTGGAGTCGTAGTCTAGCATGTCGGTTAGATCCTCGACAGTGGCTATAAAGTGGGTGGTGGGTGGGCTCTGAATTTCTTCGTCGCCCAAACTCCAACCATCCTGGCCATAGTCCGGCCAGGATTCTCCTGATAGCGAGAGATGCTTCAGAGAATTCGAGATATCGCCAAAATGCGAAAAGAAAGATGTCCGCGCGGTGAATTCCATAACCGCGCCTAATCTCGCTTAATTAAGCGGGCGCGGAGGCTCGGAGTCCAGCGAGGAGTCCGGCGCCTCGGGATCACAAGTTTCGCAGGGGACAAGATTGGTACTCGGCTCCATCGTCGTAGATGTTGAAGCCCCCAGGGCGGCGTCTATCCACCGGCCCTTGTCATGGGCGATCGGCTCTGGGCTAGTAGCCGGAGCGGATTTGAGTGCGGCCTCCAAAGCACTGTCTAGCGGCAAAGCTAGATCATGCCCATCGACACAGTGCGGCGCGCTTGGCTGTGGCTCGAGTCCGTCGAAGATCAAGTCTCCGCGGTCATCGGCCGTGAAGTTCAAGCTTCCGAATCTGACCTGACGGCCAGGGGCGTAGCTTTCGATCTGCTCTAGATGGCCAAGAGAATTGGCCCGCAGTACAAAGCCGCCGAATACGAAGATCTATCCGGGGAGAAAAGTCTCACCCTGGACAGCGTTGATGGTTGAAGACGCCATCGAGCCTATCAGTGACGACACAGAGGAACTCTCAATGAAAGCACCAATGTCGGTGTCAAAACCGGCGGATCTCGGTAGGGGTCCCGAATCAGTGCGTCTAGGCGGATGGTAACAGGAGGCGAGGGACACAATGTTTTACCTGTGTTCGGGCCCTCTCGATGGAGGTAAAACCCTATGTCCCGCTTGATTAATATTGATGATATGGGTAGTACAAGAGTAGATCTACCACGAGATCAAGGAGGCTAAACCCTAGAAGCTAGCCTATGGTATGATTGTTGAGATGTAATGTTGTGTCCTACGGACTAAGGCCCTCCGGTTTATATAGACACCGGAGAGGCTAGGGTTACACAGAGTCGGTTACAATGGTAGGAGATCTACATATCCGTATCGCCAAGCTTGCCTTCCACGCCAAGGAGAGTACCTTCCGGACACAAGCCGGAGTCTTCAATCTTCTATCTTCGTAGTCTGGGAGTACGGCGGATATTGATAGTCCGGCTGTCCGGACACCCCCTAGTCCAGGACTCCCTCACTCCCACTTGGACTAGAGTCAATAATCTAGTTCACATCGCCATGTGATTTAACACCAATATTCATATCTTTATATGATTAACACTCATAGTTCACATCGTCATGTGACCAACACCCAAAGGGTTTATTAGAGTCAATAATCTAGTTCACATTGCTATGTGATTAACACCCAATGAGTACTAAGGTGTGATCATGTTTTGCTCGTGAGAGAAGTTTAGTCAACGGGTCTGTCACATTCAGAGCCATATGTATTTTGCAAAAATATTCTATGTCTACAATGCTCTGTACGGAGCTACTCTAGCTAATTGCTCCCACTTTCAATATTTATCCAGATTGAGACTTAGAGTCATCTGGATCAGTGTCAAATCTTGCATCGACGTAACCCTTTACGACGAACCTCTTGTCACCTCCATAATCGAGAAACATATCCTTATTGCACTAAGGATAATTTTGACCAATGTCCAGTGATCTACTCCTAGATCACTATTTTACTCCCTTGCCAAACCAGGGCAGAGTATACAATAGGTCTGGTCCATAGCATGACATACTTTTATAGAACCTATGACTGAGGCATAGGGAATGACTTTCATTCTCTTTCTATTTTCTGCCGTTGTCAGAATTTGAGTCTTACTCAATTTCACACCTTGCAACACAGGCAAGAACTCCTTCTTTGACTGTTCCATTTTGAACTACTTGAAAATCTTATCAAGGTATGTAATCATTGAAAATCTTATCAAGCGTCTTGATCTATCTCAATAGATCTTGATGCTCAATATGTAAGTAGCTTTACTGAGGTCTTTCTTTCAAACACTTCTTTATGCTTTCCAGAAAAATTCTACATCATTTCTGATCAACAATATGTCACTCACGTATACTTATCAGAAAGGTTGTAGTGCTCCCACTCACTTTATTGTAAATATAGGCTTCACTGCAAGTCCGTATAAAACTATATGCTTTGATCAACTTATCAAAGCATATATTCCAACTCCGAGATGCTTGCACCTGTCCATAGATGGATCACTGGAGCTTGCACATTCTGTTAGCACCTTTAGGATTGACAAAACCTTCTGATTGCATCATATACAACTCTTCTTTAGGAAAACCATTAAGGAATGCAGTTTTGACATTCATTTGCCAGATTTCATAAAATGTGGCAATTGCTAACATGATTCGGACAAACTTAAGCATCGCTACAGTTGAGAAAATCTCATTGTAGTCAACACCTTGAACTTGTCGAAAACCTTTTTACGACAAGTCGAGCTTTCTAGATAGTAACACTACTATCAACGTACGTCTTCCTCTTGAAGATCCATTTATTTTCTATGGCTTGCCGATCATCGGGCAAGTCCACCAAAAGTCCACACTTTGTTCTCATACATGGACCCTATCTCAGATTTCATGGCCTCTAGCCATTTCGTGGAATCTGGGCTCATCATCGCTTCCTCATAGTTCGTAGGTTTATCATGGTCTAGTAACATGACTTCCAGAACAAGATTACCATACCACTCTGGTGCGGACCGTACTCTGGAAGACCTACGAGGTTCTGTAGTAACTTTATCTGAAGTTTCATGATCATCATCATTAGTTTCCTCACTAATTGGTGTAGGAATCACTGGAACTAATTTCTGTGATGAACTACTTTCCAATTCGGGAGAAGGTACAATTACCTTATCAAGCTCTACTTTCCTCTCACTCACTTCTTTTGAGAGAAACTCCTTCTCTAGAAAGGATCCATTCTTAGCAACAAATATTTTGCCTTCGGATCTGTGATTAGAAGGTGTACCCAACAGTCTCCTTTGGGTATCCTATGAAGACGCATTTCTCCGATTTGGGTTCGAGCTTATCAGGTTGAAACTTTTTCACATAAGCATCGCAACTCTAAACTTTAAGAAACGACAGCTTAGGTTTATTGCTAAACCATAGTTCATACGGTGTCGTCTCAACATATTTAGATGGTGCCCTATTTTAACGTCAATGCAGCTATCTCTAATGCATAACCCTAAAACGGTATTGGTAAATCGGTAAGAGACATCATTGACCGCACCATATCAAATAAAGTGTGGTTATGACATTCGGACACACCGTTACGCTGTGGTGTTCTAGGTGGCATGAGTTTGTGAAACTATTCCACATTATTTTAATTGAAGGCCAAACTCGTAACTCAAATATTCATCTCCACGATCAGATCGTAGAAACTTTATTTTCTTGTTACGATGATTTTCTACTTCACTCTGAAATTCTTTGAACCTTTCAACTGTTTCAGACTTATGTTTCATCAAGTAGATATACCCATATCTGCTCAAATCATCTGTGAAGGTCAGAAAATAACGATTCCCGCCATGAGCCTTAATACTTATTGGTATGCATATATCAGTATGTATTATTTTCAACAAGTCAGTAGCTCGTTCCATTGTTCCGAAGAACGGAGTTTTAGTCATCTTGCCCAAAAGGCACGGTTCGCAGGCATCAAATGATTCATAACCAAGTGATTCCGAAAATCCATATTTATGGAGTTTCTTCATGCGCTTTATACTGATATGACCCAAACGGCAGTGCCACAAATAAGTTGCACTATCATTATTAACTTTGCATCTTTTGGCATCAATATTATGAATATGTGTATCACTACGATCGAGATCCAACAAACTATTTTTATTGGCTGTATGACCATTGAAGGTTTTATTCATGTAAACAGAACAACAATTATTCTCTGATTTTAAATGAATAACCGTATTGCAATAAACATGATCAAACCATATTCATGCTCAACGCAAACGCAAAATAACATTTATTTAGGTTTAACACTAATCCCGAAAGTATAGGGAGTGTGTGATGATGATCATATGAATCTTGGAACTGCTTCCAACACTCATCATCACTTCCACTTCAACTAGTCTCTGTTTATTCTGTAACTCCTGTTTTTGAGTTACTAATCTTATCAACCGAACAAGTATCAAATACTCAGGGGCTACTATAAACACTAGTAAGGCACACATCAATAACCTGTATATCAAATATACCCTTGTTCACTTTGCCATCCTTCTTATCCACCAAATATGCAGGGCATTTCCGCTTCTAGTGACCATTTCCTTTGCAGTGTAAGCACTCAGTTTCAGGCTTTGGTCCAGCTTTGGGCTTCTTCGTGGGAGTGACAACTTGCTTGTCATTCTACTTGAAGTTCCCTTTATTTCCCTTTGCCTTTTTTCTTGAAACTAGTGTTCTTGTCAATCATCAACACTTGATGCTCTTTCTTTATTTCTACCTTCGTTGATTTCAACATCGCAAAGAGCTCGAGAATCGTTTTCATCATCCTTTGCATACTATAGTTCATCACGAAGTTCTACTAACTTGGTGACGGTGACTAGAGAACTCTGTCAATCACTATCTTACCTGGAAGATTAACTCCCACTTGATTCAAGCGATTGTAGTACCCAGACAATCTGAGCACATGCTCACTAGTTGAGCAATTCTCCTCCATCTTTTAGCTATAGAACTTGTTGGAGACTTCATATCTCTCAACTTGGGTATTTTCTCTAAATATTAACTTCAACTCCTGGAACATCTCATATGGCCCATGACGTTCAAAACGTCTTTGAAGTCCCGATTCTAAGCTGTTAAGCATGGTGCACTAAACTATCAAGTAGTCATCATATTGAGCTAGCCAAACGTTCATAACGTCTACATATGCTCATGCAATAGGTCCGTCACCTAGTGGTGCATCAAGGACATAATTCTTCCGTGCAGCAATGAGGACAATCCTCAGATCATGGATCCAATCCGCATCATTGCTACTAACATCTTTCAACACAGTTTTCTTTAGGAACATATCAAAATAAACATATGAAAGCAACAACGCGAGCTATTGATCTACAACATAATTTGCAAACTACTACCAGGACTAAGTTCATGATAAATTTAAGTTCAATTAATCATATTACTTAAGAACTCCCACTTAGATAGACATCTCTCTAATCATCTAAGTGATCACGTGATCCAAATCAACTAAACCATAACCGATCATCACGTGAAATGGAGTAGTTTTCAATGGTGAACATCACTATGTTGATCATATCTACTATATGATTCATGCTCGACCTTTTGGTCTCAGTGTTCCAAGGCCATATCTGCATATGCTGGGCTCGTCAAGTTTAACCCGAGTATTCTGCGTGTGCAAAACTAGCTTGCACCCGTTGTAGATGGACGTAGAGCTTATCACACCCGATCATCATGTGGTGTCTAGGCACGACGAACTTTGGCAACGGTGCATACTCAGGGAGAACACTTTTATCTTGAAATTTAGTGAGAGATCATCTTATAATGCTACCGTCAATCAAAGCAAGATAAGATGCATAAAAGATAAACATCACATGCAATCAATATAAGTGATATGATATGGCCATCATCATCTTGTGCTTGTGATCTCCATCTCCGAAGCACCGTCATGATCACCATCGTCACCGGCGCGACACCTTGATCTCCATCGTAGCATCATTGTCGTCTCTCCAACTATTGCTTCTATGACTATTGCTACCGCTTAGTGATAAAGTAAAGCAATTACAGGGCGATTGCATTGCATACAATAAAGCGACAACCATATGGCTCCTGCCAGTTGCCGATAACTTGGTTACAATACATGATCATCTCATACAATAAAATATAGCATCACGTCTTGACCATATCACATCACAACATGCCCTGCAAAAACAAGTTAGACGTCCTCTACTTTGTTGTTGCAAGTTTTACGTGGCTGCTACGGGCTGAACAAGAACCGTTCTTACCTACGCATCAAAACCACAATGATAGTTCGTCAAGTTAGTGCTGTTTTAACATTCTCAAGGACTGGGCGTAGCCACACTCGATTCAACTAAAGTTGGAGAAACTGACACCCGCCAGCCACCTGTGTGCAAAGCATGTCGGTAGAACCAGTCTCGCGTAAGCGTACGCGTAATGTCGGTCCGGGCCGCTTCATCCAACAATACCGCCGAACCAAATTATGACATGCTGGTAAGCAGTATGACTTGTATCGCCCACAACTCACTTGTGTTCTGCTCGTGCATATAACATCTACGCATAAACCAGGCTCGGATGCCACTGTTGGGGAACATAGTAATTTCAAAAAATTTGTATGCACACGCAAGATCATGGTGATGCATATCAACGAGAGGGGGGAGTGTTGTCCATGTACCCTCGTAGACCGAAAGCGGAAGCGTTAGCACAACGCGGTTGATGTAGTCGTATGTCTTCACGATCCGACCGATCAAATACCGAACGTACAACACCTCCGAGTTCAGCACACGTTCAGCTCGATGACGTCCCTCGAACTCTGATCCAGCCGAGATTTGAGGGAGAGTTCCGTCAGCACGATGGCGTGGTGAAGATGATGATGTTCTACTGACGCAGGGCTTCGCCTAAGCACCGCTATGATATTATCGAGGTGGATTATGGTGGAGGGGGGCACCGCACACGGCTAAGAGATCCAAGGGATCAATTGTTCTGCCTAGAGGTGCCCCCTGCCTCTGTATATAAAGGGGCAAAGGAGGAGGAGGCCGGCCCTAGGAGGGGCGCGCCAAGGGAGTAGGATTCCTACTCCTAGTAGGAGTAGCTTTACTCCTTTCCTAGTCCAACTAGGAGAAGGGGGAAAGGAGGGGAGGGGAGAAGGAAGGGAGAGGGGGGCCGCGCCCCAAACCCCTTGTCCAATTCGGACTGGGCTTGGGAGGGGCACGCGCCACCTCCTGGCTGCTGCCTTTCCTTCTCACTAAGGCCCATTAAGGCCCAATACTCTTCCCCGTATTCCCGTAACTCCCCGGTACTCTAAAAAATACCCGAATCACTTAGAACCTTTCCGATGTACGAATATAGTCGTCCAATATATCGATCTTTACGTCTCGACTATTTCGAGACTCCTTGTCTTGTCCCCGGTCTCATTCGGGACTCTGAACTACCTTCGGTACATCAAAACACAAAAACTCATAATATAACCGTCATCGAACTTTAAGCGTGCGGACCCTACGGGTTCGAGAACTATGTAGACATGACCGAGACACGTCTCCAGTCAATAACCAATAGCGGAACTTGGATGCTCATATTGGCTCCTACATATTCTACAAAGATCTTTATCGGTCAAACCGCATAACAACATACTGTTTTCCCTTTGTCATCGGTATGTTACTTGCCCGAGATTCGATCGTCGGTATCTCAATACCCAGTTCAATCTCGTTACCGGCAAGTCTCTTTACTCGTTACGTAATGCACCATCCCGTAACTAACTCATTAGCTACATTGCTTGCAAGGCTTATAGTGATGTGCATTACCGAGAGGGCCTAGAGATACCTCTCCGACAATCGGAGTGACAAATCCTAATCTTGAAATACGCCAACCTAACAAGTACCTTCGGAGACACCTGTATAGCACCTTTATAATCCCCCAGTTACGTTGTGACGTTTGGTAGCACACAAAGTGTTCCTCCGGTAAATGGGAGTTGCATAATCTCATAGTTATAGGAACATGTATAAGTCATGAAGAAAGCAAAAGCAACATACTAAACAATCAAGTGCTAAGCTAACGGAATGGGTCAAGTCAATCACATTATTCTCCTAATGATGTGATCCCATTAATCAGATGACAACTCATGTCTATGGTTAGGAAACTTAACCATCTTTGATTAACGAGCTAGTCAAGTAGAGGCATACTAGTGACACTATGTTTGTCTATATATTCACACATGTATTATGTTTCCGGTTAATACAATTCTAGCATGAATAATAAACATTTTATCATGAAATAAGGAAATAAATAATAACTTTATTATTGCCTTTAGGGCATATTTCTTTCAATAGCTTTGGTGTTGTATTACTTTGTTATTTGCTGGTGTCTTTTTGTTTGTGTGCATCCTACCTACATAGAGGCCGTGCATGTGTTCATTGTGTTTGTATCCACTTGACGTTTCATTTTTGTTAAATAAAATCCACCCTTTGTTGAAAAACAAACACTTAGCTATATATTTTAAATATTCCAGCCGCCTTCAAGGTGATGTTTTGCCATTTCGTCATAAGCTGGCAATGTTGAGCCTCCGTGATAGCATCCGCGAGGTAGCTAGGAGCTGTGAAGTCAGGCTGCTGAATGAGCTCCATGGAAGCCACACTGCTTCTCCACTGAGATTGCGGGGTAGCTTCATGTCGTGGTTGGTCGGAAGCTTGCTGGCTCTCGTCTTGCTTCAGTACTCTTGCATTGAGCTTCTGTATATCGCTCAACTCTTGTTTCCTCTTCCTCTCCCGGGTTTTTTAACCGACTACACCAGGAAACCCAATCTTCTATGAAACGGAGCCTGGCATGCCTCGTGTTCGTCCAGGGTGCTCAGGATTCCCGAGGGCCTCAATTAATTCGTCATTCTCTCTGTCGGGAATGAACTTCCCTTCCTGCGCTGCCTTGATTGCTGCCTGAAGCTTCGTGACGGGTGTGGCAAGTTGCTCGTCCGTCCAATGGCACTTCCCTGTTTCAGGGTCCAAAGTTCCCCCAACCCCGAAGAACCAAGTCCTCGAACAGTCAGGCCAGTTCAATGTCTCTGGTTCGACCCCTTTATCAATATGGTCCTGCTCAGCTTTGTCCCACGATTGTCGGGCTTTGAGGTAGGCGCCTGACCCCGTGCGGTGGTGCCACTACTTCTTTGCAGCATTTATCTTGTTTATCTCTGACATCTTCTTACTCTTGTCCGATGTCTTGTAGGCCACAAATGCGGGCCAGTGATCTCTTATCTTCTCAAATCGGTCGATGAATTCAGGAGTCTTCTCTTTGTCAACAAACTTTGATTTCAACTCATTCTTCCACCTCCTGAATAGCTCTGCCATCTTCTTAAGAGCATACGACTTGACCAGTGGCTCTATAACTGGCTTATTCGGATCCTCCTCTGGCGGTAGGGTCAAATTTGCCTTCAGCGAGGTCCAAAGATCATCTTTCTCTCTATCAGTGACATAATAAACTTTAGGGTCTTCTTTCTTAGGCTTATTCCATAGCTGGAGGCTGATCAGGATGCCGTCCCTAACAATAGCTACGCACTGAGCAGAAAATGCATCCTTGGTCCACTTGGGTTCAATCGGTTGGCCATCATCCGTGATTGCTGTGATTGTGAACCTTTCATCCACGTGCAACCTTTTCTTCGGGCCTCGTCTCGTTACCGAAGTTTGGCTCGATCCGGAGGGCTATAAAAGAAGAAAGAAGAGTTAACATATGTACATACCAAAACAATTAATGCATCAATTAGCTAGTCAGCACAGGCTTTATATATATATATATATATATATATATATATATATATATATATATATATATACCTCGTCGGACTTTGCAACAGTTGATCCCGACTCTGTTCGATCACCGGAGCCGTCATCACGGTCTCCTTCTTCCACCGGCATTTGGTCGCCGGAGCCATCATGATGATGACTTTCCTCCTCCATTGTTCGATCATCGAGCCTGCTTCGTCTCCTTCCAGACCATCGGTATCGTTGATAAATGTTTTTCCCAACCTTTTTTGGGGAAAAATTTAAACCAAAAAGGGGGGGGGTTTTTTTTCCCCCCCCCCCCTTTTTCCCAAAAATTTTGGCCCGGGGCCCCCTTTTTCCCCCTTTTTTACCCCCCAAATCTCCCCTTTTTTGGGTTTTTGGGTTTTTTTTTCCCCGGGGGTTTTTTTTTTTAAACCCCTTTTTTAAATTTGAAAAAAAGTTTTTTTTAAAAAACCCTTTTAAAAAAATTGGGTTTAAAGGGGTTTTTTAAATTTTTTTTTTTTTTTGGGGGTTTCCCTTTTGGCCAAAAGGGGGAAAATTTTTGGGCCCAACCCCCTTTTTTTAATGGGAAATTTTTTAAAATTTGGGAAAAAGGAAATTTTTTTTTTTAAATTTAAAAACCCCCCACCCTTTGGAATTGGGGGGTTTTTAAAATTTAAGGGAAAAAAAAAAAAAATTGGGGGGGGGGAAAAAAAAAAAAATTTTTTTCCCCCCCCCCGGGGGGGGGGGAAAAGGGGGGGGGGGGGGGGAAACAAAAAAAACCCGGGGGGGGGAAAAAAAAAAGGGAAATTTTAAAAAAGGGCCTTTCCCCCAAAAGGGGGTTTTTAAAATTTTTCCCCCAAAACCCTTTAAAAAAAGGGGGGGAAGGGGGGTTTTTTGGTTTTTTTGGGAAACCCCAAAGGCCTTTTTCCCAACCCAGGGGGAACTTTTTTTTACCGTTTGGGGGGGGGGAAAAGGGGGGGCCCCCCCCCCCCCAAAAGGGGGAATTAAACCGGGTTATTTTGGGGCAAAGGCTTTCCTTTTTTTAAAAGGGGTTTCCGGGGCCCCCATTTGGGGGAAATTTTCCCAAAAGGAAAAGGGGGGGGCCCATTTTTGGGGTTTTTTCCCCGGGGAAAGGGTTTTTGGGGTTTTGGGGTTCCGGTTTTTGGACCCCCAAAAAAGGGTTTTTTTTTTCCCAAAAATTTTTTTTTTTTTTTTCCGGTTTTTTCCTTTCTTAATTTTTTTTTTTAAAAAAACCCCCCCCCTTAAATTGGGGGTTGGGGGGGAAAAAACCAAGGGCCCGGGGGGGGGGGGGAAAAGGGCCCCCTTTTTTTTTGGGGGGGGGGGCCCAAACCCCCCGGGGTTTTTGGGGGGGGGGTTTTTTTTTTTTCCCAAAATTTAAAATTCCTTCAAATTTTTTCCCCCCAAAAAATTTCCTTTTCTTTCCCCCTTTTTTTGGGGGAAAACCCAATGGGGGGGGCCCTTTTGGGGGGTTGGAAAGGGGGGGCCCCCAAAAGGGGGGGCCCAAACCCAAAAGGGGGAAAAAAAATTTTTCCCCCCCAACCGGGGGGGGGCCCCCGGGGGGTTTTTTAAAAGGGGGCCCAACCCCCCGGGGGGGGGTTTTTTTTTTTAAAAAGGGGGCCCCCCCCCCGGGGGGGGGAAAAACCGGGGGGAAAAAAAAGGGGTAAAAAATTTGGGGTTTTAAAAAACCCCGGGGTTTTTTGGGTTTCCCGGGGGGGTTTTTGGAACCCTTTTTTAAAAAGGGAAAACCAAAAAAACCCCCCCAAAGGGGGGGGGAAAAAAAAAAAAAAAAAGGGGGGGGGGGTTTTTTTGGGGGAAAAAAAAAGGGGGGGAAACCCCAAGGGGAAAAATTTTCCCCCTTTTTGGGGGGGGGCCCCCCCCCCCAAAAAAAGGGGTTTTGGGGGGTTTTAAAAAAATTTTTTTGGGGTTTTTTTTTTTTTCCCAAAGTTTTGGGGTTAAATTTTGGGAAAGGGCCCAATTAAAATTGGGGAAAACCGGGGGGTTGACCCGGGGCCAAAAAATTTTTGGGAAACCCGGGGGGCCTTTGGGGGGGGGGGGAAAAAAAATTTTTTTTTTCCCCCCCTTTGGGGGTTTACGGGTTTAAATTTTGGGGGGAATTGGGGAAAAAATTTTTGGGGTTTTAAAAAAGGGGGGGGGGTTTTTGGAAAAAGGGGGGGGGTTTTTTTTTTTTTTTCCCCGGGGGGGGGGGGGAACCCGGGCCCCTTTTTGGGAAGGCCCTTGGGGGGGGTTCCGGGGTTTTTTTTTGGGTTCCCTTTGGGGGTTTTTTCCCTTTTTTTTGGGGGTTTTCCCCCCTTTGGGGGTTTTGGGCCCCTTTTGGGGGGGGGAAAAATTTTGGGGGGGGGGGGCCCTTTTTTGGGAAAGGGGGCCCCTTTTGGTTTGGGTTTAAAGGGGCCTTTAAAAAGGGCCCAAAAAAAGGGGGGGTTTTTGGTTCCGGGCCCTTTTTGGGGCCCCCGGGGGGGTTTTTTTTTTTTTTTCCCGGGTGGGTTTGGGGGGGGAAATTTTTTTGGGTTTTAAAAAAGGGGGGGTTTTTTTTCCCCCCGGGGGGGGGTTTTTGGGGGGGGGTTTTTGGGGGGTTTTTTCCCCCCGGGGTTTTTTTAAAAAGGAAGGGGTTTTGGGAGGTTTTTTTTTTTAAGGGTTCGGGGGGAAATTTCCCCCCGGGGAAAAAAATGGATGGGGGGCCAAAAATTTTTCCCCGGCCCCTTTTTTGGGGCCTTTAAACCAAAAATTTTGGGGTTTTTTTTAAAAAATTTTAATTTTTTTATTTTTTTAAAATTTTTTGGGGGAATTAATTTTTTTTAAAGGGGGGTTTTTTCCAAGGGTTTTGGGGGGTTTTTTTTTTTTAAACCCTTTGGGGGGGAAAAAAATTTAAAAAAACTTTAACCCCCCAAATTGGGGGGGGGAAAACCCTTCCCCTTTTTTTCCCGGGGGGGCCCCCCTTTTTCCCCCAAAAAAAAACCCCCCCCCCGGGGGGTTTTTTTTTTTTTTTTTTTTTTTTTTTTAAAAAAAAAAACCCCTTTTTTTTTTTGGGGGCCCCCCCGGGGGGCCCCGGGTTTCGGGGGTTTTTTTTTTTTAAAAATTTTTTTTTGGGGGCCCCCCGGGGGGCCCTTTTTTTTTTTTTCCCCAAATTTTTGGGGGAAAAATTTTTAAATTTTTTTGGGGTTTGGGGGGCCCCGGGTTTTTTTCTCCCTTTTTGGGGGTTTTTTTCCCCCTTTGGGGGGTTTTTGGGGGTTTTAAAAAAAAAAATTTTTTTTTTTTAAATTTTTTTTTTTTTCCCCCCTTTTGGGGGTTGGGGGGTTTTTTTTTCCCCCTTTTGGGGCCCGGGTTTTTTTTTTTTTAAAAATTTTTTTCAAAAAGGGGGTTTTGGGCCCGGGGGTTCTTTTGGGGGGGGCCCCCGGGGGGCCCCCAAAAAATTTTAAAACCCTTGGTTCCAAATGGGGGGGGGAAGGGTTTTTTTAATCCCCCCCCCGGGTTTAATGGGGCCCCCGGGGGTTTTTTTTTTTTAAAATTTAAAAAAGGGGTCCTTTTTTCCCCGGGGGGTTTTTTTCCCCCGGGGTTTTTGGGGGTTGGGGGGGGGGGGGCCGGGCCCCAAAGGGGTTTTTTTTTTTTTTTTTTTTTGGGGGGGGGAAATTTCCCCGGGGGGCCCCTTTTGGGTGGGGGGGTTTTTCCCCTTTTTGGGGGGGGGTTTTTGGGGTTTGGGGGTTTTTTTTAAAAATTTTTGGGGAAACCCCTTTTTTAAAATTTTTTGGTTTTAGCTTTTGCCGGCTTGGTGGTTTTGGGTTTTCCCTTTTTTGGCCCCCAAAAAAAAAACTGGCCGGGTTGTTTGGGCCTTTTTTCCCGGGGGGGTTTTTAAGGGCCCAAATTGTTTGGGGGGAAAACCCCTTTTCCCGGAACATTTGGTTTAAAATTAAAAAAGGGGGGGCCGGGGTTGGTTTTTTAAAAAAATTTTTTTGGGAAAAGGGGGTTTTAAAAGGGGCTAAAAACCCGGGAAAACCCCTTAGGTTTTAAATTTTTTTGGGGTTTTAAAACCCCTTTTTAAAAAAGGGGGTTTTTAAATTTAAAAGGAACCCAAGGGGAAAAATTTTTTTTTTTAGGGGGGGTTTTTTTTTTTTGGGGGGGCCCCCCGGGGCCCCCCTTTTTTCTTGGGTTTTTTTTTCCCCCCCGGGAATTTTTTTTTTTGGGGAACCCCGGGGGCCCCTTCCCCCCTAAAAAAAAATTTTTTTTTTTTTTTTTTTCCCCAAAATTTTTTTCCCTTTTTTTTTTGGGGCCTTTCCCCCAAAAAATTTTTTTTTTTTTTTTAAAAAAATTTTTTTTTTTGGGGGGGTTTTTTTTGGTTGGGAAAAATTTTTTTAAATTGGGGTTTTTTTTTTTGGGGGCCTTTAAAATTTTTTTTTTTTTTTTGGGGGTTTAAAAAGGGCGGGGGGGAAAAATTTTTAAATTTTTTTTTTTTTAAAAATTTTTTAAATCCCCCCTTTTTTTTAATTTTTTTTTTTTATTTAAATTTTTGGGGGCCAAATTGAATTAATTTGGTTTGGGTTTTGGTTTGGGGAAAAAGCAAATTTAAAAATTTTTTTTAAGGGCCGGGGTTTTTAAAATTTTTGGGGGTTTAAAAAAACCCCCCCCGGCCCCCCCTTTTTTTTTTTTTCCGGGGGGTTTGGTTAAATTTAAATTCCCCTTTTTTTTTGGTTTATTTTTTTAGGGGGGTTTTTTTTCAATTTTTAAAGAAAAAGGGGGGGTTTTTTTGGAAAAAAAAATTTTTTTTTGGGGGTTTTGTTTTTTTTTTCCCCATAAAGGGGAAAATTTTTTAAAAGGGTTTGGAATTTTTTTTTTTTTTTTTGGGGGGGGGAAAAAATTGGGCCCGGGGAAAAGGGGGGGAAAACCCGGACCCTTTTTATTAAGAAAAAAACCCTTTGGGGGCCCAAACCCCCTTTTTTTTTCGGGGGAATTTAAGGGGGTTTTTTTAAAAACAAAGGTTTTGGGTTTGGGCCCTTTTTTTTTTTTTTTTTTAAAAATTTGGGTTAAAGGGTTTTTAAAAAAAAAAAAAAAATTTTTTTTTTTTCCCTTTTAAAATTTTTTTTGGGGGGGAAAAATTTTTAAAAAACCAATTTTAATTTTGGAAAAAAAATTTAATTTTAAAGGGGGCCCCAAGGGTTTTTTTTAACCAAAAGTTTTTGGGGGAACCCCCCGGGGAAATTTAAAAAAAAAGGGAAAAAAAAATTTTTTTAAAATTTTCCCCAAAAATTTTTTAATTTTTAAGGGGAAAAAATTTTTTTTTAAATTTTTTTTAAAAAAAAAAAAAGGGGGAATTTGGGTTTCCAAAGGGTTTTTTATTTTTTAACCCCCCTTTTTTTTGGGAAACCCTTTTTTTTTTTTTTTATTTTTTTAATTTTTGGGGGGGGTTTTTTTTGGTTTTTTCCCAATTTTAAAATTTTAAATTTTTTTTGTGAAAAAAATTTTTAAAAAATTTTTTTTGGGGTTTTTTTTTCCTTTTTCTTTAAAAAAAGGGGGGTTTTTTTTTGGGGTTTTTTTTTTAAAACCCCCTTTTTAAAAAAATTTTTTTTAGGTTTTTTTTTTAAAATTTCCCCTTTTTAAAATTTTCCCAAAAAGGGTTAATTTTGGTTTAAAAAATTTTTTTAAATTTTAAATTTTTTTTTTTTTTCCCCCTTTAAAATTTTTTAAATTTTGGTTTTGAAAATTTTTTTTAAATTTTAATGGGGGGGCCCCGAAATTTTGGGTTTCCCTTTAAAAAATTTAAAAAAAAATTTTTTAAAACCCCCCTTTTTTTTGGTAAAAGGGGGAAAAATTTTTTAACCCAAAAGGTTTTTTAAAAAGGGGAAAAAAAAAAAACCCAAAAAAGGAAAAAAGGGAAAGGAAAAAAATTAAAATTTGGGAAAAAAATTTTTCCCCTTTTTTTTTTTTTTTTTAAAAAAAAGGGGGAAAATTTTAAAATTTGATTTTCCCAAATTAATTTTTTTTTTTAAAAACCTTGGGGGGAAAAAAAAGGGGCCCCCGGGTTTTTCTGAAAGGAAAAGGGGGAAAAAATTTTTTTTTTTTGGGGGTTTTAAAATTTTTGGGGGAAAAAATTTTTTTTTTTTAAAAACCCGGGGCCCCGGGGGGCCCCCTTTTTTTTTTTTTTCCCCCGGGGGGGCCCCCCACCCTTTAAAAGGGGGGGTTTTTTTTCCTTTTTTAAAAAAAAATTTTGAGTTTTTTTAAAAAAAATTGGTTTCCTTTTTTTCAATTTTCCCTTTTTAGGGGGCCCTTTTTTAAAAACCCCAATTTTTTTTTATTTTTTAAAAAATTTTTTTTTTTGGGTTTTTTTTTTCCTTTGTTTTGAAATTTTTTTTTTTTTTTGGGGCCCCCCAATAAAAAAAATTTTTTTTAAATTATTCCCCCCCTTTTTTTCATTTTTTTTAAAATTTTTGGGGGAAATTTTTTGGTTTTTTTTTTTTTTTTTTAAAAATTTTTAAAAAAAAAAAAAAAAAAAAAAAAAAAAAAAGGGGGAAAAAAAAATAAAAAGGGAAAAAAAAACCTTTTTTTTAATTTTTAAAATTTAAAAAAAAAAAAGGGTTTAAATTTAATTAAAGGGGAATTTTTTTAAAACCTTTTTTCCGGGGCCCTTAAAAGGAAGGGAAAAAGGGGGGCCCCCAAATTTTTTTTTTTTGGGGGGCCCCCCCCCCTTTCCTTAACCCAAAGGGTTTTTTCCCCTTTTTTTTTTTTTTAAAAACCCCCCCCAAAAAAAAAAAAATTTTTTTTTTTTTTTGGGGGGGGGGGGGGGGGGAAAAAAAACCCCTTTTTAATTTTCCCCCTTTTTTAAATTTTTTTTTTTTTTTTTTTTCCGGTTTTAACCGGGTTTTTTTTTTTTTTAAAAAAAAATTTTTTTTTCCCCCCGGGGGGGAAAAGTTAATTTTTGGGGTTTTTTAAATTTTTTTTTGGGTTTTTTCCCTTTTTTTTTTTTTTTTAAAAAATCTTTTTAAACCCCCAAAAAAATTTTTTTTTTTGCCCTTTTTTTGGGAAATTTCAAAATTTTTTAAAAAATTTTTTTTTTGGGGGGGGGGGGGCCCCCCCCGGGGGGGCCCCCGGGGGGGGGGGTTTTTTTTTTTCCCCGAAAAAAAAAAAATTTTTTTTCAAAGGGTTTTTTCCCCCACCCCAAAAAGGGGCCCCTTCCCCTTTCCCCAAATTTTAGGCAAAGGGGGTAATTTTTTTTTTTTTTAATTAAGTCGATGATGCCATTCTCGCTCTCGTAAAGGCAGAAAATAATTCTGAGCAGCTGTTAAAATAATGCACCAATGAGTTTCTAGAATAAGGAAATGGGAAATGATCACACCAAACAGTACAGTACATATTATGGAGGAAAGGAAACAATTGTGCCTCAAGAATGTGCATCACACTTCTCACTGAAACAATTGTTTGAAGGCCTATTTTTTGTATTTTTGAAACAAGTAAAAAGAGTTTGCAATTGTCAAAAGGCCTATTTTATATTCAAAGATATATAATTCTAATGCAATATCTATTTTCTGTTTGATGTTATGTACATAAATGCCAGATCACCCTGCAGAATAAAAGTAGTTCTTTTTTTTTCAAATTCACAAACCTCACAGAAGGCACATTCACAAATATGATTACACTTGACTCTCAACTAAATCAATTCATTAGTATTTACCACTCCTAACAAACATTCACAATTTCCAGCATTTAGAGGCAATGCAAGTGAGGTGGATCACTACGAATAGAGAGGCAATACAGATAAACTAAATATACATAACTATTTAAAACTACCACAGATGCAAGATGCCATGGCCTCGGTCTGGGCCCACGCTCACACTTACACAGGGGCCCGCTCATATGTGACAAAGACATAAGAGGTTTTCAATAGACATGCAAAGAAATAAGGAACGAAATGATATTGAGTACGGAAGGAAATAAAGAGGGGATTTGAACATACATGTAAAGACCAAAGAAGGAAATAAATTGAGTCCTTGTGACAGGAATATAAGGAAGGAGCGCTCTGTCCACGCCTTCTATATAAATCTCAACATGACAGAGAAAATTAAGAAAGAAAAGGAGACCATGCCTTTTCTAATTAAAAGGGATTTCTGAAGAAATAAGGAAAGAAAAAAAATTCAATCCTTGCGACAGAAATAAAGAGATAAGGAAGGGAGTCTATGCACACCACGCCTTCTAATTAAAAGAGATTCCCGAGAGCATGCATAATCAAAGGAATGGTGGTTAGCTCTTAATTCTAATTAAAATTAAAATGAGATTACAGGCTGGGCATATTGGTAGTTGGAATATAGCCGGGTTTTTATTTTTTGAAAGCTTGTTAGCCGGTTTATTATCTCCCATGTTGTTAATACGACATTGTGTAGGAAGCAATCCGTAACAAATCAGACAACTAAACTATATAGAGAAGCGTGTTGTACCTTGGGTGAGAGAATTTTGGATGTTGTACATTTTTATTAATAACACATAAATACATACAATCACATCAAGAAAGATACAGGAATTTTAGGAAGGAAGAGAATGTGAGGATTTGCTGCCGAGTGCTCACGACTCACCTTGGTGAGAAGGGCAGTGAGCTTGCCGTCTTTCCGGTGCTGAGGACGACCTTGCTAGGAGGTCAGTAGGGCGAGTGGAGGAGACCCTGGCAGTGCAAGAAACCCTAAAGTGAAGGGCGTCCGCGAGTGTGCAACGTTTCACACGCGCGTAAGCGAGGGTTCCTCCAAGCTGTGGTACCACGATGTTCACTTTGCAAGATATGTGACTAAAACACAACTTAGGTGCAATTTGTGGTACCAAATGTGTTCATACATCTATGAACTAGTAAGCCCGTTTAATCAGATCCTGAGAAATAGTATAATAAATAAATGAAAAAATTAGGGGCACTGTAGAGAATATCATTGCAATATCCTGCTCCTTTTTTCGCAACACTAGAGGATTGTTGCAATATGTTGTACGTATTACCATACATGCACAAGTTGTTGCAATATATAATAGTTATTGGAACACAACGAAGGTGAGGCAAAAAGTCGCCCTATTACAACCAATACATGTTTTGTTGCAATAAGAAGCCATGTATTTTGCAACAGTATCTCTAGCTAGCGCCACATGTCAGAATTGTTGCAATATATGTCTAAATATTGCCACAAAGATTTACATTGTCGCAATACCTAGTCTTTATTGCAACAAAATGACCACTTCACGCAACCGGCCACAACTGTCGCAATATCACTACCATATTGCAACGCTGATGCAGCTTGTTGCAATACGTGGCTTCTATTGCAACAAAAATGAGTACCTGGCGCGATGGAACCAAACTGTGGCAATACGTAGATCCTATTACCATGAATTGGAATTTTGTGGTAATATAGCATTTTATTGCAACGAAATATAGTTGTAGCAATAAATTTTGTTGCAATAGACCGGAATCCTTGTAGTGGTTTGGCCTACTAGATTGGTCTTTCTTGCCATGGGAGAAGTGCTTAGCTTTGGGTTCAATCTTGCGGTGTTCTTACCCAGTGACAGAAAGTGTTGCAAGACACGTATTGTATTGTTGCCATCGAGGATAAAAAGATGGGGTTTATATCATATTGCATGTGTTTATCCCTCTACATCATGTCATCTTGCTTAATGCGTTACTCTGTTCTTATGAACTTAATACTCTAGATGCAGGCAGGAGTCGGTCGATGTGTGGAGTAATAGTAGTAGATGCAGGCAGGAGTCGGTCTACTTGTTTAGGACGTGATGCCTATATACATGATCATGCCTAGATAATCTCATAACTATGCGCTTTTCTATCAATTGCTCGACAATAATTTGTTCACCCACCGTAATACTTATGCTATCTCGAGAGAAGCCTCTAGTGAAACCTATGGCCCCCGGGTCTATCTCTTATCATATTTGCTTTCAATCTACTTTATTTGCATCTTTAATTTTTGCATCTATAGTATAAAATACCAAAAATATATTTATCTTATCATACTATCTTTATTAGATCTCACTTTCGCAAGTGGCCGTGAAGGGATTGACAACCCCTTTATTGCGTTGGTTGCGAGTTCTCAGTTTGTTTGTGTAGGTGCGTGGGACTTTTGAGGAGCCTCCTACTGGATTGATACCTTGGTTCTCAAAACTGAGGGAAATACTTACGCTACATTTTGCTGCATCACCTTCTCCTCTTCGAGGAAAACCAACGCAAGCTCAAGACGTAGCAAGAAGGATTTCTGGCGCCGTTGCTGGGGAGGTCTTCGCTCAAGTCAGGACATACCAAGTACCCATCACAAACCCATCTCCCTCGCATTTACATTATTTGCCATTTGCCTCTCGTTTTCCTCTTCCCCACTTCACCCTTGCCGTTTTATTCGCCCTCTTTTTCCCAATCTCCTCATCTCTTTTCGCTTGCCTTTTTCTGTTTGCTCGTGTGTTAGTTCGTTTACCTTGTCGTCATGGCTAGTCCTCCTATCCATATTCTCACTCCCGAACAAGAAATTCACAATTTTAAGCAAAGGGAGAGAGATAGTTTAAAAGATGCTTGGCATAGAATTTGCAATGCCCAATATAAAGCTACTAGGAAGCTTGCTACTTCCGTTCGTCTCCGCAATTTTTATGTAGGCATTAATCCTTGGAATAGATGTGTTCTTGATATTGCTACCGGAGGTGATTTCATGAGTAGCCATATGTTTGATGCTTATAATGCTATGTTAGATTTGTTTGGCCCACCACCTCTTTTGGTTAATGGAACGGTTTTAACTCTAGAACATGTGATGCAACAGCTTGATGTTATTGAAAATAAATTTTCCACTATTGGATCGATTGAAAATTTGGATAAAAAGATTCATAATCACCTTACCCAGTTTGGATCTAGGGTTGGAGTTACTTTGAAAAATCTTAAGGAAAAAGAACCTATAGTCAATGAAAAAGTAGATCTAGACTCTTCTAGAATCAGTAAACTTGAGGATATCATTACAAACTTGGGTTCCGTGTTTTCCCCCATGAAAAACACTCCAAAACCCCCTTGTCGGTGTCAAAACCGGCGGATCTCGGGTAGGGGGTCCCGAACTATGCGTCTAGGCGGATGGTAACAGGAGACAAGGGACACGATGTTTTTACCCAGGTTCGGGCCCTCTCAATGGAGGTAAAACCCTACTCCTGCTTGATTGATATTGATGATATGGGGAGTACAAGAGTGGATCTACCACTAGATCAAGGAGGCTAAAACCCTAGAAGCTAGCCTATGGTATGATTGTTGTAATGGTTGTTCGTCCTACGGACTAAAACCCTCCGGCTTATATAGACACCGGAGAGGGCTAGGGTTACACAGAGTCGGTTACAATGGTAGGATATCTACATATCCGTATCGCCAAGCTTGCCTTCCACGCCAAGGAAAGTCCCATCCGGACACGGGACGAAGTCTTCAATCTTGTATCTTCATCGTCTTGGAGTCCGGCCGACGATGATAGTCCGGCTATCCGGACACCCCCTAGTCCAGGACTCCCTCAGTAGCCCCTGAACCAGGCTTCAATGACGATGAGTCCGGCGCGCATATTGTTCGGCATTGCAAGGCGGGTTCCTCCTCCAAATAATCCATAGAAGATTGCGAACACCAGGATAGTGTCCGGCTCTGCAAAATAAATTCCACATAGCACCGTAGAGAGAATAATATGTACACAAGTTCAATCTGCTAACATATTTCGTGGCATGACGTCAAGCCACTACCAAGCCTTTACTTGAACCGTTTTTATTATACCACCTCAGCGCGTTTATCGAAGCAGTTTCCTTGGCACGTCTTGTCGAAGCAGAGATCGTGTTCCCCCTTTATTCCGGGATTCCCATCAATACAGACGTGGGTAACCCAACCGCGCTCGTTGCCACGCCTCCTCTATCGAAGGTGAGTCCCAAACGGTCACGGGGACGGCTCTTGGTATTCTCCCTCTTTATAATGAGACCAAGGCTCGTTTCCTTTCTTCAATCCTCAATCGAATCTACCCCTTGCCCCGAGTTCCAACACCCAGAGCCCCAGATTCGAGCGCTTCGGACCTTCAACAATGTCCGGCTCCGACCTTCAGGGCCGGTGGATGCCCTCCTCCATCACGGAGGAGGACGTGCTAAAGCTGCGAGAAGCCAGATACCTGACCTGCGAGATTTTGCATAGGTTGCCCGCCAAAGGGCAAGTCATTCCTACTCCCGAGCCCGGCGAGAGCATCGTGTTCGTGTCCCACCTCCGTCGTGGTTTAGGCTTCCCGATGGATCCTTTTGTGAGGGGGCTTATGTTTTACTACGGGCTGGAATTCCATGACCTGGCTCCGTAGTCTATCCTCCACATCTCATCATTCATCATTGTCTGCAAAGCCTTCCTCCGCACTACTCCCCACTTTGGTTTGTGGCTCAAGACCTTCAATGTGGAGCCGAAGATGATCGAGGGGCGTCAAGCTGAGTGCGGCGGGGCGGTTGTAAGCAGAAGGGCCGATGCTCCATGGCCCAAGGGCTCTTTCCAGGAGGAGCTCGGCTTGTGGCAACAGGAGTGGTTCTATATTACCGCTCCTAGGGGCAGCAGCGAAGCCGCTGCCCATCTTTCTCGGGCCCTCCACAGCGGCTGATGTCGTGGGTCAACCAAGGGCTCAACTGGGGGCCGTCAAAGGACGTACCCCTATTGCAGGGCCGGATTCGAGACCTCCAAGAGAGGAAGATCGATCTGGTCATGGTGATGCAGGTTATGCTGATTCGGCGTCTTCTGCCCTGCAAGCGTTGCCCCCTTCGCCTGTGGGAATTCAATCCAGAGGGGCCACGAGCTCTCCAACACTTCATGGGTACAACACCCGTGGAGATGTATAAATTGTTCTTCGGATCACAAGAGATGTGTCCGGAATTGACCGAGGATTCTGGCCTAAGCTGGAATCGCCTGAATGCTCAGGTAAGTGGCCCTGCGTCCGGACACACCGTTTGTTTGCGCCTTCTTGAATTTGCCTTTCAACCCATCGTCTCTTGAACAGGAGTGGATAGCGCAAGAGAAACTGATACGGTGTCCGGCCCCCCTCCTGGAGACCGCGCCAGATCCCGTGCTGGTCAGGATGCTGAAGGTTGCGCCTTCAGAGGAAGGCAAAGGGGAGAACAGGGATACTATCGCCTCTACCAAGGAGGCTTTTGAGAAAGGGGGAATCGGAAATCCCCCCTTCCAAGGGGAGAAGAGGACTGCTTCCGAAAACCCGGAGGCCAAGGCCTCGAAGCGGGGGAAGAGATCTTCACCTTAGGGTCCTGTGTCCGGGGAGGCCCCGACCGCACTATCTCCCCTAAGGAATCAGCCCTCCAGCGAGCCGTAAGTATAAAAGGGGGGGTTCTGTAATAAGAGACATCCCTATTTTTGCTTCTGAGGATAACCGAAGTTTTTACCTTGTAGTTCGGATCTCCGTCCTTCTCAGATGAGCTCGTCTTCGGGGGACCTTCATCCGGAGATGATGGAGAGCGAGACGCCTCCATCTACCGCACCATCGGATAGGGCGGACGAACCTGAGGTGTCATCACGAAGGGTATCCCCGAGTCCGGCAGGGCCGGAGAGTTCGGCACCAACTGGTGTGCAGCCGGGGGAGCTGAAGGATCTGCTTGAGAGGGCGTCTATCTCAGAAGGTCATCGTACACTGATGAGTATGGTGATTGGAAGAATTTCGTCCGCTGAAGGCGGGTTGCATGATGCCGTCAGAAGCTTGCTGGCGGGGTTTGAGGTACGTAAAAAATGACATACCTTTTGACAGTTTTACACATAAAGTGTGCCCTGTATAGATAGTAGCCCCTGAGACTCGGTAGGTTGTCGAGAACGACAGCGTGCCGAGGATCAAAATCGCAGGTATTGATTTTCGCCTTTCCTATGCAGGTGGCGGATAGTCCGGTGGCCAGCCGGACTGATGGAGTTGCCGAACTAAAGCGGCAACTCGACGTTGCGGATGCGGACATCGCGCTGGTTAATAAGCGACTTGACGAGTCACAAGGTATGTTGTTTCTCCGTGGTCACCTAGTAAGGGAGCCGAGGCCCACTCCTTACAACATGTATGCTTAATGCAGATGGTGCCGCTGCTGTGGAGGATCTTCGGGCAGAACTTGCTCGAGCCAAGGAGCAGGCCAGAAGAAGTGATGTGGCTGCCTCGAGGGCGGCCGAAGAGCTAGAAGCCAAAAGTGCTGCTCACTGCCGAAGCAGGGAGGAAATGGACGAAATGGCCGTGAAGCTGAAAGAAGTTACCGACCGCTATGAGGTTCTTGAAAGAGAACGCCGAGCGGAACAAGAAGACCTGAGGAAGGCCACCGCCGAAGTCAAGGATGCCCGTTCTGCAATGAGGGCTGTAAAGGAGGAGCCACGCCAGGCTGGAGATATTGCGGCTGGCAAGCCCTTTCTGCTACGCAGGAGGTTTACAGACCCGAAGTATGCTCAGCTTGGCCAACTGTGGGGTCCGGAGGATCCTTATATGGATTTAGCGGCGAGTGCGGCAGATGCTGTTGTGCACTTCCGAAGTCAAAAGGATCACGAGACGGAAGAGCTTTTTTGGTCTCAATTCCACAGTCCGGATCGTTCACTCCCGTTGACCGATCGGCTGGCTGAGTGGGTTGAGCTGAATAGATTGTCCGGTCTTGCCATGACGGATATCGTGGCTCATGTCTGGCCGGATAGGCCCAAGCCGAAGAGTTATTTCGGCTTATTGCAGCAATTCCTTGGGGCGGTGCCGCATATAAAGGCGATGAAGCGGTCGGCCTGCATAGAGGGTGCACGGATGGCCCTCGCCCGTGTGAAGACATACTGGACGGAGATGGATGCCACCGATGTTGCAACCCAGGGTTCGGACGAGAGCCGGTTACCCGCCGAGCACTATTTTGGGGAAGTTCTGCGTGGTGCTCGTGAAATAGAGTCGCAGTGCTCAAAAAGTGTCATGTTCAAATGATCTTTATGGCTTGTAAAATGATATTTATAATGTAAACACTTTTTCTACTTGTGCGTTCAAGTATTGAAATATCTCCTGTGCGGCCGTTAATGTATACTTGTGTATAACCTGAAAGATGGCAGTCTTCGGCTTCAGCCCCCACGCACATGGTGCGGGGGTGTTTGTGAAATAGCGCATTTTCACACTTAGTACAACGTCTTGGTCCTGTGAAGGAGGTGGTAGCGTAGTAAACGAGGCAACCGGACTATAATGCTTTATCACTTTCACTTAGCCATAGGAGTTCAAGGTGGGGCTACGATATAGCCCTAGGGGCACCACGCTCTCAGATTTGGGGCGTGTGTGCCCGACCCGCAGCGGTCCTTCATCAAAGCGGAGGAATTCTAAACATTCCTAAGTCGATCGAGTGGTTGACCAGTCTCTCGCTACATCATGATGATCGGTTTTCGGCTTTCTCATCGAGGTGCTCACCCGGCCGAACCGGGGCACAATTGCAGTAGTTCTCCTGGTGCCGCGTTAGCCGATGATATGGAACGTAAGGCAGCAAAACACAGGAGCCGGGCAAACCCAACATTTGACCAAAGACATGATTTGGAGCTGATGCATATAAGGCCTAACTCGAGACGCCGAACACTCCCTGAGGTGTTCGGTCTTTATGATGACGGGCAGATCAATGCCCTAAGCCCCTAGTGTCCAGGTACACGCAAGATCCTCTGACGCGGCCGATGCTAAAACGTCAGCCTCCTCTCTGGTTATGATTAGAAACCAGGGGATGTATAGCAACAAGAGACAGTAAAAAAGGTTTACGCAGGGTCTTAATCTGAAAAGAATCCTTGCAACGGGTCCCTCTTGCGTCTGCGCTGTGTCTCCATTGTCTTTGTATCACGGACGGTGTAACATGCTGTTCATCTGTAAAAGAGAGGAACTTAGTTTGAAAAGAAATCGTGTCAGAAATGTATTTAAAACAGAGCATGAATAAATGAATAAAGTTGAGCTTTTGTTGGCTCCTTATTGCTCATACGCACAGCCCCTTGTAAAGGGTGTGTGGCTAGGGAGCCCCTAGTTTATTTATGCCAGACTCGTCTAGCCGTGTCCGGGGTCTTGAACGACCTTTTAATGAGATGATGCTGCGTGGACCGGGCATTTTAAGTGTAAGAGACGCGTAGTGTGGTATTGCATTAAAGCGGACAAAAGCTTCACGTCCCAATAGTGCTTGATGGCTACTTTTGAATGGGGCGACATGAAAGATTAGCTTTTCGCTCGGAAGTTGTCGGGTGACCCGAACACAACTTCTAGTAGTAAGGAGCCCGTGCACTTGGCGTAAGGGCCTGGCGTCACTCCTTTAAAGGAAGTGCGGCTATGTCGAATTTTAGTACGGTCTACCCCCAACTTGCGGATTGTGTCTGGATATAGCAGGTTTAAATCGCTGCCGCCATCCATTAGGACTTGTGTAAATTGTAGTCCGTCGATTATAGGATCCAATATCAGAGCAGTCCATCCTACGTTTCGGACGCTTCTGGAGTAGTCCAGGCGGTCGAACGTAATTGGTTTTGACATCCAATCTCGGGGTTCCGCTGGGGTGGACCGTGCGACACGTACTTCAGCGAGTGCCACGCTGTTGTTCCGTGGTATCACATGAAGTGAGTTTACTGTTTTGACTTCTTGTGGGAAAGTCTTTTGTTTTCCTGCGCTCTGCTGGTGGGGTTCGTCGTCATCCTCGCTTGGCGCGTTGAGCCCCTTGTGTTCGGCGTAAAGTCGGCCGGACTGTTTGAAGACCCTACATTCTCGGTGGGTGTGGTTTGCAGGCTTGCCGGGTGTACTGTGGATTTGACATATCCGATCCAAAATTTTGTTTAGGTTGGATAGCTCGTCACTGTTGTCCTTAAGGGGCAGTGTTTTGTTGTTCAGCCGCGAGCTTTTGAATCCGGCGTTAACCGGTGTGCTCTTTGGGATCTTTTCTTTATTTTGGCGCTGGTCCTTTCTGCGCCGTGATTTTCCGTTTCCATCTCTGATCTCGGATGTACTCGGGTCGCTGGTGCTGCATCTTGCTAGCCAGCTGTCTTCCCCCGCGTAGAAGCGGGTCATGAGGCTTGTTAGCGCGGCCATTGTTCTCGGCTTCTCTTGGCCGAGGTGTCTAGCGAGCCATTCGTCTCGGACATTATGTTTAAAAGCTGCTAAGGCTTCGGTGTCCGGACAGTCGACTATTTGGTTCTTTTTTGTGAGGAACCCGTTCCAGAATTTGCGCGCTGAATCTCCGGGCTGTTGGGTTATGTGACTTAAATCGTCTGCATCCGGAGGGCAGACATAAGTCCCCTGAAAATTTGCTCTAAACGCATCCTCGAGCTCTTCCCAGCTTCCAATGGTATTTTCTGGGAGGCTTTTGAGACAATGTCTAGCTGGCCCTTTGAGCTTGAGGGGTAGATATTTTATGGCGTGGAGATCATCTCCTCTAGCCATATGTATATGCAGGATGTAATCCTCAATCCAGACTCCGGGGTCTGTTGTTCCGTCGTATGCCTCTATGTTTACGGGCTTGAACCCACTGAAATTCATGATCCAGCATCTCATCGGTGAAACATAGTGGGTGTGCGGCGCCCCTGTATTTGGGTGTGCCGTTATCTTCAAGTACTCGGCGTGTTGTGTTGCTTCCTGGGGCCCTCTTCTTTGGCCCATAAATGGACCTGACCGGGCCATCCATTTTGCGAGGATCTTTTTTATGTGTGTCGCCTGCCAGCTTGTGTGCAGCGCCGCTTGCCGCTCTTGGCCTATCATCTGGTCGTCTATCCGGCCAGGCGGCCTCTTTGCTTTTTGATTGTGGGGGCTCTACGGCCTCCTCGTCGAATTCGGGCAGCAGCTTGCGCTTCGGGTAGCTCTTTGTTTGGTGGCTATTGCCATATTTGTCCGCGGTCTTGAGTACTTTGCTCCACCTCATTCTGAGTATGTCTTCCGCTGTTTTGAGCTTCCGTTTCTCCTTCTTCAAACTTCTTGTAGTGGCGACAAGCCTTTTTTGAAGGTTCTTGTGTTCCGGTGATGTGTCCGACGTGAGATCGTCTGGACTGTTGTTTTCATCGAGGATGAGTTGATTATCCGATTCATCCTGTTCGGATGGTTGCTTGGCTGCATGTTCGTCACCCACTGGTTTGCCCTGCTCTATGGCTGGGTCATTATGAGTGCTATTGTTATCGAGGCGGGACTTTGGGCGGCGCTTGCGTCGCTGTTTTGGTTGTTTTTCGGGGGAATTATCCTTCGCCGTGTCCCATTGTTCCTCGTTATCGATCCCTTTTGGGGTGTCCACCATGTATATATCATGAATTGAGGTGGCTTTCCAGTGGTCGGTAGGCGCTGGTTCTTGGTCGTCTCCGGCATCGTCGTCCATACCGTCGATGTCTTCGGAGTCGTAGTCTAGCATGTCGGTTAAGTCTTCGAGAGTGGCTACAAAGTGGGTGGTGGGTGGGATTTGAATTTCTTCGTCGTCCGCATCCCAACCATCCTGACCGCAGTCCGGCCATGGCTCTCCTGATAACGAGAGATATTTTAGCGAATTCAGGATGTCGCCAAAGGGTGAGTGCTGAAAGATGTCCGCAGCAGTGAACTCCATGATCGGCGCCCAATCGGATTTGATTGGCAGGGGCGCAGGAGGTTCGGAGTCCGGCGAGGAGTCCGGCACCTCGGAGTCACGGGTTTTGCAAAGGACAAGGTCAGTATTCGGCTCCATCACCATAGAAGTTGCAGCCCCCGAGGCGGTGTCCAGCCATCTGTCCTCGATCTGCGCGGTCGACTCCAAACTATGGGTCGGAGCGGACTTATGTGCAGCCTCCAGGGCACTGTCCGGTGACAGAGCTAAATCATGCCCACCGTGACAGTGCGGCATGCTTGGTTGTGGCTCGAATCCATCGAAGATCAAGTCTCCACGGATGTCAGCCGTGAAGTTTAGGCTTCCAAACCTGACCTGATGGCCAGGGGCGTAGCTTTCGATCTGCTCCAGATGGCCAAGCGAATTGGCCCGCAGTGCAAAGCCACCGAACACGAAGATCTGTCCGGGGAGAAAAGTTTCACCCTGGACTGCATTGTTGTTGATTGAAGAAGCCATCAAGCCTATCGGTGACGACACAGAGGAACTCTCAATGAAAGCACCAATGTCGGTGTCAAAACCGGCGGATCTCGGGTAGGGGGTCCCGAACTATGCGTCTAGGCGGATGGTAACAGGAGACAAGGGACATGATGTTTTTACCCAGGTTTGGGCCCTCTCGATGGAGGTAAAACCCTACTCCTGCTTGATTGATATTGATGATATGGGTAGTACAAGAGTGGATCTACCACGAGATCAAGGAGGCTAAAATCCTAGAAGCTAGCCTATGGTATGATTGTTGTAATGGTTGTTCGTCCTAGGACTAAAACCCTCCGGTTTATATAGACACCGGAGAGGGCTAGGGTTACACAGAGTCGGTTACAATGGTAGGAGATCTACATATCCGTATCGCCAAGCTTGCCTTCGACGCCAAGGAAAGTCCCATCCGGACACGGGACGAAGTCTTCAATCTTGTATCTTCATAGTCTTGGAGTCCAGCCGATGATGATAGTCCGGCTATCCGGACACCCCCTAGTCCAGGACTCCCTCACCCCTACTAAAATTGCCAAGTTTATTTATGTACCTAAAAAATAAGGGTGAATCTTCTAGTAAGGGAGATGCGGATCTCAAATCCATAAGTGTTCTTCCCAATTGCCTCTCTATCATTAAGGAACCTTTTGCTACCAATGAATTTCTTGAATTTTTGCCTAAAGGTTTAGCCATTGCTAAAAGGGAAGAAATCCCTAAAGATCACAAGCGCTCTATTGATGAATTTAGTGCCAAAGATGGCACTCGTTAGATCTATCTTTGTTTTTATGCCTAGCTAGGGGCGTTAAACAATAGCGCTAGTTGGGAGGCAACCCAATTTTTTTTATGTTTTTTTGTTCCTGTTTAGTAATAAATCTTGCATCTACCTTCTGTTTAGATGTGTTTTTATCTTTTATTTAGTGTTTGTGCCAAGTAGAACCTATAGAGATAACCTACGATGATGGTTGATTTGATTCTGCTGAAAAACAGAAACTTTGCCCGCACGAATATAATTTTGTTAAATCACAGGAGCGTGCTTTTGTGTTGAATCTTTTTGCTGCTTTCAATAGACAAATTGTCCAGGACTTCCTATTTTGGTAGGATTTTTAGAGTTCTAGAAGTTTGCGTTAGTTATAGATTGCTACAGATCGTTCTATTTTTGGCAGATTCTGTTTTTCGTGTGTTGTTTGCTTATTTCAATGCATCTATGGCTAGTAAAATAGTTTATAAACCATAAAGAAGTTGGAATACATTAGGTTTAACACCAATATAAATAAATAATGAGTTAATTGCAGTACCTTTTGTGGTGGTTTTGTTTTCTTTCACTAACGGAGCTTATAAGATTTCCTGTTGAGTTTTGTGTTGTGAAGTTTTCAAGTTTTGGGTAAAGCTTTTATGGACTATGGAATAAGGAGTGGCAAGAGCCTAAGCTTGGGGATGCCCATGGCACCCCAAGATATTCAAGAATAGCCAAAAGCCTAAGCTTGGGGATGCCCCAGGAAGGCATCCCCTCTTTCGTCTTTGTTCATTGGTAACTTTACTTGGAGCTATATTTTTATTCGCCACATGATATGTGTTTCGCTTGGAGCGTCGTGTATTATATTATTCTTTTCTTTTTAGTTTACCACAATCATCCTTGCTGTACAGACCTTTTGGGAGAAGCCTATTTGATTAAAATTTGCTAAAATACTCTATGTGCTTCACTTATATCTTTTGAGCTTGATTGTTTTTGCTCTAGTGCTTCACTTATATCTTTTAGAGCACGGTGGTGTCTTAATTTTGAAGAAACTGCTAGTCTCTCATGCTTCACTTATATTATTTTGAGAGTCTTTTAGAACAGCATGGTATTTGCTATGATCATAAAGTTGGTCCTAGAATGATGAGCATCCAAGTTGGCTATAATAAAAACTATCATAGAAAGTGAATTGGATGCTATGATCAATTTGATGCTTGATAATTGTTTTGAGATATGGAGGTAGTGATATTAAAGTCATGCTAGTTGGGTGATTATGAATTTAAAGAATGCTTGTGTTGAAGTTTGTGATTCCCGTAGCATGCACGTATGGTGAACCACTTTGTGATGAAGTTGGAGCACAATTTTATTTATTGATTGTCTTCCTTATGAGTGGCGGTCGGGGACGAGCGATGGTCTTTTCCTACCAATCTATCCCCCTAGGAGCATGCGCATAGTACTTTGGTTTTTGATGACTTCCAAATTTTTGCAACAAGTATATGAGTTCTTTTGATTAATGTTGTGTCCATGGATTATACGCATTCTTTCACACTTCCACCATTGCTAGCCTCTCTTGTACCGTGCAATTTTCGCCGGTACCATACACCCACCATACTCCTTCCTCAAAACAGCCACCACACCTACCTATTATGGCATTTCCATAGCCATTCCGAGATATATTGCCATGCAACTTTCCACCGTTCCGTTCATATGACACGCATTACTTTTGTCATATTGCTTTTTGCATGATCATGTAGTTGACATTGTATTTGTGGCAAGGCCACCTTCATAATTTTCATACATGTCGCTCTTGATTCATTGCATATCCAGGTACACTGCCGGAGGCATTCATATAGAGTCATATCTTGTTCTAGCTTTGAGTTGTAAATCAATAAAAGTGTGATGATCTTCATTATTAGAGCATTGTCCTAGTGAGGAAAGGATGATGAAGACTATGATTCCCCCACAAGTCGGGATGAGACTTCGGAATTACAAAAAGAAAAGAAAAAAGAGAAAGGCCGAAAAAAAGAAGGCCAAAGAAAAAAAGAAAAAAAGAGAAGAAAAGAAAAAAATAAAAATGAGAGAAAAAGAGAGAAGGGACAATGCTACTATCTCTTTTTCCACACTTGTGCTTCAAAATAGCACCATGATCTTCATGATAGAGAGTCTCATATGTTGTCACTTTCATATACTAGTGGGAATTTTTCATTATAGAACTTGGCTTGTATATTCCAATGATGGGCCAGTGCCCTAGGTCTTCGTGAGCAAGCAAGTTGGATGCACCCCACTTAGTTTCTTTTGTTGAGCTTTCATATATTTATAGCTCTAGTGCATCCGTTGCATGGCAATCCCTACTCACTCACATTGATATCTATTAATGGGCATCTCCATAGCCCGTTGATACGCCTAGTTGATGTGAGACTATCTTCTCCTTTTGTTTGTCTTCTCCACAACCACCCTTCTATTCCACATATAGTGCTATGTCCATGGCTCACGCTCATGTATTGCGTGAAAGTTGAAAATGTTTGAGATTATTAAAGTATGAAACAATTGTTTGGCTTGTCATCGGGGTTGTGCATGATTAAATACTTTGTGTGATGAAGATAGAGCATAGCCAGACTATATGATTTTCTAGGGATAACTTTCTTTAGCCATGTTATTTTGAGAAGACATGATTACTTTGATTAGTATGCTTGAAGTATTACTATTTCTTATGTCAATAAGAACTTTTATTTTGTATTCATTTGGATCTGAACATTCATGCCACAATAAAGAAAATTACATTATGAATTATGCTAGGTAGCATTCCACATCAAAATTCTCTTTTATCATTTACCTACTCGAGGACGAGCAGGAATTAAGCTTAGGGATGCTTGATACGTCTCCAACGTATCTATAATTTTGATTGTTCCATGCTATTATATTACCTCTTTTGGATGTTTATGGGCTTTATTTTACACATTTATATCATTTTGGGACTAACCTACTAACCGGAGGCCCAACCCATATTGCTTTTTTTTTGCCTATTTCAGATTTCAAGAAAAGGAATATCAAACGGAGTCCAAATGGAATGAAACCTTCGGGAGCGTTATTTTTGGAACAAATCTGATCCGGAGAGCCTGGAGTGCAAGTCAAGAAGATCCGAGGGCCCCACGAGATAGGAGGGCGCCCAGCAGGCGCGCGCCTCGCCTCGTGGGCCCCTCAGCGCCCACCGACGCATTTCTTCCTCCTATATATACCTCGTGCCCGAAAACATCCAGAGCACCACGAAACACAATTTCCACCGCAGTAACCTTCAGATCCGCGAGATCCCATCTTGGAGCCCTTGCAAGACTTTGCTTGGAGGGGAAGCAACCATGGAGGGCCTCTACATCAACATCCTTGCCCCTCCGATGAGTTGTGAGTAGTTTACCACAGACCTACGGGTCCATAGTTATTAGCTAGATGGCTTCTTCTCTCTTTTTGTATCTCAATACAATGTTCTCCCCCTCTCTTGTGGAGATCTATTCGATGTAATCTCTTTTGGCGGTGTGTTTGTCGAGATCCGATGAATTGTGGGTTTATGATCAAGTTTATCTATGAATAATATTTGAATCTTCTCTGAATTCTTTTATGTATGATTGAGTTATCTTTGCAAGTCTCTTTGAATTATCAGTTTGGTTTGGCCTACTAGATTGGTCTTTCTTGCCATGGGAGAAGTGCTTAGCTTTGGGTTCAATCTTGCGGTGTTCTTACCCAGTGACAGAAAGGGTTGCAAGACACGTATTGTATTGTTGCCATCGAGGATAACAAGATGGGGTTTATATCATATTGCATGTGTTTATCCCTCTACATCATGTCATCTTGCTTAATGCATTACTCTGTTCTTATGAACTTAATACTCTAGATGCAAGCAGGAGTCGGTCGATGTGTGGCGTAATAGTAGTAGATGCAGGCAGGAGTCGGTCTACTTGTTTTGGACGTGATGCCTATATACATGATCATGCCTAGATAATCTCATACTATGCGCCTTTTCTATCAATTGCTCTACAATAATTTGTTCACCCACCGTAATACTTATGCTATCTCGAGAGAAGCCTCTAGTGAAACCTATGGCCCCCGGGTCTATCTCTTATCATATTTGCTTTCAATCTACTTTATTTGCATCTTTACTTTTTGCATCTATATTATGAAATACCAAAAATATATTTATCTTATCATACTATCTTTATGAGATCTCACTTTCGCAAGTGGCCGTGAAGGGATTGACAACCCCTTTATTGCGTTGGTTGCGAGTTCTCAGTTTGTTTGTGTAGGTGCGTGGGACTTTTGAGGAGCCTCCTACTGGATTGATACCTTGGTTCTCAAACCTGAGGGAAATACTTACGCTACACTTTGCTGCATCACCCTCTCCTCTTCGAGGAAAACCAACGCAAGCTCAAGACGTAGCAAGCATGAATGCTTCATAAATTATAGATACGTTGTAGACGTATCAGCATCCCCAAGCTTAATTCCTACTCGTCCTCGAGTAGGTAAATGATAAAAGAAAGAATTTATGAAGTTTGAATGCTAGAAGGTGCACAAGTTTGATCAATGATAATTTCAATCACCTTTTCTAGCATGATAATATGTCATAACAGTAGTTCATCTCATAAAACTTCTCACGATAAAGTAACATGCAATTCACATGTCAAAGCATAGACCATAAACTTTCTTGAAAACTAGCAAACTTCATTCTCAGTCATCAAACAATTGCAATTCATCTTATTTTCAGGAATAACAAACTCCACATACTCAACTATCATATAGTCTTCTACAATTGCTAACACTCGTGCAATACTAATGGTTATGGAGTTTCATTCGGACACTGAGAAAGATAGGGGCTTATAGTGTTGCCTCCCAACGTATTCTCCTTTGGGTGATGTCAACAATAATAGTTCATGCTAACTTACATCCAATTGGATATATATATCAGGATCTTTCCAACACGAGGTGCTTGCCAAAGGATAAAATGAAAAAGGGAAAGGTGAAGATCACCTTGACTCTTGCATAAAGTAAAAGACATAAAGTAAAAGACAGGCCCTTCGCAGAGGGAAGCAGAGGTTGTCATGCGCTTTTAGGGTTGGATGCACAAAATCTTAATGCGAATGAACGTCACTTTATATTGCACTTGTATATGGACCTTTATTATGCGGTCCGTCGCTTTTATTGCTTCCATAACAAGATAGTATAAAGCTATTTTCTTCACACCAAAAGATCATACATATTTAGAGAGCAATTTTTATTGCCTGCACTAAAGACAACTTACTTGAAGGATCTTACTCAATCCATATGTAGGTATGGTGGACTCGCATGGCAAAACTGGGTTTAAGGATATTTGGAAGCACAAGTAGTATCTCTACTTGGTGCAAGGAATTTTGGCTAGCATGAGGGGGAAAGGCAAGCTCAACATGTTTGAATGATCCATGACAATATACTTTAACTGAGATGTCGGAAAACATAAACCATTACATTGTCTTCCTTGTCCAACATCAAATCTTTAGCATGTCATACTTAATGCGTGCTCCCAGTTATAAAAGATGTCTAGGATAGTGTATTTATATATGAAATCTTTCTTCCTTCAATATTCTTTCGTGAATTGTTCAAATGACCAATACAATGCTTGCTAACCTTCAATAAATTTACAACCTCTACTTCTTAGATGTGAAGTCATTACTCCCCATGGGATAAGCAAATGAAACATATATAATTTCAGATCTATGACATTCAACTCATTCAACAATTTACTCATAGGATATAAGTGAAGCACACGAGTAAATGACAAACTACTCTAAAAAGATATAAGTGAAGATCAATGAGTAGCTAAATAATTATGTAACTATGTGAAGGCTCCCTCTCATTTAAGAATTTCAGATCTTGGTATTGTATTCAAACAGCAAGCAAAACAAAATAAAACTACAATGCAAGGATAGCACAACTCATGTGAAGAAGCAAAAAACTTAGGCTCAACCGATACTAACCGATAGTTGTTGAAGAAGAAAGGTGGGATGCCTGCCGGGGCATCCCCGAGCTTAGATGCTTGAGACTTCTTGAAATATTATCTTGGGGTGCCTTGGGCATCCCCAAGCTTGAACTTTTGTGTCTCCTTAATTCCTCTCATATCATGGTTTCTCTTTTTATCAAAAGCTTCATCCACACCAAACTCAACAAGAACTCGTGAGGTAGGTTAGTATAAACCAATGCAAAACCTTATCATTTTCTACTGTAACAAATCACTAAAATTATTATTCAATATTGCATACTAAATTCCTCTGCATATTTAATACTCCTATCCTCAAATAGAATCATTAAACAAGCAAACATATGCAAACAATGCAAACATAACAGCAATCTGCCAAAACAGTACAGTCTGTAAAGAATGCAAGATTCATCATACTTCCCTAACTCCAAAAATTATGAGAGAAAATTCCCACTGTAATAAATTTATCAGAGATCATTATACAAAAAGTTTCAACATTATAGCACTCTCTGACTTTTCTAGGGAATTTTTGCAACAGCGGTAAACTTTCTGTTTTCAAACAGCAACATGTATACTAGCAAAATAAGCATGGCAAAGGTTATCCTTGACTTTTTTTATTGAAAATAAAGATGCAAAACATTATACTAAATAACAGCAATCAAATACTAACAAAATAAAATGACTCTCCAAGCAAAACACATATCATGTGGTGAATAAAAATATAGCTCCAAGTAAAGTTACCGATGAACGAAGACGAAAGAGGGGATGCCATCGGGCATCCCCAAGCTTAGGCTCTTGGTTGTCCTTGAATATTACCTTGGGGTGCCTTGGTCATCCCCAAGCTTAGGCTCTTTCCACTCCTTATTCCATAGTCCATCGAATCTTTACCCAAAACTTGAAAACTCCACAACACAAAACTCAACAGAAAACTCGTAAGCTCCGTTAGTATAAGAAAATAAATCCACCACTTAGGTACTGTAATGAACTCATTATAAATTCATATTGGTGTAATATCTACTGTAATCCAACTTATCTATGGCCCATACCCTTCGATACTACTCATAGATTCATCAAAATAAGCAAACAACACATAGAAAACAGAATCTGTCAAAAACAGAACAGTCTGTAGTAATCTGTATCAAACGTATACTTCTGGAACTTCAAAAATCCTACCAAATTAGGAAGTCCTAAGAAAGTTGTGTACGGATCCATAGAAAAAAGAATCAGATCAGAATCGCGTTTATGTGAATTAAAAAACTAATTTACTGGGTGCAAAAGTTTCTGATTTTTAGCAGGATCAACACAACTATCACCGTAAGCCATCCTAAAGGTCTTACTTGGCACTTTATTGAAACAAAAGCTATAAAACATGAGTACTACAGTAGCATAATCATGTGAACACACAAAAACAGTAGGGATAAATATTGGGTTGTCTCCCAACAAGCGTTTTTCTTTAATGTCTTTCTAGCTAGGCACGATGATGACAATGATGCTCACATAAAAGATAAGAATTGAAACATAACGGGAGCATCATGAAGCATATGACTAGCACATTTAAGTCTAACCCTCTTCCTATGCATAGGGATTTTGTGAGCAAACAACTTATGGGAACAATAATCAACAAGCATAGGAAGGCAAAACAAGCATAACTTCAAAAATTTAAGCACATAGAGAGGAAACTTGACATTATTGCAATTCGTACAAGCATAAGTTCCTCTCTCATAATAATTTTCAGTAGCATCATGAATGAATTCAACAATATAACCAGCACCTAAAGCATTCTTTTCATGATCTACAAGCATAAAAAATTTAGTACTCTCCACATAAGCAAATTTCTTCTCATGAATAGTAGTGGGAGCAAACTCACCAAAATAATTATCAAGAGAGGCATAATCCAATTGAAAACTAAAATCATGATGACAAGTTTCATGGTTATCATTATTACTAATAGCATACAAGTCATCACAATAATCATCATAGATAGCAACTTTGTTCTCATAATCAATTGGAACCTCTTCCGAAATAGTGGAATCATCACTAAATAAAGTTGACACTCTTCCAAATCCACTTTCATATTCATCACAATAAGATTCAGCATCCTCCAAAATAGTGGGGTCACTACTTCCTAAAGTTGACACTCTTCCAAACCCACTTTCATCAATATAATCATCATAAATAGGAGGCATGCTTTCATCATAATAAATATTCTCATCAAAACTTGGGGGACTAAAAATATCATATTCATCAAACATAGCTTCCCCAAGCTTGTGGCTTTGCATATCATTAGCATCATGGATATTCAAGGAATTCATACTAACAACATTGCAATCATGCTCATCATACAAAGATTTAGTACCAAGCATTTTAATGCATTCTTCTTCTAGCACTTGAGCACAATTTTCCTTTCCATCATACTCACGAAAGATATTAAAAAGACGAAGCGTATGAGACAAACTTAACTCCATTTTTTTGGTTTTAATATTTTAAACTAAACTAGTGATAAAACAAGAAACAAAAAGATTCGATTGCAAGATCTAAAGATATACCTTCAAGCACTCACCTCCCCGGCAACGGGGCTAGAAAAGAGCTTGATGTCTACTACACAACCTTCTTCTTGTAGACGTTGTTGGGCCTGCAAGTGCACAGGTTTGTAGGATAGTAGCAAATTTCCCTCAAGTGGATGACCTAAGGCTTATCAATCCGTGGGAGGCGTAGGATGAAGATGGACTCTTTCAAGCAACCCTGCAACCAAATAACAAAGAGTCTCCTGTGTCCCCAACACACCCAATACAATGGTAAATTGTATAGGTGCACTAGTTCGGTGAAGAGAGGGTGATACAAGTGCAATATGGATGGTAGATATAAGTATTTGTAATCTGAAATTATAAAAACAGCAAGGTAACTAATGATAAAAGTGAGCGTAAACGGTATTACAATGATAGGAAACAAGGCCTAGGGTTCATACTTTTACTAGTGCAAGTTCTCTCAACAATAATAACATAGATAGGTCATATAACAATCCCTCAACATGCAACAAAGAGTCACTCCAAAGCCACTAATAGCAGAGAACAAACGTAGAGATTATGGTAGGGTACGAAACCACCTCAAAGTTATTCTTTCGGATCGATCTACTCAAGAGTTCGTACTAGAATAACACCTTAAGACACAAATCAACCAAAACCCTAATGTCACCTAGATACTCCATTGTCACCTCAAGTATCCGTGGGCATGATTATACGATATGCATCACACAATCTCAGATTCATCCAACCAATACAAAGTACTTCAAAGAGTGCCCCAAAGTTTCTACCGGAGAGTCAAGAAAACATGTGCCAACCCCTATGCATAGGTTCATGGGCGGAACCCGCAAGTTGGTCACCAAAACATACATCAAGTGGCACGTGATATCCCATTGTCACCACATATAAGCATGACAAGACATACATCAAGTGTTCTCAAATCAAAGACTCAATCCGATAAGATAACTTCAAGAGGGTAACTCAATTCATCACAAGAGAATAGAGGGGGAGAAACATCATAAGATCCAACTATAATAGCAAAGCTCGCGATACATCAAGATCGTGCCATAGATAGAACACGAGAGAGAGAGAACAAACACATAGCTACTGGTACATACCCTCAGCCCGGAGGATGAACTACTCCCTCCTCGTCATGGATAGCGCCGGGATGATGAAGATGGCCACCGGTGATGGATTCTCCCTCCGGCAGGGTGCCGGAACGGGCTCCTGAGAGGTTTTTGGTGGCTATAGAGGCTTGCGGTGGCGGAACTCCTGATCTATCTTGATATTCGATGGTTTTACGGTACATAGGGTTATATAGGCAAAAGAAGTCGGTCGGGGGGTGCTCGAGGGGTCCATGAGACAGGGGGGCACGCCCTACAGGGAGGGGGGCACCCTCCTATCTCGTGGCTGCCTCGAGGATCTTCTAACGTGAACTCAAAGTCTCCAGGATCATATTCTTCCAAAAAATCACGCTGCCGAAGGTTTCATTCCGTTTGGACTCCGTTTGATATTCCCTTTCTTCGAACTACTGAAACAGGCAATAAAACAACAATATGGGCTGGGCCTCCGGTTAATAGGTTAGTCCCAAAAATGATATAAATGTGTATAATAAAGCCCATAATCATTCAAAACAGATAATAAAATAGCATGAATGCTTCATAAATTATAGATACATTGGAGATGTATCACTCACCGACCAGCGAGCCTATGAAGGAATTACTCATTCCCGGTGGGGAGCATCATGGAATTGGCAATGGAGATGGGATGGTGATGGAGAAGGAATTACTCACTCCCGGTGGGGAGCATCATTGATTCAGCATCAGAGATAGAAGTTTCATTTTCATTATCAGGAGGTTTGTCTATTTCAAGTTCACTAGAAGCATGCAAAGTCCTATCATTTTTCTTTTTCTTTTTCTTTTTAGAAGGACTAGGTGCACTAGTGTTATTTCTTTGTGAATCTTGTTCAATTCTTTTTGGGTGTCCCTCAGGATAAAGTGGTCCCTGAGTCATTTTACCTCCTCTAGTTGCAACTCTAACAGCAAAGTCATGTATATTATGATTCATTTCATCAAGTAATTCTCTTTGTGATTTAGCAACTTGTTCTAACTGGGTTTGAACCATAGAAGCATGTTTTCCAAACACCTCTAACATCATTTGAGATTCTAAATAACAAGTCACTTATGCGAGCAATCATATCAGAATTATATTTCAATTGTTTCATAACATTTGCATTGAAGTGATCTTGCTTTCTAATGTAATTATCAAACTCATAAAGGCATTGACTAGGATGTTTATCATGAGGATCATCACTATCATTGAATTTCATTAAAGATTTTACCTCTACCCCCTTAGGTGGTGGTGGTTCTTCAAGCCCATGTATTTCTTCGATAGGTGGTAAATTTTTAACATCCGCGGCCTTAATACTTTTTTCCTTCATAGATTTCTTTGCCTCTTGCATATCTTCAGGACTGAGATATAATATACCCCTCTTCTTCGGAGTGGGTTTAGGCGGTGGTTCAAGAATAGTCCAATCATCATAATTTTTCAATATGTTATTCAATAATTCTTCAACTTGAGCAATAGTTTGTTCCCTGAAAACACAACCAGCACAACTATCTAGGAAGTCCCTAGAAGCATCAGTTAGTCCATTATGGAAGATATCAAGTATTTCATTTTTCTTAAGAGGATGATCAAGCAAAGCATTAAGTAACTGGCAAAGCCTCCCCCAAGCTTGTGGGAGACTCTCTTCTTTAGTTTGAACAAAGTTAAATATTTGATGTAAGGCAGCTTGTTTCTTATGAGCAGGAAAATATTTTTTAGAGAAGTAGTAAATCACATCCTGGGGACTACGCACACAACCAGGAGCAAGAGTATTGTACCAAGCTTTAGCATCACCCTTTAATGAGAAAGGAAGTAATTTGAGAATAAAGTAGTATCAAGTTTTCTCATCATGAGTAAAAAGGGTGGCTATATCATTCAACTTAGTAAGATGTGCCACAACAGTTTCAGTTTCATAACCATGGAAAGGATCAGATTCAACCAAAGTAATTAACTCTGGGAAGACAGAGAATTCATAATCCTTATCATCAATAAAGATAGGCGAAGTAGCAAACTTAGGATCACATTTGATTTTAGCATTCAGAGATTTTTCTTTATACTTGTGTAATAATTTCTATAGATCATCTCTGTCCTTACAAGCAAGAATATCTCTAGTTGCCTATTCACTCATAACATAGCCTTCCGGTACCTTAGGCAACTCATATCTAGGAGGGCTAGCTCTAGCAAGTGTTTCAGGAGTTTCAGTTTCAAGCTCATCATCAGATTCAACAACATCATGTTGTGTTACTCTAGCAATTTGTTCATCAAGAAATTCACCAAGTGGTACATCATCATTATAGAGCATGGTACTAGCATCAGCATAAGCATGATTCATAGTAGAAGTAGCATCATAAATAACTTGCGGCATATCAGAATTAATATCATGTGGTGGTGTTGCAAGTTTACTCATAACAGAAAGTGAATCTAAAGCAGAACTGGATGACAGTTCCTTACCTCCCCTTGTCTATGAGCGAAATATCTTAGTCTTAGCATCCTTCAGATTCTTCATAGTGATAAATTGATAATAATCCCAAGTGACTCAACAAATACAGCTATGCTCCCCGGCAACGGCGCCAGAAAAAGGTCTTGATAGCCCACAAGTATAGGGGATCACAACAATTTTTGAGGGTAAGTATTTAACCCAAATTTATAGATTCGACATAAGGGGAGCCAAAGAATATTTGAAGGTATTCGCAACTGAGTTGTCAATTCAACCACACCTCGAGATTAATTATCTGCAGCGAAGTGATTAGTAGCAAAGTAGTTTGATAGTTTTGATCATAGTGACAACAGCAACGGTAACGATAACAGTGATAGCATTGATATTGTAGCAAGTGTGATAGTAGTAGCAACAGTAGTAACTTAGCTGAAAGAATATAAGATAAATTCGTAGGCATTGGATCGGTGACTTGTTGGATGATATTCATCATGTGGCATTTATAACCTAGGGCGATACAACACTAGCTCCAGTTCATCGATATAATGTAGGCATGTATTCCGTAAATAGTCATACATGCTATATTAAAAGAACTTGCATGCCATCTTTTGTCCTACCCTCCCGTGGCAGCGGGGTCCAAATTGGATACTAATGGATATTAAGGCCTCCTTTTAATAGAGAACTGGAATAAAGCATTAACACATAGTGAATACTTGAACTCCTCAAACTACGGTCATCACCGAGAGTGGGCCCGGTTGTTGTCACTCCGGGTTGTCGGATCATAGCACGTAGTAGGTGACTATAAATTGCAAGATTGGATCTAAAACATGGATATAATGATGAATTTATAAACGGTTCAGATCTGAAATCATGGCACCCGGGCCCAAAGTGACAAGTATTAAGCATAGCAAAGTCATAGCAACATCAATCTAAGAACATAGTGGATACTAGGGATCAGGCCCTACCAAAACTAACTCGATTACATGATGAATCTCATCCAACTCCTCACTGACCAGCGAGCCTACGAAGGAATTACTCACTCCCGGTGGGGAGCATCATGGAATTGGCGATGGAGATGGGATGGTGATGACGAAGAACGAAGATCCCCCTCTCCGGAGCCCCAAACAGACTCCAGGTCTGCCCTCTCGAGGAAGAACAGGGCTTGGCGGCGGCTCCGTCTCGTGGATTGTGATAATTCTTTCTCCCTGATTTTTTCTGGAAATATGTAATTTTATAGTATCAGGGGGTCATCCGTGGGGCCACTAGGTGGGTACAACCCACCTGGGCGCGCTAGGAGAGGGGGGCGCGCCCTGGTGGGTTGTGCCCACCCAGGTGCCCCTCTCCTACAGGTCTTGGCTCCACAAATTCTTATTATTGATATAAAAAATCCTCGCAAAGTTTCGTTCCATTCCGAGAACTTTTATTTCTGCACAAAAACAAGACCATGGTAGTTCTGCTGATAGGGGCTTATTGTTTAGCCTCATAAAACCTCGCATAGTCTGGGCTTAGTTTCATTCAAATCATGCAAATTAGAGTCCAAAACAAGAGGAAAAGCGTGAGGAAAAGTCGATGCATTGGAGACGTATCATCATGCAATACTTATGGGACGAAGTTTCAGTCGGACACAGAGAAAGATAGGGCCTTATAGTTTCGCCTCCCAACCTTTTACCTCAAGGGTAATGTCAACAACAATACTTTATGAGAACCTACATCCAAGTGGATATATGTATGTATATATATATATATAAAGGAAAAGTGAAGAACACCATGACTCTTGTATGAAGGTAGAAGGTAAAAATAAAACATAGGCCCTTCGCAGAGGGAAGCAGATGTTGTCATGCGCTTTTATGGTTGGATGCACAAAATCTTAATGCAAAAGAATGTCACTTTATATTGCCACTTGTGATAGGGACCTTTATTATGCAGTCCATCGCTTTTATTTCTTCCATATCACAAGCTCGTATAAAGCTTATTTTCTTCACACTAATAGATCATACATATTTAGAGAGCAATGTTTATTGCTTGCACCGATGACAACTTACTTGAAGGATCTTACTCGATCCATAGGTAGGTATGGTGGACTCTCATGGCAAAACTGGATTTAGGGATGTTTGGAAGCACAAGCAGTATCTCTACTTGGTGCAAAGAATTTGGCTAGCATGAAGGGGGAAAGGTAAGCTCAACATGTTGGATGATCCATGACAATATAACTTATTCGGATATAAGGAAACATAACCCATTACGTTGTCTTCCTTGTCCAACATCAACTTTTTAGCATGTCATATTTTAATGAGTGCCCACAATCATAAAAGATGTCCAAGATAGTATATTTATATGTGAAAATCTCTCTTTCTTTGTTACTTCCTATTAATTGCAACGATGACCAAAACTATGTTTGTCAACTCTCAACAACTTTAATTCATCATACTCTTTATATGTGAAGTCATTACTTTCCATAAGATCAATATGATCTTATTATTTATTTTTATTCTTTCTTTTATTCCCTCAAGATCATAGGAAGATAGCAAAGCCCTCAACTCAAAACTACTCTTTATTATATATAACTCACGGACTCGATTACATAGATAGAGATCAAAACCAAACTCAAAGCTAGATCAAACTAAAACTTTATTCTACTAGATCAAGATATAACCAAAAGGATCGAACTAAGAAAAACAGTAAAGATAGAAGTGTGATGGTGATACGATGCCGGGGCACCTCCCCAAGCTTGGCAGTTGCCAAGGGGAGTGCCCATACCCATGTGTTTATGTCTCTTTCTTCGGAGGTGGTGATGATGGAGTTGTTGATGATGTAGGCTTGTCGTCCATCTTCCAAGGCATAGGCTCACCATCATAGAAGGATGATTGAGGGAGTCCTGGACTAGGGGGTGTCCGGATAGCCGGACTATCATCATCGGCCAGACTCCAAGACTATGAAGATACAAGATTGAAGACTTCGTCCCGTGTCCGGATGGGACTTTCCTTGGCGTGGAAGGCAAGCTTGGCGATACGGATATGTAGATTTCCTACCATTGTAACCGACTCTGTGTAACCCTAGCCCTCTCCGGTGTCTATATAAACCAGAGGGTTTTAGTCCGTAGGACGAACAACCATTACAACAATCATACCATAGGGTAGATTCTAGGGTTTTAGCCTCCTTGATCTCGTGGTAGATCCACTCTTGTACTACCCATATCATCCATATCAATCAAGCGGAGTAGGGTTTTACCTCCATCGAGAGGGCCCAACACAGGTAAAAACATCGTGTCCCTTGTCTCCTGTTACCATCCGCCTAGACGCACAGATTCGGGACCCCTACCCGAGATCCGCGGTTTGACACCGACATTGGTGCTTTCATTGAGAGTTCCTCTGTGTCGTCACCGATAGGCTTGATGGCTTCTTCAATTAACAACAACGCAGTCCAGGGTGAGACTTTTCTCCCCGGACAGATCTTCGTGTTCGGCGGCTTTGCACTGCGGGCCAATTCACTTGGCCATCTAGAGAAGATCGAAAGCTACGCCCCTGGACATCAGGTCAGGTTTGGAAGCCTAAACTTCACGGCTGACATCCGTGGAGACTTGATCTTCGATGGATTGGAGCCACAACCAAGCGAGCCGCACTGTCACGGTGGGCATGATTTAGCTCTGCTACCGGATAGTGCCCTAGAGGCCGCACACGAGTCCGCTCTGACCCATACTTCGGAGCCGACCGCGCAGATCGAGGACTGGTGGCTGGACACCGCCTCGGGGCTGCAATCTCTATGGCGATGGAGCCGAATACTGACCTTGTCCCTTGCAAAGCTCGTGACTCCGAGGTGCCGGACTCCTTGCTGGACTCCGAACCTCCTGCGCCCCTGCCAATCGAATCCGATTGGGCGCCGATCATGGAGTTCACCGCCGCGGACATCTTTCAACACTCACCCTTTGGTGGCATCCTGAATTCGCTAAAGTATCTCTCATTATCAGGAGAGCCATGGCCGGACTGCGGTCAGGATGGTTGGGATGCGGACGACGAAGAAATTCAAAACCCTCCCACCACCCACTTTGTAGCCATTGTCGATGACCTAACCGACATGCTAGACTACGACTCTGAAGACATCGACGGTATGGACGACAAGGCCGGAGACGACACTGAACCAGCGCCTATGGGGCACTGGAAGACCACCTCATCATACGACATATACATGGTGGACATCCCAAAGGATGGGAATGGCGAAGAAGGAGCGAAGGCAGATTCCTCTAAGAAACAGCCCAAGCGCCGACGTCAGCGGCGCCGCTCTAAATCCCGCCACAGCAAGAATGGAGATTCCGGCACCGGAGATAATAACACCCCAGAGAGTGTCGAAGACAACCCCCTCCAGCAAGATTCAGCACAGGAGGACGGAGAAGCCAGCCCTCAAGAGAGGGCGGTAGACGAGGAGATAGAGGACGATAATTACATGCCTCCCTCCGGAGACGAGGCAAGCCTCAACGACGACGAATTCGTCATGCCCGAGGATCCCGTCGAACAAGAGCGTTTTGAACGCAGGCTAATGGCCATGGCGAACAGCCTAAAGAAAAAGCAGCAACAACTTCGAGCTGATCAAGACCTGCTGGCCGACAGATGGACCGAGGTCCTCGCGGCCGAAGAGCATGAACTCGAACGCCCCTCCAAAAGCTACCCAAAACGCAAGTTGCTCCCTAAGGGAGTCCTGGACTAGGGGGTGTCCGGACAGCCGGACTATCAATATCCGTCGGACTCCCAGACTACGAAGATAGAAGATTGAAGACTCCGGCTCGTGTCCGGAAGGTACTTTCCTTGGCGTGGAAGGCAAGCTTGGCGATACGGATATGTAGATCTCCTACCATTGTAACCGACTCTGTGTAACCCTAGCCTCTCCGGTGTCTATATAAACCGGAGGGCCTTAGTCCGTAGGACAAACATACATCTCAACAATCATACCATAGGCTAGCTTCTAGGGTTTAGCCTCCTTGATCTCGTGGTAGATCTACTCTTGTACTACCCATATCATCAATATTAATCAAGCGGACGTAGGTTTTACCTCCATCGAGAGGGCCCGAACTTGGGTAAAAACATTGTGTCCCTCGTCTCTTGTTACCATCCGCCTAGACGCACAGTTCGGGACCCCCTACCCGAGATCCGCCGGTTTTGACACCGACATTGGTGCTTTCATTGAGAGTTCCTTTGTGTCGTCACTGATAGGCTTGATGGCATCTTCAACCAGCGACGCTGTCCAGGGTGAGACTTTTCTCCCCGGACAGATCTTCGTATTCGACGTCTTTGCACTACGGGCCAATTCGCTTCGCCATCTGGAGCAGATCGAAAGCTACGCCCTTGGCCGTCAGGTCAGATTCGGAAGCTTAAACTTCACGGCCGATGACCGCGGAGACTTGATCTTCGATGGACTCGAGCCACAGCCAAGCGCGCCGCACTGTGACGATGGGCACGATCTAGCTCTGCCGCCGGACAGTGCATTGGTGGCCGCACTTGGATCCGCTTCGGCCATTAGCCCGGAGCCGATCGCCCAGATCGAGGGTCGGTGGATAGACGCCGCCCCGGGGGCTTCAACATCCACGGCGGTGGAGCCGAACACCAGTCTTGTCCCTTGCGAAACCCGTGAATCCAAGGTGCCGGACTCCTCGCCGGACTCCGAAGCTCCCGCGCCCCTACCAATAGATCCGGATTGGGCGCCGGTTATGGAATTCACCGCCGCGGACATTTTCCAACACTCGCCTTTTGGTGATATCCTGAATTCACTGAAGCGTCTTTCGCTATCAGAAGAATCCTGGCCGGACTATGGCCAGGACGGTTGGAGTTCGGACGGTGAAGAAATTCAGAGCCCACCCACCACCCACTTTGTAGCCACTGTCGAGGACCTAACCGACATGCTAGACTACGACTCCGACGACATCGACGCCATGGACAACGATGCCGAGATTTAACAGAACCAGCGCCTACGAGGCACTGGAAGGCCACCTCGTCATATGACGTATACATGGTGGATACCCGAAAGAAGGGAGGGCGAAGAAGCGCGGAGGCGCACTCTTTAAAGAAGCAGCCCAAACGCCGGCATCAGCGGCGCCGCTCTAAATCCCGCCATAGTAAGAATGGAGATTCCGGCACAGGAGACAATAACACTCCAGAGAGCGCCGAAGACAATCCCCTCCTGCACGACTCAGCGCAGGAGGATGCATAAGCAAGCCCCCACGAGAGGGCGGCAAACGAAGGGGGTGAGGATGATAACTATATGCCTCCCTCTCAAGACGGCAAGCCTCAACGATGACGAATTAAATGCACTCGAGGATCCCGTCGAACAAGAGCGCTTCAAGCGCAGCTTATCGCCACAAAGAACGGCCTAAAGAAAAAGCAGCAGCAGCTTCAAGCTGATCAGACCTGCCGGCCGATCGATGGACCAAGTCCTCGCGTCAAGAGTATAAACTCGAACGCTCCTCCAAAGTTACCTAAGACGCAAGCTGCTCCCCGATTAGAGGAGGAAGCATACATACCTTCTTCACCAACAAGACGATATGGCTGACCGACCACCCCGTGGTCGTGACAGAGAGGCATCCAGGCCCCCAGCCAAGAACGTACCCCGGCATCGCTCCAAAAGTATGAAGCCAAAAGGGAACGCGCCGGACTTGCGAGACATATTGGAGGACAAGGCAAGGCAATCCAGATCCATCTACGGATCACGTGGGCGCCCTACGACCCACGACGAATACCGTCGCGCCGGACATAACACCGTCCAGGCCGAACATAGCAGACAGCGCTCCCTCGAGCTGCATCGCGATATTGCTCAATACAGGGGCGCCGCACACCTGTTATGCTTCACTGATGAAGTAATGGACCATCAGATCCCCGAAGGGTTTAAACCCGTAAACATCGAATCTTACGATGGCACAACAGACCCCGCGGTGTGGATCGAAGATTACCTTCTCCACATCCATATGGCCCGTGGCGACGATCTCCACGCCATCAAATACCTCCCACTCAAGCTTAAAGGACCAGCTCGGCATTGGCTTAACAGCTTGCCCACAGAGTCAATTGGGTGCTGGGAAGACCTGGAGGCCGCGTTCCTTGATAACTTCCAAGGCACGTATGTGCGACCACCAGACGCCGATGACCTAAGACACATTATTCAGCAGCCAAACGAATCGGCGTGCAATTACGACACGGTTCTTGACGAAGAAAAATCAAATCGTCGACTGTCCGGATGCGGAGGCCCTTGCAGCCTTCAAACACAACATCCGGGACGAATGGCTAGCCCGACACCTGGGGCAGGAAAAGCCGAAATCCATGGCAGCCCTCACATCGTTAATGACCCACTTTTGTGTGGGAGAGGACAGCTGGCTAGCCCGCAGCAACAATCTCCGCAAAAATTCTGGCAGTCCGGACACTAAGGACAACAACGGCAGGTCACGTCGAATAAAAAATAAGCGCCGCATTAACGGCGACGATAAGGAGGATACGGCGGTCAATGCCGGATTCCGAGGCTCCAAACCCGGTCAGCGGAAGAAGCCATTTAAAAGAACCACTCCGGGTCCGTCCAATCTGGACCGAATACTCGACCGCTCATGCCAGATACATGGCACCTCCGAAAAGCCAGCTAATCACACCAATAGAGACTGTTGGGTGTTCAAGCAGGCTGGCAAGTTAATTGCCGAAAACAATGACAAGGGGCTAAATAGCGATGACGAGGAAGAGACCCGGCCGCCGAACAATAGAGGACAGAAAGGTTTCCCCCCACAAGTGCGGACGGTGAATATGATATACGCGACCCATATACCCAAGAGGGAGAGGAAGCGCGCACTACGGGACGTCTACGTGATGGAGCCAGTCACCCCAAAGTTCAATCCATGGTCGTCCTGTCCGATCACTTTCGATCGAAGAGACCATCCGATCAGCATACGCCATGGTGGATTTGCCGCATTGGTCTTAGACCCAATCGTCGATGGATTTCACCTCACTAGAGTCCTGATGGACGGCGGCGCAAAGAGCTGAACCTGCTTTATCGGGATACAAGCAGCAAAATGGGCATAGACCCATCCAGATTAAACCTACAAAGACAACCTTTAAAGGTGTCATCCCGAGTGGAAGCCAATGCGACAGCTCGGTCACACCGAAGTGGTCTTGGATCACGGATAATTTCCGAAGCGAAGAGTTGATCTTCGACATAGTCCCGTTTCGCAGTGGCTATCACGCTCTGCTCGGACGAACCGCGTTCGCAAAATTCAACGCGGTGCCGCATTATGCATACCTGAAGCTCAAGATGCCAGGCCCTCATGGAGTCATCACGGTCAATGGGAATACGGAACGCTCCCTCCGAACGGAGGAACATACAATGGCTCTCGCGGCAGAAGTACAGAGTAGCCTTCTACGGCAATTCTCAAGTCCGGCAGCTAAAAAGCCGGATACATCAAAGCGCGCCTGGAGCAATACTAACGAAGACCACCTGGCGCGATCAGAGCACGCGTAGCAATGCGGCCCCAACCCTCGCCCGCGCATGATCACAAGAATAACACTCTGCATACATCATTACGCTTTGGAGATACCATGGGCGCAGGGGAAGGGGGCTCGACCACGAGGGACCAAGAGTGCGGCTCGACCACACCAGGGGCTCATGCGAGCGCCCCCCTTGGTTTTATTTTTGTCTTTTCTTCTTTTCATGTATACAGGACTCTTCTAATCAGAAGCCCTGTTCGACGGCGCACTTGCCGAACTCACGATGCAAACAGTCAGGGAATAAAGGAGGCCGCGGCGAATATTCAGGTGGTCTTAATTACGAGCATTAAATTCAATTACATACACCAAGTCTGCAGCTCATCCCTGGAGGGGGACATGTTTATTTAGTCCAAATCCCTTGCTTACCGCACTATTTGTATCAGTCCGCTTTATTAGCAGACCTTCTTTCATAAATAACGCAGCACTTCTTTTTTTGCAAGTACATTATCTTTTATATATGTTCATTATATGACATCTTGCACCCGTATACTTTGGTACGGCCGAATACGCCAGGGGCTTCTGTTCCCCAGATTATGGTGTGATTAAGTCTGAACACTTTCACAAGTACGGCACCCCGAACTTATAACATTATATGAATCAGCTCCGAATCATGTCTTCGGTCAATAGTTGGGTTTGCCTGGCTCCCATGTTTTGGTGCCTTACGCTCCGTTCCGTCGGCTAAGGTAGCACTGGGAGAACCACTGTGATTGCGCCCCGGTTGAGCCGGGTTAACGCCTCAGTGGAGAAAGCTAAAACTGATTGGCATGATAAGGCAAGAGACTGGTCGCTGTTCGAGAGGTTCTTTCGGGTCCTTAAAGACTCATGCCGCTTCGAGCGAAGTTCCGGATGATGTCCGATGAAGGCGTGGATAGCGCCCCGGATTCGGTCTTCCGAATACCATGGGCTTCGCCGAAATTTAAAATTATAGAATTCTATGGCTAAGTGAGAGTGTTCAAGCATTATAAGTCTGGTTGCCTTGTTCGTCGTGTTGAGCGCCTCCCTAGATGGACCCATAAATGGGAACAAGAGTGCTCAAGTTTATCACCGAACACCCCAGTGCTTGGGGCTTGGGAGCTGAAGCCAACGACTTGCCATCTCTCAGATTTCACAAACGGCCGCACAGAAGGTAATATTTTAAATTAAACAAGTGTTGCTAACCCAAAAAAAAGGGAAAAAAAAATTAAGAAAAAAAAATTTTTTTTTTTTTTTAATTAAAAAAAAAAATAAAAAAAAAAAGGGGGGAAAAAAAAAAAAAAGGGGGAAAAACCAAATTTTAAAAAGGGTTTTGGGGGTCCCCCTTTTTAAAATTTCGGGGGTTTTTCCCCAAAAAAAATTTTTTTCCCCCGGGGAAAAAAAAAAAAAAAATTTGGGTAAGGGAAAAAATTTTAAAAATTTTTAAAAACCCCCAAAATTTTTTTTTGGGAAAAATTTTTTTTTTTTTTTTTTTTTTTCCCCCTTTTTTTTAAAAAACCCCCCAAAAAAACCAAAAGGAAAAGGGAAAAAATTTTTTTAAACCCGGAAAAAATTTTAATTTTTTAAAAAAACAAAAATTTAAAATTTAAACCCCTTTTTTTTTTCCAAAAAAATTTCCTTTTTAAAAAACCAAAAAAAAAAAAAACAATTAAAAAACCCCCAAAAATTGGAAAAAAGGAAAAAAAAAAACCCCCCTAAAAAAAAAAAAAAAAAAACCCCTTTAAAAAAAAAAATTTTAACCAAAAGCCAAAAAATTTTGCCTTTTGGGAATTTTTAAAAATTTTTTTTTTTTGGGGCCCCCCCCCCCAAAAATTTAAAATTTTTTTTTTTTAAAAAAAAAAAAAAAGGAAAAAAATTTTTTAAATAAAAAAAACCCCAAATTTAAAAAAATTTGAACCCCAAAAAAAATTTTTTTTTTAAAAAATTTTTTTTTCCAAAGGAAAAAAAAAAAAAAAAAAAAAATTTTTTTTTTAATATTAAAAAACCCCCTTTAAAAAATTTTTTTTTTTAATTTAAAAAAAACCCCAAAAAATTTAAAAAAAAACAAAAAAAAAATTTTTTTAAAGGCCCAAAAAAAATTTTCCCCCTTTTTTTGAAAAAAAAACCATTTAAAAAATTTGGGAAAAAAAAAATTTTTTTTCCCCAACCCCAAAATCCCTTTCAACCCATTTTAAAAAAAAAAAAAAAAAAAAAAAATTTAAAAAAAAATTTTTTTAAATCTTAAATTTTTAAAACCAAAAAAAAAAAACCCCCAAAAAGGGGAAAAAAAAAAAAAAAAAGAAAAAATTTTTTTTAAAAAAAACCCTTTTTTTTGGGGAAAAAATTTCCCAAAAAAGCAAAAAAATTTTTTAAAACCCCAAAAAAATTTTTTTTTTTTTAAAAAAAAAAAATTTTTAAAAAAAAAAAAAAAAAAAATTTTTTTGGAAAAAAAAAAAAAAAAAAAAAAAAATTTTTTTTTTTTTTTTTTTTTTAACTAAAAAATTTCAATTTTCCCCCAATAAAAAAAAAAAAAAGGGGGGAAAAAAAAAATTTTTATTAAAAAAAAATTAAACCCCTTTTTTAAAAAATTTTTTTTAAAAAAAAAAAAAATCCCCAAAAAAAAAAAAATTTCCCAAAATTTTTTGGGAAAAAAAATTTTTAAAATTTAAATAAAAAATTTTTTTTAAAAAATTTTTTTTCCCCATTCTTTTTTAAAAAAAAACCCCCTAAACCCCCCAAAAAAAAAAAAAAAATTTTTTTTAAAAACCCAAAAAAACAAAAAAAAAAAAATTTAAAATTTAAAAATTTTCCCCCGGGGAAAAAAAAAAAAAATTTTTTGGGTTTTTTTTTAATTAATTTAAAACCCAAAAGGGGTTTTTTTTAAATTTTTCCCCCAAAAAATTTTTTCCCCCAAAAAAAAAAACCCCGGGTGGAAAAAAAAAAAAAAAATTTTTTTTCCCAAAAAAAAAAAATTTTAAAAAAAATTTTAAAAAACCCAAAGGTTCAACCTTTTAAAATTTTTCAAAAATAAATTTTAAAAAAAAATTTTTTAAAAAAAAACCCCAAAAACCCGGGGAAAAAAAATTTTTAAAAAAACCCCTTTAAAATTTTTTTTCCATTAAAAAGGGAAAAAAAAAAAAAAAAAAAATTTTTAAAAAAAAACCCCCCTTTAATTTCCCTTTTTAAAAATTAAAAAATTTTCCCCAAAAAAAAACCCCCCCAAAAAAAAAAAAAAAAGGGGGATGGGGAAAAAAATTTTTTTTTAAAAAAATTTTTTTAAAAAAAAACAAAAAGGGGGAAAAAAAAAAAAAAAAAAAAAAAACCCCCCTTTGAAAAAGGGGGGCCCCCAAAAAAAAACCCCCAAAAAGGGTTTTGGGGGAAAAAAGGGGGGGAAAAAAAACCCCAAAACCCCCGGGTTTAAACCCCCCGGGGGTTGGGGGGGGTTTTTTTTAAAAAAAAAAAAAAGGGGGGGGCCCCCTTTTTTTTATTTTTGGGGTTAAAGGGAAAAAAAAAGGGGGGGGGGGGGGGGGCCCCCCCCTTTTTTCCCCAAAATTTTTAAAAGGGGAAACCCAAAAAAAAAAAGGGGGGGGGAATTCCTTTTTAACCAAAAGGGAAAAACAAAAAAAAGGGGGTTTTCCCCGGGGAAAAAAATTTAAAAGGGGGAAAAAAAAAAAAAAAAAAATTAAAGGGGGAAAAAAAACCCCCTTTTTTTTTTGGGCCCTTTAAAAAATTTTTGGGGAAAAAACCAAAAAAAAAATGGGGGAAAAAACCCCAAAAAAAAAAAAAATTTTTTCTTAAATTTTTCCAACCAAAAAAAAAAAAAATTTTTTTTTTTTTTTTAAAAAATTTTTTTTTTTTTTTTTTCCCCCCAAAAAGGGCCCAAAAAAACCCCCTTTAAATTTAAACCAAAAATTTTTTTTTAAAAACCTTTTTTTTCCCAAAAAGGGTTTAACCAAAAGTTTTTCCAAAAACCCTAAAATTTTAAAAAAAAAAAACAATTAAAAATTTTTAAAAAAAAAATTTTTTTAAAAAAACCCTTAAAAAAAAAAAAAAAATTTTTTTAAAATTTCCCCCCGGGGGGTTTTTCCCCCCCAATTTTTGGGGGAAATTTTAAAATGGCCCTTAAAAATTTTTTTTTCCCCCCCGGGGGGGAAAAAATTTTTGGGGGGGGCCTTTTTCCCCTTTTTTTATTTTTAAAATTTTAAGGGGTTTTCCCGGGAAAAAATTTTAAAAAAAGGGGGGGTTTTTTTCCTTGGAAAAGGGGGCCCAAAGGGGGGCCCCCCCCCCGGGGGGGTTTTTTTTTAAAAAAAGTTTTTTAAAAATTTTAAAAACCCGGGGAAAATTTTTTTTTTTCCCCCCCTTTTTTTTTTCCCCCTTTTCCCCAAAAAAAAAAAAAAAAATTTTTTTCCCAAAAAATTTTTTCCCAAAAAAAAAATTTTTTTTAAAAAAAAACCCAAAAAATTTTCCAAAAGGGAAAAAAAAAATTAAAAAAAAGGCCTTTTTTTTTAAAAGGGAATTTTTTTAACCAAAATTTTAAAAATTTCCCTCAAAAATTTTTGGGAAAAAAAAAAAAATTTTTTTGGGGGGGTTTTTTTTTTTCCCCATTTTCCAAAAAAAAAATTTTTTTTTTTTTTTTTTTTTTTTTAAAATTTTTTGGGGAAAGGGTTTTTTTTTTTTTTTTTTGGGGGGAAAATTTTTTTTTTTTTCCTTTTTTTGGGTCCCGGGAAAATTTTTTTTTTAAATTTCCCCCCCCCGGGGGCCCAAAAAAAACCCCCGTTAAAAAATTTTTAAATTTTTAAAAATTTTTTTGTTTGGGAAAATTTTGGGTTTTGGGGGTTTCCAAAAATTTTTAAAAACCCCCAAAAAGTTCAAATTTTTTTTTAAAAAAAAAATTTTTTAAAAAATTTTTTTAAAAATTTATTTAAATTTTTTTTTTAAAAAAAAAAAAAAAATTTTTTTTTTTTAAAAAAATTTAAAAAAATTTTTTTCCCTTTTCCCCTTTTTTTTTTTTGGGGGGGGGGAAAAAAGGGGTAAATTTTAAATTTTTCCTTTTTTTAAAAAAAAAAAAAAAAAATTTTTTTTTTTGGGTTTGGCGGTTTAAGGCCAAAAAAAAATTTTAAAAATTTTTCAAAAAAAATTTTTTCCGAAAAAAAGGCCCCCCAAAGGAAAAAAGAAGGGGAAATTTAAAAAAATTTTTTTCCCCTTAAAAAAAAAAAGAATTTTTTCCCCCCCCCCCCGGGGGCCCCTTTTTTTAAAAATTTAAATTTTTGGGGGGGGTTGGGGGGGAAAAAAAAAAAGTTTTGGGGGGGCCCCCCGGGCCCCTTTGGAAAATTTTTTTCCCCCTTTTTTTTAAAAAGGAAAAGGGGGGGGGGAAAAATTTCCTTCCCAAAAAGGGGGGCCCAATTCCCCCCGGGTTTAAAAATTTTTTGTTTAAAAAAAAAGGCCTTCCCTTTTTAAAAAACCAAGGGGGGGGTTTTTTCCCTTTTTAAAAAAAAAGGGTTAAAAAAAAATTTTTTGGGGAAAATTTTTTAAAAAAAATTTATTAAAATTTTTAAAGGGGCCCCCCAAAAAAAAGGGCCTTTTTTAACCTCCCCCTTTTTTTTTTTGGGAAAAATTTTTCCCCCAAAAAAGGGTTTGTTTTTTTAAAAAAATTTTTAAAAAAAAAAAAAAAAAAAAAAAAAGGGGAAACAAGTTGAAAGGCCCCCAAAAAAAAAAAAAAAAATTTTTTTTTTTTCCCTTTAAAAGGTAATTTTTTTTTTCCTTAAATTTTTTTTTTAAAAAAACTTTTTGGGTTTTATTTTTTAAAAAAAATTTTTTAATTTTTGGGAAAAAAGGGGAAAAAAAAAATTCTTTAACCCCAAAGGGGGAAACAAAAAGGGGGAAAAAAAAAAAAAAAAAAAAAAGGAAAAAAGGGTTTTTTTCCCCCCTTTTTAAAAAAAGGGAAAAAAAAAAAAAAATTTAAATTTTTTTTTTTTTCCCCCGGGGCCAAAAGGTTTAAAAAAAATTTTTTTTTAAAATTTGGGTTTTTAAAAAAAAAATTTTTTTAAAAATTTTTTTTTTTTTTTGGGGGGGGAAAAAACCCTTTTTAAAAAAATTTTAAAATTAAACCCCCAAAAAAAAGGGAAAAAACCCCAAATAGAAAATTTTTTTAAAAGTTTAAAAAATTTTGCCTAAACCCCGGTGGGTTTAAAACCGGGGAAAAGGGGCCCCCTTTTTTTTAAAAATTTTTTTTTTAAATTTTGAATTTCCCCCTTTCAAAAAAAAGGGGGGGTTTTTAATTTGGGGGGGGGGGGGTTTTTTTTAAATTAAAAAAATTAAAAAGGGGGGAAAATTTTTTTTGGGGGGTTTTTTAAATTTCCCCCCGGGGCCCCCCAAAAAAGGGTTTTAAAAAACCCCAAAAAAAAAAAAAAAAAATTTTTTTTTTTGGGCCCCCAACCCAAAAAAAAGGGGGGTTTTTTTCCCCCAAAAACCCCCCCCCGGCCCCCTTTAACCCCGGGGGGCCCCCCCCTTTTTGGGTTTTTTTTTTCCCAAAAAAACCCCCCCCCCCCCTTTTTTAAAAAGGGGGGGTTTTGGCCCCAAAAAACTTTTGGGGTTTTTTTTTTTTTTGGGGAATTTTTTTTCCCCCAAAGGGGGAAGGGGGGAAACCCCCAAGGGCCCGGGGGGTTTCCCGGGGTTTGGGGCCCCCCCGGGGGGGGCCCCCTTCCCCCAAAAGGGGGTTTTCCCCCTTTTCAAATTTGGAAAAAAAAAAAGGGGGGGGGAAAATTTGGGCCCCAAAAGGGGGGAATTTTAAAAAAATTTTTTTTCCAAAAAATTTTTTTTTTAAAAAAAAGGGGGGGGGGGGAGGAAAAAAAAAACCCCCTTTTCCCCCAAAAAACCCAAAAATTTTAAAACCCGGGGGGGGGGGAAAAAACCCCCAATTTTTAAAAAAAAAAATTTTAAAAAAAATCCAAAAAATTTTTTTAAAAAAAAAGGGGGGGGGTTTTTTGGGGGGAAAAAAAAAATTGGGGAAAAGGGAGAAGGGAAAGGGGTTTTTTTGGGGGAAAAAAGGGGGAAACCCCTTTTGAGGGAAGGGAATTTTAAACATCCCCCCCCCCTTTTTTTTGGAAGTTTAAAACCCCTTTTTTTTTAAAGGGGAAAATTTCCCCTTTTTTGGCAAAAAAAACCTTGGGGCCCCCCCGGGGGGGGAAAACCTAATTGGGGAAAAATAATATCTCTGGGCACTGTCTAGAGTTTTACTAGCATATTGGATAACATTCAATTTCTTATCAAATCTTTGTCCTAGAACAGCACCTACATCATAATCAATAGCATCACACATAATTTCAAAGGGTAAATTCCAATAAGGTGGCTAAACAATAGGTGCAGAAATCAAAGCTTTCTTAAATATTTCAAATGCTTATACACAATCATCATCAAAGACAAAAGTAACATCTTTTTGCAAGAGATTAGTCAGAGGCCTAGAAATTTTAGAGAAGTGTTTAATAAACCTCCTATAGAAACCGACATGACCAAGAAAACTTCTTATACCTTTGATGCCCTTAGGACACAACATCTTTTCAATAACATCTACTTTAGCTTTATCAACTTCAATACCTCTTTCAGAAATTTTATGCCCTAAGACAATACCTCAATTAACCATAAAGTGGCACTTCTCCCAATTCAAGACAAGATTAGTTTCTTCGCATCTATGCAAAACTCGATCAAGGTTGCTTAAGCAATCATCAAAAGAAGTTCCGTAAACGAAGAAATCATCCATGAAAACCTCAACAATCTTTTCACAAAAGTCAGAGAATATAACAGCCAGACATCTTTGAAAGGTAGCAAGTGCATTGAATAAACCAAAAGGCATACGTCTATAAACAAAGGTACCGAAAGGGCAAGTAGAAGTGGTCTTTTGCTGACCCTCTTGTGACACAGGTATTTGAGAGAAACCAGAATAACCGTCTAGAAAGGAAAAATGTGTATGTTTGGACAATCTTTCTAGCATTTGATCAATAAAAGGTAGAGGGTAATGATCTTTTCTAGTAGCTTTATTTAATTTGCGGAAATCAATTAGCATTCTATAACCTGTGACAATTCTTTGTGGGATCAATTCATCTTTATCATTAGGAACAACAGTAATACCTCCCTTCTTAGGGACACAATGGACAGGACTTACCCACAGACTATCAGCAACATGATAAATTATACCTGCCTCCAGAAGCTTTAGTATTTCATTTCTTACCACTTCTTTCATCTTAGGATTTAACCGTCGTTGATGATCAACAACTGGTTTAGCATCTTTCACCAGTTTTATTTTGTGCTGGCATAGAGTGGGACAAATGCCCTTAAGATCACCAAGAGTATATCCAATAGCAGCACGGTGCTTCTTCAGAGTTTTCAATAATTTCTCTTCTTCATGTTGTGAAAGGTTAGAACTAATAATAACAGGATATATCTTCTTTTCATCAAGATAAGCATATTTCAAAGTATCAGGTAATTGTTTAAGCTCAAACACGGGATCTCCCTTGGGTGGAGGAGGATCCCCAAGGATTTCAACAGGCAAGTTGTGTTTCAAAATAGGTCCCTGTTTAAAGAATACTTCATCTATTTCCCTTCTTTCATTTATAAACATATCATTTTCATGGTCGAGCAAATATTGTTCTAAAGGATCATTAGGAGGCACAACAATAGAAGCAAGACCAATAATTTCATCTTTACTAGGAAATTCTTTATCATGGGGTTGTCTACGAAATTTAGAAAAATTAAAATCATGAGACATATCCCCTAAACCAACAGTAACAATATCCTTTTCATAGTCTACCTTAGCATTAACAGTATTCAAGAAGGGTCTGCCAAATATAATGGGACAAAAGTCATCTTGTGGGGAATCAAGAACAAGAAAATCAGTAGGGTATTTAATTTTCCCACACAAGACTTCAACATATCTAACAATCCCAATTGGTGAAATAGTATCTCTATTGGCAAGCATAATAGTAACATCAATATCTTCTATCTCAGCAGGTGCAATATCATGCATAATTTCTTTGTATAAGATATGAGGTATTGCACTCACACTAGCACCCATATCACATAGGCCATGATAACAATGACCTCCTATTTTAACAAAAACAACATGCATGCCAACAACAGGTCTATGTTTATTTTTAGTATCGGGTCTAGAAATTCTAGCAGCTTCATCACAGAAGTAAATAACATGCTCATCAATATTATCGACCAAGAGATCTTTAACCATAGCAATACTAGGTTCAACTTTAATTTGCTTAGGGGGTGTAGGTGTTCTAGCATTACTCTTATGAACCACAGTTGAAGCTTTAGCATGATCCTTTATTCTAACAGGAAAGGGTGGTTTCTCAATATAAGCGGTAGGAACAATATAATAGGATCAACATTATAAGTAATAGTCTTTTCTTCAACTTTAATAGGTTCTACTACCTTAACTTCAATGGGAGGATGATATTTGAACCACTTCTCCTTAGGGAGATCAACATGAGTAGCAAATGATTCACGGAATGAAGCTACTATCTCCGAGTCAAGTCCGTATTTAGTGCTAAATTTACGAAAAGCATCGCTATCCATAAAAGATTTAACACAATCAAACTTAGGGGTTATACATGACTCCTTACCTTCGTCGAGTTCCCAATCTTCAAAGTTGAGTTTAATTCTTTCCAATAAATCCCATTTGAATTCAATAGTCTTCATTATAAAAGAACCAGTACAAGAAGTATTGAGCATGGAGCGATCGTTAAGAGAAAGCCGAGCATAATTTTTTTGAATAATAATTTCTCTTGAGAGCTCATGATTGGGGCATGAATATAACATTGACTTAAGCCTCCCCCAAGCTTGAGCGATACTTTCTCCTTCTCGAGTCCAAAAATTATATATATAATTACGATCATGATTAACCAGATGCATAGGATAAAACTTCTAATGAAATTCCAATTTCAATCGGTTGTACCATGATTCGATATCATCACATAGCCTATACCATGTCAATGCCTTTCCCTTCAAAGATAAAGGGAATACCTTCTTCTTGACAACATCCGCGGGCATACCTGCAAGCTTAAATAATCCACAAACTTCATCCACATAGATTAGGTGCATATCGGGATGTAACGTTCCATCTCCTATATAGGGATTAGCTAGCAGTTTCTCTATCATACCTGAAGGAATTTCAAAATAAATATTTTCAGTAGGTTCAGTAGGTTGAGGAGCAACTCTTTGCAGTTCTGGTCGGGGTGAAGATACCCCGAACAAGCCCCTCAAAGGATTATTTTCCATAGTAACAAGTGACAGTAAATTTCAGCACACTATATAAATATCTCCTTACCAAATTCCACCTACCAAAGGCTCTTCACTCCCCGGCAACGGCGCCAGAAAAGAGTCTTGATGACCCACAAGTATAGGGGATCTATCATAGTCCTTTCCATAAGTAAGAGTGCGGAACTCAACGAGGAGCAGAAGGAGATGACAAGCGGTTTTCAGTAAGGTATTCTCAGTAAGCACTGAAATTATCGGTAACAGATAGTTTTGTGATAAGGTAATTCGTAATGGGTAACAAGTAACAAAAATAACTAAGGTGCAGCAAGGTGGCCCAATCCTTTTTGTAGCAAAGGACAAGCCTGGACAAACTCTTATATAAAGCAAAGCACTCCCGAGGATACATGGGAATTACTGTCGAGCTAGTTTTCATCATGCTCATATAACTCGCGTTCGTTACTTTGATAATTTGATATGTGGGTGGATTGGTGCTTGGGTACTGCCCTTCCTTGGACAAGAATCCCACTTTTGATTAACCCCTCTCGCAAGCATCCACAACTATGAAAGAAGAATTAAGGTAAACCTAACCATAGCATGAAACATGTGGATCCAAATCAGCCCCTTACGAAGCAACGCATAAACTAGGGTTTAAGCTTCTGTCACTCTAGCAACCCATCATCTACTTATTACTTCCCAATGCCTTCCCCTAGGCCCGAATCATGGTGAAGTGTTATGTAGTCGACGTTCACATAACACCACTAGAGGAGAGACAACATACATCTCATCAAAATATCGAACGAATACCAAATTCACATGATTACTTATAACAAGACTTCTCCCATGTCCCCGGGAACAATCGTAACTACTCACAAATCATATTCATGTTCATAATCAAAGGGGTATTAATATGCATTAATGATCTGAACAAATGATCTTCTACCGAATAAACCAACTAGCATCAATTACAAGGAGTAATCAACCTACTAGCAACCCACAGGTACCAATCTGAGATTTTGGTACAAAGATTGGATACAAGAGATGAACTAGGGTTTGAGAGGAGATGGTGCTGGTGAAGATGTTGATGGAGATTGACCCCCTCTCGATGAGAGGATCGATGGTGATGACGATGGCGACGATTGCCCCCTCTCGGAGGGATGTTTCCCCGGTAGAACAGCTCCGTCGGAGCCCTAGATTGATCCTGCCCGGGTTCTGCCTCGACACGGCGGCGCTTCTTCCCGAAAGCTTCCTTATGATTTTTCTAGGGAAAAAGACAACATATAGCAGAACATAGGCATCGGGGGCCTGCAAGGTGGCCCACGAGGCAAGGGGGCGCGCCCAGGGGGGTTGGGTGCGCCCTCCACCCTCGTGGCTGGTGGGTGGCCCCCTTCTGGTGATTTCTTTGCCCAATATTTTTAATATATTCCAAAACTGACTTTCGTGGAGTTTCAGGACTTTTTGAGTTGTGCAGAATAGGTCTCTAATATTTGCTCCTTTTCCAGCCCAAAATTCCAGCTGCCAGCATTCTCCCTCTTCATGTAAACCTTATAAAATAAGAGATAAAAGGCATAAGTATTGTGACATAATGTGTAGTAACAGCCCATAATGCAATAAATATCCATATAAAAGCATGATGCAAAATGGACGTATTAGTCGACGTCCCCCTCTTGACTCCTCGGCGATCCTCGACCCTCGACCCCTCGACGACCCTCGACCCTCGACCCCTCAGCGACCCTCGACCCTCTACCCTAGTTCCCGACCCTCGACTGCTCGGTGATCCTCGACACCCTCGCTCCCGATAAAAAATAAGAGGAAGAAGAAGAAAAAAAGAGGAGAAGAAGAAAAAAGAGAAATTTTTTCTCCTCCTCCTCTTTTTTTCTTTTTCTTCTTCTTCCTCTTCTTATTTTTTTCCTCTTCTTTTCCTTCTTCTTCTCCTTCTTCCTCGAACAAACTTAATATGAGTTTTAACATAGAGCATTCATCGAGCAAGATCAACATGAACAAAAATATCACACTAATTTATATGAAAAAAATTCCACAAACATCACATCTCGTGTGCACAAAACATCTCATACATCTCATCTCATCTCATTTCATCCAAAACAATTCTTTGCATATTCTTTGCATATGAACATACATACATTTACTTCTTTTTTTCTTAAATGTAACATATATGAACATTTTCTTAAATGAGCATATGAACATTTTCTTAAATGAGCATATGAACATACATATCACCAAGAAAATAGACCTTTTTCTTTGCATATGAACATACATCCATATTCAAAATGTTCATATTCTACAATCTTAACCAAAAAATGCAAAAAGAGCATTATACAGCATATACAGAGAACATACATACATACATGTTAACAAAAAATAATAAAAAACAGTCTGGTGGTCGGCGACGGCGAGGTCGGCAACGATGGTTGGCGGCGGCGCTTACGGGTGGTGTGTGAGGACGGCGATGAGAAGGAAAGGGGAGGAGGCAGGGGCTCACAGCTGGTCGTAGGGAATGGCAGCGAGCTCGGGGAGGGCTCGAGGTCGCCGACCGAAATCGGTGCGACGACAAACGAATGGCGTCGGGGATGAAGGGGGCGCGGGCGCCGGCGCGGTGCTTCCTCGCGGCGATGACGACGGCGGGGGCGAGCCTCGGCGATGACTGGCGCGGGCGGCGGGCAGCGTCGATGTTGTCAGCATTGTCGGGGGCTAATGCGAGATGAGAACTAAAAAATCCTAAGTGTTGGCTTATATAGCCCAACCTTTAGTCCCGGTTCATGGAACCAACCGGGACCAATGCCCCCCTTTAGTCCCGGCTGGTGCCACCAACCGGGACCAAAGGTCCCTGTTTGCCGCCCTTTGGGCTGCTGAAAACTGACCTTTGGTCCCGGTTGGTGGTACCAACCGGGACTAAAGGGGGGCATTGGTCCCGGTTGGTGCCACGAACAGGTACAAATGCACCCCTTTCGTCCCGATTGGTGCTACCAACCGGGATTAAAGTCCTTGTGTTGCCCGCGGACAAAATGTTTAGTCCCACCTCACTAGTTGAGAGGGGCTCGGAGTGGTTTATAAGCCCTACTGCCGCTGCCCTCTCGAGTTCCTCTCCAATATAGGCTTACGGGCCTAATCTCACACTGCTATGCCTGTGGGCCTACTGGGCCTTCTGCGGGCCTGAATCCTGGCTCATGGTTGGGTTTCTAGTCGTATTCACGCCATGGTGGCCTAGTAGGTGGCATTTTTAATTTTTTTCCAGTTTTTTGTTTTGTTTTTTGCATTATTTATTTACTTTTGTTTTTTGCTTTTTTAGTTCTTTTGGTTTTTAGGTCACAAAAATTATAAACTTTCTGTTAGTGCCATTAGTTTTCAAATTTTAATAGTTTAAATTTGAATTCTTTGAAATTTGTGTGAATCACTACTTTGTGATTAACTTTACTATAAAAATAAATTTTGGAGTGATTCGTTTTCCTGCTATTTAATATTACTATGTTTTATCATTATATTCAAAAAAGATTTTGTTATTTTAGTTTCTAACCATAAACTTCTTTATGATAATTCTTTTTGCTATTAAAGTTTCTAACAAAAAATTCTTTATGAAAATTCTTTTTGCTTTTATTGTTTTGAACAGAAAATACTTTGATAATTTTAGTTGCATAAATTTTATATAATTTTAGTTCTCAATAATACTAGAGGTTTATAAAAGCTTTTTAGTTGATTCCTTTTGCTATTGGAGTTTTATAAAAGCTTTTTAGTTGATTCTTTTTGCTATTGAAGAATATTGTAGTTTTGTTTTAGTCGACCATAACAAAATATTTTAATTGATTATTTTTAGTTCATTCTTTTTGCTATTAGTTCATTCTTTTTGCTATTAGTTCATTCTTTGAGCTAAATGACCCTGAAATTGAAAAGCACTACAAATGAACTCTGAAAAGGTTGAAAGTTGGCATGGTATCATCATTTCACCCACATAGCATGTGCTAAAAAGTTGAGAGGATTACGGCAAAAACTGGATGCACTTCGTGTACAAAATGGACAATCTCTTTCGAAGTATCAAGGTTTCGGACGAAAACTCATCTGTTACAAAGGGATTTATTTTTTGAACTTATTTGAACTCCAGACTTTTTTGTGTTCAAAATGCACCATTCAAAGCCACATCATCAATTTTCAACCCTTTCTGACTTCATTTGGTATTTTTCATGCATTTACTGATTTTTTGAGCTAAATGACCCTGAAATTGAAAAGCACTACAAATGAACTCTAAAAAGGTTGAGAGTTGGCATGGTATCATCATTTCACCCGCATAGCATGTGCTAAAAAGTTGAGAGGGTTATGGCAAAAACTAGATGCACTTCATGTACAAAATAGACAATCTCTTTTGAAGTATCAGGGTTTCGGACGGGAACTCATCTGTTACAAAAGGCATTTCATTTCATCACATGTAACTGCAGTGATATTCTAGATCAAAGGCATCATCATAATAGTTGTGGAGAGAAAGTCTTCACTTTTTCTTCGCTTGTGTCCTTTGCTTATTGCGTCGTAACCATGGATAATCTTCATCATTTAACAGGGTGCTTGGGTCAACCTTGACTTTGAAGGGAGGAATTTCATGAAACTTTTCATGATCTTAAGACATGTCTGTCTTTCCCTCCAATCCCACGATGTCTCTTTTTCCTGAAAGAACTATGTGGCGCTTTGGCTCATCGTATGATGTATTCGCTTCCTTATCTTATCTTTTTCTCGGTTTGGTAGACATGTCCTTCACATAGAAAACCTGCGCCACATCACTGGCCAGGATGAATGGTTCATCTGTGTACCCAAGATTGTTCAGATCCACTGTTGTCATTTCGTACTGTGGGTCTACCTGTACCGTGCCTCCTGACAGATTGACCCATTTGCACTGAAACAATGGGACCTTAAAATCTGTCCATAGTCAAGTTCCCATATGTCCACTATGTAACCATAATATGTGTCCTTTCTCCTCTTGGTTGCTGCATCAAAGTGGACACCACTATTTTGGTTGGTGCTCTTTTGATCTTGGGTGATCATGTAAAATGTATTCCCATTTATCTCGTACCATTTGTAAGTCATTACAGTCGAAGATGGTTCCCTAGCCAATGAGTACAACTCATCAAAAACAGTGTTGTCACCCCTGAGACGTGTTTGCAACCAATTATTGAAAGTCCTGATGTGTTCACATGTAATCAAGTCGTCACACCGCTCCGGGTGTTTGGAGCGCAGAATGTTCTTGTGTTCATCAACATACAGGGTCACCAAGGTAGAATTCTGTAGAACTGTGTAGTGTGCTTGAGACCAGAATGCCAATCCCTACATATTATTGAGTCCCCTCCTAGCGTGCCTTTTCCACTCAGTCTCCTCTCATACCGCGATTAAGGGAGACCAATCTTTTTAAGGTCAGGAATGAAGTCAACACAAAACCCAATGACATCCTCTGTTTGATGGCCCATGGAGATGCTTCCTTCTGGCCTAGCGCGGTTATGGACATATTTCTTTAGGACTCCCATGAACCTCTCAAATGAGAACGTATTGTCTAGAAATACAGGGCCCAGAATTACAATCTCGTCCACTAGATGAACTAGGACGCGCGGCATGATATTGAAGAAGGATGGTGGGAACACCAGCTCGGAAGTAACAAGACATTGCGCCACATCACTCCTTAACCTTGGTAGGATTTCTGGATCGATCACCTTCTGAGAGATTGCACTGAGGAATAAACATAGCTTCACAATGGCTAATCAAACGTTTTCCGGTAGAAGCCCCCTCAATGCAACCGGAAGCAGTTGCGTCATCATGAGACTTTAGGTTCTGGAACTTTTTCTCTAGCATATTTATTATTCCCTTTATATTCTATGGAAGCCAGATGGGACCTTCATACTGAGTAGGCATTCAAAGAAGATTTCCTTCTCTTCTTTGGTAAGAGCATAGCTGGCAGGACCTTCATACTGCTTTGGAGGCATGCCATCTTTTTCGTGCACACGTTGCTGGTCCTCCCGTGCCTCTAGTGTATCTTTTATCTTCCCATACACGCCCAAGAAGCCCAGCAGATTCACGTAAAGATTCTTCGTCACGTGCATCATGTCTTTTGAAGAGCGGACCTCTAGGTCTTTCCAGAAGGGTAGGTCCCAAAATATAGATTTCTCTTCCACATGGGTGCATGTCCGTCAGCATCATTCAGAACAGATAGTCCGCCGGGACCCTTTCCGAAGATTACCTGTAAATAATTGACCATAGCAAGTATGTGATCACCGGTACGGATGGCGGGCTTCTTCCGGTGATTTGCCTCGCCTTTGAAATGCTTGCCTTTCTTTTGACATTGATGGTTGGTCGGAAGAAATCGATGATGCCCCAGGTACACATTCTTCCTGCATTTGTCCAGGTATATACTTTCGGTGTCATCTAAACAGTGCGTGCATGCGTGGTATCCCTTGTTTGTCTATCCTGAAAGGTTACTAAGAGCAGGCCAATCATTGATGGTTACAAACAACAACACATGCAGGTCAAATTCCTACTGTTTGTGCTCATCCCACACATGTACACCGTTTCCATTCCACAGCTGTAAAAGTTCTTCAACTAATGGCCTTAGGTACACATCAATGTCTTTGTCGGGTTGCTTAGGGCCTTGGATGAGAACTGGCATCATAATGAACTTCTGCTTTATGCACAACCAAGGAGGAAGGTTATAGATACATAGAGTCACAGGCCAGGTGTTGTGGTTCCTGCTCTGCTCCCCAAAAGGATTAATGCCATCCGCGCTTAAACCAAACAATATGTTCCTTGCGTCACCTGCAAAGTCCATCAGCGGATGCTCTCAACTTCTCGTCTTTCTTACGGTCCTCTTTGTGCCATCGCATCAACTTGGCATGCTCTTTGTTTCTGAACAGACGTTTCAACTGTGGTATTACAGGAGCATACCACATCACCTTGGCAGGAACCCTCTTCCTGGGGTGCTCGCCGTCAACATCACCAGGGTCATCTTTTCTGATCTTATACCGCAATGTACCGCATACCGAGCATGCGTTCAAATCCTCGTACGCATCGCGGTAGAGGATGCAGTCATTAGGGCATGCATGTATCTTCTGCACCTCCATCCTAAAGGGCATACAACCTTCTTTGTTGCGTACGTATTGTCGGGCAATTCGTTATCCTTTGGAAGTTTCTTCTTCAATATTTTCAATAGCTTCTCAAATCCTTTATCAGGTACACCATTCTCTACCTTCCACTGCAGCAATTCCAGTGTGGTACCAAGCTTTGTGTTTCCATCTTTGCTATTGGGGTACAACCCTTTTTTGTGATCCTCTAGCATGCGATCGAACTTCAGCTTCTCCTTTACACTTTCACACTGTCTCTTTGCATCAACAATGACCTGGCGAAGATCATCATCAGGCACATCGTTTGGTTCCTCTTGGTCTTCAGCTTCCCCCGTTGCAGCATCACCGTATTCAGGGGGCACATAGTTGTCATCATCTTCTTCTTCTTGGTTGTCTTCCATCATAACCCCTCTTTCTCCATGCTTGGTCCAAAAATTATAGTGTGGCATGAAACCCTTATAAAGAAGGTGGGTGTCGGTGTCAAAACCGGCGGATCTCGGGTAGGGGGTCCCGAACTGTGCGTCTAGGCGGATGGTAACAGGAGACGAGGGACACAATGTTTTTACCTGTGTTCAGCCCTCTCGATGGAGGTAATACCCTACGCCCCGCTTGATTAATATTGATGATATGGGTAGTACAAGAGTAGATCTACCACGAGATCAAGGAGGCTAAACCCTAGAAGCTAGCCTATGGTATGATTGTTGAGATGTGATGTTGTGTCCTACGGACTAAGGCCCTCCGGTTTATATAGACACCGAGAGGCTAGGGTTACACAGAGTCGGTTACAATGGTAGGAGATCTACATATCCAGACGCCAAGCTTGCCTTCCACGCCAAGGAAAGTACCTTCCGGACACGAGCCGAGTCTTCAATCTTCTATCTTCGTAGTCCGGGAGTCCGGCGGATATTGATAGTCCGCTATCCGGACACCCCTAGTCCAGACTCCTCAAGAGCCCCGAACCAGGCTTCAATGACGATAAGTCCAGCGTGCTTGTAGTCTTCGGCGTTGCAAGGCGGTTCTCCTTCAATTCCATGTTCTGCCGAGCAGTGTTCGCTTCACCTAGAATATCGTGCTTCTTGGCTTCTACGCCAAATTATGGCCCTCTTCCACGCTGCGCACGAATGCGAAAAGCCAGGAGTCTTTACATTTTACCCCTCGTTGTGCGGGTCACCGCCTATTAAAGGGCAGGATCCAGATCCAAACCGCACCATCTTCCTCCCGCGTATACTCCATCGAAGCGCCTCTGACCCTGAAATCCATTCCACCATGGATCGTCAACGCGACTCTTCCTCACGCGCTCCCAGCCCATCGCCGGGGGATTGGAGGAGGTGCTCTATTTTGCACAACGAGCTAGTAAAGCTCCAAACGGAGGGATTGCTTCCTCCGGCCTTCATGGTTCCGGTCCGAGCCGGACTGATTACTTATCGAGGTGGGAGGCAGGCGGAGGACACCCCAAGCCCCAACAGGGGGGAGCGGGTGTGTTTCGTCCCCTATCTAATAAGGGGGCTCGGATTTCCAATACATCCGTTCCTCCGCGGGCTCCTGAAGTTCTACGGACTCCAGCTCCACCACCTCACGCCCGCTTCTGTGTTGCACATCGCGGGCTATGTAGCTCTTTGCGAGCTATTCCTGGGCATCGAGCCCCATTTCGCATTGTGGAAGAGGCTGTTCTGCCTCGTGCCCCGTTCTCACCAGGGGTCCATATATCAAGTGGGCGGCGCCGAAATATGGCGCATCGCTGGGACCGGATACCTATCCGGCACCCCCAAGAGGGCGTCCGAAGACTGGCCCTCGGAGTGGTTTTATATTGTAGACGCTCCGCTGCCCGACCCAGTCCGGATTGGCCTCCCGGAGTTTGATGCTGCTCCCTTGAAGAAACGCCTCAGCTGGCGCCCGCGGAGCCCTCGTTTGGAGGAAGACAAGAGCGTCCATTACTTGATGGGCCGAATAAGATTAATGGCTCATTCCGGCTTGACCATGATTGGAGTCATGGCGACGTGCATCAAGCGGGGGGTGCAGCCGCTGCAATACAGAGGCCACCCCATGTGGGATTTCAATGGGGAGGACGATGCCACCCGGCACGGCCGTAAAGGGCCGGATTCGACCGAGGATCTGGTGAAGATCCTGTCCGGTCTGCATAAGGGGAGAAGGAGGACTTCTTCGTCCAACCCCGTGGATGGGTTTTCTATGGTCAATCCTGGAGGATGGGTGTTTAACACCTCAAAAGGGCCTTCACCCGTATCTTCAAGTTTAAGCTTCTTATATTACGCCTTTGGCGCAGGTCTACGCCTGACTGTGGAGGACATGGTGAGTCTGCCCACAACCCGAGGACCGGAAGGGTCCTCGGTCCGCCTCGAAGAGGATCCGGACCTCGGGGTGGAGCTAATCGACGGGGTGTATCACCAGCTAAGCGTTGATGATGCGTTGGTCGCCATTACGGCGGACTACCCCGGGCTAAGTTCGGCATCCCAGGTGACCAAGACCGAGGTCCGGACACCGTTGTCTTATCCTTGACTATTCTAACCTTCGCGAACGATGGTGTCTTGCAGGAAGCGCCAATCCGCCGGAGTCGAGCTGCGCGGCGGCCGACTTACGAGGTCAGCCGAACCAGCAGGAGGAAAAGGAGCGCCGTCTTGGCGAAACGCCGCCGCAGAGGTATAGCTCGTGTTTGATCTTTCTGAGCAACGTTCCGAGGAAACTTCTAAGTGCTCATGATCTTTATAGAAGAAAAAGCTGTCAGGACCCCGACTCAATGCCACATAGATCTAGCATGTAACACCTCATATCACTTTGCGGCCTCACGCACGGTATTCCCACGGGTGTCGCCTTACCTTTGCCGGGACCGTTTATGCCTTTTGGCACACGATATGATAGTGTCGCTAGCATCCATATGATAAGGAGCCCGGGCTGACATGGCTAGTCGTAAACCCAAAGTGGCACAAACTTACAGGACAGCATCCATGACCCAAAGATCGAACGTGTCGGTCATCATCACGAGTAAGTTCCGGCTGTAGCATGGGCTAGCAGACTCGTGAACCGGGCAGAAGCGGCTAACAGACTCCGGTACTCAAAGCGTGACATTTCCCGAAGGAAGAACCACAGAACGAAGAAGGACACATGCCGGCCAGCCTAAGTGTTCGGAGCAGTAGCAAGCTACCATGGCTCGATGGAAACACTAGGAGACATTTCCGTAAGAGAGGCTACTAAAGATAAACAACTAGATAGTCGATCCCACACATACCAAGCATTTCAATAACATACACACAATATGCTCGATATGTGCAAATACAACATGGCATCACAACATGACTCTACGACTCAAGCATTTATTCATTAGGCTCCGAGGAGCGAGATATTACAAACATGGGTCTCATGACCCAACATTCAAAACATACAAGTCAAGCACAAGCGGAAGCTAACATGTCTGAGTACAGACATCTACAAATGAAAAGGGCTTAGAAGCCTGACTATCTACCAGATCCTGCCGAGGGCACAAGATCGTAGCTGAGGTAACAAGCTAAACGTCGAAGTCCACGCGGAACTACTAGCGAGACCGAGGTCTCTCTGCAAAAACATAAAATAGGCAAACGTGAGTACAAATGTACCCAAAGAAGACTTACATCGTAACCAACTACATATGCATCATTATCAACAAAGGGTTGGTGGAGTTTAACAGCACAAGCCAGCTTTGACTCGGTGGCTATCCTAAACTACGATCGCAAGTAACTCTTTTGAGGTGGCGACACGAGTCCACATATTCACCATATCAATACACCACTATGGATCCGCTCCGCCTCCCTACGAGAACGCCATCCATAGCACTCACGCTTATCTTGCGCATTTGAGTATCCACTTTCACTTGTCTATGAACTGCACAGCAACCCGAAGTCCTTTTCATGCGACACGGCTATTCAATAGATGATGTTAACCTGCAGGGTGTACTTCTTCACACACGCTCTCACCACTTACCGCCGTTTACGACATGTACTCGGCAACCTTCAGCGGAAGCCCAACGAGGGTGTCGGCCACAGCCTACCAAAACACTCAAGTCCCTAGTCCAGGTTTATCGCCTATTCGGTTCCATCCATGAGGAGATCCGCCGGGTTTCGCCACAGCCCCAAACGATGTGAACAGGTTCCGTGACACCAAACGGGCGCCTGGTTTACCTGCCACGTGCCTACCGCATCACAGCCCACCCCTACGGTCAAGATCACGCCGGCCTCCAAAGATACTACAAACACCGAAACTACTTGCAACTCCCGGACAGAGGACAAGGGTGATTAAGAAGCCGAGAGGGTCCATTGGTTTCGGGCCCAAAGCGTGGTAGTAATCAATCATGGATCACAAACACGTAACTCAGTTCCTAAGGACGGCTGCAATGAGACAACCCACCATGTACTCCTACATGGCCTCTCACCGCTACCTTTACCAAATCGTGTTCACACACTTAGCTCACACACAGTGAGGACATGTTCACACACCTCGATTCATCCTCGATGAATCGGACCCGACTCAACTCTAAGCGATAGCAGGCATGACAAACAAGCATGTATGAGTAGGCACATCAGGGCTCAAACAACTCCTACTCATGCTTGTGGGTTTCATCTATTTACTGTGGAATGACAGGTCATGCAAAGGACAAAGGGGTTCAGCTACCGCAGCAAGTAACAGTTGAATCGATGTTGTCCTAATGCAGTAAAAGAGAGCAGGAGCGAGAGAGTAGGATTGTATCGGAATGAACAAGGGGGTTTTGCTTGCCTGGCACTTCTGAAGATAATATAGTTCTTCATCGGTGTCATCGATCTCATCGTCGAAACCACGTCTATCGAGAGGGGACAGTTACCGGCAAATAAAGAGGAACACAATCAATGCAATGCACAATATGATGCATGCTATGACATGGCAACATGCTGGTGTTTTTGAGCTAATGCAACTAGCAACAGATTAAATGAAGTTGGTTTGAATACAAGATTCAAATTCAAACTCCTTATGTGATTATTCAAACGCCATTTAATTGATTTGTGCTAAACAGCAGCTATAAGTTGTTCTAACATGCATGAAAATGGTACAGATGGATTCCTTGAATTTTTCTGATAATTTTTCATATATAAATTATTTCATTCTGACTTACGGTTGATTTTCTATGATTTATTGAAGTTTAGGGCATTTTCTGAATATATTAAATCATTTAAGATTTACTTAAATTCCAGAAAGGAATTATTGCGTCAGCATGACCTCATAGTGACGTCATCAGGTCAACGGGCTGGTCCAGGTCAAACTGACCTGTGGGTCCCGCGTGTCAGTGGCTAATTAACTAATTTAATTTAGTTAAAACTGATCTGGGTAATTAGCAGAAGGGGGCCCCACCTGTCATTGACACAACGGAGTCAACCGGGGCCCACCCGTGGTCAAAGTCGACACGGCTGCATCGGCGTTTAGCCGCGGCGAGCCGACGCCGCGGCGGCGAAGTGATTTTAGCGCCCAAGCAACCAAACGAGCCGCGAGGCATCGGAGTGGAGCCGAGGACGAGCCGCGGCTCTTGGCGAGTCCGCTGGGGTCGGGTGGCGGAGTTGGCGCCATGGCGACTTTGGCGGCCACCGGAGTTCGGCCGAGGTCGAACACGGCACTAGGGGGCACGGCGAGGTGCGTGGAGTGGGGTTCTGGGCTCCTGCGGGTGCGGTGAGGACGGTGGCGGAGCTTTCAGACGAGGTGGGGAGGTGAGGGGAGAACGGTGGCTGCGGCAGCAGCGAGCGGCGGCGACGGTGGCGCCCGGTGGTTCGCGGGAGGGAGAGACAAAGAAGGGGAGAGACACGGGAGAGAGTGAGAGAGCATCGAGGGGGCCGCGTGGCGTCTCCAGAAGCTCCACGGCGCAAGATGAGGCGAAGGAGGCGTCGACAGCGCGAAGCAGGAGGTGGCCTTGCGCGTGCTCGGCGGCGGTGCGCTGTCCCCCTCCTCTGCCTACTGGCAAAGGTAGGTGGTGGTGGCATGGGCAGTGGGCGGCCCAGTCTGTAAGTGGCACAGGGCCTCTTCTCTCTCTCTCTTTTTTCTATTTTCTTTTACGCCATTTGTTTTGGGTTTAGTTTTAACACCAAACCATTTTATAAAATCCTGAAAATAATTATGTGGCTAGAAATAGAATATACCAAACCACATAAGATGTTCCAAAATTATTGGACATATATTAATTATATATAAAAATATATCCAATGCAAATAGTTATTGGATTAATTCAAAGGCCCAAAATAATTAACTCTGAGATACCAAAAATATTGTTTTGAGTTTTACCTCTTTGCAATATTTTCAGAGACTAAGAGGAACATTTTCTTGGACTTCTTTGAGAAGATTTTAATGTTGATCATTTTTAGAAGGTTTCTGAGGCTTTGAAAATTCCTCAATTCAAATTTCATTTAAATTTAAACATGATGCTCACATGGAAGCTAGCATAGGTCAGGCCAGAACTAGGGATGTGACAACTCACCCCCACTAAACAAGAATCTCGTCCCGAGATTCAAAACGTGAGGTAAGAAGACAAAGGGACACAAGCTATTACACTCTTCACCATCCAACTGTCTTTCTCGAGGATGCTGATTCAGTGCTCCAATTGATCTTGACGTCTTGCTTTGAGAACTACATCCAACATGACGATGAGAAGAAGGGAAGGATCTTGGAGGAATCGATCTTCTTGAGGTTTGAGCAACTTAGGATCATCTCAAGGATCACAAGATCAACTCACGAAATGAGACGAGAAACATCTCTGAGCCGAGAGGCAAGACATGCTTGGGAAGGACGAAGACATAGTTTGACGAGGTTTCAGAGTAGCGAGGAACAATTACTATGATCCCATAACGGGGCACCTTGGGAGAGGTGACTTGTAGAAAAATCCCCTTAAGTGGCAAAAAGAATTACATTTGATTCAGAGATCATTGAAACTCTTTATACCAGCCTAAGGCAAAACACAGTCAAACATTTGAAGGAATCCGAAAGAATAACATTCTCGGGCCAGAATGGATGATGTGGATTACCTTGTTGAAAACAACACAAGGGATGATTTTAGTAACTGGGGAGAAGCTCAGCAGTAGAGAGTGAATCTACTGTTTGAAAAGTTATAGCATAACCGAGGAAATTGAGAGCAATCCCAGTTAGTAATTACGATAGCACCTAATGCTTGTGCGTGCTCTCAGGAACTTGAGCATTTCCATATTCTTCAAGGTTTTACCAACATCCGGTCAAGGGTGCTGACAACACAACATACTACCATGATGAATAGCGATGGACAATGCAGATGCAAAGGAAGATAACACTTTCTCAGATTTTACCTTAGCGAGACCAAGGGGACAAAATCTGGATGATTGACCGAGAGACACTTAGCACTCCGCTTCTAATGTTCTCCTTGATGTACTAGCGTATCCCATTCATTGAGATGGTCTGGCATCTAGAACATCAAGTAAAGGTCGGACTTCGGGAGCTCAAGAATACATAAGGAACAACTACTAGAATAAATTCTACGAGATCCTTATGGGGAGGTGGCCAACTACTTCAAACAAGATACTACAATAATAGGTCTTCCGGCGGGGTGTGTTGGCCATGACATCCGCTTTACCGGTTATCGCGAGGCCAATATTATAGTTCTTGGGAAATGTTCCAACCATCATATCTGCCTGAGATTCAGATCTGGTTGGTGTCAGAATAATTCAGACCCATCGAGTCTAGAAAGTAAAATGAAAGTTTGCAACACAGATCGACGATATAACGTTGCGAGATTCTCGGAAAAAGAACTACAATAGCAAGCTCCAAAATATGAGCTGGTTCTCACATGTACATGTGAACACGTTGTCCTGCATAAACATGGCCACACAAGAGTCTTATAATAAAATACTACCGAAGTTCGGAGGGGAACCATCAACAAGGGTATCAAGTCCTTGCATAAGTCTTGCTCTTAAGAAGGAACTTCTTCTCCTTGAACAATTCAATCGGTGGCTTGGTGTGCTAGGCATACATATAGAATGAAGGTTGCAAGTCTTCGAACCACAGAATACTTCGCACGTATGCATGAATGACTTGGGATGATTCCAAAGGAAGCAACATTGACTTTCTCGAATCAACGACGGCAACTTACATCTATTGCACATGAACTAGAGGAAGTCACTTCTTACATCTGAACATATGCTTCATGAGCTAGCATGGACAAATGCTTTAAAAAGTTTCCAACACTAGCTTAATGTTCAACAAAATTATGGAGAAGACAAGGATGTTGTCGATGGGCTCAACAACACTTCAGCTAGATTCCCATGGATATGGAATTCCATAACTATGTGAGCAAGGAGATAGTATTGGTCAGACCCAAAAGACATAATGATGTATGCTCGAGGGAAATCCACGAGTAAGACAACATTACTTAACATCGTTATTCTGATTTGATTTGAGAATAGCCCATACTCAAATCAAAGTTTTGGCAAGACAATAGCTCCAACAACTGGTCTCGAGGATCAATTGATGAAGATATCATCTTTCTTCAACACACACACAAGGTATCCCTTAACATGAACCAAGCCAGACAAGCTTTTATCTTCCAACTCTCCAAGCTGTTGTTTAGCTTAACCAACTAGCTCAGGGTAACCAACATGGATTCTTGGAGAAAGGGTGGTTTACAGAATAAATCAACTTGATCACGAACTCAACATAGCGGTCGGGTGACGACACGGTGATACTTCCGAGAAGATATTCAGAAAATCACGAACCACCGGTATGTTACTAAGCTCGAGAACAATCTTGCTTTTGAAGGCAAGATGATATGATCAAATGAGCGAGGACTTGTCAAGATCCTAACTCATCAATCGAAGTGTGCACCAGGAAAATGGACTAGGTGGCACAATCAATCTTAGGATGATGATTTAACAACCAACACGCTAAGAATGAGAATATAGTCCATTAACTACCAAGCAACAGAGTTGCTAGGAGTATTGATTTCACACATCATGACTCACTTGTCAGCATTCCGGTTACAACAACACGGAAACCGAGGAATGAATAATGAGGGCGAGAAGTATCACTGTATCAAGAGTTCATAAGAGATAGTGCAATTCTCATGACGATCCTGACGTAAAGAGGGTAATACTTCAGGGTAGAAGGGATCAAAAGCTTGTTTGCATTTTGATCTACGGAATACAAGTGCTTTGACCCAATCCTAGAAATGGACAAGGTACTGGAGTTTGTTTCTCCTAGTCATCCTGAATAGAATGGCTTGACGGACCACAAGAATAATAGGCACCGATGAACGAATGCACACATACTCTTGACTATCAATTGACAGACGAGGGTCAGAACACAACTAACGAGGGACAACTCAAAGGAACATATAATTTTCTGAGTTGTGGATGCATAGATTAGTATGTCGAGCGAAGCTCAACTTTTCTTCCGGATAACCCATGCAGAAAGGTGGAACTGGCAGAGTCGCAATATAAAATGGAGAACTCATCAAGAGCACTCCTGTTGAGATCTTTTGATCCAACAAACTTCTGCCATAAGCGGTTCATAGTATTTGGAAGAAGGAAATACCACGGACCTCGAGGACTAATGCAAAGGTTAGTAATAACCTAAAGGAACGAGCAAACACTATCAACATGAAGTAAGTAGGGTGAATCTCGGGTTCAAAAACCCAGGGATAGAATACCTACTAACTAAATTGCATCACGGGATGCTTTCGAGAATAATGGCCAGAATCTACACACTGGGACACAAATCATGGCTAGGTTACTAGATGATCCCCTAAGACACCTAGGGTCATAATAATAGTTCCAACATATATGTCGAGGAAATAGAATACCTCAACTCAGCAATTAGTGTGATTAACCTGGCCCAAAGGAACATCAAGACCAGAGGGAAAGGATTTGCAAGTGCATCGATTGTTTAGAAACCCGGATGACTCGGACAAAGATAACGGCTATAAATGCTCAAAATGATTTAAGACATCTGGCAAAAATGGTGGCATAACTACTCAGAAGCACAATATCAAGGTTCCGAGACCAACTATGAACACACGGAAGTAGTACAAACTGAACTGAGATTTGAACTATCAATTCTATAAGTCTATGGTTTAGTAACACGTCATCCTGATAGATAGATGAGAAGGCCTAGTTCTTAATCCCCGTAGAAGAGAAGAGGATGACTCAGATCAGAAGGCCATGAGGTATAAGGAGTAAAAAGAGCCTTACGTTCCATCCCACAATCAATTCCCTTACATAACTAAAGCATTTCTAGACACAACTTCACCGGTTTGGCTTGGTAATCCTCAGCAATCGAAGCTCGATACCAAAGCTGTCAGGACCCCGACTCAATGCCACATAGATCTAGCATGTAACACCTCATATCACTTTGTGGCCTCACGCACGGTATTCCCACGGGTGTCGCCTTACCTTTGCCCGGGACCGTTTGCGCCTTTTGGCACACGATATGATAGTGTCGCTAGCATCCATATGATAAGGAGCCCGGCTGACATGGCTAGTCGTAAACCCAAAGTGGCACAAACTTACAGGACAGCATCCATGACCCAACATCGAACGTGTCGGTCATCACGAGTAAGTTCCGGGCTGTAGCACTAGGCTAGCAGACTCGTGAACCGGGCAGAAGCGGGCTAACAGACTCCGGTACTCAACGCGTGACATTTCCCGAAGGAATGCATACGAGAACGAAGAAGGACACATGCCGGCCAGCCTAAGTGTTCCTGAGCAAGAGCAAGCTACCATGGCTCGGTGGAAACACTAGGAGACATTTCCGTAAGAGAGGCTACTAAAGATAAACAACTAGATAGTCGATCCCACACATACCAAGCATTTCAATAACATACACACAATATGCTCGATATGTGCAAATACAACATGGCATCACAACATGACTCTACGACTCAAGCATTTATTCATTAGGCTCAGGAGCGAGATATTACAAACATGGGTCTCATGACCCAACATTCAAAACATACAAGTCAAGCACAAGCGAAGCTAACATGTCCGAGTACGACATCTACAAATGAAAAGGGCTTAGAAGCCTGACTATCTACCAGATCCTGCCGAGGGCACAAGATCGTAGCTGAGGTAACAAGCTAAACGTCGAAGTCCACGCGGAACTACTAGCGAGACCGAGGTCTCTCTGCAAAAACATAAAATAGGCAAACGTGAGTACAAATGTACCCAGCAAGACTTACATCAGAACTAACTACATATGCATCATTATTTACTAGAAAGTGAGTGGGAGCACTACAGCATTTCTGATAAGTATATGTGAATGACATATTGTAGATCGGAAATAATGTAGAATTATTCTGCAAAGCATAAAGGAGTATTTGAAAGAAGTTTTTCAAAGAAATACCTCGGTGAAGCTGCTTACATATTGAGCATCAAGATCTATAGAGATAGATCAAGATGCTTGATAAGTTTTTTTCAATGAGTACATACCTTGACAAGATTTTGAAGTAGTTCAAAATGGAAATACCAAAGAAAGAGTTCTTGCCTGTGTTACAAGGTGTGAAAAATTGAGTAAGACTCAAAACCCGACCACGGCAGATGATAGAAAGAGAATGAAAGTCATTCCCTATGCCTTGGCCATAGGTTCTATAAAGTATGCCATCTTGTGTACCAGATCTATTGTATACCCTGCACCGAAGTTTGGCAAGGAGTAAAATAGTGATCTAGGAGTAGATCACTAGACAATGATCAAAATTATCCTTAGTGGAATAAGGATATGTTTCTCGATTATGGAAGTGACAAAAGGTTCGTCAAGTAAAGGGTTACGCCGATGCAAATTTTGACACCGATCCGGATGACTCTAAGTCTCGATCTAGATACATATTGAAAGTGGGAGCAATTAGCTAGAGTAGCTTAAATGCGAGCATTGTAGACATAGAATACATAACGGATCTAAATGTGAAAGACCCGTTGACTAAGAGTCTCTCACAAGCAAAACATGATCACACCTTAGTACTCTTTGGGTGTTAATCACATAGCGATGTGAACTAGATTACTGAATCTAGTAAACCCTTTGGGTGTTGGTCACATGGCGATGTGAACTATGGCTGTTAATCACATGATGATGTGAATCAGAATGTTAATCACATGGTGATGTGATCTAGATTATTGACTCTAGTGCAAGTGGGAGATCAAGGAAATATGCCCTAGAGGCAATAATAAAGTTATTATTTATTTCCTTATTTCATGATAAATGTTTATCATTCATGCTAGAATTGTATTAACCGGAAACATGATACATGTGTGAATGCATAGACAAAACAACATGTCACTAGTATGCCTCTACTAGACTAGCTTGTTAATCAAAGATGGTTATGTTTCCTAACCATAAACAAGGAGTTGTTATTTGATTAATGAGGTCACATCATTAGTAGAATGATCTGATTGACATGACCCATTCCCTTAGCTTAGCACACGATCGCTTAGTATGTTGCTACTTGCTTTTATCCATGACATATACATGTTCCTCGTAACTATGAGATTATGCAACTCCCGCTTGTTGGAGGAACACTTTGGTGCTACCAAACGTCACAACGTAATCGGGTGATTATAAAGGAGTACTACAGGTGTCTCCAAAGGCGGATGTTGGGTTGGCGTATTTCGAGATTAGGTGTTGTCACTCCGATTGTCGGAGAGGTATCTCTGGGCCCACTCGGTAATGCACATCACTTAAGCCTTGCAAGCACTACAACTAATGAGTTAGTTGTGAGATGATGTATTACGGAACGAGTAAAGAGACTTGCCGTAACGAGATTGAACTAGGTATTGGATACCGACGATCGAATCTCGGGCAAGTAACATACCGATGACAAAGGAACAACGATGTTGTTATGCGGTCCGACCGATAAAGATCTTCGTAGAATATGTAGGAACCAATATGGGCATCCAGGTCCCGCTGTTGGTTATTGACCGTGAATAGTTCTAGGTCATGTCTACATTGTTCTCGAACCGTAGGGTCCGCACGCTTAAGGTTTCGATGATGCTTATTATGAGTTTATGTATTTTGATGTACCAAGGAGTTCGAGTCCGGATGTGATCACGGACATGACGAGGAGTCTCGGAATGGTCGAGACATAAAGATTGATATATTGAAGCCTATGTTTGGAGTTCGAATGGTTCCGGCGCAAACGGAATTTATCGAGTACCGGAGGTTACCGAACCCCCGGAGGTAAATGGGCCTCGATGGGCCTTAGTGGAAAGGAGAAGGGCCAGCCCTAGGTGGGCGCGTGCCTCCCCCTTCCCTAGTCCTATTAGGACTAGGAGAAGGGCCGCCCCCTCTCTCTTTTCCTCCGGAATCCTAGTCCAACTAGGATTGGGGGAATCCTACTCCCGAGGGAGTAGGACTCCTGGCGCGCCTCCTCTTGGCCGGCCCCTCCCCTTGCTCCTTTATATACGGGGCAGGGGGCACCTTGGAACACACAAGTTGATCGTGAGATCGTTCCTTAGCCGTGTCGGTGCCCCCTCCACCATATTCCACCTCGGTTATACTGTCGCTGAAGCTTAGGCGAAGCCTGCTACCGTGAAACATCAAGATCGTCACTACGCCGTCGTCGACGAAACTCTCCTCGACACTCGGCTGGATCGAGTACGAGGGACGCCATCGAGCTGTACGTGTGTCAAGAACTCGGGGCGTCGGAGTAACGGCGCCGGATCGGTCGGATCGCGAGGAGAACGTCGACTACTTCCTCTACGCCAGATCGCTTCGCTTGGGTCTACGAGGGTACGAGACAACACTCTCCCTCTCGCTATACATCACCATGATCTTGCGTGTGCGTAGGAAATTTTTGAAATTACTACGCTTCCCAACATGGCATCCGAGCCTAGGTTTATTTCTATGGTTTGATGTTTTGCACGAGTAGAACACAAGTGAGTTGTGGGCGATACAAGTCATACTACCTACCAGCATGTCATACTTTGGTTCAGCGGTATTGTGAGATGAAGCGGCCCGGACCGACATTACGCGTGACGCTTACGCGAGACTGGTTTCACCGCTCACGAGCACTCGTTGCTTAAAGGTGACCGTGGGTGCTGTCTCTCTCACTTTAGTTGAACTGAGTGTGGCTACGCCCGTCCTTGAGAAGGTTAAACGGAGTCTATTTGACGAAGTATCGCTGTGGTTTTGATGCGTGGTGAGACTAGTTCTTGCTTAAGCCCGTAGCAGCCACGTAAAATTTGCAACAACAAAGTAGAGGACGCCTAACTTGTTTTTGCAGGCATGTTGTGATGTGATATGGTCAAGACGTGATGCTATATTTTATTGTATGAGATGATCATGTTTTGTAACCGGTTATCGGCAATCGGCAGGAGCCATATGGTTGTCGCTTTATTGTATGCAATGCAATCGCCTCGTAATGCTTTACTTTATCACTAAGCGGTAGCGATAGTCGAGTAGCATAAGTTTGGCGAGACGACAACGATGCTGCGATGGAGATCAAAGGTGTCGCGCCGGTGGCGATGGTGATCATGGTGGTGCCGCAAGATGGGGATCGTGAAGCACAAGATGATGATGACCATATCATATCACTTATATTAATTTGCATGTGATGTTTATCCTTTATGCATCTTATCTTGCTTTGATTGACGGTAGCATTATAAGATGATCTCTCACTAAATTATCAAGAAGTGTTCTCCCTGAGTATGCACCGTTGCCAAAGTTCGTCGTGCCCAGACACCACGTGATGATCGGGTGTGATAAGCTCTACGTCCATCTACAACGGGTGCAAGCCAGTTTTGCACACGCAGAATACTCGAGTTATACTTGACGAGCCTAGCATATGCAGATATGGCCTCGGAACACGGAGACCGAAAGGTCGAGCGTGAATCATATAGTAGATATGATCAACATAAGATGTTCACCATTGAAAACTACTCCATCTCACGTGATGATCGGTTATGGTTTAGTTGATTTGGGTCACGTGATCACTTAGATGACTAGAGAGATGTCTATCTAAGTGGGAGTTCTTAAGTAATATGATTAATTGAACTTAAATTTATCATGAACTTAGTCCTGGTAGTATTTTGCAAATTATGTTGTAAGATCAATAGCTTGCGTTGTTGTTTTCATATGTTTATTTTGATATGTTCCTAGAGAAAACTGTGTTGAAAAATGTTAGTAGCAATATTGCGGATTTGATCCGTGATATGAGGTTTATCCTCATTGCTGCACAGAAGAATTATGTCCTTGATGCACCGCTAAGTGACAAACCTATTGCAGGAGCAGATGCAGACGTTATGAACGTTTGGCTAGCTCAATATGATGACTACTTGATAGTTTTGTGCACCATGCTTTATGGCTTAGAATCGGGACTTCAAAGATGTTTTGAACATCATGGACCATATGAGATGTTCCAGAGTTGAAGTTAATATTTCAAGCAAATACCCGAGTTGAGAGATATGAAGTCTCCAACAAGTTCTATAGCTAAAAGATGGAGGAGAATCGCTCAACTAGTGAGCATGTACTCAGATTGTCAGGTACTACAATCACTTGAATCAAGTGGGAGTTAATCTTCCGATAAGATAGTGATTGATGAATTCTCTAGTCACCATCACCAAGTTAGTAGAACTTCGTGATGAACTATAGTATGCAAGGATGACGAAAATGATTCCCGAGCTCTTCGTGATGTTGAAATCGACGAAGGTAGAAATCAAGAAAGAGCATCAAGTGTTGATGGTTGACAAGATCACTAGTTTCAAGAAAAGGGCAAAGGAAAGAAAGGGAACTTCAAGTAGATTGACAAGCAAGTTGTCACTCCCACGAAGAAGCCCAAAGCTGAACCAAAGCCTCAAACCGAGTGCTTACTCGCAAAGGAAATGGTCACCGAAGCGGAACTGCCCTAAATATTTGGTGGATAAGAAGGATGGCAAAGTGAAAAAGGGTATATTTGATATACAGTGTTTTATGTGTGCTTTACTAGTGTTTATAGCAACCCCTCGGTATTTGGTACTGGTTCGGTTGCTAAGAGTAGTAACTCAAACGGAGTTGCGTAATAAATGAAACTAGTTAAGAGTGAAGTGACGATGTGTGTTGAAAGTAGTTTCAAGATTGATATAATCATCATCGCACACTCCCTATACTTTCGGGATTAGTGTTGAACCTAAATAAATGTTATTTAGTGTTTGCGTTGAGCATGAATATGATTTGATCATGTTTATTGCAATACGGTTATTTATTTAAGTAAGAGAATAAACTGTTATTCTATTTACATGAATAAAACCTTATATGGTTACACACCCAATGAAAATGGTTCATGGGATCTCGATCGTAGTGATACACATATTCATAATATTGAAACCAAAAGATGCAAAGTTAATAATGATAGTGCAACTTATTTGTGGCACTGCCGTTTAGGTCATATCGGTGTAAAGCGCATGAAGAAACTCCATACTGATGGACTTTTGGAGTCACTTGATTATGAATCACTTGGCACTTAAGAACCGTGCCTCATGGGCAAGATGACTAAAACTCCGTTCTCCGGAACAATGGAACAAGCTACTGACTTATTGGAAATAATACATACCGATGTATGCGATCCAATGAGTGTTGATGCTCGTGGCAAGTATCGTTATTTTCGACCTTCACAAGATGATTTGAGCAGATATGGGTATATCTACTTGATGAAACATAAGTCCGAAATAGTTGAAAGGTTCAAAGAATTTCAGAGTGAAGTGGAAAAATCATCGTGACAAGAAAATAAGGTTTCTACGATCGATCGCGGAGACAAATATTTGAGTTACGAGTTTGGTCTTCAATTAAAACAATGTGGAATAGTTTCACAAATTCATGCCACCGAACACCACATCATAATGGTGTGACCGAACGTCATAACCGTACTTTATTGGATATAGTACAATCTATGATGTTTCTTACCGATTTACCAATATCGCTTTTGGGATCATGCATTAGAGACAGCTGCATTCACGTTAAATAGGGCACCATCTAAATCCGTTGAGACGACACTATATGAACTGTGGTTTAGCAAGAAACCAAAGTTGTCGTTTCTTAAAGTTTGGGGCTGCGATGCTTATGTGAAAAAGTTTCATCCTGATAAGATCGAACCCAAATTGGAGAAGTGCGTCTTCATAGAATACCCAAAGGAAACTATTGGGTACACCTTCTATCACAGATCCGAAGGCAAAACATTCGTTGCTAATAAATGGATCCTTTCTAGAGAAGGAGTTTCTCTCGAAAGAAGTGAGTGGGAGGAAAGTAGAACTTGATGAGGTAATTGTACCTTCTCCCTTATTGGAAAGTAGTTCATCACAGAAATCTGTTCCTGTGACTACTACACCAATTAGTGAGGAAGCTAATGATGATGATCATGTAACTTCAGATCAAGTTACTACCGAATCTCGTAAGTAAACCAGAGTGAGATCCGCACCAAAGTGGTACGGTAATCCTGTTCTGGAAGTCATGTAACTAGACCATGATGAACCTACGAACTATGAGGAAGCGATGATGAGCCCAGATTCCGCGAAATGGCTTGAGGCCATGAAATCTGAGATGAGATCCATGTATGAGAACAAAGTGTGGACTTTGGTGGCGTTGCCCGATGATCGGCAAGCCATAGAAAATAAATGGATCTTCAAGAGGAAGACGGACGTTGATAGTAGTGTTACTATCTACAAAACTCGACTTGTTGCAAAAAGGTTTTCGACAAAGTTCAAGATGTTGACTACAATGAGATTTTCTCAACTGTAGCGATGCTTAAGTCTGTCCGAATCATGTTAGCAATTGCCACAATTTATGAAATTTGGCAAATGGATGTAAAACTGCATTCTGAATGGTTTTACGGAGGAAGAGTTGTATATGATGCAACCGAAGGTTTTTCGATCCAAAGTGAGCTAACAAAGTGTGCAAGCTCCAGCGATCCATCTATGGACTGGTGCAAGCATCTCGAGTTGGAACATACGCTTTGATGAGTTGATCAAAGCATATAGTTTTATCTGCACTTATGGTGAAGCCTGTATTTACTAGAAAGTGAGTGGGAGCACTACAAAGATTTCGATAAGTATATGTGAATGACATATTGTAGATCGGAAATAATGTAGAATTATTCTGCAAAGCATAAAGGAGTATTTGAAAGAAGTTTTTCAAAGAAATACCTCGGTGAAGCTGCTTACATATTGAGCATCAAGATCTATAGAGATAGATCAAGATGCTTGATAAGTTTTTTTCAATGAGTACATACCTTGACAAGATTTTGAAGTAGTTCAAAATGGAACAGTCAAAGAAAGAGTTCTTGCCTGTGTTACAAGGTGTGAAAAATTGAGTAAGACTCAAAACCCGACCACGGCAGATGATAGAAAGAGAATGAAAGTCATTCCCTATGCCTTGGCCATAGGTTCTATAAAGTATGCCATCTGTGTACCGATCTATTGTATACCCTGCCTTTGAGTTTGGCAAGGAGTAAAATAGTGATCTAGGAGTAGATCACTAGACAATGGTCAAAATTATCCTTAGTGGAATAAGGATATGTTTCTCGATTATGGAAGTGACAAAAGGTTAGTAAGTAAAGGGTTACGCCGATGCAAATTTTGACACCGATCCGATGACTCTAAGTCTCGATCTAGATACATATTGAAAGTGGGAGCAATTAGCTAGAGTAGCTTAATGCGAGCATTGTAGACATAGAATACATAACGGATCTAAATGTGAAAGACCCGTTGACTAAGAGTCTCTCACAAGCAAAACATGATCACACCTTAGTACTCTTTGGGTGTTAATCACATAGCGATGTGAACTAGATTACTGAATCTAGTAAACCCTTTGGGTGTTGGTCACATGGCGATGTGAACTATGGTGTTAATCACATGATGATGTGAATCATGAATGTTAATCACATGGTGATGTGATCTAGATTATTGACTCTAGTGCAAGTGGGAGATCAAGGAAATATGCCCTAGAGGCAATAATAAAGTTATTATTTATTTCCTTATTTCATGATAAATGTTTATCATTCATGCTAGAATTGTATTAACCGGAAACATGATACATGTGTGAATGCATAGACAAAACAACATGTCACTAGTATGCCTCTACTAGACTAGCTTGTTAATCAAAGATGGTTATGTTTCCTAACCATAAACAAGGAGTTGTTATTTGATTAATGAGGTCACATCATTAGTAGAATGATCTGATTGACATGACCCATTCCCTTAGCTTAGCACACGATCGTTTAGTATGTTGCTACTGCTTTTATCCATGACATATACATGTTCCTGTAACTATGAGATTATGCAACTCCCGTTTGCTGGAGGAACACTTTGGGTGCTACCAAACGTCACAACGTAACTGGGTGATTATAAAGGAGTACTACAGGTGTCTCCAAAGGCAGATGTTGGGTTGGCGTATTTCGAGATTAGGTGTTGTCACTCCGATTGTCGGAGAGGTATCTCTGGGCCCACTCGGTAATGCACATCACTTAAGCCTTGCAAGCACTACAACTAATGAGTTAGTTGTGAGATGATGTATTACGGAACGAGTAAAGAGACTTGCCGGTAACGAGATTGAACTAGGTATTGGATACCGACGATCGAATCTCGGGCAAGTAACATACCGATGACAAAGGGAACAACGTATGTTGTTATGCGGTCTGACCGATAAAGATCTTCGTAGAATATGTAGGAACCAATATGGGCATCCAGGTCCCGCTGTTGGTTATTGATCGTGAATAGTTCTAGGTCATGTCTACATTGTTCTCGAACCGTAGGGTCCGCACGCTTAAGGTTTCGATGGCGCTTATTATGAGTTTATGTATTTTGATGTACCAAGGAGTTCGAGTCCGGATGTGATCACGGACATGACGAGGAGTCTCGGAATGGTCGAGACATAAAGATTGATATATTGGAAGCCTATGTTTGGAGTTGGAATGGTTCCGCGGCAACGGAATTCTGAGTACTGGAGGTTACTGAACCCCGGGAGGTAAATGGGCCTCGATGGGCCTTAGTGGAAAGGAGAAGGGCAAGCCCTGGGTGGGCGCGTGCCTCCCCCCCTCCCTAGTCCTATTAGGACTAGGAGAAGGGGCCGGCCCCCCTCTCTCTCTTTCCCCCCTCCAGGAATCCTAGTCCAACTAGGATTGGGGGGAATCCTACTCCCAGAGGGAGTAGGACTCCTTGGCGCGCCTCCTCTTGGCCGCCCCCTCCCCTTGCTCCTTTATATCTGAGGCAGGGGGGCACCTTGGAACACACAAGTTGATCGTGAGATCGTTCCTTAGCCGTGTGCGGTGCCCCCCTCCACCATATTCCACCTCGGTTATACCGTCGCGAAGCTTAGGCGAAGCCCTGCGCCGGTGAAACATCAAGATCGTCACCACGCCGTCGTCGACGAAACTCTCCTCGACACTCGGCTGGATCGAGTCGAGGGACGTCATCGAGCTGTCGTGTGTCAAGAACTCGGGGGCGTCGGAGTAACGGCGCCGGGATCGGTCGGATCGCGAGGAGAACGTACGACTACTTCCTCTACGTTGTGATCGCTTCCGCTTCGGGTCTACGAGGGTACGTAGACAACACTCTCCCCTCTCGTTGCTATACATCACCATGATCTTGCGTGTGCGTAGGAAAATTTTTGAAATTACTACGTTTCCCAACATACACCACTATGGATCCGCTCCGTCTCCCTACGAGAACGCCATCCATAGCACTCACGCTTATCTTGCGCATTTCAGAGTATCCACTTTCACTTGTCTATGAACTATACGAGCAACCCGAAGTCCTTTTCGCGGACACGGCTATTCAATAGATGATGTTAACCTGCGGGGTGTACTTCTTCACACGCGCTCACCACTTACCGCCGTTTACACGACATGTACTCGGCAACCTTCAAGCGGAAGCCTAACGAGGTGTCGGCCACAGCCTACCTAAACACTCAAGTCCCTAGTCCAGTTTATCGCCTATTCGGGTTCCATCCATGAGGAGATCCGCCGGGTTTCGCTCACAGCCCCAAACGATGTGAACAGGTTCCGTGACACCAAGCGGGCGCCGGTTTACGACGCCACGTGCCTACCGCATCACAGCCCACCCCTACGGTCAGCATTGCGCACAGCCTCCAAAGATACTACAAACACGAAACTACTTGCAACTCCCGGACAGAGGACAAGGGTGATTAAGAAGCCGAGAGGGTCCATTGGTTTCGGGCCCAATGCGTGGTAGTAATCAATCATGGATCACAAACACGTAACTCGGTTCCTAAGGATGGCTGCAATGAGACAACCCACCATGTACTCCTACATGGCCTCTCACCGCTACCTTTACCAAATCGTGTTCACACACTTAGCTCACACACAGTGGGACATGTTCACACACCTCGATTCATCCTCGATGAATCGGACCCGACTCAACTCTAAGCGATAGCAGGCATGACAAACAAGCATGTATGAGTAGGCACATCAGGGCTCAAACAACTCCTACTCATGCTAGTGGGTTTCATCTATTCTTGTGGAATGACAGTCATGCAAAGGATAAAGGGTTCAGCTACCGCAGCAAGTAACAGCTTGAATCGATGTTGTCCTAATGCATAAAAGAGAGCAGGAGCGAGAGAGTAGGATTGTATCGGAATGAACAAGGGGGTTTTGCTTGCATGGCACTTCTGAAGATAATATAGTTCTTCATCGGTGTCATCGATCTCATCGTCGAAACCACGTCTATCGAGAGGGGACAGTTACCGACAAATAAAGAGGAACACAATCAATGCAATGCATAATATGATGCATGCTATGACATGGCAACATGCTGGTGTTTTTGAGCTAATGCAACTAGCAACAGATTAAATGAAGTTGGTTTGAATACAAGATTCAAATTCAAACTCCATATGTGATTATTCAAACGCCATTTAATTGATTTGTGCTAAACAGCAGCTATAAGTTGTTCTAACATGCATGAAAATGGTACAGATGGATTCCTTGAATTTTTCTGATAATTTTCATATATAAATTATTTCATTACGACTTACGGTTGATTTTCTATGATTTATTGAAGTTTAGGGCATTTTCTAATATATTAAATCATTTAAGATTTATTTAAATTCCGTAAAGGAATTATTGTGTCAAGATGACCTCATAGTGACGTCATCAGGTCAACGGGCTGGTCGAGTCAAACCGACCTGTGGGTCCCGCGTGTCGATGGCTAATTAACTAATTTAATTTAGTTAAAACCGATCCGGTAATTAGCGTAAGGGGCCCCACCGTCATTGACACAACGGAGTCAACCGGGCCCACCCGTGGTCAAAGTCGACACGGCTGCACTGGCGTTTAGCCGGCGAGCGACGCGGCGGCGGAAGTGATTTTAGCGTTCCGGCAACCAAACGAGCCGCGAGGCATCGGAGTGGAGCCGAGGACGAGCCGCGGCTCTTGGCGAGTCCGTTGGGGTCGGGGTGGCGGAGTTGGCGCCGGCGGCGACTTTGGCGGCCACCGGAGTTCGGCCGAGGTCGAACACGGCGCTAGGGGGCACGGCGAGGTGCGTGGAGTGGGGTTCTGGGCTCCTGCGGGTGCGGTGAGGACGGTGGCGGAGCTTTCAGACAAGGTGGGGAGGTGAGGGGAGAACGGTGGCTGCGGCAGCAGCGAGCGGCGGCGCCGGTGGTGCCCGGTGGTTCGCGGGAGGGAGAGACAGAGAAGGGGAGAGACACGGGAGAGAGTGAGAGAGCGTCGAGGGGGCCGCATGGCGTCTCCAGAAGCTCCACGGCGCAAGATGAGGCGAAGGAGGCATCGACAGCGCGAAGCAGGAGGTGGCCTTGCGCGTGCTCGGCGGCGGTGCGCTGTCCCCTCCTCTCGCCCTCTTGGCAAAGGTAGGTGGTGGCTGCATGGGCAGTGGGCGGCCAGTCCTGTAAGTGGCCCAGGGCCTCTTCTCTCTCTCTCTTTTTCTATTTTCTTTTACGCCATTTGTTTTGGGTTTAGTTTTAACACCAAACCATTTTATAAAATCTGAAAATAATTATGTGGCTAGAAATAGAATATACCAAACCACATAAGATGTTCCGTAATTATTGGACATATATTAATTATATATAAAAATATATCCAATGCAAATAGTTATTGGATTAATTCAAAGGCCCAAAATAATTAACTCTGAGATACCAAAAATATTGTTTTGAGTTTTACCTCTTTGCAATATTTTCAGAGACTAAGAGGAACATTTTCTTGGACTTCTTTGAGAAGATTTTAATGTTGATCATTTTTAGAAGGTTTCTGAGGCTTTGAAAATTCCTCAATTCAAATTTCATTTAAATTTAAACATGATGCTCACATGGAAGCTAGCATAGGTCAGGCCAGAACTAGGGATGTGACAAAAGCGCTCGCCGGACTGCGAGCACAGGAATTGCCGACCCAATCAACACCAGCCAGGCTCCAGCGCCCGGACCGGAGGGGGAGGCAAGCGCAAGACGCGAACCGGATCCTACTCCAACGGAGGATATCGACAGATCGTCCGCCACAAAGTCGAGGTGGAGAGCGCTTTGAATCATAGACGCCACGGACAGTTTTTCAAGAGGCGTGCTTTTCCCCGAGGCATTGGATGCCTTTAACGCAGGGGACGCGCATCTCGGGCTGCTCAAAATGGTTTTACGAGGCCGCGAGCGAATGTTAAAGACATACGGGTAAAGGAATTTTAATGGTTGTATACACCAAGAGCCCCGAGACTTAAATTAGTTATGTTAACGATTTAAGGATCATATGAACTTTCAGGCTCTTAACGAGAAGAACGCCCAGCTGTCGCGGGAGCTGCAAGATTGCAAGGCCCAACTTGGGGCTGCGCTTGCTGCCGCAGGAGGGGACGAGAAGACCCCACCTAGTAATACATGTGCATAAATTAATATAAGCACTGTGCGGCGTGCGCGTGAGTCTAATAATGACACTGTAGGTGCCGCCGAACAAGATCCGGACAGGCAAGCGCTACTGCGCCAGCTAAAGGCCGGCGAGAATGTGCTGAATAGAGTTCAGCAGGAAAGGAACAAGCTCCAAGATGCCAACGCCAAGCTCGGAGAAGATCTGAAAGGCACACAGGCCGAGCTGTCCGGCTCCGTCAAGGAGAATCAACGGCTTCGTCGCGGCATCTATAGTAAGTGCTTGAGCGAACTCTCTAAGGAAGAAGAGTTCGGCGAGGAAGTGATTTGACATAATATGTCTTGTAGGTATACTCACGGGCCATCCTGCGGAGGAGATGCCCATATCAATGGGTGATCAACTTCCCGAACTGTTGCAGCTGTTCGAACGAGTTCGGCAGGCGATGAGTGGCGCCGTACAGGCTTTATGGCCATCCCTCGCCCCGTCCGAGGGCCTCGGGGAGCTTGCAGAGAAGCTACAGGGAGTGCGGCAGCACTTCCGTTTGTGGAAGGTTTCGGCCTGCCGTCAAGGTGCCAGGGAGGCTTGGGCCATGGTGAAGACGCGGTACAAGAAGGCGGATCCCAACCATATGGCCGAAGTTGGACCGGTGGGGCCCGACGGGAAGGAGATCCCTGTGAGTTTAGTGTACAGCCAGGTAGAACTGGCTGCTCAATTTTCCCAACGGGACTGTAAGCTAGACAGCCTGTTAGACGGGATTGAGGAGGAATACAATCAATGATCTTGACAATGTATGTTATCCTTTAAAAATGACATGTGAAATGTCTTCTAGCCGGATTGTAGATCGTTTGTCGTTGCCGACCTTTTCGCTTCGACCTCGGGACCCTAGAGTCCGAAGTGTGTCCGAATACCTTTGTGGTTAAGAAATAACTGTGGTATGCATGGAGACTAGGCGTAGGGGTCATTAGTGCTTTATCAGACAAGTGCCCAACTAGTTATGTTATATTACATGGTTAGTAAGAAACATCTTCCAGGGAGAATAGTTCCGTTAAGGGTTCCTTTATTTGGGGTGGCATGCCCTAAAGTGCATGTCCGGACTGCCGATGGAGCGATAAATCATCTGGGGCAGATGGAAAAATAGGTAAAAGTCATCTTTAAATCACCGACCGAATATTCCCTTAAGAACGCTAGCTTTCGGCTTCACCCGACCGAGGTACACATCCGGTGACCCGGCAAGAATAATCGCAGAGGTGCTCCTTTACCACCTAGCCGAACAATCGGGAACGTAGGGGTAAGCACAGGAGCCAGGCAACCCAGCTTAGCCAAAACTTAAGTCATATTGATGCATATAATGGCAAGTAAAAGGTACATGTGGAAGCATGACACATGTGTTGGGTATCAAACCCGTATAGTTGAGCTTCTGTGAAAGAAGCCCCCAGGTATAACGAGTGCTGATGGCACATCGTATGTGTGCAAAAAATGCGAAAATAGGCCCCGAGGGGCTTTGTTAATTTAAAAGGATAAAAAAGAGAAAAAGAAGACAGCCGAAATATATAAGGTTGGACGGGGGAAGGGGACGAACTCTTAGTCCGGCGCTAGGCATAGAATCGTCGGAGTCGGGCTGCGTTCCATGGGTTCGCTCGAGTCGGTTGTCCGACGATTTAAGAGACGGTATGCTCCGCCGGTCAAGACTTGATCAATAATGAAGGGCCTTCCCATCCGGGCTTGAGCTTGTCCTTTTCTTGTCCGGCAGCGAGAACTAGTTCGCCAACGTTGTAAGTTTTGGCCCGTACTTCTACGCTTTGATATCTTCGGCCTGCTGGCGATAGAATGCGAACGAGCCTTCGTGACGTCCCGTTCTTCCTCCAATGTGTCCAAGCTGTCCTGCCGATCTAGCTCGGCTTCTCTTTACTCATACATGCGCACTCGAGGTGAGTCATGAATAATGTCGCAGGGCAAGACTGCCTCTGCGCCGTATACCATAAAGAATGGTGTGAATCCGGTAGTACGGTTAGGCGTCGTCCGCAGCCCCCAGAGTACGGAGTCGAGCTCCTCGACCCATTGGGTATCGGATTTGGTGAGTGACCTCACCAATCTGGGTTTAATGCCGCTCATTATTAGACCGTTTGCTCTTTCCACTTGACCGTTGGTTTGAGGGTGATAGACTGACGCATAGTCGAGCTTAATGCCCATATTTTTGCACCATGACTTGACTTCATCGGCTGTGAAGTTCGTGCCGTTATCGGTGACGATGCTGTGGGGGACTCCGTATCGGTGTACCACCTCTGATATAAAGTCTATCACTGGTCCGGACTCTGCCGTTTTGACCGGTTTGGCCTCTATCCATTTGGTGAACTTATCCATGATGACCAACATGTACCTTTTCTTATGGGTTCCCCCTTTGAGGGGTCCGACCATGTCAAGCCCCGGACATGAACGGCGGTAATGGGTATGGTTTTGAGGCGGTGGGTGGCATATCGATTAGCGAAGAGCTGGCAACCAACGCATCGCTGGACCAAGTCCTGTGCATCTGCCCGAGCCGTCGGCCAATAAAATCCTGTACGGAATGCCTTTCCTACCAGGGCCCGGGCTGCTGCGTGGTGTCCAGCTAGTCCGGCGTGGATTTCAGCCAGGAGGTTTCGCCCTTCTTCTTCGGAGATACACCTTTGAAGGACTCCGGTAGTACTTTTCTTATAAAGTTCTCCCTCGTGAACCTTGTAGGCCTTCGATCGCCGGACTATGCAGCGGGCCTCATTTTGGTCTTCGGGAAGTTCCTGCCTAAGTAAGTAGGCTAGGAAAGGTTCTGTCCATGCGGCGATTACTGCCATTATATCATGGGTGGATTGTGTTATGTTGTCTGCTGAATCACCAGTTGGTGCGGCTTTCTCCGGTTTGTCGCTACCGGACTCCTCTTCCCATAGTACGGATGGCTTGAAGAGCCGCTCCAGGAAGATATTTGGAGGGACAACATCACGTTTCACACCGATGCGTGCCAGGATGTCGGCCGCTTGGTTGTTATCTCGGGCTATGTGATGGAATTCGAGTCCTTCAAACCGAGTGACATTTTCGTGACAGCATTACGATATGCTGCCATTTTCGGATCCTTGGCGTCAAAGTCTCCATTTATTTGGGATATTGCAAGGTTTGAATCCCGTGCACCTCTAGGCGTTGAATGCCCATGGAGATCGCCATCCGGAGACCATGTAACAAGGCCTCGATTCGCTGCATTGTTGGAGTCCGTGTACATTATTTGAAGTACATATCGATCAGATCTCCGTGGGGACGTCGATCTGACGCCAAATTTCATCCGCCAACATTTTGGAGCCGTCGAAGTGCATAGTCCAATTGGAGTATCGCTGTACTTTTAGGTAGTTCGCTTGATCCATTCGGCGACGAAGTCAGCCAAAACCTGTGACTTTATGGCTCGTCAAGGTTTGTAAGTTATGTCGAATGGCAAGAGCTCAATGGCCCATTTTGCAATCCTGCCCGTTCGCGCCGTGGTTATTTATAATGTCATTGAGTGGTACTTCAGAGGCCATGTTATCGAACACTCTTGAAAGTAGTGTCGAGCTTCGAGACGCCATGAACACCGTGTATGCTATCTTCTGATAGTGCGGGTAGCGGGATTTGCAGGGGGTTAACACAGTGGATACGTAATACACTGGTTTTTGAAGAGGGAATTTATGCCCTTCTGTTGCTCGTTCGACGACGAGGACGGCGCTTACAACTTGATGTGTTGCTGCGATATATAACAACATTGGTTCGCCCAGAGTGGACGCGGCCAAGACTGGATTTGTTGCCAATATGGCCTTTATTTCTTCGAGTCCGGCAGTGGCGGCATCCGTCCACTCGAAGTGTTCGGTGCGCCTTAGGAGGCGATAAAGGCAACGCCTTCTCTCTAAACGGGAGATAAACGGCTTAAGGCTGCCACGCATCCCGTTAATTTTGTATTTGCTTGAGGTCCTTTGGGATATCCAAGCGTGTGAGCCCGTATTTTGGCGGGATTTGCTTCGATCCTCTACGGATACGATGAAGCCCAGCAGCTTCCCGGCTGGTACGCTTCCGGATTCAGCTTAATGTCATATGCTCTGAGGTTGTCGAATGTGAGCCTCAAATCGTCTACTAAAGTTTCGACGTGTTTTGTTTTGACGACTACGCCGCTCACGTATGCCTCGACTATTTTGCCGATCTGGGTAGCGGACATGTTTGAATCATGCAGCGATATGTTGCGCCGGTGTTTTTAAGTCCGAAGGGCATCGTGTTGAAGCGAATGGTCCGTATGGAGTGATGAATGCCGTTGCGGCTTGATTCGCTTCCGCCATCTTGATTTGATGATAGCCGAGTATGCATCCGGAAGCACAACGAATCGTGTCTCTTGTGGCATCGATAATTTGATCGATGCGGGAGGGGAAAGGATCCTTTGGGCAAGCCTTATTGAGGTCTTTGAAGTCGACCGAGACGCCAGATTTATCTTTCTTTGGTTCCATCACCAAATTTGCTAGCCATCCGGATGTTTGATATCTCTAATGAATCCTGCTTCCAATAACTTGGCTAGCTCTTCTCCCATTGCTTGTCTTTTGGGTTCGAAAATCGTCGAAGAGCCTGTTTGATCGGCTTAAATCCTTTTAGGATGTTTAGGCTGTGTTACGCCAACTCGCGAGGATTCCGGCATGTCCGAAGGATGCCAGCGAAGATGTCCCAATTTTCCCGAAGGAATTCGCGCTCTTGGCGTCGACTTCGGTTCAACTGTGCCCCGATGGAGGCCGTCTTTGTTGGGTCCGTTGGGTGGACCTGAAATTTAATTATCTCATTTGCTGGTTTGAAGAAGGTGGACTTGGATCGTTTATCGAGTATCACATCGTCCCTGTTTACCGCAGAGCGTAGCGCGGTGAGTTCCTCTGCCGCTAAGGCGTCGAATAGTGCCTCGAGGGCTAGTGCGGCTGTCTTGTTTTCGGCGCGGAGTGCTATGTCCGGATCACTGACGAGAGTGATTATTCTGTTGGGCCCAGGCATTTTGAGCTTCATGTACCCGTAATGAGGTATTTCTTGAAAAATTGTGAATGCATCTCGTCCTAATATGGCGTGATAGCTGCTGCTGAACGGGGCTACCTGGAACGTGACTTCTTCGGATCTGTAATTGTCCGGAGAGCCGAACACCACATCGAGTGTGATTTTTCCGGTGCAGCGCGCTTTCCGGCTAGGGATTATTCCTCCGAAGGTTGTGCTTTGCTTCGCCAATACGGCTCCAATCGATTTCCATTTTCCGCAGGTTTCCTCATAAATGAGGTTTAGTCTGCTGCCACCGTCCATGAGGACTTTTGTCGGTCAGCCGCCCACTATGGGACTAAGTACCGGTCTTGGTGGGGCTCTGTAGCTCGAGATGTGGGCTCGTCGCTGGCTGGCCAAGGTGATAGCCGTGTCGCTCCATGGATTTGTAGTTGCTACTTGGTAGACTTCGGCGAGTTCGCGGATTGTTCGTTTTCGCATATTATTTGATGCGAAAGTCTCGAAGACTGTTGAGACCGTGTTGGTATTGTTGGAGTGGTTTCCCGGAGCTAGAAGCTCTTCGCCACTTTTGGCCACCTGCCGTAGTATCCAACATGCTCGAAGGCTGTGTGTTGGGACAGCTCCCCCTGTATTATGAAGTTTACAGGGTCCATTGAGCCATCCCTCCAGTACGGTACCGTTTCCCTTGCTGGGTTTTTGCTTTTTGGATTTTGCATCCGGGCTCGATTGTGGGCGCCCTTTTACCGCTGGATGGGCTTGGGGCGGATTATCCCAAAATTGATTTTCAGTTTTCGGAAACTTTCCATCGCACAAGATTTTCGTACTATGGACGCCAGATCGGTAAAACGCGTAATCTTGCGACGATCAATGGCGTTCGAAATTCCCTTGTCCGTGCGATTATTGCGGAAGATTGAGACTGCGTTTTCCTCTCGGCGATCCTTTATCCCGTCCATAACCGGAGGAATCGCCCGATGATGATGTATCGCTTCAAGGCTCTTGCCGGATTAGAGATAGGTCGCATATGTCCGGGCGGGTGGGTGGAATAAAATCCGAATCCCTGCCCGTCTTTGAGCTCAAAGGCTGAGGACTTCCAATTCGGAAGCTTGATTTGCTGGGAACGGCCCAGCGAGTCCGGAGCGACGCATGATTTTAGGCTCAATGCTCGATCAGAGTCCGTTCCTCCGCGGGAATCCGGCTTGGAGGGTTCGAGAATCCGGACACAGATTGTTTTCAACAATGGCAAAGAATTGCCGAGTTGTTCTTCTACCACTTGACGTGGTGGGTAGCACGGGAGAGTTAATCTCTCGGATCGGTTTTAAGCCCGATCGATTGTAGTCCGCTATGACTCGAGGCGGCGATGCGATCAAGAGCTCGTTAACGACGAGAGCTCGATCGGATCTAACTGCTTGGCGCTTTAGGGCTGACGCGAAGATTGCTTTTGATGACTTGAGAAGTCATTGCGAAGCGGCGGCGGACGGGCGGTCATAAGAAAACCACCAAGCGGATTGTTTGACCGGCGCCAAGGCCCTCCGGCGAAAAAACACCGTCTTTGAAGACGGGTAAAGGCATCCGCTCTATCGGCGACGTCACGGAGGAACTCTCAATGAAAGCACCAATGTCGGTGTCAAAACCGCGGATCTCGGGTAGGGGTCCCGAATCTGTGCGTCTAGGCGGATGGTAACAGGAGACGAGGGACACAATGTTTTTACCTAGGTTCGTGCCCTCTCGATGGAGGTAATACCCTACGCCCCGCTTGATTAATATTGATGATATGGGTAGTACAAGAGTAGATCTACCACGAGATCAAGGAGGCTAAACCCTAGAAGCTAGCCTATGGTATGATTGTTGAGATGTGATGTTGTGTCCTACGGACTAAGGCCCTCCGGTTTATATAGACACCGGAGAGGCTAGGGTTACACAGAGTCGGTTACAATGGTAGGAGATCTACATATCCGTATCGCCAAGCTTGCCTTCCACGCCAAGGAAAGTACCTTCCGGACACGAGCCGGAGTCTTCAATCTTCTATCTTCATAGTCTGGGAGTCCGGCGGATATTGATAGTCCGGCTATCCGGACACCCCCTAGTCCAGGACTCCCTCAGTGGGTGAAGGGTTTTCGAGTCAGAGTAAGACCTCGTATTCCCGCATATAGGGCATGGACAACACATAAAACCATTCTGCTTGTTTGCCTCAGCCACTGCAAGAAAATTATTCACGCCCTTAATGTACTCGGAGGTGCATCTGTTACCATACATCCATTGTCGGTTCATCTGCGTACATCATGAATAGATAAGTGAACAAATTAATAGAATTTCATCATCACATTAAAACCAAAGTACATACATAGTTCTCATTGAACAACATATAGCTCTCCAGAGCATCTAATTAAACCATACATTAAAACTATGTAAAACATTTCAATGCAACAACAAATGCTATCATAACCGCAACCAAGGTAACAATTGATCCAACGACATAATAATACCAAGCCTCAGTATGAATGACATATTTTCTAATCTTTCTAATCTTCAAGCGCATTGCATCCATCTTGATCTTGTGATCATCGACGACATCCGCAACATGCAACTCTAATATCATCTTCTCCTCCTTAATTTTTTTCAATTTTTCCTTCAAGTAATCGTTTTCTTCTTCAACTAAATTTAACCTCTCGACAATAGGGTCGGTTGGAATTTCCGGTTCACATACCTCCTAGATAAAAAAAATCTATGCCACGTTGCTCAGCATAATTGTCATAAACACTAAATGAAACTAATAGTTATAAAAGATAATATATTACCACATCCGAATCATAGACAAGACGAGGGCCGACGGAGTCGGATATCAAAACCATCGCACTATATAATAACAAACAATAACAAGTAAGAAAACTACACAAGTATCTATCTAAATCATACAAGAAATTTTTTCTTTTAGAAAGAAGATAAGATCAATAGGCTCACCACGGTGGTGCCGGCAACGAGATCAGCGCGGGCGATCAACGGCAGTGAGGACGGAAACGGGACATGATGGACCGCCAAACCTAGACAAATCTCGAGGAAAATGGAGCTTGAACAAGGAGCTTCCAGAGGAGAAAGCTTAAGTCTGGCTCAGACATTTCATCGAACACCTCATGTGCATAGGAGGTGAGCTAGAGCACCACAAAGCTCTCCAACGGCTGGCCAGAAAAACAGAGTAGTGGAGTGCTCTGCTCACGGGCGAGGGGGTATATATAGGCATCTCATTGGTCCTGGTTCGTGGCTGGAACCGGGACTAAAGTCCTTTGGTCCCGGTTGCAGCCACGAACTGGGACCAATGGTTGTGGGCAAGGAGCGAGGCCCATTGGTCCCGGTTCATGTCTAGAACAGGGACCAAAGGGGCTAAAGACGAACCGGGACCAATGCCCCACGAGGCCCGGCCAGTCCCCTGGCCTCACAAACCGGGACCTATGCCCCCATGGGTCCCAGCCTGAACCAAAACCCTGTTTTCTACTAGTGAGGGCATCTCGGGGTTAGCATCCAAGGCTATTGCAAACCTTCTATACCGCCCGGAGCCTCCCCTCGTTTCTGTAGGGTTCTCCCCTCGCTCAATCTTGTATACACTGGCAAAGCAAGGGTTACATGGTACCATAATCGGGTTCGAATCATCTAGCCACGCCTATCCGTTCCTGTGATGCATCTCTCGGCCTTTCTCCTGGGTTTGTTATCTTTTCTTCTCCCTCATGGAATTGGTCCAATGAGAAGATGCCAACACCATTTCCCCTCATCAAACGTTCCATCAAGGCGGTGTTGAGGATGACGCCCACGCCCACGTGGACGAAGCACGCGACCGCTAGTATGTTAGGCCCAAAGCATGTATTCGCTTCTACGCTAGTTGAGAGTCCTTCATCTTCGCCTTTCACAAGGGATCAATGGTGTTGAAGCGAATGAGGACCTCCTCACAAGGCAGTAGTGAAAAGCCGACAACAAGATCTGTGGTTTCCCTCACCATGACAAGAAGTGTAATAAGGAGCATGACGTATTCATCGGTGTTCACTCCTACCTGACGAACTCCATGCCGAGTAGCTTTGGATCGTCTTGATGGACTCGTCGACAGGGAGAACAAGTATGAGAAAAACTCGAATATTCATGGGTGTGGGCTTACTTGCTCGACCTCAATTCCCTATCATTAGAGACCCTCCGCCGTGCTGGAGATCACTAATGGTAGCAGGCTCAACTCAGAGAAAAACGACCTTCGATGGCGATGGCGACTAGGAAGGGTGGAGATTACGGAGGGAAGCTATGTGATCAATTTGACCCAACCCCAACCATGCCACATCACATTTATCTTACTCTCGCGACCCAGCCCAATAATGCCATGTTATCTCCCAAAACTGCCTAAATCACAGCAAAATCAGGGGATATTTACTTGATTTCCAGATTTGAGGGCCAAAATCGTGCCAAAATTGAATCCAGGGGGGTATTTGTAGTTTTCCATTGAGGCACATTTGAGGGTGAAAATTGGATTTTTTTTTTCATAGGTTGGATCAGGGTTTGCTCAACTTTTTTTTGAGGGTTTGTTTTCTCAACCATTACACCACGGGCTAGAGAGCTTTTAATCAACTAGGGCATGGCCCATGGGCCAATGCAGCCGCGCAACAGCAGAGCCCCTGACAGAAACACAGAAGTTTGTCTCAAAAAAAAACTCATCAAAAGGAAAAAAAAAAAAAAAGGAGAACAGACACAGCGCTCCGCTCGCCGGCCGCAACGCCTGCAATCCTCCTCGACGGCGGCGGCAGCCATCTCATCGTCTTCCCCTCCCCGCGTCCAATCCCACTCTCCCACCCTCCCATCTCCCTTCCCCTAGCAGCCGCCGCATAGAACACAGATCCGACTCCCCTCCCCTCCCCCGCCATGGAAATTTGGATCTAGACCTCCCCCTCGTCCTCTCCTCCCCACCCACAGCACGGTCGGGCGGCAGATACTCACGATGGATGGATACGCTATCATATCCTCTGATCAGGTATGCACATGAAATTTTTCCTATGTATGTCAGGAAAAAGGCAGGTCATGTGCTGATTGTTCTGTTTGTCAGTTCTCCCATCAAGGCTTTGTTCTTCCAGCAGATTTCATACAAGTTAGGTTGCTGATAGATGTGTCTCAGTTTTGCTTCTTGTGATGGAATTAAAGTGAGAATGAACTTTGTGAAATTGCTGTAGGTTCTAGTGACAGAATGGGTCATATATAATTGAATAAGGCAGGAAAAGAAATCGCAAACACATAGTGATTGTGGCCATTGGGTCTCAACCTGACGATTGGAGAAACCAAATAAAAAAAATTGGACCCCCAAAATAAAATATATCTTAGGGCTAATTGGATGGCAAAGCTTGATTGAAAAATCTTACTAGCATATAGTATTTTCTAAGAGCTTAATATGTTTTTTTATTTGCATTCAGGAACAACCAGTAATTGGTGCAGATTGGAGTTCAGGGGCACTGTCAGATGAATTGGTGATACATGCAAACCCGGCGGACCTTTCGCTGCAGCTTGCTGAAGAACAAAGCCAGTTACATGATATTCTGGGAATCAATGAAATGCCAATTAATGACACAGGCAGTGGAAGTGATTCAGACGGCAGCTCTGGGAATGAGACAGATAAAGAACCAGGGAAGTACTACTATCCTGGTTTTGAGGAGTTGGTTAATCCAAGGCCACCAGAAGTTGGAATGAGATTCCCAACCCTTGAAGATGCGACCCGATACTATAGTGCACATGCTCTCCTGTCTGGTTTTGTGGCAATTAGGGGACCGAATTTTATGAGAAAGAAGTTCCACGTGGAATGCAACCGGAGCCGCAAATTGGCGCCATCTCAGGACCTGAAGAGGAAGAGGGAAGTATATTCTGTGAATAAGGCACAGTGTGAGGCAAGGGCAGTTGTGAAGCCTGTTAAGGGGCAATGGGAGTACACATCAGTTCGGAGTGAGCACAACCATCCGTTATGTCCAAGCCCGTCACTCACAAAATTCTTCCTTAGCTGCAAACACATGTCAGCTGAAGAAAAATCGTTTTTAAGAGCTCTGCAACAAAGTAGTATACATCCCAAGAAAGCTATGAAGATCTTCAAGAGAATGAGAGGTATTTTGGGGAGCTTACCATTCAACACAAAAGATGCGAATACGTCACAGTGTGCAGAACAACAGGGAAAACCAAACTCGGACGTAGAAACAACAGTGAAGCATTTGAAGGAACTGGAGCTGCAAAACCCATGTGTTTCCATCACCATGCAAACAGATGAAGATAGCATAGTTAGGAGTCTTTTCTGGACTGATGCAAGGTCGAGGCTTGATTATGAGATCTTCGGAGATGTCTTATCATTTGATACCACCTATAGCACAATTAGTCACAATATGCTTTTCACTTCTATCAGTGGAATGAATGAGCATGGAAGAACTCTCGTGTTTGGATACGCCTTGCTACAGGATCAGAAAGCTGAAACCTTCAAATGGATGTTCCAAACATTCCTCCATGTAATGGGAGGGAAAATGCCAAGAGCAATCATAACAGACCAGGATGAAGCTATATCAAAAGCAATTTCGGAGGTTATGCCACAAGTAAAGCACAGGTTCTGTAAGTTCCACATAATGAGGAAAGCACGGGAAAAGCTTGGAGGTTTCATAGCAGCAAGAGGTAACACAAATTCAGAGTTGCATGCCCTAGTTAACAACTCTCTGACAGAAACAGAATTTGAGGAAGGATGGGCTGCGCTGATTGAGAGATACAGTGCAAGTGAAAATGAGTACCTGCAACTCCTGTGGGAAACAAGGAAAGAGTGGGTGCCTGTTTATTTCAGAGAAGATTTCTATCCATTTGTGGAAACGACTGGATGTTGCGAGGGGGCAAACTTGTTATTCAAGGACTATGTGCTTCCTAAGGACAGAATAGAGAAGTTCCTTGAAAGATATGAAGACGTACAAGAGAGGATGATGGAAACGGATGATGAAGATAGGCTGCAATCAAGAACTGAACCTTCATGTTTCTCAATGCAGCCAATAGAAAAGCATGCAGCACGCATTTACACAAGGCAGATATTTCTGAAAGTGCAGAGGGAGCTACTCCATTCTACAGCATTCAACGTGCAGGAGATACAGACGGGGACAGTGTACAGACTGGAAAAGGTGTCTGCCTACGAGAACCCAGAGTTTGACAGGAATTCCTTCGAGCTATTAGTCGAGCCCAGCACCAATGCAATCAAATGCGAATGCGCAAAGATCAGTAGGGATGGTATACCGTGCTGCCACATATTCAGACTTTTTACACAGTTTGGGGTCAATGAAATACCAGGGCAATACATAGTGCCCAGGTGGACTGCCAAATTTAAAGAACAGCAGATGAAACAGTACAGGGAGAAATGCTTGGACAGCCCTGGCATAGACCAATCAGAAAATACCATGAGGTATGCAATGCTGCTGAGTAAAGTAGCTGACATTGGCAAAGAAATATGCGGCGATGGCTCGAAATGCGATAAATTCAGGCTGGAACTGGACACGATTCAGGGGAAAACTGGAAACAGCGGCATGAGAAGCACCTGAAACTAATGACAGTTAGACTGTGCTTGTCGTGTATGCGGGCTCTGAGAACGGTCGCTTTGGCAGCAGCGGCGGCTCGGCACTGGTGCTCTCGGCACTGGTGCTCCCGTGAAGTTGCTATTGTCTGAATCAACAAGAGCCTGTTGTCAACTGTTGATGGACATCAGCAACCAGGACGAATCTTAGTTAGGAGAGTCAGTTAAATCGTTCTCATTGAGACTCGTGTTAATGAAGTAGAACAGTTAGGTTTCAGGATATAGGTTGTCTATCCGTGTTGTGTCCAGGATTATGCTGGCATCATGTCTTATCTTTACCTGTGGTTTCATATGTCAACATTAACCATTACCTGCTTCACCTTCTGAGAATTGCATAATGTCAACATGGCCGATACTTCTACTTTACCAAACATTAAACATCTATTTAGCTATGCTATAAAATCAGAACTGCAATGCTGTTTTTCCTCCATGAATCTGACTTTGATGTGCTGCTGTTTACTGTAACTCTGGAAAATCCTGATGCAATGGTTGGTTTGATCTTGATCTGGTACAAAACTCGCCCTATATATGTAAGCTGTTTTTGCACCCGTCGGGTCTGTACCATACTTGTGGTATTCATTTAGCACGCTCTGTCGTAGATGGTTGGATGTTTGGCTCTATAAAACTGGAATAAACATTTATAGAAAGAAGAAAAAACAAAGACGGTCATTCTTCAATCTTGTGCTTCTATAAAGAACAAGAGAATACATGCGACATCATTCCCTGAATCTGAGGCACCAATGAGTCCTCAGAAGCTTATGAAGCAAAAGAAGCGACAACAAAATAAATTGAATGGTGATGTTGAAGAAGGCAAAGATAAATTGGCAAAGAAATAAAGCTTTCGCTTCTGATAAACTGATATCAAGTAGCGAAGCAATTGGCCTGTTAATCATTCTAAACTTACAGCTCACCCATTTATCAACAGCCAAGCTTGACGCACACGATTCAACAATATTGAGTTCATCCCTACAAATAAGAAAGCAAAGAAAAATAAATGGATCCAGGCATCCAGCCTTAGATGGTACGTAGTTCAGTGGAGCTTAATGTTAAACAACAAGATTCTGATGACATGTTACAAACAAGTCTATAATAGATTAGACACTTCGGCGATTATCCAATCACTTTTCAAGTACACCGTTTTTGCCTTGCTCGTCTGTTCTCTCGCTCTTCTCTTTCAAAGGAAACTGACAGAAGAGAAACCAGCAACATGCTGGGCTGTAAAGAGGGAAGGTGCACAAAAAAGAAAGACCAAGGTTCAGAGATGCTCGGTTTCACCTGAGGATTCAGGTGTACCATGTGGCGACCCAAGTTGCCATTGAGCGTTTCATCACTACGATGATGGTCTTTTTATATATTGTGGGGTGAGAGAGGCTCGAACTCTCGACCTCAGGATCACTCACGTTTTCAGCTATGAGACCTACGCGCTAGCCAACTGCACCACCACCCCACTTGTTGTCTTGGAAGCGGAACAAACGTACTTGTTAGCCACGACAGCGTCGTACAAATCATGGTGCCAACTCAAGGGATGTTAATATCTTGCCAATTCACATTCATCTTGTGAGCGACAGCCACCGACAGCTATAAGGAAGGCAGGAGAAGAAGGGAAAAGAAGACGTTGCTGGTGTTGAGAGCGTGATGCCGCCGGCACCCAACTGGTCGTCGTCGTCGAGAATGGAGAGGAGTAACGGTGTGCAAGGACAAGACGAGGCCGACAGAAACCAGCAGGGTGTCGCTCAGCCAGGTGCATGCGCTCGTCCACCTCCGCCAGCGCCGGGGCGGCTGCGGCCGACATGACGCGCCCGGAGCCAGAGCCGAAGAAACCTTCTTGGAGTAGCTGCACCTCGGGATGTTGGCCCTGGCCACTCTCAGCTGAGGCAGACCTGAAGCCCGCGGCGGTGGCGCTGGTCGTAGCCATTGCTGCAGATAGACATGTGCTCTCTCTCTTGTGGGAGATTCAGTACGTCACAGTAGGACAGGTTTCTGATTATATGTATGCAGGCAGAGGCAGTCCAGCATCATCTGGGGGAATTCTGTCGAACGGAGACAGCACAGATTCTTCCTGCTGACGGTTAAACGCGCCCAGCCGCAATCAGCTAGACCCCTGAAGGAAGCAACTGTGTTTGCAGGGTGGGCGTCAGGCATCATAACTACTGCAATCCCAAACATGTCCAGAAAACAAACGATGAGCTTCAGATGTTAATCCCAAACATGTTTTTATTCTCTTCCCTCCCTTGGCACGTTAGGGAACAGATACGTCTCCCAGCAATCGAGCAATAAATTCATCATAGTGGACTCTTACAGATGAACTCAAAAGAGGAACCAAAAGGTGCAGGCGCAGCAGTGGAGGGGATTACTTGTTGTGCAGAACCAAAAAATGGGGGATTACTTGTTGTGCAGAACCAAAAAATGTTAAAAAGGGTGAGACCAGGTTCAGAGTTGCTCGAGTCAATCTGATGATTCAGACGTGTACGTGGCGACCCAAGTTGCCACTGAGCGTTTCATCACAACGATGGTCTTTTTTGTTTGGTGAGGTGAGGGAGTCTCGAACTGTCGACCTCGGCCTTGAGACCTACGCGCTATCCAACTGCGCCACCACCCCACTTGTTGGATTGCATCCGAAACAAACGTAGGAGTAATTGTTAGAAAGAAACAGAACGATGCAACGTTTGCATCGTTTTCATTCCCCTGATCATTGCCATCGCTGAATTCTGAAAAATACGTCCTCTGGGGAAGAATAAGATGCAGCACAGCGGCAGGTGACAGTAGAAGAGCCATTTACTTTTGGCGTCCAGGCAGAGGCAGCATGTCCCTCTTTTTTTTCCCGTACATGTCCAGGAAACAAACCATCTCCAGCCGTTAGCCCCCCAGAAGGCATTTTTTCAGCCTCTTGGGGTTGGTCCGGCGCAATATTTGGTTTGCGGGTGAAAAAGTTTCCAGCCGTGTCCACCCCCAAGCGAGGAAGGAGACAGCGAGCTCGCGCCCTCGCCCGCCGCGCCCGCCGTTCCCGGCAGGATCTGGCAAAGGGCGGTCACGGCGGGGTCCGGTGAGGGATGGTCGCGGCGTAGTCCGGCGAGGGGTGGAGAGGAGGGTGGAGAGGCTCGGCCTTGCAGACGGTAGCACGCGAGCCGAGGTCTCAGGCTGACAGGGACGGCTCGGTGCGCGGAGAGCTGCTGGGGCGAGTGGGACGGGTTCGGCGACAGGGGGGGTCCGCTCTGAGGGGCGGGTCCGCGACAGACGGGCTCGGTAGTCTTGCGGAGGCTGCGGGGGCGAGTGGGGCAGGTCCGGCGGCCGGAGACCGGGCAGTGGCGTGCACTCTCTCCGGGATCTGTGCGACGCAGGCAGGCGACGGAGACAGGGCCCTCTGACGTCTGGCTGCTCCGGGGGCGAGGAGGACGGGGCCGGCATCGGGCGGCTGCTCGTTGGCGACGGCGATGGGGCCGGGACTAGGCGTGCTTCTGCTCGGGAGAGGTGAGAGGACGTGAGGTGGCCAGCGGCGCGTCCGGGAGGTGGAGGGCGGCTCGCCGGTGGGGAAGGGGCTAGGTGGGGGCGGCTCGTCGGTGGAGGGCGTCCAGGATCGCCGGAGCGAGGAGCAGGGGAGAGAGCAGAGGAGCGAGGAGCAGGGGTGGCGGGCATGCGGGAGAGAGAGGAGAGAGCTTGTCTTTTTTGCATGCATCACGTGGTGGGCCTAGCCAGGAAAATAAGGAGAGAGAGATTAGAGAGGCTGGCAGTGGGCCTTTTGCAGCTAAAATATAGCGCCGGCGCTCCAAGCTGCCCTTCGGTTTTCTGGGTTTGCCTTGCGTGCGCCGGTCGTAATTTTCGTCAGATCCAGCGCAAAACAAGACTCTGGGATTGCGGTTGGGACGTTTTTTGATCGCCAGTGCTAAAATAGGCTCCTGGGGTGTTTTGGGGGCACAGGTGGAGATGCTCTGAGGTTCAGGAGTAGTACCACACATGCGATGGTTCAAGCCTTTTTTTTTGTGGGGTTCAAGCCAAAATAGCATCAGAAGCATACTGTCCAAACTTGATCTCCCACAAATAACTTTACATGGAAATGTTGAAAACACTCAAATCAATAGCTATAGGATCACATTGATTTCAAAAATAAAGTAACGTACGTGTACTCAGAAGTTTATATCATACAGTACATTTATAGTTATATATTTCCTTCTCTTTCTTGCCACGCTGGCTAACCAAATGGATGCTCCTCACAGTTACTCTCTCCGTTCTAAAATAGATGACTTAACTTTAAATTAACTTTAGTATAAAATTGGATCATCTATTTTGAAACGAAGGGAGTATTAGAGAATTATGAGTTATATCAGTGGATTCTAAAAGAGTGCAGAGACAGTTCAGCAATACTCATAAAATATTCATTCATCCGAAGGTTCATAGCTATGCATTGATACTCCCATTTCCCAATATCAATATTTCCACAACAATAAATTAATCAAGAACCAAAAGAATGATAACTCAAGAATATTTTAGCCCATTTCAAACAGAAAAGTGAGAATCAAGATTTACAAGTTGCCGTAAGCTCACAAGCTATACAACTCTGATGGCACGAATCAATTCATTCTATTAAAAGCATGCATCAGAAAAGTTTGCCAAAACATGCATTAGAAAAGTAGTAACACATAAGATGCCTTATCCAGTTTGACTAGAGTCTATCATTAGAAATATAATACTATCAAATATTTATTAACAACCTACAATCCCAACTTAATGCACGGTATGTTGTTAAACACCAACTACTGCTATTGTTAGAATTGTTAGATCATCTCCAATAGATGATGTGGATGAAAAATAACTAAGTTTTGCATCTCCGAGGTCTAAATACCCTTCTCCGGCACATGATGTCAATGCAAAATAATTTACATCTCCACCTCAGGAGATATAAAATACAACAGTTGGAGATGCAAATTTGCATCTCCACATCGAGGAGATGTAAAACTGGCGGCTGCGCGCCAACTGCCCAACCATTTTCATTTTCCTTCCGCTTGCCCTCCTGCCCGCCCGCCTGCCCAACTGTCCGGCATGTTGGCTCGGATCGCCGCGATCTCGGCACTGCGTTCCGCGTCGGAGGGCTACGTTGCATGGATACTTGGATACGAATCGGATACGCTTTACGGGGATACGCCCGATACGCCAATTTTCTAAAAACATGGATATAGCGATACGTTTTTATATATATTAATTATTAAAAGTATGAAAAAGATAAGGAGCTTCCAAGTCAAAGCATGCCTCAATAGGATTATCCCCTTTTTTTCTTGCACTTTGTCCATTTTCAACAATTGTTTGCTGATTCAGATGAACTGGTGTTTGCTGTAACTCTGGAAGTCCTGATGCAATGGCTTGATCTTGATCCGGTACAAAACTCGCATTATAAAGCTTGGTTTTGATTGTAGTGTTTCTGAAAATTTGGTCAGCGTTTCTGAAAAGCATGGTGGCTGCATCAGGAGGTAATGTTTTCTCAACACAGGGACTTACGCGGTAGAAGTTGCTGATAATTTTGCGGCATAGCATCAGCTCTTCTTTTTCTGCTGGCATTTGTGCAAGCTGTTTTTGCATCCGTCGGATCTGTACCACACTCTTTGTATTCATTTTACCGTGCTCTCTGGTCGATGATTGGCTGTTTGGCTCTATGAAACTGGAATGAACCTTTTTTTTTTGCGGGGAAAAACTGGAATGAACTTGTAGAAAGAAAAAAAAAGAACAATCATGTTTGGATCTTGCGCTTCTACAAAACTGAAATAAACTTTAGGAAAAAAATGGATAATTATTCCACAATCTTGTGCTTGCAGTCTTATTCTTACTCTTTTTTTTTTTTGCGGGGAGGCTTATTCTTACTTGCTCATGAAGATGGATCAAAACATGCGAACAGAGGGACAAAAAGCCTGAAATGTCGCAATCAACAGTGTGAAAGAAGAAGACGCCATCCAAGAAGAAAGCGAAGACAACGAAACCGACTGTGGCTTCTGCATCATGTCCTACTAAAATGCCTTCTTTCTCCAGGAAAGGCGAATACATGTGACATCATTCCCTGAATCTGAGGCACCAATGAGTCCTCAGAAGATTATGAAGCCAAAGAAGAGACAATTTTTTTTAAATGGTGATGCTCAAGAAGGCAAAGATAAAGCTTTGGCTTCTGATAAAGTGACAGTTATTTCATCGTAACCGCTTTTTTTTTTTTTTGTGAAGGGAAGGAGAGCATGAAGAAGGTGGCACTGCTGAAACGTTAAGTGAACCACCAGCATTGAGCACACCCTTGTTAAGTCATATCAAGGCCATCTAATTAATGAGATCAGGGAGATGTTAGGACAGAGGGAGCTTGTTTTGAGCAAGATTGATAGCATGCAGAAGAGGGCTGCAGATCGATAAGCCTATTTGTCGAGAGCGGAGCACCTGACCGACTTGTGGTTGCAGGATGCTCCAAATGCTCCGATTAGCCTGCCCAGAACCGACTTGTGATAGCATGTCCAGAAAACAAACGATGAGCTTAATTCAGATGATAATCCCAAACATGTTTTTTATTCTCTTCCCTCTCTTGGCACGTTAGGAAACAGATACGTCTCCCAGTGCAGAACCAAAAAATATAATAATAAAAAGGATGAGACCAGGTTCAGAGTTGCTCGAGTCAATATGATGATTCAGAATGTACATGTGGCGACCCAAGTTGCCACTGAGCATTTCATCACAACGATGGTCATTTTTTTTTGGTGGGGTGAGGGATTCTCGAACTCTCGACCTCGGGCTTGAGACCTACGCGCTATCCAACTGCGCCACCACCCCACTTGTTGGATTGCAACCGAAACAAACGTAGAGTACTTGTTAGAAAGAAACAGGACGATGCAAAACATAGACGGACGATGGCTCGCCGAAGTAAGCAGTGGCGCGCCCTTGGGTTTGGCCACCAACGGAGCCAGAGCCGAAGACGACTTGTTGCTGTAGCTGCACCTCAGCCCCTCGGCCCTGACCATTCTCAGCCGAGGCAGCCCTGCAGCACCGGGTTTTAGTTAGCAACCGAACATGACAGGCATTTCTTTTCCATGGATGACGAGCTTGCTTACCTACTAGAGCCGGCGACAGTCCAGCGGCGAAGACGACGACGGTGTCCATGATCATTGCCATTGCTAAATTCTGAAAAATACGTCCTCTGGGGGAGATGCAGCAGATCACATCAGTTCAACAATAAAAGAACGTACGTATACTCAGAAGTTTATATCATACGGTACATTCTAGTTATTCATTTTCTTGTCTTTCTTGCCACGCTAGCTAACCAAATGGATACTCCTCACAGTTATTAGAGAATATGAATTATATCAGTGGATTCTAAAAGGGTGCAGAGACTGTTCAGCAATACTCATAAGATATTCATTCATCCGAAGGTTCATAGCTATACATCCGAAGGTGCAGAGACTGTTTAGCATGTATTCTACTCAACTATTTTGAGGATATATTAGAACACATAGCAGAGAAAAACAACTAGGAAGATGCACATCGATCTGGCTATGGTTATTAGTATTCAATACGTGAGAGAGACGTTACAAACAAGATTCTGATGACATGTTACTAACAAGTCTACAATAGATTAGACACTTCGGCAATTATCAATCACTGAGAAGGCTTACAACTAGCAATCACTTTGACACAACCTCCTGCAGTTGCTTCAAATGCACATGCAGAAGTACCTCGCGGCTGTCGGCTGCAATTTTCAGAAAAACGCAAGTGCTATCTATCGTCGAATCTTGGACGTCCACCGCCACTGACACGCTCGCCCCACTTTTGTCGGGCACCGTGTTAAGCAAAGCGAGCTTCTAGTTCTACTAGTAGGCATCTCGTTTGAATGAGTTATGCGAAGAAACGCACATGAATTGTTTACTTGCAGGGCTGTAAAGACGGACATAAATAGAAAAAGGAAACAGCATTTGAGAAGGGGCACAAAAAAGAAGACGAAGGTTCAGACATGCTCGTTTCACCTGACGATTCAGGTGTAGATGTGACGACCCAAGTTGTTACAGAGCTTTTCATCACTACAGTGGTCTTTTTTAGGTGTGGGGTGAGAGAGGCTCGAACTCTCGACCTCAGGATCGCTCACGTTTTAGCTATGAGACCTACGCGCTAGCCAACTGCGCCACCACCCCACTGTTGTTTCGGAAGCGAAACAAGCATACTAATTATCCGTTTCGAAGAAAAACATCCTAATTAGGCAACCAGAGCATGCAAAATCATGGAGTGAATTCAAGGGATGCTTATTTATATCTTGCCCATTCCCATTCATCTTCAGTTAAATGAAAGTGATGAGATTTTAACACCCGAGTGAGGCCCTCCTTTCACAGATGAGGAAGCAGAGGAAGGCAGCAGGAGACGAAGATGGCGGTGGTGTTGAGAGGTTGATGCCGCCCGCACCCGACCGGTCGTCGTCGTCGTCGTCAGAGGATGGAGGAGTAACCGGCCGCGTACAAGGACAAGACGAGGCCGACGGAAACCAGCAGGTCGTGGCTCAGCCAGGTGCATGCGCTCGTCCACCTCCGCCAGCGCCGGAGTAGCACCGGAGCCAGAGCTGAAGACGTGAGCGATCCTGAGGTCGATAGGGGTGCAAGAGGCAAGGATTCCTGACTGTATGTATGCAGGCAGAGGCAGCCCAGCATAGTATTGCATCGTCTGGGGAAATTCCGTCGAATGGAGACAGCACAGATTCTTCATGCGGACGGTTAAACGCGTCCAGCGACAACCAGCTAGACCCCTGAAGGAAGCAACTGTGTTTGCAGGGTGGGCGTCAGGCATCATAACTACTGCGAGAAACGAACTTGTTGGATTACAACCGAAACAAACATAGGAGTACTTGTTAGAAAGAAACAGAACTATGCAAAGCATAGATGAGCGATGGCTCGCCGGAGTAAGCAGTGGCGCGCCCTTGGGTTTGGCCACCAACGGAGCCAGAGCCGAAGACAACTTGTTGCTGCACCTGCGCCTCAGCCTCTCGGCCCTGGGCCCTGGCCATTCTCAGCCGAGGCAGCCCTGCAGCGTCCGGGTTTCAGTTAGCAACTTAACATGACATAAATTTCTTTTCCATGGATGACGAGCTTGCTAAATTCTGAAAAATACATCCTCTGGGGGAGATGCAGCAGATCATATCAGGGATATTTCAGACCATAATGCTCTCTTGGTATCCTCGGACAATTATGTTGTACGAGTCCCACACACAAGAGAGTTCAGATTTGAGTTGAGCTGGCTCAAGTCTGAAAAGTTCTTCCACTGGTTGAAAAGATTTGGACTAAGAATGTCAATACATCTGATCCTGTTGATGTCTTGAACATCAAGCTGAAGAGATTGAAAAAATTCTTCAAAGGATGGGGATCTAATAAATTTGGGAATGAGAGAATTAGAAAGAAAAATATTAAGGAAGAATTGGAGAAGATTGAAGAGTTGGAAGAAGATGGCAATCTCGATCCTGAGTTGCTGTATAAAAAGCAAAGCCTGTTGGTGGAGCTCAATGAAATCCTTATCAATGAGGAACTCTACTTACTGCAACAATCTAAAGAAAGATGGTTGCTTAAAGAAGATAATAACACAGCTTATTACCAGAAGATCGCTAATGGTAATAAGAGGAAAAACACCATTCACTCTCTGAATGTTGGTGACCGGGTCATTGAAGGGACTGAGAACCTTCTTGAACATGCAACTGATTTTTACAAAGAGTTATTTGGACCTGCCCCTGGAAACTTATTCCAAATGGACCCTGAGGTTTGGGGTGAGGGGGAGAGGATTAGTGAGGATGATAATATGATGCTGACTAGACCTTTCTCTGAAGAGGAAGTTAAAAAAGCTCTGTTTTCTATGAACAGTAATAGGGCTCCTGGGTCGGATAGCATTCCGGCCGAGTTTTACCAACATTGTTAGGAGATAGTGAATAATGACATTATGGGTCTGTTTCATGCTTTCCATGAAGGGAGTTTGGATGTATATAGGCTGAACTACGGCATTATTACCCTTCTCCCTAAGATCTCTGGAGCAGATAAGATTCAACAATTCAGACCAATATGTTTGTTGAGATGTCCCTATAAACTGATTACAAAAGTTTTAGATAATAGAGTGGCCCTTTTTGCTGACGTTCTGTTTAGCAAACATCAAAATGCCTTTGTCAAAAGCAGGAATATCATGGATGGGGTTTTATCTTTGCACGAGGTTCTTCATCATACCTATTTTAAGAAAAAGTGTGGTATTATCATTAAGCTCGACTTCGAGAAAGCGTATGACAAGGTTAACTGGGACTTCCTTTTGAAGTGTCTTGATAATAGAGTTTTTGGGAAAACTTGGTGTGAGTGGATGAGAAAGATCCTACATAATGGCCCATACTTCCAAAGCTATAAAGGGGTCAGACAGGGAGACCCTATTTCCCCGTTCCTGTTTAAAATTGCAGCTGAGTGCTTATGTAAAATGGTGGTGCAAGCACAAAAAAACAATCTCTTTGTTGGGCTGGCTGCGGACCTGGTGGAGAATGGGGTAGCAATTTTGCAATACGCAGACGATATCGTCCTTTGTATTGAGCACGACCCTGCTAAAGCTGTGAATCTGAAGCTTCTTCTATATATGTTCGAGCTCATGTCAGGACTAAAAATAAACTACCAGAAAAGCGAGATTCTTTGTGTTGGAGGGGATGACAATATCTTGCAAGCTTATGCTGACATTTTCAACTGTCAGATTGGCCATTTCCCTATGAAATATTTGGGGGTTCCATTCAGTTATTCATCCATTCGAGGGGTGGATTGGACTTTTTGGAAGCCAAGTATGTTCGTAGATGTGATTCTGGATTAGGCAGTAATGCATCCTCGGGGGGTAGACTGACGCTGCTGAATGCTAATATATCCAGTATTGCTTATTATTACATGTCTATGTTCCTCCTGTCGAAGACCATTATAGACAGGTTGGATAAACATCGAAGAAGATTTTTTTGGCAAGCGTCCAAAAAGAGAAAGCGCTACTATCTAGTGCGTTGGGCTCGTATTTGTAGATCGAAGGAGAAAGGTGGTTTGGGCGTGAAAGATTTACATAAGCAAAACTTAAGCCTTCTTACTAAGTGGTGGTGGAAGTTGGAGACTAAAACTGGTCTTTGGCAGGAGATTATTAAAGCGAAATACCTTGGTAGAGACACGGTAGCTTCTGTATGCAGCACAACAGCAGGTGGCAGTAGGAGAGCCATTTAGGCCAACTCCAGCGCGCGACCCCATCATGTCCGGGTGCGTCCGTTTGGGGTAGAACGGACGAATAGCACGGCCCAACGCGCGGCCCTAAACGGACAAATGTCCGGGTTCCGTCCGTTTTCGACCCATCCCGGCACAAATTTGCGCCGAGTTTGGGGTGAAACGGACATCACGCAGACGGGATCGACGCACACCCTTGTCAGGTTCCATGAGAATGTAGCAGCGAGTCTTCTACAACCACATATTACAGTCCCTGCTTGAAATATCAGGATGAAAACCTTCATACCATACCAATAGTACCGGCGAGCTTGCTAGAACACAAAGGGAAACCACATATGACAGTGCCCACTCGAATCAGCAACATTTTTTTGTACAACCTCCCGCAGTTGCTTCAAACCACATATAACAGTGCCCACATATTTCTTGGCCGGCGACTGCAATTTTCAGAAAAGCCTGAGCGCTATCTACCGCGGAATCTTGGACGTCCACCCCCACCGACAACAACCTCACCCGCTTTCGTCGGCCACCATGTTTGAACGAATTCTGCAAAGAAACGCACCTGAATTGTTTTCTTGCAGGGCTGTGGAGAGGGACATACATAGCGAAAAACACAGGTGATTCATCTTTGAAACTCATGCTTCTGAATTTCAGTTACATACATCAAGGAAAAGGAGGCAGAGGAGCCAAGTTATGCAGTAGACAAGGACGATGGGTTGGGTAGTACGGTGAGAGCACTCTTCCGGTTCTAGTCACATACTAGCGAAACTTGCGCGGCGGCACGCCGCGCCCGTTCATAGATTTGTACTACATATTAGCAAGTATGGACAATTGTTAAGGTAGACAGTGTAAGATATCGAATGGATACAAGCTTGAGGCAGCCAGATGAGCTAGTCGAATATGTAAACTTTAATAAAAAAATGCATTTTTTAAGAAAAAAGAATTTAGACGATGTAGAATAAAAATGAAAAAAAAAAGAACTGCGAATACGTGAATGATATTTTTTAATCCAATCTAAATTCGACCAGTTAATATGAATGGGAAATTACATAGTAGGTCGATCGATAATATAATTTAATGTTAATAAGAAATTTAAAACCGATAGAATCTTCTTACAAATGAATGTAAGTACAGACAGTGAACAACTGTTCGTCACACTATATTCTTTGTAATGGCCATAAATACTCCGCACTCATTTTTTTTAGGTAACATAATTACATATAGTTGCTATGTAGATCCTTGAGGAATGGAAAAAACATTTTTTTCCAGAATCTAAATATTTGCTTGCTGCACTCTACTAAGGAGTTCAGTGGCTTATCTCTCTTCTATGTGGTACGCTTTCGGCATTGCCCCCACTTGTAGTGCCTGACGTGTGGAGCACTCAATACAGTACCACGATAGTGTGAGGTGTGTTTGCTATTGTCACAGCAAAGAGTCTTTCAATGGGCCAATACCTCTCCGACATTGCTCGCAGATTCGCCCTTGGAAGATCGGCCTCGCGTGCTGTACCCACGCCTTTCACTTGCGCTATCTAGAGCATAGAATACCTAGAGTAGTACCGTGGTAGTGTGAGGCGTGCTCGCTGTCGATATAGCGAGCAGTCACCTCAAGGAGCAAGATACTTTTCAGCACTGCTCACAGATTCAGCATAGTGAACACCGGCGAGTGGTGCGGGTGAACTTCGCCTATCTAAAACCGAGTTTGGGCTATAAAAATGACTACAGACTCTATGAGCACTCAATGCAGTGCCACGATAGTGTGAGGTGTGTTTGATATCGTCACAGCAAAGAGTCTTTCAATGGGCCAATACCTCTCCGACACTGCTCGCAGATTCGCCCTTCGAAGACCGGCCTCGCGTGCTTTACCCACGCCTTTCACTTGCGCTATCTAGAGCATAGAATACCTAGAGTAGTACCGTGGTAGTGTGAGGCGTGCTCGCTGTCGATATAGCGAGCAGTCACCTCAAGGAGCAGTACTTTTTCGGCATGAACCGACACATTGAAAGGGAACAACACGTGGATGAGTAACCGCCGAAGAAGCGCGCAACCAATCAGGAAAATATGAAACACCGGACGCAACATTAGCCTCTTCAACAACGGGAACAGAATTATCTGCAAATATAAAAGATTCATCAATAAAAACAAAGTTATACACAAATACAGTAGTGTACTACAACCAAAATCAGAATAGGAATTTTTTTTGAGGAAAGTTCCACTTCCAACTACCGAAACGTAGCGCGCATGCGCCATGCACAACAAGCCACACTAAACACATTCAACAGCCAGCCCAACTCAGCCCAACACACTTCGCCCGGCCCATAATCCAGCCACCGCACGCGCGGGGAACCAACATCGTTTAGTCCCACCTCGGAGACGGAAGAGCGCACGAAGCAGCTTAAATAGGCAACTCTACCCCCGATTTCGAACTCCTATGTTACTACTACCCACTGCCGCGTTGGACCCCGTTGCTGGGCCCGCCAGTACGCTCTGTCAGCCACCCGAGTCGTCATAAGGCTTGATTTGGGTCTGTAAGCTACTATGGGCCCAGCGGCGCCGGTTGGGCAATTTTTTTCCCTTTTTTTTCTTAATAAAAAACACCATGATGTGAAGCTAACACAAACACTATTTTCCTAGCCAACTATCATGCATGTACACGCAACTAACCACATTAGCAAACCATACACAAATCCCAAACCAACAAAACCACGCATAAATCCCACCCATATTCAACTACCAAAACCACCCACACACTTCAAGAACTTTCTTTTGAGATAATACCATATTCTATAAATCCCACCCATATTCAACTATCGAAACCACCCACGCACTTCAAGAAAATATATTGAGAGTATACCATATTCTATAGCAGAAGGCAAACGGGCAGCAGAAACAACAGCATCGGGTCGAGACGTAGACACATCTGTAAATACAAAAAAAATCAAATGATTAAGTACAATCAAACAACAGCAAGAAATAAGACTTCATCGATCGAAACACACAAACCAAAACCACAATCAACAGGCTGCTTGCCCAAACGGATCTCCTCCCTGCGAGAAGCAGCAGAAGAAGGAATACACCCACCTTGCACACCAAAAAACAACAATTAGTCCATAAAACCAATAAAAATAATCCGAATGCAACGGAAAAAAATACAAACCAGAAGACACATCAATATCCATCGAAATAGCAGACGGCAGGGACAAAGTACGCGACGATGACGACCCACGCGCACGACGACCAGAACGACCAGACGGACGACGATGAACAGGTGCAAGACTATCAGGTAAAGCAGAACCAGCACCACGCCCTGTACTACCGCGGCGACCAACAGAAAGAGCACGAGAGCCACGAGGACGGCCAGAACGCCGCAACCCATCACGACTGCTGGAAGGAACAACCATCGACCAGGAGGAAAGAAACGGACTGAAACCACACGCACACAACCAAAAGAAGAAAGGCAGCCTATTTATAGCACATGGCAAAGCCTCTACCAGACAACTCTAGAAACCACGAAACAACATCGCATCGGCGTAGAACGGATACACTTTCTGGAAACAGCAAACAAAGCGGTAGCGGCACGTCATTTTGTACAACCAAAACGGCAGAGAACACCGGCGAAATATGCGCTAAAAACGACAGAAAAACACCGCGCGAAATACCCGGGCGGCGCTAACGCACCGCTTCGTCCAACCAGCTTCGCCCGACATGTCGCCGCTGTCGCTGCATAGATCGTCGCGCATATCCCGTCGTTTTATATTTGGAAGCATGCACAACCATCCCACGCACTTCCGATTAGTACACAGCATCATTCAACCGATCCGATGCATGGAACCGCCTGACATATGTCGCCGCTGCTGGTTGGTCGAAGCGCACATCCCGTCGTTTCATATTTGGAAGCATACACAGCCCTCCCATGCAGGAACTCAGATTGGTCACACGGTTGCAACTGACATCTTTTGTCGCCTGCCATCTGCAAATATAATCCAATCGCCCAGCCAGCCCCAGTGGATCCACTGACTGCCACGTGGCCCCATCCAATTAGCCTGCATGCATGCAACCAATTAGTCTGCATGCAAGCAAAAAAACCGGGTAGTGAACTAATTTTCTAATTTCTTTCTTCTATTAAACTACCTGCAGCTAATGTTTACAATCTTTTTATATTGTTTTCATTAATCTGGTACACCACGTACTGTTATTAAGTATCTATCACTATTACTTGTGACTATCATGAATTTAGCTAACAGCTTGATCTGTTTACAATTTTTTTATACTGTTTTCATTGATGTGATACACCACGTCCTGTTAATAAGTATCTATCATTATTACTTGTGACCATCATGAATTTAGCTAACAGCTTGATCTAAAACTATATTGGACAGCAGCACACGCTAGCAAAAACAACACATTAAAAAACCCGAAAGCGACAGCACAAAAGAAATAAAACACGATCAAACACCCGAAAGGGACAGCACATACACACACCTCCGAAAAACGCTAAATCAACCAAACGAAGTGCCACACACGTTCAAAAAATTTGAACCAAATAAGTGGATCCACAAGACGTTTCTACCACGCCACATCCCAAATTAATACCACGCGTCATAAAAATTATACAGCATACATCACTTTCATCCAAGTGGGCAATCCTTGGAGCGAAAAAGCTCCCTGGAATAGATGCTTGGGTATGCCGTACCAAAGGAAAAAGTGGTTCTGCAGTTACATAGGATCGCAGAACGACACCGCTAGCTCACGGGGAAAACAAAGGTGTTCTTACAGCAACCGAGCCATCCGAGGGCAGGATGAGGTTAAACACCAAGGCAGAGAGAGAGGCAAGTAACAGCAAAAAAAAAAAAAGACCATGGTTCAGACATGCTCGGTTTCACCTGAGGAATCAGATGTACCATGTGGCGACCTCTCGACCTCAGGATCACTCGCATGCAGCTATGAGACCTACGCGCTAGCCAACTGCGCCACCACCACACTATTGTTTTGGAAGCGAAACAAGCATCCTAATTACCCATTTCGAAGAAAAACATCCTAATTCGGCAACCAGAGCATGCAAAATCATGGAGTGAATTCAAGGGATGCTTATTTCACACTGCTATATTTAGGAACGGAGAAAGTATATCGTAAATGGCACAATGCACCGTAGGAAGGTGTTTGTAGCGCACTGCAGAGTGCACTTTTCTATACCACTGGACACCGTTGTGCATCCATTTGTTGATGCCCTAATGGAGGTCGACTGGCTGCTCGGGTTTCTTCCGGTACACATACCGGTTTGCAAAATACAAGAACACGACCACCTCCAAAGCGCTGAGCCCAGCCAAGATCCAGTAGAAGTAATCGAGGTGCGCGCGGTTGAGGTTGTCGGCGAACCAGCTCTCTCCCCCGCCCCTCGTCGTGGCCCAGTCCACCGCCCACACCAGCATGCCGCTGACGTAGCTCCCCACGCCGAAGATGCTCAGGCACAGGGCCAGCCCCACGCTGCGGAGCCCGTCGGGCACCTGGTCGTAGAAGAACTCCTCCAGCCCGATGAAGCAGAACACCTCCGCGAAGCCGACCAGGACGTACTGCGGCACCAGCCACCACAGGCTCATCGGCACCGCCACGTCGGGCCGGTCGAGCAGGCCGGCGTCCATGGCCACGCGGAGGCGCTTGGCTTCCACGAGCGCCGCGACGACCATGGTGACGCAGGACATGACCATGCCGGCGCCGATGCGCTGGAGCATGGTGACTCCCGCTGGGTGCCTGGTGAGGCGCCTCGCGAGGGGCACGAGGGCGCGGTCGTAGACGGTGACCAGCGCGATGTAGGTGAAGCTCACGAAGCTCTGCAGCGCCGCGGGCGGCACGACGAGGCCCGTGGCCGCGCCCAGCCGCCGGTCCATCGTGCTGCCCTGCTTGGTGAACAGGGTGGAGACCTGCGAGGTGGCTGCGGCGATGACAATGCTTGACAACCAGATAGGAAGCAGCTTAACGAGGAACCTGTTGTCGTCCATGTCCTGGCCCGTCGCCAAAAGCCTGCACAGGTAGGAACATCCGTCATTAGTCACTGTGACACAATGTACTATTTATTTCACACTGCTATACACCATACTGTTATTGTACTGCTACATCAGTCAGTTAACTGTCCATTTGTTCTGCAGCAACCCAGGCTGTTCAACGGCATGCAGTTCTACCTCCATGGAGACTACACCATGACCTACAGAGGCTTCCTGCAGGACCTGGTGGTCGCGGCAGGTGGCACCGTTCTGCACCGGAAGCCTGTCTCAAGGGACCACCAGAAGCTGCTCGATGACAGCTCCCCCCTCGTAGTCGTGTACAGAGCCTTGAGAACCAGGGGAAGGCGAACCTCGACGGCAATGACGATTATCGGCGCAGGCAGGCTGATGATGCCCAGCCTCTGGCCTTTGCCTCTGGTGGTGAAGCCGCTAGCAGCGCCTGGATAATCGACTCCGTTGCGGCTTGCAAGCTGCAACCTCTGTGACTGAGCTCAAAGAAGGCTTCTCATGTCAGAAGGTTTAGTAGTAAACAGGAAAAATCCAGGGTGGCACTGAACACAAGTGCATACTTTATATCGTGTCATGTAATTATAAGGCGACATTTTATGTTTTTTGTTCTTTTTTCTTAAAAATAGGTTGAAACCCCCTTTGTTGATGAAGAGTTTACTTCATCGTTCCAATGTAAAGAGATTTCACGCTCTACTACTGCGGCAATTCCATATAAAGAGATTTTCCATTTTCCTATTCTTTTTTGTCATATAAAGAGATTTGCCCTTTAACTATCTTAGACAGATATAATCTTTGTTGAAAATGTGCTACATGACTCTCCCTATTCCTCGGAGCCAGATTAATCTGCTAACGCATAATACATCATTTCTGATCATCTAGTCTGCTTTACATGTGTTCCTCTGTGGAGTTGGTTGATGTAAACGCTGGTAATTTCGGTTGGCTTGTTACCTGAAACTTGATGGTAGACGAGGGGAGAGAGTTGAGAGGTTTTGTTGTTAGGTTGATCTCTCCACCAATGGGCCCAACGGCTCATTGGGCCCTTGACCCACGCCCTGATCGGGGGCGTCCAGCCCAAGCAAAGGCTGGTGGGCCCCTGTCGCGCAGTGCTATAAAGAGGAGGTGGGGACCAGGGGCACGGGGTATGAGGTTCATCACCGCCACTGTTCCCCACTCCTAACCCTATGGTAAGTGTTTGTGGCCCGGGCGCCGGCCGAACCATTGCGCCGGTCGCGCCCCGTTCGTTGGATCTCTTTTTGATCCAAGGACACTGTTGCGCCACGTGTCACCAAACTTCTGTTTTTTTTAACGCGCACGGGTTTATCCCTTTCAAGGTGATTTTGCTGCAACCGCTCGGGGGTTCGTTTCGAGGCAGGGCGACCGACGGGCGACGGGATTGTTCGCGCAGGGCGGCGGCGGCGGCGGCCCAAGGCGGATCTCGATTCTCCGGCGATCTATGCCCCCCCCCCCCCCGATGGTAACTCTCCCCTCGAGCTTTCCATTTTCGTTGTTGTCTTCCCCTCCCCTGTTGGATTTAGGATTAGGGCGCGGGCGAGCCATGGCATGTGCCGCCACCGCACGGAGGAGGACGGGTGATGCGTTCCCTGGTCGAGGGAGGCGGCGGGTGCGTTCCAGCTGGTCGAGGAGGCGGCGGGTGGCGTTCAGCAGGCGGAGGAGGGCGGGTGGGGTTCCCACGGCAGAGGAGGCGCGCACGGTGAATTTGAATCTGGCCTATATTCTTCTGTTGGTTATGGATTTGGGATGGGAAAACGGTAGCTGCAACCTGCATACTGGTTTTGCTGGAACCGGTGATCGCGGCGAGCTGCAGAGCTTAAAACGGCAAATTAGACTGGAGGGAGCTACAACCGGTTCCCAGGATGCTACAACGGGCGCCACGGAGAGCTGGAAGCAGCCATCCAGGATGCTACGTGCCCGTGCGTTTTTTATCTTTTCAATGTGGAGATGGGGATAAAGAGATGCTGCAACCGTACAAAGCTCAGAGTCTGGTTTCCTTGAAAAAACAAACTAGAATACCCAATTAACATCAGGATTTGTGTGTGCCACCTCAGGATGATTGTCTTATCTTGACTCAAACTAGTTTAACAAATCTTGACTGTGTTTATATAATATATTAACAGCTAGAATACTTGATTAGTCTCATGTATGAGAGATTCCGTATAAAACATATCTTGCACATTTTTTTGTAGAGTCAGTCAAGCTTAATCAAATTTGGCTTGGGACAAACCTAGAATTACAATTATTTCAGGGAGCAGAATTTGAGGTTCGGTTGGCTAACATACAATCAGGCCACGCACCATTTGATACCTCCGGCGCTAGTTAATTCTGATCCATGCACCACTTCTCTAATTAATGTGATGTAAATTTGTAAATAGGCCTCTTGGTGCTGCAAAATCTCCTAGTTTTTATTCTATAGCAGACGTACTTATAATAAATGCTAATTTTTAGAGTGCTTTTGTGTGTGCTTGTATGTTTCATGGGTTTTACAGAATTTTTAGGTGTTCATGTATGTTTCTTCCTAGCTTCTGATGGTGCAGTTTTATGGTTTTATTGACTTGTTTTTTTCCTTTTTGTAGATGTTGCAGGCACCTCTGGTGAGAATGAGGGGAGTAAGAAGGCTAAGAAGAAGAATAAGAAGAAAGGCAATCTATGTGGCTTTAAGTCAAGGTTTAACTCAAAAAGGCTGGCTCAGATTGGGAATCAAGTGTCACCGGAAAAACGGAGAATCATAAGGGAGGGACCGTTTGGATACTTGTTGGACATCCGGTCTTTCAAGGTGCCCCATGAGCTCATTGAGTTTGTTGCGATGAACACGAATCACATACTCTCTGAGTTCAAACACAAGAACAAATCTATCACCTTCAGCAAGCTTATGGTGAAAAGGATTTTCAACGTGCCATCCGGTGATAGACCCGTGAAGCTTCTAAAGAAGAGTGATGAACATGATCTTCGCAGCATCTACAAGGAGGGGAACAGGGCTCCAATCGCCCATGTTGTCAAGTTGCTCACTAGTTGCAGTGAGGAGGACGTGGTTATGATAAATAGGACTTGGGCACTCCTTGCGTTGGCAACAGTTTTGTGCCCAGGCACGGGCAATATGGTGAATCTCGAGTATCTTGCTTCCCTGGAAGATATGTCTTTAGTGCATGAATTCGCTTGGGATGAGCACTTGTTGGCACGAACGATGGAGGAGTCTTTCAAGAGAAGAAGAGGATGCAAGCAAACACAGAAAAAGAGTTTCAGATTGCTTCATGCCTTCCCATGTTAGCGGTATGCAATGCAACATTATGAAATACCTCCATCTTTTTCTGCATGAAACCTTCATGACTTTTATGTTTTTTGTTGGCTAATGTCCTTTTCCATTCCATGCAGATCATATACATGTATCATGTTGATATCCCAGCTGGCCTCCCAAATGAGCATGCTATTGATTATTCCGTGCCGAGGATACATTTTGTTTGCCAAAAGGATTTTGAGTGGTTGGATAAAGTTGACAAGAACAAGCTCACTCTTGTCCAACCTTTCTATGGGAAACACACCCATGTAATTTTGCTACATCACGCCTATGTATTTTCCTTTGTCAATGGAGTATTAACACCCCCCTGTTTTTTGCTCACTGAATTTGCATGTAGCAATCTTTGCTTTTCCAATTAGTTTATGGCAGCCTTCTTATTTCCGCCACTCATGTTTTGTTTTCCTAGATCCGGAGTTTGTGCAACACCCCCTATGCAGCACAACTTGTGGGACAGGACGTTGGTGCTGAAGCAGCTAGTGGGCAGGGAGTTGGTGCTGAAGCACCTAGTGGCCAAGGAACTAGTGGCCAAGGAAGCCAAGTTAAAGGTGCTGAAATTCAAGCAAAGGACTCTCAATCAATTGAGGCTCAACAAAATGTTGATGCTGAACCACACCTATCATCACCGCTGAACGATTGGCTGCAGCAATCATTCCCTAGCATGCAAGATCTAAGGGTACATTTTCATTGTATTCATTTCCTGTTTACCGTTGGCTTCGCATTATTTTATTATACCAAGTTGCAAGTGTATATTTATTTTGCTGCATCCTTCATTTTGATGTGCTACAACCATGTTCTGTTTTTGCTTCATATGTGGTTTAAGTTCATACCTACTAGGATTTTTTGCTACATCCATGTGTCTAGTGTGCTACAACTACATTCTGTTTTTGCTTCATCCATGTCATAGTTTTGCTACATCCATATCATTAATCTGCTACCTACATACATGACAATAAATTGCTACAATCACACTCTTTATCTGATACATAGTAACACAGTAGCATACCTACTTGTTTTCTCGCTCCATCCATACCTCTAATGTGCCACACCCACATTTGTGTTTTTTTACATCCACACATCTGACTAAAATGTTCAATAATTGCCTTCTTGTAGGTACCAACTCAGTTTCAAATGCTTTACGACAAGCACAAGGGTATTTTTGCAGCGGAGGTGGATGATGTTGTAGGCAAGTTTGGACAGTGTTTAAAGGGATTGCAGTGCAGCCGGATGGCTGCCCTCCTTCGCGATGTTGGAGACGCCATCACAGCTACCAGTGAGCCCAACTTCTCCTTTGAAGCACCTATCATGGACGAATGTCGCGGAAAAGAGAATGATGCTAAAGCTGCAAATGATGGCATTGGTTCTCAAGCTCAAGCTGAAGGTACAACACCTAGCATTAACAAGGATGAAGTCACCGGATTGAAGCAACAAGTAGCAACCGAGGCTGCTGAAACTCGTGAGCAACAACGAGTGAGTTTCGAGATGGAAGGGAACGTCTCACCTCACTGCCCCCCACTCTTCTATGATGCACCCAGGAGTGCGACAGCCGGCATTTGGGACGACGAGCCATCCTTTGAGTTGTTCCCAAAGGGCTCCGAAGACTGCGAGATGATGCATTGCACAAATGAGCCTATAATCAAGAGCACAGTCAGCTCCATCTTTGAAAACATCCCCGTGTTCCTTGTTTCAGACGATGATGATAGCCCAAGTATGCTTCCTTCCTCCTGCATCATTTCTTTTTGTTTTTCTCCATGTCATTTTTTCGCTACATATGTGTGATTGCAGCAAATTCTTACAGCTCCTAAGATGGTCGCTACAGAAGATCAAATTGTTGATGGAAGCAGTGGCCCTAGCACACATGACAAGAACACTAGGAAGAAGAGGATGACCAAAATTCCAGCCATAAAAAATACCAAGGCAAAGAAGCAAAAGGTCGATGTAGCTGCAGACACATATGAGAAGTATGTAAAGCATGGGAAACCATTGAGGAGATCACAAGCCAATGAACAAGTGTGAGCTACCTAAGCCCTATCTCTTTTTGCTTTCTGTTTTTTATTTTTTTTTTCTGCTCGAAACAAATGATTCATTCGGTTGCATCTATGGTAACAGGACACGTTTCATCAAGATAGGTGGATTTTACATTGGATACAAGAAATTCCTAGTATGCTTCAAGCCTCGTGGGGATATGAATGATGAGGTTATGTCCCTATGTATCGAGATAAACAACATGGCATCCCGTGCAGCAAGTGGTATGAATCGGAAGACATACATGTTCTCAGTCCACGCGGGGGTAAGTTTTTGCAAAAACAAGCAATGCTTCATTCCTTTTTTCTTCACATTTTTTGTTGCAACACACACTAACAATTTTGTTGTATCTTTCAAGTAGATCCTACTAAAACAAGACCCAACAACCTTCCAACCAGCAAAACTCATACCCGAGCTTGAAAGGGCTGTGAAAACGTTCAAGGCGAATAAATATGACCTCGTAAGTTTCCCGAGAGCCTACTTTTGTTTCACACCACAAATACTTTCAAAATATGATCCAACGATGTAGCATTTCTTTCGAAACATATGTAGAAATTATTATTGATATTGACAACATATCTTTGAAACACATGTAGCAATTCTAATTGATGTTGGAAGCTTTTTTGTACATCAGTTGCAACATTGGAAAGCATACGTTCATTCCTACTAGGTTGTAACATTTTTTACATGTTCTGAGTACCTTTTTTGCCTTTCTTTTGTTCTTTCCAGCTTTTTTTCACAATTGTTCATGATAAGCACTGGATAATTGTTTGCGCAAACTTGCTGTACAAGCAGTGGAATGTATTTAACTCAATCCATTCAAAAGGAAAACAATCTCCTTTGAAGAAGCAGACCAATAACCTGGTAGGCTCATGCTCTCTATTTTTAATTTTTTGTTTGAATTTTGCTTCATCTACATAAATGCCCTGTTGTCATCTTCACACACCTCATCCTATTTTTTTAACTTTTGTCCGTGTTTCTTTGTGGTAGATCACAAACTTTGCAGCCCTCGCACAAGAGTACAACCAATTCAATGTCAATGTTGGATCATTCGCCCGTGTTGACCTAGAGGATTACCCAAAGCAAGATACCCTGTGAGTTTTCTTTTTGAATTTTGCTTCAATCATGTGTTCCATTTCAACATTCTTGTTTGTTTCCATTATGCATGGAAACTATGAAGGAGAACTTTTTTTTATCTCACAGATGTGATTGTGGCTTTTTCGGGCTCAAATATGTGGAGAACTTTGATGGGAAGTCAATGAAAGAGTTCAAGCAGGTACACATTTTTTTTTCTTGTCATTTTGTTGCAATCTACTTTCTTTTATTTTCAATACTCATGCAACACAAGAATAATTAGTATCATACTTGCTTACTTTTGCATTCATTTTTACAGGAAGACATGGCGCGATACCGCATGGATGTGGCGCACAACCTCTGCATTCACCCAATCAACAATGCCCCAATGGAGCGGGCATTCAGGGAAGAGTTGGCGGCTTAATTTGCTGGAGGATTCAAGACGATCAAGCTCGTTTCTTTTCGTTAGGTCTAGAATCATGTCTGAGGTGGTAGCGTTCTGATAGTATTAGAGTAGTGCGCGTTCGTATGTAAACTAATGATACCTCCGGTAAACATATGTGTTCTTTTTGGTATGTAAACCGATGATAACTTGATGTTTTGGATGAAGCATTTCTTCCGTTTTTAGTGGATGTGTTCTTCTACTTGCCAACATGATCATGCATTGACAACTGTTTATGGTTTTGCTGGTTTTGAGCTTCATCCATCGAAGATTCAAGGGAATCTCTGTGCATTTTTTCCCTCGAAACCTTTTTCATGAAAACAATATGTGGATGTTGCATTGTCACACTCAAATTGCTGGAAGCTCACAAAAATACCTACAACCTTCTGTTAGATTTGTTGCAGGGCCAAAATATACATTTTACCTGCAAATTAGCTACATCCCTACAATATTTTTGCTGGAAGCATAATGTAAATAAGCTTCCTTTTCCAACTCTTGCTGCATAGCAAAATCAACACTTTAAATCATTCAAGGCTTTTCCTTTTCAAACTTGTTATTTTTCTTCAACCATGTTTAAAAAAGCTTCAACCATTGTTTGAAAAAGCTTCAACCATGTTTTCCAAAAGCTTCAACCATTATTTTTGCTTCAAGCATGTTTAAAAAATCTTCAACCATTGTTTGAAAAATCTTCAACCATGTTTTCCAAAAGCTTCAACCATTATTTTTGCTTCAAGCATGTTTAAAAAAGCTTCAACCATTGTTTGAAAAAGCTTCAACCATGTTTTCCAAAAGCTTCAACCATATTTTCAAAAAGATTCAACCATGTTTTCGAAAAGCTTCAAGCATGTTTCCTACAAGCTTCAACCATGTTTACAGAAGCTTCAACCATGTTTTTAAAATGTTGCAACCATGCTTTTTCAGAGAGCTTCAAAACATGTTTTCAAGGATATTCAACCATGTTTTCCAAAAGTTGTGGTAACAACAACCATTGAGTACTATTTTACAAAAAAAACTTAGAAGTTGGCACCATCATAATTCAAAAACAACATTCTGCATTTTGAAACCACACATGTAGTAATATGTTGCAATCCCAAAACACAAACATTCACAACTAGTCAACACAACTTTTTATCATAAGACATGGGGTGTTACAAGGTAATTCATCATTTTTTTCCCTCGCGAAACATCCTAAAGTGTAAGGATTGGGCCGACACCCGGAGCTTTCGCGCTCCCACTCGCAGCAAGAAAAGCGGCAAGGAGTTGGCAGTTCTTCACGTTGTGATCCTCATCTTCACAATATTTGCATGGAGTCTTCTTTTCCCTTGGCTTTGGAGCTTTCTTCGTTTTCATTGCGTCCTTCTTTGCTTTCTTCTTCATTTCATCTTCTCGAAGCTCAATTAGTGGCTTCCTTTGCTTCTCTTTTTCTTCTGGCCTTCCCTTCTTTGCTGACTTTCATGGGTTTCGTAGTCCTACGGGGGGTGGATCCTGCTGCCCCGTACTGGGACCCCCTGAGAGTTGTTCATTTGCTCCATGACCTTGGGCTTTTTCGTCTCCTGCAACTTCATCGGTCGCTCTAGATTTTATTTCAGCAACCCCAACACTGCCCTGATCAATTAGCCCAGAGACAAAACTATAAGATTCATCATTGAATCATGCATCAGAAGCGAGTTTCCCAAACTTCCGGCAGAGAGAGTTAAACTTTAGGGTGTTTGTTGTGGGGACGCTGAAATGCATAGCTCTATGCCCATCGCCTGGTTCAGGTGCAAGGTCGGTTGCTCTCTTAGACCATCTTGGAAGCATGTATTCGCAGGTATCTCTTGCACGTTCAGGTGCACCATGACACGGATGATATGTGGGCAGATCAGCCCACACATCTCAAACATGTTGCAACTGCACATGTATGTCTGATCATCAGGGGCAACACGCACCGTGTACACTTTAGGGTTCATGCCATCATTTGCAACAAGACAAAACCGATTTACATTCCCTTGCACCGGTATTGCAGCCCATAGCCTGTTGATTTAGCCAATAGTTTCTGAAACTTGGAAAATACCTCTCTGGTATAGAAATCAGCAGCCTGCTTCTCAATGTTGTAATTGCAAACAAAGAAGCTTCCAACATCAATAAGAATTGCTACATATGTTTCATTGAAATGTTGCATCCAAACTGTACTGGAAAACTAAAAAAATGCTACATGACTTTGGACTTACTTGCCCCAGAGTGGCAGCCTTGTCGCTTCATTTATGAAGCCCGCATTGTCTTCACGATCAAGCATTAGCTCCTGGCAAAGCTCAAACTGTTGCACAAATGTCCAAACCGAGTCTCCATGGTGATTTAAAGTCTTGAAGTAGGAATTCAGGCCCTCGGAGCGCCCAGTTGTTCCTGTGAATGGGAAGATCTTATTCCTAAAGTACACAGGAGCCCACATCTCCCTGCTGTTCCACATGTTTTTGAGGTGTTTCTTATCAGCCACACCAAATAACTCGACCATCTGCTTCCACCGTTCTTCAAACTCCTCAACGGTATCTGAACCATTAATGCAACCATAGAATGCTTCTGCAAAAGGCTCATCCTTGCCCAGCATCTTCCCTAGTTTTGTCCTTGCAACCCGAAAGACGTGCCACTTGCAACATCTGTGTGTTGAATCTGGAAATACCATTGAGATGGCAGTAGCCATTGCACGGTCTTGATCACCATAATGTTCAACGATGCTCATTATTCATTGCCAACATCCATTGCTGGAAGACCCACTTGAAAGTTTCAATGGTCTCATCAGGCAACAAAGCACACCCCAAGCAAACAGTGTGTGTGTGGTTGTTAATGCCAACAATCGGAGCAAAGGGCAAGTTGTAGCTATTTGTGCAGAATGTGGTGTCGAAAAACACACAATCTTTGGATACAAGGCCCTTGTTCTCCCATCAACCCAGAAAAGCGCCCTAACAGCTCCATCTTCTTCTAGCTTCGAGAAGAAGTTGGGATTCTCCACTTGTCTTCTCTCAAAGTACTCGATTGTCAGCTCCAAATCACGTTCCAACAGGCCCCTTTGCAGCTTTGCTCTTGCATTTGTCACATCAGTCTTCACATACGACAAACTCCTTGGATCGCAACACCGTGCATCTCCAAGAAAGCCCATCATATTAGCCGTAGATATGTTGCGATAGTGCAGTGAAGTGATGTACTGCATGTCTGCATCTGGGATCTTTCTGTGAGAGCGCCAAATCTCCGACGCCCCCTTTGCAACATCAGCTGGTGTGTGTGATCGGCCTCAAAAATTGTCACAACCCAGCTACCGTCTTTGAGGTTAACACCCATACGAGCCTTGCAATCATACCGCTCCAACCGGTTTCTTTTCCTCTTGTCGCTCACATCCATATAGATGCCAGCTTGTTTGCTTAGAGATTTTTTGTTACTAGCATAGCTCATATCAACATCATCACACTCATTTGTTGCAGCCCCGTCAGAAATGCTACCACCAACATTCTTCGAAGGATTTTTCCGTGAGTGTATGCACTCAAAAACTCTATAGATTAGAATGCGCTTCTGATCCGAGCTATTTTTCTTACTATGCTTTGATGTCACAATGCGAGTTCCAAAGCCCATCTTCGAGGCATATTCATTGTAAACATGCTGAGCTTCTTCAACATTGTCAAAAACCATTCCAACAAAAGGGACAACTGGATGTGATGATATATCTTCATCCGGTTCGTCAACAAGTGTTGCAGCATTTCCATTGGCATTGTCACTAGCCACACGGGCATTGCCATGATTTGGAGCTACACCATCGGTGTTCAGCTGCAACGAATCGTCACTATCATTTCGTGGAGTATCATTCAGATCAATGCCTCCTTCTTCTTCTTCATGCACAACATTTTGCATATCATCGTCAAGGAAAATTGATGGCTCAACAGCAACATTCTGCAACAAAATCAGCACCCAAGTCATTTTTTTGCTGCGTGAAAAAACACGCAAAAAGCGCGAACAAAAAAAGTGGACGCAGCATGGCAATCATAATCCCAAAACAATTCCTGCATGCAGCATTTTAGGATGCAGGATGCAACATCCAGCAAGTAGCATGTACCAAACGCAACGCATACTTGTAACATTTTACTAGCAGATAGCAGGAAAATGCTAGCATTAATTCACAACATCTCAGAAATATTACACAAAAATCAAACACAAGTATGTTGAGAACATATCTTTTTAATCTCACGCTCATCAATTGAAATCAAAGGTTGCAACATTTTTTTTTTGAACAAAAGGATCTAGGATTTGCAATTGGAATTCATACCAGATCAATTTCATCCCGCCATGCCGTCTGCATCTTGAAGACCACATCGGGTTGTAGTACCGCTGCAACACCGGTCCACTACCACCAGGGCCTTGCCTCCTCAGGGGACTCCGGCCATGAACGGCAGCGGAGCTCGAGCCCAAATCCATGGCGGCAAGGAGGTCATGATGTATGTACGACATGATTGAAGCAATCCCAAGGCGGCTTGATAGGTCGGGGAGCCCCTCCTCGACGTGATTCGGCTGCGGGGAACGAAAAACAGGCGGATCCGGTCGCCACCGCCGCAGATCGGGGACGGGCAGACGCGGGGGATCAAGCTCCCCTGTTTTTCTCATTGTGGCTGTTCGTACAACGGTTGCAACAAAACATGTTCTTTTTTGCTGCAACGGTTGGTTCGGTGGTGTCCTCGCGCGGAAATCTAACGGCTGGGGCTAACCGCATCGCACGGCTTGGGCTAGACCGGCCGAAAGTTCGGCCGGTGCGCCGGTGCAGATCGCTACCCTAACCCTATCCGATCCAGAGGGAGGCACTGAAGCGATGGGAAGCTCCACCGCCGTCACTCACGCACTCACCACTCTCTGCCATCTCCGGCACCGGCGCCATGGCCGGCACCGGGAGCTTCTCGAGCCACAGGAAGAAGGTAATACCTACCATCACTGTTGCAGGAATCCTAGCCTAACCGATCTACTACATCTATCAATGGTATCAGCCGGTTGGTTTAGGATTTTCGGCAGGAAAAGGAAACGGGAGTTCTAATCCCGGAAAAGAAAACCCCTCCCCGGATCCCTAATAGACAGGGCAAAGAACGAATCCTCACCGTAAAGAAAGTAGCGCCGCCGCAAGGCCGCGCCATTCCTCTCGATCCGGACGGGCATCGGCAAGCCGAGCTGTTCGAAGAAGAACTCAGCCCACAGGGGCAAAGGGCACCACCACAGAGCCATTTGACGGTGACATGCTCACGCTCGAGGTGCTCGCGCACGCCGACAAAGGGGTCAGCGGGGGCGCCGCATCGGAAAGCCGCAGGATCTCTCTCTCTGTTGCTGTAAGCGGTGGTGGATAAGAAGAAAAAAGGGGAAGAAAAGAAGGCTTGCGTGGCATGGTGACGTCCGTCGCCGTCGGTCGGGGCAAAGTCCTTTCCTCCACCATCGTCGTCTTCAAAAGGAGAAGAGGAGGGCGTCTTTGTCTCTCTATCGCTGGTGGCGTTGGAAGACAGAGGGAGGAAATGAAGTGAAAGGAAAGGAGAAAGGGAGGATAAAAGGAAGAGAGCTCGCGCGGCGCAGCAACTCCGTCGCCGTCGCCGGCGACCGGCGCGGCGCGGCGCAGTCGGGTCGAGAGAGGCAGAGAAGGGCACGAGGAGAAGAAATGAAACGTGCTAGGGTTTCGGCTGGATCGACCTCGCTGGTCTTGATCCAGCGAGGAGAGCGGGTGGCCGTCAGATGCCATCCGACGGTTGTAGTGCAAACCCTAAGCCGCGCTGGGCTTTTGGGCCGAAAGTGGAGTCGGGCGCCGCCGCGGGCGCAGTTCACGCGAGCTAGTGCTGGCCGACGCCGGCCATTAGACCCACCCAGGAGGCCGGGCGCTGCGCAGTGCTTAGGAGCCCGGGTGGAAGCGCGGCTGGGCCGACTTCGGCCCAAAGGGCGCGCACGACGCGCGCAGGCCGTGGGACGGCCCAAGCAAGCCACTGGCACGTTTTGTTATATATTTTTTTGGCCAAGTTTTTGGGCAAATTGAATATAGTTTTTTCTATTCAAATTAATTCAACAAAATTTGTCTAGAAAATAGAAAAGAAAAGGAAATGTTTTTTTACGGAAAAAGAAATGTTTCTGAAAAGAATAAAGTTCATGAATTTTTATTCATGTTTCCGATGCAAATAAAAAAAGTGCTCTTTTAAAAGTGTATAGAACTAAAGTAAAAGATTAAATTGTTGCTTCTCTAATGCAATTTTGAACAATCGGTTAAAATTGCTTAGAGAGTAAAAGAGTACAGAATTGTTTCTGAATAGAATATTGTAAAGTTTCCGCTGCAAAGAAAAAGTTTTATCCTCCAATTAAATTGGAACAATCGGAAAAGTTAATTGAAAGAATTGTTCTTAGCAATGGTTTTCCCTTGTGTGTGAAATAAGATGAAAATAGTTTCCGCTATGACAAAAGAAAGATATTTGTTTTAAAGTTAAAATATGGTATTGTTATTTTCTGACCAACGTTGATGATAACGGTATTATAATTTTATGAGTCTTATGTTCAAAGCTTAAATCTCTGATAAATTTTGTATCAAAGTGATCAATTTTTAGAGAACAGATAAAGATCAAGAAATGCTCTTGAGCTAGAGAAATGTATATTTCTCGTTTCCGCTGCAACAAAGTTGTTGATGATGATGATTCCTTAGCAAAGTTGTTTAATAGAAATACTATCATTATATTGTTTATGAGTTATATGCATTATTTTCATTTCCGCCCAACGGTGATATGGACTTAATGTAGAAGGATGATGTTTTATTCTAATTCTGCCCAACGGTGATTTAGAATATAAAAGAAGTTTTAAAAGTTTAATGTGCATATTTTTTTTAACCAGACCAATGTAGGGTTATTTTTATGCTCATTATTGTTGATTATTGGCTAAGTTTTCTCAGACTAAAAGTTTTTCATGCTCTCATTTGTGAAAGTGCATGGCTGGGTACTTGTGACCCGAAAGATGACCAAGAAAGGTCATAATATGAGGGAGTATGTTCTCTCTAAAGAATGGCTTCAAAAGAAAATAATTCTTAGATATTAATATCCAAGAAAAGAAAAGAGATAGATCATTGAGAGTCTTGGTTGACGAATGTATTTCATGTACTCTCTATGAAGAAGATTTTTCAGTCAACATGATTTGAGATGAAACAAGCAACATGCATGTTTAATTTGACCAACGTCGGATCAAGCATGTGTGTCAAAGAGCATTCGGATTTATTTATAAATTTGATGATTGAATATGCAGTCAAAAGAGCCAATTCTGGCATTTATGTCCCTTACAGGGAATTACCCGCATGGCGGGAAAAGATGATTATGATACAACCAGCGTGGCGAGAAAAGTGCAGGAAAATCCTGCGTAACTTTGTATGGCGGCAGAAATTTTCTCGGACTTATTCTCAGATGACAGAGAAAGACATGATGACTCATGTGATTTTAATGTGTCACACTGGGAGAAAAGTATGGAGTAGCTATTATGCTTTCCTAGTATCGACCGTACATCTTATGTGTAACGGTCATTAAGCAGTCAATAACTTCGAAGAGAATAAAAGTTACAGATGAACCTAAAGATAAGAATGGTATGCAAGTGTGACTTGCAAAAGTACTAATGATAAAGAACTCTGTTGAGTTTCTGAAATGGAATAAGGAAAAAAATACTCCCATACCAGTTAATAGATAACTTCATTACATATGAAGTAATCAGATAAATGAAGTCGATACTCAAAGTTTCCTCAATTCACAAGAGTTGTGAATGGTTTTTCGAAATTGTGGCAGAAAAGTTCTTGCCACATTTCGAGGGGGAGAAAGGAATATGAGATATCCATTAATGAAGAATGTGATCGTCTGGGGGAGTACGATGATCATAATAATACCCCTCGAGAAAAGAAGACTAAGGAATACTAAGACGGTGCTTAAAGTGCCATAAAAAGGAAACTTTTAACAGAATAAACCCAAATAATAAAGTTTAAAGATACGCCATTCTTAGTGAAGATGGAGTAATCTTGGGGGAGCATGGTATGAAGATACCTAAGACTCAAATAGATTGTATCTGGGGAGGATGTTGTATGACCTATACAACACCGGTTGTTAGCTCTATAAAGGAGGAATGATTAAACATGGATCTTGTGATAAAGGTCCCTATAAAACCTATTGCCTCTTGGAAGTGAAAGACTATACAATTAATTTGCCTCTTGGCAATGACAGAGCAACAACAGCCCCATATGAAAGAAGTGTCAGTACCTGAGACACAGATGGTCTCAAGGAATGAGAAAATCAGATACTTCTGATTACTATAAAGTCTATGTTAGTGAAATTCAAATGGAGGTTGATCCCACCTCATTTAAAGCGCTCAATCGAGCTTTGAGAAGTGTCTGCTTATCTAAATGATAAGAGACTATGTGAGATGAAATGAAATTGGTGAATTCTGACGATGTTCGGGACTCATGAGTAATTTCCAATGGAGCAAAAACAGTAGGCTGTAAAGAGTCTACAAGGTCAATGTGACTCCAAAGGAAATATGTAAAGGTGTAAAACACAACTAAATCAAAAGGTTTTTTGCGCATTTTACACTGAATAGATTACAATGAGTGTTGGTAGCACATCATGATCTGAGTTACATCAGATGAAAGATATTATGATCTGAGTTACATTAGATGAAAGTAAAGAACACAGGGGATACTGCATGAAGAAGTCTTTTATGGACTAAAGCAATCAAATGTTGTTTTGGGTTAAAGAAAATGAGAGGGCAATCGTGTTTGTATAAAGTTATAGAATGGGAATTTCTTTTCCTATATCTCGTACATGCGGATAACATTCTACTTGTTAGTAGTGATGTTAATTCGACTGCAGGAGGAAAAGAAGTTCTTGTCCTCAAAGTTCAAAAGAATGTCTCTCGTTATAAGGATCGAGATTCATCGAGAAAAGAATAAAAGGGGTATTAGGAGTGTCGCATGGGCATGCTAAGGAAAGTTTCTAAAGTATGCATGCGAGAAAACCTACACCTGTTCTTATAGTAAAGGGTAATGATTTTGGGAACTTTAGTGTTCCAAAAGTCAATACGAGATAGACCAAATGAACATGGTACCATATGCTTCAGCTGTTGGAAGCTTAATGAATGCAAAAGTATAACATTACTGTGACACAATTCACGTAACCGGGTTGTTTTGGTAATGTCCAGTCCAGATATAGATCACTGGAATGGAGTCAAGGATATCGGCCTCATGCTGAAAGAAATAAGTGCTCTCAAAAGATTGTGAGTACAAAGACAGGACTCATGAAATATACAGCGAAATCCACAATTGTCGCTGACTTTCACACTTGGAGTTTTTGTGTGGAAAAACTCTAAAGAATGAATCAATTATCATTAATATGATGTAATGATAATGTACAACATGATATGAGGCCGAGGGACAGGCAAAATGGTTAAGGAGACCTATACCCGGAGTTGATAATGGTTGACAACAGCGATAACCATTTTAAGTTTTTCGCTCCTATGACAACGAGTCAAGTGTTGACGCCAAACACACTGACAGAGAGTTATGCGTTGTAAAGGAGAAAGTCCGGAATTATGTAGAAATGCTTGAAGTATAAAAGCAACAGACAAGTGTTTGCAGATCTGCTTATTAAAGGCTTGCTGCCCAGTGTGTTCGGAGAACACACAGTTGACATGGGTTTTATGGTATAGCCTAAGATTTCCGGAGAATAAAAGGGCCCAAGGTTAAAGAATCTGTTTCAAAACAGAGGAGTGTGTTGTAGGTGTTGATTCTATCGGGAATGAACCGTGATGATGAGACATGCTCTACATGCAAATCTGTGATGGAACGAATACTTTGAAAAGAGTTATTTAATAGTATAAAGTTTAAAGTATAATGATGAGATCAAGGGGGAGAATGTTAGGTTGATCTCTCCACCAATGTGCCCAACGGCTCATTGGGCCCTTGACCCACGCCCTGATTGGGGGCGTCCAGCCCAAGCAAAGGCTGGTGGGCCCCTGTCGTGCAGTGCTATAAAGAGGAGGTGGGGACCAGGGGCACGGGCACGAGGTTCGTCACCGCCACTGTTCCCCACTCCTAACCCTATCCGATCCAGAGGGAGGCACTGAAGCGATGGGAAGCTCCACCGCCGTCACTCACGCACTCACCACTCTCTGCCATCTCCGGCACCGGCACCATGGCCGGCACCGGGAGCTCCTCGAGCCACAAGAAGAAGGTAATACCTACCATCACTGTTGCAGGAATTCTAGCCTAACCGATCTACTGCATCTATCATTTGTTTCTACTTTTTGATCTACTCAACTGCTGTGTGGTCTGGGTTTTGTTTCAATGAAATTGAGCCTGGGGCGAGCCCTTGTTGATCGAAGAAAACTTCTTCTGATCATGCACTTCAAAACACACAAGATGCATATTTTGCCAATCTGTTGAGCATGGATGTCGAATTCCAGATTCATGGACTTGTTAGCACTTCAGAGAGCATATACTTCTGCTGTCACACAACATCACATCATTGAGCAGGATCAACTGAATCATGAAGATCGAGCTAAAGTATACCCAATACTGAATCAGGATGATCGACAAGTAGCAATGGACGATGTAACCCATAGGAGGTTAACAATACGATGCAGGCTTCGGGCCTAGATTTTTCCTTCATTGGATATCAACCTTTTCTTGGATTATAAAAGAGGACACTGGCTCACATTAATATCATACTGAACATCTTCAGTGATACGCACTGGAGTCTGGAGTGATGCTTAGCCAAATTCCAGTCGTACCCTGCACAGGAAGCTAAACGATCAGCTACTTGGTTACATCCTCTTGTAACCTTACATAAGCAAAAAAAGAAGACCAAGGTTCAGACATGCTCGGTTTCACCTGATGATTCAGATGCACCATGTGGCGACCCAAGTTGCCATTGAGCGAGGGTTTTAGGAGCCCCGAAACGTTTTCCTAGGGTTTCGAGTGGCAGGGCGACGCACGAGGCGATCTCGGTGGCGAAGGACTAGGGTTTTTGCGATCGCCGGCTAATCTGATTCCCGATCGCCGGTTCGCTGCAGCAGGCTGCTCGGGGTGATTAAGGGGGGACCTTTGCATCCTTTCCCACCCTTGGTGGTGCTGCGGGTAAGGAGATCGGGGAGGTCGGGCGAACTGATGGCGGAGTCAAGCGCCATGGGAGAAGGGAAGGGGAAGACAAAGGAAGCGGAGACGGTGGAGCAGATGATGGACAGGCTGGATCTGACGGAGAAGGAGAAGAAGAGCTGATCATTGATGAGGACGAGGAAGAAAGAATTGAGGAACCCTACGCACTCATAGGGAAGGTTTTGTTTCGGAAGTCTTTTCATGTTAACACCATTGAGGAAGCCCTGCGCCCTGCGTGGGGAAATCCGAGGGGACTGAGCTTTAGGCCAAAGGGGGAGAACGTTTTTCTTGCTAGTTTTGCCATTAAAAGGGATTGTGATCGGATCTTTGAGGGAGGTCCATGGATGGTGGGAAAGCACTGCGTGGTCCTGGAGAAGTTTAACATCAGATCGAGGCCGTCTGAACTGAAGTTTGACAGGATCAAAATCTGGGCACGGGTGATCAATCTCCCGTTCAACCTATTATGCCCGCCATGGCCGAAGCGAATTGCTAGTATGGTGGGAGATGTGGTTGCGTTGGATGCGGATGAGAAGGGTTTTGCGTTTGGAGATTGCCTTAGGTTCAGGGTTTGGATAAAGGTTGATGAACCGTTGATGCGCTGGGTGCAATTGGAGAGATCAAAATCAAAGGAGTCTGAATTCTTTGGGATCCAGTATGAAAATCTACCATATTTTTGCTTCTCATGTGGGTTACTAGGGCATGCTGAGTTGGTGTGCCCTACTCCTGCGGGGAGAGATGAGCAGGGATGGCCGCCGTACCGGGAGGCTCTGAGATTTTCAGCAGGAAAGAATAGGAGCTGGAGCAAACAGTCAACATATAAGCAGGAGGCCGCCCGGGACATGGGGAGGCAGCAGGAGACAGCAGGAAGAGAGGATGATGTGGAGCCTGGTTTGGAAGTAAATTCACCGGAGAAACCCCCAAACGGTAGAGTTAAGAATACGATCTATCAGTTTAATGCTAGAGGGAGAGGTGGTAATGGGAGAGGGGGCAAAGCGGGTCGAGGAGCAAACCCTGTTTATCGCAGGGTAGACATGAACAACTCTGTTGCAAGGGGTGGTGGTGGCGGACCTATGTTACTGCAAGATAGCGAAACAGTTATGAGGAAGCGACAGAATGAGGAGGACGAATCATCTGGGTCACGGGAGGACAGTAGAGACTCAAAGAAGAAGAAGGCGGAGGAGGAAGAAGCAAAAAATCTCGCGGAGGCTGGATACCAACCCCGCGGAGAGCAATGAATTGTATATCTTGGAACTGTCGCGGGCTTGGGAACCCGGAGACAGTTCGAGAACTTCACGACTTAGTGAAGAGAGAAGTTCCCGCCTTAGTCTTTGTTTCAGAGACGAAGATTGAGGGAAGAAGGGTTAGTGATCTCACTACTAGACTTGGTTTCGAAGGGTGCTATCCAGTAAGTAGTGAAGGCCTTAGTGGCGGTCTTGCTTTGTTTTGGTCGAAGGAAGTAGAAGTGATACTTAATAATTTCTCTAATCAGCATATTGATGTATCTGTGAAGAATATGAAGGAAATATGCCCTAGAGGCAATAATAAAGTTATTATTTATTTCCTTATTTCATGATAAATGTTTATCATTCATGCTAGAATTGTATTAACCGGAAACATGATACATGTGTGAATGCATAGACAAAACAATATGTCACTAGTATGCCTCTACTAGACTAGCTTGTTAATCAAAGATGGTTATGTTTCCTGACCATGAACAAAGAGTTGTTATTTGATTAACGAGGTCACATCATTAGTAGAATGATCGATTGACATGACCCATTCCATTAGCTTAGCACACGATCGTTTAGTATGTTGCTCTGCTTTTATCCATGACATATACATGTTCCTGTAACTATGAGATTATGCAACTCCGTTTACGGAGGAACACTTTGGTGCTACCAAACGTCACAACGAATCGGGTGATTATAAAGGAGTACTACAGTGTCTCCAAAGGTAGATGTTGGGTTGGCGTATTTGAGATTAGGTTTTGTCACTCCGATTGTCGGAGAGGTATCTCTGGCCCTCTCGGTAATGCACATCACTTAAGCCTTGCAAGCACTACAACTAATGAGTTAGTTGTGAGATGATGTATTACGGAACGAGTAAAGAGACTTGCGTAACGAGATTGAACTAGGTATTGGATACCGACGATCGAATCTCGGGCAAGTAACATACCGATGACAAAGGAACAACGTATGTTGTTATGCGGTCCGACCGACAAAGATCTTCGTAGAATATGTAGGAACCAATATGGGCATCCAGGTCCCGCTATTGGTTATTGACCGTGAATAGTTCTAGGTCATGTCTACATTGTTCTCGAACCGTAGGGTCCGCACGCTTAAGGTTTCGATGGCGATGTTATTATGAGTTTATGTATTTTGATGTACCAAGAAGTTCGAGTCCCGGATGTGATCACGGACATGACGAGGAGTCTCGAAATGGTCGAGACATAAAGATTGATATATTGGAAGCCTATGTTTGGAGTTCGGAATGGTTCCAAGTAAAACAGAATTTATGAGTACCGGGAGGTTACTGGAACCCCGGGAGGTAAATGGGCCATAGTGGGCCTTAGTGGAAAGGAGAAGGGCCAGCCCTAGGTGGCAAGGCCTCCCCCTCCCTAGTCCTACTAGGACTAGGAAAGGGGCCGCCCCTCTCTCTCTTTCCACCTCCGGAATCCTAGTCCAACTAGGATTGGGGGAATCCTACTCCCGGAGGGAGTAGGACTCCTGGCGCGCCTCCTTGGCCGGCCGCCCCCCCCCTGCTCCTTTATATACGGGGCGGGGGGCACCCTAGGACACAAGTTAGATCTACGGATCGTTCCTTAGCCGTGTCGGTGCCCCCTCCACCATATTCCACCTCGGTTATACCGCCAAGCTTAAGCGAAGCCCTGCGCCGTGAAACATCAAGATCGTCACCACGCCGTCGTCGTCGACGGAACTCTCCTCGACACTCGGCTGGATCGGAGTACGAGGGACGTCATCGAGCTGTACGTGTGTCAAGAACTGGGGCGCGGAGTAACGGCGCGGGATCGGTCGGATCGCGAGGAGAACGTCGACTACTTCCTCTACGTTGTGATCGCTTCCGCCGGGTCTACAAGGGTATGTAGACAACACTCTCCCCTCTCGTTGCTATACATCACCATGATCTTGCGTGTGCGTAGGAAAATTTTGAAATTACTACGTTCCCCAACAAAGGGCATCCGAGCCTAGGTTTTTATGGTTTGATGTTACGCACGAGTAGAACACAAGTGAGTTGTGGGCGATACAAGTCATACTACCTACCAAAGATGTCATACTTTGGTTCAGCGGTATTGTGAGATGAAGCGCCCGGACCGACATTACGCGACGCTTCGCGAGACTGGTTTCACCGCTGCGAGCACTCGTTGCTTAAAGGTGACCGGTGGGTGCCTCTCTCTCACTTTAGTTGAACCGAGTGTAGCTACGCCCGTCCTTGAGAAGGTTAAAAGCGGAGTCTATTTGACGAAGTATCGTTGTGGTTTTGATGCGTAGGTGAGACTGGTTCTTGCTTAAGCCCGTAGCAGCCACGTAAAATTTGCAACAACAAAGTAGAGGACGTCTAACTTGTTTTTGCAGGGCATGTTGTGATGTGATATGGTCAAGACGTGATGCTATATTTTATTGTATGAGATGATCATGTTTTGTAACCGGTTATCGGCAATCGGCGAGGAGCCATATGGTTGTCGCTTTATTGTATGCAATGCAATCGCTTGTAATGCTTTACTTTATCACTAAGCGGTAGCGATAGTCGTAGAAGCATAAGTTTGGCGAGACGACAACGATGCTACGATGGAGATCAAGGTGTCGCGCGGTGACGATGGTGATCATGGTGGTGCCGCAAGATGGAGATCATGAAGCACAAGATGATGATGACCATATCATATCACTTATATTGATTTGCATGTGATGTTTATCCTTTTATGCATCTTATCTTGCTTTGATTGACGGTAGCATTATAAGATGATCTCTCACTAAATTATCAAGAAGTGTTCTCCCGGTATGCACCGTTGCCAAAGTTAAATCGTGCCCGCACACCACGTGATGATCGGGTGTGATAAGCTCTCGTCCATCTACAACGGGTGCAAGCCAGTTTTGCACACGCAGAATACTCGGGTTATACTTGACGAGCCTAGCATATGCAGATATGGCCTCGGAACACGGAGACCGAAAGTTCGAGCGTGAATCATATAGTAGATATGATCAACATAAGATGTTCACCATTAAAACTACTCCATTTCACGTGATGATTGGTTATGGTTTAGTTGATTTGGATCACGTGATCACTTGGATGACTAGAGATGTCTTTCTAAGTGGGAGTTCTTAAGTAATATGATTAATTGAACTTAAATTTATCATGAACTTAGTACCGATAGTATCTTGCTTGTTTATGTTTGATTGTAGATAGATGGCTCGTCTTTGTTGTTCCGTTGAATTTTAATGCGTTCCTTGAGAAAGCAAAGTTGAAAGATGATGGTAGCAATTACACGGATCGGGTCCGTAACTCGAGGATTATCCTCATTGCTGCACGAAGAGTTACGCCTGGATGCACCGCTGGGTGCGAACTGCTTCTTGATGTAACCGACGACGTTAAGAACGTCTGGCGAGCAAAGTGATGACTACTCTATAGTTCGATGTGCCATGCTTTACGGCTTAGAACCGGGACTTCAACGACGTTTTGAGCGTCATGGAGCATATGAGATGTTCCAGAGTTGAAGTTGATATTCCAACAGAATGCCCGGATTGAGAGATATGAAGTCTCCAATAAGTTCTATAGCTGCAAGATGGAGGAGAACAGTTACATTAGTGAGCATATACTCGTAATGTCCGGTACTACAATCACTTGACACAATTGGGAGTTAATCTTCCGGATGATTGTGTCATTGACAAATTCTTCAATCACCGCCACCAAGCTACAAAGGCTTCGTGATGAACTATAATATGCAAGGGTTAGTAAAGACTATGCTCGAGCTCTTCGCAATGCTAAAGGCTGCGGAGGTAGAAATCAAGAAGGAGCATCAAGTGTTGATGGTCAATAAGACCACTAGTTTCAAGAAGAAAGGCAAAGGGAAGAAGAAGGAACTTCAAGAAGAACAGCAAGCAAGTTGCTGCTCGGAGAAGAAACCCAAGTCTGGACCTAAGCCTGAAACCGAGTGCTTCTCTTGCAAGCGATCCTCATCGAAGCGGAACTGCCCCAAGTATTTGGCGGATAAGAAGGATGGCAAGGTGAACAAAGGTATATGTGATATACATGTTATTGATGTGTACCTTACTAGAGCTCGCAGAGCACTGGTATTTGATACTGGTTCTGCTGCTAATATTTGCAACTCAAAGCAGGACTACGGATTAGCGAACACCGGCAAAGGACGAGGTGACGATCGGCGTGGAAATGGTTCCAAAGTCGATGTGATCGCGGTCGGCACGCTACCTCTACATCTACCTTGGGATTAGTTTTAGACCTAAATAATTGTTATTTGGTGCTGCGTTGAGCATGAACATTATATCTGGATCTTGTTTGATGCGAGACGGTTATTCATTTAAATCAGAGAATAATGGTTGTTCTATTTATATGAGTAATATCTTTTATGGTCATGCACCCTTTGAGGAATGGTCTATTTTTGATGAATCTCGATAGTAGTGATACACATATTCATAATGTTGAAACCAAAAGATGCAGAGTTGATAATGATAGTGCAACTTATTTGTGGCACTGCCGTTTAGGTCATATCGGTATAAAGCGCATGAAGAAACTCCATACTGATGGACTTTTGGAGTCACTTGATTATGAATCACTTGGCACTTGCGAACCGTGCCTCATGGGCAAGATGACTAGAACACCGTTCTCCGGTACTATGGAGAGAGCAACAGATTTGTTGGAAATCATACATACTGATGTATGTGGTCCGATGAATGTTGAGGCTCGTGGCGGATATCGTTATTTTCTCACCTTCACAGATGACTTAAGCAGATATGGGTATATCTACTTAATGAAACATAAGTCCAAACGTTTGAAAAGTTCAAAGAATTTCAGAGTGAAGTTGAAAATCATCGTAACAAGAAAATTAAGTTTCTACGATCGATCGTGGAGGTGAATATTTGAGTTACGAGTTTGGTCTACATTTGAAACAATGCGGAATAGTTTACAAACTCACGCCACCCGAACACCACAACGTAATGGTGTGTCCGAACGTCAGAATCGTGCTTTACTAGATATGGTGCGATCTATGATGTCTCTTACAGATTTACCGCTATCGTTTAGGGTTATGCTCTAGAGACGGCTGCATTCACACCGAATAGAACACCGTCGAAATCCGTTGAGACGACACCTTATGAACTGTGGTTTAGCAAGAAACCAAAGTTGTCGTTTCTTAAAGTTTGGGGATGCGATGCTTATGTGAAAAGCTTCAACCCGATAAGCTCGAACCCAAATCGAGAAATGTGTCTTCATAGTATACCCAAAGGAGACAGTTGGGTACACCTTCTATCACAGATCCGAAGGCAAGACATTCGTTGTTAAGAATGGATCCTTTCTAGAGAAGGAGTTTCTCTCGAAAGAAGTGAGTGGGAGGAAAGTGGAACTTGATGAGGTAATAGTACCTTCTCCTTACTTGAAAGTAGTTCGTCGCAGAAACCGGTTTACGAGACACCTACACCAAGTAGTGAGGAAGTTGATGATGTTGATCATGAAACTTGAGATCAAGTTACTCTGAGAACCTCGTAGATCAACCAGAGCAAGATCCGCACTGAGTGGTACGGCAATCCTATTCGGAAGTCATGCTACTAGATCATGATGAACCTCACGAACTATGAAGAAGCGATGGTGAGCCCAGATTCCATAAAATGGCTTGAGGCCATGAAATCGAGATGGGATCCATGTATGAAAACAAAGTATGGACTTTGGTTGACTTGCCGAGGGTAGGCAAGCAATAGAAAACAAGTGGATCTTCAAGAAGAAGACCGACGACGGGTAATGTTATCGTCTATAAAGCTCGACTTGTCGCAAAAGGTTTTCGACATGTTCAAGGGATTGACTACAATGAGACCTTCTCACCCGTGGCGATGCTTAAGTCCGTCCGAATCATGTTAGCAATTGCGCATTTTATGATTATGAAATTTGGCAAATGGATGTAAAGACGCATTCTGAATGGATTTACGGAAGAAGAGTTGTATATGATGCAACCGAAGGTTTTATCGATCCAAAGGAGCTAACAAAGTGTGCAAGCTCCAGCGATCCATCTATGGACTGGTGCAAGCGTCTCGGAGTTGGAATAAACGCTTTGATAGTGTGATCAAAGCATTTGGGTTTATCAGACTTTTGGAGAAGCTGTATTTACAAGAATGTGAGTGGGAGCTCAGTAGCATTTCGATATTATATGTGGATGGCATATTGCTGATCGGAAATGATATAGAATTTCGGATAGCATAAAGGGATACTTGAATAAAAGTTTTTCGATGAAAGACCTCGGTGAAGCTGCTTACATATTGGGCATTAAGATCTATAGAGATAGATCAAGGCGCTTAATTGGACTTTCACAAAGCACATACCTTGACAAAATTTTGAAAAAGTTCAAAATGGATCAAGCAAAGAAAGGGTTCTTGCACGTGTTACAAGGTGTGAAGTTGAGTAAGACTCAATGCCCGACCACTGCAGAAGATAGAGAGAAAATGAAAGATGTTCCTATGCTTCACCATAGGCTCTATCATGTATGCAATCTTGTGTACGGACCTGATGTGTGCCTTGCTATAAGCCTAGCAGGAAGGTACCAAAGTAATCCAGAGTGGATCATCGGACAGCGGTCAAGAACATCTGAAATACCGAAAAGGACTAAGGATATGTTTCAGATATGGAGGTGACAAAGAGCTCATCGTAAACGGTTACGTTGATGCAAGCTTTGACACGATCCGAGACGATTCTAAATCGCAGACCGGATCGTGTTTACACTAAGCGGAGGAGCTGTCGGTTGGTGCGGTTCTAAACAAAGCGTCGTGGCGGGATCTACATGTGAAGCGGAGTACATAGCAGCTTCGGAAGCAGCTAATGAAGGAGTCTCGATGAAGGAGTTCATATCCGATCTAGGTGTCATACCTAGTGCATCGGGCCCAATGAAAATCTTCGTGACAATCTTGAGCAATTGCCTTAGCGAAGGAATCCAGATTTCACAAGAGGACCAAGCACATCAAGAGACGCTTCAATTCCATCCGGGACTTAGTCCGTGGGAGACATAGAGATTTGCAAGATACATACGGATCTGAATGTTGCGACCGTTGACTAAGCCTCTTCCACGAGCAAAACATGATCAGCACCAAGACTCCATGGGTGTTAGAATCATTACTATGTAATCTAGATTATTGACTCTAGTGCAAGTGGGAGATCAAGGAAATATGCCCTAGAGGCAATAATAAAGTTATTATTTATTTCCTTATTTCATGATAAATGTTTATCATTCATGCTAGAATTGTATTAACCGAAACATGATACATGTGTGAATGCATAGACAAAACAATATGTCACTAGTATGCCTCTACTAGACTAGCTTGTTAATCAAAGATGGTTATGTTTCCTGACCATGAACAAAGAGTTGTTATTTGATTAACGAGGTCACATCATTAGTAGAATGATCTGATTGACATGACCCATTCCATTAGCTTAGCACACGATCGTTTAGTATGTTGCTACTGCTTTTATCCATGACATATACATGTTCCTGTAACTATGAGATTATGCAACTCCCGTTTACCGGAGGAACACTTTGGTGCTACCAAACGTCCACAACGTAATCGGGTGATTATAAAGGAGTACTACAGTGTCTCCAAAGGTAGATGTTGGGTTGGCGTATTTGAGATTAGGTTTTGTCACTCCGATTGTCGGAGAGGTATCTCTGGGCCCTCTCGGTAATGCACATCACTTAAGCCTTGCAAGCACTACAACTAATGAGTTAGTTGTGAGATGATGTATTACGGAACGAGTAAAGAGACTTGCGTAACGAGATTGAACTAGGTATTGGATACCGACGATCGAATCTCGGGCAAGTAACATACCGATGACAAAGGAACAACGTATGTTGTTATGCGGTCCGACCGACAAAGATCTTCGTAGAATATGTAGGAACCAATATGGGCATCCAGGTCCCGCTATTGGTTATTGACCGTGAATAGTTCTAGGTCATGTCTACATTGTTCTCGAACCGTAGGGTCCATGCGCTTAAGGTTTCGATGGCGGTTATTATGAGTTTATGTATTTTGATGTACCGAAGAAGTTCGAGTCCCGGATGTGATCACGGACATGACGAGGAGTCTCGAAATGGTCGAGACATAAAGATTGATATATTGGAAGCCTATGTTTGGAGTTCGGAATGGTTCGGCAAAACAGAATTTATCGAGTACCGGAGGTTACGGAACCCCGGGAGGTAAATGGGCCATAGTGGGCCTTAGTGGAAAGGAGAAGGGCCAGCCCTAGGTGGCATGCCCCCCTCCCCTAGTCCTACTAGGACTAGGAAGGGGCCGCCCCCTCTCTCTTTTCCCCCCGGAATCCTAGTCCAACTAGGATTGGGGGAATCCTACTCCCAGAGGAGTAGGACTCCTGGCCAGCGCCTCCTTGGCCGGCCGCCCCTCCCCTTGCTCCTTTATATCTGAGGGGCAGGGGGCACCCTAGGACACAAGTTAGATCTACGGATCGTTCCTTAGCCGTGTCGGTGCCCCCTCTACCATATTCCACCTCGGTTATACCGCCGAAGCTTAGGCGAAGCCTGCTACCGGTGAAACATCAAGATCGTCCTGCACGCCGTCGTCTTGACGAACTCTCCTCGACACTCGGCTGGATCGAGTACGAGGGACGTCATCGAGCTGTCGTGTGTCAAGAACTGGGCGCGCGAGTAACGGCGCCGGATCGGTCGGATCGCGAGGAGAACGTCGACTACTTCCTCTACGTTGATCGCTTCGCCGGGTCTACAAGGGTATGTAGACAACACTCTCCCCTCTCGTTGCTATACATCACCATGATCTTGCGTGTGCGTAGGAAAATTTTTGAAATTACTACGTTCCCCAACAGAATATATGTGGTGATAATAAAAAGTGGAGGTTTACTGGTTTTTATGCGAAAGCTAGAAGAAGTGAAAGGGTGGAAAGTTGGAACTTATTGAGATGGTTGAAATCTCAAAGTGATGCTCCGTGGTTATGTGGAGGTGACTTTAACGAGATTCTTGATAACTCGGAGTACTTTGGAGCGCATGATCGCCCGGAGTGGCAAATGGAGGGTTTTAGGCAATGTGTGGATGACTGTGAATTTCAAGATCTCGGGTTCCAGGGTGTACCTTTTACCTGGGATAATATGCAACACGGTGACGCAAACGTTAAAGTTCGGCTCGACAGGTTTTTAGTGAACCAGGCGATGGTGTCCTTGTACCCAGCATCATTCGTGAGGCACCATCCATCGCCAAAATCTGACCACTGTGTACTTGTGGTGAAATTGAAGGGACTACCAGTTCAGGACGAAAGGAGGCCTCGTAGATTCATGTATGAGGAAGCGTGGCAGCGGGAAGAATCTTATGATGCCGCTGTATTACAGGGATGGCAGCAAGGAGCGGGTGTGCAAGGATTGCAGGGCATAGATCATGCTCTGTCGAACATGCAAGTGCACCTTACGGACTGGAAAGCAAAAAAGTTCGGGGATGTGAAGAAGAAGATAAAGAAGATACGTAAGGAGTACGAAAGGGAACGATCAAACTCTTTGTTTCGAGGACCGACCAAGAAAGAAAAGGATCTAGCCAGGCAGCTGTCGGAGCTCCTTCACAAGGAGGAAATCTTGGCGAGGCAGCGGTCTAGGGCAGATTGGCTCAAGGCAGGAGATAGGAACACGGGTTTCTTCCAGGCTCGTGCAGCGGCACGAAAAAGTATAAACAGGATCCGCAGCCTTCAAACTGCGGAGGGGGAGATCTGTGAGACGAAAGAAGAAGTTCATGCCGAGGTGCAACAGTTTTACACTGGCCTATACACGGCACAAGAGTACACGGATGTGGAGGCAGTACTTCATCATGTGCCACATAAAATAACGGATCAGATGAATGAGAGGCTCACTCGGGCTTTCAGACAAGAAGAAGTTAAGGCTGCGCTCTTTGCAATGGGGCCAACTAAGGCGCCCGGATGTGATGGCTTCCATGCTGGTTTTTACCAACGCCACTGGGAACTGATAGGACCGGATGTTACAGCAGCGGTACTTGGTTTTTTGAATGGAGGGCACATGCCGACGTCGGTGAATAGCACGGTGATAGTGCTTATACCAAAGGTAAAAAACCCGCAAAATATTACACAGTATAGGCCGATCTCTTTGTGCAATGTTCTATACAAAATTTGCTCTAAAGTGCTTGCTAATCGTTTGAGGGAGATCCTTGATGAGATTATTGCAGAGGAGCAGAGTGCTTTTGTCCCGGGACGGTTGATCACTGACAACGTCCTAGTGGCATACGAGTGCATACACTCGATGAGAAGGAAAAGGGGTAAAAGTGGTTGGTGTGCGGTCAAGATCGACATGATCAAGGCGTACGACCGGGTGGAATGGGAATATTTGGAAGGCATAATGCGCCAACTAGGGTTTCATGAGCAGTGGATTACCCTAGTGATGAGGTGTGTGACAACAGTGAGTTTTCAAGTCAAAGTTAATGGAGAACTACTGCCGCGGTTTTCACCAACAAGAGGCTTTCGTCAGGGGGACCCGATCTCACCATATTTGTTTTTATTGTGTGGGGAAGGCCTTTCTTGTATGTTGAAGAACTATGATGGAGGCTGGGTTGATAGGGGAATCAGAGTTGGTAACACAGCCCCGTGGATTTCCCATCTGTTATTTGCAGATGATTGCTTGGTGTTTATGAAAGCTGATTCGAGGAGCACAGTGAGACTGAATGAAATCTTACAAAGCTATAATATAGGCTCCGGTCAGAGTGCAAACAAGGCAAAAAGTTCTGTGTTTTTTAGCCCTAATAGTGGCGCCTCAATTAAGATGGGAGTGAAGGCAGCTTTACAAATTCAGAGAGAAGCAATGTCAGAGAGGTATCTTGGGCTTCCAACAGCAGCGGGAAGGATTACAGAGCAAAGCTTCGAGCATATAAATGAACGATCGAGGGCGAGGGTGCAAGGATGGTGTGAAAGGAAAATGTCATGTGCAGCAAGAGAAGTTCTTTTGAAGTCAGTGGTCCAAGCTTTACCGGCCTACTCTATGAGTTGTTTTAAACTCACAAAAGGTCTGTGCAAGAAAGTAACGGCAAACATGTCGCGATACTGGTGGGCTGGGTCACTGGATAAGAAAGGAATGCATTGGCAATCTTGGGACAAGATGTGCCTTGCAAAGTCACAAGGAGGAATGGGTTTCCGAGATCTGGGAATCTTTAATGACGCGTTGTTAGCAAAGCAAGCATGGAGAATACTTGAGAATCCAACCAGCTTGTGTGCGCGTGTGCTTAAAGCACGATATTTCCCTCATGAGGAGTTCTTGACGGCAGGATGTCCAGCTAGTTCATCCAAGACATGGAAAGCAATTATAAAGGGAAGGGAGATGCTAAAGAAGGGACTCATCAGGAGAATTGGGAATGGAGAGACCACCGAGGTGTGGCATGATCATTGGATAGATGGGACTATATCCATGAGACCGATGGGTGCACTCCAGGCAAACTCAGTTCAGTTTGTGTCGGACCTCTTAGACCCGATGACAAATCAATGGAATGCGGAGTTGATCCAGAGTATCTTCTATGCACCTGACGCGGCAGCTATCCTCGCTATGGCAAGACCGCGAATGGGAAGTGCAGATGTGTGGGCATGGGCCAGGGAGAAATCGGGGCTCTTCACAGTCAGATCGGCGTATCGATATGAGATGAACACGAGAAGCCAGGGGACTGAATCTTCGGGCTCCTCAACAGGTGATACGGACATTTGGAAGGCTCTGTGGAAAATTAACGTGCTGCCCAAGATACGTGTGTTTTGGTGGCGCGTGCTGAAGAATTTTCTACCTTCATATGGGGAGCTTCAAAGGCGGCATATCAAGCAGCGATCGCACTGTCCGATGTGTGGGCACGATAACGAGACTTTGTTCCATTCGTTAATGGAGTGCGAGCATGCAAAACGGTTCTGGGAGGCAGCAGAACGCTTTTTTGGCATAGAGATACCAAGACTACACCCTGACACCTGGGCTCGGGATCTCTTGGATCATCGGTTTTATAAGATGGACGAGGCAGCAGTTATGATAACTGTTATGTGGGCAGTGTGGCATTCCAGGAACAAATATACCCATGGGGAGATGGTGTACCAGCCAATTAAATCAATGGTGATCATTGAAGAGATTATCAGGGCACTTGAGATACCTGAGAGGAAGAAAACTGAAAGTACTGCCCGGCGGGGCTGGATACCACCGAAGGAGGGCTGGATAAAAATCAATGCCGATGGGGCGACGGATGTGGGGCAACTGAGGGGTGGAGCAGGGTTTACTGCTCGAGATCACAATGGTGATTTTGTAAGAGGGGGAGGTACCAGATATGATGGGGTCCTGGATCCATTATCTATCGAAGTACTTGCATGCAGAGATGCGATCAACCTGGCGATAGAGATGGGCTTGCAAAGAGTTATTGTGGAGACAAATTGCCAAGAGATCCATCGGCTGTGGGAGCTACCTCAGAAGTCGTCGTGTTTTCATTGCTCACGTTTCAGCTATGAGACCTACGCGCTAGCCAACTGCGCCACCACCCCACTTGTTGTCTTGAAAGCTAAACAATCTTCCTTGTTAAGAAGCAACAGGACCATTGCAAGCCATAAAGAACAGTACAACCAAAGCTGTTCAACGGCATGCAGTTCTGCAGCAACCCAAGCTGTTCAACGGCATGCAGTTCTACCTCCATGGGGACTACACCGTGATATACAGAGGCTTCCTGCAGGACCTCGTGGTTGCGGCAGGCGGCACCGTTCTGCACAGGAAGCCTGTCTCAAGGGACCAACAGAAGCTGCTCGATGACAGCTCCCCTGTCATTGTTGTGTACAGCGTTGAGAACAACCAGGGAAAGGCCAAGCTTGGCGACAATGATGATGATCGCCGCGGGCAGGCCGATGAAGCCCAGGCTCTGGCCTGCGCCTCTGGTGGTGAAGTTGTGAGCAGCGCCTGGATAATCGACTCTGTTGCGGCTTGCAAGCTGCAACCTCTGTGACTGAGCTCAAAGAAGAAGGCTTCTCATGTCTGTGGGTTGAGTAGTAAAGTGAAAAATCCAGGAGGACACTGAACACAAGTGCTTAATTTTATACCGTGTCATGTAATTATAAGAGCAACATTTTGTGTTTTTTCTTTCAAAAAGGAGGTTGTTAAAGAATTAATTTTAAAATTCCAATGTAAATGATATTTCATGCTCCACTAGTGTCGTGCCGGATTAATTGTTCCATGACTCCAGTAAGGTCTCCCTATTCCTTGGAGCCAGATTAATTGCTACAAGATGATTATCATAATTTTCTCCAGCATAATACATCATTTGGTGCATTGTTTATGATGTGTTTAGGAACGCGTCACTTGCACTAGGAGATGTCCTGAAAGAGGCTCATAAGGGAAGAGCCGCAACTTTTGCTGGTGAGTTTGGTCCAAAGGTTGTGGAATGTGACTCTATCGGGTTATCAGACCACATGATTCAGAGTGAGGTTCCAAGCAGTGAGTATTTTTGTTTTGCTGCTTCGTCCAAACGATAAGGTCGACATGGAATATTACCATTGAAAACAGTTGGAACGTGTATATCGCCAAGCTTATGTGAGCACTGCTAAAACATGTTAATTATGTACCGCCCCTAAAAAATAATAGTAATAATCATGTACCACTGTTTTCGCTTTGTTCATTTTTTCGTCTCTTTTCTCTGATAGGAAACTGATAAGAGAAACCGCACATGGTAGTCCCCACTTAAACAAGCAACAATTTTTACAGTCTCCCCCGGCTGCTTGAAACCGCACATCTGAAGTTGACGACCACGGACGGTTTGGGACGAGTCGTGCCCGTTGGGCGCATCGATGCCCGCACGATCCCAAGCGGACGGGCGTGTCCGTTTTTCTGTCCCAAACGGACGAAAAGCGGATGAACCAGACGCCCGTTTGGGGTGCGCGCGGTAGTGTTGGCCTTAATCGTTGTAGCTGAGCTAGCGAACTTAAGTATGATCAAGTGGGAGTAGCTAGAGGGTGGTAGTGGTATACACTCCACTGCACTTACATGGTGAGCGAGCAAGCTTAGCCGCACGTGAGTCAATGCTGAGGTCCATTGCACCTGACCTGACCTTCTCAAATTGTGATTTTTATGTCCTACTTGAAGGTAGCCAAGATTGGATGCTACAAGCATAAAAAATACATGTATGTTCAGGTTCGTAGTTACTTGAACTGCCAATTTCAGGATACCGCCTTAGTGAATGTCGAATCAAAATTCCAATGAAGTAAAATAACTCAATCACCATTCACCTTACAGGAGAATCTTTTGGAACAATATCTTCCATCCCATTCTACCGTGACATATCGAAAACAACTTGAGTAGCCCCCTCGTCCCTCCACAGCAAAGAAAAAACATAGAGCTCAAAACAGCATATGACACGAAGTGAGTTGAGGTTCCATGAGAATGTAGCGGCGAGTCTTTTTTCAAGTACACTGTTTTTGCCTTGCTCGTCTGTTCTCTCGCTCTTCTCTTTCAAAGGAAACTGACAGAAGAGAAACCACATATGTTAGCCCCCACTCAGACCAGCAACAATATTTTGTACAACCTCATGCAGTTGCTTCAAATGCAAATGTACCTCGCGTTTGAATGAGTTCTGCAAAGAAACGCACATGAATTGTTTACTTGCTGAACACAGCGTTTGAGAAGGGGGCAAAAAAAGAAGACCAAGGTTCAGACATGCTCGGTTTCACCTGACGAATCAGATGCACCATGTTTAGAGTGTGGGGTGAGAGAGGCTCGACCTCAGGATCGCTCACGTTTTCAGCTATGAGACCTACGCGCTAGCGAGCCACCACCCCACTTGTTGTTTTGGAAGCGAAACAAGCATCCTAATTATCAGTTTCGAAGAAGAACATCCTAATTAGGCAACCAGAGCATGCAAAATCATGGAGTGAATTCAAGGGATGCTTATTTATATCTTGCCCATTCCCATTCATCTTCAGTCAAATGAAGTGATAAGATTTTACCACAACTTAGATTAATCAGAGACCCGCGTTACGAAAGCAAACACCCGAGTGATAGCGAGAGCGAGAGCTTGTGAGGCCCTCCTTCCACGGATGAGAAAGGCAGCAGGAGAAGAAGATGGTGTTGGTGTTGGGAGGGTGATGCCGCCCGCACCCTGGCTGATCACCTCAGGAGGCTTGATCTCAATCTGGTTCAGGTTTTCCCCTTGCACACCGCTGCAATCTGGCTGCCTGCCTGCACGATGATCATGCCGCGCAGATGAGGTTTTTTTATTTTGCCACTGTTAAAGCTGGCTTCAGGTGCCTTCTTTTTCTGTACATGTCCAAAAACAAAGCTTCTTCAGATGCTAATATCAAGGAAACAGTGCAACGGAATTAATCCCAATCATGTTTTTATTTACCTTCCCTCTCCTGCCACGTTACGAAATAGAGTTGATACGTATCCCAGCAATCAAACAATAAATTCATCACAGTGGATTCTTACAGATGAACTCGAAAAGAGAACCCAAAAAGTGCCCAGACTGTTCCGTCCAGGTGCTTCATACGTACCAATTTTCAGACCATTAAAATCCGTAACCCGAAGCTGTGTTAGCTCTAGAAGACTTGTGCAGCATGGTGAAGATATTGTAGGGAATGTATCATGTGAAATTCGAACCTTTGCGAGCCCGAACATTGGTTGCTTGGTTGTAGGGAATGTATCATGTGAAAAACATTGGTTGCTTGGTTGTAGGGAATGTATCATGTGAAAATTTAAAAAGGAGGCTCAGACTTGCTCAATTTCACCTGATGATTCAGGTGCATATGCGGCGACCCAAGTTGCCACTGAGCGTTTCATCACAACCATGGCCCTTTTTAATTTGTGGGGTGAGAGAGTCTCGAACTCTCGGCCTCGGCTTCGAGACCTACGCGCTATCCAACTGCGCCACCACCCCACTTGTTGAATTACAACCGAAACAAACGTAGGAGTACTTGTTAGAAAGAAACAGAACGATGCAAAGCATAGATGAGCGATGGCCGCCGTGGCGCTCGCCGGAGTGAGCAGTGGCGCGCCCTTGGCTTTGGCTACCAGCGGAGCCAGAGCCGAAGACGACTTGTTGCTGCAGCTGCACCTCAGCCCCTCCGACGAGCTTGCTTACCTAGAGCCCGCGAAGACGACGGCGGTGGCCCTGATCATTGCCATTGCTGAATTCTGAAAAATACGTCCTCTGGAGAAGAATAAGATGCAGCAGGTGACAGTAGGAGAGCCATTTACTTGTGGGTGTCCAGGCAAAGGCAGCATGTCCCTCTTTTCTTTTCCGTACATGCCCAGAAAGAGTGAGCTTCAGAAGTAGTGCAACACAGCTCATGGTTCAAAGCCAAAATAGCATCAGAAGCATACTGTTCAAACTTGATGTCCCACAAATAACTTTACATGCAAATGATGAAAACACTCGAATCAATAGCTATACGGTACGGATCACATCGATTCAACAATAAAATAACGTACGTATACTCAGAAGTTTATATCATACAGTACATTTGTAGTTATTCATTTTCTTCTCTTTCTTGCCACGCTAGCTAACCAAATAAATACTCCTCACAATTATTAGAGAATAGTGTAAAAAACGCTTTTATATTATAGTAGGATGGAAGGAGTATATCACTGGATTCTAAGAGTGAAGAGATTGTTTTTTTTTCTCGAATACGCACGAGAGAGTGCGTATCATTCATTAGAGAAGAAAGGGTACGAAACCCATGTCCACAGTTACATAGTTATTTACAAGCGGATTTCCGCCTACCCTTTTTTGACTACCAAAGCCTACTACTCGCTGACATCCCACGCAACTTGAGTTACCTCGAACCCTATATTATCCTCCTTGAAGAGACCTGCTCTCGCCCACAGTTGTCCTTCCTCGTGAATCCGTTGCATGGCGTGTTGAAATGATGGCGTTGCTCCATTAAACACCACATCGTTTCTATTCTTCCATATTGTCCACATGACCAGTAGACACTTCGCTCTGTGCGCTTTCCGGTTAGCCGAGACATCCTCCTGCCGCAGACACCATTGCTCAAGCGATTCCCCATATCTGGGCTGAACCTCCACCTTGTTGGCAAGTCTGCTTACCGCCAGCCAAATCTGATTTGCAAAGCTACATTCTAACATCAGGTGCTGCATGGATTCTTGATGTTGATCACACATGGAGCAGGCTGCTTGGTGAGGCAGGCCATGTCGCGCAAGCCTCACCGACGTCCAACATCTATCCTTTATGGCCAGCCAACTGAAGAAACGGCACCTAAGCGGTGCCTTGGATTGCCAGGTGAAGTCTGCGGTTGGTGAAATCTGCCGCCCGGAGAACCTTGCCGCATAAGCCGAGCGAGTTGAAAAACACCCATTGCTCTCCCATGCCCAGGTCACAGAGTCTTGACTTTCATCATCGAGTGTAATGGTTGAGACACAAGTCCACAGAAGGAGGTATTGATCAAGTGCCTCTGGTGACAATTCAGTGCCAACATGCCGTGCCCAACTGCCATCTCTCAACGCGTCCGCTACCAATTCAGATTGTCGCACCGGTTTTGGAACCCGAATGTATATGCTCGGTGCTATATCTCTGACTCGCTCGCCCATGATCCATCTATCCTCCCAAAACAGAGTCGCTTTCCCATCACCAACTGTCGTCCGGACAGCAGCATCCACCAGCGCCTGAGATTCCGTTGGTATAGAAATCTAAAAGTCGATCCAAGGTCTTTCCTTATCTGCTTTCCTCAGCCAGGCCCAGCGCGCCCGAAGGGCCTAGTTAAGCCAAGGCAGATTTGGTAAACCTAACCCACCCGCCCAGTGAAGAGATTGTTCAGCAATACCAATAAGATATCCATTCATCCGAAGGTTCATAGCTATGCGTTTTTTCTTTTTTAAAAATGGAGGAGGACCCCGGCCTCTGCATCTCGATGATGCATGCAACCACTTTATTAATTATTCACACAAAACCTTACAAAGTCATACAACAATAAGTCTAAAGCCACCGTCTAGGCAACATCTGTCGCTATTCCTATCCAGTTGATGAAGGGATGCTGATAGTCTAGGCCTAATATCAAACAGACCTCGTAGCCAAACCTAACATCTAAGACCTGAGGTCCCAACCAGGACGCCTGCCGGTATGGGGCACCCACCAGTCCGGTGCACTCCTCAACCAGGACGCCTGCCGGGTATGAGGCCGCCGCAGCCACCTGCCATCAATTCATCTTCAGTGTTGTACTGCTGCATTTACCTTGCTCGGTCTAGCTGCTGTCGACGCCACCACGACGCCAGACAACGTCACCCTCCTGCACGAGTCCATCATCGCACATCAGATGCCTAATCTCCAGAGCGCCAAGCCATCGAGATCTGTCACCATCAATGTGCATGACGAAGCACCGCTCAAACACGTCGTCCACTGGTCCCTCGAGCCCGTGTGGCCACCGGCGCGAGTGCCAACTAGTTGTACATAGTCGCGCAGCCGGCGGTTGGTCTTACGTACATCTCCACTTTGCATCATCTATCGGGTTGCTCTTTTACAACTCCAATATATATCATCTGTTGGAGTTGCCTCTTTTTTGAAGATGTAAAATGCACCTTTTGAAGATGTAAGTTTTTACATTTTCTGTTTTACATTTTTAAATTTGCATCATCTATTGGAGATGCTTTTAGTATTGTGTTTATCTTGTACACATATACTCGCACGAGACTGCCTACCAACACAAACCAACATCAACTTGCACGCATGTTTGGACATGCATGCTTCTTTTTTCCAGTCTATTCTACCCGCCAACTGAAAAAACTAACAACAATCCCGTGTACCTTTTCTGATTCTTTTTGAAAACAAAAGAAAGAAAAAACAGCGGGCCAAGCCACACAAAAATCTACAACCATGCATTCATTTTGACTGGATTCAAACCCAAACATTTGTCACTTCAAATCTTTCACTCACGGCTATCTAAATTCAGACCCAAACATGCCGTCGGTCTCACAAACCGTTTCTCAATCCTACAGAGGCTATCTAAATTATGGAACGAGACCCCGACCAGCAATAGCAACAGCAACAGGGAAAAAGAACTACACAAATGGCGATCAATCCATCGCTGCCAACTCTCTGCTTGCATCAGATGGAATGATGGCTCGAGCACCATGGACCGGAGGCCGAGGCCGTCATGCCGTCGGCGGCGCCCAGCAGTTCCTCGAGGTACTCCGCGCCGAGGTCCTCCAGCTCCATCACCACGCCCTCCGGCCGGCCACGGGCGGCCTTGGCTATTTTGCGGCACGGCGACGACGCCGTGGCCTTCCGGCTCCGCATGGAGTGCCGCCGCTTGAGCGCCAGCACGGGCGACACCCCGTGGGCGCGGCCGCGCACGTCTTCCCCCGCGCCCTCCAGCGAGCGGCGGACCTGGTCGGCGGGGAAGTTGAGGACGGCGGCGCCGCCGCGCATGGCGAAGGCCGCCTGGTCGTAGGCCAGCGCCGCCGCCTCCGGGCTCTCGAACGTGCCCAGCCACACCCTCACGCCGTTCCGCGTCGAGTCCCGGATCTCCGCCGCGAACTTGCCCCAAGGCCGCTTCCGCACGCCGCGGAACGCGCGCCCGGCGTCCACCGCGGCGTCGGTGGCCTCTTGCTTCAGCGGCGCCGCCGTTGCCCCGTGCGCGGAGGCGTCCTGGTGCTGGGAGAGCGTGTTGAGCAGGAGCTTCTCGTCGGTGTCGAACGGCGGCTGGGGCGGCGTGGCCGGGGCGTGGTGGTGGCGGCAGCTGCTCCACGGCACGGAGTCGGCGGAGCCGGTGGAAGAACCCGGCGAGTGGAGGGGAAATGCTGCTGCTGCTGCCGCCGCCGCTGCTCGGTGGTGTGTGGTCATGGCACGGCGCGCCAAGAAGTTGACGACGCCGGCGCTGAGCCGCGGCGACGTGGAAGAAGAAGAAGAAGAAGGCGCGCACGTGCTGCTTGGATCAGCCATGGAATGTTCCTTTGATGTCGAGTTGAAAGTTGAAACGTCTGGAAGCGCGCCACCATGGTTTTTATACCGGTGACAGGAGTTGGTTGGGACTTGGAAGAGAACGAAGCAGGGGAGGGTAGAATTGGGATTATGTAAAAGAAAATGCTCTGTTTCCTGGTTTCCGAACTGTTTCCGGATGCCTTTGTCTACTTGCCTTGCTTTGCAGGGGCTCCACAGAATGCAGGAACAGTTGCACTACAGCAATTATAAAAGAATACAGTATAGTAGCCAAGGTTTTATATTTCGGAAACGAAAAACTTATCAACGTCGCCGAAATACGTGAAATTTTGGAGATTCCTTCGGATTTTGAGTTTTCAAAACTCAATAAATTTTATTAAAATTTAACCTGATTTAATTAAATTTTGGATTGAATCTGGCTCGAAATTTCAGGGTTACAAGTATTTCGGACCCCACCGAAATATGCGAATCTGTGATCATGGAAAATCATAGTGGTAATACTAATCGTTGTAGCCGAGCTAGCCAACTTAAAAAGTATGATCAAGTGGGAGTAGCTAGAGGGTGGTAGTGGTGTACACGGACTGGGATCAGGTGACATGCTTATACGGTGGCGTGCTGCATGACGTCGGTTAAATTCAAATTTAAACATTGCGAAAAAATCTGAAAAAAATCATGCATGTTCACAACACATACTAAGATAACCCCTAAAAATTTCAGACCAAAATTCAAAACATACATCGAGAAATAAAAAAGAGAAACTCAGATGTGAATAGTCTACAGAGAACCGTTCAGGAACTATTCATGACAGATTTCTCTTTTTTGTTTCTCGATGTATGTTTTGAATTTTGATCTGAAATTTTTTAGGGTTATCTTAATATGTGCCGTGAACATGCATGATTTTTTTCAGATTTTTTCGCAATGTTTAAATTTGAATTTAAGCCGCATGTCACCGTGCATGTCACCGGACCGCATGTCACCTGATCCCAGTCCGGTGTACACTCCACTGCACTTAAACGGTGAGCGAGCTTAATTATCCGCACGTGAGTCAATGTTGAGGTCCATTGCACCTGACCTGACCTTCTCATATTCGCTATAGGCAGTGGCTGCATATTATTACCACCATTTGCCGCCTGGCATCTATCTGAAGTTTCCAAGCATAACACACTCCACTCCACTGGCTACAATTTTAGCTGGGTGGCCTGAGCCGAGTGAGACGGTTAATTATGCTACTGCAAATGGTACGTGATGATAAGCAGCGCGCACGTGAGTCAATATTTTAACGTCTTTTTTTAATTTCTTGGAAATTTCCAAGCAAGGATAACCGGTAATTAGGCGGGACGTGCATGCATGCATGGATGCATTGCACCTCGCGCCCAGGCCCAGCAGCGCTGCTCCTTCACCGGTTCCATACGAATCTTCCGTCTCTCCTTCTTTCGCCTCTTCCTTCCTTCTTTCTTCTTTCTTGGTTCCATCATTTAGAGTTTATTTAAGATCGCCACGTGTTAATTAGATGTGTTACGTACGACCGAGTCACTCACTTCGATTGTCTTCCATCGATTCATTAGAATGTTAAGAGACGGTTTTATATAGTTTTTGAGGAAACGCAGGAGAACTGCGATTTCATTTCAGGAGAAAACAACGTAAGAACGCCAATTGTACAGAAGACGGTTTTATATAGTGACTCCACACATATGATGCATTGTATCTACCAAAAATGACTTTCGTCCCGCTTTTTATATATTTATAAAGCAACGACATCCATATAAACCACCCGCAAAAAAAAATACGACATCCATATAAACAACCGCATACAACTCAAACCAAAGGACGAGTGTGATCAGACGAATGCGACACCTTGGTTCGCATCCCCTCTTGAGGGCTTTGTCTTTGGAGCGGGGCATTGCCAAGAGGGGCCGGTGAAAGATGGTGGTGTTGGCGTCAAGGCTTCTGTGGCAACGATGGCGATGGCGAGCGATGACGGAGGCGTGACAATGGTTGCGGTAGTCAGCACTTCTTCGACGTGTTCGTGCGGCTACATCAGGTTGTTTTATTGCGGTGAAGTCGGAGTTGCGGCGGCGGGGCCCATGTGGCAACGATGACAGGCAGCAGGTGGTCTGTTCGCTGGTCTTACACGGCGCCAGCCATGTATGGTTCTCCTTTGGAGCTCTCCATCAGAGTCGGAGCTGCACTGCCTTCAATGTGGGTGGCTGGGTCTGGCACGGGTCTTATTGGGTTTCCACTCAGCCTCTACAATGAGGATTGCATCAAGGATGTCTTCGGTGAAGTCGGAGTCGCTTGCTCGAAGACTAGGAGGGCGATGACGCATGTTGGGAAGAAGTGATGACGATGACACTAGCGTGTATCTGAATGAGGTCCTCTCTGTTGAGGTGTGTGTGGGTTATTTTGTGTGTGCCGCTTGGCAGTTTGTGACGGTTTTAACCCGGTTTTCCGTTAATTAACTGAAAAACTCTCTTTCACTTAATTAATGGATGAGGCAAAACTTTTGCCTCTTATTCAAAAAAAAAAAAAGAAGCAAACGACAAGTTGATAAATTGAGCGTCGCTTGGAGTCGCTAGATTATTCACGAATGAGATAAGGTCACACCTCTCGCTTGACCTAGTGAAAATGAAAGGTGAGTCTCATTCGCACCGTGCGTGTTAGCGAGGGAACGCTCGTCAGAGGACATCGCCACACTGTCAACTTCGCAATTCGTGCAATTGACTTGACGGTGGATTGTTCACTCGCTCGAAATCACAAATTATCTGACATCAGTTCCTTATGATTTAGGACGTTTATTTCACTGTTCTATAGAACCGGAACTACAGTGCTGTTTTTCTTCCCATTGATCTGATTCTGATGAACTGGCGTTTACTGTAAAACCCTGGAAGTTCTGATGCAATGGTGTTGATATTAATCCAGTGCAAAACTTAAATTATAAAGGCAGGTTTTGAGATGCTTGTAGAAATACAGCCAGATCATGATGTGTTTGCTCGTTTTCGCTACGTGGTTGTTTTTGCGCCCCGGGTATAGTCACCTATTTCCCCCAACACGCAGGACGATCAATTGCATTTACGCAGTCGTTTAAATTCCGAACCGACAGTTAAACAGACATTATCTTGTTATTTCCCCAAATAGTTTGACTACTTGCTAACAGACACCATCTTCGTTCGGCCAGGCATCGCATACAAAATGAATCAGCAACTCCCGAATGCCGAACGCGCCGTGCTAACACATCATCACTTACCGTACTTCCGGTTGTTGGGTTTGCCTCCCCTGCCGCCTCCCCTACCGCCTCCCCTGCCACCTCCTCTGCCATTGTTGCCTCTCAGAAGCGCGAGCGTCGGACCAAGGGCGGTGCTTCTCTGCGCTCTATACGACCACGCCGACGTGCTAGCGTTCTGTTTCCAAGCTCCCCACCCATTGTTCCCCTCAGCTTCATCATCAGGCTTGCCGTTCGGGACCTCGCTGCTTGCCTCCCAGGCCTTATCACGCGTGTTTTCTGCGCAAAAAAAAAAAAACATTGTTTCTAAATCAGCGTACAATAGCAAGACCTGCTAGGTGTAGAGGAAGAGCTTAGCTATAGGTCTACTATACCTGGTGGCGCTTCTGGGCCTTTACTGCTATCTGGTGGCACCGAGGTTCCATTCTGGCTATGAACTTTGCCCTTGTTTTCGTCCAAGGCTGGCACCGAGGTTCCATTCTGGCTGTGAACTTTGCCCTTGTTTTCGTCCAAGGTGACTACTTCTCCAACCGGTGGTGATTTGCCTTCCTTCCCTGTTTCTCTAATGGGAGTGCTAAGGTCTGCGGATACTGGCTTGCTGCCCTTCACTAGTTTTACATCGAGAAGGTTGGAGTACTCGATCTGCATGCAGTAGACGTCGAGGGTGATGTTTACCGGCTTTGCGCACGTGGTTAGATTGGAAATTGAACACGAGCGAGTGATTACCTCCAAGGAGCCATCTTCCTTGTAGGGTGACATATCCACCATCATAGTATCTGACTCGTCCTCGCATGTAGTTTCCTCCGTGATGATTGGATGCTCCGGAACAGGTAACAGAATGATGCGCGATGATATCAGATCATACAAAAGAACTTTACCAACCTGAAACAGTGTAAAATGATGAAACATAGTTTGCCAAGTTTAAGCACAGCCGATCGCTCGAACATTTGAGATGTGTCTTGCTTTCATGTTTGCCCTCGCATGTTTGAAGCAACAAATGACCCATGCAGAAGTGCTTCCATAAGAAATTGAAACTTCAAGTAGAAATTGTGACATACCCGATACGTAGAAATCTCCGGACACCACGAGGAAGACAGCGTAACCAATCGATAAGCAATCAGATCTCCCTCCTGTAACAGAAAAAAAAAGGGTAAGCTCACAAAGAGAATTAAACTAGACAATAAAATACAGCTTAAGAACAAGCAACTTCTGCAAAGCAACTAACAGAAACCAATACCACTGGAAGACGTGTTAGGGGGTACAGAGCTTCAAAGTCCAAAGGTTCGCTGGCAGACTTCCCTTCCTCAGCAACAGATTTTTCCTTTGCTAACACATCATGATTGATCTCATTGACTTTTTGATTACTGGCCCCAGAAAAAACATTTTCCTCATCCCTACTATCTACCACAAGGTGGTTAACTTCAGTATTGCTTCCAACTATTTTCCCAAGATTGCCAGTATCAGCACTTTTCTTATTTGAGTTGTTCATTCCCCACTTCTGTCCCTTCTTTTTGCTCATGGTTCCACCCCATGTGAAAATTGCCTGCAACCAGAAGCACAACATCAATGGGAAGGGAAGTAGATGCTGATTTTACTCAACTTAAACAATATTTTCTATTTCCTATTTTCATGTACATAAAATGGTAATCTTGATAATGCATAATTCAAATCTACATCTAACTTAGATTTTACCAATCTGCATTATATATTTCTTCACATACATGCGCTGGATACCCATGAAACTTGAGCTAAATATAAGATGGAAAATGGAAAAGAACCTATCATTAACACCCCAACCACGTGTAAAGGCTTTTAAAAAGATCTGTTAAAGAACATATGGGGAAGGGATGATATTCTGCAAACTATTAACATTTCAGAATAAAACTCAGTTCACATTGGAAGATATGGAAAGGAAAGTTCACTCCATTTCGCTGCTTATCGACTTCATACTTTCCTCCTAGCTGTAGCTTTTTAGGGGATTTTTTTAAAATGTTTTATCTGTTGTCCCCACAAAGTTTTGACATAGTGGGCTATTTCTTCTTGAATGTTGATACCCCGTCGAGATGAAATAAGCCTCGCATCTAAGTTTCTTATAAAGGAATAGGCTATCTGGAGTACTAATTTTGAGTCTAAAGCTAATGAAATAAAAAATATAGCATGTAGGACAGAGTCAGAAGTTAATCCACAAGTCAACATTTAGGTCTTTGCATCTGTTGTCTGTCGAAAAATATTTGAGCAGAACAACGCATCCAATTGAACTGAGGGATAAGCAACATGTTTCAGTAACTACATAGATAGGCCCCAAATTTTAGTTGTTGCAGAATGATTGAACATTATAGGCATTCCATGATGAATAACAGAAAGGACAAAGAGAAATAAGTAAACCTGTGTTTCCTTCGCTGATGACGTATTTGGTTCACCTAGAAACACAAATAATTCTGTGTTAAACAAAATAAATGATTATTCAGGTAGGGATTGAAGTTTGTACAATGATGTCTATAACACAAGAATGATGATTCCTATAGAAGTGTTAGAAAAGTTTAAAAAAATACAAGTCATGAAGGGAAAATGGAACTGCAATATAGTTGATTCACACAGAAAAAATATATAGCTCCATAGCCACTTAGACAACTGAGTGACTGACTTTCAGGCCAGTTCTTTTGGGGCTTATGGGTGGCTCCCAAAATAAGCTGCCCCCTACCCCACTTATTCTGGCAGCCCAACCTAAACTTTTATTTTAGAAGCCTAGTAGTTGACCCTTAATTAGTCTCACTGTGATACAAATCTTGGTTCATCGGGGTACCTACTGTGTAGTAGAGGGCAGGCAGATGACATTGCTTGAAGGGGATAAAGGTTTTCAGAGGAGAAGGTTGGATATAATCTGAGATACAGAGATGTTGAGAGAGAAAACTAATTCATTGTTCTTGCCTGAAAAGCAAAGATGCAATGCGGTCCCTTCCCTGACCTAATAGGACAGATCTCCAATGCCAAGTGAACTTATCTCTAATACACCCAATCTATAAAAACAAATAAACTCGACTAAGTAACTAAAAACAAACCAACTATATTAATATTTCCAACTAATGGTGACTATGGACACAGTGAATCCAAGTAATGGTGACTGCATAGTGAACAACACAATCTACCAGCAGTGCCACTTGGCAACGGTAAGACTATCCTCCTTGGATATTTTCTCTGAAAAGATCAATTCAGGAACTAAATTCATAGGCTTGGGAGCAGCACTGTTTTATATTTCCTAACTTAGCACAATGATCTGCTTGAGGATCCACCCCTTTCAGGTATAAATAAGCAGACTAATTGGTCCACGATGCAAATTATAGGGTATTTTTCCAAAAAACACGACATAAATCGTTTGCCTCTTTTATGAATGTCAAATTGCACTGAATGACTACAATACTATATTTTGAGCTTCAAGTATGACTCAAGAGTCAAGAGGCAGGACAAAAGCAGGCAAGCAGCTCATACAAAAAAAACATAATAAAAACTTGAATAATAGCAAATTATTATCAAGATGTCAAAAAACGTTTTCCAGTTGACCATACAGAGCATAGAATGTGTCCATGTTTGGACATGCATAATGGCATGTTTGCAAGCTCACATGCAGTGTAGTCAGGGGCACTACAATTCGTACAAGCTTTCTTTCCCAATGGGGATGGTAAACAGATACACTATCAGTGAAGTGCCAATCGACAAATCAACTGTTGCAATGCAGAAAATCGTATTAGCAGGAATTAGCTCTTCACGGGCTCAGGAATACCTGCTGGCTCAAAGCGAATGTGACCAGGACGAACCACAACTGGAACAATATCTTCTGATGCATCAGATTCTTCCTCCTCTGCTTCATGGCTTGAAAATGGCAAGTGAGGGCCATTCTCATTGCTTGACGGGCAAGGAAGATCATCGTGATTGCTTTTGGATGGACAGTCAGCAGCAGCGGGTGATTCCTGGCAGTCCACATTCTACAAATATACATTGGGGATTAATATGTTTGGCTAACACCATTTATGTTTTATGCCTACAATAGATATGAGACCATATCAAGTACGACGATTGTTCTAATCGCATGGGAGATCCAGAGCCACTGGAGTAGGGTACCAATTGAAATACATTAAGGTTCTCTTTCAGCCCCACGTGCAAGTTTAGAACAGACCTTCTTGTTTTGCAACAACAACCAACATCATTCCTCCTACCGCCTCTGCTGCAGCACCGGGAGCCCTCCCCATGGAGGCCCATTTCACAGCCGCCACGATTGCCGCGATTCCTCCTGTTGCCTTCGTCTCGGCTGCCACCAGCCGTCCCCATGGGTGAGGTCTCCGTGGCTCGGCTGCATGGCGCGATTTAGGATCGGGATGTGTGAGACAGGATGATCTCGAAGAGCAGCGCCACGGGGAGAAGGTGGGTCTCGCACGGCAGAGCGGAGCTGGAAAGGCTAGCGAGCTGTGTCTGGGAGAGACTGGAATCTGGGTGATAAAGTGGGTATGAGAGGGGAGAGAAGCCATCACCAGACGATTGGGTTCAGAGGATGAATGAAGCACTCGGAAGTAACATGAGTTACAGAATGCTCGTAAAGTGGTACAACCGTAAATCAATAATGAACCCTACTACGGATTCTTAGATAACGATTGCCTTACCAATCTACAGGTTCAAACTCTTGTGAGACTCTGATATCAACTCACCGACAGTCTTCTTGAGTGTTGGGAAAAGGTAGAATTTAAGGAAAGAGCATGGCTTGATTTGAAAAGGTCCACATGTGGATGTGATTAGTGAGATTATTTAAACATCTGCTTAAACAACTTATCTCTTTGTCTGCCACTGATCCACAAAGATTGTCAGTGGCAGTGATTCACAAATCTGCAGTATTATCCGAATTCCTACCCAACATACCCTAGTAATAAGGATATAAAAGATACCATGTGAAGCCAAAAGAGAACACAAAAAATTGTTAACAAAATACCTCTTTCAGCTTTTCTTTCTCTAGCTTCCTAAGTTGCCTTTTGATTTTCTTACGACGAGCACTTCGACTCTGACAGGACAAAACAAAGGCAAAAATACATGTGATAATTAACCAAAATGCAGAGGCAGAAAAACTGTTACATCATAGCTTCTGTTTCAAAATTTTAGTATGCCCGTTATTAGCATATCAAAGAGAAGCTAAAGGAGCATGATCCAGTCCTATCTATTGTCTTATCAAAGCCGAAAGATTAAATCAAATAGAGAAGGAAATACACAACTCCATCTAAATCTCCAGGCAATTTAAATATCTTATCTTACAAGTAGCATCTGCTGTACATATTTATTTTATAAATGAAACTGCAGTAGAATATATTGGAAAAAATTGAGTAGGTCTATTTTGACCAAGAACAGATACTTACTATTACTACGTTTAGCGATGCAATGCCCAACCTGGCCATAAGATTATTATTATTATTTACAATGATCCGTCATTGCGGTATCTTTAGATCAGTTTTGAGAACTTTGGGTCTCATAACGTACTATAGATACATGATAATGTTTACCAACTATAAGAAACATGAAAGTTGATGAGGAAAATATTTACAGCCCAAATAAACTAACAGAGATAGAGCCAATCACTGGATTTCTCTAAAAGCAGAAATGCAGATTACACAAACCGTTTTAGGAATTTGAGTTGTCTGCCCAGCCACCTCAGTTTCGCAACTCAACTCGGTCTTGTTGCACCTGAAAATGTTCCAAGATTAGTTTTTTGCAAAGATCTAACAGAAAAAGAATGACACTAATTCTAAGATACTCCAGCGTGAACAATATGAAAAGACTGCAAAGGAGTCCATAAGTCTTATTGTATCATGATAATACCTAATTTTTTTCACCAGAATTACTGTTAATATATGTAGATACCACCTATTAAAAATGAACTAGGACGTACTCCCTCCGTCCCATAATGTAAGACGTTTTTTGGCACTAGTGTAGTATCAAAAAACGTCTTACATTATGGGACGGAGGGAGTACTTTGTATTAATCCTCACATTCTGTTGTACATATATAACTAGAAACAAAAATAAAAATAACTGCCATTACAAAAAGGCAAAAACAGTCTTTAAAATGTTGTAACAGAGATAAATGCTGAATCATTAGAAAATGACATGTTCAAAAAGCTTCTTGCAGTTTATGCAAATATAATGACATGTCATCACTATCTCTTGGTGACATAAACATAAGGGACAATGGAACTCCGTACACCTTTAATGCACAAAAGATTATAGCATATCGAGTATATCCAAAGTATGTTGTGGTGATATACTCGATATGCTATAAGCATGTAATTTAAACCAATTTAGCACCATTTACTAGTGGTGATTTTATTGCCTGGATTGGTACTTTGCTGTCCATGATCCTTGGTAGTACCACTACCAGTAAGAAGAGAACTTGTTTATCGGATGGGGTGGAAAGAAGAAACTTAATATATTACCTGTCAGGTTTTTGCTTTCCATCCAACTCAACAGTACATTCAGTTTGAATATCAGCCTTCTTTTCTTCAATACCAATAGGGGACGGCTTCGACTCTTTGGAACCATGAGATCCCTGATCTTGGCAAAAGCCATCTACCTTGCTGCACCCGATGTGTTTTGCCTTCTTCAGTTTCTTTCTCCTGCATCACCAGACAGAATCACTTGAACAGAACAGAACGTAACATGGGATAGGAGAAGCAAGCATAGCCTTTTTATTGTTATGACTTATGAAAATACAGACTGAGTGGTAATCCTTACTTGGCAAACGGGACCAAAAAATATGGTAACAAACGAGGATACCTTGAGCTCTCAGGTATTTTTGCATCTTCATCTTTTCGTTTCCTCTTCGAGCTTGTATGCCCATTTTCTAGATTGTGGTCGGATGTTACCTTTTCTTCAGGCTGATGATCACAATGCACCTCTTCTTCTTGATGCTTACTAGAGTCAATTTGATACTCAATTGCAAGGATTTTATCATCAGTCGGAAGCGGACGCATTTCTACTTTCTCGGGATCTTCAATACAGTGTACATCGTCATGGTGTATCATTCTCTTGCAAGCTTTCTGTTGAACCCTGCAATTGTTGTAAATAACATCATTTCCACAAATTACACGCATGGTTGTATTGAAACTGGAATACTAGATGGAAAAAGGCTTTTTTTCCTGGCCAAGTAAAGGTGTAAACGGAAATTGTTCACCACAGATTTCCTCACCATCCCCATATAAGTATACAACTCAACATGCCAGTGGAAACCGACATGCTACATCCAAGAACACAGGAGAGTTCTCCTACGGAATGCATCATTCATGTGAAACTCTAGCTCTTCAAAGGAAACATAATTTACTTATATCATGCCGAACACTTGAAGCATCGGTTATATGGGGATAACTGCCATGCAGATGCCTCGTATGTCCACAGCCCACTCAATCATGGATATACGAGATTTGACTCGGGATGATAATCCGTCTGGGCTTTCACTTTTCCAGAAGAAAATGGCAGATGCACACTACAATGAAACGTAGCATTAGCACCCAGTGAATCTGACATGGGTGTTCTGCATAGCCACAAGCCCACAACCCATCGTTTCCCCCAAAATCGTAACCCAGAGATCCAAACGCCACAATGTTACATCGGAGACCACATTAGATTCAACGAGAGAGAGAAAAAATCAATCCTCGACCGAATACCTTATGATATCCTTGTCCCTGAAGATACAGGTCGACTCGAAAGGCGGCACGGCAAATCCATCCATCTGCGCAGAGAGACAATCCATCAATCCCTAGTACCGAAGCTAAGAATCGGCAAAAATAGATGGATAAAATCCACAAGAATCTCAGAACTGCCCAGAAACCCTCGGGCATTCGTGTACGGGGAGTCCCCGATTGAGAGACCCATGCGTCACGCAAATGCAGAGAGGTGAAGGAGAGGAGGGCGGAGAGCGTCTCACCGTCAAGACGACGCCGCCGGGACAGGAGCGGTGGAGGCGGAAGCGGGCGGCCACGTGGGCGGCGAGGTCGGCGACGGTGGCGAGCTCGGGCCGGAGGAGGAGCCAGCAGCGCCGGAGGTCCCTCTGCGCCCGCCGGAGAAGGCGGGCCTTGTCGAACACGAGCCGGAGCCTGACCGGCGACGGCGAGGGCGCCGGCGGCGTCGCCATTGGCGGTGCGGGAGGGAGGGGGATTTGGGGGTTTCGCTGGGTGGAGAGAGACTGGTGGAGGCCGTAAAACCCTGGCTCGGTCCGCAGGACGCACCGTGGCGGTATTTTAGGGCCGCTTTTTTGTAGACGTTCCATTAGGCCATTTGCAAATATTTGAAAACTATAAATAGAAAAAACACATGATTGATATGTTTATGTGCCATGTTGTAAAAAAAGTCATGTACCATAAGATTCTATAGGATTTGAAAAATCAGGAACTTTTACTGTCTGCCTTTCGTGGTGATTATTTTGGGGGACTGAGGAGATACAGAGAGATGGGACGAATGTGTATTGATTTTCTGAATGAAAAAACAAAATGAGGTTTGAGTTTATGTTTGAATTCCTATGGAGTGGGGATGTAGAAATAGATTCCATAGAAATTCAGTAGTCCAACCCTACGATCTAGGAAAATTTCTTTAAGAATCGAATCTTCTAAAAAGAGCCTTGAATAGAAAATCTAGCAAGATCACTGGTGATAGAAAAAAGTACAAAATCTAAGAATTTAAAGAAACATTCACTGGTTTCCCCCTCACGATGCACGCACCATGGTCTGGTAGTACATGAATTATTACAAGCTTTGGTGTTATTGCAGTTGTGGAGGCTTTTAGGGTGACCAATAACGTCTTGATATCTTCAACGGTACGATCCGCGCCAAGTGCCATGATCTACGCGCCATGTCCCGACGTCAAGTTGCGCTAGGCATTGGCGGATCTAGGAGTAGGGTCATGGGGGCCATGGCCCCCATACAAAAATTACAAATTCTATTTAACTAGTGCAATGTATGCCCATCATACTAATTTTGGTGTAGTGTAGTATATGAAGGAAATGCCCTAGAGGCAATAATAAAGTTATTATTTATTTCCTCATATCATGATAAATGTTTATTATTCATGCTAGAATTGTATTAACCGGAAACATAATACATGTGTGAATATATAGACAAACAGAGTGTCACTAGTATGCCTCTACTTGACTAGCTTGTTAATCAAAGATGGTTAAGTTTCCTAACCATAGACAAAGGAGTTGTCATTTGATTAACAAGGTCACATCATTAGTTGAATGATCTGATTGACATGACCCATTCCATTAGCTTAGCACACGATCGTTTAGTATGTTGCTACTGCTTTTATCCATGACTCATACATGTTCCTATAACTATGAGATTATGCAACTCCCGTTTACCGGAGGAACACTTTGGGTACTACCAAACGTCACAACGTAACTGGGTGATTATAAAGGAGTACTACAGGTGTCTCCAAAAGCAGATGTTGGGTTGACGTATTTCGAGATTAGGATTTGTCACTCCGATCGTCGGAGAGGTATCTCTGGGCCCTCTCGGTAATGCACATCACTTAAGCCTTGCAAGCATTACAACTAATGAGTTAGTTGCGAGATGATGTATTACGGAGCGAGTAAAGAGACTTGTCGGTAACGAGATTGAACTAGGTATTGGATACCGATGATCGAATCTCGGGCAAGTAACATACCGATGACAAAGGGAACAACGTATGTTGTTATGCGGTCTGGCCGATAAAGATCTTCGTAGAATATGTAGGAACCAATATGGGCATCCAGGTCCCGCTATTGGTTATTGACCGGAGACATGTCTCGGTCATGTCTACATTGTTCTCGAACCGTAGGGTCCGCACGCTTAAGGTTTTGATGACGATTATATTATGAGTTTGTGTATTTTGATGTACCGAAGGAGTTCGGAGTCCCGGATGTGATCACGGACACGACGAGGAGTCTCGGAATGGTCGAGACGTAAATATTGATAAATTGGACAACTATGTTCGGACATCGGAAAGGTTCCGAGTGGTTTCGGATAATACGGAGTGCCGAGGGTTACCGAACCCCGAAAGTAATGGGCCTTAATGGGCCACGAGGGAGAGAGAGGGCTGCGCCAGGAGGTGGCGCCCCCCCCCCATGAGGAGTCCGAATTGGACAAGGAGGGGGGGCGGCCCCCCTTTCCCTCTCCTTCCTCCCCCCTTCCTCCTTCCTAGTTGGACTAGGAAAGGGGAGTCCTACTCCCACTAGGAGGAGGACTCCCCTCCCTGGCGCGCCTCTCTAGGGCCGTCCGGCCCTCCCCTTGCTCCTTTATATCTGAGGCGGGGGCACCCTAAGACACACAAGTTGATCCTTGAGATCGTTCCATAGCCGTGTGCGGTGCCCCCTCCACCATATTCCACCTCGGTCATATCAGTGCGGTGCTTAGGCGAAGCCTGCGTCGGTAGAACATCAAGATCGTCACCACGCCGTCGTGCTGACGGAACTCTTTCTCCCCGAAGCTTTGCTGGATCGGAGCCCGAGGAGCGTCACCGAGCTGTACGTGTGTTAAGAACTCGGAGGTGCCGAAGTAACGGCGCTGGGATGGGTTGGATCGTGAGGAGAACGTACGACTACTTCCTCTACATTGTGATCGCTTCCGCTTCGGTCTACAAGGGTATGTAGACAACACTCTCCCCTCTCGTTGCTATGCATCACCATGATCTTGCGTGTGCGTAGGAAATTTTTGAAATTACTCGTTCCCCAACAAAGTGGCATCCGAGCCTAGGTTTTTATGGTTTGATGTTTTGCACGAGTAGAACACAAGTGAGTTGTGGACGATATAAGTCATCTTGCCTACCACATGTCATACTTTGGTTCAGCGGTATTGTGAGATGAAGCGGCCCGGACCGACATTACGCGTACGCTTACGCGAGACTGGTTTCACCGTTACGAGCACTCGTGCTTAAAGGTGACCGGCGGGTGTCTGTCTCTCTCACTTTAGTTGAACCGAGTGTGGCTACGCCCGTCCTTGTGAAGGTTAAACGGAGTCTATTTGACAAACTATCATTGTGGTTTTGATGCGTAGGTAAGAACGGTTCTTGCTAAGCCCGTAGCAGCCACGTAAAATTTGCAACAACAAAGTAGAGGACGTCTAACTTGTTTTTGCAGGGCATGTTGTGATGTGATATGGTCAAGACGTGATGCTATATTTTATTGTATGAGATGATCATGTTTTGTAACCGAGGTTATCGGCAATGGCGAGGAGCCATATGGTTGTCGCTTTATTGTATGAAATGCAACGCATACATAATTGCTTTACTTTATCACTATGCGGTAGCGATAGTCGTAGAAGCAATAGATGGCGTAAACGACAACGATGCTGCGATGAAGATCAAGGCGTCGCGCCGGTGACGATGGTGATCACAATGGTGCTTCGGAGATGGAGATCACAAGCACAAGATGATGATGGCCATATCATATCACTTATATTGATTGCATGTGATGTTTATCCTTTATGCATCTTATCTTGCTTTGATTGACGGTAGCATTTTAAGATGATCTCTCACTAAAATTATCAAGTAGTGTTCTCCCGAGTATGCACCGTTGCCAAAATTAAATGTGCGAGACACCACGTGATGATCGGGTGTGATAAGCTCTCGTCCATCTACAACGGTGCAAGCCGGTTTTGCACAAGCGAATACTCAGTTATACTTGACGAGCCTAGCATATACAGATATGGCCTCGAACACGAAGACCGAAAGGTCGGCGTGAATCATATAGTAGATATGATCAACATAAGATGTTCACCATTGAAAACTACTCCATCTCACGTGATGATCGATTATGGTTTAGTTGATTTGGATCACGTGATCACTTAGATGACTAGAGAGATGTCTGTCTAAGTGGGAGTTCTTAAGTAATATGATTAATTGAACTTAAATTTATCATGAACTTAGTACTGATAGTATCTTGCTTATCTATGTTTGTTTGTAGATAGATGGCTCGTCTTTGTTGTTCCGTTGAATTTTAATGCGTTCCTTGAGAAAGCAAAGTTGAAAGATGATGGTAGCAATTACGGATCGGGTCCGTAACTCGAGGATTATCCTCATTGTTGCACGTAAGAGTTACGCCCCGAAGCACTTCGCTGGGTGCGAACTGCTTCTTGATGTGGCCGACGACGTTAAGAACGTCTGGCGAGCAAAGTCGATGACTACTCTATAGTTCGATGTGCCATGCTTTACGGCTTAGAACCGGGTCTTCAACGACGTTTTGAGCGTCATGGAGCATATGAGATGTTCCAGAGTTGAAGTTAATATTCAACAGAATGCCCGGATTGAGAGATATGAAGTCTCCAATAAGTTCTATAGCTGCAAGATGGAAGAGAATGGGTCTGTCGGTGAGCACATACTCGTAATGTCCGGGTATTACAATCACTTGAGTCAACTGGGAGTTAATCTTCCGGATGATTGTGTCATTGATGAAATTCTTCAATCACGCCACCAAGCTACAAAGTCTTCGTGATGAACTATAATATGCAAGGGTTAGTAAAGACTATGCCCGAGCTCTTCGCAATGCTAAAGGCTGCGGAGGTAGAAATCAAGAAGGAGCATCAAGTGTTGATGGTCAATAAGACCACTAGTTTCAAGAAGAAAGGCAAAGGGAAGAAGAAGGGGAACTTCAAGAAGAACAGCAAGCAAGTTGTTGCTTAGGAGAAGAAACCCAAGTCTGGACCTAAACCTGAAATCGAGTGCTTCTACCGCAAGCGATCGTCACCGGAAGCGGAACCCCCAAGTATTTGGCGGATAAGAAGGATGGCAAGGTGAACAAAGGTATATGTGATATACATGTTATTGATGTGTACCTTACTAGAGCTCGCAGAGCACTGGGTATTTGATCTTGGTTACATTGCTAATATTTGCAACTCGAAGCAGGGACTACGGATTAAGCGAACACTAGCAAAGGACGAGGTGACGATGCGCGTGGGAAATGGTTCCAAAGTCGATGTGATCGCGGTCGGCACGCTACCTCTACATCTACCTTCGGGATTAGTTTTAGACCTAAATAATTGTTATTTGGTGCCGCGTTGAGCATGAACATTATATCTGGATCTTGTTTGATGCGAGACGGTTATTCATTTAAATCGAGAATAATGGTTGTTCTATTTATATGAGTAATATCTTTTATGGTCATGCACCCTTGAAGAGTGGTCTATTTTTGATGAATCTCGATAGTAGTGATACACATATTCATAATGTTGAAACCAAAAGATGCAGAGTTGATAATGATAGTGCAACTTATTTGTGGCACTGCCGTTTAGGTCATATCGGTATAAAGCGCATGAAGAAACTCCATACTGATGGACTTTTGGAGTCACTTGATTATGAATCACTTGGCACTTGCGAACCGTGCCTCATGGGCAAGATGACAAGAACCCCGTTCTCCGGTACTATGGAGAGAGCAACAGATTTGTTAGAGATCATACATACAGATGTATGTGGTCCGATGAATGTTGAGGCTCGTGGCGGATATCGTTATTTTCTCACCTTCACAGATGATTTAAGCAGATATGGGTATATATCTACTTAATGAAACACAAGTCTGAAACATTTGAAAAGTTCAAAGAATTTCAGAGTGAAGTTGAAAATCATCGTAATAAGAAAATAAAGTTTCTACGATCTAATCGTGGAGGAGAATATTTGAGTTACGAGTTTGGTCTACATTTGAAACAATGCGGAATAGTTTCGCAACTCACGCCACCCGGAACACCACAGCGCAATGGTGTGTCCAAACGTCGTAATCGCACTTTATTAGATATGGTGCGATTTATGATGTCTCTTACAGATTTACCGCTATCATTTTGGGGATATGCTCTTGAGACGGCTGCATTCACGCTGAATAGAACACCGTCAAAATCCGTTGAGACGACACCTTATGAACTATGGTTTAGCAAGAAACCAAAGTTGTCGTTTCTTAAAGTTTGGGGATGCGATGCTTATGTGAAAAAGCTTCAACTGATAAGCTCGAACCCAAATCGAGAAATGTGTCTTCATAGGATACCCAAAGGAGATAGTTGGGTACACCTTCTATCACAGATCCAAAGGCAAGACATTTGTTGCTAAAATGGATCCTTTCTAGAGAAGGAGTTTCTCTCGAAAGAAGTGAGTGGGAGGAAAGTAGAACTTGATGAGGTAATCTGTACCTTCTCCCTTATTGAAAGTAGTTTATCACGAAACCGGTTTCTGCGACATCTACACCAAATAGTGAGGAAGTTGATCATGAAACTTCAGATCAAGTTACTCTGAACATCGTAGATCAACGAGTAAGATCCGCACCGAGTGGTACGGTAATCCTGCTCGGAAGTCATGCTACTAGATCATGATGAACCTACGAACTATGAAGAAGCAATGGTGAGCCCAGATTCCACAAAATGGCTTGAGGCCATGAAATCGAGATGGGATCCATGTATGAAAACAAAGTGTGGACTTTGGTTGACTTGCCGAGGGTCGGCAAGCAATAGAAAACAAATGGATCTTCAAGAAGAAGACCGACGCCGACGGTAATGTTCATCGTCTACAAAGCTCGACTTGTCGCAAAGGATTTTCGACAAGTTCAAGGGATTGACTACGATGAGACCTTCTCACCCGTAGCGATGCTTAAGTCTGTCCGAATCATGTTAGCAATTGCCGCATTTTATGATTATGAAATTTGGCAAATGGATGTAAAAACTGCATTCTTGAATGGATTTCTAGAAGAAGAGTTGTATATGATGCAACCGAAGGTTTTATCGATCCAAAGGAGCTAACAAAGTGTGCAAGCTCCAATGATCCATTTATGGACTGGTGCAAGCATCTCGGAGTTGGAATAAACGTTTTGATAGTGTGATCAAAGCATTTGGGTTTATCTGAGACTTTTGGAGAAGCTCAGTATTTACAAGAAAGTGAGTGGGAGCTTTGTAGCATTTCGATATTATATGTAGATGACATATTACTAATCGAAAATTATATAGAATTTCTGGATAGCATAAAGGGATACTTGAATAAGAGTTTTTCAATGAAGGACCTCGGTGAAGCTGCTTACATATTAGGCATCAAAATCTATAGAGATAGATCAAGGCGCTTAATTGGACTTTCACAAAGCACATACCTTGACAAAAATTTGAAGAAGTTCAAAATGGATCAAGCAAAGAAAGGGTTCTTATGCGTATTACAGGTGTGAAGTTGAGTAAGACTCAATGCCCACCACCGCAGAAGATAGAGAGAAAATGAAAGATGTTCCTATGCTTGACCATAGGCTCTATCATGTATGCAATCTTGTGTGCGGACTGATGTGTGCCTTGCTATTAGCTTAGCAGGAGGTACCAAAGTAATCCAGAGTGGATCATCGGGCAGTGATCAAGAACATCTGAAGTACGAAAAGGACTAAGGATATGTTTCTCGTATATGGAGGTGACAAAGAGCTCATCGTAAATGGTTACGTTGATGCAAGCTTTGACACTAATCCGGACGATTCTAAATCGCAAACCGGATACGTGTTTACATTAAGCGGTGGAGCTGTCGGTTAGTGCGATTCAAAACAAAGCGTAGTGGCGGGATCTACATGTGAAGCGGAATACATAGCTGCTTGAAGCGCCAATGAAGGAGTCTGGATGAAGGAGTTCATATCCGATCTAGGTGTCATACCTAGTGCATCGGGTCCAATGAAAATCTTCGTGACAATCTTGAGCGATTGCCTTAGCGAAGGAATCCAGATTTCACAAGAGGACCAAGCACATCAAGAGACGCTTCAATTCCATCCGGGATCTAGTCCAGGTGGGAGACATAGAGATTTGCAAGATACATACGGATTTGAATGTTGCAGATCCGTTGACTAAGCCTCTTCCACGAGCAAAACATGATCAACACCAAAACTTTATGGGTGTTAGAATCATTACTATATAATCTAGATTATTGACTCTAGTGCAAGTGGGAGACTGAAGGAAATATGCCCTAGAGGCAATAATAAAGTTATTATTTATTTCCTCATATCATGATAAATGTTTATTATTCATGCTAGAATTGTATTAACCGGAAACATAATACATGTGTGAATATATAGACAAGCAGTGTCACTAGTATGCCTCTACTTGACTAGCTTGTTAATCAAAGATGGTTAAGTTTCCTAACCATAGACAAAGGAGTTGTCATTTGATTAACAAGGTCACATCATTAGTTGAATGATCGATTGACATGACCCATTCCATTAGCTTAGCACACGATCGTTTAGTATGTTGCTACTGCTTTTATCCATGACTCATACATGTTCCTATAACTATGAGATTATGCAACTCCGTTTACGGAGGAACACTTTGGTACTACCAAACGTCACAACGTAATCGGGTGATTATAAAGGAGTACTACAGTGTCTCCAAAAGCGATGTTGGGTTGGCGTATTTGAGATTAGGATTTGTCACTCCGATCGTCGGAGAGGTATCTCTGGGCCCTCTCGATAATGCACATCACTTAAGCCTTGCAAGCATTACAACTAATGAGTTAGTTGCGAGATGATGTATTACGGAACGAGTAAAGAGACTTGTCGGTAACGAGATTGAACTAGGTATTGGATACCGACGATCGAATCTCGGGCAAGTAACATACCGATGACAAAGGGAACAACGTATGTTGTTATGCGGTATGACCGATAAAGATCTTTGTAGAATATGTAGGAACCAATATGGGCATCCAGGTCCCGCTATTGGTTATTGACCGGAGACATGTCTCGGTCATGTCTACATTGTTCTCGAACCGTAGGGTCCGCACGCTTAAGGTTTCGATGACGATTATATTATGAGTTTGTGTATTTTGATGTACCGAAGGAGTTCGGAGTCCCGGATGTGATCACGGACACGACGAGGAGTCTCGGAATGGTTGATACGTAAAGATTGATATATTGGACAACTATGTTCGGACATCGGAAAGGTTCCGAGTGGTTTCGGATAATACCGGAGTGCCGGAGGGGTTACCGGAACCCCCCGGGGAAGTAATGGGCCTTAATGGGCCACGAGGGGAGAGAGAGGGCTGCGCCAGGAGGTGGCGCGCGCCCCCCCCTCCCCCATGAGGAGTCCGAATTGGACAAGGAGGGGGGCGCGACCCCCCTTTCCCTCTCCCTCTCCCTCTCCTTCCTTCCCCCTTCCTCCTTCCTAGTTGGACTAGGAAAGGGGAGTTCTACTCCCACTAGGAGGAGGACTCCCCCTCCCTTGGCGCGCCTCTCTAGGGCCGGCCGCCCCTCCCCCTTGCTCCTTTATATACGGGGGCAGGGGGGGTACCCTAAGACACACAAGTTGATCCTTGAGATCGTTCCATAGCCGTGTGCGGTGCCCCCCTCCACCATATTCCACCTCGGTCATATCGTAGCGGTGCTTAGGCGAAGCCCTGCGTCGGTAGAACATCAAGATCGTCACCACGCCGTCGTCTTGACGGAACTCTCTCTCCCGAGCTTTGCTTGGATCGGAGCCCGAGGAGCGTCACCGAGCTGTCGTGTGTTAAGAACTCGGAGGTGCGAAATGCAGTCTTTGGGATCGGTTGGATCGTGAGGAGAACGTACGACTACTTCCTCTACGTTGTGATCGCTTCCGCTTCGGTCTACAAGGGTATGTAGACAACACTCTCCCCTCTTGTTGCTATGCATCACCATGATCTTGCGTGTGCGTAGGATTTTTTTTGAAATTACTACGTTCCCCAACAGTATATATTAGAAGATGACACGTGCTTTGCCGCGTCGTTTCCCTGACATCTGTTTGTTCCCGTCTCTGCTCTCTATGGTGTGCCCTTTCTCTTCCTAAATTTTATGAATTAGAGCAATAATTTGCAGATGCTACATTCAATATTTATAAAATAGTGTATGTAGTGGCAGGACTTGTAATTCAACCTAATCAACTCCCTTGCAAAATACTTAATTGCACTCTCATCATAATAATACATTTTTCAAACAAATGAATAAGCAACGACTTAACTAGAGCGGCAATTCAAGAATAATGCTAAATGCCATCCTCGGAGAAAAAAGATGCAATTTGTACTGCTACCTGGTCTTATTCTTATCATGATAAATACCTCTATCAAACCCACTAAAAAAATGTATTGGTGTTCTTTCCAAGCAACACTGAATCAAACTTGTGTTGAGAGGCGCCTTGAAGGCTTGGACAGTAACACAATTCCTCTAGTGTCAGTTTTATATAAGTTCGGTGTACTTTGCACAGGCAAACAACTACATAAAAGTTGAGTAAAAGAAATTGTGAACGCCAAATTGTAATGGATATAGAAACTGAGCCATGGGTAAAAACCAAATAGCATTTTGCTTTCATAGTAGTTCAGTAGCGGGCGATAGAGTAAACATGATGTATAATTATACTCCAAATACAAAAGACTGGAAATGGATGGAGACTGGGACGGACGTCACAAGAGAAGGCTTAACTTGCATTCTAATTAGGTGATACACATGTTTGTTTTGTTGAAATTCAACTATCTTGCGAGAAGAATGCACAACAAATATTGTCTGATTTACTATAGTAAGAGAACTGAACATGTGATAGGTACTATCGATACTACCAAACAAGGAAGAAGATAAACATCAGCAACTTGATAAGGAAAGTAATTTGAGGAATTGATGACTCGGCCTTTTTAATGGCTATAAGATGCTTGTTTTGTTGATAGAAGTTTCAGAATCACAATGCAAGGAATATATAATTATCCCGCCCACATACTGGAAATAACATGCACATCACTTGGTCATTCCGCTAAGTACCTCTCCAGCATCATGTTTCTTCATCCAAGCAATAGCACATCATTTCTAGTAACAATCAATGAATCCAAACTACCACATATGATCAGAAAATATAGGTGAATAAGGTATGACTTCAACTTTGATTCTGCTTGGCTCTAGCAGAATTTTTGGTGGTGTCTGATGACATAAAAGTGCAATTTTAGTATCAACTATTTTAATTTTTCTTGCAGCAGTACAATATTGGGATTTTTTTCATGCATTGCCGAAAAAAATCTACAAATATTGCATATTAATCACAATACTTGCATGTAATTTGTCTGCTCTGCTCATTTTATTCTGCGATAAGTTGCTATAAAAGCAACATAATTCATTGTCTTGGTAAGCCACGTAGATATTAGAGAGAAGTAGTCACACCTGTAAAAGAAAAGGTGGGTATGGATGAAGTGCGGAATCTGTCAAGGGTGATCTTATCAAGCCGCTCTGAACATGAACGACAAGCCGTCTAACCTGCACCTAAGTAGGCAAACTAAAAAATAACTAATCAGAACTCTATTCACTGCTTGGACAGACTCACGAGGGCTCAAGCAACCAAAACAGAACAAATCAAGCTAATTAGACGGCCACACCATACAAAGAGAAAATGATCCGTCGCACCAAACGAAGCCTAAACTCCCAGCATCTAGCTCTCAATCTCTCTATCATCTCCCTTTCAATCTCTCCCATCTCTCTTTCAATCTCTCAGCACCCAGGCAAGCATCAGACACGCACCTGTGCAGCCCCGGCACGGGTGTGCGCCGCTGTAGCTCCCGCACAACCGCTGGTCCATCGTGTCGTTTCTTCACACCACCAGCCCACCTCTCACCGCGCTCCCGCCGGGTGCCCGCCGCGGCTCACCACACATCACCCCCAGCCGTGGCACCTCCTACGGCGGTCAAGCTTGCCCCTGTCGCCGCATCCCCTCAATTTCTTTGCCTTCGGCTCTCTCGCATGTGTTTCCCACGAGTACAGAGTACTCTAAACCAGGTTTTTAAGGGGTAACATACTCTAGACCCACATGTCATTGGGAATGGGTCATGCGTGTTGGGAAGGAAGGATAACAACGTGGGCCCACGTCTTCCAAAGCCCACGACTAACCGGGGAGCTTCTTTTCAAGGGAGCTTAGAGTTTGTAGGGATTTTGTCCTAGCCATTTTAACGAAGTTCAAGAAAATGCTAGGCGTTGATTATGCGTCTGGCCACCTAGCTACTTGCGCTTTGCTAGCTTAGGCGTGATTAGACGCAATTAGGCGTTTCGTATACAATTGTACGGAGACGGGACAAAGAGCGGTTTGCTGTCTAAAATAGTGCTAGAATGTAAACTGGAGTATAATTATAACCTTGTGCTCTCTCCTACAAACTATGACATAGCAGCACGCCAGCAGCATTAGCACAGTTGCACAAGCAATAGAAGCAACAACAGCTACTAGCACTGCTAGCAGTAACTACTAAGTACTAACTAGTAGCAGGCAACAGCTAGCAACAGCGAAACTAACACTGTAGTAGCAAAAAAGCAGTAGTACATGTTACAACAGCTAGAGCATAAACAACGGCAGTACATCTACATCTAGACTCTAGAGAGCATCAACAACAGCAGTACATCAACATCTAGGCTCTAGAGAGCATCAACAACAGCAGTACATCAACATCTAGACTCCAGAGAGCATCAACAGCAGCAGTACATCTACATCTAGACTCTAGAGAGCATCAACAGCGCCAACACTTTCAGCCACCAACAGCACCAGCGCTTTTCCTGGCGCACAGGGGCAAAGCGAGGCGTTGAGCCAACGCCTTGTGCCCAGGCGCGCCTTCTTGAACTTTGCATTTTAATCTTGTTCATTGTTGCCCCACATTTTTAAATCCTAGATCCGCCACTGGCGCTAGGGTGTATGCCTTTTGCGTCGTTGGGGGTGTTGGTGACGGCGGCCCAGGGCGGTCCTTTTGTTTCCCGTTTATTTGACATGCGTTGCGCTGCTATGTAGACCTTTCTGCTCGCGCATCGAAACTTTGCTATATGTTCACATTTTTTTTCATATTTTAGAACTCTTGTAAATCATAAATGCCTCATTCTTAAGGTCGGGCAATCACCTTCATTCTAAAAAAACATATTGATCTTTAGTAAAGGAGAATAAATCACATTGCTTTGTTTGATTTAAAGAATTTTCTTAGGAATCTACTATTTCTAAATAGTTAATCCCCACTAACTCTAATTTTCTTAACAGGTGGCCTTCCACCGTATTAAGCGTGTCATGTCAGCATCCACTAACATTATTTTCCAGCCTCATGCAAAAACACATGCATACTCTTTGTTCACACACAGGGCAAGTACGAAACATCTTTACATTAAAAAAGTACTAGTAGCTTTAGATTTAGATTTCTTCGTGTATAATTCAAGGTGCAAGGATTTGTTTCTACTATATTCTATAGGAATTTTAATAACATCCATCCACTCAAACCTATGTTTTTTTAAAGCACTCAAACCTATACTGTACAAGGCCTTAATGGGCGGACGTTCACCGCATAGACAGAGCTACAGGGGCCCGCCCTTCCCTCCTGGAACTGTTCCCCCACTCCTTCCCATCCGACTCCCCCTCTCTCTATCCAGCAGGCGGCCGTCGCACCGCGCCGCCTCCTGTCTCCCCTTCCGCCGCCGTCTGCTTCTCCGCTCGTCCCCTCGCAGGCCGCAGCCGCTCAGAGCACACACAGGTCCAATCCCTCTCTTCTCGCCTGCCCTCGACCCCGGATCCAGCCCCTCCTCTCCCCCCTTCTCCGCACAGCCAGCGCGGTGCCGGTGCGGCGGCGGATATCTGATGGGCTAACCGGAGCACTAGTTTTTTTTTTTTCAGCTGCCAAATCCCCCAAATCAGGAACAGCGAGCCGCCGCTGATGCACAGATGCAGGCAGCGGCGGATAATCTCGGGGAGCAAGCGCCGGGGCCTGCCCCTGCAACCAATCTCGAACAAGTATGCATGGTTACCAGTAAATTTGTCTGCGGATTTTATTATTACCTCGCGGAATTTTTTCGACTGTATCCACGGATGTGAAATGAACTTTGTGAAATTGCTACAGGTTGCGATGACCTATCCGGACCGGGCCATAGAACCGAACCACTCAGGAGCAGGGCTGCACATAGAAAAGGTATCATCGCTTGAACGCATCTGGTTACAATGTGCATTCCTCTGTTGAATACCGCAAGAGAAGTACGCAGTCGCCAGAAACAAATGATGAATTGCTCCCGAGTCGTATCACACGGCAGTAAAATTGATGGGAAAACAATGGCATTCGCAACCAACTGATTATGGTTATTCAGTGCCATCTCGGCATTTTCCTTTTGTGGTTCACCTGTATGTAGCTGGTAACCTTGTGGGTTTCTGGTAGTAGTAGAAATCGGGAAGGACCTTGGCTTTGACCTCCTTCCTCTTGAGAAACATCACTGCCACTATATCTTTTTAGAATGTCCTCATGCCTACTTTTACTGGGAAATAAAGTAATACATTACACAGGAAAGCGTCGGCAAACAAGCGACACCAGGAGGAGGTCTACAGCTGACTGGTGGAAACGACCAGGTATGGAAACCAAACAAAATATACGGAGTACTGCCCTGTAAAACAAGTGGAATTCAATCCTTACATGATAGCTTAACAGATATCATTTACTTGCATGCAGGAACACATGTCGAATGACATTGGCACATCTGCACAAGGACTGTTGGCAGATATATCGAATAAACAATCCAACTCGGTGGACACTAGAGTGCAGCGGCACGCTGAAGAACAAGACCAATTACACGGTGCTACACAAGGGCATGAAATGTCTAGCAATGATACAAGCAGTGGAAGCGATTCAGGTAGCAGTTCAGGGAGTGAGCTAGATACTGAGCTAGGAAAATGCTTTTACCCTAGTTTCGAGGAACTGGAGAATTCAAGACCACCGGAAATTGGAATGAGATTTCCAACCCTGGAAGATGCAGAACGTTTCTACAGCACACATGCTATGCTAACTGGTTTTGCAGTAAGGAGGGGGTCGAATTACAGGAGAGTGAAGTTTGACCTGGAATGCAACAGAAGTGGTAAACTAAAGCCAACTGAGGACCTGAAGAGGAAGAGGAGGTGTAATGCTTTGGGCTCACGGTGCCAAGCAAAGGTGATAGTGAAGCTCCATAATGAGCAATGGGAGTTCATAGGAGTTAAGCATGAGCACAACCATCCATTATGTCCATCCCCATCTCTCGCAAGTTTCTTTTTGAACCACAAATACCTGTCAAGTGAAGAAAAGTTATTTCTAAGAGTTCTGCAACAAAGTAGGGTAAATCCAAGGAAAGCTATGAATATTTTCAGGAGAATGAGAAGCAACTTCAGAAAGGTATCATCATTAAAAGAGAAAGATACGAGCAATTCACAGTGTGTAGACCAATGTAGAAAGGAAAACTCAGATGTTGAAACCGCACTGAAGCGCTTCAAAGAACTGGAGCTGCGGAACCTAGGATTTTCCTACACCATGCAAAAAGATGAAGATAACATAGTTCGAAGTCTTTTCTGGACTGATGCGAGGTCGAAAGTAGATTATGAGATTTTTGGAGATTTCATATCGTTTAATACTACATACAGCACTAATAGGCATAACATGCCTTTCACCCCTATTATTGGAATGAATAGTCATGGGAGAATCCTTGTGTTTGGATGCGCCTTGCTACAAGATCAGAAAGCTGAAACTTTCAAGTGGATGTTCCAAACTTTCTTGCATGTGATGGGAGGGAAACGGCCAAGAATAGTCATAACAGACCAGGATGAAGGTATGGCGACAGCAATTTCAGAGGTCATGCCACAAGTAAGGCACAGACTTTGCAAATTCAGTGTGATGCGAAAAGCACAGGAAATGCTGGGAGCCTTCATGGCAGCAAGGAGCAACATGAATGCAGAGCTGCACGGCTTGGTAGACAACTCAGTGACAGAAAAGGAATTTGAAGAAGGATGGGATGTGCTCACTGAGAGATACGATGCAAGTGAAAATGAGTACCTCCGACTCATGTGGGAGACAAGGAAAAACTGGGTGCCTGTTTATTTCCAAGCAGATTTCTGCCCATTCGTCGAATCAGCTGGACATTGTGAGGTGACAAACTTATTATTCAAAGACAATGTGCTTCCAAAGGACAGAATCGAGAAGTTTATTGAGCAATATGAGAGGATGCAAGAGCATATAGTAAAAACAGAGGAAGAGGATGCATTGCAGTCAGCAACTGAACCGGCGTACTTCTCCATGCAGCCAATAGAAAAGCATGCAGCTCGAATATACACAAGGCAAATATTTCTGATAGCACAGAATGAACTATACTATTCCACAGCATTCAACGTGCATGAGATACAAGGAGGATACAGACTCGAAAAGGTCTTCAACTATGAGAACCCGGAGTTCAGTAGAAATTCTTTCGAAGTGCTAGCTGAACCTGGAACCCATGCCTTTAAATGCCAATGTGCAAAGTTTACCAGAGATGGGATTCTCTGTTGCCACATATTCAGAGTTTTCACGCAGCTCGGAGTCAAAGAAATACCAGCGCAGTACATGCTGCCCAGATGGGCTCCTAAATTCATAGAGGAGCGTCTGAAAGAGTACGAGGAGAGATGCTCGAAGAGAACAGAAAACAAAACGAGATATGCGATGCTATTGGGTAAAATGGCAGACATCGGCAAGGGGATATGCGCGGACGGTGCGAAAAGCGGCTTCTTCATGCTCGAACTAGACAAGGTTCAAGAGTCATTGGCAGCGACGGCGGAAGAAAATCCTAGAAAATGACCGGATCCTATTGCGGAGCAAATGAGAATTAGCAACTTTAGTGTCCTCTTCTCATGTTCTTGGTGGTGTGTGAGGCAACCAAACTTCTACTCCTATGTTAGTTCAACATACCCTTCACAACCAGGGTGGTAGTAAATTTTGCACTCCCTTGTCATGCATGAATGAGTCATATGGGCCTTTGGAATTTTCCCTTAGGAATTATTGAAAATCTGAAATAATAAACGGGCTCAGCGCAATAATTCCAACACCGCCAACATCATCCCGTCCACCACCAACAACCGGTGCCCCTGAAGCCAGCGCTCACCGCAGCGGAGCATCGGCGGGCCCTTCACTAGCACCTCAGCCTCTCGGCCCTGGCAGCCGTGCAGCCGGTGACGGTCAGACGAAGTTGGTGGCGCTGATCGTTGCCATTGCCGATGTGTGCTCTTGGGGAGATGCATCAGCCGATTACTACTCCCTCCGTCCCATAATATAAGAGCGTTTTTGACACTACACTACTTGTGAATGCCAAGTGCTTGTTTACGTATCGAAGCACAGGCATTGACATCACAGATTCCTACCGGCTTGACTCGTTGAGACCAGTGCCACACAATCTCACAGCCAACTAGGCTCCTGGAGGAAGAAGCAACTGTGCTGTGCACCATGGGCGTCAGGTATAAACACAGCATCTGGCTTGTGTCCCTCAAATGAAGGCTACAGACCACATGGCCATAACTGATTCAGAGGATTGCACAACGAAGGCTACAGATTTGGCACGGCAAAACCAACTGGATGCGGAAAGATGAATGGAACTGGCATTTGAGCCAGGGCACACGGATAACACGTTCTTCGGTCGTTTTTGTTTCATTTCCCATGCGCTCAGACGAAACTGACAAAACCGATTGAGTTCCGTAGATGCTCCGGAGAGGAATGAACCTCGAGGAGTGGGTGGCGCCGATGCCGGGCCTCCCGTGCTTGACGGGCTTGTAGCTGATGGAGAACTCGGCGAGGTAGTGCCCAATCATCTCGGGCTTGATCTCAACATGGTTGAAGGTTTTCCCATTGTACACCGCGATCTGGCTGCCTACCATCTCCGGCATGATGATCATGTCGCGCAGATGGGTCTTCACAACCCCTGGCTTCTCACCAGCAAGTGCCTCCATTTTCTGTGCATTTTCAGAGAAAAAGGGATGAGCTTTGGATGTCATCATCTCACACAAACAGTGTGACATAGTCGACGGTTCAAGCCAAACAGCATCAGACTGTGCTGTTAAAACTTCAAAAATCATATCGTTCAATTCAATACATATCGAAGAGCGTATGCATACTTAGAAGTTCGTACCATACATTTCTTGACACACTAACAAGATGGATACTCCTCACAGTAATTATGGAATATTAAATATATCAGTGGATTGTATAAGATGCAAAACACTACTATAGAGCCATCTAGTGCTTCATAGTGGTGTGAAGACCATAAGATATTCACTCTCTCAAGGTTCACATCATGCATTGATACTCCCCTACATATTCCCACAACCTCGATCCAGAACCAGAAATAGTTAAGAATATATGTATGTGCACTAGATGAAGTTTCATTCTTCTGTATATGCGCAAAAAAAAAAAAAAGTTTCATTCTTCTGTAGTAGTGTAAGCAAGATATTTGAACCCGTTTCAAACAGAAAAGTGATGATCAACATTTGGAAGCTGCCATGCTGCATAAAGACAGTAAACACATTTTTTATTCTGTATGTACTCCCTCCGTAAAAAAAAGAATGTTTAGATCATTAAAGTAGTAATCTAAATGCTCTTATATTTGTTTACGGGAAGAGTACTTCCTAATCGATAGATAATACGAAAACGGTTACAAATAGCAGGCAATTCATGACAAAAAATTGCAGAGGCATAAGGGAGGAGCATGCATGGTCCATTAGAGCATCTACAACCGGACCTCTCAAACCAGCCTCATACGTTCGGGCGGGCTGCCCGGTTACTGACCGGTCACATTTTTTCAACTCAGATGGGCGCCTCAAACGCCTAGGCTGACTGGCACCACCATATCCAGCCCAAATATGGGGCGGATATGGGGGCGCCCGGGCGCGCCCGCCACATCGGACCCGACCCATGCTGGCCCACCCGACCCCACTTATATTCGTCCCCATCCTCTCGCCAGAGCAAACCCTAGCCACTTCACTCCACTCCACTCCACTCCCCTCCGCCACCCGAGCTCACCTCCGGCGGTTTTCGGCCTTCTCCGCCATGGCAGGCAGCGGATCGGACCCCGATCCGTCCGGATCCGTCGATTGGGGTGTCATCCCGTGTGGGTTGAAGGAGGCAATGACAGTCCCCGTTGCACTCAGCCGCGGCGCCATAGCGTCGACTCACCGGGTGCTCGGGTCCTCTGGTGCTGGATCCTCGCGGTCCCGGCCGGAACACCAGTCATTCCTCATCACCGGTCAGTCAAAGTATGAGTCCCACCGGGAACGGGCGGCCCGCCGTGGGAATGAGAGGATAAGGGCCGCCGAGGCCCGTATTCAGTGGCGGAGCCAGAAACTCAATATAGATGGGGCCAAACATGTTATATAATGTTAGACAGGGCCAAATCATCTAAATCTTGCTAATTTTGTTTGACAAATGGAGGATTAAGAGCACATACAGTTGTATTTCTGAGAGCATAGGGGGGGGGGGGTCTTGGCCCCTGCCAACACCCCTTGCCTCCGCCATTGCCCGTATTGCGGCTGAAATGGCGGCGGCGGAGGCAGCTAACGCGGCGGCGCGGGCGACCCCAGAGGAGGAAGCCATCCGCGCCCGCATTGTGAAGAAACAACGATGGAGGAAGACGCGCGCCCTCGGCCGAGAGCAGAATCGGGAGGTCCGTGCCATGGCCGGACTGCCATCAAAGGAGGAGGAGGAGGAGGACAGCGATGGCGAGGACAACTCCGGCAACGCGCAGATCCGGCTCAATCCATACCGCGTCTTCGACCGGTACTTCCACGAGAAGGACGACAAGGGCAGCCGTGGATGAACTCCACCATAACCAAACATGCCAAATTTTGATAGTCCGATGGCATGTTTAGTGTAGTGTGATGGAGTAGCCGGACGATGCGTGTACGTCGACGTAGTTGCATGAATTTGTATAGATTTGAGATATAATAATTAAGGTGTCCGGATGTGGATTATATTTTTTAAGGAGTGCCCGATCAGTGCCTGCGGACGCGCCCGGACGTGTCCGTGGGGGTTTGAGGGCCGGGCTGTAGACGCTCTTACCGCCTTGGCCTTGCGCAGCCTCCTGATGAGCCTCAATTGCTTCCTCTTGAACCCCCTGTAGAACCTACAGCAACACGAAAGCACAGAATTTTCTTCCAGTCAAACGAACTAGCAGTTCAAGGGATCCCACTCTCGATCGGTCTCAAGAGAGACGCACGCCACTCTGGGTTCCACGTACCTTCTGCGGGCGCGGGCGGGGAGGACCTGGATGAGGTCCTTGGCGGACATGTCGAGGATCGCCTCGAGGTCGAAGCCACGGTAGCTGAACTTGCGGAACGCCCTCTTCTTCGGCTGCCCGGAGGTGGCGGCGGCGGCGGCCGCCTCCGCCTCCACGGCGACGTCCGCCTGCAATGGGATCACGCAGCGCATGGGTTAGCCCGCCCGGTGATCAAGAAGCGCTGGATGGTTGGTTTGCGGGGTGGGGGCGAGTTGGACGAAGCTCACCATGGTAAGTTGCGGTCGATTGGGGGGAGGAGGAGCCGAGGAGGGGAGGCCGGGTGCATCGTGGAACGGTGAAGGCGACGGCTAGGGCTAGGGCTAGGTGAAAATGGGTAAGGCCTTGTTGGTAACAAAGTATTTTCTATGTATTTTATGAATACTACAGTTTTTTAGATTGCCATAATTTTAGTTACAGTGAGCTGTTTGGCCACCTCTAATAATTGTGGTTTTGCGAATCAATCTGTGGTTGGATGGTTAGAGGGACCGTGGTATCCCCAGCCCACCAGGGTTCAAATCTTGGTGCTCGCATTTATTCCTGGATTTATTTCAGGATTTTCGGCGATGCGCATTCAGTGAGATGAGACGTTTCCGTCGACGACGAGGCGCTTATGGTGACTTCGTAAATCTCAAGATGATATGTCGGCTCAGTCTTTCGGAGGTGCTCATAGGGGTAAGGTGTGCGAATGTGCGTTCATAGGGGTGAGTGTATGCGCGTGTATATGAGCGCTTGTGTCTGTACTGATGTTAAAAAAACTATGATTTTAATACTGTAGTATTTGCAAAACCTCAGTTTTTTCTTTGTATTAAAAAAAGAGCCTCAAACCTCTTTTAAAAAACTGAGCACGCTGAAAAAACGACTCCATGCACAATCTTGTGCCTTCTCTCGACGTGCATCTACTGGTACCTCTCGACGGTGACAGCTCATTCCAGAGTTTGAAGACCGCCTAGCATTGCAGGCCTCCTCTTATTGTAAGCTCGCTTTGTGCATAGATGTTTAGTGCATGTCCGTTCAAGTTTGTGGATGCTGCTGGTTGTTCAGTATGGAACGGTCAGTGCGTTGTGTACGCGCGTGTTTGCGACTTGTTGACAAACGGCTAAGTGCAAATTTACATTAGATATAAGTTCTAGCCAAACAGGTCTACAGTATTCCAAATACTTCAAAATACTCTAGTATATTATTACTGTGGTATCGTGCGCCTATAGAAAAAAATACTGCAGTTTTCAAATACTTTGGTTTTACAATACTTCGCTATCAAACATAGCCTAAGTGTTTACGCATGGTTAGGCATTTATATTAGACTAACGTAACTTAGAGTTCCCTCCGTCTTTAAAAGAGTACTTCCAATTTTGTTGGAGGGTCAGAATATTTCAAAGTTTGACCGAGTTTGTGCAAATATATGTCAATGCTTGTGAAACCAAATAGATATATGACAAAAATATATTTTATCATGAATCTAATGCTACTAATTTGATGGCATAAATGTCGGTCTATTATTGTATAAATACTGTCAAACATAAAAATTTGACTTTCCAACAAAGTTGGAAGTACACTTTTTCAAGGACGGAGTAGGACTTTGATATGTTGTAAATTTTTATAAATACTCTCTTTACAACTGCAAAGAAAAAAAGACTAATATTATACCACAATGTGGCAAACTAACACTTTGTTTATATCATTTTCTTATACCGTCTTATCTTTCTCTTGTGGCAACTCTTCCAAAGCAAAGAAATAAATGTCACATTTGCTATTCGTAGGCCTGAAAATGGTTGGGGTGTAAGTCATTTTCCTAGGAGAAGAAGACGAGGTGACATGGAGCTCCGAGGTTGAGACAGGGGCGACGCTACTAGCCGGCGACCTAGCCTGAGACAGAGATGCCGCGGTGTCACCGGCAATGGAGAGGAAGAATATTCACAAGTGCGGGTGCAGGACGGGGTCCGATCACCGGCGCCAGAGAAGGATGAGGCTTAGGATGACCAGGGAAGCAACAAAGTGATGAAGGAGGCGACTTGAAAAGGTCAAGGCATGTGCGTTAACACCACCTACCGTGGGCCGGCGGTTAGGCCTGTGTTGGAGGGCGTCTCTGGCACAATGAGGAAGACGAAAGGAAGGGGAGTTGGCTTATACCAAAAGAAACTTCAGTCACCTACATACAAAAAGTGAGCTGAGCATAGGAGGAACTATGCTCGAACTAGCAGTAGTAATAGGAAGATGTGAGGTTTGAACCTAGCACACCAACCTGTGCTTGCTAGCCACTAAGACTCCACACATTCACCTACATATAGCATGTCCTAATAAATGATGGTCATTTATAGACTTGAACTCACACCTGGTTGCTTATATGCCTCCATAACAGAAATATTTAATCTTGTCTAAGGGAAAACAAAGTCCCAACAGTTCAAATCAAACGAATATTCCCAAAAGAGATGATGAAGTGTCTTCTCTTAATGAAGGATGGCCAAGCAACATATAATCACAAGTAAAATAGTTAGGGATAAAGATAACTAAAGCACACGAGGACTAAAATGTAACTCATTCTTCACCTTCTTGGAAAGAAGCTAATCACCAAGTGGAGGGGCGGTGGTCAAACAAAGCACCACACAACAAAGTCTTGCATTCTTCTTTGTGAGCCTCAACAAAAAAAGGCCAAGCTCAATCACTAGTTGTAGGACTTGAGGTGACCTCCAAACCCTCCCAAACCCCCGAAAAATGCACAACCTTGGGAACCTTACTAGTGATTCCTGTAGCTTAGGAGTCTCCAACACCTCCCAGAGTAACAAGGTAAAAAGGTTGGAAATGTTGCCCCAACCTCAAAAGTAAACGATCAAAGAGAGAGGTAGTCTTGAATCTCACCAGGGTTAGCTCCTCTCTAATCCCTCGAGAACTTAAAAAGTAGGGCACAGGAAGAGTGTGGGATGTTTTTTGCCTACATATGAAATGACTGGATGAAGGGGTAGCCCTAGACCAAATTGGAAAAGGCTATAAGATGGAGATGTAGAAACTAACCGTTTCTTACGTACATTATATGCCTGAAAGGTTCGACGAGCAACTTTGCAGCTGGTCAAAGACAAATCAAACTAACTTCTTTTTCACATCCCCAGATAGTTTGACACCAAAGCCTAGATGATCTGGCGAGGAAACCAAGCGACCTCGAATGGTCAAGGATAGAACAACGATGGGCATCACCCCAAGTCAGACTTGACCACTACTCCAGCCTTGGATGGTCTGTCACAAAGGCCAAGAAAGTCGCAACCAAACTGAGAGACCTTGGATGCACACCAAACAGAACTTCATGCGATCTGATGCGAATACCGAGAGCCCGGGGATCAGATTATGTTTTTCTGCAAGATCTTTTTATTAGGCTTTGCACCCCATAAATAAAACATGTATGTTGTAGTTTTTTACTCAGATTTTATAGTTTGCATAGGAGCATATACTCAATGTGTCACCCTAGCTATGATCCCTTGAATAGTTGAATTGATTGTTAGCGAAGACAAAGAAACAAAATGCACACTACTTTTTTAAGAGCATCTCTAATAGAACCCCCTAAATTTTAACTCCCAAACTCCTCCTCAAATATGAGGAATTAAAACAAACATGGAGCTAACTGAACCCCTAAAAATTAACTTTCCAAAAATGTGCCCATGTGGGATAGATGCCATATGCAAAGTAGTAGTTAATCTTGTACCCACGGCCATTGACACCGTAGTTGCAAGGCCGAGCATCTCCAGCCACAAGCCTTTTGAACAATGGTGATCTCGAAAGACATCAGGTCATTCCGAGGGCCATGCACCAAAGTATGAAAGCCAAATCCATTGATTCTTTGATGCAACTTCCTTGAGAATGATGACCGAATTTCCCGAATGCCATTTGTACCGACTTCTCCATCCCGCGGGGCAATTCTTCCATGTCCAATGCATGCAATCAATTAAATCCAACACCCCTAACCATCCTTGTTCTTCGCTGAGACCCAGGGGCCTCTCGGTGTCTTCATCATTTTGATGAGGATCCCTACTATTCTTCCATTTCCACCTCATGATGTTGACCAACCAATTGCTGCAAAGAAGTCCAATGATGAAATCAGAATTGGATCTATTATGAGAGCCCGTGCAAAGCTAATAGAACAACATGTGAATTTTCTCCTAATAGATTCTGATTATTTCATTACTGAGAATTGTTTACTACCTAAGTCTTTATGTGTTTGCATACTCAGGTTCATGGGAGAAGAAGGCATAGCACGAGGGAACGAGGAGTTGAAGCAGCTAGAGCAAGACGTGCTGATCATGCACATGGACGCGAGGGAGGAGAGGGAGGATGACGACCAACATGAGGAGGAGGACACTATTGGAAATATGCCCTAGAGGCAATAATAAAATGATTATTATTATATCTCCTTGTTCATGATAATTGTCTATTATTCATGCTATAATTGTGTTATCTGGAAATCATAATACATGTGTGAATACATAGACCATAACATGTCCCTAGTGAGCCTCTAGTTGACTAGCTCGTTGATCACAGATAGTCATGGTTTCCTGACTATGGACATTGGATGTCATTGATAACGGGATCACATCATTAGGAGAATGATGTGATGGACAAGACCCAATCCTAAGCATAGCACAAGATCGTGTAGTTCGTTTGCTAGAGCTTTTCCAATCTCAAGTATCATTTCCTTAGACCATGAGATTGTGTAACTCCCGGATGCCGTAGGAGTGCTTTGGGTGTACCAAATGTCACAATGTAACTGGGTGACTATAAAGGTATACTACTGGTATCCCCGAAAGTATCTGTTGGGTTGACACAGATCGAGACCGGGATTTGTCACTCTATATGACGGAGAGGTATCTCTGGGCCCACTCGGTAATGCATCGTCATAATGAACTCAATGTGACCAAGTGTTTGGTCACGGGATCATGCATTACGGTACAAGTAAAGTGACTTGCCGGTAACGAGATTGAACGAGGTATTGGGATACCGATGATCGAATCTCGGGCAAAGTAACGTACCGATTGACAAAGGGAATTGTATATGGGATTACTTGAATCCTTGACATCGTGGTTCATTCGATGAGATCATCTTGGAACATGTGGGATCCAACATGGGTATCCAGATCCCGCTGTTGGTTATTGGCCGGAGAGTCATCTCGGTCATGTCTGCGTGTCTCCCGAACCCGTAGGGTCTACACACTTAAGGTTCGGTGACGCTAGGGTTGTAGAGATATTAGTATGCGGTAACCCGAAAGTTGTTTGGAGTCCCGGATGAGATCTCAAACATCACGAGGAGTTCCGGAATGGTCCGGAGGTGAAGAATTGTATATAAGAAGTCCAGTTCCGGCCACCGGGAAAGTTTCGGGGGTCACCGGTATTGTACCGGGACCACCGGAAGGGTCCCGGGGGTCCACCGGGTGGGGCCAGCTATCCCGAAGGGCCCCATGGGCTTAAGTGGGAGGGGAACCAGCCCCTGGTGGGCTGGTGCGCCCCCTTGGGCCTTCCCCTGCGCCTAGGGTTGGAAACCCTAGGGGTGGGGGGCGCCCCACTTGGCTTGGGGGCAAGTTCCCCCCTTGGCCGCCGCCCCCCTTGAGATTCAATCTCTAGGGGTCCGGCGCCCCCCAGGGCCCCTATATAAAGAGGGGGGAGGTAGGGCTGCGCACCCCTGCTCCTGGCGCCTTCCTCTCCTTCGTGACACCTCTCCCTCTCGCTAAGCTTGGCGAAGCCCTGCCGAGATCGCTGCTACTTCCACCACCACGCCGTCGTGCTGCTGGATCTCCATCAACCTCTCCCTCCCCCTTGCTGGATCAAGAAGGAGGAGACGTCTTCCCCAACCGTACGTGTGTTGAACGCGGAGGTGACGTCCGTTCGGTGCTAGGATCTTTGGTGATTTGGATCACGACGAGTACGACTCCCTCAACCCCGTTCTCTTGAATGCTTCCGCTCGCGATCTACAAGGGTATATAGATGCACTCCTCTCTCTCGTTGCTAGATGACTCCATAGATTGATCTTGGTGAAGCATAGAATTTTTTTATTTTCTGCAACGTTCCCCAACAGTGGTATCAGAGCTAGGTCTATGCGTCGTTTCTATGCATGAGTAGAACATAATCTTGTTGTGGGCGTATATGTTGTCAATTTTCTTGCCACTACTAGTCTTATCTTGTTTCGGCGGCATCATGGGATGAAGCGGCCCGGACCGACCTTACACGCACGCTTACGTGAGACAGGTTCCACCGACTGACATGCACTAGTTGCATAAGGTGGCTAGCGGGTGTCTGTCTCTCCCACTTTAGTCGGATCGGATTCGATGAAAAGGGTCCTTATGAAGGGTAAATAGAAATTGGCATATCACGTTGTGGTTTTACGTAGGTAAGAAACGTTCTTGCTAAAACCCTATTGCAGCCACGTAAAAACATGCAACAACAATTAGAGGACGTCTAACTTGTTTTTGCAGCATATGCCTTGTGATGTGATATGGCCAAAAAGGTTGTGATGAATGATATATATGTGATGTATGAGATTGATCATGTTCTTGTAATAGGAATCACGACTTGCATGTCGATGAGTATGACAACCGGTAGGAGCCATAGGAGTTGTCTTAATTATTGTATGACCTGCGTGTCAATGAATAAACGCCATGTAATTACTTTACTTTATTGCTAAACCGTTAGCCATAGTAGTAGAAGTAATAGTTGGCGAACAACTTCATGGAGACACGATGATGGAGATCATGATGATGGAGATCATGGTGTCATGCCGGTGACGAAGATGATCATGGCGCCCCGAAGATGGAGATCAAAGGAGCAATATGATATTGGCCATATCATGTCACTATTTGATTGCATGTGATGTTTATCATGTTTTTTGTATCTTATTTGCTTAGAACGACGGTAGTAAATAAGATGATCCCTCACAATAATTTCAAGAGAGTGTTCCCCCTAACTGTGCGCCTTGCGAAAGTTTGTTGTTTCGAAGCACCACGTGATGATCGGGTGTGATAGATTCCAACATCCACATACAACGGGTGTAAGACAGATTTACACATGCAAAACACTTAGGTTGACTTGACGAGCCTAGCATGTACAGACATGGCCTCGGAACACAAGAGACCGAAAGGTCGAACATGAGTCATATGGAAGATACGATCAACATGGAGATGTTCACCGATGATGACTAGTCCGTCTTACGTGATGATCGGACACGGTCTAGTTGAGTCGGATCATGTATCACTTAGATGACTAGAGGGATGTCTAATCTGAGTGGGAGTTCATTAAATAATTTGATTAGATGAACTTAATTATCATGAACTTAGTCTAAAAACCTTTGCAAAATGTCTTGTAGATCAAATGGCCAACGCTCATGTCAACCTCAACTTCAACGCGTTCCTAGAGAAAACCAAGCTGAAAGATGATGGCAGCAACTATACAGACTGGGTCCGAAACCTGAGGATCATCCTCATAGCTACCAAGAAAGCATATGTCCTAGAAGGACCGCTAGGTGAAGCACCCATCCCAGAGAACCAAGATGTTATGAACGCTATGGCGATCGGCGTCTTGATGATTACTCCCTCGTTCAGTGCGGCATGCTTTACATCTTAGAACCGGGGCTCCAAAAGCGTTTTGAGCAACACGGAGCATATGAGATGTTCGAAGAGCTGAAAATGGTTTTCCAAGCTCATGCCCAGGTCGAGAGATATGAAGTCTCCGACAAGTTCTACAGTTGTAAGATGGAGGAAAATAGTTCACAATGTGCACATACTCAAAATGTCCGGTTGCACAACCACTTGTCCCACCGGACATTAACCTCCCTGACGAGGCGGTCATTGACAGAATCCTTCATCGCTCCCACCTAGCTACAAGAGCTTTGTGATAAACTACAATATGCGGGGATGGTGAAAACTATTCTCAAGTATTTTCAATGCTAAAATCGGTGGAGGTGGAAATCAAAAGGAACATCAAGTGTTGATGGTCAACAAAACCACTAGTTTCATGAAAGGCAAGGGTAAGAAGAACTTCAAGAAGGACGGCAGGGAGTTGCCGCACTGTAAGCCAGATTCTTTGGGAAGAAGCCAAAGAATGGACCCAAACACGAGATCGAGTGCTTTTATTGCAAGGAAAGGGACACCGAAGCGGAACGCCCCAAATACTTAGCGGACAAGAAGGCCGGCAACACCAAGGTATATGTGATATACATGTAATTGATGTGTACCTTACGAAGACTCGTAGCAGCTCCTCGGTATTTGATACCGTGCGGTTGCTCATATTTGTAACTCAAAACAGAGCTGCGGAATAAGCGGAGACTGGTGAAGGACGAGGTGACGATGCGCGTCAGGAATGGTTCCAAGGTCGATGTGATCGCCATCGGCACGCTACCTCTACATTTACCTACGGGATTAGTTTTAAACCTCAATAATTGTTATTTAGTGCCAGCTTTGAGCATGAACATTGTATCTGGATCTCGTTTAATACGAGATGGCTACTCATTTAAATCCGAGAATAATAGTTGTTCTATTTATATGAGAGATATGTTATATGGTCATGCCCCGCTGGTCAATGGTTTATTCTTAATGAATCTCGAACGTGATGTTACACATATTCATAGTGTGAATACCAAAAGATGTAAGATTGATAATGAAAGTCCCACATATCTGTGGCACTGCCGCCTTGGTCACATCGGTGTCAAACGCATGAAGAAGCTCCGTACAGATGGACTTTTGGAGTCTCTTCATTTCGAATCATTTGACACGTGCGAACCATACCTCATGGGTAAAATGACAAGACTCCGTTCTCTGGAACAATGGAGCGAGCAACCAACTTATTGGAAATTATACATACTGATGTGTGCGGTCCAATGAGCGTTGAGGCTCGCGGTGGCTATCGTTATGTTCTCACTCTCACTGATGACTTAAGTAGATATGGGTATGTCTACTTGATGAAACACAAGTCTGAGACATTTGAAAAGTTCAAGGAATTTCAGAATGAGATAGAGAATCAACGTGACCGAAAGATAAAATTCTTACGATCAGATCATGGGGGAGAATATTTAAGTCACGAATTTGGTACGCACTTAAGGAAATGTGGAATCGTTTCACAACTCACGCCGCCTGGAACACCTCAGCGTAACGGTGTGTCCAAACGTCGTAATCGCACTCTATTGGATATGGTGCGATCTATGATGTCACTCACCGATCTACCGCTATCATTTTGGGGATACGCTCTAGAGACAGCTACATTCACTTTAAATACGGCACCATCTAAATCCGTTGAGACGACACCGTATGAATTATGGTTTGGGAAAAAACCTAAGCTGTCGTTTCTAAAAGTTTGGGGATGCGATGCTTATGTCAAGAAACTTCAACCTAAAAAGCTCGAACCCAAGTCGGAAAAATGCGTCTTCATAGGATACCCCAAGGAAACCATTGGGTATACCTTCTACCTCAGATCCGAAGGCAAGATCTTTGATGCCAAGAACGGGTCCTTTCTGGAGAAAGAGTTTCTCTCGAGAGAAGTAAGTGGGAGGAAAGTAGAACTCGATGAAGTACTACCTCTTGAACCGGTAAGTAGCGCAGCTCAGGATGATGTTCCTGTGGTGCCTGCACCGACTAGAGAGGAAATTAATGATGATGATCAAGGTACTCCCTCCGTCCCAAAATTCTTGTCTTAGATTTGCCTAGATACGGATGTATCTAGTCACGTTTTAGTATTAGATACATCCGTATCTAGGCAAATCTAAGACAAGAATTTTGGGACGGAGGGAGTACTTCAGATCAAGTCACTACTGAACTTCGTAGGTCCACGAGGACACGTTCCACACCAGAGTGGTATGGCAACCCTGTCCTGGAAATCATGTTGTTAGACAATGGTGAACCTTCGAACTATGAAGAAGCAATGGCGGGCCCAGATTCCAACAAATGGCTTGAAGCCATGCAATCCGAGATAGGATCCATGTATGAAAACAAAGTGTGGACTTTGACAGACTTGCTCGATGATCTGCGAGCGATAGAAAACAAATCGATCTTTAAGAAGAAGACAGACGCGGATGGTAATGTTACCATCTATAAAGCTCGGCTTGTTGCTAAGGGTTATCGACAAGTTCAAGGGGTTGACTACGATGAGACTTTCTCTCCCGCAGCGAAGCTGAAGTCCGTCCGAATCATGTTAGCAATTGCCGCATACTATGATTATGAGATATGGCAAATGGACGTCAAAACGGCATTCCTTAACGGTTATCTTAAGGAAGAATTGTATGTGATGCAACCGGAAGGTTTTGTCGATCCTGAGAATGCTAACAAGGTATGCAAGCTCCAGCGCTCCATCTATGGGCTGGTGCAAGCATCTCGAAGTTGGAACATTCGCTTTAATGAAATGATTAAAGCGTTTGGGTTTATGCAGACTTATGGAGAAGCCTGCGTTTACAAGTAAGTGAGTGGGAGCTCTGTAGCATTTCTCATATTATATGTGGGTGACATACTTTTGATGGGAAATGATATAGAACTTTTGGACAGCATTAAGGCCTACTTGAATAAATTTTTTTCAATGAAGGACCTTCGAGAAGCTGCTTACATATTAGGCATCAAGATCTATAGAGATAGATCGAGACGCCTCATAGGTCTTTCACAAAGGACATACCTTGATAAGATATTGAAGAAGTTCAATATGGATCAGTCCAAGAAGGGGTTCTTGCCTGTGTTGCAAGGTGTGAAATTGAGCTCAGCTCAATGTCCGACCACAACAGAAGATAAAGAAAAGATGAGTGTCGTCCCCTATGCCTCGGCCATAGGGTCTATCATGTATGCCATGCTGTGTACCAGACCTGATGTAAACCTTGCCGTATGTTTGGTAGGAAGGTACCAAAGTAATCCCGGCATGGAACACTAGACAACGGTCAAGAACATCCTAAAGTTCCTGAAAAGGACTAAGGATATGTTTCTCGTTTATGGAGGTGACAAAGAGCTCGTCGTAAAGGGTTACATCGACGCTAGCTTCGACACAGATCTGGATGACTCTAAGTCACAAACCGGATACGTGTATATTTTGAATGGAGGGGCAGTAAGCTAGTGCAGTTGCAAGCAAAGCGTCGTGGCGGGATCTACATGTGAAGCGGAGTACATGGCAGCCTCGGAGGCAGGAAGCAATCTGGATGAAGGAGTTCATCACCGACCTAGGAGTCATACCCAATGCTTCGGGCCGATCACTCTCTTTTGTGACAACACTGGGGCTATTGCCCTTGCCAAGGAGCCCAGGTTTCACAAGAAGACCAGGCACATCAAGCGCCGCTTCAACTCCATTCATGAAAATTTTCAAGATGGAGACATAGATATTTGCAAAGTGCATACAGATCTAAATGTCGCAGATCCGTTGACTAAACCTCTTCCACGAGCAAAACATGATCAACACCAGAACTCTATGGGTGTTCGATTCATCACAATGTAACTAGATTATTGACTCTAGTGCAAGTGGGAGAATGTTGGAAATATGCCCTAGAGGCAATAATAAAATGATTATTATTATATCTCTTTGTTCATGATAATTATCTATTATTCATGCTATAATTGTGTTATCCGGAAATCATAATACATGTGTGAATACATAGACCATAACATGTCCCTAGTGAGCCTCTAGTTGACTAGCTCATTGATCAACAGATAGTCATGGTTTCCTGACTATGGACATTGGATGTCATTGATAATGGGATCACATCATTAGGAGAATGATGTGATGGACAAGACCCAATCCTAAGCATAGCACAAGATCGTGTAGTTCATTTGCTAGAGCTTTTCCAATCTCAAGTATCATTTCCTTAGACCATGAGATCGTGTAACTCCCGGATGTCGTAGGAGTGCTTTGGGTGTACCAAACGTCACAACGTAATTGGGTGACTATAAAAGGTATACTACAGGTATCCCCAAAAGTATCTGTTGGGTTGACACAGATCGAGACTGGGATTTGTCACTCCGTATGACAGAGAGGTATCTCTGGGCCCACTCGGTAATGCATCATCATAATGGGCTCAATGTAACCAAGTGTTTGGTCACGGGATCATGCATTACGGTACGAGTAAAGTGAATTGCCGGTAACGAGATTGAACGAGGTATTGGGATATCGACGATCGAATCTCGGGCAAAGTAACGTACCGATTGACAAAGGGAATTGTATACGGGATTACTTGAATCCTCGACATCGTGGTTCATTCGATGAGATCATCATGGAACATGTGGGAGCCAACATGGGTATCCTGATCCCGCTGTTGGTTATTGGATGGAGAGTCGTCTCGGTCATGTCTGCATGTCCCCCGAACCCGTAGGGTCTACACACTTAAGGTTCGGTGACGCTAGGGTTGTAGAGATATTAGTATGCGGTAACCAAAAAGTTGTTCGGAGTCCCGGATGAGATCCCGGATGTCACGAGGAGTTCCGGAATGGTCCGGAGGTGAAGAATTGTATATAGGAAGTCCAGTTTCGGCCACCGAGAAAGTTTCAGGGGTCACTGGTATTGTACCGGGACCACCGGAAGGGTCCCGGGGTCCACCGGGTGGGGCCAGCTATCCCAGAGGGCCCCATGGGCTGAAGTGGGAGGGGAACCAGCCCCTGGTGGGCTGGTGCGCCCCCCTTGGGCCTCCCCCTACGCCTAGGGTTGGAAACCCTAGGGGTGGGGGGCGCCCCACTTGGCTTGGGGGGCAAGTTCCCCCCTTGGCCGCCGCCCCCCCTTGAGATTCAATCTCTAGGGGGCCGGCGCCCCCCCAGGGCCCCTATATAAAGAGGGGGGAGGGAGGGCTGCGCACTCCTGCTCCTGGCGCCTCCCTCTCCTTCGTGACACCTCTCCCTCTCGCTGAGCTTGGCGAAGCCCTGCCGAGATCGCCGCTACTTCCACCACCACGTCGTCGTGCTGCTGGATCTCCATCAACCTCTCCCTCCCCCTTGCTGGATCAATAAGGAGGAGACGTCTTCCCCAACCGTACGTGTGTTGAACGCGGAGGTGCCGTCCGTTCGGTGCTAGGATCTTCGGTGATTTGGATCACGACGAGTACGACTCCCTCAACCCTGTTCTCTTGAACGCTTCCGCTCGCGATCTACAAGGGTATGTAGATGCACTCCTCTCTCTCATTGCTAGATGACTCCATAGATTGATCTTGGTGAAGCGTAGAATTTTTTTATTTTCTGCAACGTTCCCCAACAGACACCATGCAGGAGGCCACATATGGCACACCACCAAGTGCTTGTGTGCCATACACATACGACCTCCGCGCCTAGTTGGCTGCACCCAACCATTGGGTCGGTTTGTATCAGTTTGAGTCAAATTGAGTCGGTTTGTGCTGAACCCAAGTTGGGTTCGGGTTTGGTTTGAGTGGTGGACGCCCCCACCTCTATAAGTGCTCTTGGGGCGCCGAAAATTAGGGTTAGACCACGTTAAAATTAAACCCTAGTTTCATTGAACTTGCTATCAAGCATTCATCTGAAATTGCATCTCCAATTCGTATCAATCTGGAGATTTGAACTACAAGTTGAGGGTAATCTGCTGTTCCATTAGGAATTAGTGAATTGCAATTATACCGTTTCGCGGTCGACGGCTACGTTGCGCAAGTGTGTGAAGTCGTGAATATCCGAAGGGTAGAGAGCTGTTGCATTGGCATCAGGGATCTAGCGAGGAGAGATCATTGGCGACACCCAGTTATCTATCATCTTCATCATACCACCACCAGCTTACTAAGAAGATCGAGCCACCCCATATCATCTTGGTATCAGATTTCCAGTGTTGCCTCGGTAAGCATCCACCACATTCACCCATAGTTTAGTTATTTTTCTTCCTGTACAGAAAAAGCCAAAAATATTAGGGTTCTTAGTTTTCGCCATAGCCTAGATTGCATCGAAGTCAAGTTTTAGACTGCTGGTCGTTTCTTTTGCGTAGAATTTCTTCTGTTCATAGTCATAGATCATCTAGGGTTTTGTTTCCGCGTCGTTAGGGTTTAGGTTTTCTGGTCGGAGTCCTTGTTCTAGCCGGCTTTGTTTTTTCCTTCCGAGTCAAGCTCCTGCCGCTCCTTACGCCCGCCACCAGACACCCAACATCAGTTGTCTGACCTCGCGCGTGAGCTTACTGTAACACCCCGGATTCGATGCGCCAGGTGTCTGCCAGTTATTCGCCGTTGTTGCCATGTCATTTGCTTGCGTGTGGCATTTTATCATGTCATCATGGGCATCTCATTTTGCATTCATGTTCGTCTCATGCATCCGAGCATTTTCCCCGTTGTCCGTTTTGCAATCCGGCACTCCTATGTCCTTCGGCGTCCCCCTTTTGCCTCTTCTCTTGTGCGGGTGTTAAACTTTCTCGGAATGACCCGAGGTTTTCCAAGCGGCCTTGGTATAGCACCGGTAGACCGCCTGTCAAGTTTCGTGCCATTTGGAGTCCGTTTGATACTCCAATGGTTAACCGGGTAATCGTAAAGGCCTCTTTTGTTGCAGCCCAACACCCCCTCCAAAGTGGCCCAAAACCCAGCAAACTCCCCTCCATGCTCTCGGTCGTTCGATCACGATCGCGTGGCCGAAAACCGCTCCTCATTTGGACTCTCCTAGCTCCCTCTACCTATATATATGTGGCCTCCCTCGAAATTTGGACTCCTCCGCGCTGCCGGACATGTCCATCCGCGCCGGACATGTCCGCCGGACACGTCGTTTCGCCCAATCAGGGCGTGACACGTCACCCGCGCCGCCGCCCCCAGCCTCTCACGCGCCGCCACGTCACCGCCGCCGGCCCTTCTCTCTCCTGCTCCTCACCACCATCATGTCGGCCCGTCGTCGCCGGAGCCGCCCATGAGGCTTCGCCGCCGCCGCTGCCGCCTTCGCCGCCCGGCCAAGCGCCAAGGCCTCGCCCGCCGTCCTCCGCGCCCTCGCCAAGGCCCCATCGGAGGGCCCGCGCCGCCGCCTGCCGCCTGCAAGAAGCGTCCCTCGCGCCCGGCCGAGCCTCCCTGCGTCGAGCTCCGCCGCCGCCTCGCCGTCCGCCTCCGGTCCCGCCTCCTTGCCGTCCCGCCTCCCTCCGGCCTTCCCCGGCCTCCTCCGGCTAGATCCGGGCCGGAGCCGCCCGGATCCAGTCGCCCTCGTCCGCCCCGGCCTCGTCTTCCTCCTCTCCGGCCCTTTTCCGGCGAGGGTCCGACGAACTCCGGCCCTGCATCGATTTCCGTGCGAACCCGAGGTTGCCCCCATTTTCTCTAAGTCCCAAGTTTTCAACATTTTCATGGCATGTTCGACGCATCATATATCTGCATCCGTAACTCCGTTTTGTGCGTATAATATGTCAAATTGTTCGTCTCAACGAGTACTTCATTTCATTCCATTGCATTATTTTCATTTGTGCTCATCTTGACGCCCGAAATGCTGTTGGAAGAGTGCATGTTGATGTTAATCTGCTGAAACTGTTATAACATGCTCATTTGTCATTTTTGCCATGTTTGATGTGTGCATCCTATGAGGTTGAGCTCTACATGTGTTTTGATCTATGCCATGCCATCTTTCCAGGGGTGTATGCCATGTATTTTTGTGATCAATTTGGTGACTAGCATAAGCATGCAAATTAGGCTTCGTGATATTGCTGATTTTAGTCCCTGTTCTGCTGTTATTTTGATGCCATGTAAACTTGATGCTACAGAGAGATCCATGCTTATTTTGAGATACTTCAGTAAGGGTGTTTTGAACATATGGTTATTGTCTATCCATTCATGCCATTGTTTGAAATTATGGAGTAGTCTAGCATGTCTTTTTGGTGCTTTACTTTTGCTTCAAAATGTTTCCTGGCAGATTGTTTACTTGTTATTCAATTTAGCCAAGGTTGCTATAGTTCATCCTTGCATGCTATGGACTTGTTCTTGCCTTGGTTGGTTGCATAAACATGTCTTCTTGATGATTCTATGCTTATATTGTCATGCAATGACTTGTGGTGAGTGAATCGAGCTTGTTAAGTAGTGTACTTGCTGTTGCTGTTTTCCTGACAGATTCTGTTATATTTTGTTGCTATGTAAACATGCTTCTACAAGTCATTTCGTGCATAATCTGGAGATGTTCTATAAACATGTTTTGATCTACATGTTATTACCTATCCATTCATGCCCCTGGTTGCATTTATAGCCTAATGTAGCTTGTTGTAATCTTGCTCCAAACGTGCCAAATAATGTTGCTGTCAGCCTGTTAACATTAAGTTCAATGTTTCCATGGTTGTTTGCTAGTGATCCATGCACCCTATGAACTTGATCTTGCCATGAGTAGCTTCATAAACATATCCCCTTACTGTTGGTTGCCTTGCCATGCCATTTATTGCTCTGTAGTGAGTGGTTCAAGCTCACGAACATGCCTACTTATTGTTGTTCCTGCCATGTTTGAATCTGTAATATAACTTGCCATGTTTACATGGGTGACATCTTATCTTCTGATCCTTTTTGGCCCATGGTCAGTAAGGGACTCTTGTTCTATGCATTTAGTAGTATCATTACATGCCTTTGTTTGCCATGAGAAGTTCCTGTAACATGTTGTTTGATAGCTCTAAACATTGCAACCTGATGTTATTTCTGCCAAGCCTGAAACTGTTATTATTTGCAATCTTCCCATGTCCTTTCGAGCATGTTCTAGTCTTTTCTGGGGATAGCTCAGTGTTCATGTTTTGTTGTGCTTTACCTGTACTTCATGCCCATGCCTTTTGTTATTATGTTGGGGTGCTCTAGCATATTGTTTTGATGCTTGCAAGATGCCTAGTCGCTGTTTTGGATAGATTGTTGTTATGACTTGTATAGAGTGTGTGTGTTGCACCGTTGCTCTGGTTTTGAGTGTGCTCTATATGAAACTTGCTTGTTTTTGCATGTAGCTTCATATTATCATGTTGCACCCTTGTTTTGAGGTGTTTGCTTGATGTTTGTATGCATTTTGCATCAATGCCATGCTTAACTTGTTTTGCTCATATCTTCTAGGCCGAGTCTCGAATCTAATGAACTTTATATGTAACTTGACTAGAATTTCGTGTAGATCCTCTTGGTGCATCTTAACTTGCTGTTTAACAACTTGAACATAAGGTTTATTCAGATCTGGACCCATTTCGAAATTTTCATATGAGGACTTACCGGAATTGTTATATGTTGTTTCCGGCCTCATTTAACTTGCCTTGGTGTGTTGCTCTTGTTTGCATCGTCTCTTGCCATGAGTAGCTTCATGTAGCTTTTCCATGCATCATGCTTGTTGTGCATCATGCCTTGTCCATGTGTGGTGTGTTTACTATGTTGTGTGCTTCTTCTCGATAGTTCTCGTTTCGTTGCGATCGTGAGGATGCGTTCGTCTACGTGTGGTTCGTCTTCGTGGCTTCATCTTCTTCATGGACTTGTTCTTCTTCCTTGCAGGATTTCAGGCAAGATGACCGCTACCTTGGATCTCACTACTATCATTGCTATGCTAGTTGCTTCGTTCTATCGCTTTGCTGCGCTACCTATCATTTGCTCTTCAAGCCTCCCAAATTGCCTTGAACCTCTAACCTTTGACACCCTTCCTAGCAAACCGTTGTTTGGCTATGTTACCGCTTTGCTCAGCCCCTCTTATAGCGTTGCTAGTTGCAGGTGAAGTTGAAGATTGCTCCATGGTGAACAGGGTTATGTTGGTATATCACAATATCTCTTATATTATTAATGCATCTATATACTTGGTAAAGGGTGGAAGGCTCGGCCTTATGCCTAGTGTTTTGTTCCACTCTTGCCGCCCTAGTTTTCCGTCATACCGGTATTATGTTCCCGGATTTTATGCTCCTTACGCTGGTCGGGTGATTTATGGGACCCCCGACAGTTCGCTTTGAATAAAACTCCTCCAAAGAAGGCCCAACCTTGGTTTTACCATTTGCCTCACCACCACCTACTTTTCCCTTGGGAGTAATTAACCCAAGGGTCATCTTTATTATAGCCCCCGGCCAATGCTTGTCTAAGTGTTGGTCCAAACTAGAGCACCGTATGGGACCATCCCTTGGCAACTTGGGTTACGCCGGTACTGTGACGCTTAGCTTATCCGGTGTTGCCCTGAGAACAAGATATGTGCAGCTCCTATCGGGATGTCGGTGCATCGGGCGGTCTTGCTGGTCTTGTTTTACCATTGTCGAAATGTCTTGTAAACCGGATTCCGAGACTGATCGGGTCTTCCGGGAGAAGGTCTATTCTTCGTTGATCGCGAGAGCTTGTCATGGGCTAAGTTGGGACACCCCCGAGGGTATAAACTTTCGAGAGCCGTGCCCGCGGTTATGTGGCAGATGGGAATTTGTTAATGTCCGGTTGTAGATAACTTGATACCAGATCCGAATTAAAACGCATCAACCGCGTGTGTAGCCGTGATGGTCTCTTCTCGGCGGAGTCCGGGAAGTGAACACGGTCTTTGGGTTATGTTTGACGTAAGTAGGTGTTCAGGATCACCTCTTGATCATTGCTAGTTGACGACCGTTCCGCTTGTTCTCTTCTCGCTCTTCTTTGCGTATGTTAGCCACCGTATCATGCTTAGTCGCTGCTGCAACCTCACCACTTTACCCCTTCCTTTCCCATTAAGCTTTGCTAGTCCTGATACCCATGGTAATGGGATTGCTGAGTCCTCGTGACTCACAGATTACTACAACAACAGTTGCAGGTACAGGTTATGCGATGGTCATGATGCGAGAGCGATGTTTGCTTGCTTGAGTTCTTCTGCTTCTTCTTTGATCAGGGGATAGGTTCCAGGTCGGCAGCCTGGGCTAGCAGGGTGGATGTCGTTTGAGTTTCTGTTTATGATTCATCCGTAGTCGGATGTTGTTCTTGTATGATGTATTGTTGTATTCGTGTGGCATTCTATGCCTCTTGTATGTATCCCCATCTATTATGCAATGTTGATGTAATGATACCCACCTTGCAAAAGCGTTCCAATATGCAGGTCTATCCTTGGTGGGACCTTCGAGTTCCTTTTAGATAGGGTCGCATATTGGCGTGATAAGTTGGTATCAGAGCCTCGACCGGCCCTAGGAGCCCCCCTTGATTGATCGTGTAGTTTGGCCGTTGTTGAGTCTAGAAGAAAACTATTTTCGGAGTCTAGTTATATCGGAGAGTAGGAATTCTTTTTACTCCTCAGTCCCTTCGTTGCTCTGGTGAGGAATCTTGACGTAGGTGTTTTGAATTATTCCTCTTCCCATTCAAATTTTTCTTTAGGTTCACGCGGTTAGTTTTTCGTTCGTTGGTTCTCAGCTCTTTTATCCGGTGCAATTCTCGTCAAGTTGACTCGAGTCTCTTCATCTTTGCGTTCAATCCTCAGTTGTTTTCTTTTCCCACCCGCCCACCCTTCTTATTCTCGGAACCGGAGTCCGTTATCGAGTATCCATCCTACTCGTGCGAAGCCTTTGCTTTATTTCCTCAATGATTTCAACCGGTGTTTTTCTCTTCAAGATATTCGTCAGTTTCCTCTTCCAAGTTGCATTTGTTTTTTCCCCGCCCTCCCACCCTCTTCTTCCCGGAGTCTGGGTCTCTTTCGACCATCAATTTCATTGTGGAGCCTCTTCAGTCCTTCGTCAATTGTTTCAACCGGTGAATTCTCTTTTGTTTGACATTCTTCATTTCTTTTCCGGTGCAATCAATTCAAGTTTTTCGGGTTAATCATATTCCTTTCCTCGAAGTGTTTTCCTTGCTCGTTCGCCTCTCGCCAGTTTATCCTTCCGGAGTGCTCAAGACATCTCAAGAGATTCGTCTGTGTTCGAATTAATTCGAGGTTGTCACCTCATTCAAATATTTCAATTGTTCCGGTGCATCATCTATCTGTTCAAAAATCCTTTCCAACGTTGTGTTTCTCTTTAGTGGGCCCTAACCCACAGGTCTTTCCCAGGATCTTACCTGACTCTTCTAATTCCCCCGGAGCTATTCTCAATCTTTTTCAAATTGTGACGTAAGAATGAATCCCATCAGTCACTTGCCTTCTCCAAGATCTCTTTCAAATCTTTTTCATTGTTGCCTCAACCGCTTCGCTTTTTCATTTCCCCGGAGTGCCTTAACAATTTTGTTTTGTGTTTCTCGTCGTCATTCTCAGCTTGGAAGATCGAAGAAGAGTTTTTCCTCTCAATCTTGCCTGTTCTCCCAAAGATTCGTGGTTCTAGCTTCATGTTATCAGTCTTGAATTATTCCATTTGTCAGATATTCCTTTGCTTACCCATCCGGAGTATGTCAGGAGTTGTTTTCCCTTTTCTTTTCACCGGAGGCCATCATTCCAGTTATCGTTCTCTATTTATCCCGGTGCTTCGTTCAAGTATTCTTCAATCAGTTCGCGATCTCTACGTTCTCGTCTCTCTAAATTCCCTCAAGTGCCTTCGTGCTTTTCTAATTCTTCACGATGATTCATTCTCCTTCGTCATTCAATTTTGTAATTCTTACGGTGGTTTCTTCAGATTTCCTTCCTTTGGTTTTCACATTAATCCATTCGTTCTTTCGAATCCTATCGGTGGCTCAGGAAGACTTTCTCAAGTTTTGTGCTATGTTCCCCCTTAATCTTTTTTCCAACAAGAATAAGTAGTATGCAAAATCCATTGTTGGTCATCAATTTAATTTGATGAAGGATAAGCATACAATAAATCTTATTCTTATTTCATCCAAGTGATTAATCCCTTCTTTTGGAGTTTGTTCCTGGTGAATAAATTCTAGTTCCAAGTGTTTTCATCTTTTCTTTTCCGGAGTTCAAATTTTCCTCGGCCATTTCGTCGGAATCTCCATCTAAGTCATCGCAAGCTTTAATCTTATTATTTCATCCTTCAATTTTATCTCGTCATTCTTTTGTTACCGGAGTTCTTCACGGTGGCTTGTCATGATTTAATTCATTCTTCAAGAATTCATCTAGATCCTTGTTGGTGGAGTTCAAGTATCTTTTCTTCTCGCATCTCGAAGTGCATTTAATTCTCCGTATTCTTTTGAAATGGAGTTTTGCATTTCTTCGTTCTTCTCAGCTATTCAATCTTTTCCGCTTGTGGTCGGAGATCACCTCATAATCTTGAGACGTTACCTATAAGTCCACAACGAGCTTATTCTTTTGTTGTTGATTTTCTCAACAACTCCGTTCAACCCTTCCTTCTAAGTTCTTTTCATTCCATTCCTTCAATTCTTCCGGAGGCATTGCGTTGTTCATCTCGTCAAGTGCCATCCCATCTTGTGAAGTTCATGTCTCCATTCCTTCCATTTTCAGCCGAAGTGCTGCCTAAATCCTTTCAGTCTTATCCGTTTCTTTTCTCACTCTAACCACTCCGGTTAGAACGAGTGATGTCATGAGCTTTCGATTCTCGTCATTCTCGTCGTTCCTCTCTTCTTCTCGAGTGCTCTCAATTCTTTGCTTCTTCTCTTGAGTTCTTGTTTCACCTCATCCCTTTTCCCTTCCGTCTCGGTCCTAAGATCTCGGGACGAGATCTCTTGTTAGTGGAGGAGTGTTGTAACGCCCCGGATTCGATGCGCCAGGTGTCTGCCAGTTATTCGCCGTTGTTGCCATGTCATTTGCTTGTGTGTGGCATTTTATCATGTCATCATGGGCATCTCATTTCGCATTCATGTTCGTCTCATGCATCCGAGCATTTTCCCCGTTGTCCGTTTTGCAATCCGGCACTCCTATGTCCTCCGGCGTCCCCCTTTTGCCTCTTCTCTTGTGCGGGTGTTAAACTTTCTCAGAATGACCCGAGGTTTGCCAAGCGGCCTTGGTATAGCACCGGTAGACCGCCTGTCAAGTTTCGTGTCATTTGGAGTCCGTTTGATACTCCAACGGTTAACCGGGTAACCGTAAAGGCCTCTTTTGTTGCAGCCCAACACCCCCTCCAAAGTGGCCCAAAACCCAACAAACTCCCCTCCATGCTCTCGGTCGTTTGATCACGATCGCGTGGCCGAAAACCGCTCCTCATTTGGACTCTCCTAGCTCCCTCTACCTATATATATGTGGCCTCCCCCGAAATTCCCGCAGTCCAAACCCTAGCCAAACTCCTCCGGGCCGCCGGACATGTCCATCCGCGCCGGACATGTCCACCGGACACGCTGTTGCCCAATCAGGCGCGACACGCCACCAAGGCTGCCTCCCCAGCCTCTCACGCGCCACGCCACGCCACCGCCGCCCTTCTCTCTCCTGCTCCTCGCGCCACCCACGCATGCCCGCCTGGGCCCGGGCAAGCCCTTCCAGTTCGTCGTCGCCGGAGTCGACGCCATGAGGCCTGGCGCCTGAAGCGCCATACGCCCAGCGCCGCCGACCACGCCGCCTGCGCCTGCCGCCGCCACACCGGCCCAGCGCCTCCGCCTGCCGCCCTCCGCGCCCGCCGCCAAGACGCCACCGAGGGGCTATGCCGCCGCCCTGCCGCCCAGCGCGTCCTCCGCGCCGGCCGAGCCTCCTCCGGCGCCGAAACTCCGCCGCCGCCTCATTGCCGCCTCCGGTCCCGCCTCCTCGCCGTCCCGCCTCCCTCCGGCCTTCCCCGGCCTCCTCCGGCTAGATCCGGGCCGGAGCCGCCCGGATCCGGTCGCCCTCGTCCGCCCCGGCCTCGTCTTCCTCCTCTCCGGCCCTTTTCCGGCGAGGGTCCGGCGAACTCCGGCCCTGCATCGATTTCCGTGCGAACCCGAGGTTGCCCCCATTTTCTCTAAGTCCCGAGTTTTCAACATTTTCATGGCATGTTCGACACATCACATCTCTGCATCCGTAACTCAGTTTTGTGCGTATAATATGTCAAATTGTTCGTCTCAACGAGCACTTCATTTTATTCCATTGCATGATTTTCATTTGAGCTCATCTTGATGCCCGAAATGCTGTTGGAAGAGTGCATATTGATATTAATCTGCTGAAACTGTTATAACATGCTCATTTGTCATTTTTGCCATGTTTGATGTGTGCATCCTATGAGGTTGAGCTCTACATGTGTTTTGATCTATGCCATGCCATATTTCCAGGGGTTTATGCCATGTATTTTTGTGATCAATGTGGTGACTAGCACAAGCATGCAAACTAGGCTTCGTGATATTGCTGATTTTAGTCCCTGTTCTGCTGTTATTTTGATGCCATGTAAACTTGATGCTACAGAGAGATCCATGCTTATTTTGAGATATTTCAGTAAGGGTGGTTTGAACATATGGTTATTATCTATCCATTCATGCCCTTTTTTGAAATTATGGAGTAGTCTAGCATGTCTTTTTGGTGCTCTACTTTTGCTTCAAAATGTTTCCTGGCAGATTGTTTACTTGTTATTCAATTTAGCCAAGGTTGCTATAGTTCATCCTTGCATTCTATGGACTTGTTCTTGCCTTGGTTGGTTACATAAACATGTCTTCTTGATGATGCTATGATTATCTTGTCATGCAATGACTTGTGGTGAGTGAATCGAGCTTGTTAAGTAGTGTACTTGCTGTTGCTGTTTTCCTGACAGATTCTGTTATATTTTGTTGCTATGTAAACATGCTTCTACAAGTCATTTCGTGCATAATCTGGAGATGTTCTATAAACATGTTTTGATCTACATGTTATTCCTTATCCATTTATGCCCCTGGTTCCATTTATAGCCTACTGTAGCTTGTTGTAATCGTGCTCCAAACTTGCCAAATAATGTTGCTGTCAGCCTGTTAACATTAAGTTCAATGTTTCCATGGTTGTTTGCTAGTGATCCATGCACCCTATGAACTTGATCTTGCCATGATTAGCTTCGTAAATATGTCTTCTTACTGTTGGTTGCCTTGCCATGCCATGTATTGCTCTGTAGTGAGTGGTTCAAACTCACGAACATGCCTACTTATTGTTGTTCCTGCCATGTTTGAATCTGTAATATAACTTGCCATGTTTACATGGGTGACATCTTATCTTCTGATCCTTTTTGGCTCATGGCCAGTAAGGGACTCTTGTTCTATGCATTTAGTAGTATCATGACATGCCTTTGTTTGCCATGAGAAGTTCCTGTAACATGTTGTTTGATAGCTCTAAACATTGCAACCTGATGTTATTTCTGCCAAGCCTGAAACTGTTATTATTTGCAATCTTCCCATGTCCTTTCGAGCATGTTCTAGTCTTTTCTGGGGATAGCTCAGTGTTCATGTTTTGTTGTGCTTTACCTGTACTTCATGCCCATGCCTTTTGTTATTATGTTGGGGTGCTCTAGCATATTGTTTTGATGCTTGCAAGATGCCTAGTCGCTGTTTTGGACAGATTGTTGTTATGACTTGTATAGAGTGTGTGTGTTGCACCGTTGCTCTGTTTTGAGTGTGCTCTATATGAAACTTGCTTGTTTTTGCATGTAGCTTCATATTATCATGTTGCACCCTTGTTTTGAGGTGTTTGCTTGATGTTTGTATGCATTTTGCATCAATGCCATGCTTAACTTGTTTTGCTCATATCTTCTAGGCCGTAGCTCCGAATCTAATGAACTTTATATGTAACTTGACTAGAATTTCGTGTAGATCCTCTTGGTGCATCTTAACTTGCTGTTTAACAACTTGAACATAAGGTTTATTCAGATCTGGACCCATTTCGAAATTTTCATATGAGGACTTACCGGAATTGTTATATGTTGTTTCCGGCCTCATTTAACTTGCCTTGGTGCGTTGCTCTTGTTTGCATCGTCTCTTGCCATGAGTAGCTTCATGTAGCTTTTCCATGCATCATGCTTGTTGTGCATCATGCCTTGTCCATGTGTGGTGTGTTTACTATGTTGTGTGCTTCTTCTCGATAGTTCCCGTTTCGTTGCGATCGTGAGGATGCGTTCGTCTACGTGTGGTTCGTCTTCGTGGCTTCATCTTCTTCATGGACTCGTTCTTCTTCCTTGCGGATTTCGTGCAAGATGACCGCTACCCTGGATCTCACTACTATCATTGCTATGCTAGTTGCTTCGTTCTATCGCTTTGCTGCGCTACCTATCATTTGCTCTTCAAGCCTCCCAAATTGCCATGAACCTCTAACCTTCGACACCCTTCCTAGCAAACCGTTGTTTGGCTATGTTACCGCTTTGCTTAGCCCCTCTTATAGCGTTGCTAGTTGCAGGTGAAGTTGAAGATTGCTCCATGGTGAACAGGGTTATGTTGGGATATCACAATATCTCTTATATTATTAATGCATCTATATACTTGGTAAAGGGTGGAAGGCTCGGCCTTATGCCTGGTGTTTTGTTCCACTCTTGCCGCCCTAGTTTTCCGTCATACCGGTATTATGTTCCCGGATTTTGCGTTCCTTACGCGGTCGGGTGATTTATGGGACCCCCGACAGTTCGCTTTGAATAAAACTCCTCCAAAGAAGGCCCAACCTTGGTTTTACCATTTGCCTCACCACCACCTACTTTTCCCTTGGGAGTAATTAACCCAAGGCTCATCTTTATTATAGCCCCCCCGGGCCAATGCTTGTCCAAGTGTTGGTCCAAACTAGAGCACCGTCTTGGGACCATCCCTTGGCAACTTGGGTTACGCTTGTACTGTGACGCTTAGATTATCCGGTGTTGCCCTGAGAACGAGATATGTGCAGCTCCTATCGGGATGTCGGCGCATCGGGCGGTCTTGCTGGTCTTGTTTTACCATTGTCGAAATGTCTTGTAAACCGGGATTCCGAGACTGACCGTGTCTTCCTAGGAGAAGGTCTATTCCTTCGTTGATCGCGAGAGCTTGTCATGGGCTAAGTTGGGACACCCCTGCAGGGTATAAACTTTCGAGAGCCGTGCCCGCGGTTATGTGGCAGATGGGAATTTGTTAATGTCCGGTTGTAGATAACTTGATACCAGATCCGAATTAAAATGCATCAACCGCGTGTGTAGCCGTGATGGTCTCTTCTCGACGGAGTCCGGGAAGTGAACACGGTCTTTGGGTTATGTTTGACGTAAGTAGGTGTTCAGGATCACCTCTTGATAATTGCTAGTTGACGACCGTTCCGCTTGTTCTCTTCTCGCTCTTCTTTGCGTATGTTAGCCACCATATCATGCTTAGTCGCTGCTGCAACCTCACCACTTTACCCCTTCCTTTCCCATTAAGCTTTGCTAGTCCTGATACCCATGGTAATGGGATTGCTGAGTCCTCGTGGCTCACAGATTACTACAACAACAGTTGCAGGTACAGGTTATGCGATGGTCATGACGCGAGAGCGATGTTTGCTTGCTTGAGTTCTTCTTCTTCTTCTTCGATCAGGGGATAGGTTCCAGGTCGGCAGCCTGGGCTAGCAGGGTGGATGTCGTTTGAGTTTCTGTTTATGATTCATCCGTAGTCAGAAGTTGTTCTTGTATGATGTATTGTTGTATTCGTGTGGCATTGTATGCCTCTTGTATGTATCCCCATCTATTTTGTAATGTTGATGTAATGATATCCACCTTGCAAAAGCGTTCCAATATGCAGGTCTATCCTTGGTGGGACCTTCGAGTTCCTTTTGGATAGGGTCGCATATTGGGCGTGATACTTACGCCCGCCACCAGACACCCAACATCATTTGTCTGCCTCTGCGCGTGAGTTTCTGCCATCTAATTTCAGTTAGGGTTTTGAGTCGGTTTCGTTGTCTGTTTCCTTTTTCCAGTCCGAATAAAATCGAGTCTTTCCTTTTATGCGCCATAGACAAGCCAATCTTTGCTTTGCGTAGGAACTTACCTATTGAGACTAGCTTTTCCTTGTGCTCATCGGGCTGCTCTGATTAGGGTTTTTCTTGTGCAAATTGTTTCTGCCTTGTTGAAAAAAATTCCACTGTGCGACGTCTTTTGGTTTTACTGTAGCAACCATACAAAAAGAGTGAATAAAAAAATATCAAAAAAGAGTGAAAAAAGGGCAAAAAAGAGTGAATAAAAAAAGCAAGAAAGAAAAGAGAGAGACATTGGCCAGAAATTGCTGCTGTCTATTGCAGTGTTGGAATTAGATTATTTTGGTATTTGCACTAGTAGTGAGCAATCTTGTGCCCGTATACCCTGAGCTTTTTGCTAGTGTCTCTCCCTGTGCATTGCAACACGAGCATTACTCCGACACATACATCAAATTTACACTCATTTTCAGAGTTGCAATTGCCCCATTTATCTCCACTGCGTGAGTTTCTTTGGGTGTGTATCACACAATCTGCACTAGGACTTGTCTTCGGTGTAGATAGGGTACCATACCTACAGCTCCACCAAATATAATCCTGCTCTGTCGTGTGGTTGCTCTTATACCCTGGTATTCACTTCATCACATCCGTGCATTAGTCTTCTATCCGACCTGGTAAGTGTGCATTGCTATTCACTTTGGAACGGTAAGATTTCCTTTTCTTGTCAGTTTTTAGTGAGTTGTGAGTGTTCCACCAAAACAATTTTTGATTTAGTACACTAACCTGCTCATCATGTCTGAGAATGGTGTTGATGTGATGCAGAAAAAGGACAGCGACGAGTGTGTTACATGGAAGGAATATGAAGCTCTCCACGATCATTTGACAGGGCTTATCAATAGATCCACTGACAATATTGATGCTGATATTCAAGCTATACAAATGAAGGTGGATGCAACTAAAACTACAGCCAATGCTATGCAAACAAGCATACAACAATTGACAACTTCAGTCAATGGGTCGCGTGTAGCTATTGAGCAACGCCAACATAAGGGCCATGAAGATGATGATAGTGTCCATGGAGACAATGCAAACATGGTGGGCAATAACGGCTGTGGGCATGGCTTTCAAGGTCCTGGTCGCCCACCACCACTTGGTGCTCGACGTGTACCACTTCAGGAGGATGATGGTTTGGGCAAGCCTTGTTGGGGAATGCAGTAATTCTCAAAAAATTTCCTACGCACATGCAAGATCATGTTGATGCATAGCAATGAGAGGGGAGAGTGTCGTCTACGTACCCTCGTAGACCGTAAGCGGAAGTGTTATGACAACGCGGTTGATGTAGTCGTACGTCTTCACGATCGACCGATCCAAGTACCGAACGTACGGCACCTCCGCGATCTGCACACGTTCAGCTCGGGGATGCTCCATGAACTCATGATCCAGTAGAGCTTCGAGGGAGAGTTCCATCAGCACGACGGCGTGATGACTGTGTTGATGAAGCTACCAAAACAGGGCTTCGCCTAAGCACCGCTATGATATGACCGAGGTGGATTATGGTGGAGGGGGGCACCGCACACGGCTAAAGATCAATGATCAACTTGTGTTTCTTGGGGTGCCCCCCCGCCCCCGTATATAAAGGAGCTAGGGGGAGGCGGCCGACCAAGGAGGAGGGCGCGCCAAGGGGGGAGTCCTACTCCCATTGGGAGTAGGACTCCTCCTTTCCTAGTAGGAGTAGGAGAAGGGGGAAGGGAAGGAGAGAGGAGGAAGGAAAGGGGGTGCCGCCCCCCTCCTTTTCCAATTCGGACTAGAGGGGGAGGGGACGCGCAGCCTGCCCTGGCCGCCCCTCCTCTTCTCCACTAAGTCCCAATAGGCCCATTACACTCCCCGGGGGGTTCCGGTAACCCCCCGGTACTCCAGTATATGCCCGAACTTGCCCCGAACACTTCCGAAGTCCAAACATAGTCATCTAATATATCGATCTTTATGTCTCGACCATTTCAAGACTCCTCATCATGTCCGCGATCGTACCCGGGACTCCGAACTACCTTCGGTACATCAAAACACATAAACTCATAATATCGATCGTCACCAAATGTTAAGCGTGCGGACCCTACGGGTTCGAGAACTATGTAGACATGACCGAGACACGTCTCAGGTCAATAACCAATAGCGGAACCTGGATGCTCATATTGGCTCCTACATATTCTACGAAGTTCTTTATCGGTCAAACCGCATAAAAACATACGTTGTTCCCTTTGTCATCGATATGTTACTTGCCCGAGATGCGATCGTCGGTATCTCGATACCTAGCTCAATCTCGTTACCGGCAAGTCTCTTTACTCATTCTGTAATGCATCATCCCACAACTAACTTATTAGTCACATTGCTTGCAAGGCTTATAGTGATGTGCATTACCGATAGGGCCAGAGATACCTCTCCGACAATCGGAGTGACAAATCCTAATCTCGATCTATGCCAACTCAACAAGTACCATCGGAAACACCTGTAGAGCACCTTTATAATCACCCAGTTATGTTGTGACGTTTGGTAGCACACAAAGTGTTCCTCCGATAATCGGGAGTTGCATAATCTCATAGTCATAGGAACATGTATAAGTCATGAAGAAAGCAATAGCAGTAAACTAAAATGATCAAGTGCTAAGCTAACAGAATGGGTCAAGTCAATCACATCATTCTCCTAATGATGTGATCCCGTTTATCAAATGACAACTCATGTCTATGGTTAGGAAACCTTAACCATCTTTGATCAAGGAACTAGTCAAGTAGAGGCATACTAGTGACACTTTATTGTCTATGTATTCACACATGTACTATGTTTCTGGTTATACAATTCTAGCATGAATAATAAACATTTATCATGAAATAAGGAAATAAATAATAACTTTATTATTGCCTCTAGGGCATATTTCCTTCAGTCTCCCACTTGCACTAGAGTCAATAATCTAGATTACATAGTAATGATTCTAACACCCATGGAGTCTTGGTGCTGATCTTGTTTTGCTCATGAGAGAGGCTTAGTCAATGGGTCTGCAACATTCATATCCGTATGTATCTTGCTAATCTCCATGTCTCCCACCTGGACTTGGTCACGGATGGAATTGAAGCATCTCTTGATGTGCTTGGTTCTCTTGTGAAATCTGGATTCCTTTGCCAAGGCAATTGCACCAGTATTGCTACAAAAGATTTTCATTGGACCCGATGCACTAGGTATGACACCTAGATCGGATATGAACTCCTTCATCCAGACTCCTTCATTTTCTGCTTCTGAAGCAGCTATGTACTCAGATTCACACGTAGATCCCGCCATGACGCTTTGTTTAGAACTGCACCAACTGACAGCTCCACCATTCAATATAAACACGTATTAGGTTTGCGATTTAGAATCGTCCGGATCAGTGGGCAAAGCTTGCATCAACGTAACCATGTACGACAAGCTCTTTGTCACCTCCATAAACGAGAAACATATCCTTAGTCCTTTTCAGGTATTTCAGGATGTTCTTGACCGCTGTCCAGTGATCCACTCCTGGATCACTTTGGTACCTCCCTGCTAAACTAATAGCAAGGCACACATCAGGTCTGGTACACAACATTGCATACATCATCGAGCCTACGGCTCAAGCATAGGGAACATTTTTCATTTTCTCTCTATCTTCTGCAGTGGTCGGGCATTGAGTCTGACTCAACTTCACACCTTGTAACACAGGCAAGAACCCTTTCTTTGCTTGATCCATTTTGAACTTTTTCAAAACTTTGTCAAGGTATGTGCTTTGTGAAAGTCCAATTAAGCGTCTTGATCTATCTCTATAGATATTGATGCTCAATATGTAAGTAGCTTCACCGGGGTCTTTCATTGAAAAACTTTTATTCAAGTATCCTTTTAAGCTATCCAGAAATTCTATATCATTTCCAATCAACAATATGTCATCCACATATAGTATTAGAAATGCTACAGAGCTCCCATTCACTTTCTTGTAAATACAGGCTTCTCCAAAAGTCTGTATAAATCCATATGCTTTGATCACACTATCAAAACATTTATTCCAACTCTGAGAGGCTTGCACCAGTCCATAAATGGATCGCTGGAGCTTGCACACTTTGTTAGCACCTTTCGAATCGACAAAACCTTCTGGTTGCATCATATACAACTCTTCTTCCAGAAATCCATTCAGGAATGCAGTTTTGACATCCATTTGCCAAATTTCATAATCATAAAATGCGACAATTGCTAACATGATTCGGACAGACTTAAGCATCGCTAAAGGTGAGAAAGTCTCATCGTAGTCAACCCCTTGAACTTGTTGAAAACCTTTCACAACAAGTCGAGCTTTGTAGACAGTAACATTACCGTTAGCGTCAGTCTTCTTCTTGAAGATCCATTTATTCTCGATGGCTTGTTGATCATCGGCCAAGTCAACTAAAGTCCACACTTTATTCTCATACATGGATCCCATCTCAGATTTCATGGCCTCAAGCCATTTTGCGGAATCTGGGCTCATCATTGCTTCCTCATAGTTCGTAGGTTCGCCATGGTCAAGTAACATGACCTCCAGAATAGGATTACCGTACCACTCTGGTGCAGATCTTACTCTAGTTGACCTACGAGGTCCGGTAGTAACTTGATCTGAAGTTTCAAGATCAATATCATTAACTTCCTCACTAATCGGTGTAGGCGTCACAGGAACTGGTTTATGTGATGAACTACTTTCCAATAAGGGAGCAGGTACAGTTACCTCATGAAGTTCCACTTTCCACCCACTCACTTCTTTCGAGAGAAACTCTTTCTCTAGAAAGGATCCATTCTTAGCAACAAATGTTTTGCCTTCGGATCTGTGATAGAAGGTGTGTTGGGGATCGTTGCAGAAAATAAAAATTTTCTACGCATCACCAAGATCAATCTATGGAGTCATCTAGCAACGAGAGAGAGATGATTGCATCTACATACCCTTGTAGATCGCGAGTGGAAGCGTTCGAGAGAACGGGGTTGTTGGAGTCGTACTCGTCGTGATCCAAATCACCGATGATCCTAGCGCCGAACGGATGGCACCTCCGCATTCAACACAAGTATGGAGCGCAGATGTCTCCCGCGCCTTGATCCAGCAAGGAGGAGGGAGAGGTTGAGGAAGAGAGCTCCAACAGCAGCACGGCAGCGTGGTGGTGATGGAGCGGCAGTACTCCGGCAGGGCTTCGCCAAGCTCTTAACGGAGGAGGAGAGGTGTTGGGGAGGGGAGGGGCTGCGCCTTAGGTGTGGTTGTGCAGCCCTCCCCTCGCCCCTCTATTTATAGGGGGAGTGGGCCGTCCCCCTCTAGATGATATCTAGAGGGGGGGGGGGCGGCGGCCAAGGGGCTTGCCCCCCAAGCAAGGGGGGCGCCCCCTCTAGGGTTCCCCCCAACCCTAGGTGCATGGGCCCAAGGGGGGGATGCGCCCAGCCCTCCAAGGGCTGGTTCCCTTTCCTCTACGGCCCATGAAGCCCTCCGAGAGAGGTGGCCCCTCCCGATGGACCCCTGGAACCCCTGTGGTGGCCCCGGTACAATACCGGTATGCCCCCGAACTTTTCCGGTGACCGTATGACAACTTCCCATATATAAATCTTCACCTCTGGACCATTCCGGAACTCCTCGTGACGTCTGGGATCTCATCCGGGACTCCGAACAACATTTGGTAATCACATACAAGTCTTCCTAATAACCCTAGCGTCATCGAACCTTAAGTGTGTAGACCCTACGGGTTCGGGAATCACGCAGACATGACCGAGACCGCTCTCCGGCCAATAACCAACAGCGGGATCTGGATCCCATGTTGGCTCCCACATGTTCCATGATGATCTCATCGGATGAACCACGATGTCGAGGATTCAAGTAATCCCGTATGCAATTCCCTTTGTCAAACGGTACGTTACTTGCCCGAGATTCGATCGTCGGTATCCCAATACCTCGTTCAATCTTGTTACCGGCAAGTCACTTTACTCATTACATAATGCATGATCCTGTGACCAACCACTTGGTCACATTGAGCTCATTATGATGATGTATTACCGAGTGGGCCCAGAGATACCTCTCCGTCATACGGAGTGACAAATCCCGGTCTCGATTCATGCCAAACCAACAGACACTTTCGGACATACCTGTAGTATACCTTTATAGTCACCCAGTTACATTGTGACGTTTGGTACACCCAAAGCACTCCTACGGCATCCGGGAGTTACACGATCTCATGGTCTAAGGAAATGATACTTGAGATTGGAAAAGCTCTAGCAAACGAACTACACGATCTTGTGCTATGCTTAAGATTGGGTCTTGTCCATCACATCATTCTCCTAATGATGTGATCCCGTTATCAATGACATCCAATGTCCATGGTCAGGAAACCGTAACCATCCATTGATCAACGAGCTAGTCAACTAGAGGCTCACTAGGTACATGTTGTGGTCTATGCATTCACACATGTATTACGATTTCCGGACAACACAATTATAGCATGAACGATAGACAATTATCATGAACAAGGAAATATAATAATAACTATTTTATTATTGCCTCTAGGGCATATTTCCAACAACCTCCTACTTGCACTAGAGTCAATAATCTAGTTACATTATGATGAATTGAACACCCATAGAGTTCTAGTGTTGGTCATGTTTTGCTCGCGGAAGAGGTTTAGTCAACGGATCTGCGACATTCAGATCCGTATGCACTTTGCAAATATCTATGTCTCCATCTTGAACATTTTCACGAATGGAGTTGAAGCGACGCTTGATGTGCCTGGTCTTCTTGTGAAACCTGGGCTCCTTGGCAAGGGCAATGGCTCCAGTGTTGTCACAAAAGAGAGTCATCGGCCCCGACGCATTGGGAATAACTCCTAGGTCGGTAATGAACTCCTTCATCCAGATTGCTTCATGTGCTGCCTCCGAGGCTGCCATGTATTCCGCTTCACATGTAGATCCCGCCATGAAGCTTTGCTTGCAACTACACCAGCTTACTGCCCCACCATTCAAAACATACACGTATCCGGTTTGTGACTTAGAGTCATCCAGATCTGTGTTGAAGCTAGCATCGACGTAACCCTTTACGACGAGCTCTTCGTCACATCCATAAACGAGAAACATATCCTTAGTCCTTTTCAGGTACTTCAGGATATTCTTGACCGTTGTCTAGTGTTCCATGCCGGGATTACTTTGGTACCTTCCTACCAAACTTACGGCAAGGTTTACATCAGGTCTGGTACACAACATGACATACATAATAGACCCTATGACCGAGGCATAGGGGATGACACTCATCTTTTCTGTATGTTCTGCCGTGGTCGGGCATTGAGCTGAGCTCAATTTCACACCTTGCAACACAGGCAAGAACCCCTTCTTGGACTGATCCATATTGAACTTCTTCAATATCTTATCAAGGTATGTGCTTTGTGAAAGACCTATGAGGCGTCTCGATCTCTCTCTATAGATTTTGATGCCTAATATATAAGCAGCTTCTCCAAGGTCCTTCATTGAAAAAAATTTATTCAAGTAGGCCTTAATGCTGTCCAAAAGTTCTGTATCATTTCCCATCAAAAGTATGTCACCCACATATAATATGAGAAATGCTACAGAGCTCCCACTCACTTTCTTGTAAACGCAGGCTTCTCCATAAGTCTGCATAAACCCAAACGCTTTGATCATTTTATCAAAGCGAATGTTCCAACTCCGAGATGCTTGCACCAGCCCATAGATGGAGCGCTGGAGCTTGCATACCTTGTTAGCATTCTCAGGATCGACAAAACCTTCCGGTTGCATCACATACAATTCTTCCTTAAGATAACCGTTAAGGAATGCCGTTTTGACGTCCATTTGCCATATCTCATAATCATAGTATGCGACAATTGCTAACATGATTCGGACGGACTTCAGCTTCGCTACGGGAGAGAAAGTCTCGTCGTAGTCAACCCCTTAAACTTGTCGATAACCCTTAGCGACAAGTCGAGCCTTATAGATGGTAACATTACCATCCGCGTCCGTCTTCTTCTTAAAGATCCAATTTTTTTTTCTATTGCTCGCCGATCATCAGGCAAGTCTGTTAAAGTCCATAATTTGTTTTCATACATGGATCCTATCTCGGATTGCATGGCTTCAAGCCATTTGTTGGAATCTGGGCCCGCCATCGCTTCTTCATAGTTCGAAGGTTCACCATTGTCTAACAACATAATTTCCAGGACAGGATTGCCATACCATTCTGGTGTGGAACGTGTCCTTGTGGACCTACGAAGTTCAGTAGTAACTTGATCCGAAGTACCTTGATCATCATCGTTAATTTCCTCTCCAGTCGGTGCAGGCACCACAGGAACATCTTCCTGAGCTGCACTACTTCCTCCCACTTACTTCTTTCGAGAGAAACTCTTTCTCCAGAAAGGACCCGTTCTTGGCAACAAAGATCTTGCCTTCGGATCTGAGGTAGAAGGTATACCCAATGGTTTCCTTAGGGTATCCTATGAAGACGCATTTTTCCGACTTGGGTTCAAGCTTTTGAGGTTGAAGTTTCTTGACATAAGCATCACATACCCAAACTTTTAGAAACGACAACTTAGGTTTCTTTCCAAACCATAATTCATATGGTGTCGTCTCAACGGATTTAGACGGTGCCCTATTTAAAGTGAATCTAGCTGTCTCTAAAGCCTATCCCCAAAATGATAGCGGTAAATCGGTAAGAGACATCATAGACCGCGCCATATCCAATAGAGTGCGATTACGACGTTCGGACACACCGTTATGCTGAGGTGTTCCAGGCAGCGTAAGTTGTGAAACAATTCCACATTTCCTTAAGTGCGTACCAAACTCGTGACTTAAATATTCTCCCCCACGATCTGATCGTAAGAACTTTATTTTTCTGTCACGTTGATTCTCTACCTCATTCTGAAATTCCTTGAACTTTTCAAAGGTCTCAGACTTGTGTTTCATTAAGTAGACGTACCCATAGCTACTTAAGTCATCAGTGAGGGTGAGAACATAACGATAGCCACCGTGAGCCTCAACGCTCATTGGACCGCACACATCAGTATGTATAATTTCCAATAAGTTGGTTGCTCGCTCCATTGTTCCGGAGAACGGAGTCTTGGTCATTTTGCCCATGAGGCATGGTTCGCACGTGTCAAATGATTCGAAATCAAGAGACTCCAAAAGTCCATCCGCATGGAGCTTCTTCATGCGTTTGAGACCAATGTGACCAAGGCGGCAGTGCCACAGATATGTGGGACTGTCATTATCAATCTTGCATCTTTTGGTATTCACACTATGAATATGTGTAACATCACGTTCGAGATTCATTAAGAATAAACCATTGACCAGCGGGGCATGATCATAAAACATATCTCTCATATAAATAGAACAACCATTATTCTCGGATTTAAATGAGTAGCCATCTCATATTAAACGAGATCCAGATACAATGTTCATGCTCAAAGCTGGCACTAAATAACAATTATTGAGGTTTAAAACTAATCCCATTGGTAAATGTAGAGGTAGCGTGCCGACGGCGATCACATCAACCTTGGAACCATTCCCGACGCGCATCGTCACCTCGTCCTTTGCCAGTCTCCGCTTATTCCGGAGCTCCTGTTTTGAGTTACAAATATGAGAAACCGCACCGGTATCAAATACCCAGGAGCTACTACGAGTACTGGTAAGGTACACATGAGTAACATGTATATCACATATACCTTTGGTGTTGCCGGCCTTCTTATCCGCTAAGTACTTGGGGCAGTTCTGCTTCCAGTGACCGTTCCCCTTGCAATAAAAACACTCAGTCTCAGGTTTGGGTCCGTGCTTTGGCTTCTTCCCGGCAACTGGCTTACCGGGCACGGCAACTCTCTTGCCGTCCTTCTTGAAGTTCTTCTTACCCTTGCCTTTCTTGAAACTAGTGGTTTTATTGACCATCAACACTTGATGTTCCTTTTTGATTTCTACCTCCGCTGATTTCAGCATTGAAAATACCTCAAGAATAGTTTTCACCATCCCCTGCATATTGTAGTTCATCACAAAGCTCTTGTAGCTAGGTGGGAGCGACTGAAGGATTCTGTCAATGCCCGCCTCATCCGGGAGGTTAATGTCCAGCTGGGACAAGCGGTTGTGCAACATAGACATTTTGAGTATGTGCTCGTTGACAGAACTATTTTCCTCCATCTTACAACTGTAGAACTTGTCGGAGACTTCATATCTCTCGACCCGGGCATGAGCTTGGAAAACTATTTTCATCTCCTAGAACATCTCATATGCTCCGTGTTGCTCAAAAAGCTTTTGGAGCCCCGGTTCTAAGCTGTAAAGCATGCTGCACTGAACGAGGGAGTATTCATCAACACGCAACTGCCATGCGTTCATAACGTCTTGGTTCGCTGGGGCGGGTGCATCACCTAGCGGTGCTTCTAGGACATATGCTTTCTTGGCAGCTATGAGGATGATCCTCAAGTTCCGGACCCAGTCCGTATAGTTGCTACCACCGTCTTTCAGGTTGGTTTTCTCTAGGAACGCGTTGAAGTTGAGGTTGACATGAGCGTTGGCCATTTGATCTACAAGACATTTTGCAAAAGTTTTTAGACTAAGTTCATGATAATTAAGTTCATCTAATCAAATTATTTAATGAACTCCCACTCAAATAGACATCCCTCTAGTCATCTAAGTGATACATGATCCGAGTCAACTAGGCCGTGTCCGATCATCACGTGAGACGGACTAGTCATCATCGGTGAACATCTTCATGTTGATCGTATCTTCTATACGACTCATGTTCGACCTTTCGGTCTCTTGTGTTCCGAGGCCATGTCTGTACATGCTAGGCTCGTCAAGTCAACCTAAGTGTTTTGCATGTGTAAATCTGGCTTACACCCATTGTATGTGAACGTTAGAATCAATCACACCCGATCATCACGTGGTGCTTCGAAACAACGAACTTTCGCAATGGCACAAAGTTAGGGAAAACACTTTCTTGAAATTGTTATGAGGGATCATCGTATTTACTACCGTCGTTCTAAGCAAATAAGATGCAAAAACATGATAAACATCACATGCAATCAAATAGTGACATGATATTGCCAATATCATTTTGCTCCTTTTGATCTCCATCTTCGGGGCGCCATGATCATCATTGTCACCGGCATGACACCATGATCTCCATCATCGTGTCTCCATGAAGTTGTCTCGCCAACTATTACTTCTACTACTATGGCTAACGGTTTAGCAATGAAGTAAAGTAATTACATGGCGTTATTCAGTGACACGCAGGTCATACAATAAATAAATACAACTCCTATGGCTCCTGCTGGTTGTCATACTCATCGACATGCAAGTCGTGATTCCTATTACAAGAACATGATTGATGACCCACAAGTGTAGGGGATCTATCGTAGTCCTTTCGATAAGTAAGAGTGTCGAACCCAACGAGGAGTAGAAGGAAATGATAAGCGGTTTTCAGTAAGGTTTTCTCTACAAGCACTGAAATAGTAGGTGATAGATAGTTTTGTGATAAGATAAATAGTAACGAAAAAAAGTAAATAAAGTAAATAAAGTGCAGCAAGGTGGCCCAATCCTTTATGTAGCAAAAGATAAGCCCGAACAAATTCTAATAATGAAGAAGGAGCTCCCGAGGACACATTGTGAATTATCGTCAAGCTAGTTTTCATCACGTTCATAAGATTCGCGTTCGGTACTTTGATAATTTGATATGTGGGTGGACCGGTACTTGGGTACTGCCCTAACTTGGACAAGCATCCCACTTATGATTAACCCCTATTGCAAGCATCCGCAACTACAAAAAGGAGTATTAAGGTAAACCTAACCACAACATTAAACATAGGGGTCCATATCAACCCCTAACGAAGCAACGCATAAACTAGGGTTTAAGCTTCTGTCACTCTAGCAACCCATCATCTACTTATTACTTCCCCATGCCTTCCTCTAGGCCCAAATAATGGTGAAGTGTCATGTAGTCGACGTTCACATAACACCACTAAAGGAAAAGACAACATACATCTCATAAAAATATCGAACAAATACCAAATTCACATGACTAATAATAGCAAGACTTCACCCATGTCCTCAGGAACAAACGTAACTACTCACAAAGCATATTCATATTCATAATTAGAGGGGTAATAATATGCATAAAGGATCTGAACATATGATCTTCCACCAAGTAAACTAACTAGCATCAACTACAAGGAGTAATCAACACTACTAGCAACCCACATGAACGAATTTGTGGTTTTGATACAAGATTGGATACAAGAGATGAACTAGGGTTTTGAGAGGAGATGGTGTTGATGAAAATGTTGATGGAGATTGACCCCCTCCCGATGAGAGGATCATTGGTGATGACGTTGGTGATGATTTCCCCCTCCCGGAGGGAAGTGTCCCCGACAGAACAGCTCCGCCAGAGCCCTAGATTGATTCCGCCAAGGTTCCGCCTCGTGGCGGCGGAGTTTCGTCCCGTAAGCTTGTCGCCGATTTTTTCCAGGGTAAAAGTGATGATATAGCAGAAGATGGACGCTGGAGGCCCACCAGGGGGCCTAGGAGATAGGAGGCCGCGCCCTACAAGGGGGGCGCCCCCTGTCTCCTGGATAGGGTGTGGGCCCCCTGGCCTATTTCTTTTGCTCATAAATTCTTATTAAATCCAAAAAGTTGTTTCGTGGAGTTTCAGGACTTTTGGAGTTGTGCGAAATAGGTTTCAACGTTTGCTCCTTTTCCACCCGAATTCCAGTTGCCAAGCATTCCCCTCTTCATGGTAAACCTTGTAAAATAAGAGAGAATAGCCATAAATATTGAGATATAATGTGTAATAACATCCCATGATGCAATAAATATTGATATAAAAGCATGATGCAAAATGGACGTATCAACTCCCCCAAGCTTAGACCTCGCTTGTCCTCAAGCGGAAGCCGAAATCGAAAAATATGTCCACATGTTTAGAGATAGAGGTGTCGATAAAAAACCCGGACATGAGAGCATCATGGTCATTCTAATAACAGCAACATATATAGATGTTGTCATATGATTTCCTAAGTTCAAGTAATAAGCAATTCACAATGTCAAGTATGGTTCAAAAACTTCATTGGGAACTAACAAACTATAATCTCAGTCATTGAAGCAATTGCAATTTATCGTAACATCAGAAAGAGTCAATAATAGAGTTTTTCAACAAGCTCACATACTCAACTATCTCGTAGTCTCCCATAATTGTTAACACTCATGCAATACTTGTGGTTATAGAGTTTCAGCCGGACACTGAGAAAGATAGGGGCTTCTTGTGTTGCCTCCCAACGTATTCACCTTTAGGTGATGTCAACAATACTAGCCTATGCCAACTTACATCCAATTGGATATATGTATCATGATCTTTCAAACACGAAGAGCTTGCCAAAGGATAAAATGAAAAAGGGAAAGGTGAGAATCACCTTGACTCAAGCATAAAGTGAAACATAAAGTAAAAGATAGGCCCTTCGCAGAGGGAAGCAGAGGTTGTCATGCGCGTTTAGGGTTGATGCATAAAATCTTAGTGCCAAAGAACGCCACTTTATATGTGGACCTTTATTATGCAGTCCGTCGCTTGTGAGAGGGGGAGGGCTGCGCCAGAACTTTTGTGTAAAGCTCCCATGCGCCTCCCCACTATATATAGGGGTGGAGGGGCTGGTTTCTTGCCCTCCAAGTCCATTGGGGCGTTGGCAAAGGTGGGAGGAAAGAAATCCCATCATTTCCTTCCCCACCGATTGTTATCCCCCCTTTTTAGGGATCTTGATCTTATCCCTTCGGGATATGATCTTATTCCTTCTAAGGGGGGATCTTGGTGCGCCTTGACCAGGGGTGTGGGGCCTTGCCCCCACTACCCACGTTCATGTGGGTCCCCCCATGAAGGTGGGCCCCACTCCGGAACCTTCTAGAACCTTCCCGGTACAATACTGAAAAAACCCAAACATTTTCCGGTGGCCAAAATAGGACTTCCCATATATAAATCTTTACCTCCGGACCATTCCGGAACTCCTCGTGACGTCCGGGATCTCATCCGGGACTCCAAACAACATTCGGTAACCACATACAAACTTCCTTTATAACCCTAGCGTCATCGAACCTTAAGTGTGTAGATCCTACGGGTTCGGGAGACACGTAGACATGACCGAGACGTTCTCCGGTCAATAACCAACAGCGGGATCTGGATACCCTTGTTGGCTCCCACATGTTCCACGATGATCTCATCGGATGATCCACGATGTCAAGGACTCAATCGATCCCGTATACAATTTCCTTTGTCTAACGGTATTGTACTTGCCTGAGAGTCGATCGTCGGTATACCGATACCTTGTTCAATCTCGCTACCGGCAAGTCTCTTTACTCGTTCCATAACACATCATCCCGTGATCAACCCCTTGGTCACATTGTGCACATTATGATGATGTCCTACCGAAAGGGCCCGAGATACCTCTCTGTTTACACGGAGTGACAAATCCGGTCTCGATTCGTACAACCCAATGATACTTTCTCGAGATACCTGTAGTGCACCTTTATAGCCACCCGCCACATTGTGACGTTTGGTACACCCAAAGCATTCCTCGCTATCCGGAGTTGCACAATCTCATGGTCTAAGGAAAAGATACTTGACATTAGAAAAGCTTTAGCATACGAACTACACGATCTCTATGCTAGGCTTAGGATTGGGTCTTGTCCATCACATCATTCTCCTAATGATGTGATCCCGTTATCAACGACATCCAATGTCCATGGTCAGGAAACCGTAACCATCTATTTATCAACGAGCTAGTCTACTAGAGGCTTACTAGGGACATGGTGTTGTCTATGTATCCACACATGTATCTGAGTTTCCTATCAATACAATTATAGCATGGATAATAAAAGATTATCATGAACAAGGAAATATAATAATAACTAATTTATTATTGCCTCTAGGGCATATTTCCAACAGTCTCCCACTTGCACTAGAGTCAATAATCTAGTTCACATCGCCATGTGATTAACACTCACAGTCACATCGCCATGTGACCAACATCAAAAGAGTTTACTAGTGTCACTAAACTAGCTCACATCATCATGTGATTAAGACTCAATGAGTTCGGGGTTTGATCATGTTTTGCTTGTGAGAGAGGTTTTAGTCAACGGTCGAACCTTCGGATCCGTGTGTGCTTTGCAAATTTCTAGGTCATATTGTAAACATCGCTTCCACGCTCCACTTGGAGCTATTCCAAATGGTTGCTCCACTATACGATCCGGTTTGCTACTCGAGTCACTCGGATAGGTGTTAAAGCTTGCACCGACGTAACCCTTTACGCCAACTCTTTATCACCTCCATAATCGAGAAACATGTCCTTATTTACTCCAAGGACAATTTTGACCATCGTCCAATGATCCATTCTGGATCATTCTTGTACCCTCGATGACTCATGGCAAGGCACACTTCCAAGCGATACACAACATAGCATACTGTAGAGCCTACGTCTAAGGCATAGGGGATGACCTTCGTCCTTTCTCTCTTTTCTGCCGTGGTTGAGCTTTAAGTCTTAACTTTATACCTTACATCTCAGGTAAGAACTCCTTCTTTGACTGATCCATCTTGAACACCTTCAAGATCATGTCAAGGTATGTGCTCATTTGAAAGTACTATTAAGCATTTTGATCTATCTTATAGATCTTGATGCTTATTGTTCAAGTAGCTTAATCTAGGTTTTCACTTGAGAAACACTTTTCAAATAACCCTATATGCTTTACAGAAAATTCTACATCATTTCTGACCATCAATATGTGAACAACATATACTCATCAGAAATTCTATAGTGCTCCCACTCACTTCTTTGGAAATACAAGTTTCTCATAAACTTTGTATAAACAAAAATCTTTGATCATCTTATCAAAGTACATATTCCAACTCCGAGATGCTTACTCCGGTCCTTAGAAGGATCATTGGAGCTAGCATACCTTTTAGCATCCTTAGGATCAACAAAACCTTTCTGATTGTATCACATACAACCTTTCCTTACGAAAACCGGTAAGGAAACTCGTTTTGACATCCATCTGCCAGATTTCATAAATGCAGCTAATGCTAACTTGATTCCGACGGACTTTAAGCATCGCTACGGATGAGAAAATCTCATTGCAGTCAACTCCTTGAACTTGTGAAAAACTCTTCGCCACAAGTCGAGCTTCATAGATGGTGACATTACCGTCCACGTCCGTCTTCTTCTTAAAGCAATGGCTTGCCGATCATCGGGCAAGTCCACCAAAGTCCATGCTTTGTTCTGATAAATGGATCCTATCTCGGATTTCATGGCTTCTAACCATTTGTCGGAATTTGGGCCCACCATCCACTACTAGGGAAAACCTTATACACAGAATGTTACCAAGAGGCGCTTGTCAAAATGAGGCGCCATCGCTACTTTGCAAGAGCGCGTTCGCAGAACCGCTTCTGATTCTGATTAGCGATGAGCGCTCCTCCTCGCGAAAGCGCTACTACTACAATTGCCAAACCGTTCCCGGCGTGGTAGGCATAGTAGTAGCGCCCTTCTGTGGACAGCGCTACTACTATGGTATTTAGCAGCAGCGCGTTTTTGCTTCCCACGCTACAGTTAAAGCTACTTCACCTTACCCCCCGGCCCGCCCGGCCTGATTCCCTCTCCTCTGCTTCCTCCCCAATTCCCCGCCTCGCCACCCGTCTCCCCGACTCCGCCTCGCGCCATCTCCACCGACCCCGCCTCGCCCGCGCCTCGGTGCCGCCGTCTCCCCGACCCGCCTGCTTGTTGTCTCCCCGACCCGCCTGCCCGCCGTCTCCCCGACCCGGCCGCCTGCCCGCCGTCTCCCCCTACCCGGCCGCCTCGCCCGCTCTCGGTGCCGCCGTCTTCCCGACCCCATCTCTCCCCGCCCTCTGTAAGCACTCTCCTTCCGATCCTCTCTCCCCTTCTGATCCTCTTCTGCTTAGTATGAACCCTAGGTATTTAGTGCTAGTTAGTATGAACCCTAGGCTATTTTTAGTGCTAGTTAGTTAATTACTTAGATGGTAATTAGGGCAAGAGTTCCTAGGTACTAATTAGTTAGTAAGAATTAGGTACTAATTAGGTACTAGAATATTTTTATTTATAGTATTATTTTTAGTAAGAACTAGTTGAATTAATAGAACTAGTTAGTAAGAACTTGTTTCTATTTTTTAGTTAAAAGCAATTTTTCCCGCCTCGACGTGGACGATGCCTATCCCGCATCCTCGTCGTCGAGTCGGCGGAGGATGACACCTGCTTGACCAGATCGGCCATGTTCGGGACTGGGCTCCGCCGGGGTGGTACTGGGAGGCGCTACCTACCGGGGGGCGCAGGTTGGTGAGGAGCCAGCCTGTCATTGACCCGAACCTTGCTTGGTGGCGGTCGCGTGGGCCAGTGACGATCCAGAGGCTCGAGGACTCCGCGGAGGTGGTGCGTCACCGTGTCAGTGAGGAGGACGTGCACGTCCGTCGCTACTTGTTTGCGTTGGAGCACAGCCGTTCTCCAATACCGGCGAGTTCTCGGGGATCTCACCGAGCTATGATCCCGTGATGGTGCCTTCTCGTGGGTGTCCACCGCCATACCGATACCCGTCGTGTGCTAGAGTTTTAGTTGTATTAGTGATGTTATATGTATGACACTATTCGTGATGTATTAGTGACAATATTTTGAAATGCATGAGATGATCTACTTTTGCTTATTGAATGCATGCTAATTTGAGTCCTATAAGATATTTTGAAATGTATATCTTGTGTTGCTCAATATCCAAGTGGCGGTCATGTTTGCAGGTTACACCTCCGAGTGGCCTATGTTTTGCGGAGTGTTGATTCATTTCCGTTCGGCAAATTTCAGGCGCCGATATGTCCTATTTTAGCAAAGGTCATGCCGGATTTTTCCGTGAATTTTGGCATGACTTGTGCTAGAATATATATGTAGGAAATATCGAGTGCCCGGATTTGTGTGTTCAATATCTTGGTAGTTGTCTTCGATCGATTTTCAATTAATGTTTTAACTATGAACATAGGAAATGTCGGACGGCGAGAAGGATTTCGGTATTTGCAAATCTGCGAAGACGAAGCGGCTTTGTCTGACGGAATCTTCCTAGATGATGATAGGCGCTTGACATCAAGCTCGGCGAGAACTTGAAGTGGATACAATGAAGTCACAACGACAAGTCTTTTTTCGTAATTAAGCATGACATCCGCTTTCATTTGCTTCAACTTATATTTTTTTACTATTCTACTAGCGTATCCCCGCCATGCAAGAGTTTTTGTATTGGATAAGATAGGTTTCAGTCATAGTATGGAGGAAAAGAAAGTTTACTTGAAGACCGAGCATGGTTATATTTTCCATGCGAAGTTATACAATTCAGACGACTACACCTATTTTGGATGCAAAACATGGCGAGCACTATGCAAGACTTATGCATTTGAGCCTGGTATGGTTATCACCTTTGATATTCGTCCGGAAGATGATATTGAAGGTAATACCGACATCTGGGTCAATGTGCAAATGCCTCGATTATACCATTATGTAAGTTTCTCAACCATATTTATGTCTTTGATATTGTTTATTCAAAATAATTGACAACTAATTTGTATTGTCACTTATTTCCGTGCAAGCAAACATGTCCAGTAGCTTGGTAGACAGGACCGTATATTGTCCTGGGGCTGAACTCAAGCTGCGAGGAGCTCACCATTATGTTTCATGGCTTGAGGATCTTGATCTTGTCAAGACAAATTTTCTTCGTGCATTTAGAAATCTTAGTATCGAAAATGTGCGACCCATAGTGTTCATAATGAACTACGGTCACATCCATTTAGGAAGGATGGTAAGATTTTTACTTTTTATCCTCATTGCATCTTTTCCATACATTATTTTTGAAGCTAAACTTCATTGCTAAGTATGTTACCATACGATGTTCTTCAACAGGACTCCCAATGAATGTTGTGCCTTATGGGATCGAGACTAAAGGTGTCATGAGTATTGTCAACTTACGCCAAGATATCCTACAGCTTACTTTAGTGCATTCAAGATTAGCGACGGATGCTTAATAGTGCAAGACTGGACCAAATATGTGTTGGGGAGCGCAGAGAAGTACTAGGGAGCAGCAACCAGAGACGCCTTCCACGATTAGGAGACAGGTTCATCTGCATGCTTCAACTTGATCAAGGAGGAGAGCTATACATGTTTTATGTTCTTTTACCTAAGAGAGAGCAGCAGGAGTGAGTAGCAGGAGTGAGTAGCTAGCTATAAATGAGTTTCAGGATGATGATGTGCTACACTATTACTATGATGATAAAATAGCTAGTGTTCGTGGTAATGACTATGATGTTTATTATTAGCTAGTGTTAGTGGTGATTAAATAAATAATGTTGATGGTAATGACCATGATGATGATTAAATATCTTGTGCTGGCGGATTAGATTCAAGTGGAGGCAACATGTGGTGCACATCGAAAGTACTACTAATCCAAAGTAGATCAAGTTTGGATTAGTAGTATACTTTTGACATGCACCACATATTGCCTCCACTTGAACCTAATCCACCTTCATTTAATACACTGTTATGGACATAATGATGTAAACCTCATAACAGCTGGTATTGTACCAATATTTGTATGATGGCGCATAAATACACTAAAAATAAAAAAATTATAAAAAAATACTAGTAGCGATGGGTGGGAAACACGCTGCAAGTAGATAACTTAGCAATGGCGCTGTACTAAACAAGCATTGCAGCTATTTGTACTAGCGATGGCGCGTGATGGCAGCGTTCATCGCTAAGCATTAGCTATGGCGCTTATTAGTAGCGCTGCCATACGCGCTACTAGTAGGCACAAAACACGCGCTACTGCTAGGGTTTTCCCTAGTAGTGATCGCTTCTCCATAGCTCGTAGGTTCATTGTTATCTAGCAACATGACCTTCAAGACAGGATTACTGTACCACTCTAAAGTAGTACACATCCTTGTCACACTATGAGGTACGGTTGTGACTTGATCCGAAGTTTCATGATCACTATCATAAGCTTCTACTTCAATTGGTGTAGGTGCCACAGGAACAACTTCCTGTGCCCTACTACACACTGGTTGAAGTGATGGTTCAATAACCTCATCAAGTCTCCATCATCCTCCCACTCAACTTTTCGAGACAAACTTTTCCTCAAGAAAGGACCCGATTCAAGAAACAATCCCTATTGCTTTCGGATCTGAATTAGGAGGTATACCCAACTGTTTTGGGTGTCCTATGAAGACGCATTTTATCCGCTTTGGGTTCAAGCTTATCAACCTAAAACTTTTTCACATAAGCGTCGCAGCCCCAAACTTTTAAGAAACGACAACTTAGGTTTCTCCAAACCATAGTTCAAACCGTGTCGTCTCAACGGAATTATGTGGTGCCCTATTTAAAGTGAATGTGGTTGTCTCTAATGCCTAACCCATAAACGATAGTGGTAATTTGATAAGAGACATCATGGTACGCACCATATCCAATAGGGTGCAACTATGATGTTCGGGCACACCATCAAACTATGGTGTTCCAGGCGGTATTAATTGTGAAACAATTTCCACAATGTCTTAATTGCGTGCCAAAGCTCGTAACTCAGATACTCATCTCTATGATCATATCATAGACATTTTATCCTCTTGTCACGATGATCTTCAACTTCACTCTGAAATTACTTGAACCATTCAATAATTCAGACTTGTGTTTCATCAAGTAAATATACTCAACATCTACTCGAATCATCTGTGAAGTAAGAACATAACGATATTCATCAGATGCCTCAAAGACTCATTGGACTGCACACATCAAAATGTGTTACTTCCAACAAGTTGCTATCTTGTTCCATCTTACTGAAAACGAGGCTTTTAAGTCATCTTGCCCATGTGGTATGATTTGCATGTCTCAAGTGAGTCCAAATGATCCATCTGCATGGAGTTTCTTCATGCGTACATACCAACAGACATGGTTTGCATGTCTCAAACTTTTCAAAAACGAGTGAGTCCAAAGATCCATCAACATGGAGCTTCTTCATGCGTTTTATACCAATATGACTTACATGGCAGTGCCACAAGTAAGTGGTACTATCGTTACTATCTTATATCTTTTGGCATGAAAATGTGTATCACTACGATCGAGATTCAATAAACCATTCCTTTAGGTGTAAGACCATTAAAGGTATTATTCAAATAAATAGAGTAACCATTATTCTCCTTAAACGAATAACTGTATTGCGATAGACATAATCCAATCATGTCTATGCTCAACGCAAACACCAAATGACAATTATTCAGGTTTAATACTAATCTTGATGGTAGAGGGAGCGTGCGATGTTTGATCACATCAAACTTGGAAACACTTCCAACACATATCGTCAGCTCACCTTTAGCTAGTCTCCGTTTATTCCGTAGCTCTTTTATTTCGAGTTACTAACACTTAGCAACCGAACCGGTATCTTAATACCCTGGTGCTACTAGGAGTACTAGTAAAGTACACATTAACATAATGTATATCCAATATACTTCTATCGACCTTACCAGCCTTCTCATCTACCAAGTATCTAGGGTAATTCTGCTCCGTGGTTGTTCCCTTATTACGTAGCACTTAGTCTCGGGTTTGGGTTCAACCTTGGGTTTCTTCACTAGAGCAGCAGCTGATTTGCCGCTTCATGAAGTATCCCTTCTTGCCCTTGCCCTTCTTGAAACTAGTGGTTTCACCAACCATCAACAATTGATGCTCCTTCTTGATTTCTACTTTCGCGTGTCAAACATCACGAATACCTCAAGGATCATCATATCTATCCCGATATGTTATAGTTCATCATGAAGTTCTAGCAGCTTGGTGGCAATGACTTTGGAGAAACATCACTATCTCATCCGGAAGATCAACTCCCACTCGGATTCAAGTGATTGTTGCACTCGAGACAATCGAGCACAAGCTCAACGATTGAGCTTTTCTCCCTTAGTTTGCGTGCTAAGAAAATCATTGGAGGTCTCATACCTCTTGACGTGGCACGAGCACGAAATCTCAATTTCAGCCCTCGAAACATCTTATATGTTCCGCGACGTTTCGATAACGCCTTTGGTGCCTCAACTCTAAACCGCTTAACTCAACTATCACGTAGTTATCAAAAGCGTGTATGTCCGATGTTCACATCCACAAACGACGCTTGGGGTTCAAAGACATGGAGGTGCATTAAGGACATAAGCTTTCTCTTCCGCATAATCGCCATCGTTAACTTTCAACTATATTTTCTCTAGGAACATATCTAGCAAAGGAACTAAAGCGTGAGCTTCGACATAATTTGCAAAGATCTTTTGACTATGTTCAAGATAATTAAGTTCATCTTATGAACTCCCACCAGATAGACATCCCTCTAGTCATCTAAGTGATTACATGATCCGAGTCAACTAGGCCGTGTCCGATCATCACGTGAGACGGACTAGTCATCATCGGTGAACATCTTCATGTTGATCGTATCCTCCATACGACTCATGCTCGACCTTTCGGTCTCGTGTTCCGAGGCCATGTCTCGTACATGCTAGGCTCGTCAAGTTAACCCTAAGTGTTTTGCATGTGTAAAACTGTCTTACACCCGTTGTATGTGAACGTAAGGATCTATCACACCCGATCATCACGTGGTGCTGAAACGCATTTAACTTTAGCAACGGTGCACGTTAGGGAGAACACTTCTTGAAATTGTTGTAAGGGATCATCTTATTTACTACCGTCGTTCTAAGTAAACAAGATGCATAAACATGATAAACATCACATGCAATCAAATAGTGACATGATATGGCCAATATCATTTTGCTCCTTTTGATCTCCATCTTCGGGGCCCCATGATAATCATCATCACCGGCATGACACTATGATCTCCATTATCATGATCTCCATCATCGTGTCTTCATGAAGTTGTCTCACCAACTATTACTTCTACTACTATGGCTACCGGTTAGCAATAAAGTAAAGTAATTACATGGCGTTGTTTAATGACACGCAGGTCATACAATAAATTAAGACAACTCCTATGGCTCCTGCCGGTTGTCATACTCATCGACATGCAAGTCGTGATTCCTATTACAAGAACATGATCAATCTCATACATCACATATCATTCATCACATTCTTCTTGGCCATATCACATCACATAGCATACCCTGCAAAAACAAGTTAGACGTCCTCTAATTGTTGTTTGCATGTTTTACGTGGCTGCTATGGGTTTCTAGCAAGAACGTTTCTTACCTACGCAAAACCACAACGTGATATGTCAATTGCTATTTACCCTTCATAAGGACCCTTTTCATCGAATTCGTTCCGACTAAAGTGGGAGAGACTGGCACCCGCTAGCCACCTTATGCACCAAGTGCATGTCAATCGGTGGAACTCTGCCTCACGTGGAGTGCGTAAGGTCGGTCCGGGCTGCTTCATCCCACAATACCGTCGAAACAAGATTGGACTAGTAACGGTAAGCATATTGAACAAAATCAACGCCCACAACTACTTTGTGTTCTACTCGTGCAAAGAATCTACGCAATAGACCTAGCTCATGATGCCACTGTTGGGGAACGTAGCAGAAATTCAAAATTTTCTTACGTATCACCAAGATCTATCTATGGAGAAACCAGCAACGAGGGGAAGGAGAGTGCATCTACATACCCTTGTAGATCGCTAAGCGGAAGCATTCAAGAGAACAGGGTTGAAGGAGTCGTACTCGTCGTGATCCAAATCACCGGAGATCCTAGTGCCGTCTCCGCGTTCAACACACGTACAACACGGTGACGTCTCCCATGCCTTGATCCAGCAAGGAGAGAGGGAGAGGTTGGGGAAGACTCCGTCCAGCAGCAGCACGACGGCGTGGTGGTGGTGGAGGAGCATGGCAATCATGCAGGGCTTCGCCAAGCACCGCGGGAGAGGAGGAGAACTTGTGAGAGGGGGAGGGCTGCGCCAGAACTTTTGTGTAAAGCTCCCATGTGCCTCCCCACTATATATAGGGGTGGAGGGGCTGGTTTCTTGCCCTCCAAGTCTATTGGGGCGTTGGCAAAGGTGGGAGGAAAGAATCCCATCATTTCCTTCCCCACCGATTGTTATCCCCCTTTTTTAGGGATCTTGATCTTATCCCTTCGGGATATGATCATATTCCTTCTAAGGGGGGATCTTGATGCGCCTTGACCAGGGGTGTGGGGCCTTGCCCCCACTACCCACGTTCATGTGGGTCCCCCCATGCAGGTGGGCCCCACTCCGGAACCTTCTAGAACCTTCCCGGTACAATACCGAAAAAACCCGAACATTTTCCGGTGGCCAAAATAGGACTTCCCATATATAAATCTTTACCTCCAGACCATTCCGAACTCCTCGTGACGTCCGGATCTCATCCGGACTCAAACAACATTCGTAACCACATACAAACTTCCTTTATAACCCTAGCGTCATCGAACCTCAAGTGTGTAGACCCTACGAGTTCGGAGACACGTGACATGACCGAGACGTTCTCCGGTCAATAACCAACAGCGGATCTGGATACCCATGTTGGCTCCTACATGTTCCATGATGATCTCATCGGATGAACCACGCTGTCAAGGACTCAATCGATCCCGTATACAATTCCCTTTGTCTAACGGTATTGTACTTGCCCGAGATTCGATCGTCGGTATACCGATACCTTGTTCAATCTCGTTACGGCAAGTCTCTTTACTCGCTCCATAACACATCATCCCGTGATCAACCCCTTGGTCACATTGTGCACATTATGATGATGTCCTACCGAGTGGGCCCAGAGATACCTCTCCGCTTACACGGAGTGACAAATCCATCCTCGATTCGTGCCAACCCAAGATACTTTTTGAGATACCTGTAGTGCACCTTTATAGCCACCCGATTCGTTGTGACGCTTTGGTACACCCAAAGCATTCCTACGGTATCCGGAGTTGCACAATCTCATGGTCTAAGAAAAGATACTTGACATTAGAAAAGCTTTAGCATACGAACTACACGATCTCTGTGCTAGGCTTAGGATTGGGTCTTGTCCATCACATCATTCTCCTAATGATGTGATCCCATTATCAACAACATCCAATGTCCATGGTCAGGAAACCGTAACCATCTATTGATCTACGAGCTAGTCTACTAGAGGCTTACTAGGGACATGGTGTTGTCTATGTATCCACACATGTATCTGTGTTTCCTATCAATACAATTATAGCATGGATAATAAACGATTATCATGAACAAGGAAATATAATAATAACTAATTTATTATTGCCTCTAGGGCATATTTCCAACAGTAACATACAAGAAAATGGTGTCCGGGAGGCACACGAGGTGCCCACGAGACAGGGGGGCGCGCCCTACAGGGGGGGGGGGGCGTGACCTCCTCTCTCGTGGGAGCCTTGTGTCCCTTTCGGACTACTTCTTTCTTCCTAAAATTCTTAAATAATCCAAAACTGATAAAAATTGCCATTAGAGTTGTTTTGGAGTCGGTTTACTTACCGTACCACGTACCTATGCCTTTTCGGAGTCTGGAACATTATGTAAAGTGTCTCTTATGTATTCCTCAGGGGTTTTGGTTTCAATAATATTAGTTTCAACATTGATAGGATTACCTGAAATATAATGTTTAATTCTTTGACCATTTACCACCCTCGGATTTGTGCCTTCGAAGTTGTTGATTTTTATAGAACCAGAACGATAGACCTCCTCGATAACGTAGGGACCTTCCCATTTTGAGAGAGGTTTTCCTGCAAAAAATCTTGGGACAATTGCATTTTTACCCCTAGTTGGTTCCTACCCACGGGTTTTGCCCTTACTTTTCGAGATTGCTCAGTTTTGCCCTTACTTTTTCCATCGAGGTCCCTCAAATGCCCTTTGACCGTTTGACCAAAACTTTGAAAATTCATAACTAATTCATATGAACTCGGAAAAATGCAAATAAGATATCAAAATGTTAAGATAAACATTACCTTTATGTGCATATCATTTGCATTGAGGACACAAGCATTGTTTAAACTACCCGAGGTAATTAATGTTATTAACATAATTAAAAATAAAAAGGTATAAACAATATTTTTTTTCATGAATAAAAATTACATGCAAATGTAGGTGATGTTTTCTGAACATCCTGATAACTTATTTGCATTTTTCTGAGTTCGTATCAACTTGTTATGAATGTTCTAATGACTTTGACCATTATTTGGAAACTTCATAACAAGTTGATACAAACTCAGGAAAAGGAAAATAAGGTACCAGGATGTTCAAAAAACATCACCTACATTTGCATATAATTTTTATTCACAAAAAAATATTGTTTATACCTATTTTTTTAATAATGTTAATAACATTAATTACCTTGGGTAGTTTAAACAATGCTTTTTTCCTGAATGCAAATGATATGCCCATAAAGGTAATGTTTGTCTGAACATTTTGATATCTTATTTGCATTTTTCTGAGTTCATATGAATTAGTTATGAATTTTCAAAGTTTTGGTCAAACGGTCAAAGGGCATTCGAGGGATCAAGACGGAAAAAGTAAGGGCAAAACTGAGCAAGCTCGAAAAGTAAGGGCAAAACCCGTGGGTAGGAACCAACTAGGGGTAAAAATGCAATTGTCCCAAAAATCTTAAACGAGAGTTGAATAATAACACATAATCTCCTACGTTAAACTCACGCTTTTGTATCCTCTTATCATGCTAGCGTTTGACTTTTTCTTTGAAAAGCTTGGCATTCTCATATGCTTGGGTTCTCCATTCATCAAGTGAGCTAATATCAAATAACCTTTTCTCGCCGGCAAGTTTGAAGTCATAATTGAGCTCTTTAATAGTCCAATATGCTTTATGTTCAAGTTCAAGAGGTAAATGACATGCTTTTCCATAAACCATCTTATAAGGAGACATACCCATAGGATTTTTGTATGCAGTTCTATAGGCCCATAATGCATCATCAAGTTTTTTGGACCAATTCTTTCTAGATCTATTTACGCCTTTTGCAAAATTAATTTGAGCTCTCTATTGCTCAACTCTACTTGACCACTAGACTGCGGGTGATAAGGAGATGCGATTCTATGATTGACATCATACTTAGCGAGCATCTTACGGAAAGCACCATGAATAAAGTGTGACCACCATCAGTCATAAGATATCTAGGGACTCCAAACCTTGGAAAAATAACTTCTTTAAGCATTTTAATAGAAGTGTTATGATCAGCACTACTAGTTGGAATAGCTTCTACCCACTTAGTAACGTAATCAACAACAACTAAAATATGTGTATAACCATTGGAGGCAGGAAAAGGTCCCATATAATCAAAGCCCCAAACATCAAACGGTTCAATAACAAGAGAATAATTCATAGGCATTTCTTGACGTCTACTAATGTTTCCTATTCTTTGACATTCATCACAAGATAAGACAAACTTACGAGCATATTTGAAGAGTGTAGGCCAATAAAAACCAGATTGTAGTACCTTGTGTGCAGTTCTATCTCCAGCGTGGTGTCCTCCATAGGATTCAGAGTGACACTTGCGTAGGATTTGTTCCTGTTCATGCTCAGGCACACAACGTTTAATAATACCATCTACTCCTTCTTTATAAAGGTGTGGATCATCCCAGAATTAATGTCTTAAATCATAAATGAACTTTTTCTTTTGCTGGTATGTGAAACTAGGCGATATATATTTAGCAACAATGTAATTAGCATAATCAGCATACCAAGGAGCAGTACGAGAAGCGTTAACAACCGCTAATTGTTCCTCAGGAAAGCTATCATTAATAGGCAGTGGGTCATCAAGAACATTTTCTAACCTAGACAAGTTGTCTGCAACGAGGTTCTCAGCTCCCTTTCTATCAATAATATGCAAATCAAATTCTTGGAGCAAGAGAACCCATCTAATGACTCCAGGCTTAGCATCTTTCTTTTCCATAAGATATTTAATAGCAGCATGATCAGTGTGAATAGTAACTTTGGAATCAACAATATAAGGTCTAAACTTATCACATGCAAACACAACTGCTAAGAACTCTTTGTCAGTAGTAGCATAATTTCTCTTGGCAGTATCAAGAGTCTTATTGGCATACTGGATAACATTCAATTTCTTATCGACTCTTTGCCCTAAAACAGCACCTACAGCATAATCACTAGCATTGCACATAATTTCAAAAGGTAAATTCCAATCAGGTAGCTGAACAATAGGTGCAGTGATCAAAGCTTTCTTAAGTGTTTCAAATGCTTCTACACAATCGTCATCAAAGACAAAAGGAATATTTTTTTGCAATAAATTAGTCAGAGGCCTAGAGATTTTAGAAAAGTCCTTAATGAACCTCCTATAAAAACCGGCGTGACCAAGGAAACTTCTTATACCTTTTATATCCTTGGGACATGGCATCTTTTCAATAGCATCAACTTTGGCTTTATCAACTTCAATACCTCTCTCAGAGATCTTGTGCCCCAAGACAATGCCTTCATTAACCATAAAGTGACACTTTTCCCAACTCAGGACGAGACTAGTGTCTTCGCATCTCTGCAAAACTCGATCAAGGTTGCTCAAACAATCACCAAAAGAGGATCCATAGACGGAGAAGTCATCCATGAATACCTCACAAATCTTTTCACAAAAATCAGAAAATATAGCCATCATGCATCTTTGAAAGGTAGCAGGTGCATTACATAAACCAAAAGGCAAACGTCTATAAGCAAAAGTACCAAAAGGGCAAGTAAAGGTAGTTTTAGATTGATCGTTTGCTGACACAGGTATTTGAGAGAAGCCAGAATAACCATCTAGAAAGCAAAAATGTGTGTGTTTGGATAGCCTTTCTAACATTTGATCAATAAAAGGTAACATGTAATGATCTTTCTTAGTAGCTTTATTTAACTTACGGAAATCAATTACCATCCTATAACCTGTAATAATTCTTTGCGGGATCAATTCATCTTTATCATTAGGAACAACGGTAATACCTCCCTTTTTAGGGACACAATGGATAGGGCTTACCCATTCACTATCAGCAACGAGATAAATAACACCTGCCTCAAGGAGCTTTAGTATCTCCTTTCTTACAACTTCCTTCATCTTGGGGTTTAATCGTCTTTGAGGATCTCTAACTGGTTTGGCACTTTTCTCCACTGAAATTTTGTGTTGGCATAATGTGGGACTAATGCCCTTAAGATCATCCAGAGTATATCCAATAGCAGCTCTGTGCTTCTTCAGAGTTTTCAATAATCTTTCTTCTTCTTTCTCTGAAAGGTTAGCACTAATAATAACAGGATATATTTCTTTTCATCAAGATAAGCATACTTAAGATTATCGTAAGGGTTTGAGTTCAAACACGGATCACCCTTGGGTGGAGGGGATCCCAAGAATTTCAACAGAAGGTTATGTTTCAAAGATAGGTTCTTGTTTAAGGAACACTTCATCTATTTCTTCCCTTTCCTTCATAAACATATCGCTTTCATGGTCTAGCAAATATTGTTCTAACGGATTAGTTGGAGGAACAACAATGGAAGCAAGACCAATAATTTCATCCTTACTAGGTGGTTCCCTTTCACGAGGTTGTCTACTAAACTTAGCAAAATTGAACTCATGGGACATACCACTACTAGGGAAAACCCTAGCAGTAGCGCGTGTTTTGTGCCCACTAGTAGCGCGGGGGGCCGCGCTACTAATAAGGCGCTACAGCTATTGCTTAGCGATAGCAGCGTGCAGCACGCGCCATCGCTAGGACAAATAGCTGCAGCGTTTGTTCAGTACCACGTTATTGCTAAGGTATCTACTTGCAGCGTGTTTTCTTTCCATCGCTACTAGTATTTTTTTAGTGTATTTATGCGCCATCATACAAATATTGGTACAATACCGGTTGTTATGAGGTTTACATCATTATGTCCATAACAATGTATTAATGAAGGTGGATTAGGTTCAAGTGGAGGCAATATGTGGTGCATGTCAAAGTATACTACTAATCCAAACTTGATCTAGTTTGGACTAGTAGTACTTTCGATGTGCACCACATGTTGCCTCCACTTGAATCTAATCCGCCACTACAAGCTATTTAATCATCATCATAGTCATTACCACCAATAGTATTTATTTAATCAGCACTAACACTAGCTAATAATAATCATCATAGTCATTACCACCAACACTAGCTATTTTATCATCATAGTAATAGTGTAGCACATCATCATCCTCAAACTCATTTCTAGCTAGCTAATCACTCCTGCTGCTCTCTCTTAGGTAAAATAACATAAAACATGTATAGCTCTCCTCCTCGATCAAACTGGAGCATGCAGATGAACCTGTCTCCTAATCGTGGGTAGCGATCTGCTTGCTGCCCCTAGTACTTCTCTGCGCTCCCCATCACATATTTGGTCCAGTCTTGCACTATTAAGCATCCGTCGCTAATCTTGAATGCACTAAAGTAATCAGAGGATATCTTGGCGAAGTGATAATACTCATGGTACCTTTAGTCTCGATCCCATAAGGCACAACATTCATCGGAGTCCTGTTGAAGAACATCGTGCAAGAACATACTTAGCAATGAAGTTTAGCTTCAAAAATAATGTATGGAAAAGATGCACCGATGACAAATAGTAAAAATCTTACCATCCTTCCTAAATAAATGTGACCGTAGTTCATTACGAACACTATTGGTCGACATTTTCAGTACTAACATTTCTAAATGCAGAAGAAAATTTGTCTTGACAAGATCAAGATCCTCAAGCCATGAAACATAATGACCGAGCTCCTCGCAGCTTGAGTTCAGCCCGTGACAAGATACGGTCCTGTCTACCAAGCGCTGGACATGTTTGCTTGCACGGAAATAAGTGACAATACAAATTAGTTGTCAACTATTTTTGAATAAACAATATCAAAGACATAAATATGGTTGAGAAACTTACATAATGGTATAATCGAGGCATTTGCACATCGACCCGGATGTCGGTATTACCTTCAATATCATCTTCCGGACGAATATCAAAGGTGATAACCATATCAGGCTCAAATGCATAAGTCTTGCATAGTGCTCGCCATGTTTTGCATCCAAATTAGGTGTAGTCGTCTGAATTGTATAACTTTGCATGGAAAATATAACCATGCTCGGTCTTCAAGTAAACTTTCTTTCGTCCATACTATGACTGAAACCTATCTTATCCAATGCAAAAACTCTTGCATGGCAGGGGATACGCTAATAGAATAGTAAAAAAATATAAGTTGAAGCAAATGAAGCAGATGTCATGCTTAATTACGAAAAAAGACTTGTCGTTGTGACTTCATCAGATCCACTTCAAGTTCTCGTCTAGCTTGATGTCAAGCGCCTATCATCATCTAGGAAGATTCCGTCAGACAAAGTCAGCGCTTGTCTTCGCAGTATTTGCAAATACCAAATCCTTCTCGTCGTCGACATTTCCTATGTTCATAGTTAAAACATTAATTGAAAATCGATCAAGACAACTACCAAGATACTCAACACACAAATCCGGGGCACTCGATATTTCCTACATATTCTAGCACAAGTCATGCCAAAATTCACGGAAAAATCCGCATGACCTTTGCTAAATAGGACATATCGGCGCTGAAATTTGCCGGAACGGAAATGAATCAACACTCCGCAAAACATAGGCCACTCAAGGTGTAACTTGCAAACATGACCGGCCACTTGGATATTGAGCAACACAAGATATACATTTCAAAATATCTTATAGGACTCAAATTAGCATGCATTCAATAAGCAAAAGTAAATCATCTCATGCGTTAGTACATCTCGAATATTATCACTAATACATCACGAATAGTGCCATACATATAACATCACTAATACAACTAAAACTCTAGCACACGACGGGTATCGGCGCGGGCGGTGGACACCCACAGAGAAGGCACCATCACAGGATCATAGCTCCAGTGAGATCCCCGGAGAACCTGCCAGGTATTGGAGAATGGCCTGTGCTCCAACGCAAACAAGTAGCGACGGACGTGCACGTCCTCCTCACTAACACGGTGACGCACCACCTCCGCGGAGTCCTCGAGCCTCTGGATCGTCACTGGCCCACGCGACCGCCACCAAAGAAGGTTCGGGTCAACGACAGGCTAGCTCCTCACCAACCTGCGGCCCCCGGTAGGTAGCGCCTCCAAGTACCACCCGGCGGAGCCAGTCCGGACATGGCCGATCTGGTCAAGCGGTGTGTCGTCTCTGTCGACTCGACAGCGAGGATGCGGATAGGCATCGCCCACGCCGAGGCGGAAAAATTGCTTTAACTAAAAATCACCTAATTAGTACCTAGTTCTTACTAACTAAATAGAAGAAGGTCAAATTTTACTCGTTTTATTATGCATTACACTAGTGTTTATTCATCATCTAAGAAAACATCACCTAAGAAAAAATCCCAGCCGATCTATATCCAATTCATTTCCACCCATAGATGAACCCTAACTATTTGATGCAACTAAAATTTGAAGAACCCTATCTAGGCAGAGGTAGGGAGGGGAGGAGCAGCGTGCTCACCTCGATCGGTGCTCTGCAAGAGAGAGAGGGGTAGGCGGCGCCGAGGTCGGGCTTGGGGCAGCGTCTGGGCGGTGTTGAGGTCGAGGCGGCGCGTCGGGCGGCGTTGAGGTCGGGGCGGGGCGGCATTGAATCTGGGTCGGGAGGCGAGAGGTGTGCGGAGAGTGTGGCGATCGACGGTGACGGCGGCGAGAGAGCGGAGGAGTTCGATTTGGGGAAGTGGCCGTGGGGAAGGACGGACGCGGTGGTTAAGTCGAGTAGATGTGATGGCTGCGTTCTGGCGCGCTGCTGCTACATTAGCTACATCGCATTCTAGGATATGCGCTACTGCTACTACTTTCTCCTTTTTCCCCTTTTCATTTATTTTTCTTCACATTTTATTTTTTCCCTTTCACCTTCTTCTATTTCTTTCATTTTCAATTACCGTTCTATTTGCTTTTCATTTAATTTTATATCCTTTAGTAGTAGCGAGTTTAGAGCAAAACGCTGCTACAAAAGAAAGTAGCAGAGCGCGGTTCCATATAGATCACTACTACTATAAGGCACCATATCGGCTAAGCCGTGAGAATTTTAGTAGTAACGTGTATGCAGCGAGACGCGCCATCGCTATTTACATTATCTGCAGCAGCTGTTTCGCAAAGGCTTGCTGCTATTTAGCACCAGCGTGCTTCTTTGACCCACGCTACTGCTAAAGTTCTGTGTATAAGGTTTTCCCTAGTAGTGTACCATGCATGCCAACAGTGACGACCTTCCTTTCACAATTAATCTTAGCACTAGCAGTATTCAAGAAGGGTCTACCAAAAATAATGGGAAAAAAATCATCTTGTGGGGAAGCAAGAACAAGAAAATCAGCAGGGTATTTAACCTTCCTGCACAAAACTTCAAAATCTCTAACAATCCCAATAGGTTTAATGGTGTCCCTATTAGCAAGCTTAATAGTAACATCAATGTCTTCTAATTCAATATGTGCAATATCGTGCATAATTTCTTTATACAGATCATAAGGTATCGCACTAGCACTAGCACCCATATCACATAAGCCATGATAACAATGATCTCCTATTTTAACAGAAATAACAGGCATGCCTACAACGGGTCTACGTGTCTTAGTATCGGGTCTAGCAATATTAGCAATTTCACCCAAGAAAGAGATAACATGCCCATCTAAGTCCTCATCCAAGAGATCTTTAATCATAGCAATACCAGGTTCAACATTAATTTGCTCAGGAGGTGTATAGGTCCTAGTATTACTCTTACGAACAACAGTCGAAGCTTTAGCATGATCTTTTATCCTAACATAAAAAGGAGGTTTTTCAACATAAGCAATAGTAATAATAGGATCATTATATGTAATAGTCTTTTCTTCGACTGTAATAGGTGCAACTACTTTCACTTCAATAGGAGGATTATATTTAAACCACTTCTGTTTAGGGAGATTAACGTGAGTAGCAAAAGTTTCACAAAAAGTAGCTGCTATCTCAGAGTCAAGTCCATACTTAGAGCTAAATCCACGGAAAGCATCGGTATCCATAAAAGATTTAACACAATCGAACTTAGGTGTCATACCTGACTCCTTACCATCGTCGGAACCCCAATCTTCAAAGTTGCGTTTAATTCTTTCCAATAAGTCCCATTTGAAATCAATAGTCTTCAACATATAAGAACCAGCACAGGAAGTATCGAGCAGGTTGCGATTATCAAGAGAAAGTCGAGCATAAAAATTCTAAATAATCATTTCCCGAGAGAGCTCATGATTGGGGCATGAATACAACATTGACTTAAGCCTCCCCCAAGCTTGAGCGATGCTTTCTCCTTCGCGAGGCCAGAAATTATATATGTAATTGCGATCACGATGAACAAGATGCATAGGATAGAACTTCTGGTGAAATCCCAACTTCAATCGCTTATAATTCCAGGATCTCGTATCATCACATAGCCTATACCATGTCATTGCATCTCCCTTCAAAGATAAAGGGAAGACCTTCCTTTTGACAAAATCATCGGGATTACATGCAAGCTTAAATAATCCACAAACTTCATCCACAAAGATAAGGTGTAAATCGGGATGCAATGTTCCGTCTCCTGCAAAAGGATTAGCTAGCAGTTTTTCTAGCATACCCGAAGGAATCTCAAAGTAAATATTTTCATAAAGTTCAGTAGGTTGAGAAGCATCTCTTTGCTCTTCTGGTTGGGGTGAAGATACCCCAAACAAGCCCCTCACAGGATTAGTTTGCATAGTGACAAGTAACAGAAAATTTCAGCACACTATATAAATGTTTCCTTACCAAGTTCCACTCACCAAAAGCGCTACGCTCCCCGGCAATGGCGCCATAAAAGAGTCTTGATGACCCACAAGTGTAGGGGATCTATCGTAGTCCTTTCGATAAGTAAGAGTGTCGAACCCAACGAGGAGCAGAAGGAAATGATAAGCGGTTTTCAGTAAGGTTTTCTACAAGCACCGAAATAGTAGGTGATAGATAGTTTTGTGATAAGATAAATAGTAACAAGCAAAAAGTAAATAAAGTAAATAAAGTGCAGCAAGGTGGCCCAATCCTTTATGTAGCAAAGGATAAGCCTGAACAAATTCTAATAATGAAGAAGGAGCTCCCGAGGACACATTGGGATTTATCGTCAAGCTAGTTTTCATCACGTTCATAAGATTCGCGTTCGGTACTTTGATAATTTGATATGTGGGTGGACCGGTACTTGGGTACTGCCCTAACTTGGACAAGCATCCCACTTATGATTAACCCCTATTGCAAGCATCCGCAACTACAAAAAGGAGTATTAAGGTAAACCTAACCACATCATTAAACATATGGGTCCATATCAACCCCTAACGAAGCAACGCATAAACTAGGGTTTAAGCTTCTATCACTCTAGCAACCCATCATATACTTATTACTTCCCCATGCCTTCCTCTAGGCCCAAATAATGGTGAAGTTTCATGTAGTCGACATTCACATAACACCACTAGAGGAAAAGACAACATACATCTCATCAAAATATCGAACGAATACCAAATTCACATGACTACTAATAGCAAGACTTCACCCATGTCCTCAGGAACAAACGTAACTACTCACAAAGCATATTCATATTCATAATTAGAGGGGTAATAATATGCATAAAGGATCTGAACATATGATCTTCCACCAAGTAAACCAACTAGCATCAACTACAAGGAGTAATCAACACTACTAGCAACCCACAGGTACCAATTTTTGGTTTTGATACAAGATTGGATACAAGAGATGAACTAGGGTTTTGAGAGGAGATGGTGCTGGTGAAGATGTTGATGGAGATTGACCCCCTCCCGATGAGAGGATCGTTGGTGATGACGTTGGTGATGATTTCCCCCTCCCGGAGGGAAGTGTCCCCGGCAGAACAGCTCCGCCAGAGCCCTAGATTGATTCCGCCAAGGTTCTGCCTCGTGGCGGCGGAGTTTCGTCCCGTAAGCTTGCCCCCAATTTTTTCCAGGGTAAAAGTGATGATATAGCAGAAGATGGAAGCCGGAGGCCCACCAGGGGGCCCAGGAGATAGGAGGCCACGCCCTACAGGGGGGGCGCCCCCTGTCTCCTGGACAGGGTGTGGCCCCCCTGGCCTATTTCTTTTGCTAATAAATTCTTATTAAATCCAAAAAGTTGTTTCGTGGAGTTTCAGGACTTTTGGAGTTGGCTAGAATAGGTTTCCAACGTTTGCTCCTTTTCCAGCCAGAATTCCAGCTACCGGCATCCCCCCTCTTCATGGTAAACCTTGTAAAATAAGAGAGAATAGCCATAAGTATTGAGATATAATGTGTAATAACAGCCCATAATGCAATAAATATTGATATAAAAGCATGATGCAAAATGGATGTATCAATGATCAATCTCATAAATCACATATTTTTCATTCATCACATCCTTTTTGGCCATATCACATCACAAGGCATATGCTGCAAAAACAAGTTAGACGTCCTCTAATTGTTGTTGCATGTTTTTAGGTGGCTGCAATAGGGTTCTAGCAAGAACTTATCTTACCTACGCCAAAACCACAACGTGATATGCCAATTTCTATTTACCCTTCATAAGGACCCTCTTCATCAAATCCGATCCGACCAAGGTGGGAGAGACAAACACCCGCTAGCCACCTTATGCAACTAGTGCATGTCAGTCGGTGGAACCTGTCTCACGTAAGCGTATGTGTATGGTCGGTCCGGGCCGCTTCATCCCACGATGCCGCCGAAACAAGATAAGACTAGTAGTGGCAAGTAAATTGACAAAATCTACGCCCACAACAAAATTGTGTTCTACTCGTGCATAGAAACTACACATAGACCTAGCTCTCATACCACTGTTAGGGATCGTTGTAGAAAATTAAAATTTTCTACGCATCACCAAGATCAATCTATGGAGTCATCTAGCAACGAGAGAGAGAGAGATGATTGCATCTACATACCCTTGTAGATCGCGAGCGAAAGCGTTCAAGAGAACGGGGTTGATGGAGTCGTACTCGTCGTGATCCAAATCAACGATGATCCTAGCGCCAAACGAATGGCACCTCCGCGTTCAACACACATACGGAGCGGAGACGTCTCCTGCGCCTTGATCTAGCAAGGAGGAGGGAGAGGTTGAGGAAGAGAGCTCCAACAGCAGCACGACGGCGTGGTGGTGATGGAGCGGCAGCACTCCGGCAGGGCTTCACCAAGCTCTTAACGAAGGAGGAGAGGTGTTGGGGAGGGGAGGGGCTGCGCCTTAGGTGTGGTTGTGCAGCCCTCCCCTCGCCCCTCTATTTATAGGGGAATGGGGAAGGGGGCCGACCCCCTCTAGATGAGATCTAGAGGGCAGGGAGGGGCTTGCCCCCAAGCAAGGCGCCCCTCTAGGGTTTCCCCCCAACCCTAGGCGCATGGGCCCAAGGGGGGATGTGCCCAACCCTCCAAGGGCTGGTTCCCTTTCCTCTACGGCCCATGAAGCCCTCCGAGAGAGGTGGCCCCTCCCGGTGGACCCCCGGAACCCCTCCGGTGGCCCCGGTACAATACCGGTATGCCCCCGAACTTTTCTGGTGACCGTATGACAACTTCCCATATATAAATCTTCACCGCCGGACCATTTCGGAACTCCTTGTGACGTCCGGGATCTCATCCGGGACTCCGAACAACATTCGATAATCACATACAAGTCTTCCTAATAACCCTAGTGTCATCGAACCATAAGTGTGTAGACCTTACGGGTTCGGGAATCACACAGACATGACCGAGACCGCTCTCCGGCCAATAACCAACAGCGGGATCTGGATACGCATGTTGGCTCCCACATGTTCCACAATGATCTCATCGGATAAACCACGATGTCGAGGATTCAAGTAATCCCGTATGCAATTCCCTTTGTCAACCGGTACGTTACTTGCCCGAGATTCGATCGTCAGTATCCCAATACCTCGTTCAATCTCATTACCGGCAAGTCACTTTACTCATTCCATAATGCATGATCCTGTGACCAACCACTTGGTCACATTGAGCTCATTATGATGATGCATTACCGAGTGGGCCCAGAGATACCTCTCCGTCATACAGAGTGACAAATCCCAGTCTCGATTCATGTCAACCCAACAGACACTTTCGGAGATACCTGCAGTGTACTTTTATAGCCACCCAGTAACGTTGTGATGTTTGGTACACCCAAAGCACTCCTATGGTTTCCGGGAGTTGCACGATCTCATGGTCTAAGGAAATGATACTTGACATTAGAAAAGCTCTAGCAGACGAACTACACGATCTTGTGCTATGCTTAGGATTGGGTCTTGTCCATCACATCATTCTCCAAATGATGTGATCCCGTTATCAATGACATCCAATGTCCATGGTCAGGAAACCATAACCATCCATTGATCAACGAGCTAGTCAACTAGAGGCTCACTAGGGACATGTTGTGGTCTATGCATTCACACATGTATTACGATTTCCGGACAACACAATTATAGCATGAACGATAGACAATTATCATGAACAAGGAAATATAATAATAACCATTTTATTATTGCCTCTAGGGCATATTTCCAACAAGGTGTACCCAATAGTTTCCTTTGGGTATCCTATGAAGATGCATTTCTCCGATTTGGGTTTGAGCTTATCAGGTTGAAGCTTTTTCGCATAAGCATCGCAGCCCCAAACTTTAAGAAACGACAACTTTGGTTTCTTGCCAAACTATAGTTCATAAGGTGTCGTCTCAACGGATATTGATGGTGCCCTATTTAACGTGAATGCAGCCATCTCTGAAGCATAGCCCAAAACAATAGCGGTAAATCAGTAAGAGACATCATAGATCGCACCATATCTAATAAAGTATGATTACGACGTTCGGACACACCATTATGCTGTGGTGTTCCGGGTGGCGTGAGTTGCAAAACTATTCTGCATTGTTTCAAATGTAGACCAAACTCGTAGCTCAAATATTCTCCTCCGTGATCAGATCGTAGAAACTTTATTTTCTTGTTACGATGATTTTCAACTTCACTCTAAAATTCTTTGAACTTTTCAAATGTTTCAGACTTATGTTTCATTAAGTAGATATACCCATATCTTCTTAAATCATCTGTGAAGGTGAGGAAATAATGATACCCGTCACGGGCCTCAATATTCATTGGACCACATACATCAATATGTATGATTTCCAACAAATCTGTTGCTCGCTCCATTGTTCCGGAGAACAACGTTTTAGTCATCTTGCCCATAAGGCATGGTTCGCAAGTACCAAGTGATTCATAATCAAGTGATTCCAGAAGTCCATCAGTATGGAGTTTCTTCATGCGCTTTACACCAATATGACCTAAACGGCAGTGCCACAAATAAGTTGCACTATCATTATCAACTCTGCATCTTTTGGCTTAAACATTATGAATGTGTGTATCACTACTATCGAGATTCAAGATAAATAGACCACTCTTTAAGGGTGCATGACCATAGAAGATATTACTCATATAGATAGAACAACCATTATGCTCGGATTTAAATGAATAACCGTCTCGCAACAAGATCCAGATATAATGTTCATGCTTAACGCTGGCACCAAATAACAATTATTCAGGTCTAAAACTAATCCTGAAGGTAGATGTAGAGGTAGCGTGCCGACGGCGATCACATCAACTTTGGAACCATTTCCCACGCGCATCGTCACCTCGTCCTTAGTCAATCTTCGCTCAATCCTTAGTCCCTGTTTCGAGTTGCAAATATTAGCAATGTAACCAAGATCAAATACCAGTGCTATCGCGAGCTCTAGTAAGGTACACATCAATAACATGTATATCACATATACCTTTGTTCACCTTGCCATCCTTCTTATCCGCCAAATACTTGGGGCAGTTCCGCTTTCAGTGACCAGTCCCTTTGCAGTAGAAGCACTCAGTCTCAGGCTTAGGTCCAGATTTAGGTTTCTTCTCTTGAGCAGCAACTTGTTTGTTGTTCTTCTTGAAGTTCCCCTTCTTCTTCCCTTTATCCTTTTTCTTGAAACTGGTGGTCTTATTGACCATCAACACTTGATGCTCCTTCTTGATTTCTACATCCACAGCCTTTAGCATTGCGAAGAGCTCGGGAATTGTCTTGTTCATCCCTTGCATATTATAGTTCATCACAAAGCTCTTGTAGCTTGGTGGCAGTGATTGAAGAATTACATCAAGGACACTATCATCGTGAAGATTAACTCCCGCTTGAATCAAGTGATTGCAGATCTGCACATTCTCGAGTATATGTTCACCGACGTAACTATTCTCTTCCATTTTGCAGTCAGAGAACTTATTGGAGACTTCATATCTCTCAATCCGGGCATTTGCTTGAAATATTAACTTCAACTCTGGAACATCTCATATGCTCCATGACGCTCAAAACGTTGTTGAAGTCCCGTTCTAAGCCGTAAGCATGGCACATCGAACTATCGAGTAGTCATCGGCTTTGCTCTCGCCAGACGTTCTTAACGCCGTCGGTTAGATCCGCAGCAGTTGATACGCTCCAATGTATCTATAATTTTTGATTGTTTCATGCTATTATATTACCCCTTTTGGATGTTTATGGGCTTTATTTAACACATTTATATCATTTTTGGGACTAACCTACTAACCGGAGGCCCAACCCGTATTGCTGTTTTTTTGCCTATTTCAGTATTTTGAAGAAAAGGAATATCAAATGGAGTCCAAACGGAATGAAAACTTCGGGAGCGTGATTTTTGGAACGAACGTGATCCAGAGGACTTGGAGTGCAAGTCAAGAAGCAGCCGAGGCGGCCACGAGAGGGTAGGGCGCCCCCTGTCTCGTGGGCCCCTCGGGCGGCCACCGACACACTTCTTCATCCTATATAAGACTATGTACCCCGAAAACATCTAGGGAGCCAATGAAAACACAATTTCCACCGCCGTAACCTTCTGTATCCGCGAGATCCCATCTTGGAGCCTTCACCGGCGCTCCGTCGGAGGGGTAATCGACCATGGAGGGCTTCTACATCAACACCATAGCCCCTCCGATGAGTTGTGAGTAGTTTACCACAGACCTTCGGGTCCATAGTTATTAGCTAGATGGCTTCTTCTCTCTTTTTGGATCTCAATACAATGTTCTCCCCTCTCTTGTGGAGATCTATTCGATGTAAACTCTTTTTGCAGTGTGTTTGTCGAGATCCGATGAATTGTGGGTTTATGATCAAGTTTATCTATGAGAAATATTTGAATCTCCTCTCAATTCTTTTATGTATGATTGAGTTATCTTTGCAAGTCTCTTCAATTATCAGTTTGGTTTGGCCTACTAGATTGATCTTTCTTGCCATGGGAGAAATGCTTAGCTTTGGGTTCAATCTTGCGTGTCCTTACCCAAAGGATGTAAAGGGTTGCAAGGCATGTATTGTATTGTTGCACGAGGATAAAAAGATGGGGTTTATACCATATTGCATGAATTTATCCTCTACATCACGCCATCTTGCTTAAGGTGTTACTCGTTCTTATGAACTTAATACTCTAGATGCAGTGCGAGTCGGTCGATGTGTGGAGTAATAGTAGTAGATGCAGGCAGGAGTCGGTCTACTTGTTGCGGACGTGATGCATATATACATGATCATGCCTAGATAATCTCATAATTATTCGCTTTTCTATCAATTGCTCGACAGTAATTTGTTCACACACCGTAATACTTATGCTATCTTGAGAGAAGCCACTAGTGAAACCTATGGCCCCCGGGTCTATCTTTTACCATATTTGCTTCCAATCTAATTTTATTTGCATATTTACTTTTTGCATCTATATTATAAAATACCAAAAATATATTTATCTTATCTTACTATCTCTATTAGATCTCACTTTCGCAAGTGGCCATGAAGGGATTGACAACCCTTTTATTGTGTTGGTTGTGAGTTCTTGGTTTGTTTGTGTAGGTGCGTGGGACTTTTGAGGAGCCTCCTACTGGATTGATACCTTGGTTCTCAAAAACTGAGGGAAATACTTACGCTACTATTGCTGCATCACCCTTTCCTCTTCAAAAAAAACCAACGCAAGCTCAAGACGTAGGACAGGCCTGGCACCCAGCGGTGCTTCGAGGACGTAATTCTTCTGTGCAACAATGAGGATAATCCTCACACTACAAAAAAATACACTTCCGTGATGATACGTGTTTGTCACAGTAGGTCGCATTTTTTGTCATGCATGTACATCCATGACAATTTTATGACAGAATCAAGATAGTCATACCTGTGCTGTCGTAGAAGTGTTCCATGACATTACTAAAATTATCATCACGGAAGTGTCCACTTCCATGACGATAAATCGTGCGTCACAGAAGTGCTTTCATCAAGGGTGACCGACATGTGGCATCCACCGTAACGGAATGCCGTTAACTATCGGGTCGGGTTTTGGATCTGATAACCCGTTAACAACCCCGACCAATGGGGATTTTCCACGTGTAAAATCATCATTGGCTGGAGGAAACACGTGCCGGCTCATCGTTGGGACAGATGTCATCCACTCATTGACTAAGGCGCCTATGATACGTTGACACGTCGCACGGCCCAACAGAGGCCCATTCCTGTGAAAAGGTCGGCCCGTTTGACTTGGTCAAAAGGTGGCGGGCCGGCCCATGGAAAGCCTGTTAACGGCCTGTACGCATATAGCCCATTTACAGCCGCTAACCCAAGGCTCGTTACGCCCTATCCGAATTAGGCCTAGTAGCGTCATCTGGGTCATCCAATATGATTCCAGCCCGTTTTCACTTCTGGCGCATGTATGGCCCATGACGTCTTTCGGCCCATATGAGGCCCTATGTAACTCTTTGCCTATTCATGGCCCGTGTTGAAACTGGCCCCTAATGAACAGTGTATCACTTTACACCCATTAACGACCCGTGGTGAAACTGGCCCGTAATGAATAGTGTATCACTTTATACCCATTAACGGGCCATTATTCCATTGGGCCGTTTCCAGCCCATGTTATCTTTCGGCCTTCTCAGAGCCCATTTATTCTTGGGCTCATTTCCAGCATTCGTTTAATTACGGCCCGTTACTGTCATTTTCTGCTTGTGGGCCAAATTCAGCCCGTGGTTACAGTCGGCCTGTTTGTGGTCCGTTAATACGTTGGGCCGTTTTCATAGCGTCATCAAATACGACCTATTAACGATGGCCCGTTATGGTCGGCCCATGAATGGACGATTCCAACTCTAGCCCGTTTACGGCCATAATACGGTATGTTTGGCCCATATTTGGCCAATCGATCATATGAACTGTATAAGGCCCATTGATGATACAGCCCGCAGAAGGCCCATTGTTTCTACGGCCCATAGGAGGCCCATTGTTTCTACAGCCCGTAGAAGGCCCACTGTTTGTACGGCGAGTAGGAGGCCCAGTGTCACTACAGTAAATATTAGCCCATGGTTATTATGGCCTAGTTTTAAAAAAATAGGTTATTGCAGCCACTAGCAAATCGCGGAAAAAGAACTGCAATGACTACAAGCAAACAAATGAACAAGACAACAAGGAAATAAATAAGCAAGCAACTAACGCTAGGCTATCACGGCTATTACACATATTACATCCACTGGGCATCAAAGTTCGCCACCAGTGCAAATATAGGGAACAAAGCGAAATATCATATACACTGGTTGTCAAAGTTGGCGACCAATGCAAATAAACGCCGCAAAGAAAACAAATCCAGCTCAAACCACTTCAAAGATCTCAAGAAACAATATCACAGGTACCCACAATGCCGGCAAGATGCTTAGCAAGCTTATTAAATTTCTCTTGTTTGGCGCTTAAATCCTCCAAAGACTTGTCGTTGCACCGTAAAATATGCATCTGAATTCTGCAGGACTTCCTCGGTCCTTTAGCTTCCTGTCAGCAAAGACATATGATCGATGTCTTTCAACTTGAAGTTGAGACTCAAGAAGACGAACTGATTCAGCAAATGAGTTCAAGAGCTTGTGCTAGCGATAGTGGCTAGTAACTCGAACACTACATCAAGACATGACTTTTGGGTTCCCTCACCGTCGTCAAGATAGTTTTTATCACTTTCTTGGAGACCAACAGGATGTCTCACTATCTTGAACCTTATCGCATTACTTCCTTTACCATTGATAACGCGGTCATCGTTTCTCCAATTTTTGTCCGCATTCTAAAAGAGAAACAAGCGGATACATCACATGTTTACCATGTTGTATATAAAACTCATTTTGGTAAATGAGTTCAATAGTAAAGTGGACAGGATAACAACATGAAACAAACATATATCTATGTACCATGGTCACTTTATGGTCTATATCATTCTAGTTTCTGTTGCCAAATCAAGATAGAGACACAGTTCAAATAATATTTGTTCAAGACAAAGCAAAATAGACAGAATATAAGTGTGGGTAACTATAGAGCAATAACAACACTTGTAATGTGCATGACATGAGAACATAACTGTTTATTCAATTGAAACTGAAATCAACATAGAGCAGGTTACAATAGCACGGCCACGTATGTGTACATATGGGCGGGGTCTCGAACGCCTACTCGTGCATACGTACATGGCTGGGTCAGAACGGAGAAACAACGTCGTCGTCGTGTTCATGGGGAGCCAACCGGCTGGGTCGGAACGAAATGTGTGGTCGTGTTCATCGGGAGGGCTTGGACGGAACAGGCGATGGAAATGAGGCCTGCGTACCGCACAACGGAGGAAACGGACCTCCTACGTACGGAACGGGGTCCTGTTGATCGGGAGGGGTGTGGCGTACCGCAAAACAGAGGAAACGGACCTCCTACATTCGGAACAGGGTCCTGTTGATCGGGAGGGGTGTGGCGTACCGCAAAACGGAGGAAACGAACCTCCTACGGTCGAAACGGGGGTCCTGTTGACCGGGAGGGGTGTGGCGTACCGCAAAACGGACGAAATGGACCTCCTACGGTCGAAACGGGGGTCTTGTTGATCGGGAAGGGTGTGGCGTACCGCAAAACGGACGAAAAAGACTTGTGTTGGAGCGCTACGGTCGAAACGGCGGTCCTATTCATCGGGAGGGGTGTGGCGTACCGCAAAACGGGACTCGAGATACTGTTCATCTCCACTGTCAACCTCCTCCAGCCTCCACGGGCTACCGTCGACCTCCTCCAGCCTCCACGGGCTCCTGTTCATCTAGCCTCCACCGCGCGCTACTCCACCGCCATCGCTCAACCACCCTCAACACCACGGGTCCCCTGCTCAACCACCCTCCACGGGCACCCTCCACCGCTTCATGCTCATCCAGCCCTCCACACCACGGGTCTGTTCATTCGGAGGCAATGCCACCGCCATCGCTCATCCCCGCAACGCCATCGCTCATCCAATTGATCGGCTTCAGATTAGCGCAAGAGATGCGAAGAACCGCCGATCGGGTTCGCCAACGACCATCAATCGGTCGCTCTGTTCAAGAACGCGTAGCCTACGATCAATCGCCGGGTTCGATTAGATCCCAATGCCTCGCTTCGGGTTGATTAGAGCTAATGCCTCGCACACACGCATACGTGTCTGAGAAAGCGCGCATCGCTCGCCCCGACCTCCCACCGTAACTGCAACTCCCGAAATTTTCCTCCCCTCGCTTCTACCACGGTTTTTCCGTCATGGATGGCCCAAAGAATGTCATGCAACAAGCGTCTCCGCCCGCCCAGACTTAAAAGCCCATTTTTGTCATGATTTTTTGTCATAGAAGTAGGAGCCCACCACATCTATGATGATACCGGGTTTTGTCACAGTTATCGTCATAGAAGTGGCATATGTATGACAGAAAAAAAATTGTTCGGCCCAAAATGTCACGGATGTGTCTTTTTTTTGGTAGTGTCAAGTTACGGACCCAGTCCGTGTAATTGCTACCATCATCTTTCAACTTAGCTCTCTCAAGGAACGCATTAAAATTCAACGGAACAACAGCATGGGCCATCTATCTACAACAACATAGACAAGCAAAATACTATCAGGTACTAAGTTGATGATAAATTTAAGTTCAATTAATCATATTACTTAAGAACTCCCGCTTAGATAGACATCCCTCTAATCATCTAAGTGACCACGTGATCCAAATCAACTAAACCAAAACCGATCATCACGTGAGATGGAGTAGTTTTCAATGGTGAACATCACTATGTTGATCATATCTACTATATGATTCACGTTCGACCTTTCGGTCTCAGTGTTCCAGGCCATAACTGCATATGCTAGGCTCGTCAAGTTTAACCCGAGTATTTTTGCGTGTGCAAAACTTGCTTGCACTCGTTGTATGTGAATGTTGAGCTTATTACACCCGATCATCACGTGGTGTCTCGGCACGACGAACTTTGGCAACGGTGCATACTCAGGGAGAACACTTATACCTTGAAATTTAGTGAGAGATCATCTTATAATGCTACCATCAACCAAAGCAAAATAAGATAAACATCACATGTAGTCAATATAAGTGATATGATATGGCCATCATCATCTTGTGCCTTTGATCTTCATCTTCAAAGCACCGCATGATCACCATCGTCACCGGCACGACACCTTGATCTTCATCGTAGCATCGTTGTTGTCTCGCCAACTATTGCTTCTACGACTATCGCTACCGCTTAGTGATAAAGTAAAGCAATTACAGGGCAATTGCATTGCATACAATAAAGCGACAACCATATGGCTCCTGCTAGTTGCCGATAACTCTATTACAAAACATGATCATCTCATACAATAAAATTTAGCATCATGTCTTGACCATATCACATCACAACATGCACTACAAAAACAAGTTAGACATCCTCTACTTTGTTGTTGCAAGTTTTACATGGCTGCTACGGGCTGAGCAAGAACCGTTCTTACCTACGCATCAAAACCACAACGACATTTCGTCAAGTTAATGCTGTTTTAACCTTCTCAATGAACGGGCGTAGCCACACTCGGTTCAACTAAAGTTGGAGAAACTGACACCCGCCAGCCACCTATGTGCAAAGCACGTCGGTAGAACCAGTCTCGCGTAAGTGTACGCATAATGTCGGTCCGGGCCGCTTCATCCAACAATACCACCGAACCAAATTATGACATGCTGGTAAGCAGTATGACTTGTATCGCCCACAACTCACTTGTGTTCTACTCGTGCATATAACATCTACACATAAACCTGGCTCTGATGCCACTGTTGGGGAACACAGTAATATCTAAAAAAATCCTACGCACACGCAAGATCATGGTGATGCATAGCAATGAGAGGGGAGAGTGTCGTCCACGCACTGTGACCGTGGCGAAGCGCTATGACAACACGGTTGATGTAGTCGTACGTCTTCATGATCGACCGATCCAAGTACCGAACGTACGACACCTCCGCGATCTGCACACGCTCAGCTCAGGGACGTCCCACGAACTCACGATCCAGTATAGCTTCGAGGGAGAGTTCCATCAGCACGACGGTGTGATGACAGTGTTGATGAAGCTACCGACGCAGGGCTTCGCCTAAGCACCGCTACGATATGACCAAGGTGGATTATGGTGGAGGGGGGCACCGCACACGGCTAAAGATCAATGATCAATTTGTGTGTCTTGGGGTGCCCCCCGCCCCCGTATATAAAGGAGCTAGGGGGAAGGAGGCCGGCCAAGGAGGAGGGCGCGCCAAGGGGGGAGTCCTACTCCCACCGGGAGTAGGACTCCTTGAGGGAGTCCTGGACTAGGGGGTGTCCGGACAGCCGGACTATCAATATCCGCCGGACTCCCAGACTACGAAGATAGAAGATTGAAGACTCCGACTCGTGTCCCGAAGGTACTTTACTTGGCGTGGAAGGCAAGCTTGGCAATGCGGATATGTAGATCTCCTACCATTGTAACCGACTGTAATAACCCTAGCCCCTCCGTGTCTATATAAACCGGAGGGTCAGTAGTCCGTGAGGACACAACATTACATCTCAACAATCATACCATAGGCTAGCTTCTAGGGTTTAGCCTCATTGATCTCATGGTAGATCTACTCTTGTACTACCCATATCATCAATATTAATCAAGCAGGACGTAGGGTATTACCTCCATCGAGAGGGCCTCGAACTCGGTAAAAACATTGTGTCCCTCGCCTCCTGTTACCATCCGCCTAGACGCACAGCCGGGACCCCCTACCCGAGATCCGCCGGTTTTGACACCGACATTGGTGCTTTCATTGAGAGTTCCTCCGTGTCGCCGCCGATAGAGCGGATGCCTTTGCCCGCCTTCAAAGACGGTGTTTTCACCGGAGGGCCTTGGTCACGGTCGATAATCCGCTCGGCGGTTTCCTTATGACCGCTTGTCCGCCGCCGCTCGACGATGACTTCTCAAGCCGCTTGAAGCAATCTTCGAGTCAGCCCTAAAGCTGCCGAACAGTTAGACAATCGAGCTCGCGTCGTTAACGAGCTCTTGGATCGCATCGCCGCCTCGAGTCGAACGACTACGATCGATCGGGCTTAAAACCGATCCGAGAGAGATCAACTCTCCCGTGCTACCCACCACGCCGAGGTGGTAGAAGAACAACTCGCAATTCGCTTCCATTGTTGAAAACAATCAGGTCCGATTCCCGAACCCTCCATGCCGGATTCCCGCGAGGGGCGGACCTCGATCGAGCATTGAACCTAAAACCATCGTCGCCTGCACTCACCGGTCTATTTCCAACAAATCGAGCTTCCAAGTTTGGAAGACCCTTGGCCTTTGAGCCCAAAGATGGGCAGGATCCGGATTCTATTCCACCCACCCGCCTGCATATATGCGACCTATCTCTAATTCGCAAGAGCCCTCGAAATAGTACATCATTATCGGGCGATTCTCCCGGTTATGGATAGGATAAAGGACTGCCAAGAGGAAAACGCACTTCAATCTTCGCAACAACCGCACGGACAGAATCTGAACGCCATTGATCGTTGTAAGACTACGCTTTTACCGATCTGGCGTCCATAGTACGAAAGTATCGTATGATGGAAAGTTTCCGGAAACTGAAAATCAATTTTGGGATAATCCGCCCCAAACCCCGTCCATGTAAAAGGGCGCCACAATCAGGCCCCAGATGCAAAAATCAAAAGCAAAAACCCAAAGAAGGGAAACGGAACGTGATCGAGGGATGGCTCAATGGACCCTATAAACTTCACAATACGGGGAGCTGTCCCAACGCATAGCCTTCGAGCATGTTGATATTACGGCGGTGGCCAAAAGTGGCGAAGAACTTCGCCCGGAAACCACTCCAACAATACCAGCACGGTGTCAATAGCTTTGAGACTTTCGCATCAAATAATATGCGAAAACGAATAATCCGCGAACTCGCCAAGTCTACCAAGTAGCAACAAAGAATCCATGGAGCGACACAAATATCACCTTCAGCGCTAGCGACGAGCCCGCATCTCGAACTACGAGCCCTAGCCAGACCGGTACTTAGTCCCATAGTGGACGGCTTTCGATCGACAAAGGTCCTCATGGACGGCGGCAGGGACTAAACCTCATTTACGAGGAAACCTCATGGAAAATGGAAATCGATTGAGCCGTATTGAGCGGCAAAGACAAACTTCAGAGGAATTATCCCTAGCCGGAAGCACGCTGCACCGAAAAATCACAATCGATGTGGTGTTCGGCTCTCCGGACAATTATAGATCCGAAGAAGTTACGCCGAGTGGCCCTGCTCAGCAGCGGATATCACGCCATACTAGGACGAGAGGCATTCACAATTTTTCAAGCAATACCCCATTACGGGTACATGAAGCTCAAAATGCATGGGCCCAATGGAATAATCACTCGTTAGTGATCCGGACACAACACTCGCGCCGAAAATAAGACAGCCGCACTAGCTCTCAAGCACTATCCAAGCCTTAGCGGCAGAGGAACTAACCACGCCGCGCTTCTACGGTAAATGTGACGATGTGATACTTGATAAAGATCCAAGTCCACCTCCTTCAAACCAGCAGATGAGATAGTTAAATTTCAAGTCCACCCAATGGACCCAACGAAGACGGCCTCCATCGGGCACAGCTTGAACCTCGAAGTTGACGCCAAGACTACGCGATTTCCTTCGGAAAATTGGGACATCTTCGCCGCACCCTTCGACATGCCCGCATCCTCGCAGTTGGCAGAGCACAGCCTAAACATCCTAAATGGATTCAAGCTACCAAACAGTCTTTGACGATTTTCCGAGCCCAAGAGACAGGCAATGGGAGAAGAGCTAGCCAAGTTATTGGAAGCCGGATTCATTAGAGACATTAAACGTCCAGACTGGCTAGCAAATTTGGTGATGGTACCAAAGAAAGATAAATCCTGGCGCCTCTGTGTCGACTTCAAAGACCTCAATAAGGCCTGCCCAAAGGATCCTTCCTCCCCCGCATCGATCAAATTATCGATGCCACAGCAGACACGATTCGTTGTGCTTCCGGGCGCGATACTCGCTATCATCAAATCAAGATGGCGGAAGCGAATCAAGCCGCAACGGCATTCATTACTCCATACGGGCCATTCTCGCTTCAACACGATGCCCTTCGACTCAAAAACGCCGCAAATATATCAGCGATGATTCAAACATGTCCGCTACCCAGATCGGCAAAACAATCGAGAGATACGAGACGACGTAGTCGTCAAAACAAAACACGCCGAAACTTTAGTAGACGATTTGAGGCTCACATTCGACAACCTCGAGCATATGACATTAAGTCAATCCGAGAAATGTGTTTTCGGCGTATCACCGGAAGCTGCTTGGGCTTCATTGTATCCGTAGAGGAATCAAGCAAATCCGCCAAGATCCGAGCTCACACACGCTTGGATATCCCAAAGGACCTCAAGCAAATACAAAAATTAACAGGATGTGTGGCAGCTTTAAGCCGCTTTTATCTCCCGCTTAGGAGAGAAGGCGCGCCCTTTATCGCCTCCTAAGGCGCACGAACACTTCGAGTGGACGGATGCGCCACTACGGACTCGACGAAATAAAGGCCATATTGGCAACAACCGTCCTGGCTGCGCCCACTCGTATGAACCGATGTTGTTATACATCGCCGCAACACATCAAGTTGTGAGCGCCGTCCTCGTCGTCGAATGAGCAGCGAAGGGCATAAATTCTCTCCAAAAACAGTGTATTACGATCCACCGTGTTAACCCCTGCAAATCCGTTACCGCACTATCAAAAGATAGCATATGCGGTGTTCATGGCGCCCCTAAGCTCCGCACTACTTTCTAGAGTGTTCGATAACAAGGGCCTCAAGTACCACTCAATGACATTATAAATAACCGCGACGAACGGGCAGGATTGCAAATGGGCCATTGAGCTCTTGCCATTCGACATAACTTACAAACCTCGACGAGCCATAAAGTCACAAGTCTTGGCTGACTTCGTGCATTAATGGATCAAGCCGAACTACCTAAAGAGTACGCGCATACTCCAATTGACTATGCACTTCGACGGCTCCAAAATGTTGGCGGATGGGGTGGCGTCGATTAACGCCCCCACCGGAGATACGCCTAGTATGTACTTCAAATAATGTACACGGACTCCAACAACGCAAATTAATACGAGGCCTTGTTACATGGTCTCCGTATGGCGTCTCCATGGGCATTCAACGCCTAGAGGTGCGCGATTCAAACCTTGCAATATCCCAAATAAATGGAGACTTTGACGCCAAGGATTCAAAATGGCAGCATATCGTAATGCTGCCCGAAAATCTCAACTCGGTTTGAAGGACTCAATTCCATCACATAGCCCGAGATAACAACCAAGCGGCCGACATCCCGACACGCATCGGTGCGAAAACGTGATGTTGTCCCTCCAAATATCTTCTGGAACGGCTCTTCAAGCCATCCGCATTATGGGAAGAGGAGTCCGCCAGACAAACCGAGAAAGCCGCACTAACCGGTGATTCAGCAGACAATGTAACACAATCCGCCCATGACATAATGGCGGTAATCGCCATGGATGTAACCTTTCTGGCCTACTTACTTAGGCAGAACTTCCGAAGACCAAAATGAGGCCCGCTACATAGTCCGCGATCAAGGCCTACAAGGTTCATGAAGGAGAACTTTATAAGAAAAGTACTACCGAGTCCTTCAAAGGTGTATCTCCAAGAAGAAGGGCGAAACCTCTGGCTGAAATCCATGCCGACCGGGTGGACACCACGCAGCAGCCCGGCCCCGGTAGGAAAGGCGTTCGCGTCGGATTTTATTGGCCAACAACTCGGGCAGATGCACAGAATTGGTCCAGCGATGCGTCGGTTGCCAGCTCTTCGCTAATCGAGCTATATGCCACCCACCGCCTCAAAACCATACCCATTACCCGCCGTCATGGTCCGGGGCTTGACATGGTGGGACCCTTAAAGGGGGAACCAGAGGATCGAAAGTATGTCTAGAGGGGGTGATTAGACAACTTGACAATATAAAATTCAGCCTTTTGATAAAGACAAATTTTGGCAAGTTCACAATGATGATCAAGTCAAGTATCACCCTACACATGCAATTCTAGAGTATAGGCAGCGGAAAGTAAATTGCACATGTAGTAAAGAGAGGTGGAGAAGAGCAAACGCAATTTGGAGACACGGAGATTTTTCTCGTGGTTCCGATAGGTGGTGCTATCGTCAATCCACGCTGATGGAGACTTCAACCCACTGGAGGGTAACGGCTGCGAGAGTCTACGGAGGGCTCCACCCACGAAGGGTCCACGAAGAAGCAACCTTGTCTATGCCATCATGGCCTCACGCCCACGGAGGGCTAGCCTTACTCGGGGTAGATCTTCACAAGTAGGCCATCTCCTTGCCCTTACAAACTTCTTGGTTCAACTCCACATCTTGACGGAGGCTCCCAAGCGACACCTAACCAATCTAGGAGGCACCACCTCCAAAAGGTAATAGATGGTGTTGATGATGATGAACTCCTTGCTCTTGTGCTTCAAATGATAATCTCCCCAACACTCAACTCTCCTCACCGATTTGGCTGTGGTGGAAGAAAGGATTGAGTGGAAAGCAACTTGGGAAGGCTAGAGATCAAGCTTCATATGGTGGGAGTGGAGCAACTTGATCTCAACACAAGGGTAGGTAGTTTTCTTCTCGTAAATGTAAGGTAGGAGTGGTAGTTCTTTCTCGATGGCTCTTCCACGAATGAAGAGGGGTGGAGGGGTATTTATAGCCTCCACACAAAATCCAACTGCTACACACATTTGACCAATCTCGGTCGACCGAAGTTGACAACTCGGTGAGACCGAAAGTTCAAATCATGTGAACGTTGGGATTTTCGTGGGACCGAAAATACAATCTCGTGAGTCCGATTCGTAAAGACTAGGGCTTGCCAATCTCGGTGGGACCGACTTCATCATCTCGGTGACACCGATTTGATGACGTATGTTCTGAAGCTTGGCAACTCAAGTTTCGTGAGACCGAAGTTCGAATCGGAAAATCCGAGATTTCTAGGGTTTGGCTATATGGCTGAGGTGGTTCATCTCGGTGTGACTGAGTTTAGGAAATCGGTGGGAACGAGATTACTTATGAGTGTATAATGAAAGTGAAAGGTGCTGATAGTTTAGGAGATATATCACTAAGCACTTTGAGCAACCAGATCATTATCATAACCTCATCCCCTTTTAATAGTATTGGCTTTCCTATAGACTCAATGTGATCTTGGATCACTAAACCAAAAATGGAGTCTTGAGCTTTTGCCAATGCTTGCCTTAGCATTTTGAGGGGTCCACTACTTCAGTCCTTGCCATACCCATATCACTGAACTTTCTGAAATGATTCTCAAGAAACTATTAGTTCAATGATATATATGTTGTTATTAATTACCAAAACCACCCGGGGATTAGTTGCACTTTCAGGAACCCACAAGAAAAAATACCTGTTGGTCATGGTGGATAAATTCACCAAATGGATAGAGGCCAAACCGGTCAAAACGGCAGAGTCCGGACCAGTGATAGACTTTATATCAGAGGTGGTACACCGTTACGGAGTCCCCCATAGCATCATCACCGATAACGGCACGAACTTCACAGCCGATGAGGTCAAGGCATGGTGCAAAAATATGAGCATTAAGCTCGACTATGCGCCGATCTATCACCCTCAAACCAACGGTCAAGTGGAAAGAGCAAACGGTCTAATAATGAGTGGCATTAAACCCGCACTAGTGAGGTCACTCACTAAATCGACACCCAATGGGTCGAGGAGCTCGACCAGACTGGGGCTGCGGACAACGCCTAACCGTACTACCGGATTCGCACCATTTTTATGGTATACGGCGCAGAGGCGTTCGCCTCGCGACATTATTCATGACTCACCTCGAAAAGCGCATGTATGAGGAAAGAGAAGCCGAGCTCGATCGGCAGGACAGCTTGGACACATTGAGGAAGAACGTGACGTCGCAAGGCTCGCTTCGATTTTACCAAAGAGCAGCTCAAGATATCAAAGCAGTAGAAGCACGGGCCAAGGCTTATAACATCGGCGAACTAGTTCTACGCTGCGGACAAGAAAAAGGACAAGCTCAAACCCGATGGGAAGGCCCTTCATTATTGATCAAGTACTAACCGCGGAGCGCATCGTTTATGAAATGCGCCGGACAACCGACTCGAGCCAAACCCATGGAACGCAGCCCGACTCCGCGATTCTATGCCTAGCGCCGACTAAGAGTTCGCCCCTTCCCCGCCCAACCTTTTATATTTCGCTGTCTTCCTTTTCTTTCAGATCCTTTAAATTAATAAAACCCTCGGGCTCATTTTCGATTTTTGCATACACACGATGTGCCACCTGCACTCGTTATTCCTGGGGGCTTCTTTTACAGAAGCTCAACTATACGGGTTTTATACCCAACACATGTGTCATGCTTCCACATGTACCTTTTACTCGCCATTATATGCATCGATATGACTTAAGTTTTGGCCAAGCTGGGTTGCTCGCTCTGTGCTTACCCCACGCTCCCGATTGTTCGCTAGGTGGTAAAGGAGCACCTCTGCGATTGTTATCGCCGGTCACCGGATGTGTACCTCGACCGGGTGAAGCCGAAAGCTAGCGTTTTAAGGGAATATTCGGTCGGTGATTTAAAAGATGACTTTTACCCATTTTTTCCATCTGCCCCGGATGTTTTATCGCCCATTGGCAGTCCGACATGCACTTTAGGGCATGCCACCCCAAATAAAGGAACCCTTAACGGAACTATTCTCCCGGAAGATGTTTCTTACTAACCATGTAATATAACATAACTAGTTGGGCACTTGCCTCGATAAAGCACTAATGACCCCACGCCTAGTCTCCATGCATACCACGGTTATTTATTAACCAAAAGGTATTCGACACACTCCGGACTCTAGGGTCCCGAGGTCAAAGCGAAAAGGTCGGCAACGGCAAACGATCTACAATCCGGCTAGAAGGCATTTCACATGTCATTTTTAAAGGATATCATACATTGTCAAGTTTATTGATTGTATTCCTCCTCAATCCCGCCTAACAGTGCTGTCTAGCTTACAGTCCCGTGCTGGGAAAATTTAGCAGCCGTTCTACCGGGCAGTACACTAAACTCACAGGATCTCCTTCCCGTCGGGCCCCACCGGTCCAACTTTGGCCATATGGTTGGGATCCGCCTTCTTGTACCGCGTCTTCACCATGGCCCAAGCCTCCCTGGCACCTTGACGGCAGGCCGAAACCTTCCACAAACGGAAGCGCTGCCGCACTCCCTGTAGCTTCTCTGCAAGCTCCCCGAGGCCCTCGGGGGGGCAAGGATGGCCATAAAGCTGTCGGGCGCCACTCATTGCTGCCAACTCGCTCAATAGCTGCAACAGTTCGAAGGATCACCCATCGACACGGGCATCTCCTCCGCAGGACGCCCATGAGTATACCTACAAGACATGTTATGTCAAATCACTTCCTCGCCGAACTCTTCTTCCTTAGAGAGTTCGCTCAAGCACTTACTATAGATGCCGCGACGAAGTCGTTGATTCTCCTTGACGGAGCCGGACAGCTCGGCCTGTGCGCCTTTAAGCTCTTCTCCGAGCTTGGCGCTACGCCTTGAGTTTGTTCTTTCTGCTGAACTCGTTCAAGACGCTTCGCCGACCTTTAGCCAAGCAGCAGCGCTTGCCTATCCGGATCTTGTTCGGCGGCAGTGTCATTATTAGACTCACGTGCATAATGCACAGCGCTTATATTCATTTATACAAATGTGTTACCAGGAGAGGTCTTTTCGTCTCCTCCTACGGCAGCAAGTGCGGCCTCAAGTTGGTCCTTGCAATCTTGCAGCTCCCGGGACAGCTGGGCGTTCTTCTCGTTAAGAGCCTGAAATTTTACATGATCCTTAAATCAGCTTAAACATAACTAATTTAAGTCTCGGGCTACTTGTGTATACAACCATTAAAATTCCCTTACCCGTATGTCTTTAACATACCGCCTCCGGGCCCTGTAAAACCATTTTGGGCAGCCCGAGATGCGCGTCCTCGCTTTAAAGGCATCCAATGCCTCGGGAAAAGCACGCTTCTTGAAAAACTGTCCGCGGTGTCTATGATTCATAGTGCTTCCACCTCCGATCGTGTGGCGGACAGTCTGTCGGTATCCTCCGCTGGAGTAGGATCCGGTTCGCGTTTGCGCTTGCCTCCCTCCAGTCCGGGCGCAGGAGCCCGGCTGGTGTTGATTGGGTTGGAATCCTGTGCTCGCAGTCCGCGAGCGCTTTTCTTCTATAAAGATCATGAGCACTTAGAAGTTTCTCGAACATTGCTCGAAGATCAAACGCGAGCTATACCTCTCATGGCGACGCTTCCGCCAGATGGCGCCTTTTTCTCCCGCTGGTTCGGCTGACCTCAGAAGTCGGCCGCCGCAGTTCGGCTCCGTCCGACCGGCGCTTCTGCAAAACACCATCATTCGCGAAGGTCAGAATAGGCAAGGATAAGATAACGGTGTCCGGACTTCGGTCTTGGTCACCTCGGATGCCGAACTTAGCCCGGGGTAGTCCGCCGTAATGGCGACCAGCGCATCGTCAACACTCAGCTGGTGATACACCCCGTCGATTAGCTCTACCCCGAGGTCCGGATCCTCTTCGGAGGCCGGACCCAGGGATCCTTCCGGGTCTTTGGGTTGCGGAGCCGGACTCACCATGTCCTCCACAGTCCGGCGTAGACTCTGCGCCGAAGACGTGATATAAGAAGCTTAAACTTCGAAAATACGGGTAAAGGCCCTTTTGAGGTGTTCGCTTACCCATCCTCTGGGATTGACCATAGAAAACCCATTCATAGGGTTCGGACAAAGGAAGTCCTCCTTCTCCCCCTTGTACAGGCCGGATAGGATCTTCGCCAGATCCTCGGTCGAATCCGGGCCTTTGCGGCCGTGCCGGGTGGCATCGTCCTCCCCATTGAAATCCCACATGGGTGGCCTCAGATTGCAGCGGCTGCACCCCCGCTTGATGCACGCCCATGACTCCAATCATGGTCAAGCCGAATGAGCCATTAGTCTTATTCGCCCATCAAGTAATGGACGCCTTGTCCTCCTCCAAACAGGGCTCATGGGCGCCACCGAGGCGCTTCTTCAAGGGCGCAAGATCAAACTCCGGAGGCCAATCCGACTGGGTCCGCAATGAGCGCCTACGATATAAAACCACCCGAGGGCCAGTCTTCGGACGCCCTCTTGGGGGTGCCGGATAGGTATCCGGTTCCGGCAATGCGCCATATTTCGGCGCCGCCCACTTGATATATGGACCCCTGGTGAGAACGGGGTACGAGGCAGAATAGCCTCTTCCACAATGCGAAATGGGGCTCGATGCCCAGAAATAGCTCGCAAAGAGCTACGTAGCCCACGATGTGCAACACGGACGCGGGCGTGAGGTGGTGGAGCTGAAGTCCATAGAACTTCAGGAGCCCGCGGAGGAACGGATGTATTGGAAATCCGAGCCCCCTTATTAGATAAGGGACGAAACACACCCGCTCCCCCCTGTTGGGGCTTGGGGTGTCCTCCGCCTGCTCCTCCTCGATAAGTAACCAGTCCGCTCGGACCGAACCATGAAGGCCGGAGGAAGCCATCCTCCGCTTGAGCTTTACTAGCTCGTTGTGCGAATAGAGCACCTCCTCCAATCCCCGTGATGGGCTGAGGCGCGTGAGGAAGAGCCGCATTGACGATCCATGGTGAAATGGATTTGTGGTCGAGGCGCTCGATGGAGTATACACAGGAGGAGGATGGTGCGGTTTGATCTCGATCCCTGCCCCTTTAATAGGCAGTGACCCGCACGACCAGGGGTAAAATGTAAAAACTCCTGGCTTTTCGCATTCGTCAGGCGACGCGTGGAAGAGGGCCACAATTTGGCGTAGAAGCCAAAAAGCACAAGATTCGAGGTACGGCCGACACCGCTCGGCAGAACATGGAATTCAAGGAGAACCCGCCTTGCAACGCCAAGACTACAAGCACGCCGGACTTATCGCCATTGAAGCCTGGTTCGGGGCTACCGAGGAGTCCTGACTAGGGGTGTCCGGACAGCCGGACTATCAATATCCGCCGGACTCCCTGACTCACGAAGATAGAAGATTGAAGACTCGGCTCGTGTCCCAAGGTACTTTACTTGGTGTGGAAGGCAAGCTTGGCAATACGGATATGTAGATCTCCTACCATTGTAACCGACTCAGTGTAACCCTAGCCCCTCCGGTGTCTACATAAACCGGAGGGCTGTAGTCCGTGGGACACAACATTACATCTCAACAATCATACCATAGGCTAGCTTCTAGGGTTTAGCCTCATTGATCTCGTGGTAGATCTACTCTTGTACTACCCATATCATCAATATTAATCAAGCAGACGAGGGTATTACCTCCATCGAGAGGGCTCGAACTCAGGTAAAAACATTGTGTCCCTCGTCTCCTGTTACCATCCGCCTAGACGCACAGTTCAGGACCCCCTACCCAAGATCCGCCGGTTTTGACACCGACACTCGTCCTTTCCTAGTAGGAGTAGGAGAAGAGGGAAGGGAAGGAGAGAGGAGGAAGGAAAGGGGGGCGCCGCCCCCCCCCCCTCATTGTCCAATTCGGACTAGAGGGGACGGGGGCACGCGGCCTGCCCTGGACACCCCTCCTCTTCTCAACTAAGGCCCAATAGGCCCATTACACTCCTCGGGGGTTCCAGAACCCCCAAGATTCTAAGATATGCCCGAACTTGTCTTAACACTTCAAGTCCAAACATAGTCATCTAATATATTGATCTTTATGTCTCGACCATTTCGAGACTCCTCGTCATGTCCGTGATCATATCTGGGACTCCGAACTACCTTCGGTACATCAAAACACATAAACTCATAATACCGATCGTCACCAAACCTTAAGCGTGCGGACCCTACGGGTTCGAGAACTATGTAGACATGACCGAGACACGCCTTAGGTCAATAACCAATAGCGGAATCTACATATTGGATCCTACATATTCTACGAAGATCTTTATCAGTCAAACCGCATAACAACATATGTCGTTCCCTTTGTCATCGATATGTTACTTGCCCGAGATTCGATCGTCGGTATCTCAATACCTAGCTCAATCTCGTTATCGCAAGTCTCTTTACTGCTCAGAATGCATCATCCCGCAACTAACTTATTAGTCACATTGCTTGCAAGGCTTATAGTTATGTGCATTACCGAAAGGGCCTGCATATACCTCTCCGACAATCGAGAGACAAATCCTAATCTCGATCTATGCCAACTCAACAAGTACCATCGAAACACCAGAGAGCACCTTTATAATCACCCGCGTTGCTGGACGCTTGGTAGCTGCTACGCCTTGAGGTTATGCTGGTTTTCCTCGAAGAGGAGAGGGTGATGCAGCAAAGTGTAGCGTAAGTATTTCCCTCAGTTTTGAGAACCAAGGTATCAATCCAGTAGGAGGCTCCTCAAAAGTCCCACTCACCTACACAAACAAATTTAGAACTCGCAACCAATGCAATAAAGGGGTTGTCAATCCCTTCACGGCCACTTGCGAAAGTGAGATCTAATAAAGATAGTATGATAAGATAAATTTATTTTTGGTATTTTATAAGATAGATGCAAAAAGTAAAGATGCAAATAAAGTAGATAAAAAGCAAATATGATAAGAGATAGACCCGGGGGGCCATAGGTTTCACTAGAGGCTTCTCTCGGAATAGCATAAGTATTACGGTGGGTGAACAAATTACTGTCGAGCAATTGATAGAAAAGCGCATAGTTATGAGATTATCTAGGCACGATCATGTATATAGGCATCACGTCCATAACAAGTAGACCGACTCCTGCCTGCATCTACTACTATTACTCCACACATCTACTACTGTATAGAGTAACGCATTAAGCAAGATGACATGATGTAGAGGGATAAACACATGCAATATGATATAAACCCCATCTTGTTATCCTCGATGGCAACAATACAATATGTGTCATGCAACCCTTTATGTCACTTGGTAAGAACACCGCAAGATTGAACCCAAAGCTAAGCACTTCTCCCATGGCAAGAAAGATCAACCTAGTAGGCCAAACTAAACTGATAATTCGAAGAGACTTGCAAACATAACTCAATCATACATAAAAGAATTCAGAGAAGATTCAAATATTATTCATAGATAAACTTGATCATAAACCCACAATTCATCGGATCTCGACAAACACACCGCAAAAAGAGATTACATCGAATAGATCTCCACAAGAGAGGGGGAGAACATCGTACTGAGATCCAAAAAGAGAGAAGAAGCCATCTAGCTAATAACTATGGACCCGTAGGTCTGTGGTAAACTACTCACAACTCATCGGAGGGGCAAGGATGTTGATGTAGAGGCCCTCCGTGGTTGCTTCCCTCCCAAGCAGAGTGCCGACAAGGGCTCCAAGATGGGATCTCATGGATACAAAAGGTTACGGTGTGGAAATTGTGTTTTGTGGTGCTCCCGGATGTTTTCGGGTGCGAGGTATAAATAGGAGGAAGAAGTACGTCGGTGGCATGAGGGGCCCACGAGACAGGGGCACACCTACAAGGGGGCGCCCCTATCTCATGGCCCCTCGTAAATTTTTGACTTGCACTTCAAAGCTCTCCGGATCAAATTTGTTCCAAAATAACGCCCCGAGGTTTCATTCCGCTTGGACTCCGCTTGATATTCCTTTTCTTCAAATACCAAATAGGCAAAAAACAGCAATATGGGTTGGGCCTCCGGTTAGTAGGTTAGTCCCAAAATGATATAGAAGTGTAAAATAAAGCCCATAAACATCCAAAAGGGTAATATAATAGCATGGAACAATCAAAATTATAGATACGTTGGAGACGATCAAGCATCCCCAAATTTAATTCCTGCTCGTCCTCGAGTAGGTAAATGATAAAAAGAAATTTTGATGTGGAATGCTACCTAGCATAATTCATAATGTAATTTTCTTTATTGTGGCATGAATGTTCAGATCCAAATGAATAAAAAATAAAAGTTCATATTGACATAAGAAATAGTAATACTTCAAGCATACTAATCAAAGTAATCATGTCTTCTCAAAATAACATGGCTAAAGAAAGTTATCCCTACAAAATCATATAGTCTGGCTATGCTCTATCTTCATCACACAAAGTATTTAATCATGCACAACCCCGATGACAAGCCAAGCAATTGGTTCATACTTTAATAATCTCAAACTTCTTCAACTTTCACGCAATACATGAGCGTGAGCCATGGACATAGCACTATATGTGGAATAGAATGGTGGTTGTGGAGAAGACAAAAAGGTGAAGATAGTCTCACATCAACTAGGCGTATCAACGGGCTATGGAGATGCCCATTAATAGATATCAATGTGAGTGAGTAGGGATTGCCATGCAACGGATGCACTAGAGCTATAAATATATGAAAGCTCAACAAAAGAAACTAAGTGGGGTGCATCCAACTTGCTTGCTCACGAAGACCTAGGGCACTTTTGAGGAGGCCCATCATTGGAATATACAAGCCAAGTTCTATAATGAAAAATTCCCACTAGTATATGAAAGTGACAACATATGAGACCCTCTATCATGAAGATCATGGTGCTATTTTGAAGCACAAGTGTGGAAAAAGAGATAGTAGCATTGTCCCTTCTCTCTTTTTCTCTCATTTTTATTTTTTTCTTTTCTCTTTTTTCTTCTTCATTTTTCTTTGGCCTTACTTTTTTTTCTTTTTGGCCTTTCTCCTTTTTTTCTTTTTCCCTTTTTATTTTCTTTTTGTAAAGTCTGAAGTCTCATCCCGACTTGTGGGGGAATCATAGTCTTCATCATCCTTTCCTCACTAGGACAATGCTCTAATAATGATGATCATCACACTTTTATGGATTTACAACTCAAAGCTAGAACAAGATATGACTCTATATGAATGCCTCCAGCGGTGTACCGGGATATGCAATGAATCAAGAGCAACATGTATGAAAATTATGAAGGTGGCCTTGCCACAAATACGATGTCAACTACATGATCATGCTAAAAAGCAATATGACAAAAGTAATGCGTGTCATATGAACGGAACGGTGGAAAGTTGCATGGCAATATATCTCAGAATGGCTATGGAAATGCCATAATAGGTAGGTATGGTGGCTGTTTTGAGGAAGGTAAATGGTGGGTGTATGGTACCGGGGAAAGTTAAGCGGTACAAGAGAGGCTAGCAATGGTGGAAGGGTGAAAGAGTGCGTATAATCCATGGACTCAACATTAATCAAAGGAACTCATATACTTGTTGCAAAAATTTAGAAGTCATCAAAACCAAAGTACTACGCGCGATGCTCCTAGGGGATAGATTGGTAGGAAAAGACCATCGCTCGTCCCCGACTGCCACTCATAAGGAAGACAATCAATAAATAAAATTGTGCTCCAACTTCATCACAAAGCGGTTCACCATACGTGCATGCTACGGGAATCACAAGCTTCAACACAAGCATTCTTTAAATTCATAATCACCCAACTAGCATGACTTTAATATCACTACCTCCATATCTCAAAACAATTATCAAGCATCAAATTGATCATAGCATCTGAGGGAGTCCTGGACTAGGGGGTGTCCAGACAGCCGGACTATCAATATCCGCCGGACTCCAAGACTACGAATGTGACGCCCGGGTAGTTAAGCTACAGTAACCCTCTGGTAATGATGCCACGTCACTTCGATTTCTGTTGCTAATCTTGCGTTAGTTCGAAACCGATTCAAATTCAAATTCAAAATCAAGCAAACAATAAAAGTTTTCAAATATTAAAACTAAAATGTTCATCATGTGGCAAATAATCCCAAACTAGTTTTGGTGGTGGAACCAACCTTTTACAAGGTGTTTAAATGCCCTAAACTAATTAAAAACAGTGGCTAAATAATAATTTAATTGCCTTTGAAAGTATAAAAATATTAAACTAATGTAATTTAGGTCCAAACTAGGTTTGGCGGTGGCCTATTTTGATGATACTAATTTAGGTGCTAACTTGGTATTTTAAGGAAACTGAAATAAAATGTAACTAATATAAAACAAGAAAAGAAATAAAACAAAGATAAAAGGGAAAGGCTAAAATAGTAAAAACCACCCCACTACACAGGGCCTAGGCTAACTGGCCGCCCAATGGCAGCCCACCCGACGCCCAACCGATGCCCCACTCCTCCTCCATATCCCCACTCCGGGAAACCCTAAATCGCACTTCCACTCTCCCGCACGATTCCTCCTCACGATCTGGATCAGATCGACCACAATCCCATCGCCCACTCCCCCATGACCTCTCCCCTCGATCGCGCTCGCCGGCCTCGCCGGCTTGCCTATGCGCTTCTATCGCCATCACCGACCTCCTGTCACGGAGTTTTCCCGATCGGCCGGCGCCGTCCACGCCGCTAACGACGCCACTCGACTCCGCCCGCCAAGGCCCCGACGCCCGCACCGGTGCCGCTCTGTTTAGACCGCACCGCGGGCGGAACCCGCCGGAATGCTCGCGTCCCGCCGCCGCGTCCCGTTTCTCCATCGCCGGCGCCATCACGCCGCCTAACTCCTCGCAACGGGGTGAGAACCCTATCCTCTGCTTCTCTCCTCGCCCCCCGCTTGCTTCGCTTCACGCTTTGTCAAGGCCTGTCACCTCGAGTAGCCCCTGCACCGAGGTCACCACGCACCGCCTTTGCTCGCCCGCGCTTAACCTCGCCTCGACGCGCCACTGCAGGCGCGCGACGCTTATCGCCTCATCGTCCCGCCCCGCCCTTCTACTGCCGCCACTTGCCGCCAAGATTCCACCTGTCGTGGCCTCGCTTGCTGCCACCCGGCGCCCGCCCAGCGTCGGCGGCTCAGCCACACATCAAGGCGGTCAAGGCCAAGGTTCGCATGCCCGGCCAGCCAGAATCCGCCTGCAAGGGGCCTCTTCACGCCCTTTAGGCTAATGACAACCAGGCCCACACCCTTGAACGTTATAAAAAAAGAAGTAAATAAATAAATAATTAAAATATTAATTAATTAATTAAAGAATTAATTAACTTAATTAATCCTGATTAGTTAATCTAATGAATTGTAGTTAATACACCTAATCATTTTAGTTAGACTAACTAAACCTGATTAGCTAGTCTTAGACAATGACAATCGGGTCCCACCATCGATTGACCCACCAACCCCTCGCTGATCGCCGACGTCAAGATGACATCATGCTGATGTCATAATTCCTTTTTCGAATTAAATTAAATAATTAATTAAATAATAAATTAAATTCTAGAAATTAATAAAATCTTTAGAAAATCATATCTTTTAATCCATAACTCGGATTAAATTATTTTCAACATGAAAGTTGCTCGAACAACGAGATTTAACCCGCCACGCAGCCCGCTCGTCCGCCACCCATCCCTAACCTATCAAACTCGCAACTTTCCTCCGCCTTCCGCTTAAAAACACGAAACATCGGGATATTTTCCTGATGTTTCCTTCACCGTATCGCTTATCCTCACGTTAGGTCACCCTAGCACAACGTATTGCCGCGTCTTGCTTTGTGTTACATTTGATTGCTCATTATTTATTGTGTTCCCCTCCGCTACTCCTTTCCTAGAGACTCGAGACCGATGTCGATGCCCTCGTGGTCGACTACGCCACCGATTTACCCCTCCTTGTCTAAGCAACCAGGCAAGCCCCCCCTTTGATCACCAGATATCGCCCATTCTTCTCTATACTGCTTGCATTAGAGTAGTGTAGCATGTTACTATTTGATTACTCCTATTCTGTTGCATAGCCTGTCATTGTTGCTACAATCATTGATACTTTACCCGCAGTCCTAAATGCTTAGTATAGGATGCTAGTTTATCATCATTGGCCCTACATTCTTGTCAGTCTGCCTTGCTATACTATTGGGCCGTGATCACTCGGGAGGTGATCACGGGTATATACTATACATACATACATACTATACAGATGGTGACTAAAGTCGGGTCAGCTCATTGAGTACCCGCAAGTGATTCCGATGTGGGGCCGAAGGACAGTGGCTCCATCCCGGTAGAGGTGGGCCCGGTTCCCGACGGCCCCGATCGTTACTTTTGTGGCGGAGCGACAGGCAGGTTGAGACCACCTAGGAGACAGTGGGCTGGCCTGCTCGGCGCTCATGATACTTAACACGCTTAACGAGATCTTGGTATTTGATCCGAGTCCGCCATTTGGTCTATACGCACTAACCATCTACGTGGGAGTAGTTATGGGTATCCCGACGCCGTGGTATCACCAAGCCTTCTTGACGTCAACGACGAGCGGCGCTAGCGCGGGTTGGATCATGTTAACGCAACTTCCTTTGTAATGGAGGTTGCTAGGTCTGCTCACCGTCACAGACGCAACGTGTGTGTGTGCTCAGGCGATGGGCCTGCACTGCGCGCTTAGGTTTAGACCGACGTGTTGACCTCTCTCACAGTGCCTAGGTGGGCTGCGACGTGTTGATCTTCCGCGCCGGCATGACCCAGAAAGTGTGTCCGCCAAATGGGATCAAGCGTGTTGGGTTATGTGGTGCACCCTGCAGGAAGTTAATCTATTCGAATAGCCGTGTCCCTCGGTAAAAGGACGACCCGGAGTTGTACCTCGACCTTATGACAACTAGAACTGGATACTTAATAAAACACACCCTTCCAAGTTCCACAGACAACCCGGTGATCGCTTTTCCACGGGGCGACGAGGGGAGGATCGCCGGGTAGGATTATGCTATGCGATGCTACTGGAGATGCTACTTGGAGATGCTACTTGGAGATGCTACTTGGAGGACTTCAATCTACTCTCTTCTACATGTCAGAAGACGGAGGCTGCGTTGTAGTCTTCGGCTGTGATTAGCTATCCCCTCTTATTCTCGCATTCTGCAAGATACCCACCGATATGGCCCTTTACACATATACCCATGCATATGTAGTGTAGCTCCTTGCTTGCAGTACTTTGGATGAGTACTCACGGTTGCTTTCTCCTCCTTTTCCCCTTTCCTTCCTTTTTCGGTTGTCGCAACCAGATGCTGGAGTCCAGAGCGACGCCACCGCCGATGACGACTACTACTACACCGGAGGTGCCTACTACTACGTGCAGTGTGCCGACGACGACTGTGAGTAGTTTAGGAGGATCCTGCAGGAGGCCTCGCGCTTCTTCGATCTGATCCCGGTTTGTGCTAGCCTTCTTAAGGCAAACTTGTTTAACTTATGTCTCGATTTCGATATTGTTGCTTCCACGACTCGCCTATGATCGAGCACTTGTATTCGAGCCCTCGAGGCCCCTGGCTTGTATTATGATGCTTGTATGACTTATTTATGTTTTAGAGTTGTGTTGTGATATCTTCCCGTGAGTCCCTGATCTTGATCGTACACATTTGCGTGCATGATTAGTGTACGATCAAATCGGGAGCGTCACAAGTTGGTATCAGAGCCGACTGCCTGTAGGAATCCCCCTTCCACACTCCTTGGCCAAAGTCGAGTCTAGACATTGCAAAACTTTTACTAACATGGCTGTGTGCCTTACGGGCCCACGTCGCCATTGGGTGGTACTAGGATCTTTTACTCCCCGACCTTTACTCTGGGACTCTGAGCTCTCTTCTATTCGGGTTAAACTATTTTGCTAAAAACAAAACTAACTATAGGTTCTCGCAAGTACTTTCTCCCGGAGAGCCCCTTGTTACCGATATCCGCCTGCTGCACCAGAAGATTCCGAAGATACTCTACAATGTGCTCTCGAGACTATGTGCCATTGCTTTTGCAATTCACTTCCATCGATAAATCCCTTTGGATAACTACTTACACCTATCGCTCATATTGTCATCCCCGCTGTTTTGTTATTACAAGATGTCCTCAAATACTCTTTGATATTCCGAGAATTCTTTATGCTTATCGCCTCGCAGCTTCCTTGCTGCATGAATACCCCTACGCTTAATTACTCGCGCTTGCCGAGTATCTGTTTGTCCAAAGTTGTTCATGTGTTTCACAAAAATTCATTCAAATACTACTCGATCTTTCGAAAATCCTGATTAGCCTATTGCTCTTGAAATTCTTGCTTACTTGCATTATGGTTAATCCCATAAGTCTCGTAGTCTTAATGGCATCCCTTGTCATTATCATTTTGAGTCTGTTGACTCAATATGTTTGTGAATACACGCAATCATCATTGATCCTTATAAATTACCTTTCCGACTGAGCTGCCATTCTTTTAATTGGAATTGGTTCTCGACCAATCCAATTGTCGTTGATTGTAACCTAAAGGCTATTCAACTTATCCATCCCTAATCAGAGCATTGCTTTTGATCCCTTGATTTGGAAATCATAATTCCTTTGCATTTGACAATTGAGTTAGTCAGTTGTTTCTATAATCTGATCTCCTTGTATTCTTCTTCCTCTAGTTGAGTATCGATGCTCACGTCAGATCCCTTGTGGACCACCAGATCCTTTGTTGGATTTTATCTGACAACGCCCTTCATATTCAATAACCTTGTGAGCCCTTCCTCTGATACATAATGCCTTTGGTAAATAGTATCCTCTGCTTTCTCAACCATGCTCTGCCTTCAAGCTTGAGTTAATTACTTCTAAAGATTCTGGTATATGATTCTAAGATGCCCCGATGGGTTGAACCAATGCCTTCCCTAATCTGTGTAAACCGAAGGATTTCACGGGGCATATTTATCTGGTATTGCACCAGGTAAAACATTCAACAGCTAATGTCATTTTTGAAATATGAGGGGTGAATGAAAGGTTATGCATTAGAGAAGTGGGAGTCGACCTTGAACTTTGTGTTCATGCCCATAGACACGATGTAGATCTTATCATGAAAGCTTCTCTTAAATTAATTATTCCTTTGGTATAAGTTCATCTTATATCTGGGATCTGGCCTTTTGCAATCGTGGTTCCGACCATCTTCTCCTTTAAATACCATTTCTCGTGCAAGTTTAAGCACTTGTCTTCTGCAGAGCAATACCCTAGTCCAAACTCTACTTTGATCTGGCGTCGAGTGTTACCCCCTGGTATCTTGAGATTATCATGGAACTGCATAACTTCTTATGAGTTCTTCATCAAGTGCTACATTCTCACTGATTCCAATTTTTCACGGGCTCTGAGTTATTAAATACTCAAAGACACCGATAACTGACTCGAGTCCGCATCGTGATTAAACAACTATTAGTAATCTTCTTTACTTACGAGTTTGTACTTGATCACGTCGTTTCTAGCCTGATCGGCTATATCAGTATCGTGCTGATTTTAACTGTGCTACCTGGTCCTTATTTCCGGAGCACCACTTTCGGCGATGAGCTAAGCTTACGTCGATCTTCCTTGTCTTATCATTTCCCCTCGAACATCAAGCTTGATTTCGAGTTTGTGTCATACCCATGGTTACAATAACCTCTTACCTCATCATTCCTTTGACTTGATGTCATCGCTGATCAATTACATCTTCAGCTAATCTCTCGACAAATGTGTCATGATCATTATCAACATTCTAAGCTCTTCCAAAATATCAATCAAATTCATGATGAGAATTACCATCCTTGCCCCTCGATGATTTGTGTTGTCATCGACTACTTCCTTGCCTTCTTTCCAACACAAACTTGTTCGTGTTGTGGCTGTACCTTGAGTTCCTGGCTATCCAGCTTGTCTTATGTCCTACCTTGAAGTAATACCATCTTATATATCAAGAATGTTGTGAGAATTTCACCACCTCTCAAGAATTCTTGGTATGGTGATACTTCTCACCATCACCATTCTTTCTTGGTACTCGTGTTGTTTCTAACCGGAATACCGACAATTGAACTATGATGTGTGAATTCAAAACTTCTAGCTACCCTATTGCTTTGAAGTGAATGGTCGAGTTTCATTCTAATTCTTTTGTTCGTCAAGTCACCATCATAACATCGGTCATGCTACCTAAGCCCATATTTCGGGTGCAACTTTCAACCAATGTTTAAGTGTGTATGTTTTCCTCGAGCATACATCATTATATCATTTGATATGACAAATGTTATCTCCTTGTTCACATAATTGTGGAAATCCATCTGTTGGAAATCTCGATGAATTGTCGTTTAGTTCATCAGCCACCCTCTCATCCTATCCTTAGTTTAATGATGAACTCTTGTTTTGGAACTCGCTTCCGTAGTTCAATTCCCGAGAATCTTACAATGTCATCTCGACAATTTGTGTTACACCTCTCTTCTCAGGCATCCTGAGTCTGAGGTATCATGACACCAATCGAATCTGAATCTCGATCAGATATGATGGTTGGGACAACTCTCCAAGAGTTAGGATGTTGGTCCTTCGATGACCCGGTAAAATGATGTCATGACCAGCACACCTGGTCGGAGGCCCTATTGTTATAGTTTCCTTTTCAACAAGGTTATCCATTCTTCCATGAGGAAATTGTAAGACTTATTCTATAAGTTGTTCCTCATGGATCCTTCGTGTATCCAGAGTCTGACCTTTGCTTGAGGACCTTGCCAATGCTACCCCGAAGCATGTCTGTGATACTCTGCTTTTCAATAAGAACATTGAAGCCCAATGCTAAATGTTTCTTGCTCAATTATCCAAACACCGTTGTATGGGTAATGTCATGAAATTTCTCTCCCCTACCTAAGGAGTTTTCTACATAATATCCTGTCATGGATATCATGCTCTGCTTGTCCTTGGGAAGGATATACCCCTGAAATATGTATTTAGACACATTTTCCTTTCCATTGTCTGTTTAACCTGGTAATCACCTTTCCTTTCCTTTGGTTTGCTTAACCCTTGTAGTGATCTATATGATCTAAGCAGTAATAATTCACCGCTATGTAAAACACCTCGTGTACAACTCACAAGGAGACCTGCTTTCACTGTTGATGACATTCCGCACCCGCCGATGGACGAGAACTTTGCCTATTGGTCCACCTCGCTCAACGAAAGCAGAAAATGGTTCTCTTCGCCCCTCGCCCTTGGTATCGATGTTGTCGACATAACTAGCGTACTAACCTCCGACATGCGCTTACATGACCGCAAGATGCCAACGCCTTCTTCCTTTTTAACACACATGGTGGGCTCAGAACCCACAGTGTCCCGTGATCGAAACCCGACTCTCCTGCATAACCCGTTGTCAAAGTTATTCCTCGTGCTTGGCTTTGGATGTAATTCACGGGCCACTTGCTCGCTGATCTATTCTCGCATCGGACGCAATACTTATTCCCGTTGCTCAACCCCTTTCAAGACTCGCTTGTGCAATGAACGATTGCCTATCCGCTTGAAACTTCTTATTGCACCGTCTTACTTTGCTCTCGATGTGTGTCATTTGTTCAACTCGAGAGATACTCATATGTTCATTCTTGGGATACCCCCAGATGAATTTCCCTTATAACATCCCATCATTGTAGAGCTGCCCCTTACCTATTCGTAAGTACGATGGAGTTCCCCGAAGAAAGCATGACAACTTCATCATAATTCTTTGGAATAAAGAATTGAAGACATCAACGAAAGGGATTAACTTCTTCGAGAAGGCCCGTTAGAATTTCATAACCACAACTTTTCCCCTTACTTCCCCTCTTAAATCTCGGGACGAGATTTCTTGTAGTGGAGGAGAATTGTGACGCCCGGGTAGTTAAGCTACAAGAACCCTCCGTAATGATGCCACGTCACTTGATTTACTTGCTAATCTTATGCTAGTTCAAACCCATTCAAATTCAAATTCAAAATCAAGCAAACAATAAAACTTTTCAGATATTAAAACTAAAATGTTCATCATGTGGCAAATAATCCCTAACTAGTTTTGGTGGTGGAACCAACCTTTTACAAGGTGTTTAAATGCCCTAAACTAATTAAAAACAGTGGCTAAATAATAATTTAATTGCCTTTGAAAGTATAAAAATATTAAACTAATGTAATTTAGGTCCAAACTAGGTTTGGCGGTGGCCTATTTTGATGATACTAATTTAGGTGCTAACTTGGTATTTTAAGGAAACTGAAATAAAATGTAACTAATATAAAACAAGAAAAGAAATAAAACAAAGATAAAAGGAAAGGCTAAAATAGTAAAACCACCCCACTACTCGTGGGCCTAGGCTAACTGGCCGCCCAATCAGGCAGCCCACCAAGACGCCCAACCGATGCCCCACTCCCTCCTCCATATCCCCACTCCGGGAAACCCTAAATCGCACTTCCACTCTCCCGACGATTCTCCTCACGATCCGGATCAGATCGACCACAATCCCATCGCCCCACCCCCCACGACCTCTCCCCCTTCGATCGCGCCCCGCGCCGACCCCGCCGGCTTGCCTCTGCTTCTATCGCCATCACCGACCTCCCTGTCGCCGAGTTTTCCCGATCCGGCGCCTCGCCGCCCACGCCGCTAACGACGCCACTCGACTACGCAAGCCCCCCCCCGACGCCCGCGACCGTGCCGCCTGCTTAGGACCGACCGCGTGTCGGAACTCCGCCGAATGCTCGCCCCGCCGCCAAGGCCCCTCTCTCCATCGCCGCCATCACTCGCCGCCTAACTCCCCTCGCAACGGGTGAGAACCCTATCCCCGCTTCCCTCTCTCGTCGCCCCGCTTGTTGCTCTTCCGCCCCGGTCAAGGCCTCCGTCACCTCGAGTAGCCCCGCACCGAGGTCACCACGCGACCGCCTTGCTCGCCCGCGCTTAACCCGCCTTCGACGCGCCACTGCGGCGCGACGCTTATCGCCTCATCGTCTCCGCTCCGCCCTTCTACTGCCGCCACTTGCCGCCAGACTCACCACCTGTCGTGGCCTCGCTGCTGCCACCTCGGCGCCCGCCCGCGTCGGCGTCACCACCACGGCAAGCGGGCTGCCAAGGCTCAGATGCCCAAATACCAGAATCCGCTTGTGCAAGGTCATTCGCTACTGACCCTTTAGGTTAATGACAACCGGGCCCACACCCTTGAACGTTATAAAAAAAGAAGTAAATAAATAAATAATTAAAATATTAATTAATTAATTAAAGAATTAATTAACTTAATTAATCCTGATTAGTTAATCTAATGAATTGTAGTTAATACACCTAATCATTTTAGTTAGACTAACTAAACCTGATTAGCTAGTCTTAGACAATGACAACTGGGTCCCACCATCAGATTGACCTACCAACCCTCGCTGATCGCCGACGTCAAGATGACATCATGCTTGATGTCATAATTCCTTTTTCAATTAAATTAAATAATTAATTAAATAATAAATTAAATTCTAGAAATTAATAAAATCTTTAGAAAATCATATCTTTTAATCCATAACTCGGATTAAATTATTTTCAACATGAAAGTTGCTCGAACAACGAGACGAACCCGCCACGCAGCCTGCTCGTCCGCCACCCATCCCTAACCTATCAAACTCGCAACTTTCCTCCGGCTCCTCTCCTTAAAAACACGAAACATCGGGATATTTTCCTGATGTTTCCTTCACCCAGTATCGCTTATCCCTACGTTAGGTCACCCTAGCACAACGTATTGCCGCGCCTTGCTTTGTGTTACATTTGATTGCTCATATTTATTGTGTTCCCCTCCGCTACTTCTTTCCTAGACTCGAGACCGATGTCGATGCCCTCGTGGTCGATTACGCCACCGACGACCCCTCCTTGTCTAAGCAACCAGTGCAAGCCCCCTTTGATCACCGTGATATCGCCCATTCTTCTCTATACCGCTTGCATTAGAGTAGTGTAGCATGTTACTATTTGATTACTCCTATTCTCATTGCATAGCCTTGTCATTGTTGCTACAATCATTGATACTTTACCCGCAATCCTAAATGCTTAGTATAGGATGCTAGTTTATCATCATTGGCCCTACATTCTTGTCACCGCCTTTGTATATATTGGGCCGTGATCACTGGAGGTGATCACGGTATATACTATACATACATACATACTATATGATGGTGACTAAAGTCGGGTCACTCATTGAGTACCCGCAAGTGATTCCGATGTGGGGGCCGAAGGACAGTGGCTCCATCCCGGTAGAGGTGGGCCTGGGTTCCCGACGGCCCCGATCGTTACTTTTGTGGCGGAGCGACAGGCAGGTTGAGACCACCTAGGAGACAGTGGGCTGGCCTGCTCGGCGTTCATGATACTTAACACGCTTAACGAGATCTTGGTATTTGATCCGAGTCCGCCATTTGGTCTATACGCACTAACCATCTACGGGAGTAGTTATGGGTATCCCGACGCCGTGGTATTAGCCGGCCTTCTTGACGTCACGACGAGCGCGGCGCTGCGCCGGGTTGGATGCGTTAACGCAACTTCCTTTGTAATGGAGGTTGCTAGGTTCGCCACCGTCACAGACGCAACGCAGTGTGTGCTCAGTATGGCGATGGGCCTGCACTGCCGCGCTTAGGTTTAGACCGACGTGTTGACCTCTCTGTTGTGCCTAGGTGGGGCTGCGACGTGTTGATCTTCCGCGGCCGGGCATGACCCAGGAAAGTGTGTCCGGCCAAATGGGATCAAGCGTGTTGGGTTATGTGGTGCACCCCTGCAGGGAAGTTAATCTATTCGAATAGCCGTGTCCCTCGGTAAAAGGACGACCCGGAGTTGTACCTCAACCTTATGACAACTAGAACTGGATACTTAATAAAACACACCCTTCCAAGTTCCACAGACAACCCGGTGATCGCAACCAGATGCTGGAGTCCAGGAGCCAGACGCCACCGTCGATGACGACTACTACACTGGAGGTGCCTACTACTACGCAAGGTCAGGCTGCGATTTACCACTGTGAGTAGTTTAGGAGGATCTCAGCAGAGGCTCGCGCTTCTTCGATCTGATCCCAGTTTGTGCTAGCCTTCTTAAGGCAAACTTGTTTAACTTATGTCCGTATCAGATATTGTTGCTTCCACGACTCGCCTATGATCGAGCACTTGTATTCGAGCCCTCGAGGCCCCCGGCTTGTATTATGATGCTTGTATGACTTATTTATGTTTTAGAGTTGTGTTGTGATATCTTCCGTGAGTCTCGATCTTGATCGTATACATTTGCGTGCATGATTAGTGTACGATCGAATCGGGGGCGTCACAACGAAGATAGAAGATTGAAGACTCGGCTCGTGTCCTAAGGTACTTTCCTTGGCGTGGAAGGCAAGCTTGGCGATACGGATATGTGGATCTCCTACCATTGTAACCGACTGTAACCCTAGCCTCTCGGTGTCTATATAAACCGAGGGCCTTAGTCCGTAGGACGAACATACATTACAACAATCATACCATAGGCTAGCTTCTAGGGTTTAGCCCCCTTGATCTCGTGGTAGATCTACTCTTGTACTACCCACATCATCAATATTAATCAAGCAGGACGTAGGGTTTTACCTCCATCGAGAGGGCCCGAACCTGGGTAAAAACATGGTGTCCCTTGTCTCCTATTACCATCCGCCTAGACGCACAGTTCGGGACCCCCTACCCGAGATCCGCCGGTTTTGACACCGACATTGGTGCTTTCATTGAGAGATCCTCTGTGTCGTCACCGATAGGCTCGATGGCATCTTTAACCAACAACGCTGTCCTGGATGAGACTTTTCTCCCCGGACAGATCTTCGTATTCGGCGACTTTGCACTGCGGGCCAATTCCCTTGGCCATCTGGAGCAGATCGAAGCTACGCCCGCCGTCAGTCGATTCGAAGCTTAAACTTCACGGTCGATGTCCGCGGAGACTTGATCTTCGACGAACTCGAGCCATAACCAAGCGCCACAGATCGCGACGATGGGCATGACCTAGCTCGCCACGGACGGTGCATCGATGGTCGCTTTCGGATCCGCCCGCCATCAGCCCGAGCCGATCGCCCATATCGAGAGCCGGTGGTTAGACGCCGCCCTGGGGGCTTCAACATCCACGGCGATGGAGCCGAACACTGATCTTGTCCCCCGCGAGACTCGTGATTCCGAGGCGCCGGACTCCTCGCCGGACTCCAAGCCTCCCGCGCCCCCGCCAATCGATTCGGATTGGGCGCCGGTTATGGAATTCACCGCCGCGGACATCTTCCAGCACTCGCCCTTCGACGATATCCTAAATTCACTAAAGCACCTCTCGCTATCGGAGAGTCCTGGCCGACTATGGCCAGATGGTTGGAGTACGGACGACGAAGAAATTCAGAGCCCACCCACCACCCACTTCAGAGCCATCGCCGAGGATTTAACCGACATGCTCGACTTCGACTCGACGACATCGATGCTATGGACGACGATGCCAAGACGAATCAGAGCCAGCGCCACGAGGGCACCGGAAGGCCACCTCGCCATATGACGATACATGGTGGATACCCCAAAGGAAGGGATGGCGAAAAGCAGCGGAGGAAGATTCTCTAAAGAAGCAGCCCAAACGCCGACGCCGGGCGCCGCCTAAACCCCGCCACAATAAGAATGGAGATTCCGCACGGAGACAATAACACCGGAGAGTGTCAAGACGATCCTCCCGCAAGACTCAGCGCAGAGGACGCAGGCAAGCCCTCACCACAGGCGGCGATTTAAGGGGTTGAGGATGATAACTATATGCCTCCCTCCAAGACGAAGCAAGCCTCAACGATGGTGAATTCGCTGCACCGAGGATCCCGTCGAACAAGAACGCTTCAGCGCATGCTCATAGCCGCATGCAAATAGCCTAAAGAAAAAGCAGAACAGCTCCAAGCTGATCAGATCTCGCTGGCCGATCGATGGACCGAGGTCCTCGCGTCAAGAGTATAAACTCGAACGCCTCCAAAAGTTACCTAAGACGCAAGCTGCTCCCCAATTAGAGGAGGAAGCATACATACCTTCATCACCAAATAAGACGACATGGTCGATCGACCACCTCGTGGTCGTGACAGAGAGCGCATAAGCCCCCACCAAACACGCATTCTCGCATCGCTCCAATAGTGCGGCCAAGAGGGAACGCGCCGGACTTATGAGACATATTGAGGACAAGGCAAGACAATCCAGATCCATCTATGGATCACGCGGGCGCCCCACCACCCACGACGAATACCGCCGTGCCGGACATACAAATCCTGGCCGGGCCGAACACAGCAGACAGCGCTCTCTCGAGCTGCGTCGTGATATTGCCCAGTACAGGGGCGCCGCACACCCTCTATGCTTCACGGATGAAGTAATGGATCATCAGATCCCCGAAGGGTTTAAACCCGTAAACATCGAATCCTACGATGGCACAACAGACCCCGCAGTTTGGATCGAAGACTATCTTCTCCATATTCATATGGCCCGCGGTGACGACCTACATGCCATCAAGTATCTCCCACTCAAGCTTAAAGGACCAGCTCGGCATTGGCTTAACAGCCTGCCCGTAGAGTCAATTGGGTGTTGGGAAGACCTGGAGGCCGCATTCCTTGATAACTTCCAAGGCACGTATGTGCGACCACCAGATGCCGATGACTTAAGCCACATCATTCAGCAGCCAGAAGAATCGGCCAGACAATTCTAGACACGGTTCTTGACGAAGAAAAACCAAATCGTCGACTATCCGGATGCAGAGGCCCTTGCAGCCTTCAAACATAACATCCGGGACGAATGGCTAGCCCGCACTGGGCAGGAAAAGCCAAATCCATGGCAGCCCTCACATCGTTAATGACCCGCTTTTGTGCGGAGAGGACAGCTGGCTAGCTCAAAGCAACAATCTCCGTAAAAATCCTGGCAGTCCGGATACTAAGGACAACAACGGCAGGTCACGTCGAATCAAAAACAAGCACCGCATTAACGGCGACGATAAGGAGGATACGGCAGTCAATGCCGGATTCCGAGGCTCTAAACCCGTCGTGGAAGAAGCTGCTCAAAAGAACCACTCCGGTCCGTCCAATTTGGATCGAATACTCGACCGCCATGCCGATACATGGCACTTCAAAAGCCAGCTAATCACACCAATAGAGATTGTTGGGTGTTCACAGGCGGCAAGTTAATTGTCGAAAACAATGAAAAGGGCTAAATAGCGACGACGAGGAGGAGACCCGCCGCCCGAACAATAGAGGACAAAGGTTCCCCGCAAGCGCGGACGGTGAATATGATATACGCGACCCACATACCCAAGAGGGAGAGGAAGCGCGACTCACGGACGCCTATGCGATGGAGCCACGCCCCAAAATTCAATCCATGGTCCTCCCGTCCGATCACTTTTGATCAAGAGACCATCCGACCAGCATACGCCATGGCGGATTCGCCGCATTGGTCTTAGACCCAATCGCTGATGGATTTCACCTCACAAGAGTCCCGATGGATTTTGGCAAAGCCTCAAGTCTGCTTTATCAGATACGGTGCGCAAATGGGCATAGACCCATCCAGATTAAACCTACAAAGACAACTTTAAAGGTGTCATCCCAGAGTGGAAGCCAACTGTGACAGGCTCACCACACCGAAGTGGTCTTCGGATCCCTGATAATTTCCGGCGAAGAGTTAACCTTCGATATAGTCCCGCTCAGAAGCGGCTATCACGCCCTGCTCGGACGAACCGTGTTTGCAAAATTCAACGCGGTGCCACACTACGCATACCTAAAGCTCAAGATGCCAGGCCCTCGTGGAGTCATCACGGTCAATGGAAATACGGAACGCCCCTCCAAACGGAGGAACATACAGCCGCACTCGCGCGGTATGCTGAGCAGCCTTCTCAGTAATTCTCAAGTCCGCAACTAAAAAGCCGGATACAAAAAACGCCCGGAGCAATGCCAACTAAGACCACTCGGCGTGATCGAGCATCGCCAGAGTAATGCGGCCCCAACCTCGCCAGCAAGATGACCAAGAAGAATAACACTCCGCGTACATCATTACGCTTCGGAGATACCATGGGCGCAGGGGAGGGGGCACAAGGAATCAAGAGTGCGGCTCGACCACACCAGGGGCTCACACTAACGCCCTCCTTGTTTTTTATTTTCCTCTTTTCTCCTTTTGATACAGACTCCATTAACCGAAGCCTCGTCCAACGGCGAACTCGCCAAACTCACGATGCAACAACGAGGACCAAAGAAGGCTGCGGCGAACACTCAAAGGTCTCAATTACGAGCATTAAATTCAACACATACACCAAGTCTGCAGCTCATCCTCGAGGGGACGGTTTAATTGGTCCAAATCCTCGCCATCAAGACTATTTGTATCAGCCCGCTTTTTCAGCAGACTTTCTTTCATAAATAATGCAGCATGTTCTTATTTGCATTGCATTACCTTTTATGTATACTTTCATTATATAACTTCTTGCGCCAGACATTTTGGTACGGCCAACACACCAGGGGCTTATGTTCCCTGACTATGGTGTGATTAAGTCCAACACTTTCACAAGTGCGGCACCCGAACTTATAGCATTATATGAATCGGCTCAATTATGTCTTGGGTCAATAGTTGGGTTTGCCCGCTCCCATGTTTTGGTGCCTTACGCCCGCCCGGCGGCTAAGGTAGCATCGGAGAACCATCGCGATTGCGCCTTGTTGAGCCGGTTAACGCCTCGAGAAAGCTAAACCGACCGCATAATATGCCGAGAGACTGGTCGTTGTTCGAGAGGTTCTTTCGGTCCTTAAAGACTCACGCCGCTCGAGCGAAGTTCGATGATGTCCGATGAAGGCGTGATAGCGCCCGGATTCGGTCTTCCGAATACCAGGGGCTTCACTAAATTTAAAATTATAGAATTCTATGGCTAAGTGAGAGTGTTCAAGCATTATAAGTCCGCTTGCCTTGTTCGTCGTGTTGAGTGCTCCTCGATGGACCCAAAATGGGAACAAGAGTGCTCAAGTTTATCACCGAACACCCCAAAGACTGTGGCTTTGGGGGCTGAAGCCAACGACTTGTCATCTCTCGATTTAATAAACGGCCGCATGTAAGGTAATATTTTAAATTAAACAAGTGTTGCTCATGGCGCACATAAACGAAGTTTTCAGCGCACAGGATAAAAACACAGCGAGTTCACTCAAATATTACATTCCGGGAACACTCATCTGCAATATCGTAGGCTCCCTTGAGGACAACTTTATAATATCGCTCCAAATAAGGCGATGCTCCTTGCCCGGGCGGCGGATCCGTGAGAAGCTTCTCGCATCCAGTTTGCCCCATTGCACCTTTATGCGGGCAAGGGCCCGACGAGCTCCTTCAATGCAAAGTGAACGCTGATGACGCCCAGCTGGGCACGATCCAACAGCCGCCACAAGGCCAAAGTAGCTTCTGGCATGGCTCTGTCCAGCCACACCGACTATAAGACCCTTCATGGCCTCCTCGCCTACCTTTTGTGGAGTGCGACTAGCTGCTTCACCGGTCGCTTGAGGCACTGGATGGCCGCCTCGCAGATCGAGACCGAAGACCATCTCCGCCGAGCCCTCCTCGCCACGGTAGAATGCGGCGGCATCGATGCACTACGCGCAGATCCGCAACGCCTCGAGAGCTCCGAATTGGTAAGTATCCGTAATTTACATCAACATGCTTGCTCGCATGAAAAATGCCTTACCCACAGCTATCTTCTTTATATCCTCTACCTCCGAAGGGCCTTCGGCCCCGCCTTGGCGGAGTTGGCACTTTCAAGAGCCGAGGCAAGCTCGGACTCGAGTCTTGAGTCACGCCCAAACTCTCATGCTTTTCCATGAGAGCCCGGAGCTCTTGCCGAACTTCCGCCACCAGCCCACTTGCTTTTCTCGCTCAGCCTGCCTGCGGTCAAGATTATGCTCGCCACGGACACGGCGGCCCTTCGTGGCTGCCACCTCCTTAGTGGCCCCTGCAATACAAAAAGTTATCCTGGTTAATTTTGTTGGCAACCAAAACCTTTTTCTCAGAAGGTACTTATTCAAAGAGGTGTTACTCACCTTCTTTCTCCTCGAGCTGCTTCTTCAAGATGGCCGAGCTCTTGCTCGACCGCCGAGATCCTTCTTCAGCACTTCGACCTCCGCCAAGCACGCGGCAGAGGCCAGCAGCGCAGCCTGCGAACCCATATTGACATATTTTTAGCAACCTCACAGATATCTTGTTAGATCCTTAGTCCGTTTTTCCTTCCAACACCGAACTAAGCATCGTGGCTACTGCCTATGCGGTATTACATTACACAATTTTAACTTCTTACCTCAAAGCTCGTTAGAAGGTTGCTGCAGGCTTCGTCAGCCCGCTTTGGCGAAGTTGAACTTTCCCAATCACCGCACTCATGACAAGTGCGGTGTTCTTCCTCGATGGAAGCACCTTTAAGCGCCCAACAGTTATCCGGCGCCCGGATGGACGGAGGCCGCCGGCGTCATGGTCCTGCCCTTCTTTCGAAGGGCCGCTTGCCGGACTCGAGCCACCGCGGGTTCCGCAGAGTCCGCACGAAGTCCGGAGGCTACCCGACAAGACCTCCGAGCCTCCTCCCGTGAGTCCTCTCAGGATCCCACCTCGCCGCCCTCGCCGACGCGTGGGGTAGAGGCAGTCGGGATGGAATTTACATCCGACGGCGCCAACGACCCGCTCATCGAGTCGGGAAGATCGTCAACGGCCGGACTACAGGCAGAATGCGGCGTTAGAAGGACGCAACATGACATACAATATACGGCATATAAATGATCCGAATACTTACGATCCTGCCGGACGTCTGGCCCTCGGAGGCCACTCATCCTCGCCAACGTCGATGTTGGCGAACCTGTCCGGGGGGATAGTTCTCCCCTCTGACCCTTCGCCCCCCAGTTGGGAAGCCTTCCTTCTTCTCTCCTCCTCCGGAGAGAATACTCCTCCTCCTCGCCGCCTTCGTGGAGGAGTCCTCGCCGCCGTCGGACGCTCGATTGCGGAACTCTTTCGAGTCCCCGCGCCACCTTCTTGGTTTCTTCTTCTCCGGCACCACGCGGTGCCGGAACCAGCAGCCTTGCTAAGCGGGCATCCACCGTTCTTCGGCATGGGAGCCGGCCGATGAGCAGCTCGGCCTTCTCCATCCATTCCTGCCAAAGGAAGAGGCAGATTAAAAACTTCACTAGAGTTAATCTAATTATCACGAGTGTCCCGTAATGGGGTTGAATCACCACCGCGCCGCTTGAGATCAAGGCTGAATCCGCGATCTCTCGTCTCGGATGCGGGGGCTTGGCGCTTTGAACAGCACCTCCAGCGCCTTCAGATGTTGTATCAAGAGCCCGCCAGCGCTTAGTGCTGTTCCGGATCGAACTCCCACAAAGTGAAAGCCCGCTCTCGGCATGGGAGGATCCACGGAGGAGCATGACTTGGACCACGCCGACGAGCCGGAGCCTCTCGCCACCATCTTCTTGATGCACGCCGAGTCCCGGCCACCTCCACCGGACTACCCCACTGCAAGCCCTTCTTTTCCGTGAGGTGAGCTGCGTGGGATTCCAGATCTAAACTCGGGGCCCGCCCATGTGGGCTTGCGCGCTCGATGATGTAGAACCACCCGATTGCCACCCCTTGACGGAATCCACGAAGGTCCTTCTAGTTAAGGGACGCGGGCAATTTGCCCAACATGGCGCCTCCGATTCCGCTTGAGTGCCCTTTTACAACCTTCGCTTGACGTTGAAGGTCTTGAGCCACAGTGAAGTGGGCTGATGCAGAGGAAGGTTTCACACACGACGATAAACGCCGAAATGTTGAGGACGAAGTTTGGCGCCAGATCATGGAAATCCAGGCCGTAGTAATATACATGAGCCCCCGGACGAATGGATGGAGCGGAAAGCCCAGTCCGCGGAGGAAGTGGGGAAGGAAGACGACCCTCCCATGAGGCCTTGGGGTGGGGATGAGCTGCCCCTGCCGCAAGCGACCGATCGCGCGATGTCGCTGGAAAGATATCCGGCGTCACGCAGCTTGGTGATGTCCTCCTCCTTAGCGGTGGAGGCCATCCATTTACCTCCCCCTCCGGACATATTCGGAGAAGGTTGAGGCGAGATGCGCAGGCTTGAGTGTTGGAGCTTGAGTGCGCGGGGATGGATAAGCAAAGGAGGAAGAAGGCGTAGGTGAGAAGGTAAATCCTTATCCCGTATATATAGGTGGACTAAACTATGCGTCCCCCGCCAGCCTGGTAAAACTCGCTTATCTCCCAAGCGCCACCATCAATGGCGCGGTTGGGTTACCCACGCCCGTATTGATGAGAATCCCGGAATAAAGGGAAACACGATCTCTGCTTCGACAAGACGTGCCAAGGAAACCGCTTCACTAAACATGCTGAGGTGGAATAAGTAAAACAATTCAAACAAGGGCTTGGTAGCGGTGTGACGTCACGCCGCATAATACGTCAGCAGGTTGAATCGGTGTATATGTTTTATTCTCTCTACGGTGGAACGTGGAAATTATTTTTGCAGAGCCGGACACTATCCTGGTGTTCATTATCTTCTCCGGATTATTCAAGGGAGGAACCCGCCTTGCAATGCCGAACATTATGCACGCCGGACTTATCGTCATTGAAGACTGGTTCAGGGCTACCGAGGAGTCCCGGACTAGGGGTGTCCGGACAGCCGGACTATCAATATCCGCCGACTCCAAGACTACGAAGATAGAAGATTGAAGACTCGGCTCGTGTCCCAAGGTACTTTCTTGGCGTGGAAGGCAAGCTTGGCGATACGGATATGTGGATCTCCTACCATTGTAACCGACTCAGTAACCCTAGCCTCTCCGGTGTCTATATAAACCGGAGGGCCTTAGTCCGTAGGGACTAACATACATTACAACAATCATACCATAGGCTAGCTTCTAGGGTTTAGCCCCCTTGATCTCGTGGTAGATCTACTCTTGTACTACCCACATCATCAATATTAATCAAGCAGACGTAGGGTTTTACCTCCATCGAGAGGGCCCGAACTCTGGTAAAACATCTCGTCCCTTGTCTCCTGTTACCATCCGCCTAGACGCACAGTTCGGGACCCCCTACTCGAGATCCGCCGGTTTTGACACCGACAGCATCCAATTCACTTTCTATGATAGTTTTTATTATACCCAACTTGGATGCTCATCATTCTAGGACCAATCTTTATGATAATAGCAAATACCATGCTGTTCTAAAAGACTCTCAAAATAATATAAGTGAAGCATGATAGACTAGCAATTTCTTCAAAATTAAGACACCACCGTGCTCTAAAAGATATAAGTGAAGCACTAGAGCAAAAACTATCAAGCTCAAAAGATATAAGTGAAACAAAAGATATAAGTGAAGCACATAGAGTATTCTAGCAAATTCTAATCAAATAAGCTTATCCCAAAAGGTGTGTACAGCAAGGATGATTGTGGTAAACTAAAAGGCAAATACTAATATAATACATGACGCTCCAAGCAAAACACATATCATGTAGCGAATAAAAATATAGCTCCAAGTAAAGTTACCAATGAACGAAGACGAAAGAGGGGATGCCTTCCCGGGGCATCCCCAAGCTTAGGCTTTTGGATATCATTGAATATCTTGGGGTGCCATAAGCATCCCCAAGCTTAGGCTCTTGCCACTCCTTATTCCATAGTCCATAAAAGCTTTACCCAAAACTTGAAAACTTCACAACACAAAACTCAACAGGAAATCTTATAAGCTCCGTTAGTGAAAGAAAACAAAACCACCACATAAGGTACTGCAATGAACTCGTTATTTATTTAATTTGGTGTTAAACCTACTGTATTCCAACTTCTTTATGGTTTATAAACTAATTTACTAGCCATAGATGCATTGAAATAAGCAAACAACCCACGAAAAACAGAATTTATCAAAAACAGAACAGTCTGAAGAAATCTGTTACTAACGCAAACTTCTGGAACTCTAAAAATCCTACCAAAATAGGAAGTACTGGACAATTTGTTTATTGAACAGAATCAAAAAGAATCAACGCAAAAGCACGTTCCAGTGATTTAACAAAATTATATTCGTGCACACAAAGTTTCTGTTTTTCAGCAGAATCAAATCAACTATCATCGTAAGTTATCCTATAGGTTCTACTTGGCACAAACACTAATTAAAAGATAAAAACACATCTAACCAGAAGATAGATGCAAGATTTATTGAAACCAGCAACGAAAAATATTGGGTTACCTCCCAACAAGCGCTGTCGTTTAACGCCCCTAGCTAGGCATTGATAATTTTAATGATGCTCACATGAAAGACAAGAATTGAAGCACAAAGAGAGCATCATGAAACATGTGACAAACACATCTAAGTCTAACATACTTCTTATGCATAGGCATATTATGAGCAAAGAAATCTGCAAGGCAAGCAAAAACTAGCAAATGCAAGGAAGAAGAAAGAGACGATAGCAATCTCAACATGACGAGAGGTAATTTAATAAGACAAAAATTTCTACGACCATATTTTCCTCTCTCATAATAATTACATGTAGGATCATAGGAAAATTCAACAAAATAGCTATAACAAAACATATTCTCAACATGATCCACATGCGTGCAAAGTTGACACTCTTCCAAGATAGTGGGATTAACATTAACTAAAGTCATGACCTTTCTGAACCCACTTTTATCAAAAATATCATAAGATTGAACATACTCCAAATATGTGGGATCTAAAGTTGACACTCTTCCAAACCCACTTTCAATATTATTGCAAACACTATTATCAATCTCATATTCATCATGGGGCTTAAATAAATTTTCAAGGTTATAAGAAGAATCACCCCAATCATGATCATTGAAACAAGTAGTAGACATAGCAAAACTAGCATCCCCAAGCTTAGGGTTTTGCATATTATTAGCACAATTCACATCAAGAGAATTTATAGTAAAATCATTGCAATCATGCTTTTTATTCAAAGATCTATCGTGAGTCACTTCATAAAGTTCTTCATCACAACTTCATAAAGATAATCTAGTGCACTCAACTCACTAGCAATAGGTTCAACATAATTGGATCTCTTAAAGAGATTAGCAAGCGGATGAGGATCCATAGATCTTAGCTTCTCTATTTAGTAATAAATAAGCATCTATTCCAAACGAGCAAACGAAAGGGCAAGCAAAAGAGAGAAGAGGAGATTGGGAAAGAGAGGGAGAATAAAACGGCAAGGGTGAAGTGGGGGAGAGGAAAACGAAAGGCAAATGGCAAATAATGTAAATGCGAGGGAGATGGGTTTGTGATGGGTACTTGGTATGTCTTGACTTGAGCAAAGACCTCCCCGGCAACGGCGCTTTAAATCGACGCTGGCGGAGGTCAATGTTGACTTGACTTGGTGGAAGCCTCCCGGCAACGGCGCTTAGAAATCCTTCTTGCTACGCCTTGAGCTTATGCTGGTTTCCTCAAGAGGAGAGGGTGATGCAGCAAAGTGTAGTGTAAGTATTTCCCTCGCTTTTGAGAACCAAGGTATCGATCCAAAGAGGAGGCTCCTCAAAAGTCCCACGCACCTACAAAAACAAACCGAGAACTCGCAACCAACGCAATAAAGGGGTTGTCAATCCTTCACGCCCACTTCATGAAAGTGAGATCTAATAAAGATAGTATGATAAGATAAATATATTTTTGGTATTTTATAAGATAGATGCAAAAGGTAAAGATGCAAATAAAGTAGATGGAAAGCAAATATGATAAGAGATAGACCCAGGGGCCATAGGTTTCACTAGAGGCTTCTCTCAGAATAGCATAAGTATTACGGTGGGTGAACAAATTACTGTCGAGCAATTGATAGAAAAGCGCATAGTTATGAGATTATCTAGGCATGATCATGTATATAGGCATCACATCCATAACAAGTAGACCGACTCCTGCCTGCATCTACTACTATTACTCCACACATCGACCGACTCTTGCCTGCATCTAGATTATTAAGTTCATAAGAACAGATTAATGCAATAAGCAAGATGACATGATGTAGAGGGATAAACACATGCAATATGATATAAACCCCATCTTGTTATCCTCGATGGCAACAATACAATACGTGTCTTGCAACCCTTCTGTCACTGGGTAAGAACACCGCAAGATTGAACCCAAAGCTAAGCACTTCTCCCATGGCAAGAAAGATCAATCTAGTAGGCCAAACCAAACTGATAATTCGAAGAGACTTGCAAAGATAACTCAATCATACATAAAAGAATTCAGAGAAGATTCAAATATTATTCATAGATAAACTTGATCATAAACCCACCGTCGATTGTCAAAACCGCGGATCTCGGTAGGGGGTCCCGAACTGTATGCCTAGGCGGATGGTAACAGGAGATGAGGGACACGATGTTTTACCTGTGTTCGGGCCTCTCGATGGAGGTAAAACCCACGTCCTGCTTGATTAATATTGATGATATGGGTAGTACAAGAGTGGATCTACCACGAGATCAAGGAGGCTAAACCCTAAAGCTAGCCTATGGTATGATTGTTGTAATGTATGTTGTCCTCACGGACTAAAGCCCTCCGGTTTATATAGACACCGGAGGAGGCTAGGGTTACACAGAGTCGGTTACAATGGTAGGAGATCTACATATCCAGATTGCCAAGCTTGCCTTCCACGCCAAGGAAAGTCCCATCCGGACACGGGACGGAGTCTTCAATCTTGTATCTTCGTAGTCTTGGAGTCCGCGACGACGATAGTCTGTTGTTCAAGACTTCTAGTCCAGACTACCTCAAGAGCCCTCTAACCAGGCTTCAATGACGATAAGTCCGGCGTGCATAATGTTCGGCATTGCAAGGCGGGTTCCTCCCTTGAATAATCCAGAGAAGATCATGAACACCAGATAGTGTCCGCTCGCAAAATAAATTCCACATTCCACCGTAGAGAGAATAAAATGTACACCAGTCCAATCTGCGACGTATTATGCGGCGTGACATCACACCGCTACCAAGCCTTTGTTTGAATCGCTTTTTATTATAATGACCTCAAAGACGCTTAGCTTAGCGGTTTCTTGGCACGCCTTGTCGAAGCGTAGATCGTGTTCCCTTATTCCGGATTCTCATCAATACGTGCGTGGGTAACCCAACCGTGCCCGTCACCACGCCTCCTCTATCGAAGGTGAATCCCGAACGGTCACGGAGACGACTCTTGGTATTTTTCCCCTTTATAAGAGGACCAAGGATCGTTCTTTTTCTTCAATCTCGCATCGAATCTCCTTCTCGCTCCTAGTTCCAACACCCAGAGCCCCAGATTCGAGCGCTTCGGATTCTCAACCATGTCCGGCTCCGACCTCCAAGGTCGGTGGATGCCCTCCTCCGTCACGGAGGAGGACGTGTTAAAGCTGCGTGAGGCCAAGTACCTGTCCTACGAGATTTTGCACAGGTTGCCTGCCCAAAGGCAGGCCGTGCCCGCCCCCGAGCCCGGTGAGTACGTTGTCTTCGTATCCCACCTCCGTCGGGGTTTAGGCTTCCTGTCGTGGATTTGTCACGGCAGATGTCCTAGCGTAAGGACTTAGTCGTGGAGCCATCGCTACGGGTTTACTTGCAGGGGTTAAAGCGGACACAAAGACACGAGGGTTTTATACTAGTTCGGCCCCTTCGATGAAGGTAAAAGCCTCACGCCTAATTGTGATGGAATTGATGTAGTCTCGATGGCTAGGAGCAAATAAGCTTCGCTTAGGCTCGAGTTGTGGTTCTCTCTCTCGAATCGCCGCCGGTCGCCCCTTATATACACGAGTGACGCCTGTCGGTTCAGAGAGTCCCAACCGGTTCATACTGTATCCCGGTTGGTATCTCTCTATTCCTAACTTACAATACAAGTCATACATCGTGCCGGTTTACGGCTACAAGTTCTAAACCGACTATAGGCCTTGGGCCTTTCTCGACACACCACTAACGGAGCTAACCCGCCCAAGCTGGCCGGTTACACCTAGTGGTAATATCCCCAACATTAGGCCCCGATTGATTTGAACTGTTCATGTCAATCCTTCACAAAGCCTCGATCTTGACATCTTCTTTTGTTTAATAAACCGCCACGCCGCCGTTGCTTCGATCATCAGAACCGCATGACGCCGTTGCTTCGATCATCAGAAACCGCATGACGTCGTTGCTTTCGTCATCAGAAACCGCATGATGTCATCTTGAAATTTTATCCTTTATAACGCCTTCTTTAATAGCAGTCCTCGGATCCACGCGCTTGACCTAGCTTTTATCGCTTTATAAATAGGACCGAAGGGTCATTCTTTTCCTCCTTCGCTTCCTCTTCTTCGTTTTCCTCGCCACGCTGCCCTTGGAGCTCCGCCATCGCCATCGACTTCGCTTCATCCTAGGCCAGATCGACCAACATACCGTAACACCGCGCCTCTTTCCGCATCTTCTATTCCCGGTAAGCTTCTTCCCTTCTTCAACTGCTTCGCACTTAGATCTGTTTTGGTTCGAGCTTCATACCATGTTCTTCGTATGCTTTTCATCCTTTTAGCCTTGAACCATGCTATGAATCTTGTTACAGATCAATGATGACTCCTGCGATCCGCTGTACTTTCTCATTTTAATCCCATGGATCTTCTGCATATATAGATATGCCTTATGGTCCACTTCCGTTTCTTCTTTACTTCCGCGGAATATTTCCTGTTTTCTGAAAACCCGCGTTTGATCCGTAGTAAACATGAAATCTTGTGAAACTTGTTTTTGTAAACTGTCCATGACTTCAATTATCTCCAAGGCCCAGATTAGGCGGTTTAACTCACCATAATAAAAGCTGCTAAACCGGCATAGGTACACCATTAGTCCCCTTGTTGAACCGCCAGAACGCATCTGACATCATATCATAATGAACTGATTTATAAAAACTGCCTCCGGTTTATCATAACTTGGATCAATCACTGTAATAAGCACGCCTAAACCGGATCCTTTTGTTTGTAGATCTTATCATGGCCAAACAGTGTATGAATGCAATCGGGTTCCTTCCGCGTCTCCGAGACACGCTTGAATGAACTGTATCGATTGGCGCTTTAGATGACCAAAACACAGTCCATTGGAGGGTTCCCGGAGAGGAATGTCCTCCCACACCTCGTGAAGGGAAGTTGTAATTTCATGGATCACCGCCCGGGTTTCAAACCGCCTCGGTCAAAATTTTACCGGACGTGATGGCCAATTTTCAGCTCCGGCCCCAAGACATTGGCCCCAACTCCGCTACCAACCTCGTGCCACTTTCAAGTGCTATCCAAGCATATCTGCAAGAGGAACCTTCGCTGAACTGTTCGTAGATCTCTTCCATCTAAACCGTCGCATCAATTCACCGACGGCCCCAATACGTAATTAGGCGGTATGGCTATCCGTAAAAGGAAGGAGATCACCTATCCCCACGTCAAACTCCATACTCACCCCAAAGAGTGGAATGCGACTTGGTTCTACTGCAAAGATACTTCTCCTGAAGGTGAAAATCCTTTACCTAGCTTTCGTCCAGAGCGGCTAAGCAATACTCATCCCTTTCCTCAAAGATAGACTGCCAAAGAGAGAAGCAAATATGCCCCACAACTGTCCAAGCTCCGAGCCTTTATGGCCAACGGTTTGACTGGAATTGATCTTGCACGTTGCTGGTTATCTTGGGGCATACTGCCTTTGAGCCGGCGTTCCGATTTGATGTGCCAGTATACCGGCAGCGTCGATGACCCACTCCGACACACCAAACTTGAAATTTCTGAGGATGAAGTTACGGATTCAGTAAGAAGAATGCTGAATGAACCGGAGCATCTCTGCGCTCAAACCGCTTGGCTCCTCATCGCACCACCAACACACCACCATGGTAAGTCTCGATCGTCATCATTAAAACCCGTTATTATTTTCATATATCCAACTTTTAATTATTTCTGATCCAGGGTGATAATCTGTTTTGGAGCAAGAAACTTTCTCAAGACAAAGCGGACAAAGCTGGGCGGCCAAATCGGCCCAAAACAAAAGTTGTCAAGAAATCAGCCCACAAGAGAAAGACTACTGCTTCATCTGACCCGGCCATTGACGATGATGTGGGTAATCCGAAACTTGATTCTCTTGGCTTGCTTTTTACACGCCTTATTGATGATGATGCTTGTCGATGACGCTCAAGCCAAAGAACGCAGGATTTGCCGAGGTAACCATTCTTTCTTCCGATTCAACAAATTTGCCTTCACTAAAATTTCACGGCAACCCGAAAGTTAACTTTTCTCACCCTCTTGCTTACTTGGATCCCAAACTTGTTATGAAGACACAAAGAACATGAAGCTCACCGCACAACCCGCAGACAGCGGACAGTAGTTACCTCTCGCGGTTTACCCAACAGCCCGATTCGAAGCGCCGCACCGAGGTTTCCACCCTCTTATTGCTTTAAATTTCAAAGCAGGTTTCTTCCACAACCTCTTAATCCGTCCGACTCCGATTATCGTTACTTCCCATTCATCCTCTGCTAATCCTCTGCCACTCAGCTACCGCCATTGAAAATAGCCGGGTAAGTCCATACAGCCATATGCTTTCGATACTTTCAGAATGGATATGCTTTTTCCCGACTTTTGTCTCTTTAGAACCAAACCAAACCCAAAGAAGAAGGCCCGCTGGACAAAATAGTTGAAGAGGCTGCCGCTTCAGATCATGAGCAAGCGCGGATCTCAAAACGTTGCCTCTCAAGATATTCCCAATGATCCTCCGGTTCAAGAGGAGGTTATTCTCAAGAGAGGCCTGTGAATACTTCAATATCTGCTGATCCACCTGCCAAGATGCCCAGCTTTGAGAAGCCTCGCAATCCCATCAAACAGCCGTGCTCACACAATCCGTCGAGTCGAAGATGATGATGTTGTGATTATCGAATGGGCCGCCCGAGCCGGGAATCCTGCAACTTTAACTCCGGCATATTGTGAAAGAGGACTCTTCCACTTTTAATAAAGGAAAATGGGATGTGGAGCTGGAAACATATGCCGCTTTGAGCGCCCAAGACCTTCATTCTGGATATTTGAACCGGCTTTACAGTAGCCGTGACTATGAAGCTGGCTTGGTGAAATTAATGAGAGACAAGTTTGAGGTAACACTCCTTTCCTTATTACTAGTATATTAGTCCTTGTAGCCCCCAAGGGCCGGTTTGTAATCTTGATCAAACCGGGACTTGATTGTTTTCTTTGATCCATTTTGCAATCTTCCCGCATAACCACCAGGGCCGGTTTAACTCTGCATACTTAAACCGGTACCTCAATAAAAACTTCCTGACAAAACATTGGTGGAATCAAATAGTCATTAGCCCCCAAGTGCCAAGTTGAATACTCGTATTGAGCTTGGGACTTTGCCATGTATTAGCAAAGAAAAATTGAAGGTACATTAGCCCCAAGTGTCAAGCATATAACTGTGTTGTGTGGTTGAGACTTTAACTTGAATTGCTGGCTGAACGTACTATCAATGCGCAGGCTGAGGTGAAAATCAAGGACGATCGGATTGCCGATTTACAAGCGGCTTTGAAAACCCAGCAGGCCGAAACAGAGAAGGCCAAGAAAGAATTAACCAGTGCCTTGACCGCTGCTGAACAGGTGAAAGAAGGCCTGAAGAAAGAGCAGGCAGTCTGGGCCACTGAAAAGGCCAATTTAATAAAACGGGCAGAAAATGCTGAAGCTGCCCTTAAACCGGTGGTGGATGATCTGACAGCCGTAAAGCGGCAAGTACATTCTATGACTGCAGCAATCTTTGGTAAGCTCCTTGTGAATAATTGTGATATGTTGCACCGGCTGCATCATTAATCCGGTTTAGAACTAATCATTTACCGTTTGTAGGCACGCGCGTTGGGCACTTGGGAAACGATGTGCGGAAGAAACTGAAGGCTGTCTACACTTTAGTTGAGCAGTTATATACCGGAGCCCAGCGCATCATCACCACAATGTCACATAACAATCCAGCGCCTTCCCTGATTCAAGATACTCTGAACCGGCTATCAATCCTTCCTTCCCGGATTGAAGAGGTGAAGAAATCTGCTGCACGAACCGGAGCCATCAACGCCTTGATCCGAGCCAAGGCGTGGGTACCAGATTTTGATCCCGTGGAAGCAGCTCAAGGCTATCCCAGCGTGAAAGAAGATGGCTCTGATTTCAATGAAGAGGACTTGCGGGCGATAAACCGTGCGGTACGCCCGCTGGCTTGTCAATTGGCCGAAGAAGCCGATTTGGAGCATTACCAAGCACAATATAATGATCAGAACAAGCGAGTGTCTGCCCCAACCTTTGAACCGAAAACTGATCCTCCAATCCGTAAGCATACTTACGCATTCGACATTGAACCGCCGTCTTTGATTCACGAAGAGGCTATTTTCCAAGCGCTAATGGGAATCGATCGACTATCAGGATTTCCGACCAACGGTTAGGGATGAAGATGTTTGAGCGGCGGAAGATGAAGAACGTCTTGAACCGTAGCCGTTAAACATCTGTCGTGGGCGGTTTGCCCAAAAACAATGATCTCATTTGGGCAATCGTGTTGCCTTGTAATAGCCTTTAGTTAAAACTTTCGCTGCTGGATATGCCTTCGTGCATAGGTGAAACTTTTGTTTGATTCATACTCCCTGCAACCAGAAAAGTTGAACCTCGGTGGCGGCTATACCGCCAGCCGGTTTATGCTATTCAATATATATATATATATATCGAAAATCAATAAGTATGTGATACAAATACCTGCCGTATCTGGGCATGAAGCTTAGCGTAGCCAACCTTGAAGCGGAGGACTTAAAAACCATGACCGTCTGGGGAGATAATAACTCCCATATAATCGTGCTGATTTAGCACAAGCCCCCGTGTTATTCCATGAGGATGAACCGGAAAAAGGTAAACCGGGCAGATAAAAACTCCGGTGTAATACCAAACCGTGTCCTGTCAATTTGTGACTGACAGCTAAACCGGATAAAAATGTTCGTCGGGTTAAAAAAACGCAACAAAAAATCGAATACCAAATATGGCAACAAAGGCAATAACTCTTTGCAAAAGTAAAGCTTCATGGAGCTGGTCAGATGGCATTACCATGGTCAGACGCAACCAAGCCCCCCGAAGGCGTAGCGATGGTGCTAGTCGGCCAGGTCCCCAAAAGACTCTTGGCGAGTACGCCGGCCAAGTGGCATGACATTGGTTCGGGTTCACCAAGCCCCCAAATGACGCTGCCCTATTGGCCGACCAAGAGGCGTGACTGTTCAGACGTGACCGTGTCCCCAAGTGATCTGGTGGCTTTAGCTTATCAAGAGGTGTTGCATTGGTTCGGACACTACCAAGCCCCCAAGTGATAAATATAATCACAAGGGGTAAACCGAGTCCGCTTTAAAAATGTAAACACTCCATGTAACCACACATGAGACGAAAGACAGAGACCCCGCTTTAGCTGAGGCTCCGATTTTTATTATATCAAAGATAATATATACATTGTCATGCTATGTACATAAACTGAGCCGATGACTCAAGTGTAGTAAGGTCGAAGATGAGCTATATTCCACGGCCTATTGGTCTCCTCCTCGATGTACGTGAGTCTTTACGCCTCGAATATCAATCGATAGTAGGAACCGCTTGTGTAGATTCTTCTTGACCACAAAAGGTCCTTCCCAAGGCGGGATAACTTGTGCATATCTGCGGTCTTGGATGAGATGAAGCACCAAATCTCCTTCTGAAAGGCTCGGTCTTAACCCGGCGGCCGTGATAACGACGAAGATCTTCTTTGTAAATCGCCGAACGAGCGGCGGCTGCCATATCACGCCCTCATCCAATAGGTCCAAAGAGTCCTGTCGCGCCATCTCGTTGTCCGCTTCAACATAAGCCGCTACACGGGGCGAATCGTGCTCGATATCACCGGGAGAACCGCCGCTCGTAAACCATGAAGAAAGGTGTATATCCATGAGACCGGTTTGGCGTAGTATTGATACTCCATAGCACCGATGGGAGCTCTTCAACCCAAATCCCGGTGTTCTCTCGTAACGGAACCGTAAGTCGGGTTTGATGCCTCGTAAGATTTCTTGATTAGCACGCTACCCTGCCCGTTGGATCGGGATGCGCCATCGACGACACGCCAAGCGGATATGCTCACGCTCACGTAACTCTTTCATAGCCCCTTGGACAGATTAGTGCCATTGTCGAATGATACTTGTGTGGAAAGCCAAACCGGAAAATCACCTTTTTGATGAACTGCACCGTTGTTGCCGCATCACACTTGCTGACAGGTTCCGCTTCAACCCACTTGGTGAACTTGTCCACTGCCACCAACAGATGGGTCTTCTTATCTTTGGATCGTTTAAAGGGTCCAACCATATCCAGCCCCCAGGTCGCAAACGGCCACGTTATTGGGATCATCCTCAATTCTTGAGCCGGTACATGAGCACGCCTTGAAAATTTCTGACATCCATCACACCGTTTAACCAAGTCCTCCGCATCAGCATGGGCAACAACCAAGAAAATCCGTGGACGGAACGCCGCCACTGTGGACTTTGAACCGGCGTGATGTCCGCAATCCCCTTCATGGATTTCCCTTAAAATTTCACCGCCTTCCCTAGGGGAAACACAGCGTTGAAACGCCCCTGACACACTGCAATGATGTAACTCACCATTAAGAATCGTCATAGATTTGGAGCGCCGGATTATCCGTGCGCCGTAACCTCATCTTCCGCAACTCCTCGAGTCATATACGCAAGGTAAGGATCGTCCAATCCGAACGCAATGTTGCCACCAACCGAGCTTCCGGATCGAATAGCCAACCGCTTCACCAGGGAGTTGGACCGACGGGTTGTGCAAGACGTCCAGAAAGACATTAGGCGGGACCGGTTTACGCTGAGAACCCAACCGGCTTAAAGCGTCTGCCGCTTCGTTCTTCCGGCGATCCACATGATCCACTTGATAGCCCTTGAAGCAACCTGCGATATTATCCACTTCTCGACGATATGCAGCCATGAGCGGGTCCTAGAATCCCAAGTGCGGATACTTGCCGAGCCACCAGTGTCCGAGTCACCAAGCACTTAACCCGCTTAAATTCATCTCCTTAGCCATCCGGAGACCATGGAGCAAGGCTTCAGACTCAGCTGCATTATTAGTACAAGGGAACATTAAACGGAGAACGAATAAAACTTATCACCTCGTGGGGAAGTTAAACGACTCAAATTTCGAACCTTCCAATTGCTCGGATCCGTCGAAATGAATAGTCCAAAGACGTATGATCCGGCTTCTCCTCTGGCGCTTGTAACTCCGTCCAGTCATTAATGAAATCAACAAGTGCTTGTGACTTCACTGCTGTGCGTGGTATATACTTTAGTCCATGCGGCCCAAGCTCGATGGCCCATTTTGCAATCCGGCCCGTCGCCTCCCGGTTTTGTATGATATCACCCAAAGGAGCTGAACTAACCACTGTGATAGGGTGCCCTTGAAAATATTGCTTCAGTTTCCAACTGGCCATAAAAACACCATAGACGAGCTTCTGCCAATGCGGATATCTCTGCTTGGACTCAATAAGCACCTCACTGATATAATAAACCGGCCGTTGAACCGGATACTCCTTGCCTGCCTCCTTGCGCTCTACCACAATGGCCACGCTTCTCGCCGAGCATTGGCTGCCACATATAACAACAAATGTTCCTTGTCAACCGGAGCCGCAAGAACAGGTGGGTTGGCCAATTGCCGCTTTAGATCCTCAAATGCTTGCCGCCAGCGGACTCGCACAAAATTATCTGCCTTCCTTAGCATCCGGTATAAGGGAATGGCCTTCTCTCGAGGCGGCCGATAAACCGCTCAACGCCGCGATCCCGCCGCGACGCTGAACATCATTGATACACTTCGGTTTAGCCAAGGAAGTGATAGCTTTAATTTTCTCCGGATTAGCTTCAATTCCTCTGTTAGACACCAGGAACCCCAATAACTTGCCAGCCGGAACACCAAAAACGCACTTGGCCGGATTAAGCATCATCTTATAAATGCGCAAGTTGTCAAAGGTTTCCTTCAAATCTTCCACCAGTGTCTCCTTGTGTCTTGATTTCACCACAATATCATCTACATAAGCATGCACATTGCGGCCGATCTGCGTATGCAGGCAATTCTGTACACACCGCTGATAAGTAGCCTGGGCACTCTTGAGCCCAAAAGGCATAGATACATAGCAGAGGGCTCCAAAGGGAGTTATAAACGCTGTCTTCTCCTGGTCCTTAACTGCCATTTTTATCTGATGATATCCAGAGTATGCATCCAAAAAACTTAAACGCTCACATCCTGCCGTGGCATCAATAATCTGATCAATGCGGGGGAGGGTGAAAGGATCTGCTGGACAAGCTTTGTTAAGATCTGTGTAGTCCACACACATACGCCAGGTACCATTTTTCTTGAGGACCAGCACCGGATTAGCAAGCCACTCTGGATGAAACACCTCAATGATAAACCCAGCCGCCAAGAGCCTGGCTACTTCCTCTCCAATGGCCTTGCGCGTTTCTTCATTAAACCGGCGGAGGAACTGTTTCACCGGTTTATACTTAGGATCCACATTAAGTGTGTGCTCAGCGAGTTCCCTCGGTACACCTGGCATGTCAGATGGCTTCCATGCAAAGATATCCCGGTTCTCACGGATGAACTCGATGAGCGCGCTTTCCTATTTGGGATCCAGGTTGGCACTGACAGTGAACTGCTTGGATGAATCGCCGGGCACGAAGTCAACAAGCTTAGTCTCAGCTGCCGATTTAAACTTCAGATTCGATTCATGCTCTGTAGTGGGTTTCTTCAAAGGGGTCATATCCGCCGGGTCAACGTTGTCCTTATAGAATTTCAACTCTTCCGTGGCACAGACCGCCTCTGCATAAGCTGCATCACCTTCCTCACACTCTAAAGCGACTCGGCGGCTTCCATGCACCGTTATCGTTCCTTTGTAACCCGGCATTTTGAGCTGCAAGTAAATATAACAAGGTCGTGCCATGAACTTAGCATAAGCTGGCCATCCAAACAAGGCATGATATGGACTCCGGATTTTCACCACTTCAAAGGTTAGCTTTTCAGACCGGGAATCGTGCTCGTCTCCAAAGGCCACATCCAGGGCTATCTTACCAACAGGATAAGCAGATTTGCCTGGTACTACACCATGGAACACCGTATTGGACGGCCTGAGGTCCTTGTCTGTGAGACCCATGCGACGGAAAGTTTCATAGTATAATATATTAATACTGCTTCCTCCATCCATAAGCACCTTAGTGAACTTATAGCCCCCACCGAGGGTCTACCACCAATGCCACCGACCCGGATTATCAACCCGGGGATGGTCCTCTCGCTCACACGATAGGCTGCTCGACCAGCGCAAATACCGCGGCAAAGCCGGTTCAACAGAGTTCTTGCCCGCTTGTGAAGCTTCCGATCCCGCTTGTCCAAACTGGTTGTGAAAACATGATACGCCCACTATTCAACCGCTTTGGTTGGCTCGATAGCTTTGACTCTTTGTTCTTGCTTTGCCGCCCACTCGGTCATCCTGCTATGGTGATTGCCTTGACTAGGCCTGAACCGAAGCTCCATCCCGACCCGCCCATGGAAATGGATCTGAACGCCTCGACCCTGGTCATATCGGAAAGCATTGGAGTTTTTGAACTCCTGCATAATATAACAGTCTTTCCAAAGATGATTCGATGGGGACTCCTTCGTCCCGTGCTTGGGACAAGGCTGATTCAACAAGTAATTCAAACGGCTTGTATTAGGATTTGGACCCCGATTCGCCTTGCCTTTGCGTCGCGGGCCTCTGTCCTGCGCATTAGTGTTGGCTATGAAATCCGGGTTGCCATCAGCCTTGCGCTTGCCACCGTTTCCATGACCCGCCGGTTTGTACTGCTGCCCCTTGGAGTTGCCATTCTTCTTTCCCTTCCTCGCTTCATCATCATCGACTTCAGATCCTTGATACCGCTCGAATCGGCATACTTTACCAAAGCGCCATGAGGGTTCCCATATCATTGCGTAACCGCTTCATACGTCCCAATTTTAATTTCAAAGGCTCAAACCGCGCTTGCCTTCTAATGTTATGATCGCCGAGTCGGCGTTGATCCGGTCGAAGAAAAGTGCAAAATCTCGCACACACGGCGTACCAACGGGTTGTTGACTCCTTCTTCCGGGCGCAAGCCGCGGATCTACTATGGACTTGGGCTGCTTACGTATCCTTGAAGTTACGGATAAACCGGGCCCGTGGCGCCCCATGAACTGATAGAATTGGGCGGCAAGCTTTTCAACCAGTGCAGGCTGTGCCCTCGGCATCATGGTGAAGTACTTCGCACATGCGGTTTCATCAACATCCAGCATCTCCATGGCCATCTCATAACTTTCAACCCACGCCTCAGGGGACAGATCTGCAGTGTAATTCGGCACCTTGCGCGGGCCCTTAAAATCCTTAGGCAGACGCACATTGCGTAAAGCGGGGATTAAACAGGGCACCCCTAAAGCGGATGCGACTCTTGGTCCGGTGAAGGTGGTAGGGCGAACCGGTGTGTGTTGATCCGCATCATCCTGTGCTGCTAACTCGGCCTCCCTACGTGCCCGGGCCCGATCCACTACATCCTGAGCATCACGAATACCACCCATCTGGTGATTGCCTCGGGCTGCTTCACGGTCACGCGCGTTGCTTGACATGGCCGGTTCATCCATGCGCCTGCTGTAACTCCGGCTTGGGCCAGGCGTGAAGTGAATCCGATGACGGCCGTATGAATATGCCTCCTGTCAGACAGCGCAGTCCGGAGAAGCTCCTTAACCCGGCGTGTCTCAACTGCTTGTGGGGAATCTCCTTCGACTGGGATCGCCTCCAATCATGCAGCGGCTGCAACAAGGTTGTCCATGGGATTAGAGTAATGACCTGGGGGTGTCTGTACCGGCGGAGGAACCACCATGTTCTGCTGCGGAGGCTCCATCAGGCGCGGTTGGACCGTCGCTCCCGCTCCTGGAGCCTCAATCCGGTTTACCTCCCTGTGCTGGGGCGGGTTACTGGGTCCGGCTCCCGGGGTCTGAAAGAGATTTCTAGGATCAAATCCTGACGGCAGGCGCGATCTATACTTCCGCCTCAACACCTCCTGCGATGCAATCTGGTCGAGCATGAGTTTGTAAGCTTGTGCATCTAAAGCGGCCCGCTCTGCGGCCATACGCTCCTTCTCTGCCGCTAGATCCGCTTTGGCTTGCGTGATCTGCTCTTTCACCTTTGCAATTTCTGCATTATGAGCCTCCTGATCTGCTGGGTTGTCCTCCGCCATAAGCGCTGCTAGTGCATCAAACAGATCTGACAGAATTTGAACCGGCGGGCGCACCGGGCCTCCTGCCCCTGCTGCCGCTGCTGAACCGGAAAGCATCGCTGCTGCGGTTGAAGAGTGGTTCGCTGCCTGCGTACCGGCCATGAATACTCCGACCCGGTTTAACTGGCTTGGGGGGTCCGGAATCTCGTCGCCGTCGGAACAGCCCCGATCATATCATCCTGCAATGGTACAATGATTCGGTCTCTCTGTTGAAGATTCATCGCTGAATAAGCGACGGTCTCACCGCCGTGTTACGAACCGCGTCGTACTCCCCTCCATGGGTGACTCCAACGAAGACATGCTTTACGGCCGGTTTAACCTGGGCAGGTCACGCACGCTGAGCCGTCTCGATGAGGTCGGCGCAGATGTCCGGCTCAGGCCCAGGCTCCCCAATCTTGCCGATGAAAACGTGTATGCCGCCGAAGGGGACCCGGTATCCATACTCGATTGAATCGGCCTCGGGACCCCATCCGGCGTCGTCGATGTAGATCCGGCCGCGACGACTCTTGGTCATCCGGCCCATGATGTAGCCTTCGAGTCCTTTGAGCTTGCCCTCCAAGATCGTCAAACCATCATGCGATAGCCCACGGTGGGCGCCAACTGTCGTGGATTTGTCACGGCAGATGTCCTAGCGTAAGGACTTAGTCGTAGAGCCATCGCTACGGGTTTACTTGCAGGGGTTAAAGCGGACACAAAGACACGAGGGTTTTATACTAGTTCGGCCCCTTCGATGAAGGTAAAAGCCTACGTCTAGTTGTGATGGAATTGATGTAGTCTCGATGGCTAGGGAGCAAATAAGCTTCGCCTAGGCTCGAGTTGTGGTTCTCTCTCCCTGAACCGCCGCCGGGTCGTCCCCTTATATACACGAGTGACGCCCGTTGGTTCGTAGAGTCCCAACCGGTTCATACTCGTATCCCGGTTGGTATCTCTCTATTCCTAACTTACAATACAAGTCATACATCAGGCCGGTTTACGGCTACAAGTTCTAAACCGACTATAGGCCTTGGGCCTTTCTCTGATTACACCACTAACGGAGCTAACCCGGCCCAAGCTGGCCGGTTTACACCTAGTGGTAATATCCCCAACACTTCCCGACGGACCCCTTCGTGAGAGGGCTCATGTTCTACTACGGGCTGGATTTTCACGACTTGGCTCCGGAGTCCATCCTCCATATTTCCGCATTCATTATCGTCTGCGAAGCCTTCCTCCGCGTCACTCCCCACTTCGGCCTGTGGCTGAAGACCTTCAATGTGGAGCCGAAGATGATCGGAGGGTAAGCGGAGTCTTGGCGGGCGGCCATAAGCGAAGGGCCGATGCCCCATGGCCCAAGGGTTCCTTCAAGAGGAACTTCGGTTGTGGCAGCAGGTGGTTCTATATCACCGCTCGAAGGCAGCAAGCAAAAGCCGCCGCCTTCATTCCGCCTGGACCTCCATGCCGATCGATGTCGTGGGTCAACCAAGGGTTCAACTGGGGCCGTCCAAGACGTGCCCTTATTGCGAGGCGGATTCGAGACCTCGGCGAGGAGATCAATCTGGTCGTGGTGATGCAGGTTATGCTAATCAGGCGTCTTCTGCCCTACAAACGTCGTCCTCTCCGTCTATGGGAGTTCAATCCGGAGGGACCCCGAATTCTCCAACACTTCATGGGTGTGACACCCGTGGAGATGTACAAGTTGTTCTTCGGACCGCAGGTAGCGTGTCCGAAATTGACCGAGGACGCAGGCCTAAGCTGCAATCGCCCGGATACTCAGGTAAATAGCTCAGAGTCCGGACGTTCTGTTTATCTGTTTTTCTAGAGTTCGCCTCCTGACCCATTACTCTTCATAGGAGTGGGTAGCGCGATCGAAGTTGATAAGGTGTCCGGCTCCCCTCCCAGAGACCGCACTAGAGCCCGTGCTAGTCAGAATGTTGGAGGTCGCACCCATAGAAGGGAGTGATGGGGAGAATAGAGGAGCTATTATTTCGCCCAAGGGGGCGTCTGAAGAGGGGGGAATCAAAAACCCCTCCTTCCAGGGGGAGAAGAGGACCACCTCCGAAGATCCGGAGGCCAAAGCCCCTAAACGGGGGAAGAGATCTTCACCGGGGGGTCCGGCGTCCGGGGAGAATCCGGACGTACAGTCATCGCCAAAGGATCAGCCCTCCAGCGAGCCGTGAGTATGAAAAGGGTAGTTTATTAGTAAGAAAATACCTCCATTTGTGCTTCTGTGGGTAACCAAAATTTTTATCTTGCAGTTCGGATTTGCAGCCTTCTCAGATGAGTTCGTCTTGAGGACCTTCTTAGGAGATGATGGAGAGCAACGCCTCCGTCTGCTGCGCCGTCGAGATAAAGCGACGAGCCTGAAGTATCGTCACGGAGGGTATCCCCAAGTACGGAGGGGCCGGAGAGTTCGGCGCCTACTAGTATCCAGCCGGGAGAACTGAAGAATCTGCTTGAGAGGCGTCCATCTCGTAAGATCACCGTGCTTTGATGCGTATGGTGATTGGAAGGATTTAAATCCGCCGAGGCGGATTGCGTAATGCCGCCACTGAGTTTGTCATGCGGGATTTGAGGTACGCGAAATGACGCACCTTTTTTTTGATAGTTTTGCACGTAAAAGTGCGCCCTGTATAGATAGTAGCCCCTGAGACTCGGTAGATTGTCGAAAACGACAACGTGCCGAGGATCAAAATCGCAAGTAATGAATGTCACCGTTCCTATGCAGGTGGCGGATAGTCCGAGGGCTAGCCGGACTAGTGGAGTTGCCGAGTTAATGCGGCAACTTGACGTGGCGGATGCAGACATCGCACTTGTCAACCGGCGACTTGACGAGTCGCAAGGTAAATGAGTTCTCCGTAGTCGCTTTATTAAGGGGGTCAAAGCCCTCCTCTGATAAATTATATGTTGTGATACAGACGGTGCTGCTGCTGTGGAGAGCCTTTGGGCCGAACTTGCTCAAGCTAAGGAGCAAGCCCGAAGGAGTGACGCGGCTGCCTCGAGGGCGGCCGAGGAGTTGAAAGCCGAAAAGGCTGCACTGCCTAAGCGAGGAAGAGATGGCGAATTGGCCGTGAAATTAAAAGATCTTGCCGACCGCAATGAGGCTCTTGAAAAGGCGCTTATCGGGCGGGAAGACACAGGGAAGGCCACCGCCGAGGCCAAGGATGCCCGCTCGCAATGCGAGCCATGAAGGAGGAGCTGCGCCAGTCGGAGATATCGTGGTGGCAAGCCTTTTCTGCTCGTCGCGGTTTCCGGATCAAAAGTATGCTCAACTTGGCCAGTGTGGAGTCCGGAGGATCCATATATGGACTTAAGCGTCAAGTCGCGGTGATGCCGTTGAGCACTTCCGGAGCGGAAGGATCACAAGACGGAAGAGCTATTTTGGTCTCAATTCCATAGTCCGGATCGTTCACTTCCGTTGACCGATCGGTTGGCGAATGGGCGAGCTAAATAGATTGTCCGGACTTGCCATGACTGACATCGTGGCTCATGTCTGGCCAGAGAGGCCCAAGGCGACGAGCTATTTCGGCTTACTACAGCAATTTCTTGGAGCGGTGCCGCATATCAAGGAGATGAAGCGGTCGGCTGCATCGAAGCGCGGATGGCTCTTGCCGTGTGAAGACACATTGGGCGAGATGGATGCCATCGCTATTGCCGCCCAGGGTTCGGATGAAAGCCGGTTACCCGCCGAGCACTATTTTGGGGAAGTTATGCGTGGCGCTCGTGTAATAGAGTAGCAGTGCTCGAAAAATGTCACGTTCAAATGAACGTTTTAGCTTGTAAAACGATTATTATGCTATAACTGCTTTTTATACTTGTGCGTCCCAAGTAGTAAAATTTCTCCTATGCGGCCGTTTGCGTATACATTTGTATAACCTGAAAGATTGCTATCTTCGGCTTCAGCCCCCACGCACAAGATGCGGGGGTGTTCGCAAAAATAGCGCGTTTTCACACTTAATCCGACGTCTCGGTCCTGTTAAGGAGGTGGTAGTGTAGCAAACGAGGCAATCCGGACTATAATGCTTTATCACTTTCACTTAGCCAGTGGAGTTCGAGGGTGGGGCTACGATATAGCCCCTTGGGGCACCACACTTCTCCGAGTTCGGCGGCGTGTGTGCTGACCAAGCGGTCCTTCGTCAAAGCGAAATTCTAAACATTCCGGTAGTCGATCGAGTGGTTGACCAGTCTCTCGCTATATCATGACAGTCAGTTTTCGGCTTTCTCTACTGAGGTGCTCGCCCGGCCGAACTGGGGCACAATCGTAGTAGTTCTCTTGGTGCCACGTTAGCCGATGATACGGAACGTAAGGCAGCAAAACACAGGAGCCGGGCAAACCCAACATTTGACCAAAGACATGATTCGGAGCTGATGCATATAATGCCTAACTCGAGACGCCGAACACTCCCTAAGGTGTTCGGTCTTTATAATAGTGGGCAGAACAATGCCCTAAGCCCCTAGTGTCCAGGTACGGGCATGGTCCTCTGACGCGGCCGATGCCAAAACGTCAGGCTCCACTTTGGTTATAGGAAGAAACCAAGGAAGAATAGCAACAAGAGACAGTAAAAAAGGTTTATGCGGGTCGTGTCTGAAAGAATCCTCATAGCGGGTCCCTCTGCACGTCTGCGCTGTGTCTTCGTTGTGCGTTATCTCGGGCGGTGTGCACGTTGTTCATCTCAGTAAAAGAGAAGAACTTTAGTTTGAAAACAACTCGTCTGCGAAAAAGGTATGTGAAAGAAGAAATATAAATAAGTAAAGTGGGGTTTGCATGAACCCGCGGTTGTTTAGCGCGCAGCCCTTGTGAAGGGTGTTCGCTAGGGAGCCCCTAGCCTCACGATGCCGGACTCGTCTATCCGTGTCCGGGGTCTTTGAGTGACCCTCAGATCAAATGATGCCTCGTGGACCGGGCATCTTGAGTGTAAGAGACGCGTAATGCGGTATGGCATTGAAACGGGCAAAAGCCTTTTGTCCCAAGAGTGCTTGATATCCACTTTTAAATGGGACGATATGAAAGATTAGTTTTTCGCGTCGAAAGTTGTTCGGTGATCCGAACACAACTTCTAGTAATAGGGAGCATGTGCACTTGGCATAAGGGCCTGGCGTCACTACTTTAAAGGAAGTGCGGCTGTGTCGAATTTTAGTAGGGTCTATCCCCATCTTGCGGATTGTGTTTGAATACAACAGGTTTAAGTCACTACCTCCGTCCATTAGGACTTTAGTAAATTGTAGTCCGTTGATTATGGGATCCAATATCAGGGCAGTCCGTCCTGCGTTTCGAACGCTTCTGGAATAATCCAGGTGGTCGAAAGTGATTGGTTGTGATATCCAATTTCTATGGTCTGCTGGATTGGAGCGTGCGAGGCTCTTTTTAGAAGGTGCCGCACTATTTTTCCGTATTATCACATGAAGTGAGTTTACTGCTTTGACCTCTTGTGGGAAAGTCTTTTGTTTTCCGGTGCTCTACTGGTGGGGTTTATCGTCTTCGCTTGATGCGTCGAGCCCCTTGTGTTCGGCATTTAGTTGGCCGGACTGTTTGAAAACCCAACAATCTCAATGGGTATGGTTTGCAGGCCTTCCGGGGGTACTGTGGATTTGACATATCCGACCCAAAATCTTATTTAAGTTGGACAACTCATCGCTGTCATCCTTAAGAGGCGGTGTTTTGTTGTTTGGTCATGACTTTTGAATCCGGCGTTGACCGCCGTGCTCTTTGGGCTTTTCTCTTTATTCCGCGCTGCTTTTTCTGCTAGTGATTTTCCATTTCCATCTCTTATCTCGATGTACTTGGGTCATTGGTGCTGCATCTTGCTAGCCACCTATCCTCTCTACCTGAAGCGGGTCATGAGGCTTGTTAGCGCGACATTGTCCTCGGTTTCTCTTGGCGAGGTGTCCGGCAAGCCATTAAATCTCGGACATTGTGTTTAAAAGCTGCTAAGGCTTGGCGTCCGGACGATCGACTATTTGGTTCTTTTGGTGAGGAACCTGTTCTAGAATTTATGTGACTCTCCAGACTCTTTGGGTTATATGACTTAGATCATCTCAGATCCGGAGGGCGGACATAAGTCCCTTGAAAATTTGCTCTAAACACGTCCTCGAGCTCTTCCCAACTTCCCACAGTGTTTTCGGGAGGCTTTTAAGCCAATGACGGGCTGGCCCTTTGAGCTTGAGGGTAGGTATTTTATGGCGTGGAGGTCATCTCCTCGGCCATGTGTATATGTAGTATATAATCTTCTATCCGCACTCGAGTCTGTTGTTCCATCGTAGGACTCTATGTTTATGGGTTTAAATCCTGCTGGGAATTCATGGTCCAGCACCTCATCGGTGAAACATAGTGGGTGTGCGGCGCCCCTGTATTTGGGTGTGCCACTATCTTCGGACACTTGACGTGTTGCCTTGCTTCCTGGGGCCTTCTTCTTTGGCCCGTAGATGGACATGGCTGGGCCATCTGCCTTTCCGTGTTCATTAGTTGGTTTATGTGCGGCGCCGCTTTCAGAATTTGGCCTATCATCTGGTTGTCTATCCAACCAGGCAGCCTCTTTGTTTTTTGACTGTGGGGGCTCTATGGCCTCCTCGTCGAATTCTGGTAGCAGCTTGCGCTTCGGGTAGCTCTTTGATTGGTGGCCATTGCCGTATTTATCCGCGGTTTTGAGCACTTTGCTCCACCTCATTCTGAGTGTGTCCTCAGCTGTTTTGAGCTTCCGCTTTTCCTTCTTCAAGCTTCTTGCAGTGTTGACGAGTCTTTTCTGAAGGTTTTTACCCTCCGTCGGTGTGTCCGCATGAGATCGTCCGACCGCTGTCTTTTCGCCGCCTGGACTGATTATCTGACTCGTCCTGTTCGGACGGTTGCTTATCTGCATGTTCGTCGTCCACTTGTGTGCCCTACTTTATTGCGGGGTCCTTAGGAGCGTTGTTGTTGTCGAGGCGGGACTTAGGGCGGCGCCTGCGCCGCCGTTTTGGTTGTTTATCGGCGGGGTTATCTTCTGCCGCGGCCCGTTGGTCCTCGTTATCGCTCTCTTTTGGGGTATCCACCATATATATGTCATATGACGAGGTGGTCCTCCCGTGCCCTGTAGGCGCTTGTTCCTGTTCGTCTCCGGCATCGTCGTCCATGGCGTCGATGTCTTCGGAGTCGTAGTCTAGCATGTCGGTTAGATCGTCGACAGTGGCTACAAAGTGGGTGGTGGGTGGGCTCTGAATTTCTTCGTCGTCCGTATCCCAACCATCACGGCCATAGTCCGCCAGACTCTCCGATAACGAGATGCTTTAGTGAATTTAGGATGTCGCCAAAGGCGAGTGTTGGAAGATGTCCGCGGCGGTGAATTCCATAACCGCGCCCAATCCGAATCGATTGGTAGGGCGTGGGAGGTTGGTCCGCAAGGAGTCCGCACCTCGGAATCATGAGTTTCGCGGGGACAAGATTAGTGTTCGGCTCCATCGCCGTGGAAGTTGAAGCCCCGGGTGGTGTCCATCCACCGATCCTCGATCTGGCGATCGGCTCTAGACTAAAAGCGAAGCGGATTCGTGTCGCGCCACCAAGGCAATTGCTCGCGGCGAGCTAGATCGTGTCCATCGTAATAAAGGCGCGCTTACTTAGGCGTGGCTCGAGCCCGTCGAAGATCAAGTCTCCGCGACGTCGGCCGTGAAGTTTAGACTTCGAATCGACTGACGGCGGGGCGTAGCTTCGATCTGCTCTAGATGGCCAGCGAATTAGCCCGATGCGGCCGCCGAATCGAAGATCTGTCCGGGAGAAAAGTCTCACCACGGACAGCGTTGTTGGTTAAAGATGCCATCGAGCCTATCGGCGACTACGGAGGAACTCTCAATGAAAGCACCAATGTCGGTGTCAAACCGGGCGGATCTCGGGTAGGGGTCCCGAATCTGTGCGTCTAGGCGGATGGTAACAGGAGACGAGGGACACGATGTTTTACCCAGTTCGGGCCCTCTTGATGGAGGTAAAACCCTCGTCCCGCTTGATTAATATTGATGATATGGGTAGTACAAGAGTGGATCTACCACGAGATCAAGGAGGCTAAACCCTAAAGCTAGCCTATGGTATGATTGTTGTAATGTATGTTGTCCTACGGACTAAAGCCCTCCGGTTTATATAGACACCGGAGGAGGCTAGGACACAGTAGTCGGTTACAATGGTAGGAGATCTACATATCCGTATTGCCAAGCTTGCCTTCCACGCCAAGGAAAGTCCCATCCGGACACGGGACGGAGTCTTCAATCTTGTATCTTCGTAGTCTTGGAGTCCGGCGGACGATGATAGTCCGGCTGTCCGGACACCCCCTAGTCCAGGACTCCCTCACCCACAATTCATCGGATCTCAACAAACACACCGCAAAAAGAGATTACATCGAATAGATCTCCACAAGAGAGGGGGAGAACATTGTATTGAGATCCAAAAAGAGAGAAGGAGCCATCTAGCTAATAACTATGGACCCGTAGGTCTGTGGTAAACTACTCACAACTCATTGGAGGGGCAAGGATGTTGATGTAGAGGCCCTCCGTGGTTGCTTCCCCCTCCGGCAGAGTGCCGGCAAGGGCTCCAAGATGGGATCTCGCGGACAAAAGGTTACGGTGGTGGAAATTGTGTTTGGTGGTGCTCCTGGATGTTTTCGGGGTACGTAGGTATAAATAGGAGGAAGAAGTACGTCGGTGGCCGCCCGAGGGGCCCACGAAACAGGGGGGCAGGCCCTACAGGGGGGGCGTGCCCTCCTATCTCGTGGGGCCCTTGGAGCTTTCTTGACTTGCACTCCAGGCTCTCTGGATCAGATTTGTTCCAAAAATAACGCTCCTGAAGGTTTCATTCCGTTTAGACTCCATTTGATATTCCTTTTCTTCGAAATACTGAAATAGGCAAAAAAAAGCAATATGGGCTGGGCCTCCGGTTAGTCCCAAAAATGATATAGAAGTGTAAAATAAAGCCCATAAACATCCAAAAGGGGTAATATAATAGCATGGAACAATCAAAAATTATAGACACGTTGGAGATGTATCAGTAGCACACAAAGTGTTCCTCTGGTAATCGGGAGTTGCATAATCTCATAGTCATAGGAACATGTATAAGTCATGAAGAAAGCAATAGCAGTAAACTAAACGATCAACTGCTAAGCTAACAGAATAGGGTCAAGTCAATCACATCATTCTCCTAATGATGTGATCCCGTTTATCAAATGACAACTCATGTCTATGGTTAGGAAACCTTAACCATCTTTGATCAATGAACTAGTCAAGTAGAGGCATACTAGTGACACTTTATTGTCTATGTATTCACACATGTATTATGTTTCCGGTTAATACAATTCTAGCATGAATAATAAACATTTATCATGAAATAAAGAAACAAATAATAACTTATTATTGCCTCTAGGGCATATTTCCTTCAAGCCTAAGTACACAATTCCCAGATTTAAAGGCTCCACTGATGTAGAAGAGTACCTCACATGGGAGCTCAAGATGGAGAAATTATGGCGTTTGCATGACTACACTGAAGATAGGAAGATCAAGCTTACTTCTTCAGAATTTGATGGTTATGCTTTGTGTTGGTGGGATAGCATTGTGCGCGAACGACGAGAATACAGTGAGTTACCTATTCTTACTTGGCGCAATATGAAGGAGATCATGCGAGCTTGTTTTGTTCCCACTAATTACTTGTGGACAGTTTATGACAAATTGACACAATTGAAGCAAGGTTCCATGACGGTTGATGTATATTACATGGAGATGGAGATGTTGTTGCAGCGTGCACGAGTTAGAGAATCTGCTGAGATGACTATGCAATGTTTTCTCCATGGGCTGAAATATAACATCAAGGGTATTATTAGGCATCACCAATACAATACAATGAACGAGCTGCTACATCATGCATGAGAAGCTGAGTCCCAGTTGGCCAAAGAAACTCAAACTAAAGCCTGTTATGTTACAACTGGGCGGTTTTCCAACAGAACACAGCCGCCCCCTTACATGTTTGTTGACGGTGCTGCCAGCCGCCCCTCTTCTTCTGCAACAAAATCAGCCTCCACTGTTTCACAATCAAAGAAACCTATTGCTCCTGCTGCTAGCTCAGGTTCCAACATGTCTACAGCCCGTAACCGAGATATGCTATGTCATACATGTGGAGGCAAGGGACACTTCAAGAGAGAGTGCCCAAACAGAATAGTGATGATTGTGAATAATGACAATGAATATGAGAGTGGAGATGACGCCGATCCATAAGCTTCCGATGATGATGGGTTCACAAGTGAAGGCGGCATAGATGCCTTTGCTTCTCTAGCGCCTACTATTGTTGTCTCGCAGTGTGCTCTTAGTGTGCAACCACATGCGAATTCACAACACTGCAATCTGTTCCAAACAAAAGCACTAGTTGGCCCCAACAAAGCTTGTAAGGTGATCATTGATGGAGGTAGCTGCCACAATCTTGCAAGCAAGGAGTTATGTGCCAAGCTAAATCTAAAATATTTACCTCACCCAAATCCATATTACATACAATGGTTGAGTGACAATGGTGAGATGAATGTGAATCATATGGTGCGCGTAAATTTTGAGATTGGACCATACAAGGATTCCATTACATTTGATGTGGTGCCTATGATAGTTTGCCATCTTTTATTGGGTCGGCCATGGCTCTATGACCGCCATGTGCAACACAATGGCCGTGCCAATACCTATCACTTGGAGTTCAAGGGCAAGAAAATCAACTTACAGCCTATGTTACCACAACAAATTGTGAATGAGTCTCGTCAGAAAACAGAAGTAAATGTCAAACAGCCACCTGCACGAGAGAACAATGTAATAGCCGTGAGTGACACTATAACGAAAAGTGCGGGAGAGCCTAGTTTGCTTATATTAGCCACCAAAGAAGACATGAGAGAATTTAGAGAGGTTCCTACAACCATGCCTCTTGTGCTTATGTACAAAGGCAAGGTTTTAGTTTCTAATGATATGCAATATGTTTCTCTTGGTGTGTCTAGTGTTTTGCAAGAATATGGCGATGCATCTCCAGAGGAGGTACCAGCGGGGCTGCCACCATTGCGTGGAATTGAGCACCAAATTGATCTCATGCCAGGGGTTGCCCTTCCCAACCGAGCGCCATACAGGACCAACCCCGAAGAAACGAAGGAAATATAGAAGCAAGTGCAAGCACTACTAGACAAAGGGTATATTCGTGTTTCTCTTAGTCCTTGTGTTGTTCCTGTTATTTTGGTACCTAAGAAAGTTGGTACATGGCGCATGTGCATAGATTGTAGAGCTATTAACAACATCACTATTTGATATCGTCATCCTATTCCACGCTTAGAGGATATGCTAGATCAATTGAGTGGTGCTGCTGTTTTCTCTAAAATTAATTTGCGTAGTGGTTATCATCAAATTAGGATGAAAGAAGGGATGAATGGAAAACTGCTTTCAAAACTAAATTTGGTTTATATGAGTGGCTAGTTATGCCTTTTGGTCTTACTAATGCACCTAGTACATTAATGAGATTAATGAATCATGTTTTGCAAGAGTTTATTGGCCGTTTTGTGGTTGTATATTTTGATGACATACTTATTTACAGCCACAATGAATCTAAACATTGTGATCATATTAGACATGTTTTGCAAGTGTTGTGTGATGCTAAATTGTATGCTAATCTTGAGAAGTGCACATTTGCAAAAGATAAGGTCATATTTCTGGGATATCTTGTATCTAAGCATGGGGTAGAAGTAGATTCATCTAAAATTGAAGCAATTCAAAATTGGCCTACTCCCATCAATGTTAGTCAAGTACGAAGTTTTCACGGTCTTGCTGGTTTCTATCGGTGTTTTGTGAAAGACTTTAGTACTATTGCTGCACCATTGAATGAATTAACTAAGAAAGGAGTGCCTTTTGTTTGGGGCGCTGCACAAGATCATGCATTTGATGAGCTGAAACGTTTGTTAACTTCTACACCATTACTTGCGCTACCTGATTTTTCTAAGCAATTTGAAGTTGAATGTGATGCTAGTGGTATAGGAATTGGTGGCGTGTTGATGCAAGAAGGTACACCTATTGCTTATTTTAGCGAGAAACTTTCTGGTGCTAGACTGAATTATCCTGTTTATGACAAAGAATTGTATGCGCTTGTTAGAGTTCTTAAGGTTTGGCAACATTATTTGTGGCCAAAAGAATTTATCATACATTTTGATCATGAATCTTTAAAACATCCGAAAGCTCAATCTAACTTGCATAGGCGCCTAGCTAAGTGGTTGAGTTCATTGAGTCGTTTCCCTACATAATTAAGTATAAGAAAGGGAAAGATAATGTTGTTGTTGATGCTCTATCTAGGAAGAACATGTTATTGACACATCTCGATGTTAAAATTCCTGGTTTAGAGAGTTTGTGTGATTTGTATGCAACTGATCATGATTTTGCTGAACCATATCATTTGTGTATGCTTTGAAACGCATGGGACAAGTACCACATACATGATAGATTTTTGTTTCGTGCTAACAAACTATGTGTTCTAGAATCATCGGTGCGTTTGCTATTGTTGCAGGAACCATATGCAGGAGGATTGATGGGTCACTTTGGGCATGAGAAGACGTTGCTCATGCTAGCTGATCACTTTTATTGGCCCAAGATGAGGCGCGACGTGGACAGGTTTGTTAGGCGCTGCATTACATGTAACAAGTCCAAGTCAAAACTGAAGCCTCACGGTTTGTATACACCACTACCTACACCTACCACACCATGGGAAGATATAAGTATGGATTTTGTGTTAGGTTTGCCACGCACTAAAAGAGGTCATGATTCTATATTTGTGGTACTGGATAGATTTTCTAAGATGGCACATAATATTGCATGCCACAAAAGCGACGATGCGTCGCATATTGCTAACCTATTTTTCAAGGACATCGTACGCTTGCATGGAGTGCCAAAGACAATTGTTTCTGACAGGGACGTGAAGTTTATGAGCTACTTCCGAAGACCCTATGGGGAAAGCTAGGAACGAAGTTGTTATTCAGTACTACATGTCATCCCCAAAGGGATGGTCAAATGGAGGTGGTGAATCAAACATTGTCACAATTGCTGCGAGCTATGATCAAGAAAAATCTACGTGAGTGGGAGGAGTGTTTGCCACATGTTGAGTTTGCATATAACAGAGCTGTGCACACTATTACCCGACTTTGTCCTTTTGAGGTGGTGTACGGCTTCAAACCTATCACACCCCTAGATTTGTTGCCTCTTCCATTGCATGAGAGAGTAAATATGGAGGCATCAAAATGAGCAGATTATGTGAAGAATATTCATGAGAAGACACGAGAGGCTATTGAGAAGAAAGGCAAGAACATTGCTACTGCAAGAAACCAATCAAGAAAGCAAGTTTTGTTTCAGCTTGGAGATATGGTTTGGGTGCATCTGCGCAAGGATAGGTTCCCACAGCTGCAACATTCCAAGTTGCGGCCACGTGGTGCTGGTCCTTACAAGGTGCTAGCCAAGATAAATGACAATGCCTACTCGATTGATATTCCTATAGCTAAGTTTGGTGGCGTTAGCAACAGCTTCAACATTGCTGATTTGTCGCCATATGATGGAGAAGACCTTGGAGCGTCGAGGTCGACGCCTTTTGAAGGGGGGGAGATGATGAGGACATCCCTACTATTCTTCCATTTCCACCTCATGATGTTGACCAACCAATTGCTGCAAAGAAGAAGTCCAATGATGAAATCAGAATTGGACCTATTACGAGAGCCCATGCAAAGCTAATAGAACAATAGGTGAATTTGCTCCTAATAGATTCTGATTATTCATTACTGAGAATTGTTTACTACCTAAGTCTTTGTGTGTTTGCATACTCAGGTTCATGGGAGAAGAAGGCATAGCATGAGGGAACGAGGAGTTGAAGCAGCTAGAACAAGACATGGTGATCATGCACATGGACGCGAGGGAGGAGAGGGAGGACGACGACCAACATGAGGAGGAGGACACCACGCAGGAGGCCACATATGGCACACCACCAAGTGCTTGTGTGCCATACACATACGGACTGCGCCTAGTTTGATGCACCTAACCATTGGGTCAGTTTGTATCAGTTTGAGTCGAACTGAGTTGGTTTGGGCTGAACCCAAGTTGGGTTCGGGTTTGGTTTGAGTGGTGGACGCCCCCACCTCTATAAGTACTCTTGGGGCACCCACAATTAGGGGTAGACCACATTAAGATTAAACCCTAGTTTTGTTGAACTTGCTATCAAGCATTCATCTGGAATTGCATCTCCAATTCGTATCGATCTGGAGATTTGAACTACAAGTTGAGGGTAATCTGCTGTTCCATTGGGAATTAGTGAATTGCAATTATACCATTTCATGGTCGACGGCTACGTTGCGCAAGTGTGTGAAGTCGTGAATATCCGAAGGGTAGAGAGTTGTTGCATTGGCATCAGGGATCTAGCGAGGAGAGATCATCGGCGACACCCAGTTATCTATCATCTTCATCATACCACCACCAGCTTACTGAGAATATCGGGCCACCCCATATCACGTTTGGTGCCCTCAAGTACTCCGGTTTGAAGATCTTGATCACGGATTGTGTGAATCTTCTAACCGTCTTGAGGATTATATCTTCCCCAACATAGATGTAGTCATCGACGGCGCCACTAAGCATCCATAGGCGATCACTCAAAGAGACGTGACACACTTCAATGGACTTGCACTAGTTTCTCCAACTGCATTCCTTCTCAATGGCAACCAAGGATCATGACCCTCAACGACTCTTGTAATGGCGTCAAAAGAGATCCCAATGCATCCAGAATAGCCACCAAAAATACTTCTTCAGATATGTTGCATTGGGAGTGAAGTAATCCCTGACAAGCTTGGCATGCCCTTCTACTCTATCGCGATTGATATAAAAAGAGGCCTAATTGAGATCCTCATCTAAGTATGGATTTTGTGTTAGGTTTGCCACGCACTAAAAGAGGTCATGATTCTATATTTGTGGTACTGGATAGATTTTCTAAGATGGCACATAATACTGCATGCCACAAAAGCGACAATGCGTCGCATATTGCTAACCTATTTTTCAAGGACATCGTACGCTTGCATGGAGTGCCAAAGACAATTGTTTCTGACAGGGACGTGAAGTTTATGAGCTACTTCCGAAGACCCTATGGGGAAAGCTAGGAACGAAGTTGTTATTCAGTACTACATGTCATCCCCAAAGGGATGGTCAAATGGAGGTGGTGAATCAAACATTGTCACAATTGCTGCGAGCTATGATCAAGAAAAATCTACGTGAGTGGGAGGAGTGTTTGCCACATGTTGAGTTTGCATATAACAGAGTTGTGCACACTACTACCCGACTTTGTCCTTTTGAGGTGGTGTACGGCTTCAAACCTATCACACCCCTAGATTTGTTGCCTCTTCCATTGCATGAGAGAGTAAATATGGAGGCATCAAAATGAGCAGATTATGTGAAGAATATTCATGAGAAGACACGAGAGGCTATTGAGAAGAAAGGCAAGAACATTGCTACTGCAAGAAACCAATCAAGAAAGCAAGTTTTGTTTCAGCTTGGAGATATGGTTTGGGTGCATCTGCGCAAGGATAGGTTCCCACAGCTGCAACATTCCAAGTTGCGGCCACGTGGTGCTGGTCCTTACAAGGTGCTAGCCAAGATAAATGACAATGCCTACTCGATTGATATTCCTATAGCTAAGTTTGGTGGCGTTAGCAACAGCTTCAACGTTGTTGATTTGTCGCCATATGATGGAGAAGACCTTGGAGCGTCGAGGTCGACGCCTTTTGAAGGGGGGGGAGATGATGAGGACATCCCTACTATTCTTCCATTTCCACCTCATGATGTTGACCAACCAATTGCTGCAAAGAAGAAGTCCAATGATGAAATCAGAATTGGACCTATTACGAGAGCCCGTGCAAAGCTAATAGAACAATAGGTGAATTTGCTCCTAATAGATTCTGATTATTCATTACTGAGAATTGTTTACTACCTAAGTCTTTGTGTGTTTGCATACTCAGGTTCATGGGAGAAGAAGGCATAGCATGAGGGAACGAGGAGTTGAAGCAGCTAGAGCAAGACATGGTGATCATGCACATGGACGCGAGGGAGGAGAGGGAGGACGACGACCAACATGAGGAGGAGGACACCACGCAGGAGGCCACATATGGCACACCACCAAGTGCTTGTGTGCCATACACATACGGACTGCGCGCCTAGTTTGATGCACCTAACCATTGGGTCAGTTTGTATCAGTTTGAGTCGAACTGAGTTGGTTTGGGCTGAACCCAAGTTGGGTTCGGGTTTGGTTTGAGTGGTGGACGCCCCCACCTCTATAAGTACTCTTGGGGCACCCACAATTAGGGGTAGACCACATTAAGATTAAACCCTAGTTTTGTTGAACTTGCTATCAAGCATTCATCTGAAATTGCATCTCCAATTCGTATCGATCTGGAGATTTGAACTACAAGTTGAGGGTAATCTGCTGTTCCATTGGGAATTAGTGAATTGCAATTATACCGTTTCATGGTCGACGGCTACGTTGCGCAAGTGTGTGAAGTCGTGAATATCCGAAGGGTAGAGAGTTGTTGCATTGGCATCAGGGATCTAGCGAGGAGAGATCATCGGCGACACCCAGTTATCTATCATCTTCATCATACCACCACCAGCTTACTGAGAATATCGGGCCACCCCATATCACGTTTGGTGCCCTCAAGTACTCCGGTTTGAAGATCTTGATCACGGATTGTGTGAATCTTCTAACCGTCTTGAGGATTATATCTTCCCCAACATAGATGTAGTCATCGACGGCGCCACTAAGCATCCATAGGCGATCACTCAAAGAGACGTGACACACTTCAATGGACTTGCACTAGTTTCTCCAACTGCATTCCTTCTCAATGGCAACCAAGGATCATGACCCTCAACGACTCTTGTAATGGCGTCAAAAGAGATTCCAATGCATCCAGAATAGCCACCAAAAATACTTCTTCAGATATGTTGCATTGGGAGTGAAGTAATCCCTGACAAGCTTGGCATGCCCTTCTACCCTATCGCGATTGATATAAAAAGAGGCCTAATTGAGATCCTCATCTAAGTATGGATTTTGTGTTAGGTTTGCCACGCACTAAAAGAGGTCATGATTCTATATTTGTGGTACTGGATAGATTTTCTAAGATGGCACATAATATTGCATGCCACAAAAGCGACGATGCGTCGCATATTGCTAACCTATTTTTCAAGGACATCATACGCTTGCATGGAGTGCCAAAGACAATTGTTTCTGACAGGGACGTGAAGTTTATGAGCTACTTCCGAAGACCCTATGGGGAAAGCTAGGAACGAAGTTGTTATTCAGTACTACATGTCATCCCCAAAGGGATGGTCAAATGGAGGTGGTGAATCAAACATTGTCACAATTGCTGCGAGCTATGATCAAGAAAAATCTACGTGAGTGGGAGGAGTGTTTGCCACATGTTGAGTTTGCATATAACAGAGCTGTGCACACTACTACCCGACTTTGTCCTTTTGAGGTGGTGTACGGCTTCAAACCTATCACACCCCTAGATTTGTTGCCTCTTCCATTGCATGAGAGAGTAAATATGGAGGCATCAAAATGAGCAGATTATGTGAAGAATATTCATGAGAAGACACGAGAGGCTATTGAGAAGAAAGGCAAGAACATTGCTACTGCAAGAAACCAATCAAGAAAGCAAGTTTTGTTTCAGCTTGGAGATATGGTTTGGGTGCATCTGCAAGGATAGGTTCCCACAATGCAACATTCCAAGTTGCGCCACGTGGTCTTGGTCCTTACAAGGTGCTAGCCAAGATAAATGACAATGCCTACTCGATTGATATTCCTATAGCTAAGTTTGGTGGCGTTAGCAACAGCTTCAACGTTCTTGATTTGTCGCCATATGATGGAGAAGACCTTGGAGCGTCGAGGTCGACGCCTTTTGAAGGGGGAGATGATGAGGACATCCCTACTATTCTTCCATTTCCACCTCATGATGTTGACCAACCAATTGCTGCAAAGAAGAAGTCCAATGATGAAATCAGAATTGGACCTATTACGAGAGCCCATGCAAAGCTAATAGAACAATAGGTGAATGTGCTCCTAATAGATTCTGATTATTCATTACTGAGAATTGTTTACTACCTAAGTCTTTGTGTGTTTGCATACTCAGGTTCATGGGAGAAGAAGGCATAGCATGAGGGAACGAGGAGTTGAAGCAGCTAGAGCAAGACATGGTGATCATGCACATGGACGCGAGGGAGGAGAGGGAGGACGACGACCAACATGAGGAGGAGGACACCACGCAGGAGGCCACATATGGCACACCACCAAGTGCTTGTGTGCCATACACATACGGACTACGCGCCTAGTTTGATGCACCTAACCATTGGGTCAGTTTGTATCAGTTTGAGTCGAACTGAGTTGGTTTGGGCTGAACCCAAGTTGGGTTCGGGTTTGGTTTGAGTGGTGGACGCCCCCACCTCTATAAGTACTCTTGGGGCACCCACAATTAGGGGTAGACCACATTAAGATTAAACCCTAGTTTTGTTGAACTTGCTATCAAGCATTCATCTGAAATTGCATCTCCAATTCGTATCGATCTGGAGATTTGAACTACAAGTTGAGGTAATCTGCTGTTCCATTGGGAATTAGTGAATTGCAATTATACCGTTTCATGGTCGACGCTCGTTAGCAAGTGTGTGAAGTCGTGAATATCCGAAGGGTAGAGAGTTGTTGCATTGGCATCGAGGATCTAGCGAGGAGAGATCATCGGCGACACCCGTTATCTATCATCTTCATCATACCACCACCACTTCGAGAATATCGGGCCACCCCATATCACGTTTGGTGCCCTCAAGTACTCGGTTTGAAGATCTTGATCACGGATTGTGTGAATCTTCTAACCGTCTTGAGGATTATATCTTCCCAACATAGATGTAGTCATCGACGGCGCCACTAAGCATCCATAGGCGATCACTCAAAGAGACGTGACACACTTCAATGGACTTGCACTAGTTTCTCCAAGCGCATTCCTTCTCAATGGCAACCAAGGATCATGACCCTCAGCGACTCTTGTAATGGCGTCGAAAGAGATCCCAATGCATCCGAATAGCCACCAAAAATACTTCTTCAGATATGTTGCATTGGGAGTGAAGTAATCCCTGACAAGCTTGGCATGCCCTTCTACTCTATCGCGATTGATATGAAAAGAGGCCTAATTGAGATCCTCATCTCCACACGACGATCATGACAATGATCATCTCAAAATAATTGTCATCTTCATCCTCTTCAGACGAAGAGTTGTCGAAGTACATCTTCCTCAACCTCTTCATCTAGCAATTGCAATGTTGAATGATGAATATGATTGCAAAAACAGGAAATAAAACCAAGAAAGAGAAAATGATCTACGTAGTAAATTTGTCAAACACAATTGGCGAGCAAGGAAGGTGAGAGCCGTGACGTGCGGCGTTGCTATGAGTCGAGGTTGCGACTGGAAAGTGAGGCTGAGGAATGCGAGCACCACTTGCGTCGATGTTTGCATCGCTCGCCAGTTTCTTGTAAATAACTTTCTATCTTCTATAAAAATATAGTACGGCGTACTAAAAAAAACGATCCTTTAAGCTTGGGTTAGAGATGCACTAACGGGTGGACGTTCACCGCATACACGGGGGCGCACTCGATCCTTCCACCTGGAACTATTCCCCCCTCCTTTCCATCCCATCTGATTCTCTCTCTATCCAGCAGGCGGCCGCCGCACCGCGCCACACCGCCTCCTCTCTCCCCGTCCGCCGCCGTTTTCTTCTCCCGTCGTCTCCTCGCACGTCGCAGCCGCTCAGGGCACATACAGGTTCCAATCCCTCTCTCCTCGTCTGCCCTCGGTGTTCCGGATCTAGCCCCCTCCTCCCCCCTCTTCTCCGCACAGCCGGCGCGGCGGCGGATGTTTGATGAGAGCTATTGCTGACATTTACCATCTTATTTTCCTTTTTCATCAGGTGTCAAACCCCCCCCAATCAGAAACTGCGAGTCGCCGCCGATGCACGGATGCAGGCGACAGACAATTGCGGGGAACAGACATCGGGGCCTGCTCCTGCAACCAATTTCGAACAAGTATGTATAGCCACCAAAAAATTTGCCTGGGGATTTTCTTGCATATCGCCGAAAATCTTGGACTGTATGAACCTGTATCTAACCACAGGTGGAAATGAACTTTCACGAAATTGGTGCAGGTTGTGATGACCTATCCGGACCGGGCCGTAGAGCCGAGCCACTCAGGAGCAGGGCTGCGCGTGGAAAAGGTATTGCTTGAACGCATCTGCTTTACAGTGTGCATTCCTGCGTTGATAATATACTACAAGAAAAATACGCAGTTATCGGAAACAAATGGCGACTTGCTCTAGGGTGTGTCACATGACAGTAAAATTGATTGGAAAGCAATGACATTTGCAAGTAACTGATTACGGCATTCTACGCCATTAGTATATTTTCCTTCTGTGGTTGAGCTTCTGCTCAGCACATGTAGTACTCCCTCCGTCCGGAAATACTTGTCATCAAAATGAATAAAAGAGAATGTATCTAGATGTATTTTAGTTCTAGATACATCCCTTTTTGTCCATTTTGATGACAAGTATTTTCGGACGGAGGGAGTAGTTGGTAACATTGTGAGTTTCTGGTAGTAGAAATCGGGGAGGACCTTGGCTTTGACCCCTTTCCCTTAAAAACATCACCTCTGACTATATATTTTAGAATGTCCTCATGCCTGGTTTTACTAGGAAATAAATGATTACTTACACAGGAACACGCTGGCAAACAAGCAAGCCCGGAAGGAAGTCTACAGCCGATTGGTGAAATTAATCAGGTATGGGAACCAACCGAAACATAACAAGTACTGCTCTGTCAAACAAGTGGAATTCAATACGGCATTACATTGTGGCTTAACGGAGATTGTTCTCTTGCCTGCAGGAACATGCATCAAATGGCATTGGCACAACTGTGCAAGCGCTGTTGGCAGATATGTTGCATAAACAAACCAACTGGGTGGACCCTACAGTGCAGCAAGCTGAAGAACAAGACCAATTACACGATGTTACAGAAGGGCATGAATTGTGTAGCAATGATACAAGCAGTGGAAGCGATGCAGGTAGCAGCTCTGGGAGCGAGTTGGATACTGAACTAGGAAAATGCTTTTACCCTAGTATCGAGGCATTGGAGAATTCAAGACCACCGGAAGTTGGAATGAAATTTCCTACCCTTGAAGATGCAGAGCGTTTCTATAGCACACATGCTATGCTAACTGGTTTTGCAGCAAGGAGGGGAACTAATTACAAGAGAAAGAAGTTTCACCTACTGTGCAACAGAAGTGGCAAATTAAAGCCAACTCAGGACCTGCAGAGGAAGAGGAAGGTTAATGTTTTGGGCTCACAGTGCCAAGCAAAGGTGATAGTGAAGCTCCATAACGAGCAATGGGAGTTCACAGGAGTTAAGCATGAGCACAACCATCCATTATGTCCATCCCCATCGCTCACGAGTTTCTTTTTGGATCATAAATACTTGTCAAGTGAAGAAAAGTTATTTCTAAGAGTTCTGCAACAAAGTAGGGTAAATCCAAGGAAAGCTATGAATATTTTCCAGAGAATGAGAAGCAACTTTGGAAATGTATCATCATCAAACGAGAAAGATATGAGCAATTCGCAGTGTGTAGACCAATGGAGAAAAGAAAATTCAGATGTTGAAACCGCACTGAAGCGCTTCAAAGAACTGGAGTTGCGGAACCTAGGATTTTCCTACACCATGCAAAAAGATGAAGATAACATAGTTAGGAGTCTTTTCTGGACTGATGCAAGGTCGAAAGTAGATTATGAGATTTTTGGAGATTTCATAGCGTTTAGCACTACCTATAGCACTAATAGGCATAATATGCCTTTCACCCCTATCATTGGAGTGAATAATCATGGGCGAATCCTTGTGTTTGGATGTGCCTTGCTACAAGATCAGAAAGCTGAAACCTTCAAATGGATGTTCCAAACTTTCTTGCATGTGATGAGAGGGAAACTGCCAAAAACAATCATAATAGACCAGGATGAAGGTATGGTGAAAGCAATTGCAGAGGTCATGCCACAAGTAAGGCACAGGCTTTGCAAGTTCAGCGTGATGCGAAAAGCACAGGAAATCCTAGGGGCCTTCATGGCAGCAAGGGGCAACATGAATGCAGAGCTGCACAGCTTGGTAGACAACTCACTGACAGAAAAGGAATTTGAAGAGGGATGGGCTGTGCTCATTGAGAGATATGATGCAAGTGAAAACGAGTACCTCCGACTCATGTGGAAAACAAGGAAAAACTGGGTGCCTGTTTATTTCCAGGCAGATTTCTACCCATTCGTCGAGTCAGCTGAACATGGTGAGGGGTCAAACTTATTATTCAAAGACAATGTGCTTCCTAAGGACAGAATCGAGAAGTTTATCGAGCAATATGAGAGGATACAAGAGGGCATAGTAAAAACAGAGGAAGAGGACACATTGCAGTCAGCAACTGAACCAGCATACTTCTCCATGCAGCCAATAGAAAAGCATGCAGCGCGTATATACACAAGGCAAATATTTCTGAGAGTACAGAAAGAGCTATACTATTCTACGGCACTCAATGCGCATGAGATACAAGGTGGAGCAGCGTATAGACTTGAAAAGGTCTTCGACTACGAGAACCCTGAGTTTGACAAAAACTCTTTCGAAGTGCTAGTTGAACCTGGCACCCACACATTCAAATGCCAATGCACAAAGTTTACCAGGGATGGGATTTTATGCTGCCACATATTCAGAGTCTTCACGCAGCTCGGAGTCATCGAAATACCAGCGCAGTACATAGTGCCCAGATGGGCCCGTGAATTCAGAGAGGAACGGCTGAAAGAGTACGAGGAGAAATGCTCAAAGAGAACGGAAGACAGAAAGAGATGTGCGATGCTATTGGGTAAAATGGCCGATATCGGCAAGGGGATATGCGTGGACGGTGCGAAAAGCGGCTGCTTCATGCTCGAACTAGACAAGGTTCAAGAGAAGTTGGTGGGTGCCGATGATCAGATCGTATTGTGGAGCAAATGAGAGTTGGCGAGTTTGGTTCACAGATGTCTTTATCCTGGGACGAAGTAGAATAGTTAGCATGTTCAGTTTAGCATATGATAGAGGTAAGATTCCAGGAAATGTAGGGTAGTCTTGTGTGAGACTCGATAGTGATGAGGATTGGATACCTCTGATCATCCAACATTTTTGCCTGCTATGTGTTTTCTTCTGTTCCTCCTCTTATATGACAGCACGTTCTGTCGAGTTCAGGTCGTGTATCCTGATTGTGGCCATTATCGAGGAACTTGATAAAATGGGATTCTTTTCTTTGGCGCTTGACTCAGGAGCACCTTTTCTTTGCTTAGATAAAATGGCACGCGTTTGGCTGGCAATTATCAAATGGCACATGTTTGAGTTTTCCCCTGCGTTTTGAGGTCTGGGCCCACACTTGTATGAAATTGCCCCCCTTGTCAGCAAGAGGGCCTACCATAAGGAAGTAAACAAAAAATGTTTCTCTTGATTGTTTAATAGTGGCCCTCTCCTTCTGAATGCATAATAGCATGGGTGTATTGCTTTTGAAACTTGCTATGGCAGCAGGAACCCCTACTTCTCCACCAAGGGCTGCTGTGAAGGTTGCAAAGATCACTCTGAAGAAGAGGAAAAGAGTCTAAGATGTCATTGTGAAGCTTGGGATGGTCACATTTTTGGTCTGAATTTGTGCTTTTCGATGTCATTGTGATGCCGTGGTGTACTAGTGGGAGGAGAACTACTCTGTTTCTGGATGCAACTAGTGAGATGAGGACCAAAACTTATGGTTGAAATGTAGCTGCTGCCTGTTGATATGGAAAATTCTTTTGGCTGATTGTTTGTTGATATAGGGATGTAATCAAAATTTTGGTGGCATTTTCACCAAAAATATTAACAACCGCATATCAACCGAGATTCTGTCCACATTTTTCTGTTACATCCATATCAACAGGAAGCAGCTACAGCCAAAATTTTATCAGACAGCCACAGAGAGGGAGCAGGAAGCCTAAAGGCATGTAATTTCAAATGTGATGACTCCAGTATATACTCCCTCCGTTCCAAAATAGATGACTCAACTTTGTACTAACTTTAGTATAAAGTTGAGTCATCTATTTTGGAACGGAGGGAGTATATTATAGGCCGTCCCCGTTAAATTTGTGACAATTCGCATCTTGGCTCAAATGTTTGCCCTGGAAACTTGATGCACATAGCTCCAACATAAAAAAAATTCCAAACCCACCACAATTGCCTTATAACAGTGCCAAAGCACATCTGGCACTGGAAAGGCCCGAGAGCCTGTCAGCAGCTGACCATACAACAATCCTGAGAACGCCGTGCAAAAAAGCGTAGAAATCTACAGATATACCCAAATACAACGGCTCCTTACATCCCGGCGTTTCGTCGGGAACCGACCGATAGGACTCTAGGTAACTTCAGCATGGAAAATGAAAATCGCACCCATATTTACAAGTTTCACCAGGAATTTATCTGTTTGGCATCATCTCATCTGCATTTGTTCATGTCAGCAACACGTTTGCGTGCTAGTAACTGTTAGTATCACCAGATCCTCTTTCATCCCCAACTGACTGGAAACAGAGTGCTCAGGGAAGAAGAGTCTTCAGCTACCGTCGGCGACATCTTCCAACCTCTGCCCGACGACATAACGGGCATCCCTGATAGAATCATGGAGTTTGGCGCACAACGCTTTGGCAAGATAGAAGCCGAGGCTGCCCAGCCACACGAAACGGTACACCGCCGAGTTCATGGCGACGGAGTAGCCGAATCTCGGGAAGACCCCCTTGGCAAGCACATAGGGAACACCCAGAGCAGCGAGTAGCTTCGTGACGATAGGCATGCACACGTCTTGCAAGAACCACCACATTGGTGTGATCCCTGAATCCCAATCCGCCTTTGCCTGGTTAAGCTTTGGGCCCCAACTTTCGTCGATGAAATAGGCTCGCAAGCATCTGGCCCTCGTCCGACGAGCCTTCAAGACAAAAACAAACCCAGAAATGAAATCATTTTCCTATTTTCGGACGATAACCTAATCAGAGTGCTTTGGGAATCAGCGCTACCTTATGAGTGCGGCATAGGGGACAAGGAAAGAGGGGATTGTCCGAGTCTAATAATGGGCGTAACGAAGACATGCCAAACTTTTGAAATGATAAGTGGCTAAAATGAAAATGTGAATGCGTTTCTTTTTGGTATTCACTTTAGCAGTGGGATTTCCACAACCAGTACAATTTGTGTGCCATGTAACACTATGTCAAGTTCGGTACATACTTCATAATAATATAGGTTAAGAGGTCAGAAAGCGACAAGTGAAGTTGGACTTGGAACTCACCTGCTTCCCCCAGATTTTCAGAGATAAACACCCCAGGCTCCAATAGTAGGAAAGGCCTACAACTGGAACGTCATCATCAAGCCCAGTGAATGGTGATATTAGTGATAAATCAACCAGCAGCCCGGTCAGGAAAGGAGCGATGACAAGCTGACAGCAGACATAAGTTATTCAGCTATAGCATACTAGAAAATAAAATATGAAGAAAACCATCTGAAGTAAATTGCTCACCCATAAGAACACAACCAGATAGCGATTCAGGGCTAGAAGGTGTGTCCTCCCAGAAGTCATGTAGGCAAATGAGTCTCTAGAAGCGGCAATAACAGTTGATATGGTGCCAAATCCAATAGCCAAAGCAAGCATATCTAAGAGAAAACATCATCAACAAGTAAGCCAAAACAAGGTTAAAATATTCTCTTTTTTGTAAGGAAGTCCAACAATCCAAATGACCATCTCTGAACAATCATTACCATCGGATTTCAGTCCACCTGCTAGTGGCAGCCGAGTGATTGCATGCCCAATTGAGATTGGAAAAATGAGCACAGCCAAATTGAATATCACAATAGTCAACCATGCAAGCACCAGACTTAGGATTGTAGCGACTGCAACTGATCTCCTGGTGCAATGTACAAGAAGGTAAGTAATCCGCTCAGAAGTTGTGCAAGCAACGCGTCTTGGTTTGCAAACACTTCAATGCACTAAATTGTGAAAATAATAAGCGAGCAGACAGGTATAGTCAACAAACAATGAGATTAGAGAAAAAAATCATGCGGAGCGATTGGTAAAGGTCTGGAGATCAGGTATAGAGCATTTGCTGAACAATTGACGAGTACACACTACAAAGTGTCTCATATGGAAAAACCGACTTGACCTCTAAGAACAGGATCTTTACTTCCCTAACAAACCATATCCTTATCTTCCTATTTAAACCTATTTCTTTCCTAACGAAATGTATCTATTTCCACAGACCTAATTAGAATACTTACCATCGTTGACTTAATTATTCATATTTTAATAGTTAATTGCTGACACAAGGTGCTTTGCCATCACAGTTTCTTTTGACACTTCAGAACAAGATTGTTACAGTACCAACGATCCAACAATGCTTGTTTCTCACAGAGCCTTTTTCACATGATCCATAGTGCTGATATGGAAGTCATGTCAGACGCAAAACCTTCTTTGGAGCTGTTTGATATATATATATGTGTGATCAGCATGGTATGGTTAAGACAATAAAAAACACAAAGACTATCTTAAGCATCATGTATCAAATGGCAAGGTGTCATCGCTTAATAATTACCACTGCAGAGCACACTAGGGAAGAGTATCACATTCACCGCTTCACCGGAATAGGTACAATGAGCAAAGAAAACATATTTCAGAAGCCCAGAACTGCTTCCTATCCACCAATACGGAAGTTCGTAAATAAGCAGTGAACAATGAAATCATAAGGTAAGAAATAGATAACATTAGAAAATGGAACTAGATGTGGCGAGCTAAAATGATGTGCAGTGTGCAATTCCGTAAATGAACAAAACTACGGGGGTTTACCTTCCATCCTTAGCTTCATTGATCCTATCATACTGGTCTTTTGGTGCGACACTACTCCCAATATCATCTTGTCCAGATGCACCAACGGGCCAGATACTCAACGAATCTGACAAGCCTAGAGCATGTCCAGTAGTGGCAAAGGAATACTGGGTTACCTTCTCCACTAACCACTCAAGGTATACGAGTGTATTAGTGTTATGAATGAGAAACTTCAGAAGAAGAGCATGAGAAACTGAATCGACATAGTTTCGTGGTGCTTGCCAAAATGATATTCCCTTTGCACCACAATTGAAGTAGCTACCAATCACAGACAGTAAAACAAAGTGTTAGTCTTCAAAATCAGGCAAATACATCAGATAAAATAAATTCAGAATACTTACGTGATATGAAATGGGAACAACTCCGGCACCAATAGCCCGCCAATTTGAATAGGAACAAGAATGACCAAAACCATAGAGATAACTCCAACAAAAAGAATATGAAGCTTCTTGAGATAAAATTTGTAGAATGGTTCGTGAGCTTCATAGTGGACAAAGGGAATGGCAATTCCTGGCTTCAGTATCTATTGACAACAAAATCAGCACCCATTATGCCCTGAACTGTATACTGGGCATACTATATTGACATAATGAGGTCACAGATATAACATGGTGCATACCTTATCAAGAAGTCTGAAGAATCTAAGGCCTAGGTGCCAGAAGATGCATCCAAAATACCAATGAAGAACAGTTGAAGCAAAAGATGAAGCAAGCATAAGCTTGAACCTCTGGGACATTGTTGCACCAAACATTTCTGAAGTGCAGATATCAAGCGCCCAGCCAAAGAACACTGGGTGTAATATTTTTGCCCTCAGCAGATTAAGACAAAAATTGGCAACAGGAACAGAACGTATGACCCCTCTGAGAAATATACCAGGCAGCCTTAAAATGAACATTGCGCTTTGAGCAACAATCGAGGCGACGGAGGGGATAGAACCTACGACACCTCTGAGAATTATACCAGGCAGCCTTAAAATGAAAACAGCAGTTTGAGCAACAATCGAGGCGACAGAGGGGCGGAGCCGGAGGGACAGCAGATAGTGCACTTGAGCAAAGGACCTGGCAAGCGCGAAGAGCCATGCCCCGAGTGTGATGAGGTACATGACAAGTACTGGGACGAGGCAGATAAAGAGGAGCAACAGATCCATGAGCTTGTGGGAGAAACCCGCGATGAACTCAGTAACAGGCAGCCTCGCAGGGGCGTCTGCAGCATACACAGGTCGGATGGAGATGTCGTTGTTGCACAGCTGAAATGATACCATCAAACACATCAACATCAAAAATAAATCACATCAAAATGAACACGAAGATGAATTAACCGCAATCCCAGCAAGAATATGACAAGAACTTACTGTTACATTGCAAAAGGGGAACATTTTCAGTGAGGAATCATGGCAATGGCAATTGGCAACGGTCAGCACACAGAATCACAAGACATCTTTCAGTAGTTGGGGTTGAAATTAAAATTAGCTGTGCAAAGGGCGGGTCACAGGCACACAGCAACATGATGAAGGGGATCATTCGTGATGCTGACAACGTATTTACACTGCAGCAGTATGACAATGGCGCATCACATTGCAAAAGGGGACATTTTTGGCGAGGAATCATCATATGGCAAAACATTTACCAAGCACGCACGCACACGGGACTGAAACTCGCAGCGAGCGAGATGAACCTGAACTGAGTAAAGCACGCGCAACCACAGCAACAGCACGAACTTGGCAACCATTCAGAGCGGGCACGGACGCCGAGAGAGGGAGAAACCCTAGGCGGGCGAGGAGAGGTGACTGGAGGCGATACCTCGCATCGGGTTCGCTGGCGGGTGGCGAGCCAGCGGAGCTGGCAGTCGTCGTGGACGAACCTGATGCTGCCGCGGCAGGCGCAGGGGTGGCGCAGGGGGCGGCCCGCCTCGGCCGGGAGGCGGCAGATGCGGCACTGCTCCTCCGGCTCCCCCTCCTCCTCGTCGTCTTCGTCTCCGGGGCCGTCCGCCGCGGAGAGAGCCGTCTCCGGCGGAGAGGCGTCGGCGGCCATTGGCCTGGCCTGCTACCCGCCAAGCTTTTTCCGTCGCCTCGAGCACGGCGAGAGAGGCAGTGGGGTTTATGAGGAAGCAGAATGGGTTGGGCCGTCTTTGCTGCCTTCCCGTTGGTCTCGCGCACGCGCGGCGGGCGACAACACTGCCAGCGTCCGGCCCAAGAAAGCTCCTGGTCTTCTTCTTCTGCTGCTGCTCCTTTTTTTCTCTTTCATTTCTTCTGTTTCTATTTCTTTTCCATTTTTTCTTCCCGAAAATCACTCACTCTGAATAAATAAATAAATTACATCAAATCCATGGAACCGTTCTTTCTAAAGTTTTTTTTCGCTTGCGTCTGTACTGTGTTAAAAAAAGTTTTTTTTTCATGTGTTCTATCAGTCATCAATGAATGATTTTTTTATGTATTTTCTAAAAATATTTGCATGTTCACAAGTACTCCCTCCGTTCCTAAATATAAGTCTTTCTAGGATTTCAATACAAACTACATACGGATGTATATAGACATATTTTAGAATGCAGATTCATCAATTTTGCTTCGTATATAGTCCGTAGCGAAATCTCTAGAAAAACTTTTACTCCCTCCGTTTCAAAATAGATGACCCAACTTTATACTAAAGTTAGTACAAAGTTGAGTCATTTATTTAGGAACGGAGGGAGTACAAGTTTTTCCATTCCTGTAGTGGAATTTTATTTTATTTTGTAACAGCAATATACTCATATAAATATTATCTCTAGTAAATCCATCATATTTGTCTAAGTTGCATTTTCCTCTTGAATGCACACATATTTATTTCTTTTGGATTACATGTACTCCCTCTGTAAAGAAATATAGGAGTGTTTAGTATTAAAGGTAATATGTATGATATATACTCCCTCCATCCCATAATTTAAGAGCATTTTTGTGTCAAAAATGCTCTTATATTATGAGAGAGAGGGAGTATTACATAAGTGTTAGGGTTACCTTCTGTCCAGTTTAAAAGGCCCGCGTGTATCCTTAGATCGACAATTTGACCAACTTCGCCTTTTAAACCCAAAATGAGGGAGTATATATATGGTGACATTTTTACATGTTGTGTAACCATCATATTTTGATGATATACACCAACAAATCTCAGAACTATATGAGTTAATTATAAAATTAGTCAGCTCTTCAAGTTGTTGACATTCAACTTAACTGTCAACCACTTCCATGTTCCTTTTCTTTCTTCACCCTTTCCATCTCCTCCCATATTGATCGCCTAGCTAGAACGAAGTCATAACTTTCACTCACTAAGACTAGGGAGTGAACATTTTTTTTTTGACTTTTAATGTGTGTAGGGAGTGAACACATGGAATGCACATCCATGTTGTTTGACATATTCGAGTTAAAAATAGCGCAAATTACTTCGGCAAATAGATGACCGTTCGATCACATTGTCCCTCAAGGCACTGGACTTCCAGAGCCAATCGAGTGCCAAGTTCCATGGCAAGCTAGCTCCTATGATTGAGCCACTCTGAACAATGCTGGAGCTACAAACCGACCATATGTCCAGGCTCTTGTGGCTCTCTCGGGGGCGGAGGCAACGAGCTGGCAAAAGCCAAGATTTTCTCCATAATCCCACATGTGCGCATATATGTCCTTGTGTTTATACTCTTAACCTCCCAGAATTTAGGAAAAGCAACCTTTGAACCATGACGTTTATTTTGAAATGGAGAAAGTATTTAGTATACTTTAACCGTATTTATCAAATGTTCGACTCATTTGGCCTCTAAAAGTTTATTCCCAGCTCTGCCACTAAGCCTAACTCTGTTCAATCTTTTGAAGAAGGCGACAAAGATTTCAAGCCATCCCACCTTATAAAGATCTAGCGGGCAAATATATGAAAAGCGATTGAAGTTTGAAGAGACGCTAGCCTACACCTGAGGCGAAACTAACCCTAGAACCCAACCTATACACCTTGCGACCTGGGTAGACTCTCGAGAGAGGGGCGGAACTGAGAGAACGCGAGAGGTGAAATGTAAACCCTAGAGGATGTAGGATAGATGATAGGGTGTATATTGAAGGCTACGAAAAGATTTTGAGCCACGGCTAAAAGAAGAACAAATGATTCCGAGCCACTCCACTTTACTTCGAGCCCCTAGGCAAGAAAGAAAAACGAAAGAGGGAAAGCGATTAAAAATTCGGCAGGACGCGACGGTGGTAGCCCGACCGAAGCAATCCCAGTGCGTGCCGCCTCTCCCTCCGCCCCACGCAAGGCACCCGACCCGACCTCCCGCTCAAAAATCCCCCACACCCCACCCCCGTCCCCCCTCCGTCGCATGAGCCGGCAGCCCGCCTCCCAGTCCCACCGGCGTCCGCAGCCATGGGAGCCCAGCAGAGCGTCAATGCCGGCAAAGGTCCGTGTCCTTCCTCCCCCGCCCCACGCGGCCCTAGCTCGATCCCTACCTCGCCCGCCCCGCCGTTTTGTCGGGGGCCGTGATGTTCCGCGACTGCGCGTGGCTAACGTGTTTGCGTGAATGCCGCAGCCAAGGTGGATTTGCACGTCGACCTCACCCACATGCTCTGCGAGGCGCTCCTGCTGCCGCCCCTCAGGTGCTCGGCCTTTTGCCCCCGCAGCCGATTGGTTGGTTTTCTTGCGGACCTTGGATTGCTGACCCTGCTGTTTTCTTGGTCTGTTCCTTTTCAGCAGCTCCAGCGCCACCATCTCGCAAATCGTCGGAAGGTGGGGTTCCTGTCCTGATTCCGCCGTTCGTAAAGTTTATGTTCATATGCGTCACAGAATTCATTCAGGCAGGCATAGTTGGCTGATTTGTGCGCGTCCATGTATGCGTGCACGCGTCGGAGTATCACACTTCACACACGTCGCAGAATACCCATCTGGGTTTACGAATGATTGCTCTCTGTTTAAACCTTGTACCGTTTTGTTCCGAGTTCTGAAGTTGTACCATTTTGTTCCTAGTTCTGAATTTATACCATTTTGTTTCAAGTTCTCAAGTTGTACCATTTTGTTCCGAGTTCTGAAGTTGTATCATTTTGTTCTGAGTTGTGAAGTTTGATCTGCAGGATCTCCCTCAAACACCCAAGCCTATTTGGGAGGAGCGAGAAGTTGGACGTGATTCTGGATAAGGGGGTCAATGACTCTAATGTTGTTGTTGCCTTCAGACGCCCAAGGCCCGAATGGTTATCGCAGCAGTCCTTTGTCATTCAGGTCTGCATCCTGTCTGATTGTGTATCGGCTTCTTAATTGGGCCTTCTGTCTGAAATTGAATAAATATGCTGCAGTGCTATAGCATAAACATGTTATAGTGTTTTAAATTGTTGCTAAGCAATTTATACTCCTTTGATCTTGTTAACAGTACTCATTTCTCATTTTCGTAGTTGGTCCTCTTAACATCTCTTCTATAGTAGGTGTAGCAGTAGAGTGGTGGATACAATATCACGAGAAATAGGAAAATTCTAAACTCAAACATCAGATGGCATATTTATTATACAAGACTAATCACTGTAAACAACGTAAGGTTCTCGAGTTAATTTTATTTTCCCGAGCACGGAGAGATACCCTGTCTTCTTTGATCAAAATCAAAATAGGGTCTGGAGTTACCCAAAAAACATTGAAAAACCTGAAACAAAGCATGCTAAGTACAACAACACACCAGTATACACTGAGATTTAGACAAATGTTTGGCAGAAAGGGGTAAAACCACACTTTCTGCAGCACACATTCTCACTATCATTGTTGTGTGATGGGCTGCAACTCAAATACTCAATGCTGTGTCTTGTTCCTGATTGGAATGGAGAATCAATTATTAGGCCTCTCTAGTTGCATGTGTGGGCTATGGACCTGCCCTACTTTACTTGTTGCCAGTGCTTGCAATCGACCTGAGGTAGCTGCCCTGGTATGCTGGGGCATCGGCTCCACCAGTGTCTGAATCTGTAATGGAAGTATTAAGCAGAAGACGTTATTCGCCGTAGTAATTCTAGCAATTAATGGTTCCATTATCTTGTAAGTTGATTGGTTTGGTGACCACCTTATCCTAGATTGGGTTTGCCCATCATAAGACCGTCCCATGACTGTTGGTGTTGGTGTGAGGACACCATCCCTCATTTTGTCTTAATTTTGTGCTTGTGAGGGATAAGGTGGTGATGGACCAATCCATTCCGCCCTTCAAACAAAACAAGTGGATTACGTTTGGAGTTAGGATTGGATGGTCCATTCACCTTTTGGTTCCCCAAGCCAACCCCCTGTTAATGTGCCCATACCATACACTCGGCTTGATCTTTGTCATATTACTTCCATTATGAATGGTTACCTTTCATGCAAGTTGATCGAGTAATTATTTTTATGAAGTATGTAAGCATGAACTTGTGAAAAGTGGTTACGAGTTGTATGCTGTCTTTTCTGTTCACACACCTTTTCTTGTTTGCGTGCTGGTTTGAGCCATCAGCACTCGATGACACCAGAAATTGCGGTGCATGGTTTTCCGGCTGACAACTTCACACGGTCAGGGAGCAGAGGGGTAAATCTAAGCCGGTTGTCGCTTGGGGTGGAGATTAATGAACCGACAACATCAAAATGGACTTCTGGAACCAGTGTTAAGTTTGAGGTGAGCATCTAGTCAAACCCAGTTGTTTGCATCATCTTCATGTTGTACAATTTCTCTTATCAGATGTCCTTTCGCTCCAGCATATCCGTCCTGTTAATAATGATGGGCGCTCAATAGCTAGGGACCACGAAGGTTTTCCCCTAACATGCAGGTGATAACAGTATTTCTTTGGATGTGCCCTTTGATACAATAAAAAGAAGTCTCATTGTTTAATGTTCTTTTATGATGCAGTGGTAACCTCCATGACAACATGATTATCTTGAAGCAAGAGTCTGGTTATGCGGATGTTAAGGATAATAGCTTCTTAAGAGTAAGTTTGTGTTTATTTCATCTCCATCTTTCCTTGACTTGACTGTAACTCCATCTTATCCTATAGTTCCCAATGACAGGTTAATTTCCAAATGGAACAAGGATTGCCACTTGTACCAAAATCACTGACTTTTAACAGAGTTAAATGTGCTGTTTCGAAAGGCATTAAATTGGGGCCAACATTTTTGGTTACTAGGTACTCTGCATCTGTCTACTGTACTGCAGTAACACTCTCTCTATGAAAGTTAGCTAATCTCTTCCTATGCTGCAGCTTGACAGGCGGTTCCATTGTGGGCGACATGGCACCGTATCAAGCATTTGCAATAGGTGGACTTGGTAGTGTACGGGGTTATGGCGAGGGTGCAGTTGGTTCAGGAAGACTGTGCCTAATTGGTAACTGCGAATATACGGTTCCTTTGGTATGTAAAACAACAAGCCATATATAATCCCCAAAACAGTTTATGCAGTCCGTAAGTCAAACTTGGTAATCCAAGAACCAGAAGTAGCTAGAAGTTGCATCGAAACATGAAAGGGATAACAAAATGCAATCAAATAGATGTGTACATATTTACCTGGACTTCTTTTCTTTTCTTCTTGTTACCATTATTAATTTATGTGTCTTATGCAATATGCATATACGGGTCAATTTATGGGATGATAGGTGGTGCATGCATGCAAGAGAAATATATCAGATACTGCAATGGACTGCGATGAGGAATTCATAATCGAATGATGCAGTTTTAGGGTTGAAGTTCAGAAGTTCACATACATGGGAATTTCTGTCTTCTAATAAACCTGCTGAAAAGAGAAATTCAAACTATATTATTGGAATATAATATTGAGGCCTGCAATTGGTTCTTCTTAGAGAATTAGCAAGTCCTGTCTCTCTAAAACAAATTAACACAAATTTTGGTTCTTAGTAGATGACTTTATCCATTTTATATTTCTATGGTAGTTGACCAGCGCAAGTTTCATCAGATCTGCATAAAATGGAACCAAAGTTCTGAAGAAATCATGTGGCCATATCATTTTCAGTTCTTTAAATGCAACGAGCACATTTCCTGTGGGACAGAAATAGTTGTCTTGGGAATGTTCTAGTAGAAAGCGAACTCACTGTTGGTGCTGTCACTTAATGTTTTCCCTAGATGTGTATTTGACTATTAAAGCATCCTCCACTAATGGAAACCCATACCGGTTGATATGAGTTTATCTTCTTGTGGTAGTCAATAAAATACTGAAACGTCTGTTTCTGTGAAGGCAAAGAATCTGGAAGGGTCTCTTTTCATGGACTGCGGTAGTGATTTAGGATCTGCTCGCCATGTTCCTGGTAAGGGCTTCACTTCATCTTTGCATACTTGAGTATTTCTATTTGCCTTTTTTTCTCAAAATAAAATAAAAATCTGATTGCAACTAGAAGAAAATGAGGCTGATATGCTTAAGCTTTTCTGATGCTATTAAAAAGGAGCAGTATATTTCCTAAAGTAAAAATAAGGGGATTGATTTGCAGTCGCTCACTACTCAGCTACACCAAATTTGTGCAGTTCTGTGTCTGGGGAAAGCGCGCACGCATTCCTCAAAAAGTTAGAGCTTACTATTAAATTTGGTTTGGAATTACAAATTCAGTAGTACAGTAGAAGCTTAAATAATTAATTCTGACATTCTGTGTGGGATAACCAAGATCAAGATGTCTTTGCAGTGGAAAATCACGCAAATATTTCATTGATGTGATCTATCAACCAATATAAATTGAACTATAGTAAATCAACACATCATCTGATTTGACTGGAAGGAGTTAAGCTTATCAACATAAGGACAATGCAATTCACATCAGCATACTGTACCATAGAGCACACATTGGACAAGGGTTATAGTAGAGTCCTCAAACTTCTTTTTGGACGCATGCCCACTCCCGAACTCCCAGCTATGAAACATTTAGTGCAACATATCAATGCTGAGTTGCTTTTGATGTTTCTTTTCATCATATCTCAGTATGATAGTATTTCCTTGACCATACTCACTCCGTCCTGCTGCGATTTTTTGTTCAATGATCATTCATCATTCACTAAATAATGGCAGGCAATCCAGCTCTTCGGCAAGGGAAACCAGGATTCGGTGTCGGGTTCGGATACGGCGTCCACTTCAACACGGACATAGGCCAAATCAGGGTCGACTACGCCATGAACGCCTTCAGCCGCAAGACCTTCTACTTCAGCATCAACACTGGCGGTGCCGGCTCATAGATCACCAAGAACATACCTGACATAGCATAGAGTTACAAGCCATGACATGCGATCACCTCTCCGCAGTTTTCCGCTCCAACATGCCTCGGCGCAACAAGCCGGCGCCCGAGGCATTCGAGGGTTGTACAGTCGAGGTTGTTGTTATCTCCTGCTGGATGCTGAACGGACAGGCCATGAGAATGTGAGATGACACATGTGCAGAGAGCAAAGCCGTGGCTGAAGGTGCCCCATAGCGTCTTATTCTTTGCTAGGATAAAATTGCATCATCATCCATCGGAGGTGCTCAAGCTGAGCGAGAATAATATTTATTTTTTATTCTTTTTTTCTCATATTTTTCATGAACTGTACAGTGTTAGAGGAGCTGTCTGATTTGCCGCCACAGTTTTCTGGCCCAATGTCGTCGCGATCATCGGTAATTTGACCTGCCTTGTGGCTGGGATGCGCTGATGTTGCTGCACACATTTCACCAACCAACCAAGCGATGGCAGGTCTTCGTCTTCACCGGTGCACTGCTCGCGCCGAAAGGGAAAGAGATATTGTGACGATTGTCCTATTTTTTGAAGTTGATTGCCGTCCACAGGAGAGGTTGCACGTTTCATTTCTCGGCCTGAAAGCACCGGCTTCGCTTCACCGCCACACACAAAAAAACTGGTCTCTAGTTTCCAATTTGCTGACCCTGAATTTTGAAAATGTATACGCATCGTAGCAAGGTAGTTCACCACAAAAATTATACGAGGCAATCGAGACTGAAGATGGTACACTCGGCTTCGGTTTATGCCAATGTTTCATTATAATCTTCTTTTTCTGAAAATTTGACCTTGTAATTTAGTAGTAGTACACAGAAGTAAATTTGCTATCACTAGTGGTAAGTTAGCTTCTGCTAGTACCTCTTAATTTACACAAGTCATGAGCTATTGGAACCAGTCGCATGACCAAACCCGAATCTTTTGTAGGTGGAGGGGATCTCTTGACATCGCTTAATTTCTCAGTCTGAAAGCATCGCCTTCTCTTCACTGCCACACCACGTTGTTCCCGGTTTCCAACTTGCTGACTCTGAATTTCTAAATATGCGCACCTCGTGGTGAGGCAGCTCAGGTGGATCACCAATATTATAGTACGAGGCAATCGAGATGCAAGACAATGCACTCGGCACTGGTATATACCATCGTTTCTGGATGATTTGCAGTCAATGTTCTGAAAATTTGGCCACAGAACACAATTAAGTGTTTGGATTTATCACATTAGAATTAGAGTCGTTATTGGTAAATTTGATGGTTCGATGTCACTAGTAATTCAGCGTGCGCAGTTACGTTTTCCACCAAATAGGTAACTTAATTTGCAGGATTCATGAGCGAGCTATTGGATTTGGATTCAATCGCATGGATGTGTAGATCCCCATCAGACCCGAATCTTCAGCAGGTATACAAGACTTTCATAACACCGTGTTTAATAATTCCAGATAGTACTATATGATTATCAAAACTAATGTAATAATCAAACAGTGCAGTGCGGTGCAGATCTTGTCCGTGTTCACTCAAAGCTACAATCTCGATCCAAGCTTTGCTTGCTAGGCAACAATGCCAGCCAGGAGTCCGTCCGCGAGATGCGCGTCACAGAGCAAGCGACGACCCTGCCTGCGTTGCGTGCGCCAAAAGAGGGACAGAGCTCCAGGCCTGCTACACCGGCGAGGTGGCCTCGAGGAGCAGCTCCTCGCCGAGGACGCCGTCGAGCTCGTCCCCGGTGATGCGGCCGAGCACGAGCACGATCCCCATGGCGAAGGCGGCGTCGAAGCCGGCGCGCACCCACAGCACGAACACGTCACGGCCCAGCACCACGTGCGCGCCCTCGTCCACCTTCCGGCGCACCTCCGCCACCACCGTCTCCTGATCCTCCCCATCCTCCACCTCGCCCGCGCCGCCGGAGGAGGCCACCGCCACCACGCGGCAGCAGCGCCTCGGGAACGACCCGTCGACGCGGAACTCCTTGGCGGAGGCGGGGGCGTGTGCGGGGCCGAGGAGGTCGACGAGGACCCCGGCCCCGGCGCCGAGGATGGAGGAGCGGCGCGCGGAGAAGAGCGGCTTGGCGCCGCCCGCGTCGCCCCCGTCGCCCAGGAAGCCGTCCCAGCGGTGGTGCAGGCTGGGGCGGCGCCTTCGGACCGTGAGCACGGGGTCCCCCGCGGCGCCCAGCAGCGCCAGGTCCCCGGCCGCCGCGCCCCCGCCGCAGGCGCCTCCACGCCCGTACGTCTCGAGGCGGAAGGCCAGCTCGCCCGTGCGGTGGTCGTAGGCCTCCAGCCCGTCCCCCGGCGAGAAGAGCGTGGTCTTGCGCACCGTCAGCTCCCTGTCCTCCGCCTCGCAGTGTTCCTCCCCCACCACCACAGTCGCCGGCGGCGCCTCTCCCCCCTTCATTTTCCTCTTTGCTCGCTCGGCCTCGGCTTGGCTCTCGTCTGTCTGTCTCAGCGCGCGCAGAACGAGGTGGTAAATAGCGCAAATAGCGTGGGCGGTGGGGCGCGTCGGCTAGCTTTTCTCTCTCTCTCGGTGGGTTACGGGTTCGTGGGGCCGGGTTGGCACCGGGCCCGCGGGCCGACCCCACGAGCGGGCACCACAAGGAGGTGGTGGCGGGGAACCGGATCCTCTAACATTTTACAAATCTACTTTATACATTTATAAAAATTACATACAAACAAAATTATGATGCAATAAAATTATTTTTTGATTTATTTTTTACATGCTACAGTAAATATACATAGTGGTTGCTACAGTACCCTGACATCTTTTTTTCATTTTACACACGCATTTGACTATAGCTCGTGACATTTCTTGAGGATGTTAGAGGATCCACTTCCGGTGGCGGGGCGGAGGGACGACGACGGATAGGGGATTCGCCGTGCGCCCGGGGGCGGTGGGCAAGTTCGTTGTCGAAGCTTTGGCCTGTTTGGAAGGGGGGAAAGGGACCGGACTGAGACCGCGCGGGAAAGCAAAGGAATAATGGGCTGGGCACGGTCGGCGGGGGATGTTGGAAGATAACGTAATTAGGAGGCGATTGTGATCGTAAACGAACCAGCTCGATCGGGATCATGGTTGGGTTGGATAGAGGACGGGTTGGATGTGGAATGTTTTGCTTGCGCTTTTCCTCCTCCGTACCGTACCGTATCGTGCAAGGGTGCCGGGAGTAGGGGCAGGCAGCGAGAGGTTCAGATAAGATTGTTTAGTACGGTGATGAGATGAGATTACGTATGAGCCTACGAGTAGTAGGGTTGGTCGCTGACACGAACTGACTGAACTATCGAGGTCGACGCCGTGTGACGCATGGGCATGGGCATGGGCGCGCCGGACAGACGAAAGGCGGCAGTGCGACGAACACCGCAACGCTCCCGCTCGGCTCCGCGATTCGGATTCGATTCTTTCTTTTCGGGTGCGAGGGATGGGCGGGCGGAGGCTTGGGAAGGAAAGATTCTTGCGCCTCCAACAGCCGCGCTATAACGCCGCGCGTAAAAAGCACTGATAGCACAAGCACTGCAGCGTGTTTTCTTGTGGCCGCTGCTATTGGCCATACCAATAAATAGCGTCATAACGCGGCCTACATGCGCACATTTTGCATATATGGATATATGGATATTTTGAACAAAAATGAACATGTAAAAATTTGACATAAACAAGCTGATGAATGCCCACAAGTTCATTAAAATCATGCCCACAAGTTCATCCAACCAAGTTCAAATGCAAACTAAAAGTTCAAGACATGAAGACACATCAATCTTCATCTTCCTCTTCTTCGTCTTCGTCCTCACCTTCCGAAGACGACTCTTCCGCCTCCGAAGATGAACCTTCCTCCCTATCCTCATCACGCACCGCATCACGCACCGCATCATGTGAAGCTCCGACGGTGTTGGCAAGATCTTCAACGGCATCTTCATGGGAATGTGTGTGAGAAGCCATGGCGGCCGGAGGTGCACCCATACCTCCCATGAGAGAAGCAAAACTCATGCCTCCCATGGCGGCCATAGCGTCGGAGGGTGCTCCAAAGCCACTCATGCCTCCCATGGCGGTCGGAGGTGCACCCATGCCTTCCATGGCGGCCATAGCGTCGGAAGGTGTTCCAAAGCCACCCATGCCTCCCATGGCGGCCGGAGGTGCACCCATACCTCCCATGCCTCCAAAGCCACCAATGCCTCCCATGGCGCCGAGGCCACCGCCACCCATGGCGCCGAGGCCACCGCCTCCCATGGCGCCGAGGCCGCCCATGCCTCCCATGGCGCCGAGGCCGCCCATGCCATGGCGCCGAAGCCACCCATGCCTCCCATGGCGCCGAGGCCATCGCCACCCATTGCACGAACCAAGGCTCTTTTTCGGATCAAGACTTTTTGTTGGGCAAGATTGACATACTCCTTTTGCGCCGCATTGAGGTTAGATGTGTCCATGAAGAACAAATGCTTCTCCCATTCCAACAACTTAGCTCGCTCCTCGTTGCTCACTTTCCTCTCCTCCAAAGTCACCTTTCTCTCCTCGGCCGCCACCCTTCTCTCCTCGGCCGCCAACCTCCTCTCCTCGGCCACGACATCTTGGGTCCTTGCCATTTTCCTCACCTCATTCGCTTTGACCCTTGCCTTCACAATAGCTTCCATAGCATTTTTGAGCTCATCATCTCCTTTCTTCTTCTTCTTGTCGGTTTTGTCTTTCTTGCACCCATCCGGTCGTTTTGGCTTCGAGTATGAAACCGAGTTGGGTGTGGGGCTTCTCTTGCCCTCATCACTTGATGCATCATCCTCCTCCTCATCATCATTCATCTCAATTGCTCGCTTCCGTTTGTTGCTCAAATGCAAATCCTCCAAACCATCACGCTTCTTCCATTTCTCATCATCCTTTAACACTTCATAGCAATGAGGCAAGGTAAAGATCCGACCTTTCCTGATCTTCCCCTTCTTGGTTGTCCTTGTCTCATTTTTGAACAAGTTTTGTGCAATGTTGAACTACAAGAAAAACAAAACAAGTTAGCACTTCGGTCACCAAAAACAAGTATGATGAACATATATGAGATGCCACTTACTCGATCATCCTCATTTGTGCCACTTGGGTTAATCTTGTCCACCGACTTTTGCGCGGCCGCCCACTTTTGACAATCCGAGTTGATTGTCGACCATCGGGACCAAAGTGATCTCTCGGAGCGGTAAATTCCACTCTTGTTGTGAGCATTATAGTGTTCTGTCATTCGCCCCCAATACGCGTCTCTACTTTGATCACCTCCAATGGATGGATCCTTGGAGACATGCAAATAAGTGTTGCATAGTAACTTGTCATCGGTGGTGGAGTAATTGCCGCTCTTCCTCTCGGCGCCTCGACAATTCCCTCACCCTCCTCGTCCACCTCAAACTCATGGTCTTCGAAATGGATGTCATTGGTTTGAGACCAATGCGAATTGTTGGACCCAACACCCATAGTGGACATGTATGCATCATCGTTGAGACTACAATTTTTTTGAACAATGCAAATAAGCTATCTATATGTAAAATGATGATGCATTGAAAAAATAAGAAGAAAAAATAATTGGAAATTTTTTCACCTTGGGGGCATTTCGTCGAACACTTGGTGCGCCTCGGCGGCCGGCTCAACGAGTGAGCTCGCCGGCGCTTCGGTAGCCGCCGCGGCCGTCGAACGCCCTGCAAGCTTTTTCCCCCTCGCCATGCCGGAGCCGTCCGCCGCCTTGTTCTTCTTCGCGGATGTTTTGCCCTTCTTCGTCCGCGCCGCATTGGGTACTTTCTTGACGGTCTTGCGGCGGCACGGATGGCGCCGCGCGACGCCACCGGCGCCCGGCGCCGTAGTCATCAGGGGCGGCAAGAAGAGGTTGCGCTAGCGAGGCCTTCGCCGAGCTCGGCGGCGGCGACGCCGCGCTTCGCCGCGCTAGGGTTTCGATGGCGGCGGCAGCGCGAAGTCGCGAGATGTACAACAGGTGGCGGGCGCCGGTGTGCGCGTCCATGGCGGGGGCGAGCGCGGCGCGCGCGCGTCGGGCGTAGGACAAGGAGGGCGAAGTGCGGGCGCGGCGCTTCGAGTGTGTGCCATGCTGTAGCTGGCGCTCCAAATACACCGCGCGGATAAGCGGTTTTGACCGTGCGCCCAACCCGGTATCGCTGCGTCGTTTTGTCGCGCCCACTGGAAGCGAAACGCCAGCAGTAGCGCAGCGCTAAAATGGCATTTTTTGCAGCGCGGCGCTCGTTTAGCGCAGCTGTTGGAGATGCTCTCAGGCGGAGGCGGAGAGACCCACGCAAAGGATCGGATCTGCTGCCCGTCGGCGTCGGCGCGGCGGCCACGTCGTCCGGACGGAACCTTGGGTCTTGTCCCCTCTCTCTGCGGTGGGCGACGCGTAGACGAATATTAGACCGGATGTTTGAAAGTGATTGGTACTCCCTTCGTCCGAAAATATTTGTCAAAGAAATGAATGTATCTAGATATATTTTAATTTTAGATACATTCATTTTTATACATTTTTATGACAATTATTTTCAGACGAAGGGAGTACTTGTTAGAGTCCTTTTTACGCCATGTCTGGTTGCTTTGCTCCAGGCCTCCCGACGATTTCTGTGTACCAATAATAACCAAAAAACAACAGGTAAGAGCAACTCTATTATACTCCTAAAGCACACACTCCAACATTCTTGTTTCAATATATAAACCCAGCCAGCTTGCTCCAAAAAACAAGAGCTTCTCCAGATTCCTGAAAGCACGCACCCTCCAACATGGTAATTGCCAATGTAAAGACTAGAGGGTAACGAAACACTATTAGCATTTTTGCCAAAAAAAAAAACACTAGCAAATTTCCTAAACACCCTGCATCCCTAATAAAATTCTAAAAAGACATATGACGGAGCCTTTATGATAAATGAAGGAGATAAACATATAAATGACACTTTATAGCTAGGATTGCTGGCGCCAATAAACTTGCATGCCCAACCCAGTTGTCCGAGCGCCACTATCGGACTGCGTCCAACTCCCTCTGTGCAACGCCATAGCCGGTGACAACATGATCATCGCTTTGGGCCTCCCCCACACGTCCTCCGAGTTGTTGAGCTACTGCCCCCCTCCCCCCGGTCACCTTTCGTCACCACATCCTCCCCTATCACGACATCCAGCAGGTGCTTCACGCCATGTCTCAACGTTGCCCTGTCACCCCATCTCACCACGCCACCGCTGCCTTTTAGCTACCGCTGCTTGCTTGGAGCCAGCCGCGCAGCCGTTACCAACCTTCCGTCATGGCACATGATGACGGTGTCCCGGCTAAGGGGCCTCTCACCACGAGGGTTCTCCGTCTGGTGGGCCGGGCTGAGAACCCCTTTGTCGGTTGTATCCTGGGCTACTTTGGTCGGCCTATGGCGTATCACGTGAAGATTTCAGAAGACTTGACGTGTAAGCCAAGAAGCTGAAATCGTGGAGATTCTACCTCCCCGTACATAGTCGACTAGGATCCCTGTACCCTAGAACCCCCGGTGTGCTACATAAGCCAGACACCAGGCTCGTAGATAGACAACTTACAATGGTACTCTTGATGCACTCCAACACAATAAAACACAACCGGGATGTAGGTTATTATCTCCTCCGGAGAGCCTAAACTTGGGTAAAATCCTCGTCTCTGATACCATCGCGCCAAGTAGCCTACTTTAGGATACGCTACCGAGGGATATGTCGGATTTAACTTCGACAGTGGTGGCCCATGTAGGTCCTCCTAGGTGAATGTCGCAACGTGATGGGTGTGTGGATCAATGCTTAAATTGGTTCCGGTGTGATCTTCATGCCCGACCAGGTGTTCGTCTTAGCCAGCGTCACACTTGTCTCCAATTCAACTAGCCACCTCAGTCAGGTCAAGGCCTTCGCTCCAGGCTGGATCTTAAGATTCGACAACATGGAGTACACGATGGATCTCCGCGGAGAGCTGATCTTCTCGTATTTTGCATTTTATCAGATCGAGGGGTAGTAGACGCCGGATCTCCCAATTGTGGAGTTGCTAGAGGAAGTTGATTTTTTGACCCACCCAATACCAATCTCGTTGCCGACGTCAAAGATCTTACCGACGTCCTCGAAGGAACCACCAATGAGGTTGATGACACGAAGAGGAGGTCGGCGAGTCCGTGAATAGCTGACCACCAGCCGCACGACGCCCTCGAGCAAATGGAAGGAGACCTCTACCTTCGACATCTACATGGTGTGTTGGGGAACGTAGTAATTTCAAAAAAATTCCTACGCACACGCAAGATCATGGTGATGCATAGCAACAAGATGGGAGAGTACTGTCCACGTACCCTCATAGACCATAAGCGGAAGCGTTATGACAACGCGGTTGATGTAGTCGTACGTCTTCACGATCCGACCGATCCAAGTACCGAACATACGGCACCTCCGAGTTCAGCACACGTTCAGCTCGATGACGATCCCCGGACTCCGATCCAGCAAAGTGTCGGGGATGAGTTCCGTCAGCACGACGGCGTGGTGACGATGATGATGTTCTACCGGCACAGGGCTTCGCCTAAGCTCCGCGACGATATGACCGAGGTGGAATATGGTGGAGGGGGCACCACACACGGCTAAGGAACGATCTTGAAGATCAACTTGTGTGTCATGGGGTGCCCCCCTGCCCCGTATATAAAGGAGCAAGGGAGGGGTGGCCGGCCTAGGAGGAGGCGCACCAAGGAGGAGTCCTACTCCCACCGGGAGTAGGATTCCCCCCCTTCCAAGTAGTTGGAGTAGGAGTCAAGGAAAGGGAAGAGAGAGAGAAGGAAGGAGGGGCGCAGCCCCCCCTAGTCAATTCGGACTAGGCCTTGGGGCGCCCAACCTCTCCTCTCTCTTTCCCCTAAAGCCCAATAAGGCCCATATACTCCCCGGCGAATTCCCGTAACTCTCCGGTACTCCGAAAAATACCCGAATCACTCGGAACCTTTCCGAACTCCGAATATAGTCGTCCAATATATCGATCTTTACGTCTCGACCATTTCGAGACTCCTCGTCATGTCCCCGATCTCATCCGGGACTCCGAACTCCTTCGGTACATCAAAACTCATAAACTCATAATATAACTGTCATCGTAACGTTAAGCGTGCGGACCCTACGGGTTCGAGAACTATGTAGACATGACCTAGAACTATTCTCGGTCAATAACCAGTAGCGGAACCTGGATGCTCATATTGGCTCCTACATATTCTACGAAGATCTTTATCGGTCAAACCGCATAACAACATACGTCGTTCCCTTTGTCATCGGTATGTTACTTGCCCGAGATTCGATCGTCGGTATCAATACCTAGTTCAATCTCGTTACGGCAAGTCTCTTTACTCGTTATGTAATGCATCATTCCGTAACTAACTCATTAGCTACATTGCTTGCAAGGCTTATAGTGATGTGCATTACGGGAGGGCCCAGAGATACCTCTCCGACGGTCGGAGTGACAAAACCTAATCTCGAAATCGCCAACCCAACATGTACCTTTGGAGACACCTGTAGTACTCCTTTATAATCACCCGATTCGTTGTGACGTTTGGTAGCACCCAAAGTGTTCCTCCGGTAAACGGGAGTTGCATAATCTCATAGTTACAGGAACATATATAAGTCATGAAGAAAGCAATAGCAACATACTAAACGATCAAGTGCTAAGCTAACGGAATGGGTCAAGTCAATCACATTATTCTCCTAATGATGTGATCTCGTTAATCAAATGACAACTCATGTCTATGGTTAGGAAACTTAACCATCTTTGATTAACGAGCTAGTCAAGTAGAGGCATACTAGTGATACTATGTTTGTCTATGTATTCACACATGTATTATGTTTCCGGTTAATACAATTCTAGCCTGAATAATAAACATTTATCATGATATGAGGAAATAAATAATAACTTTATTATTGCCTCTAGGGCATATTTCCTTTAGTCTTCCACTTGCACTAGAGTCAATAATCTAGTTCACATTGCCATGTGATTTAACACCAATATTCATATCTGTATATGATTATCACCCATAGTTCACATCGTCATGTGACCAACACCCAAAGGGTTTACTAGAGTCAATAATCTAGTTCTCATCGCTGTGTGATTAACACCCAAAGAGTACTAAGGTGTGATCATGTTTTGCTCGTGAGAGAAGCTTAGTCAACGGGTCTGTCACATTCAGAGCCGTATGCATTTTACAAATATTCTATGTCTACAATGCTCTGCATGGAGCTACTCTAGCTAATTGCTCCCACTTTCAATATGTATCTAGATTGAGACTTAGAGTCATCTGGATCGGTGTAAAAGCTTGCACCGATGTAACTCTTTACGACGGGCTCTTTTATCACCTCAATAATCGAGAAATATTTCCTTAGTCCTTACTAAGGATATTCTTGACCAATGTCCAGTGATCTACTCCTAGATCACTATTGTACTCCATTGCCCAATTCAGTGCAAGGTATACAATAGGTCTGGTACGTAGCATAGCATACTTTATAGAACCTATGACTGAGGCATAGGGAATGACTTTCATTCTCTTTTCTATTTTCTGCCGTGGTCGGGATTTGAGTCTTACTCAATTTCACACCTTTGCAACACAGACAAGAACTCTTTCTTTGACTGTTCCATTTTGAACTACTTCAAAAACTTGTCAAGGTATGTGCTCATTGAAAATCTTATCAAGCGTCTTGATCTATCTCAATAGATCTTGATGCTCAATATGTAAGTAGCTTTACAGAGGTATTTCATTGAAAAACTTTTATTCAAGTATCCTTTTATGCTATCCAGAAATTCTATATCATTTCCAATCAACAATATGTCGTACACATATAATATCAGAAATGCTACAGAGCTCCCACTCACTTTCTTGTAAATACAGGCTTCTCTAGAATTCTGTATAAAACCATATGCTTTGATCATACTATCAAAGCGTATATTCCAACTCCGAGATGCTTGCACCAGTCCCTAGATGGATCGCTGGAGCTTGCACATTTTGTTAGCACTTTTAGGATTGACAAAACCTTCTGGTTGTATCATATACAACTCTTCTTTAATAAATCCATTAAGGAATGTAGTTTTGACATCCATTTGCCAAATTTCATAAAATGTGGCAATTGCTAACATGATTCAGACAGACTTTTAAGCATCGATACGAGTGAGAAAATCTCATTGTATTCAACACCTTGAACTTTGTCAAAAAACCTTTTTCGACAAGTCTAGCTTTGTAGATAGTAACACTACTATCAGCGTCCGTCTTCCTCTTGAAGATCCATTTTATTTTCTATGGCTTGCCGATCATCGGGCAAGTCCACCAAAGTCCACACTTTGTTCTCATACATGGATCCCATCTCAGATTTCATGGCCTCAAGCCATTTTGCGGAATCTGGGCTCATCATCGCTTCCTCATAGCTCGTAGGTTCATCATGGTCTAGTAACATGACTTCCAGAACAGGATTACCGTACCACTCTGGTGCGGACTGTACTTTGGAAAACCTACGAGGTTTTGTAGTAACTTGATCTGAAGTTTCATGATCATCATCATTAGCTTCCTCACTAATTGGTGTAGGAATCATCGAACTGATTTACGTGATGAACTACTTTCCAATTCGGGAGAAGGTACAAATTACCTTATCAAGCTCTACTTTCCTCCCACTCACTTCTTTCGAGAGAAACTCCTTCTGTAGAAAGGATCCATTCTTAGCAACGAATGTTTTGCCTTCAGATCTATGATAGAAGGTGAACCCAACAGTTTCCTTTGGGTATTCTATGAAGACGCACTTCTCCGATTTGGGTTTGAGCTTATTAGGTTGAAAACCTTTTTCGTATAAGCATCGCAACTCCAAACTTTAAGAAACGACAGCTTAGGTTTACTGCTAAACCATAGTTCATATGGTGTCGTCTCAACAGATTTAGATGGTGCCCTATTAAACGTGAATGCAGTTGTCTCTAATGCGTAACCCAAAAATGATAGTGGTAAACCGATAAGAGACATCATAGATCGCACCATATCTAGTAAAGTACGATTACGACGTTAGGACACACCATTACATTGTTGTGGTGTTCTAGGTGGCGTGAGCTGTGAAAATATTCCACATTGTTTTAATTGAAGACCAAACTCGTAACTCAAATATTCGTCTCCGCGATCAGATTGCAGAAACTTTATTTTCTTGTTACGATGATTTTTCCACTTCACTCTGAAATTCTTTGAACCTTTCAACTATTTCAGACTTATGTTTCATCAAGCAGATATACCCATATCTGCTCAAATCATCTTGTGAAGGTCAGAAAATAAAGATACCCGCCGCGGGCATCAACACTCATTGGATCGCATACATCGGTATGTATTATTTCCAATAAGTCAGTAGCTTGTTCCATTGTTCCGGAGAACGGAGTTTTAGTCATCTTGCCCAAAAGGCACGGTTCGCAAGCGTCAAATGATTCATAACCAAGTGATTCTGAAAATCCATCTTTATGGAGTTTCTTCATGCGCTTTACACCGATATGACCCAAGCGGCGATTGCCACAAATAAGTTGCACTATCATTATTAACTTTGCATCTTTTGGCATCAATATTATGAATATGTGTATCACTACGATCGAGATCCAACAAACTATTTTCATTGGGTGTATAACCATCGAAGGTCTTATTCATGTAAACAGAATAACAATTATTCTTTAACTTCAAATGAATAACCGTATCGTAATAAACATGATCAAATCATATTCATGCTCAATGCAAATGCTAAATAACATTTATTTAGTTTTAACACTAATCTCAAAAATATAGGGAGTGTGTGATGATGATCATATCAATCTTGGAACTACTTCCAACACTCATCGTCACTTCCCCTTCAACTAGTCTTCGTTTATTCTGTATCTCCTGTTTCAAGTTACTAATCTTAGCAACCGAACAAGTATCAAATACTCAGGGGCTACTATAAACACTAGTAAGGCACACATCAATAACCCGTATATCAAATATACCCTTGTTCACTTTGCCATCCTTCTTATCCACCAAATATTCAGGGCATTTCCGCTTCCAGTGACCATTTTCTTTGCAGTGTAAGCACTCAGTTTCAGGCTTTGGTCCAGCTTTGGTCTTCTTCATGGGAGTGACAACTTGCTTGTCATTCTACTTGAAGTTCCCTTTCTTTCCCTTTGCCCTTTTCTTGAAACTAGTGGTCTTGTTAATCATCAACACTTGATGCTTTTTCTTGATTTCTACCTTCGTCGATTTCAACATCACGAAGAGCTTGGGAATCGTTTTCGTCATCCCTTGCATACTATAGTTCATCACGAAGTTCTAGTAACTTAGTGATGGTGACTAGAGAATTCTTCAATTCACTATCTTATCTGGAAGATTAACTCCCACTTGATTCAAGAGATTGAAGTACCAGACATATCTGAGCACATGCTCACTAGTTGAGCGATTCTCCTCCATCTTTTAGTATAGAACTTGTTGGAGACTTCATATCTCTCAACTCGGGTATTTGCTTGAAATATCAACTTCAATTTCTGGAACATCTCATATGGTCCATGACGTTCAAAACGTCCTTAAAGTCCCGATTCTAAGCCGTTAAGCATGGTGCACTAAACTATCAAGTAGTCATCATATTGAGCTAGCCAAACATTCATAACGTCTGCATCTGCTCCTGCAATAGGTCTGTCACCTAGCGGTGCATTAAGGACATAATTCTTCAGTGCAGCAATGAGGATAAACCTCGGATCACGGATCCAATCCGCATCATTGCTACTAACATCTTTCAACACAATTTTCTCTAGGAACATATCAAAATAAACATATGAAAGCAACAACGCAAGCTATTGATCTACAACATAATTTGCAAAATACTACCAGGTACTAAGTTCATGATAAATTTAAGTTCAATTAATCATATTACTTAAGAACTCCCACTTAGATAGACATCCCTCTAATCCTCTAAGTGATTACGTGATCCATATCAACTACACCATGTCCGATCATCACGTGAGATGGAGTAGTTTCAACAGTGAACATCACTATGTTGATCATATCTACTATATGATTCATGCTCGACCTTTCGGTCTCCGTGTTCCGAGGCCATATCTGTTATATGCTAGGCTCGTGAAGTTTAATCTGAGTATTCCGCGTGTGCAACTGTTTTGCACCCGTTGTATTTGAACGTAGAGCCTATCACACCCGATTATCACGTGGTGTCTCATCACGAAGAACTTTCGCAACGGTGCATACTCAGGGAGAACACTTCTTGATAATTTTTAGTGAGAGATCATCTTAAAATGCTACCGTCAATCAAAGCAAGATAAGATGCATAAAGGATAAACATCACATGCAATCAATATAAGTGATATGATATGGCCATAATCATCTTGTGCTTGTGGTCTCCATCTCCGAAGCACCGTCGTGATCACCATCGTCACCAGAGCGACACCTTGATCTCCATCGTAGCATCGTTGTCGTTACGCCATCTATTTCTTCTACGACTATCGCTACCGCTTAGTGATAAAGTAAAGCAATTACAGGGCGTTTGCATTTCATACAATAAAGCGACAACCATATGGCTCCTGCCAGTTGCCGATAACTTTGGTTACAAAACATGATCATCTCATACAATAAAATATAGCATCACGTCTAGACCATATCACATCACAACATGCCCTGCAAAAACAAGTTAGACAACCTCTACTTTGTTGTTGCAAATTTTACGTGGCTGCTACGGGCTGAGCAAGAACCGTTCTTACCTACGCATCAAAACCACAATGATAGTTCGTCAAGTTAGTGCTGTTTTAACCTTCGCAAGGACCAGGCGTAGCCACACTCGGTTCAACTAAAGTTGGAGAAACAGACACCGCTAGTCACCGTGTGCAAAGCACGGCGGTAAACCAGTCTCGCGTAAGCGTCTGGCGTAATGTCGGTCCGGCCGCTTCATCAACAATACCGCTGAACAAAAGTATGACATGCTGGTAAGCAGTATGACTTGTATCGCCCACAACTCACTTGTGTTCTACTCGTGCATATAACATCAACGCATAAAACCTAGGCTCGGATGCCACTGTTGGGGAACGTAGTAATTTCAAAAAAATTCCTACGCACACGCAAGATCATGGTGATGCATAGCAACGAGAGGGGAGAGTATTGTCCACGTACCCTCGTAGACCGTAAGCGGAAGCGTTATGACAACGCGGTTGATGTAGTCGTACGTCTTCACGATCCGACCGATCCAAGTACCGAACGTATGACACCTCCGAGTTCAGCACATGTTCAGCTCGATGACGATCCCCGGACTCCGATCCAGCAAAGTGTCGGGGATGAGTTCCGTCAGCACGATGGCGTGGTGATGATGATGATGTTCTACCGGTGCAGGGCTTCGCCTAAGCTCCGCGACGATATGACCGAGGTGGAATATGGTGGAGGGGGGCACCGCACACGGCCAAGGAACGATCTTGAAGATCAACTTGTGTGTCATGGGGTGCCCCCCTGCCCTAGTATATAAAGGAGCAAGGGAGGGGGTGGCCGGCCTAGGAGGAGGCGCACCAAGGAGGAGTCCTACTCCCACCGGGAGTAGGATTCCCCCCTTCCAAGTATGTCGGTGTACTAAAGTAGGGGTACCTTGGTATCCCGAACTTGTGCACGGACAGTCGCAGCGTCCCGCGGCAAGGCTTGCCGGGCGTCCGCCAAGATCCTTCGTTATTCCTATTACTGCCATTCAAGAACAAAGTGTTTAACTAAGAAGACAAAGCCCGACAGGAGTAGGTTGCCGGGAAGGACAAGACCCCGGCAAGAGGAGCTTGCTGGGAAGGCCAACCAAGGCATTTCAAGAGACTTGCCGCGACGCGCTGCGCGTCCCGGCAAGACCCGCCGAGCGACAAGCTTGCGGGTGCGACAAGACAACAACCACGGCAAGGCGCTTGCAGCGCGGCTACCACTCTGTAGACGCTTCAGCAGATCCGATCCGGCGGCGTGTCGCCACAGATCATTCCAGCGCGTGGCGGTAGTGTGCAGCCAAGCGGTGCGAGGTGGCAAGTGGAGATGACGAGAAGGCCATTGTGGCGATCGGTGGCGCCCTAACGGTGTTTCTGCCTGCTTTGGGCGACGGACGGGCATTAAATGCCCTTGTCCCCTGCCGTCGAGTTAGGTAGGGGGCATCGTTGATAGCGGTTGTACCAACCCCTTTTTAATTTTTACCGCTCTCTGCGTTGCCACTGTCGGTGACCCTTTAGACTATAAAAGGAGGCCCATGCGCACGTAGAAGGGTTCGACTCATTCGAAACTACAGCATACCCACGCTTTCGAGCAAGAACAGAATAGAAACACAAAGCAGCAGTAGGAGTTTTATCTCTCCGGAGAGCTCCGAAGCTGGGTAAAATCCCTCGCGTGCTTTACCTCGATCTGCTCTTCGTACGCCCTCCGCTCCCTGCCGGACCGAAAAGGGGCCCTGCCCCATAGGTGTTCGTTTCCCACGACATCTTTGGCGCGCCAGGCAGGGGGCGTCGAGGTTGTGCGAACCTGATCCGGTCTTCACGCGCGCTACATCAACATCTTCATCGACATGCCACCGAAGAAGAAGGCTTCGGAGGTGGCCGCTCCGTCCACGTCGATCCCACCGCCGCCGGAGCAAACGGGCGGTGGGGTAGACACCGGCGGAGGAACGGGCGTCGACGGGGGGACTCACATTGTCACCAGATCCAAGGACAAGGCCCCGCAAACTTCGGCGTCCGTACATGCGCCGCGCCCCTCTCAGGAGGCGCGGGATCGACAACGCCATGGTGCTCCTGGCACCGTGCTCGCGTTGGAACAAGGCCAAGCCGGCGAATCGCGGGACGCTCAAGGCCAACATGCACGTCAACACGTTGGCGCGAGCGCGGCACGATCGCCTGGACGAGATGTTGCTCCTTCTAACACTGTTAGAAGTTTGAGCATATCCCGCTCCTCGCGCTGTTCGCCCCCACCGCCAAAACCCCCAGAAGAAGCGTTGGCTCGAGCCCAACTGCTACTAGATTACCCTCCAGCGCCAGACAAGATCGACGATTGGAGGATCACCATCCAGAGCCTCATCGGCTTCGCCAACGGCGACAAGCCCCGGCAACCAAGCACGTCAAAGCCGTGGCAAGACGCCCATGCGCAAGCCGATGGCGACAAGACTGGTGGGGGTGCCACCACCGTGCACTCCCCACCACGAAGGCCAAGATCGCCGACTCGCCGGGCCAACCTTGACACCGACTCCACTGCATCGTCGGACCCGCGAGCTCGCCGCGATCAACGCCAAGTTCTCCAAGAACGACGACAAGAAGACGCTCGTACTCGCATCGAGCGTCGGAGAGAAGCGCGACGTCAGTCTGACCAGTGCGCTGGGCCCACTGTTGATATGCATGCGCCCGAAGGAACGAGCGACTTGTCGTCTGTGATAGGTTGCCCTGCGTTCACCCATGAGCTGCGGCAAGTCCAGTGGCCCAGTACCGAGAATTTCAAACCAGATGTGCCCGAGAAGTACGATGGCAGGATACATCCGTCAGAGTTCCTCAGCGTCTACACCATAGTGGTGCAGGCTGCCGGAGGGCGCGACGAGAAGATCCTCGCCAACTACTTCCCGCTGGTGCTCAAGCCCAACGTCAGATCTTGGCTCATGCACTTGCCGGACAACTCCATCTCTTCATGGGCGGACCTATGCCATCAGTTTGTCGGCGCTTTCACAGGCGGCCACAAACCCCATGGCCAGGAGAGCGATCTTCATATGCTCGCCCAGAAAGAAGGAGAACCCCTGCGCAAGTACATACAGAGATTCAGCCAGGTGCAGCGCAACATCCCAGACGTCCACCCTGCCACGGTTATCAGCGCGTTCCATCAGAACGTGCGTAACCGCAGGATGAGGGAGGAGATGGCGATGTGCAAAATCAGAGATGTCAGCGAGCTATATGCTCTGGCCGACAAGTGTGCACGTGCTGAAGAGGGGAGGAAACTCCCCGGAGTGAATGCAGGAGCAGAAGGATCTGACAGTGAGGATGCCCCTCCGGCGAAGAAGAACCGGAGGCGGCATAACAGAAAGAGGAAGGCTAAGGATGTGCTAGTTGTCGAGTAGTCCGGCAACGGGGGCGGCGCCGAGAAGGCCAAAGCTGGTGACCCCGGCGAGGCTGTGGTGGCCGCCGACAAGCAGGACGGCTCCGGCAAGCAGTATTGCAAGATCCACCGCACCAAGGGCCATGATCTCCAGGCCTGCAAGAAGGTTGAGCAGCTTGTTGAGCTGCGAAAAGCTGAATCTGGCCGCGACAAGGAGAAGGCCCAAGAAGGTGGAGGAGGGTCCGGCAAGAAGCGTCCCGCCCGGGGAGGGCGCCGCGGCAAGGCCAAGCAGCGGCAAGGAGACAGACCTCCCCGTGGCCGCGACAAGGACGAAGACGAAGACGAAGATGATGAGATGGATGAGGATGAGACCGACGAGCAGGAGTTTCAGAAAGCGACAGAGGTTTTGTGCGTTGACGGCGGTGCTTCTCTGCACACCTCGCACCGCCAACTCAAACAGTGGGTGCGGGAAGTGAACGCAGCAGAACCATCCGTTGAGTCGCGCAAGCCCCTAAAGTGGTCCAGCACGCCCATCATCTTTGATGTTGAGGATCACCCTGATCGCATCACTGCGGTCGGGTGCTTGCCGATGTTGGTTTCGCCAACCATACGCAACCTCAAGGTCACAAAGATGCTGGTTGACGGCGGGGCCGGCTTGAATCTGATCTCCTCCGCGGTGCTCAAGAAGCTCCAGATCCCCGACAGCGAGCTCGAAGAGACTGGTACCTTTCAAGGAATCAACCCGGGAAGGAGCAAGCCGAAGGGGAAGATTACACTGCCGGTGACGTTTGGTAGCGAGCTGAACTTCAGAGCAGAGAAGGTCACATTTGACGTTGCTGATTTCCCATTGCCCTACAATGGGATACTTGGTCGTCCAGCGCTCGCCAAGTTCATGGCAGCTTCTCATTATGCTTACAACGTACTCAAGATGCCCGGTCCAATAAGTGTCATTTCTGTCCCCGGCGACAAGAAGGATGCACTTATCTGTACCGACAAGATCTACCGGGAAGCAGCAGCCGCAGCAGAAGGCAAACCACTTGCCGCTGAAGCTCCCGGGGGGAAGAAGAAGACCAAGTCCGGCAAGAGTAGCTCTGATGCCCACTCCGGCAAGCGCACCTCTTCGGAGTGCTGCGCTACCGTCGAGGACGCACCATCGAGCTCCACCGGCAAGTGCAAGAAGGCGAAGACAGCTTCACCAGAGACCAAGAAAGTGGCCGCCAAGGAGGACGGCACTGGTGGTACCTTCACCATCAGTGCCACGCTTGACCCTAAATAGGAAAGCGCTCGTTGCTTTCTGCGGCGAATGTTGATGTGTTTGCATGGCAACCATCGACATCCCCGTGTTCCCGTGAAAGTAATTGAGCACCACCTTGCCGTCTGTCCTCACGCGGCCCGTCAAGCGAGAGTCGGGGAAGCAAGCGGTGGAACGCCAAGAGTTCATTGCGGAAGAGATCAAGAAATTGGAAGCAGCAGGCCTCGTCCGAGGAGTACTCCATCCAATGTGGTTAGCCAATCCAGTAGTCGTGCGCAAGGCGAACGGGAAGTGGAGGCTTTGTATTGACTTCACTGATGTTAATAAAGCTTGTCCCAAATATCCATTTCCCTTGCCGCGCATTGACCAGGTTTTCGACTCCACGGCAGGATGTGATCTGCTTTCATTTCTTGATGCATACTCAGGATATCATCAGATCTTCATGGCGGAAGAGGATGAAGAGAAAACCGCATTCATTACTCCGTGTGGCACGTACTGCTTTGTACGGATGCCTTTCGGACTAAACAATGCCGGTTCAACATTTGCAAGAGTAGTCAGTCACGCTTTCGAGCCACAGTTGCACAGGAATGTAGAAGCTTACATGGATGACATAGTGGTCAAGAGCAAGGACAGAGAAACGTTGATCCAAGATTTGGACGAAACCTTCACAAATCTGCGCAAGATCAATCTCAAGTTGAACCCCGAGAAGTGCGTGTTTGGAGTTCCTTCCGGCAAGCTTCTCGGGTTCTTTGTGTCCCAGAGGGGGATTGAAGCCAATCCTGAAAAGATCAGGGCCATTGAGCAGATCGAAGCACCGAAGCGAGTCAAGGATGTACGAAGGCTTGCCGGCTGCGTTGCTGCCCTCAGTAGGTTCATTTCTAAGTCTACTGAGCGCGCCCTGTCATTTTTCAAAATTTTGAAAAAGGTAGGTCCAATGAAATGGACTCCGGAAGCGGAGGCTGCGCTAGAGGAGCTGAAGAGATACCTGTCCTCCACTCCAATACTTGTCGCACCTAAACCACAAGAGAAGTTGCTGCTGTATCTAACGGCAACCAATCAAGTGGTTAGTGCTGCGTTAGTAGCGGAGAGGGAGGCGGATGATGAGCCAGCAACAACGGCAAGCGAGTCCAGCGACAAGCAGGGGGCTTCCCCGACAAGCTCTGGTCCCAACAAGGATGAATCTGTGCAGCCACAAGAAGAGAAGCAAAAGAAGATGGTGCAGCGCCCAGTTTATTTTGTCAGTTCCCTTCTGCAGGGGGCTAGGTCAAGATACTCCAGGGTGCAGAAGTTGCTCTTCGGCCTTCTCATGGCCTCGAGGAAGCTGCGCCATTACTTTCAAGCACATGAGATCACAGTTGTCACTCGCTTTCCGTTGAAAAGGATATTGCGTAATCCGTATAACAGGCGGGATTGTCGAGTGGGCCTTTGGAACTGTCGAGCTTTGGCCTCAAGTTTGAAAGTACTTCAACTATCCAGAGCCGAGCATTGGCAGAATTCATAGCAGAATGGACGCCAACACCTGATGAAGAAACTCCGGAGACAAGGATCCCCGTCAAGGAAGCAAACAAAGAATGGATCATGTACTTTGATGGTGCCTTCTCGCTGCAAGGCGCCGGTGCGGGTGTGTTACTCGTCGCACCTACTGGAGAGCACCTCAAGTACGTGATCCAAATGCACTTTCCCAAGGAGCAAGCAATAAACAATACTGCAGAGTATGAAGGCTTGCTTGCCGGACTCAGGATCGCGGCAGACCTTGGGATCAAGAAGCTTATTGTCAGGGGTGACTCACAGCTTGTCGTCCGCCAAGTGAACAAAGATTATCAAAGTCCGCTGATGGAAGCCTACATTGATGAAGTGAGGAAGCTGGAAGAGCATTTTGACGGCCTGCGGATGGAACATGTTCCAAGAGCTCAGAATGACATTGCAGATGGCCTGTCAAAATGTGCCGCACTTAAGTTGCCTGTGGAACCAGGGATTTTTGTGCTCAAGCTGACTCAACCATCTGTGACACCATCAACTGGACAGAGCAAGAAGAGAAAATTGGTTACTAGCGACTACTTTCTGGCAGAGCTCCCCGAAGCCGCCGCCAAGAAGGTCCCCAGGATCAACACAAAAAGTGCTGAGGAGCAGTCTGCTCCGACAAGCCCTAGGGTTTGTTTCGTTGAAGCAGATGCTCCCGACAAGTTGTGTCCCGACACGCTTGCCGGGGAGCATCACGCTCCGGCTGAATCACAGATTCTTGCCATGGAGGCAGATGTTCCCGCAACAGCATTTGCGCCTTTAGTCCTTGTCGTCGAGCCACAAGCTCCGGCATGGGCACAGTAGATCGTCCATTTCCTTCAAACAGGAGAACTTCCCGACGAGCAAGAAGAAGCGGAGAAAGTAGCCCGGCAATCAAGTATGTACCAGTTTGTCGATGACATACTATACAGAAGAAGATTCAACGGAGTGAAATTGAAGTGTATTTCCTGGGAAGAAGGACAGGAGCTGTTGGCGGAGATACATGGGGGCATATGTGGACACCACATTGGCACAAGAGCACTTGCCGGCAAAGCCTTCCGGCAAGATTTCTTTTGGCCGACAGCCCTCCGTGATGCAAGCGCACAAGTAACTAAGTGTGAAGCGTGCGGTTCCACTCCAGCGATACATCAACCAGCTCAAGCTCTCCAAACAATCCCTTTATCCTGGCCATTTTCGGTGCAGGGGCTCGACATCCTCGGCCCCTTTCCCGAAGTTGTCGGGGCTTCGAGTACTTATGCGTGGCAATCGACAAGTTCACGAAGTGGCCGGAGGTGGAGGCGGTGAGGAAGGTGACAGCCAGATCGGCGATCAAGTTCTTGGTCAATTGTTTGCCGCCGAGTCCCTAACAGGATCATCACCGACAACGGCACACAATTCACGAGCCGCACCTTCATGCAGTACGTCCAAGATCTTGGCGCCAAGATCTGCTTCGCTTCTGTTGCTCATCCGAGAAGCAACGGTCAAGCGGAGAGGGCGAACGCTGAAGTGCTGCGCGGACTCAAGACCAGGACTTTCGACAAGCTGCACAAGTGCGGAAGAAACTGGATCGAGGAGCTGCCAGTGGTTCTTTGGTCGATCAGGACGACGCCAAATCGAGCCACTGGCCAAACACCTTTTGCTCTTGTCTACGGAGTAGAGGCAGTTCTCCCCACGGAACTCGTATACGGATCGCCTCGAGTGCTCGCTTATGATGAGCTTGAGCAAAAGCAGCTGCGGCAAGATGACGCGCTGCTCCTCGAGGAGGATCGTCTTCAGCTCTTTGTCTGAGCTGCTCGCTACCGAGCAAGCTTTGCGCCGCTACCATAGCCGCAAAGTTAATGCCGAAGCTTCGAGGAAGGCGACCTTGTTCTTGGCCGCGTTCAATCCGCCAAGAATTCCAACAAGTTGGCGCCGGTGGGAAGGCCCTTATCGGGTAAAGCGAGTCACTAGGCCTGGCGCTGTCCGCCTTGAGACCGAAGATGGCTTTCCAGTGAGCAACTCCTGGAACATAGAGCATCTTCGTAAATTTTACCCATAAGGCGCGGTTGCCGGAGCCTGCTGTTCCGACAACCACCTTTTGTACAAGCCTTGCCGTTGTTGCATGTAACCCTTTGTACAAAGCCGGGCGCAGATCCCGTGCGTAAATAAAGATCGTATGCTCAGCACATATTGTCAAAAATCATGCTTTCTTTCTTTTTGCATGCATTATCTGACACTTTGTGCAGCACTTGCCCCCGGTAAGCAATAACGAGCCTTAAGGCTCCATATCTTTATTTTCTCTTCTTTCTTTTGCCCAAAAAGAAGGTTCCTTCGCCCACAAGTTCACCGGGGGGAGGGGAGGATAAAGGTGTGGACCAGGCGTCATTCAAAAAAGTATAGCTTTGCCGGGACACAGACGGCGGAAAAGCTAAGTTGCCAAAGTTTGAGCACAGTCAGTTTTAAATTTTTAAGTTATTTTTCTTGAACGACCGTGCCTTGTATGGAAAACCTGTGCGCGGAGGAACCGGCTCGTGGCTAAGTTGCGCCCTTACTTTGTTTCGAGTCCACTCAACAATGAAAGTGTGATGCGACTAGCCTGACAAGGTTTCTTGCCGGAGGCAACACCGCCAAACAAGCTTGCGATGTTCCAAGACTTTCAGCGCTTTCGCGGCAAGTGTGCTTGCATCGGAAAGTTCCCTAAAAGCGTAGGGTAAAAACATACAAGGGATGGAACCGAGTAAAGGAGATAACATAGCAAGCATTGCCCAGAATAAAGTTATATTACAAAAATAACTTGTTGCGGCACTGACTAAATTGTTCTCATAACTTAAATAACAGCGACAAGGAAGGGAGAAGAAGGGTGGCCTAATCCACGCGCTCGCCGCCGACCGTCTTGACTTTATTGACCTTGTCCACAATGGGTGCGACAATGGCTTTGAGCTCTTCAAGATCAGCGCCCGCCGGCAGCTTCTTGAGGACGCGGGTGAGGTCGAGGCCCGGGTTGCGGAAGAGTATCTTCACCAACACCTTCTCCAAGACCTTGGCGCAGATTGGGCGCGACTCGTCAGCCAACTTCTTTGGGATCCTTTCCCGGAGCTGCTAGAGAGCCGTCGCCACACCCTTGAAGAACAAAGTAAGCTTGACGCTGGGCTGGAGGTTCTCGTCGGTGGAGTACCCGAAGCCCGCTAAGTCCAGTTGCGCCAGCTCCTCGTCGATGGTTGCAGCAATGTTGACGAGGCCCTCTGTCCAGAGCTCCACCGTAGCCCTGAAGGTGTTTTGAGTCTCAGCGGCCCTCGTCAGCAGCTCCTCGTTGCCCTTGATCTCCTTCTTCAAGTCATCTTCCCGCCTCTTGGCACCATCCAGCGTCTCCGTCAAGGTGGCCAGCTTCAGCTCTAGATCAGCGCTTGAGTCCTTGACGGCGTTCAGTTCCTTGACCTTGTCGGTGAGTTGAACTTGCAGATCGCCATGGGCAAGGGCATCCTTCTCGCGTTCGCGCTGGAGTGCGGCAAGCTCTTCATTCTTCCTTTTCATATCTGCCTCCAGCTGCGTCACCTTCACCTCTAACTCCTTCTTGGCGGCCTCGGCAGCCGCGGCAGCGTCCTTCGCCTCCTTGAGCGCCCCGCCAAGTGATTGCTCCCGTGCGGCGAGCTCCTCCTCGTGGCTGTCCAGGTTAACCTTTTTCTGCGTCAGTTCACCTTCCCGCCTGGACAGCTCCTCGGCGGCGAGCCTCTGCTGCTCCTCGGCTTCAGCCTTTTCAAGGATGAACGCCTTCTTCGCCTCCACAAGCTGCGCCCTCTCCTCAGCAATAGACCGAAGGGCCTCTTGGTTGCGGCTCTGGAGCTCCTCCGCATGCTTCTGTATGTCAACTCCCTCCTGCGCGACAAGCGCTTCCCGGGACTCCAGTTTCGCTTGCCGGGCGCGGTAGAGTGACACTAACTTCCGGAGCAACTGCTCCTCCTCGGACTCGCCGCTGCTGCTGCTTGGCGCGTCAACCACGGCCAGCCCAGCAGAGGCGAGTACTTCCTCGTCAAACTCCTCTCCCTCGACCGGCGCCCTGGAGCTCGATGCCCAGGGAAGCTTGATGTAGACACCCTTGCCGGCCTTCAAGTAGGCGCCGGGCTGGGGCTCCTCGGAGCCCGGCGCTGCATCAGCAGTGGAGGGGTTGGCGGTCGGTGTAGCGCCTTGCGCTCCTGCGCCCTCCGGGTCGTCAGTGCGATCGCCGGACCCCTCGCCAGCTCCTGCGCCAGCAGCCTTGGCGGCTTCTTCGCCGGCGGGTTCGTCAGCGCCGGCCTCTTCCTCGTCAGCAGCGGCGTCTTCGGTATTGCCGCGTGCGTCTTCCTCGCCGGTGGCCTCAGTCTCCATCGGGTCTGTGAGAGGGGGATCTGAAGACAGGAAGAGGAAGGAAAAGTCAAGCAAAGATCCAAAAAAGAAGATCAGAAGAACCCAAGGGAAGATTTCCGACAAGAAGGGTTACCTGTGCTGGGCTCTGTGACCATGGGATCCACCACCAAGGCTCACTGGTTCTGTCCTTGCGGGGACCTCTCCCTTGCCGGGAGCGCTCCTTGTCGGGAATCGCCCTTGGCGGCGTGGTCGAGGCGAGCATAAACCTCCGGGCGGCTTCTGCTTGCTCCTGATGGGCCTGTTCTGCTCCTACACAAATAAATCAACAATCAAGATGTCAACAAAAGAAAAGGCACCCATGCGCGCCCCACAACAGGAAGTGAACCAAACACTTACGCTGGGGGCTGTGCTGGGGGCTGCTTCGAGGAGATGGTATCGGGTCCGTCAAGGTAGTCTCGGACGTGTCCTCGGCTATCACAGCAGGATCGTCCTCGATGACGACCACGGGGACCTTGGCCCTCTTCGCCGCTCTCTCGGCCAGAGTCCTGAAATGGAACAAGGTTCAGAGGGAAGCGGACCAGATGCAAGCAAAGAAATAGCAGAGATCGAAGAAATACAAGTACAACAAGAAGAAAGTCTTACTCCTCCTCCTCTTCTTCCTCCTCGTCGGAGCTCAGCGCGGAGAGGTCGAAGTCTGGTACCCTTTATACGCGATGAGGCGGAGGAGTAGGCTCCCTTGGGCGCTTGCCGGACGCTGCGGCAGGATCAGGCGTGGCGGCTCGGGAGGACCCAGCCCCGGTTGCCGGCGCAGCATGAGATGCTCCCGCTGCAACGGTACTTGCCGCGGTGGAGCGTGCCCCGCGGCGCTGCGGCTGTTGGCCCGTCTGCCGCCCTGTTGTGTCTCCGGCCCTGCGAAGACGCCTCCTTGTGTGAGCTGGGGGCTGCGCTGAGGGCCCCGTTTGCGGCAAGCTGCTTGAAGATGGTTGGCCACTTGCGCCCCCGGCAGGCTCGCTTGCCTCGGCTTCGGGCTCCTCCTCGCCAGCGACCTCCCCGCCAAGGTCCTCTCGGTCGGCAAGGCTTGCCGCCTCGGCCGCCTCTGCTTCCTCCAACGTGAAGCCAAACTCACCCGCGGCGGCGGCTGCTGCCGCCTCTTCGGCCCTGGTGGCGATGTACCGCATCTCGTCGTCGGTGGTGTTGCGGGTGAGGAGCCTCTGCTCGTCGGCACAGACTGCTACCTCGACCAAGCTGTTGAAGAATTGCCGCACTACGTCGTCGGCGGGCTCCTTCCAAGTTGGGATAATCCCATGCAAGTCGCACTCCGGCATCATCGCACGGATGCGATCGAGCTGGGAGTTGTTGCACAGTGGGATGATGCCCTGCGGCAGCCTGAACCACTCCGGGTGGTTGGCGTCGTGTTTGAACAGCTCCTTGAGCATCCCGTCAAGCTCCAGAACTGTGAAGTCAAAGTTGAGGCCTGGACGCAGCCTCATGATATCCGCCGGGCCGCCAAATAGCCAGGCAGGCCTCCTCCTCTCCTGCAGAGGGGCGATGCGACGGCGAAGGAAATCCGCGCCAACGGCCCCTGCTGTGAGCCCGGCAAGCCTGAGCCGCAGGATTCGGGTGGTGGCGATCTTCAGCTTGGCGTCGTCCGGCGACAGAGCGCTCCAATCGCCGCCGCGCACTACCCGGGTCTGGCGCAAGTTGGTGAATGGCTGCGGGTTGGCGTCAACAATCCAACACCACTCTGCCCTCCACTCGTCCCATTTGCTGCGGAGCTCCCCCTCCAGATACACCTCCTTCAATGCAACTCGTGAGATCCAAGCGACCCCGCCAGCTAAGGGCTCTCCTTTCTCGGCTCGGGGGATGAAATAGTGGCGAAAAAGAGCAACATTTGGGTGGATACCAACGAAGTTCTCGCAGAGATGTGCGAAAACCGCCATTGTCAGAACGGCGTTGGGAGTGAAGTCAAGGAGATGAAACCCGTAGGTATTCATGATATCACAGAAGAAATCAGAAAAAGGTGGGCAGAGCCCGCAGTAGAAGAACACAGGAAAGAAATGGTACCCTTTCGGGCACCGCTTGGCAGAAGCTTGGCGGAGAGCACCGGCGTCGCGGATGCGCCGTGTGTCCGCGTCGACCGTAGGTAAAATTCCTCCCGCAGCGCCTTCGGGTGAGCTCGGGGAAAAGCACTCGCTCCTTGCGCAGCGCCTCAAGCCGCATAACGCCTCGGCCGACGACCGTGCTCTTGCGGTCTTGAGCCATGGCGGAAGCGGCGGGGGAGCGCGGAAGAGTTGGGGGTGACGGCGGCGGCGGGCGGCGGAGCGCTGCTCTCTTTCGGCTTGGGAAGCGGAGGGGAGCGGCGGAGCTTTCTGAAGGAAATATGCCCTAGAGGCAATAATAAAGTTATTATTTATTTCCTTATTTCATGATAAATGTTTATCATTCATGCTATAATTGTATTAACCGGAAACATGATACATGTGTGAATGCATAGACAAAACAATATGTCACTAGCATGCCTCTACTAGGCTAGCTTGTTAATCAAAGATGGTTATGTTTCCTGACCATGAACAAAGAGTTGTTATTTGATTAACGAGGTCACATCATTAGTAGAATGATCGATTGACATGACCCATTCCATTAGCTTAGCACACGATCGTTTAGTATGTTGCTACTGCTTTTATCCATGACATATACATGTTCTGTAACTATGAGATTATGCAACTCCGTTCTTCGGAGGAACACTTTGGGTGCTACCAAACGTCACAACGTGAATGGGTGATTATAAAGGAGTACTACAGGTGTCTCCAAAGGCGGATGTTGGGTTGGCGTATTTGAGATTAGGTTTTGTCACTCCGATTGTCGGAGAGGTATCTCTGGGCCCTCTCGGTAATACACATCACTAAAGCCTTGCAAGCAATACAACTAATGAGTTAGTTGTGAGATGATGTATTACGGAACGAGTAAAGAGACTTGCCGGTAACGAGATTGAACTAGGTATTAGATACCGACGATCAAATCTCGGGCAAGTAACATACCAATGACAAAGGGAACAACGTATGTTGTTATGCGGTCTGACCGATAAAGATCTTCGTAGAATATGTAGGAACCAATATGGGCATCCAGGTCCCGCTATTGGTTATTGACCGGAGACGTGTCTTGGTCATGTCTACATTGTTCTCGAACCGTAGGGTCCGCACGCTTAAGGTTTCGATGGCGCTTATTATGAGTTTATGTATTTTGATGTACCAAGGAGTTCGAGTCCGGATGTGATCACGGACATGACGAGGAGTCTCGGAATGGTCGAGACAGAAAGATTGATATATTGGGCGGCTATATTCGGACACGGAAAGGTTCCGGAGAAAACCGGAGTGCCGGAGGGTTACGGAACCCCGGGAAGTTATGGGCCTTAGTGGGCCAAGAGGGAGAGAGGGGCCGCACCAGAGGTGGCGCCCCAGGAGTCCGAATAGGACAAGGAGGCGGCGCCCCCCTCTCTCTCCCTCTCTCTCTTCCTTCCCCTTCTCCTTCCTAGTTGGACTAGGAAAGGGAGTCCTACTCAACTAGGAGGAGGACTCCCCCTCCTTGCGCGCCTATAGGGGCGCCGGCCTCCCCCTCCCTCCTTTATATCACGGGGCAGGGGGCACCCTAGGACACACAAGTTTGATCTACGGATCGTTCCTTAGCCGTGTGCGGTGCCCCTCCACCATATTCCACCTCGGTCATACCGTCATGAAGCTTAAGCGAAGCCCTGCGCGATGAAACATCAAGATCGTCACCACGCCGTCGTCTTGTGGAACTCTCCCTCGACACTCGGCTGGATCGGATCGAGGGCGTCATCGAGCTGTCGTGTGTCAAGAACTCGGGCGCCGGAGTAACGGTGTCGGCATCGGTCGGATCGCGAGGAGAACGTCGACTACTTCCTCTACGTTGTGATCGCTTCGCTTGGGTCTCGAGGGTGCGTAGACAACACTCTCCCCTCTCGTTGCTATGCATCACCATGATCTTGCGTGTGCGTGGAAATTTTTGAAATTACTCGTTCCCCAACAAAGGTGGCATCCGAGCCAGGTTTTTTATGGTTTGATGTTTTGCATGAGTAGAACACAAGTGAGTTGTGGGCGATACAAGTCATACTACCTACCAGCATGTCATACTTTGGTTCAGCGGTATTGTGAGATGAAGCGGCCCAGACCGACATTACGCGTGCGCTTCGCGAGACTGGTTTCACCGCCACGAGCACTAGTTGCTTAAAGGTGACTGGTGGGTGCTGTCTCTCTCACTTTAGTTGAACCGAGTGTGGCTCGCCCGGTCCTTGAGAAGGTTAAACGAGTCTATTTGACGAATATCGTTGTGGTTTTGATGCGTGGGTGAGACTGGTTCTTGCTTAAGCCCGTAGCAGCCACGTAAAATTTGCAACAACAAAGTAGAGTACGTCTAACTTGTTTTTGCAGGGCATGTTGTGATGTGATATGGTCACGACGTGATGCTATATTTTATTGTATGAGATGATCATGTTTTGTAACCGGTTATCGGCAATGGCTGGAGCCATATGGTTGTCGCTTTATTGTATGCAATGCAATCGCCTGTAATGCTTTACTTTATCACTAAGCGGTAGAGATAGTCGTAGAAGCATAAGATTGGCGAGGCGACAACGATGCTACGATGGAGATCAAGGTGTGGCGCGGTGACGATGGTGATCATGGTGGTGCTGCGAAGATGAAGATCACGAAGCACAAGATGATGATGACCATATCATATCACTTATATTGATTTGCATGTGATGTTTATCCTTTATGCATCTTATCTTGCTTTGATTGACGGTAGCATTATAAGATGATCTCTCACTAAATTATCAAGAAGTGTTCTCCCGGTATGCACCGTTGCCAAAGTTAAATCGTGCCGGACACCACGTGATGATCGGGTGTGATAAGCTCTCGTCCATCTACAACGGGTGCAAGCCAGTTTTGCACACGCAGAATACTCGGGTTATACTTGACGAGCCTAGCATATGCAGATATGGCCTCGGAACACGGAGACCGAAAGGTTGGCGTGAATCATATAGTAGATATGATCAACATAAGATGTTCACCATTGAAAACTACTCCATTTCACGTGATGATCGGTTATGGTTTAGTTGATTTGGATCACGTGATCACTTAGATGACTAGAGAGATGTTTTTCTAAGTGGGAGTTCTTAAGTAATATGATTAATTGAACTTAAATTTATCATGAACTTAGTACTGATAGTATCTTGCTTGTTTATGTTTGATTGTAGATAGATGGCTCGTCTTTGTTGTTCCGTTGAATTTTAATCGTTCCTTGAGAAAGCAAAGTTGAAAAATGATGGTAGCAATTACACGGATCGGGTCCGTAACTGAGGATTATCCTCATTGCTGCCTGAAGAGTTACGTCTGGATGCACCGCTAGGTGCCAGACTCTTCTTGATGATGCAACGGCGTTAAGAGCGTCTGGCGAGCAAAGCTGATGACTACTCTATAGTTCAATGTGCCATGCTTTACGGCTTAGAACCGGGACTTCAACAACGTTTTGAGCGTCATGGAGCATATGAGATGTTCCAGAGTTGAAGTTGATATTCCAACAGAATGCCCGGATTGAGAGATATGAAGTCTCCAATAAGTTCTATAGCTGCAAGATGGAGGAGAATAGTTACATTAGTGAGCACATACTCGTAATGTCCGGGTACTACAATCACTTGACACAATTGGGAGTTAATCTTCCGGATGATTGTGTCATTGATGAAATTCTTCAATCACTGCCACCAAGCTACAAAGGCTTCGTGATGAACTATAATATGCAAGGGTTAGTAAAGACTATACAGAGCTCTTCGCAATGCTAAAGGCTGCGGAGGTAGAAATCAAAAAGGAGCATCAAGTGTTGATGGTCAATAAGACCACTAGTTTCAAAAAGAAAGGCAAAGGGAAGAAGAAGGAACTTCAAGAAGAACAGCAAGCAAGTTCTTTGCTCAGAGAAGAAACCCAAGTCTGGACCTAAGCCTGAAACCGAGTGCTTCTCTTGCAAGCGACTGGTCCTTTGGAAGCGGAACTGCCCCAAGTATTTGGCGGATAAGAAGGATGGCAAGGTGAACAAAGGTATATGTGATATACATGTTATTGATGTGTACCTTACTAGAGCTCGCAGATAGCACTGGGTATTTGATACTGGTTACATTGCTAATATTTGCAACTCAAAGCAGGGACTACGGATTAGCGAACAACGGCAAAGGGCGAGGTGACGATCGCGTGGGAAATGGTTCCAAAGTCGATGTGATCGCGGTCGGCACGCTACCTCTACATCTACCTTCGGGATTAGTTTTAGACCTAAAGAATTGTTATTTGGTGCTGCGTTGAGCATGAACATTATATCTAGATCTTGTTTGATGCGAGGCGATTATTCATTTAAATCAGAGAATAATGGTTGTTCTATTTATATGAGTAATATCTTTTATGGTCATGCACCCTTGAGGAGTGGTCTATTTTGATGAATCTCGATAGTAGTGATACACATATTCATAATGTTGAAACCAAAAGATGCAGAGTTGATAATGATAGTGCAACTTATTTGTGGCTTGCCGTTTAGGTCATATCGATGTAAAGCGCATGAAGAAACTCCATCTTGATGGACTTTTGGAGTCACTTGATTATGAATCACTTGGCACTTGCGAACCGTGCCTTATGGGCAAGATGACCGAACCCGTTCTCGGTACTATGGAGAGAGCAACAGATTTGTTGGAAATCATACATACTGATGTATGTGGTCCGATGAATGTAGAGGCTCGTGGCGGATATCGTTATTTTCTCACCTTCACAGATGACTTAAGCGGATATGGGTATATCTACTTAATGAAACATAAGTCTGAAACATTTGAAAAGTTCAAAGAATTTCAGAGTGAAGTTGAAAATCATCGTAACAAGAAAATTAAATTTCTACGATCGATCGTGGAGGTGAATATTTGAGTTCTGAGTTTGGTCTACATTTGAAACAATGCGGAATAGTTTCGCAACTCACGCCACCGGAACACCACAGCGTAATGGTGTATCCGAACATCGTGTCGTACTTTACTAGATATGGTGCGATCTATGATGTCTCTTCTGATTTACCGCTATCGTTTTGGGGTTATGCTCTAGAGACGGCCGCATTCACCTTGAATAGAACACCGTCGAAATCCGTTGAGACGACACCTTATGAACTATGGTTTGGCAAGAAACCAAAGTTGTCGTTTCTTAAAGTTTGGGGATGCGATGCTTATGTGAAAAACTTCAACCTGATAAGCTCGAACCCAAATCGAGAAATGTGTCTTCATAGGATACCCAAAGGAGACAGTTGGGTACACCTTCTATCACAGATCCGAAGGCAAGACATTCGTTGCTAAGAATGGATCCTTTCTAGAGAAGGAGTTTCTCTCGAAAGAAGTGAGTGGGAGGAAAGTGGAACTTGATGAGGTAATAGTACCTTCTCCCTTACTTGAAAGTAGTTAAATCGCGAAACCGGTTTACGAGACATCTACACCAAGTAGTGAGGAAGTTGATGATGTTGATCATGAAACTTGAGATCAAGTTACGCAGAACCTCGTAGATCAACGAGTAAGATCCGCACTGAGTGGTGCGGTAATCCTGTTACGGAAGTCATGCTACTAGATCATGATGAACCTCGAACTATGAAGAAGCGATGGTGAGCCCAGATTCATAAAATGGCTTGAGGCCATGAAATCGAGATGGGATCCATGTATGAAAACAAAGTATGGACTTTGGTTGACTTGCCCGAGGTAGGCAAGCAATAGAAAACAAGTGGATCTTCAAGAAGAAGACCGGCGCGACGGTAATATTCTTGTCTATAAAGCTCGACTTATGCAAAAGGTTTCGGCAAGTTCAAGGGATTGACTACGATGAGACCTTCTCACCCGTAGCGATGCTTAAGTCCGTCCGAATCATGTTAGCAATTGCCGCATTTTATGATTATGAAATTTGGCAAATGGATGTAAAGACTGCATTCTGAATGGATTTACGGAAGAAGAGTTGTATATGATGCAACGAGAAGGTTTTATCGATCCAAAGGAGCTAACAAAGTGTGCAAGCTCCAGCGATCCATCTATGGACTGGTGCAAGCATCTCGGAGTTGGAATAAGCGCTTTGATAGTGTGATCAAAGCATTTGGGTTTGTACTGAGACTTTTGGAGAAGCTTGTATTTACAAGAAAGTGAGTGGGAGCTCTGTAGCATTTCGATATTATATGTAGATGACATATTGCTGATCGGAAATGATATAGAATTCTGGATAGCATAAAGGGATACTTGAATAAGAGTTTTTCAATGAAAGACCTCGGTGAAGCTGCTTACATATTGGGCATTAAGATCTATAGAGATAGATCAAGGCGCTTAATTGGACTTTCACAAAGCACATACCTTGACAAAATTTTGAAGAAGTTCAAGATGGATCAAGCAAAGAAAGGGTTCTTGCACGTGTTACAAGGTGTGAAGTTGAGTAAGACTCAATGCCCGACCACTGCAGAAGATAGAGAAAATGAAAGATGTTCCTATGCTTCACCATAGGCTCTATCATGTATGCAATCTTGTGTACCAGACCTGATGTGTGCCTTGCTATAAGTTTAGCGAGGAGGTACCAAAGTAATCCAGAATGGATCATTTGGACAGCGGTCAAGAACGTCTGAAGTACACGAAAAGGACTAAGGATATGTTTCTCGTATATGGAGGTGACAAAGAGCTCATCGTGGCGGTTACGTTGATGCAAGCTTTGACACGATCCGGACGATTCTAAATCGCAGACGGATCGTATTTACACTAAGCGGAGGAGCTGTCGGTTGGTGCGGTTCTAAACAAAGCGTCGTGGCGGGATCTACATGTGAAGCGGAGTACATAGCAGCTTCGAAGCAGCTAATGAAGGAGTGCGGATGAAGGAGTTCATATCCGATCTAGGTGTCATACCTAGTGCATCGGGTCAATGAAAATCTTCGTGACAATCTTGGAGCGATTGCCTTAGCGAAGGAAACCAGATTTCACAAGAGGACCAAGCACATCAAGAGACGCTTCAATTCCATCCGGGACTTAGTCCAGGTGGGAGACATAGAGATTTGCAAGATACATACGGATCTGAATGTTGCAGACCCGTTGACTAAGCCTCTTCCACGAGCAAAACATGATCAGCACCAAGACTCCATGGGTGTTAGAATCATTACTATGTAATCTAGATTATTGACTCTAGTGCAAGTGGGAGACTGAAGGAAATATGCCCTAGAGGCAATAATAAAGTTATTATTTATTTCCTTATTTCATGATAAATGTTTATCATTCATGCTATAATTGTATTAACCGGAAACATGATACATGTGTGAATGCATAGACAAAACAATATGTCACTAGCATGCCTCTACTAGGCTAGCTTGTTAATCAAAGATGGTTATGTTTCCTGACCATGAACAAAGAGTTGTTATTTGATTAACGAGGTCACATCATTAGTAGAATGATCTGATTGACATGACCCATTCCATTAGCTTAGCACACGATCGTTTAGTATGTTGCTACTGCTTTTATCCATGACATATACATGTTCCTGTAACTATGAGATTATGCAACTCCCGTTTACCGGAGGAACACTTTGGGTGCTACCAAACGTCACAACGTAACTGGGTGATTATAAAGGAGTACTACAGGTGTCTCCAAAGGCAGATGTTGGGTTGGCGTATTTCGAGATTAGGTTTTGTCACTCCGATTGTCGGAGAGGTATCTCTGGGCCCTCTCGGTAATACACATCACTAAAGCCTTGCAAGCACTACAACTAATGAGTTAGTTGTGAGATGATGTATTACTGAGCGAGTAAAGAGACTTGCGTAACGAGATTGAACTAGGTATTAGATACCGACGATCGAATCTCGGGCAAGTAACATACCAATGACAAAGGGAACAACGTATGTTGTTATGCGGTCTGACCGATAAAGATCTTCGTAGAATATGTAGGAACCAATATGGGCATCCAGGTCCCGCTATTGGTTATTGACCGGAGACGTGTCTTGGTCATGTCTACATTGTTCTCGAACCGTAGGGTCCGCACGCTTAAGGTTTCGATGACAGTTATTATGAGTTTATGTATTTTGATGTACCGAAGGAGTTCGGAGTCCCGGATGTGATCACGGACATGACGAGGAGTCTCGGAATGGTCGAGACATAAAGATTGATATATTGGACGGCTATATTCGGACACCGGAAAGGTTCGGAAGTTTCGGAGAAAACCGGAGTGCTTGGGAGGTTACGGAACCCCGGGAAGTTATGGGCCTTAGTGGGCCAAGAGGGAGAGAGAGGGCCGCACCAGAGGTGGCGCGCCCCGAGTCCGAATAGGACAGGAGGGGGCGCGGCCCCCTCTCTCCCTCTCCTCTTTTCCTTCCCTTCTCCCTTCCTAGTTGGACTAGGAAAGGGAGTCCTACTCCAACTAGGAGGAGGACTCCCCCTCCTTGGCGCGCCTATAGGGGCCGCCGGCCTCCCCCTCCCTCCTTTATATCACGGGGCAGGGGGCACCCTAGACACACAAGTTTGATCTACGGATCGTTCCTTAGCCGTGTCGGTGCCCCTCCACCATATTCCACCTCGGTCATACCGTCATGAAGCTTAGGCGAAGCCTGCGCCGTGAAACATCAAGATCGTCACCACGCCGTCGTCGTCTTGTGGAACTCTCCTCGACACTCGGTTGGATCGAGTCTGAGGGCGTCATCGAGCTGTCGTGTGTCAAGAACTCGGGCGCCGGAGTAACGCAGTGTCGGGATCGGTCGGATCGCGAGGAGAACGTCGACTACTTCCTCTACGTTGTGATCGCTTCGCTTGGGTCTCACGAGGGCGTAGACAACACTCTCCCCTCTCGTTGCTATGCATCACCATGATCTTGCGTGTGCGTAGGAAAATTTTTGAAATTACTACGTTCCCCAACACTTTCTGGGGAAGAAAACCGCAAGTGGCGAAAGTGGGGGAACGGCCCCTGTTTCCTCTGCTTATAAAGGGGAGAGGCGAACGTTACACATTTCTGGATTTAAGAATTGCCCACGATCTCTCCCACGACGCCGCGTTTGACGCGTGCCATTACGGGAGGACGCGGTGGATACGGAGTAGATTTGGTATGGACCTAGGCAGCGTGCGTGCCGTGCCTGTTTTGGGCTCGCCCAACAGCCTTCGGCACCGTGTATGGCCCAGCCGGGGCTCTGTCGATGTACTAAAGTAGGCGTACCTTAGTATCCCGAACTTGTGCACGGGCAGTCGCAGCGTCCCGCGGCAAGGCTTGCCGGGCGTCCGCCAAGATCGCCGTTATTCCTATTACGCCATTCAAGAACAAAGTGTTTAACTAAGAAGACAAAGCCCGGCGGTAGGTTGCCGGGAAGGACAAGACCCGGCAAGAGGAGCTTGCCGGAAGGCCAACAAGGTATTTCAAGAGACTTGCCGCGGCGCTGCTGCGTCTGGCAAGACCCGGCGGCGACAAGCTTGCGGGTGCGACAAGACAACGACCACGGCAAGGCGCTTGCCGCGGCGGTTACCACCACTCTGCACGCGCTCCGGCATCCGACGGCGTGTCGCCGCAGATCATTCGGCGCGTGGCGGTAGTCTGTGCAGCCAAGCGGTGCGAGGTGGCAAGTGGAGATGACGAGAAGGCCATCATGGCGATCGGTAGCGCCCCTAACGGTCGTTTCCTGCACTGTTTGGGCGACCGGACGGGCATTAAATGCCCTTGTCCCCTGCCGTCAGAGTTAGGTTGGGGGCACTGTTTATAGCGGTTGTACCAACCTCTCTTTTTACTTTTTTACCCCTCTCTCCACGTTGCCACCTGTCGGTGACCCCTCTAGACTATAAAAAGGAGGCCCAGGCGCACGTAGAAGGGGTTCGACTCATTCAAAACTACAGCATACCCACGCTTTCGAGCAAAAACAGAATAGAAACACAAAGCAGCAGTAGGAGTTTTATCTCTCCGGAGAGCTCCGAAGCTGGGTAAAATCCCTCGCGTGCTTTACCTCGATCTGCTCTTCGTATGCCCTCCGCTCCCTGCCGGACCGAAAAGGGGCCCTGCCCCATAGGTGTTCGTTTCCCACGACAAAGTAGTAGGAGTAGGAGTCAAGGAAAGGGGGAAGAGAAGAGAAGGAAGGAGGGGGCGCAACCCCTCCCTCTAGTCCAATTCGGACTAGGCCTTGGGGGGGGGGGCGCCCAACCTCTCCTCTCTCTTTCCCCTAAAGCCCAATAAGGCCCATATACTCCCCGGCGAATTCCCGTAACTCTCCGGTACCCCGAAAAATACCCGAATCACTCGGAACCTTTCCGAACTCCGAATATTGTCGTCCAATATATCGATCATTACATCTCGACCATTTCGAGACTCCTCGTCATGTCCCCGATCTCATCCGGGACTCCGAACTCCTTCGTTACATCAAAACTCATAAACTCATAATATAACTGTCATCGTAACGTTAAGCATGCGGACCCTACGGGTTCGAGAACTATGTAGACATGACCTAGAACTATTTTCGGTCAATAACCAATAGCGGAACCTGGATGCTCATATTGGCTCCTACATATTCTACGAAGATCTTTATCGGTCAAACCGCATAACAACATACGTCGTTCCCTTTGTCATCGGTATGTTACTTTCCCGAGATTCGATCGTTGGTATCCAATACCTAGTTCAATCTCGTTACCGGCAAGTCTCTTTACTCGTTATGTAATGCATCATTCCGTAACTAACTCATTAGCTACATTGCTTGCAAGGCTTATAGTGATGTGCATTACCGAGAAGGCCCAGAGATACCTCTCCGACAGTCGGAGTGACAAAACCTAATCTCGAAATACGCCAACCCAACATGTACCTTTGGAGACACCTGTAGTACTCCTTTATAATCACCCAGTTACGTTGTGACGTTTGGTAGCACCCAAAGTGTTCCTCCGGTAAACGGGAGTTGCATAATCTCATAGTTATGGGAACATATATAAGTCATGAAGAAAGCAATAGCAACATACTAAACGATCAAGTGCTAAGCTAACGGAATGGGTCAAGTCAATCACATCATTCTCCTAATGATGTGATCCCGTTAATCAAATGACAACTCATGTCTATGGTTAGGAAACTTAACCATCTTTGATTAACGAGCTAGTCAAGTAGAGGCATACTAGTGATACTATGTTTGTCTATGTATTCACACATGTATTATGTTTCCGATTAATACAATTCTAGCCTGAATAATAAACATTTATCATGATATGAGGAAATAAATAATAACTTTATTATTGCCTCTAGGGCATATTTCCCTCATGGTGGACATGCCAAATGCCAGTAACAATGGCGGTGGCGACGACATGTCAACGATAAAAATGATGGCAACGACAAGAACATCGCCAGCGACAATGATGACACCGACGACAACAATGCCAACGGCCCTAACGACCCTTCAAGTGATTGGCCGCTTGATGAGAATGGGGATCATAGCGAGTATGGTCCCTTTGATGAGCACATTCTAAACGAATCGCTTAGCAGCCCATGCCACGATGAATGTCGTGGGAGGTTGGTCACTGGTCAGGTCAGCCATAGTGAAGGGACAACAAGCAGCTACTTCAACGGATGTAGGCCGTCGATGATCGCTGGCGCAGCAAATCCTCCAACATGAGGAGAATCTGAAGAAGATGAAGAAGTAGAAGGCGACCAAGAAGATGGTGGCCAAGGAAGGACAGAACCTGATGAAGGACTTGGATGCCATTAAGACTTGCACCCCTGTGCAGGAGATTGGCCTCCTGGTCTTGATGGCCGACTGTCTGACAAGGACAAACACGCTAACAAAGTGGGGGGACGTCACATGAAAAGCCGCATTGACATATCTCAGGACATGGGCTGCTCGGATACCTGAAGTTGGGACAAGTCCAGCTACCGCCCCAAGAGGTGCTGCCCAGCATTGGCCAAGGACAACACACCCCAGACGATCTACCAGTCCAGGCAAAATGCACCATGTTCCCCACACTGCCATGAGACATCGGTTGAGCATACAACTAGGATACACGAGCAGGGCAGGGACCGGTACATGCCGAATTTCTCCAGATACGATGAGGATGCTGGCATCAACGACACACATCATACCATTGACGCTCCCCCACCCGCCGCGAGGTGTGCCCGTCGCCCACCCCTTCTCGTCAAACTTTAAGCTCACGAACGGTGTTACATGGATCCCGTTATATGGATATGTGATTATATCTTCGCGGTCCAAGTGCCGAACGGCGATGACCTACACGTCGTGAAGCACCTGCTAAGTATGCTGAAAGGCTCAACTCGACACTGGTTGCACACTCTGCTGTCTGGGTCAGTCAACACCTGGGCCAATATTTTGAAAGAGATCTGAAGCAACATCATCGAATTTTGCGCCATAACAGCTCATAAACAAATGCAAGTATACAGGAAGCAAAATAGTGAAGCACATGAGTGTGCAAAAATTGCAATAACACATGGGTCTGTAGCCGATCCTAGCACTAGGTTCAAGTTCAACTATACCAATCCTGATCATATAGGAGAACGTTGTCCCTTGTTTCAGGTGTCAGGCCATAGTAAACTGCAGGGATTTGTACTTCTCCATGTAAACTGCTTTACAAATAAATGAAAGGTTGGACATATGAAAATCGTTCTTAGAAACGAGTAGCAAGCTATAATAACACATGATCACAAGGAAAATACAAGCGCAAACCCAAGGGGGTGTACATTTCATCAAAGGATGGGCAGTGTATGAAGATATCTATCCACTTTCCTTCGCACGTCATCTGGCTGGGCGCTTCTAGTGAAAAATAGCTCAGCCAACGGCGAGGCCTTCCCTTGCAGGCATATCAACTCTGTTTGACGGCTGATATCCTTTGGGGTCCAATCAACGGAATGACTGATATCCATGGCCCTTAGAGATTGCGCTCTAACCATAAGATACCTTGCAAAATCTATCTCCCCGACCGTACCACAATATCCGCTCAGTCGCACATGCGTTAGATGCTTACTTTGCCAGATGGCCATCTCGGACGCCAGTTTCCAATCTCCACAACCAGCTTCATTATTTGGGCTGAAGTAGAAGCACTGTCATAAACAAAAAAATGTAACAGAGTTGGCACTTGTTAATGTAGAGGTAATAAAAATGATAGCGTTTCATCATCATTCTTATAAATGTTGAAATTAGTAGTAAGCTCATATGTAGAATGAACAACCTTTACAAATAAACAAATGCACTCCTATCCAATGTGGACTAATACTTCAAATGATATAAATAATACAATGTAATTTTACTCACATGTGGACCTAACATTGAAACACACACACTATACTTTCATGGAAGACCAGCACTCATGCAAAATTTACAAACAATAACAACCGAAATGAGCTACAAGTCAAAACCATGCTCTTGGTATTAGTTTATTTACCCAACCAATTCCTCTAGTTATGTATCACACTGAACATGAGTAAACAAATTGTAATTCCAATGCAATAACAAACCTTGTGTAGTCAACTTACTAATTTCTATCATATGTTTAAAAAATTCAAATATTGTCTCACTTTAAATATTACAAAGGACCTACTATCCTCTCTTAAGATTCTTCAACACTAGCTACATGATCTCTCATTCTATTTTCGCTCTCTTTTTAATTGTGAACCATGCAACAGCCCTGAGACATCAACGCCCTTTTGAGAGTCTCCTAAGCCGGTGGCCTAACTCCTTGCTAGTTCTCCATTAACCATTGGGTCATCTATGTGTATGTAAAACGAGAAGCATCCATTATGAAGCAATTTGAATGCAACCAATTAAAAGAAACCTTCCAATCTCTCTATCTATCGAGAAATGTCAGTCGATAGTTTTATTTAAGCTTCTCTGTGCGAAACTAATGAAATACAATGGTCGACACTGAAAAGGAAAGCTAAAGGAAAATTAAAGACTCTGGTGCAAAATTTAGAACTATTGATCATTGGCTACAAGTTAAAACATAAATTTCAAAAATTTAAAATAAATGTATGCCTATAATGGATACATTTAAAAGTAAGTTTGTAAATTTTCAAAAAAAAGAGTAAGTTTGTAAAAACTTTACTTGAAGGTAAAAATAAATAAACCATATATATAACGCAAGTTTAAGTTGCATAGGGAACTTAAATAGCAAATGAAGTAAAACAATCAAATAGAAAGCAAAGCATGCATCATAGTTACCAATATCTCGAGACGTTGCAAACATGTGAATAAGGTTAAGAGGTGTATAGCTTTGGTTAGCTCTTCGCCGTTTGTGAATTTCATACCGAAGACGAGCGAGGTTACAAAGGGCAAGGGTATCTGCATCAATCAAGTAGAAACAAAAAAAGATTTAGATATCTATGTTTGGCCGCTAAAATTGATAAGCGAACATAAAATACGTCTAGGACTTGACTGAATTATCGCTAATTGATCAGTCACTACAAAGTTACAAGTGCTAATATAACAAATAATTAGTGCATACCTTGTTAGAAAAAGTAGTAAGGCTCGGCGAGCCCAAGCTCGGCAGCTTAAGCACAAACTCTGGAAGCCTTCGCTTGCCAAAATTAACAGCAAAATCTGGTATACGCCAGAGATCAATGTGCGTGAAGGTGATGCTTTGAAGGGCGGGCGTGTTCCTTACGGAGAACTCGTCGAGGGGGACAGAAGGCGTGCTCATGGACATAGTCGTCAGGGTGCAGGAGCGAAAGCAAACGCGGTGGAGTCCATGGATCCTGAAGAGATGCAGCTCCCGGAGAACAGGGCAGGCCTCGATCATGCGGTGGAGTGCCGTCTCAGAGATGATCACTTCGGACAGGTACAGATAGTCGAGGTTCGGCATGGTCGGCACCGGAGAATGGAGGACATTAGGAGGGCCGAGGCGGCAGCAGTGGAGATCCAGATGGCGTATGGAAACCGCGGCCCTGCCCAGCAAGGTGCGGGGCACAGGGTGGTGGAACTTAGACGCCCATCGCACTATGAGGGTGTCGTCGATGCGCCGCTCCGCTAGGGCTCGCAGCCAGGCGCAGGTGCCGACGCCGTCGAGGGTCGTCACGCAGAAGCGGCGGATGGGGCCGCGGTGCGAGGAGAGGACGGAATTGATGGACTTGGCGCTCAGAAAAGGAGCATCCGAATCGGCGTTGAGTTGTAGGTCTAGCGGCAGCGACGGCCAGATGCGTCGCCATCGGCGCGAGAGCAGCATGGTGCGGGCGGCGGCCTTGGGCGGGAGCTTGGAGACGATGGTGCCTAGAAGGCAGTCCGGGAGGAGGCCGATGCCGACGCCGTCCTCCTCCTCCATGGTTGTGATGGCGGACACACCCCGAAGCTTGAATCACAGGAGAGGGAGGAAGAAACGCCTGACGGGCTTGTGTATATGAGGGTGGGGTGGGCCGAGAGGCGGTAATAGGATACGAATCCTCCCCCAATGCGAACTCTAAAAATTGCTATGTTTCGCCTCAAGCGAGATTTAAGAAAGCCACGCATACATCGTTTGTCTTAGTGGGTCCGCCCTACAATGTGCTTTTGGGAAATTTTTACGGACCCGGATAACTTGTAGGAACCTTTACCCGATTTTGTAATACAAATACATGATGAACAATTTTTTAATACAAGTAAAAGATTTTTGTATAACTGTCGAATTTTTTTGAAAAATTATGTTAAATATTTTTTGAACATAAGTTGAACATTTGCCAAATGGACGTTAATTTTTTATAAGCATGCTGAACATTATTTAAACACACTTTGTACATTTCTGATAAATATCATAAACATATTATTTAACATGTTTTTTTATAAATGTCATGATTCTTTTTCAATGGTACAATATTTTTTAGAAAATTATACGAACATTCTTTTTACATTTCATGAACAGTTAAAAAATACTGGAATATTTCATTACATTTTTAAATGTCATTAACATATTTCTTAAAATCTTATCAACATTTTGGAATGCTACAATTTTAAAAACAAATTAGGTGTACATTTTTTTACGTATTCATTAATACTCCATTTTTTAACTAGCATGGACTTATTTTTAAATTTGTAAACATATTTAAATGTCGAAAACATTTTTTAAAAGTTGTATGTACTTATTTAAAAATTGTTTGATCAAAATTTAATATTTCACAAACATTATTTAATGCAAGTAGTGTTGCCTGACACCTCTAGCTCCTGTTCCTCCCGGACAGTGTTGTGTGCTCGTACCCGTATCACCAAGCCTGTGGTTACCCGGCCGGAGGCGCAGGCTGCTTGCCGTGCGAAATAATGGGCGGCGCAGAACAGATCCAACCAGTCTGGCTGCGGGTCATTCAGATCCGTGCCTGAGTCGCTTCCGCCGGCTGACTCAAATGATGATCTCCTTCACGGCGTCATCCACCGGTCCTTACCTGAGCGGAGACGGACGCCCGTCGTCGCCATCGCAAAAATGCCAAGGCATTTCAGCTAGGCGTCAGGGATGCCAAGGCATTGCGGCTAGGCGTCAGGGAGTCTGAGCGGCTAGCACGGCGAAGACTCGCGCCGCCCAACGCCTGGCCGGCCTTCCCTACTCATCCTCGTCAACTAATGGCGTCCCCCCCCCCCCCCCCTCGAAGCACACACGCACACAAGCACTATATGCCGAAAAGTACTACCGCCTCTCCGGAGACCCCAAATGGGAAGGGCCCGACGAGAAAGTGGTGAAGTCCGGTGGGTGGTGGGTCTCTTATCTATCCTTAGTCGTTTATTACTCACAGATTGTAGTGGATCGATGAACGCAGTATGTTTTGTGAATTTGGTATATCTATGTCTGATCTATGCTAGGTTCAATTTATGTACATATTGTTGATCATGTTGGGTTTTAATGGATTAGGGGTTCGGACCACCGCCGCGGACGGCGGAGACACGAAGGCCAAATTTAGCAAGTCCATTTGTAGATGCTAACCCTGTTTAGTTTCAAAGAAATTTTCATGTGAAACCCAACCTTAACATCCTACGGTTCAAGTTTGCTATGTTGAGTGGCCCAACATGGATCAACAGCATATATAGACTGGAATAAGGAAAAGATGCAAGAAGACGGGCAATCCGCACCTGCACCCTGGTTTGCTCTACTAGATGTCTAAAATAAAACCCAGTGACTCGAGATGTAGTATAGCACGAACAAGCGCACAGTAAACCAACATCCACATGCATTCCTGCTACGTGCACCACGGCACCAGGACCCCAGCTGGCAGATACATACATTCTGCCACAGACATATATACAAGCACATCATGTTCAGCTACTACAAGCGTTTCTCCTACCTACATGTCACCCAACAACGGCGGCAACGGCGGCGAAACCCGAAGGCGGCCCAAAATGGGACACAGGCCACCGACATCGCCGAACGCATCGCCGCGCTGACCACACCACCGTCAACCGGTCATTACCACTACCACTAGAGCGTTCCAAAATACAGGGAACCGTCGACCTGACCGCGGCTGGACGCCGCCATGACCGGAGGCCCGAGGGTGGACGCTTCAGTCGTCCGGCACCACCTCCATGTTTTGCTCCTCGTACCTCACCCCAACCAGGAACTGGATGCTCACCTGCACAACATATGACACACGCACAAACAACGGCATTGTCGTCACTGAAGCTGCTGATCACCAAACACATCACCGACAGCATTTAAGTAGGCTTTAGTTTGGTAGGAGGGGCGTACCTGCTTTGGGTCATACACGGCGAACTCGTTGTACTCGAGCGGGCCCTCCTCGTTCCCCGACGGCACCAGCTTGCCGCAGGGCACCTTGACGCCATCCCTCCAGGTGAAGTGCTCCGACTCGTCCGTCGTCTTCCTCCCTACCCCCTTCACGCCAAGCTTCTTCTCCTCGAGGGATTTCACATCCTGTTGTGTCCAAAACAGAAGGACAGCATCAGTAACGAGTAACAACAGGTTTATAAACATCCTGACATATGTGGGTATACGTTACAAAGAGTGGGTCGAGTACCTCTGCTCCTGGTGTGCCCGTTATCTCTTTGATCTCTTCCCCCAGAGAGGCCACTGCCAAGACCAGGTACCCTTCTGGACGGTCCACCGCCGTATAGCCATAACGGGCAGCTTCAGCCGCCGCGTCCGAACAAACAATGGCTCGACCGAACTGCACAAACAGTGTATAAGATTTCAGCACGATGCTCAGCCTATGTATCGTGGCACAGGGATCGACCACGTAACAGAAGAATTACCATGTATCCGGGCACAGGCAGATGACAAACAGCAGGCAGGAAACCTTTATGCAGATGCCTGAGCAGGTTAGAGCTTCTCGTTCCTGCGTAGAACAAGAGGCTGACAAGTTTAAACACCAAGTGACAGTATTATCAGCAATCAGCAACACATCAGCTAAACCGCAGCATGCACGGACGTACCACACCAGAGAAGAACTTTGTTTGGCAGTTTCTTTATTTCATCATAAGAAGGGAATGCACTGGATTCAACAGCATATATCCGATCCACCGACACACCATAGACCTGCAAGAGAGCAGATCATAAGGCAGAATCAACTATGGGTGGAGAATAGCTAAAAGCATGGCATTATGACATCTTAACTCTTACCACATCATCAACCTTGACCGGTTCATATGTTTTCTCCAGATATTTGACAATCATCTTGTAATCCTCTGAATCTTCAGGAACACTGTTGATTGAACAACCCAGTTTCTTGTAGCATTCAGACAGCGGATCATCCAAGGTTGACCCAAAAACATCTCCTATAAGATGAGACGCAACATTTATATCGCGGATCGTCTCGAAACCAGAGGCCACCTGCATTCCAGACGAGAAATCTTGAGAAGATCATCATAAGTACATTAACCAATTGGAGATTGCATGAGAAAGAAGGTGACACCGTACATTGTCAGCAATCTCTTCAAACCCCCTCATTATATACGGACGAGTTGTGGGGAACAAGGTGAACCACTTGTTGCTTATTTCTATCCAGAATGCATCAGCAGCAGGGCTGGACTCCGATGCTGGCTTCGAATCTCGGATCCATTCAAGTAGCACTTCCTCCCCTGCCAATTACAATTGTCGATGAGAGACTGACAAGTGAGGCAAACAGAAATGTTGAAGAGCAAACAAACCTCTCTTCAAATGGAGATCTGTTAGCATCCCGATGGGAAGGTCAGGCAGATCCTGGGCCATCTCTGTCAAAGCATACCTGTGACACAAACCAGTAGGCATTATTTTGTTTGATAATATAGCGACAAATGGAGGACCACTAAATTTTAGGAGAATGAACTATTACAGCCAGTTCAATGATTCCTGAGAAACAGAGACGCTCCCCAAGAAACAGACACATGCTTCTCGAATTATTTCACCAAGGAACAGGGCAGATAAATTTTCCTGAGATAAAATTAGTTGACATTTTGAACCACAACACCGAAGTTAATTGATACCTGTATATTTCTTGGCCGCACAATTGCTTTAGAAGAAAAGAAATGGCAGGGTCAAGCTTGCAGTGTGCTGCTGCAGCTCCCAGTTGACGAAGTGCTGCACCTCCATGACGCACGTCGAAACCAACATCCTGCCAAGGAAGAAAAAACAGTAATGTTTCTGGGTGCTACTCCAAAGCATGGAATCAGAGAAGGAAGAAACTAAAAGATGTACCATGTCCAAGGGGTACATCTTCATACTCTTCTTCTCAAACTTCTTTTCTCTCTCCCATGGCTCGAACTCATTTCCAGTAACCTCCTCAAATAGACGGGCAAATTCCTTGATGGCATCATTGACACGGTTACCAAAATCCTCGACTCGTTCCTCTGCCATCTGATCATGGCCAATTGGACCCTTCTTGTAGAAAAGGTGCAAGTGTTTTTCAGGTAGCATGATCAGCTGCATAATACAGAACCTGCATAGATAGAACAGTTTCTAAGTGCTTGAATCAATGTACACCTCATCTCCACTCAGGCCTCAACGCATATGTTAGAACACAAAAGTACATACTGGTTCATTTCGGATCCTAAGTCGCAAACCGAACAGGCGCAGTTATAGATGATGCCATCCTTCTCGAAGATATGCCCACCGTCTTTGTCCAGTTTAGAGTCCTTGTGAACCGATCTTTTGCCAGCAAGTTTCAGCTGCCCAACCAAAACAGAGCTATTGATTACCTGACTGGAGCTGCAATTATTGAAAGTGCAGAAGTTGAAGGCAACTGATTACCTCTGCAGCCAAAGTCTCGATGGCCTCCTCGCTTGGATCAAGCTTGTCCAGTGGTAGCCCTCTGCCCTCCGGAACAACATCCGATACAATATCGTAAGCAGCCAAAGGCTGGGCTTCCTTCTTCTGAATGCTATCAACTATCCACTTCTCACTCACTACAGGAGTCCCACGCTCCCTGTGCATGCATGGTCAACACATGATCAGAAAGCGTAATGTGTAGGAGTAACATTGCTTCTAAAGTGAAGATAGAAATGGTCTGATTTCATATGTGCTGAACACATTTTGGAGCATGGACAATATTGGAAGACAACAAAGTGATCAGCAAGGGATTATTACAGTGCTTCAGCAAATCCTCCTGAGCCCCCCTTATCTCTCTCGGCTGGAGAAGCAACTACACATGTGACACCTGCAAGGCAAAGGCACAGACATCACTACATCAGCAAAGGCAGCAGTTCATAGATGATACTCCCTCCGTTCCGAATTACTTGTCTTGGATTTGTCTAGATACAGATGTATCTAGACTCATTTTAGTGCTAGATACATCCGTATCTAGACAAATCTAAGACAAGTAATTCGGAACGGAGGGAGTACAACATAAAGGATAGTACTACATGATACCCACCAAGCACAGAATTATTCACTTGTCCTCCATGGTTCAGAATCTGCTCCTTGAAATAAGCCTGGCCATTTTCAGGACCAACAGAATCAGATTCATGCAACTCGTAACCATAATATAGAAGGGGTGACAATGTTCAAATACTATACGTGTGAGCGTGACATCCGTCCAGACAGCGCGATCATCATGCCCGAGAAGATATGGGCCTCTTCATCCACATCACGCTTAGGGTACCCCTTCCCTTCTTGCTGCTTCAGCCACTGCAGGGGAACAAACAAATTGTTTCAGATTGTAGACCGCCCGCGAAGTGAATGCTGCACCGGTAAATAAATACTTGAAAAAGTGTGGCCTCATTACCTTGTTCACATAATCATTGTTGATTTCCTCCGGCACCTTTATGGGATCAGATTTCCTTGGAGGATTGCTGCTGCTGAAAATGCAGCTTGCCCACTCACTGTATTTGCCAGTGCACTTGTATTTCCACCCCTTGCACTCAAGCTGGCCACCACATGTTGGGCACTTCTCAAGCGGCCCATAAAACATCATATCCTCACTGAAATCATCAAGCATGTTGTGAACATTTGGCAGAACATTCAGCATATGAGAAAATCATCAAGCATGTTGTTAACATTTCACTCAGAATGTCAAATGGACTATACCAGATTTGAACAACTGCATCTTCTGATCCGGAAGCGTCTTGCGCGTTGGCTTCGAGGATCTTGCGCATGTCTTCCACAGAGAGGTGCTCTCTTATGGCCTTACAGAAATCTGTGTACTCTTTCGTCGAGTTTTCCTTCCCATCTAGCTCCGACTCCCCACCCTTGAGCTTCTTGGTCTTTCTTGGTGCCTCCGGCTCGACCGGCTTCTTGTTCTTGGAGGGCCGCTCCTTCCCCCCTTCCTGCTCTTTGTGCTCTTCCTTCTGCTTTTTTGGGGCATCTTTCCCTTCTTCAGCCGCATGAGTCCGTGATCTTGTCTCGTGTACCTCCAAGGACATCAACATTTTCGTGAGCAACATACAGATACTAGGGGGAAAAGAAGTGAGCCATACATTCGATTCAACGGCTAGGTTAGTGACTGTGTCAGCCAGGATCCTAGATGGAGCAATATAAAAAAGTTGCAACCTGATGCAGCATACGCATACATCAGAAAGGAAATAACCAATTTTTCTGTGTCCTCAGTGAAGTCTACAACTTGTAGTTTTTGTAAAGTACATCTCTCAATACGAATAGGAGAGTTTATACAGTTAAGAATCACTCAGTTACTACCACTATTTTTTACATCCTCAAGATTCATGCCACATGCGAGTAATGCCTGAGGAATACGCCATGATAATTTCTGAAGGATGGTAAATAACTCGAATCCATCACACATGAGGACATTCCAGAATCAGAACCACAGCAAGCTAAATTACACAAAAAGAAATGCAAGAACTCAGAGATATTTGTCATAGACATACATCAGGAAGGAAATAATCAAAAAACAATTCAGTAAAATCTAAATCTAGAACTCTTGGTTCTAGTAAAGCACACCCCCTATCAATACGAATAGCAAACTTTATACAGATAGTAGTGACCAATTACTGCCATTATTTTTTACATCCTCAAGATTCTATCCAGATGCAGTAATGCCTATGTTCACAGTTGGAAATAAGTCACAGACCACAAACATCACATGAGGGCATTTCAGAATCAGAACCACAAAGATAGGTGGAACAAGAGGTCGTCACAATTCCTGAAGGATGGTAAATAGCTCAGGCCCATCACGTTCAGAATCAGAACCATGGCAAGCTAAACTACAGAGAAAGAAATGCAAGAACTCAAGTTATCTGTCATCAGTTAGCAAACGATTCTTGTTAAAACTGGAACGGGCAGCAAGAACTCGTCGGTGTGCTTGCCTGATCCGTTCCAGCCATGAGCAACCAAGGATCGAACAAAAAGACGCGACCAAATCACTAGATTAGCAGGAACAGCTACCACAGGGCAATGTCAACCGGCGGTGTTCAGAGAAATGCAGAGAGCAGATGAGACGAGGCGGCGGGAGAGCGGTACCATGGCGGCCGGATTGCGGTGAGGAGGAGGCGCCGAGAAGCATCAAGGTCCCGGTCCGTCCTTATCCCGGGGGCCTAAATAGGGGCGGAGGCGAGCAGGGGGCCGGGGTGGGACTGGCCGACTGGGAGGAGTTCGGGTGTCGCCGCCCATGCGCTCCAGGTGTGCGCACGCCCGTCTGCCCCCGCGACACGTCGCCTGCCGCCCGCTCTCATGCAGCCCGCTCTCGGGGAGCGCACCGAGGAGGAAGGGGGAGATGTGGGGGCAAACCAGGAGAGAGCCATTTGGCAGAGCGCAGAGGACCTCGGAGGTTCGGATGCGGTCGGCGGCGGTGTCCACTCTCCGATTTCTCTGCCACGTTATTAATTCTTACAAGTACACCGTAAAATGCATTAGTGGTCACTTATCTCGTCGAAGGTGCTCTGGTCACTCTAGCGAGAAAAATGTGATTTACGGTCACCGGGGGGCCATCTACGATCAATATATGCGTCCATGTATGTATTTGGTGGACGTGGCACGGTGTTAACCTCCTGCTCTGTTTTTATGTCCTGTTTTAGGATTGATTAGGGTTTGTGTCCTATTAGGGAGGCGAGATGGCGTCAGGTCCTCCCCGCCTAGTCCCTGTTCCGGCGGCAAGTACATCGTCGTCGGAAGGCGTATGGAGGTGTGTCTCCGGCGGATCTCGTGCGATTCGGTCGGTGTTGGTCTTCGGTGGATCCCCTGGAACCAGTCTTGGTGCATCTATATTCGCATGTCTACAGATTGGATTCTTCGGGTCTATGTTTTTCTTCATCGGCGGCGGTTGCTGTTGTGGTGCGTTGGTCCTATGGGGCCTTAACGCGACGACTTTCTAACTGTCTACTACAACGAGTTTTGTCCATCTCCGGTGAAGAGGGGCGATGACGGCGACACTCTTCGGCTCGCTCTAGTGATTGTAATCATCGCTAGGTGGTCAATTAATCTGGATAATTATTATTATTATTTTTAGTGTTCTTTGTACTACCATGATAATTGATGAATAGATTGAAAGTTTTCATGAAAAAAATTAATCCGACCGGCAAATGCACAGTCATGCTATGTGTTTTCCGCAAAACACTTCAGACCTTTTGGTTTGCAAACTGTGCTCTGCCTTGCCGACTTTGCATGTGACCGGAGGCGTTAGGGCATGGACGAAAATGATCACCGACGTGTGGATGGAGAGTCGTTGCCAAAGTGCTTGTTTTCTAACCGGAAGAGGTGGTGATATCTTCTTCTCGTCGACCCATAGGTGCTCCACCTCCTTAATTACGGTAAGCCCAAACTTACGCAATCTCCTCTTAATACCATGTTTCTGAAGTTTTACTTGTAAAAAAGGCTTCCTTATTTTGACTTTGTCGATTGTTATCGGTACAAAATGATGGAGATTAGGAAATGTGCTAGGGTTTTGGCAGGGGTTTGGGGGAGGGTTTTTGTTTCGGCAAATAATAATTAAACACAACTTGCTAGACAATTATGATGCATGGAATGTATGGATTCTTCTTGAAGGTCTAGGCGGCAATTATTTCTCAGTAGAGTTTAACCATGGTGGGTACTTTCTTGGCACCGGTAGTAATCAATCCTAAGTTAATGGCCATGGCTATGATTATGTAGATCAGGATATGCGGGTACCTCTTCTAGTTGAGAACGCCATGGAGGAGATCCGGTATGAAATGGTAAGGTTAAAGGTTATTACTTTGTATCTATACTGGCAGTCAACATGAATGGTTTAAGATAAATTAGAACTGAGGATGGCACAAGAAAATGCCTTCATTTTGTGTTAATTGGGATCATTTTTAGAGTATATATCTTGATCATGATGAGAGTTTGAGGGCCATCATTTTTTATGATCTTCTGGAGTCCCCGGTAGCCTATCTGCCCCCAATTCTCGGCCCTTCGAAGCCAAGAAATAATATCCAAAGCGAGACACACTCAAGTCAAGTAGAAGACCCTACGGCAGAGCATGTCATCAATTCAGAAAGTGTCCCAATGCCTATACAAATTGTGTATCCAGAGCTAGACATCGACAAAAATTTCTAACCTAGAGGACACAAAGCAAGGTGGAGCATGAAGACTAGAAGTAATAACAAGCTTGTCTTTGTCGTGGAGGAAGAAGATTCAAGATGTCATGGAGGAAGAAGTAAGAACATGCATGCATGAACTTGGCCAACCGTACGTGCCCATGGCTCTGGCATATGCTTCCGCAGATAGTGATTTCCATTTTGGGCATGCCCGACTACTTCTGAAACGCGACAATCATCCTCCACCGGTGTGCACTGAGAGTCACCCCACCCCTTCACACTTTGTATGTTTAAGAGGAAGTTGTGCCGAACCTTCCTCGCCCGTGTCTTCAATTCTGTACGTTGATACTAGTGTCAAAAAACGTCTTATATTATGAGACGGAGGGGGTACTTTCTCTATCAAAATTGTCCGAAGCAAATTAGAGTTGATATAAAACAAAACTTTGGAGATATGTTTTGTTGTTAACCGCACTTTCGTTATGGTTTTGCTAAAATTCTGGTCTACCTTGACTTAGTTATGTCTTAATCAATGCTATGTTCACTAGATCTTGCACGAAGATCCGTGTAAATTTCTTTTTCAGTTTTCTCTTTTTTAATATTTTATTTGTAACTAAACATAATGATCCCTTTTTCGTAATCGCTAACCCGGATTGCAACCCACGAACACACACGGAAACAATCATAGAGGCCAGCATCAGGAGAGTACACAGCAGGAGTGACCCTTGTAGACAAGGTTCGATCAGACAATCTTGCACTAAAATCCAACGTTGCACCCTACTAGTTTGACACTCTATGAACTTCCAATCTCGTCTACTGCGTCATGTGCATGTAGTATCATTTATTCAAATAAAAATCCAGAAGGACACATGAACAAAATAATGAACATTACTCTACCTCTTAAAATAATTTTATGAATGATGATAACCAAAGGATCTAAACTCTGGAGCATTTCAATTTAGATCATTTAGGAGAATGGCTCTGGAGCATTACAACTTTATTTAGAGCGTAAAAGATAAAAGATCTGGAACATGGTAAACAAATGGATTGAAATCCAAGTCTCCATTGATGATCTGCGTACATGAAACAGATCCAATGGAATGTACCCAAACTTCGGTTCTGATAGAACATGGACAACATTGGGAGAATACAAAAAAATGGATTTAGAACATTATCATTTGCTCCACTTGAATGCCACAAGGTTCACCATGATGTGTTCATTGGTTCCCAGACGATATTCCCGAATTCCCATGCCCCGACCGGCTTCAGCATTTCAGGGCCGGTAATAACATATTATCGACCCTAGGGCAAAACAAAAATATTATATTAAACTTTTCTATTCTTCTAAACATATTATTTCATCAAACTACAACCTAAAGAGTATGACGTTTTGCACTTAGTCGGCATAGTTAATCACACAACAATATTGCTAAATATTAAATATTGTATTCCTTGTCATACAGTTGTAACGTACATCAATAAAAAATATGCTAAATATACTTACCTAAAAATACACTAGAAACCACTTTTAAGATCTGGAGTATTGTCTAACAAAAATATTAAAAGTGGTTTCTAGTGTATTTTTAGGTAAGTATATTTGTAGAAATTTATAGAGTATAAATTGAGTAGTTGGCAACCAAATCTTGCAAATTAAGCTCAATTATAATTTGACAATATGTGCATCCTCTTTACTTGATACTTGATACTGAAGTAGCATTGCTTATATTAATCACTTGTGGAAAAAAAATGACGCCAGTTCTATTTGTGTGTAATGTGTTTGGATTTATCTCATGTAGGTATTGGTCTTTGAAATCAAAAGTTCTGCATAGAATTGCACATTTAAATCAACTTAACACAATGTTCATTACAATTATTCAGACGTCCATCAGAGCCTAACTACACTTAATGTCACAAGCGATTTTTTTTATACATAATACATGCTATTGGTTTGCAGTGTGGACTTTGCTCATCCAAATGTAGAATTTTGTTTTCCCCACATATTCTATGATATTTTGACAAAAAAATACTAATTAAGGGGTACCCTTTGCAAATGTCACCCCACCTTCTTAGGTTGCGACAAGTAGCGGACTGTATGTATGCCACCTGCCGCAACCTAGGATTTCCCCCTTTTTTCGTAGACCATTTATTCAAATATTTTTATCTCTTAAATCGTGTGTCCAAATCGTGAAACCGTTGGATTTCTTGTGTCGAGATCTTTGAAACTAGATTGCAGTTAATAGGTTCCGACAAACTTTTTTCATGAAAAAACTTGAAGGGAAAAACCAAGCCGGAAGCACGATTCTCCCCCACATTTCCATTTCCGAGAGGCACATTTACCTTTTGCAGAAGCAAATTTATGCCTCCATGAGAAGCAAATCCATGCCTCTCATGAAAGAAAAAAAACCTTTTCGAGAGGCACAACTATGCCTCTTGTGAAAACCAACTTGCGCCTCCTTGAGAAGCAAATTTGTGCCTCACGTAGAAAAAAAACCGCGTTTTCCCCTTTCTAAGAGGCATAGTTGTGCCTCTCGTGGAAGTAAACATGTACCTCCACGAGAAGATAATCTATGTCTCTCATGGAAGAAAACACATGTTTTATTCCCTTTTTGAGAGGCATGATTGTGCCTCTCACGAAAGAAAATCTGTGCTTATACGAGAAGCACATATGTGCCTCTCGTGAAGAAAAAAAATATATGTTTTTTCCTTTTCCCAAGAGACACAGCTGTGCCTCCATGAGAAGAAAATCTGTGTCTCTTGAGGAAGCCAAAAACGATAACATGCATTTTTCATGCATTTTTTTTCAAAACCCAGGGGAAACTCGGCAAAAACTAATCTAAAACCCGGCGTACAAAAAAATCCCGAGGAAGCGCGCAACACGTGACACATGGCGATGGCTGAGAGCGCGCCACTTGACGCGCTATCAGCCCACCAAAAGTGACCCTTGCGGGTCTCCCACAAGGAGTACCCCTTGATTACTTGCTATCTATTTTGACCTAATGGATAATAGCATGGTGCTTATAATAGTATACTTCAATGATAGCCCTCATCCTCTCAGGGCCTAGGTTGGTCGCCCTGTTTCCTCCGACTATGGGTTGACCGTGGCTGCAGAACTCGACCATGTAGCCCATCTTCTCCTTCTGCTGCTTGAACACGAGCGTCGGTGGAGTCATCGCTACCTTGACAGCGTCCGGTGCCACGACGGTCATCTTGTATGTCTCTGAGAGCTAACTCGGATACCTTTGTCACCGTCCTCGTCAGCATGCCGACGTGGGTGCAGATGTTGAAGACCACCACCATAGAAGGGTAGCAGTGGTTTCTCGCAAACTCTTCATGCACTTGGTCGTCCGTTCTGGAATGAACCATCTATATGTGATTATATGATGCAAATAAAGTCTATATACAGAGAGCGGCGTTTTGGCTCCTAGGGGCATATGCACCCATTGTCGAAATACACATTTCGGAAAGTTGAAAAATTCGGAACAAAAATCCCGCGTGTATATCCGGACATTTTATGTGCGTTCACAAGGTTTCGGTGAAAAACGACGTTTTTTGTGGCTTGTGTAAAAAAGATAAAGAAATGCCTCATGAATAGTTAGAATGAAGCATCAGAAATTGTCTTTTTTACACAAGCCACAAAAACGGCGTTTTTCACCGAAACCTTGTGCACACAGATAAAATGTTCGGATATACACGCGAGATTTTTTTCCGAATTTTTCAACTTCTCGAAATGTGTATTTTGACAATGGGTGCATATGCACCTAGGAGCCGAAGGCAATTACCGCTATATACATATCTATATGTGATTATATCATGTAAATAATAATTATAAGATACATATCCTCAACTATAAATAACTAATACAACATGAAGTGCAGAGGGGAGGGGGGCAAATGCCCCCATCCACTCCATAATAATGTTGATGTTATGTTCTAAGACAATTCTTTATAATTCATGAGGTAATATTAACGGAAGTCATAAAACTTGCGCTCGACGTTCAGTTTGGTGCTAGAACTTTGAAAATATATATTTCCAGTCACTTAACTTGTCTCAAGTGTGCACATGCGGTCACAAAGTGCGTATGTGGACGTATTCATGTGTGTGATCCCACCTGTCAGTGAGTAATGGCGCGCGGCCGATGTTATTTTTGAAACAAACACCCTTGTATTTTTTTTACTCATGGGAAAAGACAACCACCACAATTCATTTTTACACAAAACCCCCTCGCAATTTTTTTTATCTGTAAAAAAGTCAACAACTGTAGTGCGAAAAATAACACAAAAAATGGTGGTGTCATGTATTGAACCAGCAACCAAGATTACCAGGAAAACAGAGTATAGCCACCGGGCTTTCAGATGTTTGATATGGATAACAAGTTTATATATACTGAACGATGTGCCATCTATTATTACAGAAATGAAAATCAACATACAAAAAGACTGGGCTCCTGTTGTCGAACCAACGACCACACACTTGCAAAGAACACACGCTAGCCACAGTAACATACCAATGTATAGGTTTAATCTGAATAAGCGTTCTTAATGTACAGAATAAATGCGCCCTGGAGCTGAAATGGGCTATGGACAGTGCAGCCCATTTTGCACTAGTTCTTTTTTTTAGGAAATTTGTAGATAATATGTAAATTATAATTTTAGTAATAAAATAATCTTTAGATATTCTTTTTGTGTAAATTTTGTACATACAAATGAAATAACCTACTTCTGTGCAAAAAAAATGAAATAACCTACTTTTTAAATTGTTTATGTATTAATTTAAAAATATTCATATACTAAAAATAATATTTATGAACTATTTTGTATAATTAAAAAAATTAGTAATTTAAAGTTTTTATTCATCATTTTATATAATTTCAATATAAGCCGTGAGTGTATAATTTTTATCATTAAACATATTTATTTAATAAAGAATTTCAATGTCTGTATCAACTAAATATTACTTATATATAGTACACAAGTTTATATTTAAATGTTTTTATTTACTTAATGACTGTTTGTATGTATAATAGTTTTAACACACGATATTTGAACATAATTTTATTATTTATGTTTGGCAACATCTTAAATGTTTTTATTACTTGTGTTTTACTAAATATTTTTTTATAGAATACACAAGTTTATCTTCACATATTTTTATTTAGTAATCATCTTCTGTATGTATAATTTTTTAACACACAAATATTTGAACAAAACAATTTTTACTTACGATTTGCAAATATATTAGAAAAATAGCACGATCTGCAGTCTTTTTAGCTCCACATGCCTTCGCGTTCAATACACACAAGGAAGTTTATCGGTAATTGCCTTTGGCTCCTAGGTGCATATGCACCCATTGTTGAAATACATATTTCGAGAAGTTGAAAAATTCGGAAAAAAAATTCCCGCGTGTATATCCGGACATTTCATGTGCGTGCACAAGGTTTAAGTGAAAAACGACCTTTTTTGTGGCTTGTGTAAAAAGACAATTTCTGATGCTTCATTCTAACTATTCACGAGGCATTTCTTTATCTTTTTACACAAGCTACAAAAAACGTCGTTTTTCACCGAAACCTTGTGAACGCACATAAAATGTCCAAATATACACGCGAGATTTTTGTTCCGAATTTTTCAACTTTCCAAAATATGTATTTCGACAATGGGTGCAGGGTGCATATGCACCTAGGAGCCAAAACGCCGCTCTCGAAGTTTATTATCCACACAGGACATGTTAATATGATTGGTGGAGTGGTCCGTCTTTCTTGTAAGCTTCGGTCGCGGGTTGAGTGCAGGCGTACCCCCTTTTTGCTGTTAATTTCATCTGTACATTGATGGTTTCGAATAAAAAGTACAAGGTGTTTTCTGGAAAATAACATAGGCTGGGCACCATTACTCGCTAACAGGTGGGGTCATACACATTAATACGTCCACATACGCATTTTGTGACGGTATGTGCATGTTTGAGTTAAGTTAAGTGACTGAAAAATCTGTATTTTCAAAGTTCTAGCACCAAACTGGATATCGAGCGCAAGTTCTATGACTTCGAGTGATATTACCTTATAATTTATTTAAGTACGTATATATATTGAGCCTTTATTTAAAATAGACCTCAGCTGCCACATCTTTTGCCATGGCCTTGGGCCGGCCCTGTCGTGTGCTCTACTCCCCTTCCTTTGCCTTTGAGGTGGATGCGCTATTTGCCGAAATCACTAGTTGAGGAGTACTCATTGCAAAGATCACTCACACCTTTCCAGGTTGCGATAGTGTTGCGCTGCATGTGCGCCATTTGTCGCAACCTGAAAGTTTTCTCTTTTTTCGTAGTCTCGTTTATTCAAAATATTTTATCTCTTAAACCGCGCGTCCAAATCTCGAATCGTTTTCACCGTTGGATTCTTCGCGCCGAGATCTTCAAAACTAGAACCCATGTTGATAGGTTTTAATAAACTTTTTTTTCATGAAAAAAAATCGGACGGAAAAACCGAACCAGGAGCATGGGTTTTTTTACTTTCCAAAAGAGGCACGCCCATGCCTCTCGCGAAATCACAACTGTGCCTCTCGCGTAAGCAAAACCGTGCCTCTCGCGGAAGGAAAAAGGAGAAAACGCTTTTTTTTCGTTTCCAAGGAGGCACGGCCTTGCCGCTCGCGAAATCACAACCATGCCTGTCGCGGAAGCAAAATCGTGCCTCTCTCAAAAGGAAAAAAATAGAAAATGTATTTTTTTGTTTTCGAGAGGCACGGCCATATCTCTCGCGAATTCACAACCGTGCCTCTCTCGGAAGCAAAACTGTGCTTCTCACGAAAGAAAAAAAATAGAAAACGTGTTTTTTTCCGTTTCTGAGAGGCACGGTCGTGACTCTCGCGAAAGTAAAACCGTGCCTCTCGTGGAAGCAAAATCGTGACTCTCACGAAAGAAAAAGAAAAGAAAATGAGTTTTTCGTGCAATTTTTTTGTTCAATTTTTTTGGTCCAAAAGTTAAGGAAGACCGGTGAAAAACAAAAACATCGAAAAAACCCAGAAAAAACTGTTTAAAAAGCCGAAAACGCGTGCAGAAAAATAAAAAAACAAAATTTGAGGGAGCGCCCAAAGCGCGACACGTGGACGGGCGACTGAGAGCGCATCAAGTGGCTATCTTTGTGAGGCTCCCGAAGGAGCGCTCGTTAACTAGTTGCTCTAGCTATTTGCTTCTTGGTTGTGCAGCTAGTGGTGATCGTTGGGTATTTGGGACAGTAAAACTGAGCTAGCTAGGCCCTTCCACAACGATTTGTGAATCAGAACCATCCGATATGGCTTATGGATACACCAGATCGTTCGGTCATTGACGGAGTGTCCCTCAGCCTCGATCTAGTTGGAACTAGAAAGATTGTCTGCGCGTTGCAACAAGAAATACACTATTAAATCATTGTCACGACAATGAAAACACGGAAGGAAAAACATAAAAATATTATATGTTTTTGTTAGGGCCGGTTTTCCGGGACATAAAATCTCAGCAAATGACCCATATCACCAGCCCCAGAATTACTGTTGCTGGTGGACACTTCCTTGATACAGAATTCCAAACGGTTACAAGAATTTGAGTACAAGACCATAAAGGTCCATTGAGAATAACAAGGATCTCTAGTGATGGATGATGGAAGTGGCTCATGGATCTTTAACGTTGATGGGGCTCCATTTTTACAGGAACAGCTGACCTGGCTAACTTCCATCTCACGTGGCAGCTATCTCCAATTCCTGGGTTGTAGGTTCTTCGTGGTGCTCCTCTTCAAGTCGTGATCTGGCCAAGATAATAGCCAGGGACAAGCCTGTGAGTACGTTTGAATGTACTTGCAAAAATCATGGACAAAAGACATATAGAATGCATATGCTCATGATGAATTAAGTTATATGCAAGCGCTGACCAAAAGTTAAAGCATGGCATGATAAATATTAATACGATGCAGAAGAATATATAAGTCATGTTAGTAGTAAATCAAGGAAATGAATGTCACGCCCAAGATGCGACCCTATCCTAAATGAACTAGAAGGTCCCACCAAGGATAGAAGCGCATCTTGAAGACACTTTTGCAAGGTGGATATCATTACATCAACATTACATAATAGATAGGGATACATACATAAGGCATACAATGCCACACGAATACAACATCATATTACATAAGAGCATCATCCGACTACGGATGAAACACGAACAGAAACTCAAAACGACATCCACCCTGCTAGTCCAGGCTGCCGACCTGGAACCTATCCCCTGATCGAAGAAGAAGCAGAAGAAGAGCTCCAAAACAAGCAAACATCACTCTCGCGCAGGGTCGGAGCCAGGATTTGGGTATAGGGGGGGCCAAGCCAAGTAAACGAAAAAATATCGCAAAAATAATCTTGTACTCATCGAGTTCCAAAATATAACATTTTTCTATGTTTGAGTTTATATTAAATTATATCAACATATCAATATATTAAATAAAGAAAATATGAAAATATATTTCATGAAAAAATCTAATTATAATGATTTGGTCTCATAGGCATTGATATTTTCCCATACAACCCCGGCCAAAGTTAGAGAAGTTTGACATTTTAAAAAATTAATACACCTTATATTTTGGAACTGAGGGAGTAGAACGAGGTTCCCCTTCAACGATACACAAACATTATTACAATTGCATTTTTTTAAATTGGCCTCTACACGTCAACAAGATAAAAAATATTAATAATTTCACTAGTATTAGCTATATTGTATTAGTACGGCATTGGAAAATTTTGCATCACAAATAGAAACTCGGACAAGATAATTTGCATCACGATATTTGTAAGGCATGTGCAAGACATAAACTCTTCATACCATCTCAAATCACACAAACCAACTAAAATCTGATGCAATATAAGAATTGAGAGGTTAATATAGTCTGATGTGTTAACCTTGGCCTGTTCGTTGGCTGGAGGAGTGAAGTAGGCTTCGTCGTGGACTCGCTAGATGAATCAGATCATGCGCAGCGGAGGAAGGAGATCAAAGGCAGACAGCGCCAATGGCAGCAAAGACATAGGACGGCGGCGGCACGACTTTAATTTAACGCTAATCACGGAAGGGAGAGCGCAACTCACGAGACTATTGCGGAGGCTAATTTGCCAATCTGGCCGCTAGTGGGCTTCTACACGGGCTTCTTTCTCTTTCTCTAAAATACACACGTATAGGGGGGGGCGGCTATGTGCATACGTGCGATTGTATCCCTTGTCACGTATACCTGTTGTATGTTCGCTCGATGGTTGGGGGGGCCTAGCCCCTGCTCGCCCCCCCTTGGCTCCGCCACTGCTCTCGCGTCATGATCATCGAATAACCTCTACCTGCAACTGTTGTTGTAGTAATCTGTGAGCCACGAGGACTCAGCAATCCCATAACCGTGGGTATCAAGACTAGCAAAGCTTAATGGGTAAGAAAGGGGTAATGTGGTGAGGTTGCAGCAGCGACTAAGCATATATGGTGGCTAACATACGCAAATAAGAGCGAGAAGAGAAGCAAGCGGAACGGTCGTGAAGCTAGCACTGATCAAGAGGTGATCCTGAACTCCTACTTACGGTAAACATAACCAAAAAACCGTGTTCACTTCCCGGACTCCGCCGAAAAGAGACCATCACAGCTACACACGCGGTTGATGCGTTTTAATTCGGATATGGTGTCAAGTTATCTACAACCGGACATTAACAAATTCCCATCTGCCACATAACCGTGGGCACGGCTCTCGAAAGTTTATAACCCTGCAGGGGTGTCCCAACTTAGCCCATGATAAGCTCTCGCGATCAACAAAGGATATTCCTTCTCCCAGGAAGACCCAATCAGTCTCGGAATCCCGGTTTACAAGACATTTCGACAATGGTAAAACAAGACCAGCAAAGCCGCCCGATGCGCCGACAATCCCGATAGGAGCTGCACATATCTCGTTCTCAGGGCAACACCGGATAAGTCAAGCTACGAGTAAAACCAACCCTCAAGTTGCCCCGAGGTGGCCCCGCAGGTTGCTCGGTTCGGACCAGCACTTAGAGAAGCACTGGCCCGGGGGGCTAAAATAAAGATGACCCTCGGGTTGGCTGACCCAAGGGATAGGTAATAGGTGGTGGTGAGGAAAATGGTAAAACCAAGGTTGGGCCTTGCTGGAGGAGTTTTATTCAAAGCGAACTGTCAAGGGGCTCCCATAAATCACCCAACCGCGTAAGGAACACAAAAATCCGGGAACATAATACCGGTATGACGGAAACTAGGGCGGCAAGAGTGGAACAAAACACCAGGCATAAGGCCGAGCCTCCACCCTTTACCAAGTATATAGATGCATTAATTAAATAAGAGATATTGTGATATCCCAACATACTCCTGTCCACCATGGGGCAATCTTCAACTTCACCTGCAACTAGCAACGCTATAAGAGGGGCTGAGCAAAGCGGTAACATAGCCAAACAACGGTTTGCTAGGAAAGGTGAAAAAGGTTAGAGGCTGACATGGCAATTTGGGAGCCTTGAGGAGCAAATGATAGGTAGCGCAGCAAAGTGAAGAACGAAGCAACTAGCATAGCAATGATAGTAGTGAGATACAGGGTAGCGGTCATCTTGCCTGAAATCCCGCTAGGAGGAAGAACGAGTCCATGAAGAAGACGAACGGTAGTAGTCGAACGAATCCTCACAATCGCAACATTACCGGAACTAAGAAGCAACACCGGAAAGAAACAAACAACATGTTAAACACACAAGCATATTCATGGCATGATGCACAATCAAGTATGATGCATGTCCGGTTTAATAAGGCATGGCATGGCAAAGTGCAACAAACAATACTACAAGTTAAGTGGAACTCAATATGCAACGAGGTGCATATTGACAAAACACCACATTGACATATTAAGTTTGCTCTCGTTTATGTACCCAACAACATTAAATGTTATTAAACATGGCGAGGGGTGAAGCATAATAAAACTACCTATCTAGACAATTTAAATGAGGCCGGAAACATCCTCATATGCAATTTATGAATTAGCTACTGTTCTGCCCTAAACCATATTTTAATGTTGTTAAACAATAAAACAAAGTGCACCAAGCTAATCTATGCATTTTCCACCCCATTTACATATAAAGTTTATTTAAAACCGAGCTACGGTTATTTAGTTATGAAATAAATCATTTTAGCATGGCATTTATGCAAAATTAAATAAATAGCAAGTTAAACATATTTAACATGGATGAAAGTGGCAAATTATTAATATACACAAAATTCTAAGCATTTTACATGTTTGTATCATTTTCATCCGATGCACGGTTTGTGAGATATTAAATGCATGAACATGAGGGTTTTTCTGTTAAACTGGTAAATCCTGGGATAATGCTAAATTCGCAGGACCAGGAAAAAAACATATCGGGCCGAATTAGTGCTACAGGCCGAAACAGGACATGGGCGCGGGGGTGGTAGCTCACCCATGGGCTCGGCCCAGTCGGTGAGGAGGGCGCTGGCTGGGCCAGACAGGTCATGGAGGCGCGGTCAATGCTCGGGACTGAACCAGACGAGCCGCTGCTGCTCTCGTTTCTGAAGAAACAGAAATAGCAGCAGGAGCATCGCAGTGGAGAAGACGACGCAGGGGGCCCTGGCGACGGGGTCGGCGGGAACCAGATGGAACGGGCGGATCGAGTCGTCCGGCAACGGTTCCGGGCAACGGCGGCGGCCGACGACGCTCGGGCGCGGGGCACAACCATCCATGGCGGCAGCGGCGGTCCTGCTCGAACAGAGAGACACGAGCGACGGAGAGGTGAGGGAAGGAGGAAGAGCGCGAGGCGAAGGGAGAGGGAAACAGCGGCAGGGCTCACCGGAGCGCATGGGGCGGCGAGGAGCAGCTGCTTGCTCCGGCGGCGAAATCCTGGTGGCTTCGGTGGGCAGAGTCGGGTGAGCGCACAAGCAGAGGTGCGGGGCTCCATGCGCGAGGCTGGGGATGCAGCGACGAGTCCTGCGGCTGACTCGTCGTGGCTGGATGCAGGGGAGCACGGGACTTGGCTGCGGGGACGACGACGAGTGGGGCCCGGGACAACACAGCCGCAAACTTGGAGATCCATGGCGGGGCTCTTGTCCATGGCGGCGCTGTGAAGACAACAGAGAGCAGCGTGAGAGGGAGAGAAAAGAGAGAGCAGATGGGGAAGGAAGGGAGCAGGGCACACGAGGAGCTGTTGTTGGTCATGGTTGTCGGCGGGGACGAGGCCTCGGGCAGGAGATTGGTGAGCGGCGCTGGTTCCTCGACCAGGAGGAGGGAGGAATCGAAGGGAGCCATGGGAGGGCTCTGGTTGGGTGGATCGATGGATTGGAAGGTGGAGGTAGCGCGGTGGTTGGGCAGATTGTGAAGGAAATATGCCCTAGAGGCAATAATAAACTTATTATTTATTTCCTTATTTCATGATAAATGTTTATTATTCATGCTAGAATTGTATTAACCGGAAACATAATACATGTGTGAATACATAGACAAACATAGTGTCACTAGTATGCCTCTACTTGACTAGCTCGTTGAATCAAAGATGGTTAAGTTTCCTAGCCATAGACATGAGTTGTCATTTGATTAACGGATCACATCATTAGGAGAATGATGTGATTGACATGACCCATTCCGTTAGCCTAGCACTTGATCGCTTAGTATATTGCTATTGCTTTCTTCATGACTTATACATGTTCCTGTAACTATGAGATTATGCAACTCCGCCACCGGAGGAACACTTTGGTGCTACCAAACGTCACAACGAATCGGGTGATTATAAAGGAGTACTGCAGGTGTCTCCAAAGGTACATGTTGGGTTGGCGATTTCGAGATTAGGTTTTGTCACTCGATTGTCGGAGAGGTATCTCTGGCCCTCTCGGTAATGCACATCACTATAAGCCTTGCAAGCAATGTGACTAATGAGTTAGTTGCGGGATGATGCATTACGTAACGAGTAAAGAGACTTGCCGGTAACGAGATTGAACTAGGTATTGAGATACCGACGATCGAATCTCGGGCAAGTAACATATCGATGACAAAGGGAACAACGTATGTTGTTATGCGGTTTGACCGATAAAGATCTTCGTATAATATGTAGGAACCAATATGGGCATCCAGGTTCCGCTATTGGTTATTGACCGAGAATAGTTCTAAGGTCATGTCTACATAGTTCTCGAACCCATAGGGTCCGCACGCTTAACGTTACGATGACAGTTTTATTATGAGTTTATAAGTTTTGATGTACCTAAGTTTGTTCGGAGTCCCGAATGTGATCACGGACATAACGAGGAGTCTCGAAATGGTCGAGACATAAAAATCGATATATTGGAAGCCTATATTTGGACATCAGAATCATTCCGGGTGAAATCGGCATTTTACCGGAGTACCAGGAGGTTACCAGAACCCCCCGGGGGGTTATTGGGCCTACATGGGCCTCAAGGGAGAAGAGGGAAGGAGGCAGGAGGGGGCTGCGCGCCCCTCCCCTTCCTAGTCCGAATAGGACAAGGGAAGGGGGGCGGCACCCCCCCTTTCCTTCCCCTCTTCCTCCTTCCCCCCTTCTACTCCAACTAGGAAAGAAGGGAGTCCTACTCCCGGTGGGAGTAGGACTCCCCCTTGGCGCGCCCTCCTTGGCCGGCCGCCTCCTCCCCCTGGCTCCTTTATATACGGGGGCGGGGGGCACCCCATAGACACACAAGTTGATCTCCGGATCGTTCCTTAGCCGTGTGCGGTGCCCTCTCCACCATATTCCACCTCGGTCATATCGTCACGGAGTTTAGGCGAAGCCCTGCGCCGGTAGAACATCATCACCGTCACCACGCCGTCGTGCTGACGAAACTCATCCCCGGAGCTTTGCTGGATCGGAGCCCGGAGATCGTCATCGAGCTAAACGTGTGTTGAACTCGGAGGTGCCATACGTTCGGTGCTTGGATCGGTCGGATCGTGAAGACGTACGACTACATCAACCGCGTTGTCATAACGCTCCTGCTTACGGTCTACGAGGGTACGTGGACAACACTCTCCCCTCTTGTTGCTATACCATCACCATTATCTTGCGTGTGCATAGGATTTTTTTTGAAATTGCTACGTTCCCCAACAGTGGCATCCGAGCCTAGGTTTTATGCGTTGATGTTATATGCACGAGTAGAACACAAGTGAGTTGTGGGCGATACAAGTCATACTGCTTACCAGCATGTCATACTTTGGTTTGGCGGTATTGTGAGATGAAGCGGCCCGGACCGACACCGACATTACGCGTATGCTTACACGAGACTGGTTTCACCGTTACGAGCACTCGTGCTTAAAGGTGGCTGGCGGGTGTCTGTCTCTCTCACTTTAGCTGAATCGAGTGTGGCTACGCCCGGTCCTTGCGAAGGTTAAAACAACACTAACTTGACGAACTATCGTTGTGGTTTTTGATGCGTAGGTAAGAACGGTTCTTGCTAAGCCCGTAGCAGCCACGTAAAATTTGCAACAACAAGGTAGAGGACGTCTAACTTTTTTTTGCAGGTCATGTTGTGATGTGATATGGTCAAGATGTGATGCTATATTTTATTGTATGAGATGATCATGTTTTGTAACCGAAGTTATCGGCAACTGGCAGGAGCCATATGGTTGTCGCTTATTGTATGAAATGCAACGCCTGTAATTGCTTTACTTTATCACTAAGCGGTAGCGATAGTCGTAGAAGCAATAGATGGCGTAACGACAACGATGCTATGATGGAGATCAAGGTGTCGCGCTGGTGACTATGGTGATCACGACGGTGCTTCGAAGATGGAGATCACAAGCACAAGATGATGATGGCCATATCATATCACTTATATTGATTGCATGTGATGTTTATCCTTTATGCATCTGATCTTGCTTTGATTGACGGTAGCATTTTAAGATGATCTCTCACTAATTATCAAGAAGTGTTCTCCCTGAGTATGCACCGTTGCGAAAGTTCTTCGTGCTGAGACATCACGTGATGGTCGGGTGTGATAGGCTCTACGTCAAATACAACGGGTGCAAAACAGTTGCACACGCGGAATACTCGGGTTAAACTTGATGAGCCTAGCATATACAGATATGGCCTCGGAACACGGAGACCGAAAGGTCGAGCGTGAATCATATAGTAGATATGATCAACATAGTGATGTACACCATTGAAAACTACTCCATCTCACGTGATGATTAGACATGGTTTAGTTGATTTGGATCACGTGATCACTTAGATGACTAGAGAGATGTCTGTCTAAGTGGGAGTTCTTAACTAATATGATTAATTGAACTTAAATTTATCATGAACTTAGTCCTGGTAGTATTTTGCAAATTATGTTGTAGATCAATCTTGCGTTGTTGCTTTCATATGTTTATTTTGATATGTTCCTAGAGAAAACTGTGTTGAAAGATGTTAGTAGCAATGATGCAGATTGGATCCGTGATCTGAGGTTTATCCTCATTGCTGCATGTAAGAATTATGTCCTTAATGCACCGCTAGGTGATGACCTATTGCAGGAGCGGATCGACGTTATGAACGCTTGTCTAAGCTCAATATGATGACTACTTGATAGTTTAGTGCACCATGCTTAACGGCTTAGAATCGGGACTTCAAGGACGTTTTGAACGTCATGGACCATATGAGATGTTCCACAAATTGAAGTTGATATTTCAAGCAAATACCCGAGTTGAGAGATATGAAGTCTCCAACAAGTTCTATAGCTAAAAGATGGAGGAGAATCGCTCAACTAGTGAGCATGTGCTCAGATTGTCTGTGTACTTCAATCGCTTGAATCAAGTGGGAGTTAATCTTCCAGATAAGATAGTGATTGACAGAATTCTCTAGTCACCATCACCAAGTTAGTGGAACTTCGTGATGAACTATAATGCAAGGGATGACGAAAACAATTCCCAAGCTCTTCGTGATGTTGAAATCAACGAAGGTAGAAATCAAGAAAGAGCATCAAGTGTTGATGATTGACAAGACCACTAGTTTCAATAAAAAAGGCAAAGGAAAGAAGAAGGGGAACTTCAAAAAGAACGGCAAGCAAGTTGCTGCTCAAGAGAAGAAACTGAAGTCTGGACCTAAGCCTGAAACTGAGTGCTTCTACTGCAAGCAGACTGGACACTGGAAGCGGAACTGCCCCAAGTATTTGGCGGATAAGAAGGATGGCAAAGTGAACAAAGGTATATGTGATATACATGTTATTGATGTGTACCTTACTAATGTTCGCAGTAGCACCTGGGTATTTGATATTGGTTCTGTTGCTAATATTCGCAACTCGAAACAGGGACTACGGATTAAGCGAAGATTGGCTAAGGATGAGGTGACGATGCGCATGGGAAATGGGTCCAAAGTCGATGTGATCCCGGTCGGCACGCTACCTCTACATCTACCATCAGGATTAGTTTTAGACCTAAATAATTGTTATTTGGTGTCAGCGTTAAGCATGAACATTATATCTGGATCTTGTTTGATGCGAGACGGTTATTCATTTAAATCAGAGAATAATGGTTGTTCTATTTATATGAGTAATATCTTTTATGGTCATGCACCCTTGAAGAGTGGTCTATTTTTATTAAATCTCGATAGTAGTGATACACATATTCATAGTGTTGAAACCAAAAGATGCAGAGTTGATAATGATAGTGCAACTTATTTGTGGTACTGCCGTTTAGGTCATATCGGTGTAAAACGCATGAAGAAACTCCATACTGATGGTCTTTTGGAATCACTTGATTATGAATCACTTGGTACTTGCGAACCGTGCCTCATGGGCAAGATGACTAAAACGCCGTTCTCCGGAACTATGGAGCGAGCAACTAATCTGTTGGAAATCATACATACTGATGTTTGTGGTCCAATGAATGGTGAGGCTCACGGCGGGTATCGTTATTTTCTCACCTTCACAGATGATTTGAGCAGATATGGGTATATCTACTTGATGAAACACAAGTCTGAAACATTTGAAAAGTTCAAAGAATTTCAGAGTGAAGTGGAAAATCATCGTAACAAGAAAATAAAATTTCTATGATCTGATCGTGGAGGAGAATATTTGAGTTACGAGTTTGGTCTACACTTGAAACAATGCGGAATAGTTTCACAACTCACGCCACCCGGAACACCACAACGAAATGGTGTGTCCGAACGCCGTAATCGTACTTTACTAAATATGGTGCGATCTATGATGTCTCTTACTGATTTACCGCTATCATTTTGGGGTTATGCTTTAGAGACGGCCGCATTCACGTTAAATTGGGCACCATCAAAAATCCGTTGAGACGATGCCTTATGAACCGTGGTTTGGCAAGAAACCAAAGTTGTCGTTTCTTAAAGTTTGGGGCTGCGATGCTTATGTGAAGAAACTTCAACCAGATAAGCTCGAACCCAAATCGGAGAAATGTGTCTTCATAGGATACCCAAAAGAGACAATTGGGTACACCTTCTATCACAGATCTGAAGGCAAGATTTTCGTTGCTAAAATCGGATCCTTTCTAAAGAAGGAGTTTCTCTCGAAAGAAGTGAGTGGGAGGAAAGTAGAACTTGATGAGATAATCAGATCTACTCCCTTATTGAAAGTAGTTCATCACAAGAACCGGTTCCTGTGACAACTACACCAATCAGTGAGGAAGCTAATGATATTGATCATGAAACTTCAGATCAAGTTTCTATTGAACCTCGTAGGTCTACCAGAGTAAGATCTACACCAGAGTGGTACAGTAATCCTATTCTGGAAGTCATGTTACTTGACCATGATGAACCTACGAACTATGAGGAAGCGATGATAAGCCCAGATTCCGCAAAATGGCTAGAGGCCATGAAATCTGAGATGGGATCCATGTATGAAAACAAAGTATGGACTTTGGTTGACTTGCCCGATGATCGGCAAGCCATTGAGAATAAATGGATCTTTAAGAAGAAGACTGACGCTGATGGTAATGTAACTGTCTATAAAGCTCGACTTGTTGCAAAAGGTTTTCGACAAGTTCAAGGTGTTGACTACAATGAGATTTTCTCAACTGTAGCGATGCTTAAGTCTGTCCGAATCATGTTAGGAATTGCCACAATTTATGAAATCTGGCAAATGGATGTCAAAACTGCATTCCTTAATGGTTTTCTCAAAGAAGAGTTGTATATGATGCAACCTGAAGGTTTTGTCAATCCTAAAGGTACTAACAAAATGTGCATGCTCCAGCGATCCATCTATGGACTGGTGCAAGCATCTCGGAGTTGGAATATATGCTTTGATGAGTTGATCAAAGCATATAGTTTTTGTACAGACTTACGGTGAAGCCTGTATTTACAAGAAAGTGAGTGGGAGCACTACAGCATTTCTGATAAGTATATGTGAATGACATATTGTTGATCGGAAATAATATAGAATTATTCTACAAAGCATAAAGGAGTATTTGAAAGGAGTTCTTTAAAAGAAAGACCTGAGTAAAGCTACTTACATATTGAGCATCAAGATCTATTGAGATAGATCAAGACGCTTGATAAGATTTTTCAATGAGTACATACCTTGATAAGATTTTGAAGTGGTTCAAAATGGAACAGTCAAAGAAGGAGTTCTTGCCTGTGTACCAAGGTGTGAAGTTGAGTAAGACTTAAATCCCGACCACGGCAGAAAATAGAAAAGAGAATGAAAGTCATTCCCTATGCCTCAGTCATAGATTCTATAAAGTATGCTATGTTATGGTCCAGACCTATTGTATACTCTGCCCTGGTTTGGCAAGGGAGTACAATAGTGATCTAGGAGTAGATCACTGGACATTGGTCAAAAATTATCCTTAGTGGAATAAGGATATGTTTCTCGATTATGGAGGTGACAAAAGGTTCGTCGTAAAGGATTACGTCAATACAAGTTTTGGCACTAATCCAGATGACTCTAAGTCTCGATCTGGATACATATTGAAAGTGGGAGCAATCAGCTAGAGTAGCTCCGTGCAGAGCATTGTAGACATAGAATATTTACAAAATACATATGACTCTGAATATGACAGACCCATTGACTAACATTCTCTCACGAGCAAAACATGATCACACATTAGTACTCTTTGGGTGTTAATCACATAGCGATGTGAACTAGATTATTGACTCTAGTAAACCCTTTGGGTGTTGGTCACATGACGATGTGAACTATGGGTGTTAATCATATACAGATATGGATATTGGTGTTAAATCACATGGTGATGTGGACTATATTATTGACTCTAGTGCAAGTGGGAGACTGAAGGAAATATGCCCTAGAGGCAATAATAAAGTTATTAATTATTTCCTTATTTCATGATAAATGTTTATTATTCATGCTAGAATTGTATTAACCGGAAACATAATACATGTGTGAATACATAGACAAACATAGTGTCACTAGTATGCCTCTACTTGACTTGCTCGTTGAATCAAAGATGGTTAAGTTTCCTAGCCATAGACATGAGTTGTCATTTGATTAACGGGATCACATCATTAGGAGAATGATGTGATTGACATGACCCATTCCGTTAGCCTAGCACTTGATTGTTTAGTATATTGCTATTGCTTTCTTCATGACTTATACATGTTCCTGTAACTATGAGATTATGCAACTCCCATTTACCGGAGGAACACTTTGGGTGCTACCAAATGTCACAACGTGAATCGGGTGATTATAAAGGAGTACTACAGGTGTCTCCAAAGGTACATGTTGGGTTGGCGATTTCGAGATTAGGTTTTGTCACTCGATTGTCGGAGAGGTATCTCTGGCCCTCTCGGTAATGCACATCACTATAAACCTTGCAAGAAATGTGACTAATGAGTTAGTTATGGATGATGCATTATGTAACGAGTAAAGAGACTTGCCGGTAACGAGATTGAAATAGGTATTGAGATACCGACGATCGAATCTCGGGCAAGTAACATACCGATGACAAAGGGAACAACGTATGTTGTTATGCGGTTTGACCGATAAAGATCTTCGTAGAATATGTAGGAACCAATATGGGCATCCAGGTTCCGCTATTGGTTATTGACCGAGAATAGTTCTAAGGTCATGTCTACATAGTTCTCGAACCCGTAGGGTTCGCACACTTAACGTTACGATGACAGTTTTATTATGAGTTTATAAGTTTTGATGTACCGAAGTTTGTTCGGAGTCCCGGATGTGATCACGGACATAAGGAGGAGTCTCGAAATGGTCTAGACATAAAGATCGATATATTGGAAGCCTATATTTGGACATCGGAATCATTCCGGGTGAAATCGGCATTTTACCGGAGTACCGGGAGGTTACCGGAACCCCCCCGGGGGTTATTGGGCCTACATGGGCCTCGAGGGAGAAGAGGGAAGGAGGCAGGAGGGAGCCACGCGCCCTCCCCTTCCTAGTCCGAATAGGACAAGGGAAGGGGGGCGGCGCCCCCCCTTTCCTTCCCCTCTTCCTCCTTCCCCCCTTCTCCTACGCCAACTAGGAAAGAAGGGAGTCCTACTCCCGGTGGGAGTAGGACTCCCCCCTTGGCGCGCCCTTCTTGGCCGGCCGCCTGCTGCCCCTGGCTCCTTTATATACGGGGCCGGGGGGCACCCCATAGACACACAAGTTGATCTACGGATCATTCCTTAGCCGTGTGCGGTGCCCCCTCCACCATATTCCACCTCGGTCATATCGTCTCGGAGTTTAGGCGAAGCCCTGCGCCGGTAGAACATCATCACCGTCACCACGCCGTCGTGCTGACGAAACTCATCCCCGGAGCTTTGCTGGATCGGAGCCCGGAGATCGTCATCGAGCTGAACGTGTGCTGAACTCGGAGGTGCCGTACGTTCGGTGCTTGGATCGGTCGGATCGTGAAGACGTACGACTACATCAACCGTGTTGTCATAACGCTTCCGCTTACGGTCTACGAGGGTATGTGGACAACACTCTCCCCTCTCGTTGCTATACCATCACCATGATCTTGCGTGTGCATAGGATTTTTTTTGAAATTTCTACGTTCCCCAACAGATTGGAGGGATCCTGAGGAAGGTGGAGGCTGGTCGGAGAAGGATTTGGATCGGGAGGGATCCCGAGGAAACGAAGTGGCGGCGGCTGGGGGGGATCCCTAGAAAATAGGGTTAGGTCCAAAATGGACTAGTAATAGACTATATATATATATATATATATATATATATATATATATATATATATATATATATATATATATATGGGGAAAGAAAGGAGTTGGATCATCCGATCAAAATCCGACGGTCGAGAAAAGATAGGTTAGGAAAGTCTAAACAAGAAACGGAGATGTTTAAGAGATGTTTGGGGATAATCCGGATCCATCGGTAACGACAGACCGGTTCGGGTTCGGGGAAGTTTTGGACATGGTTGCGAAGGGGGTTCGATGCACTGTGCAAAGAGGGATTAGGTGGTTTGACAAGAGAGAATCGAAAACCTAGTTGGTCTGGAACGGTCAACGAAGGCAAAGCGGTCCGAGGGACGGTGATGAAGGCAAAGGGAGAAACGGCAACGACGGGCGAATGCAAGTTTTGAAAAATGACGGCAACAAAGTGCCGATGCAATGCGAATGATGCGAGGATGAAATGCAAGACATGAACAAAATGCAAAACAAAAGACAAAACCCAACCATGGAGAAAATATCATATCGCATCTCCGGAAAAGGCAAGAGTTGGAGTTACGAATATGGAAAGTTGTATCCGGGGCGTTACAACACTCCACCACTATGAGAGGATCTCGTCCCGAGATCTAGGATGGCACCGGAGGGAAAAGGAAGAGGAAGATAAGAGGTAAACTAAGTTGCTTCTCCGACAAACGAGTGAAACCATGAACCTTGAGAGGTTGAGCAAAATGAAAGAAAGAAAACAACAAAGATGAACAAAGTTGAAAACACTCCGTTAGAAAAGAGGAACAAGGGATACAATGAGAACCAAGAGGTTTAGTGATAAGATAGATATTGAAACCACTCCGGTTAAAAATAGATAGAGAAGGAATAAGATTGATATAATTTGGCAGCACTCCGATTGAACATGGAAGGAATAGAACATGAACTTGAGAAGATGGGATGATACTTGATGAAAACAACAACACACTGCCTCCGGAACTATTGAAAGAATGGCACAATGGGTAAGAAGAATTTCAAACAGCACTCAGGTTGAAAAGAGAGGCAAAACTTGATAAGATGAAAGAACTTGAAGAGATGACACAACACTCCGGTTAAATGGATAAGCATGAAAAGAACACGATCCTCACAATTCGAGATGATGATTGAAAAAAGCAACATCACAATGTCTCCAGAAGAAAGAATAGAAGATAGATCATTGGAATAAAAGAATTGAGAAGAAAATGCCAACTTGTGCCACAAATGAGCTTGGAAAGCCTCCTTGCAAGAAGGTTAGAACGGAGTTGTTGGAAAACTAGCAATGAGAAGAATAAGCTTGAAGTGGGCTTATGGGAACATCTCGAGACTATGAGGTGACAACCGGCCACTAATGGAAACCATTGATTTGATTGAGAGCACCAAAGAGATGAAAACTTCTTCCACCAAGAGAACAAAGAGCAAGCTTGGGTCATGCATAATCACCACAAATAGCAACAACCCTTAAGGAAAAGCTTTAGGTGAAATCTGACACAAGATAACTCCAACAAAGAATTTGATTGGTCGAAAAGATCTCTTGAATGCAGAGAAAATGATGGATTTAAAATACCTCATTCTTGACAACATATGAATCATGAAGCATGAAGGAAATTGTCAAGAGTGACATAACACCACCTCAAAAGATAAGGTAGAAAGAATTGCACTTTAGAATGCAAGATGAAGAATACTTGAGCTCGTAAAAAAACATGTGTTGAGCACCATGTTTATTTTAGAGTATAACTTGGCGGGTCATAACTTCAAGAGAAATCTTGAAGAACAATTGAAGAATGAAAAGAATCCTTGATGAACCACCATGTAGAGCCTCCATGAAGAACTCCGGTAATAAAAGGATGATAAAAAGAAAGAGAACTTGAAAACACAAGGTGAAGCCTTGCGATGATTTAGATGGAGCTTCGCGACGAGATAATGCAGAAAACTTGGAACTCCAGAAAAAGAATAGAAACACTAGAACAAGAATTACTTCATCATGAACAATCTCCGGATGAAAAGAATTGAATCACCTCGAGGAAATAAGAATTAGATTTATTGTATGCTTATCCTTCATCAAATTAAATTGATGGCAAGCAATGGATTTTGCATATTACTTATTCTCGTAGAAAGGATTAAGAGGGATATAGCGTAAACTTGAGAAGGTATTGATGGAACCACCGATGGGATTTGGAAACAACGAATAGATTAAAAAGATAATCAAGGAAAAAGAATCTTGAACGAACCACCATAAGAATTGAAAATGAAAGTAGCAAAGGCACAATTCACTGGGAAGAATTGGAAAATGAATGAAGATACTTGAGGGGATTTAGATACATGAGAACGAAGAGATCATGAACTGATTAGAGGGTATTTGAATGATGCACCGGTAGAATATGGAGAAGGAGTGCTAAAAGCTGAGAACGAATAAACCCGAAATGATGGCCTTCATAGGAATAAAATGGAAAGAACTCATGAAATGCTCCGGATGGTAAGAAAAGAATTCTCACAATCGAAAAAAATTATGAGAGGATGGCATCAAGCTTGAACTACGCCTCTTTGGAAGAACGGGTAAGGATTTAAGAGGAACTCTTCTTCGTTCTTCAAATGTTGAGAATGTCAACGAGAAACACAACCATAAATTGTTGAGATACTCCGGGAGAATGAAAACCGAAAAGGTTGAGCCAAGATAAAAAGATTTGAAAGCGATCTTGGAGAAGGCATGTGACTGATGGGATCCATTCTTACGTCACACTTGAAAAGAATTTGAGAATAACTCCGGGAGAATTAGAAGAGTCAGGTAAGATCCTGGGAAAAGACCTGTGGGCTAGGGCCCACTCAAAAGATACACCGTTGAATGATTAAAAGAAAGATTGCGCCGGTTGAATTAAATGACTTGAATGAGATAATAATCTCTAAATAATTTGGACGGATTGAGAATGGAAAGGCGGGCCTTCTGAGATATATTCAACACTCGAGAACAAAGGAATAGCGAGAAGTGAATGATTAAGAGATACACCGGTATAAGAAAGCACTTGAAATGAGAAAAAGAATATGATCAACACCGAAAGTTTGAATTGGATCCACCAGAGAAGAATACGAGAATGAAGAATGATGAACTTGAAACTGTTGAGCATCTTCATGGGAAATCACCGGATAAGAACATTGAAAGAAAAGAGTGAAGAGACTTCCCACAAATAAAATGATACATGGTTAAGAAATCTGAGTCCTTGGAGAAAAGGGTGGGAGGGCGGGAAAATAAAGGCAACTTGGGATGGATGAAACAGACACCATTGAGAAAACTTAGAATTGATCTCGCGAATGTTGAAATGATCGGATCCACTTGAAGAGAAGCACACCGGTTGGAAAAGAATTAACATGACGACCTCAGTGATCAAGAAGGATTAGTACTCCCATAGAAACATGAGAACACCGCTTAGAATAAGGTATGGAATCAACACTTGACATCGAAGTAACTCGAATACCAAAAATAAAACAAAACAAATGATTTGGCTTGCAGAATAAGCCGGAACAACTACATATGATAGAGATTTACCCAATCCCATATCATGCATCTGTCGGAAAGATATTCTAGGAGCTACTTGAATTCCCACCTATAAAACTCCCGAAACTTTCTGGTTATGCAATCTGCTGTTGGGGATACAGGGGAAGCAATATATCTCACTCAAACTTACAATTCCTACATCCAGCTGTATCCATCCGTCAACACATAACCAAGAAAACTCCGGAAATCATGTACCTCAACCTTCGAAAAGCATCCGTTATACAAGTTATGGCAATACTCCCGGACTCCCCAGTACTAGGTGGCGTCGAGGTTATCTCACCAACAACTACATAAAAGAGATTTTCGATGTCGGCAAAACTCAGGTATTCCAGAACTGCAACGATAAAATTATGACGACAACACCTCGGAGCTCAACTCCCCGGGACACTGCCACAACCCCTAAATGTCAGGAGGCACCAAGAACAATGTTCTCTTCATAAGAATATCAGAACTATCCCAAGATACCCATGTGATCCTAAAAAACATTTAGTGAAATTTGAGGAGAGGAAAGACAAAACATCTACGTCAGGAGTCCTCACCAGAGCGACGAAGGGGGCTGAGGAGTAAAAAGAATCCTACTCTCCGATATTTATAATCCTAAGACTCAAAATAGTTTTCTTCTAGACTCAACAACGGCCAACAATCAAGGGGGCTCCTATGGTCGGTCGAGGCTCTGATACCAACTTGTCACGCCCAAGATGCGACCCTATCCTAAAGGAACTCGAAGGTCCCACTAAGGATAGAAGTGCATCTTGAAGACGCTTTTGCAAGGTGGATATCATTACATCAACATTACATAATAGATAGGGATACATACATAAGGCATACAATGCCACACGAATACAACATCATATTACATAAGAGCATCATCCGACTACGGATGAAACACAAATAGAAACTCAAAACGACATCCACCCTGCTAGCCCAGGCTGCCAACCTGGAACCTATCCCCTGATCGAAGAAGAAGCAGAAGAAGAGCTCCAAAACAAGCAAACATCGCTCTCGCGTCATGATCATCGAATAACCTGTACCTGCAACTGTTGTTGTAGTAATCTGTGAGCCACGAGGACTCAGCAATCCCATAACCATGGGTATCAAGACTAGCAAAGCTTAATGGGTAATGAAGGGGTAATGTGGTGAGGTTGCAGCAGCGACTAAGCATATATGGTGGCTAACATACGCAAATAAGAGCGAGAAGAGAAGCAAGCGGAACGGTCGTGAAGCTAGCAATGATCAAGAGGTGATCCTGAACTCCTACTTACGTCAAACATAACCCAAAAACCGTGTTCACTTCCCGGACTCCGCCGAAAAGAGACCATCACGGCTACACACCCGGTTGATGCGTTTTAATTCAGATCTGGTGTCAAGTTATCTACAATCGGACATTAATAAATTCCCATCTGCCACATAACCGCAGGCACGGCTCTCGAAAGTTTATAACCCTGTAGGGGTGTCCCAACTTAGCCCATGATAAGATCTCGCGATCAATGAAGGATATTCCTTCTCCCAGGAAGACCCGATCAGTCTCGGAATCCCGGTTTACAAGACATTTCGACAATGGTAAAACAAGACCAGCAAAGCCACCCTATGCGCCGACAATCCCGATAGGAGCTGCACATATCTTGTTCTCAGGGCAACACCGGATAAGTCAAGCTACGAGTAAAACCAACCCTCAAGTTGCCCCGAGGTGGCCCCGCAGGTTGCTCGGTTCGGACCAGCACTTAGAGAAGCACTGGCCTGCGGGGGCTAAAATAAAGATGACCCTCGAGTTGGCCGACCCAAGGGAAAGGTAATAGGTGGTGGTGAGGCAAATGGTAAAACCAAGGTTGGGCCTTGCTGGAGGAGTTTTATTCAAAGCGAACTGTCAAGGGGGTCCCATAAATCACCCAACCGCATAAGGAACGCAAACATTCGGGAACATAATACCGGTATGACGGAAACTAGGGCGGCAAGAGTGGAACAAAACACCAGGCATAAGGCCGAGCCTTCCACCCTTTACCAAGTATACAGATGCATTAATTAAATAAGAGATATTGTGATATCCCAACATAATCCTGTCCACCATGGGGCAATCTTCAACTTCACCTGCAAATAGCAACGCTATAAGAGGGGCTGAGCAAAGCGGTAACATAGCCAAACAACGGTTTGCTAGGAAAGGTGAAAAAGGTTAGAGGCTGACATGGCAATTTGGGAGGCTTGAGGAGCAAATGATAAGTAGCGCAGCAAAGCGATAGAACGAAGCAACTAACATAGCAATGATAGTAGTGAGATCCAGGGTAGCGGTCATCTTGCCTGAAATCCCGCTAGGAAGAAGAACGAGTCCATGAAGAAGACGAACGGTAGTAGTCGAACGAATCCTCAGAATCGCAACATTACCGGAACTAAGAAGCAACACCGGAAAGAAACAAACAACATGGTAAACACACAAGCATAATAATGGCATGATGCACAATCAAGTATGATGCATGTCCGGTTTAATAAGGCATGGCATGGCAAAGTGCAACAAACAATACTAAAAGTTAAGTGGAGCTCAATATGCAACGAGGTGCATATTGACAAAACACCATATTGACATATTTAGTTCGCTCTCGTTTATGTACCCAACAACATTAAATGTTATTAAACATGGCGAGGGGTGAAGCATAATAAAACTACCTATCTAGACAATTTAAATGAGGCCGGAAACATCCTCATATGCAATTTATGAATTAGCTACTGTTCTGCCCTAAACCATATTTTAATGTTGTTAAATAATAAAACAAAGTGCACCAGGTTAATCTATGAATTTTCCACCCCATTTACATATAAAGTTTATTTAAAACCGAGCTACGGTTATTTAGTTATGAAATAAATCATTTTAGCATGGCATTTATGCAAAATTAAATAAACAACAAGTTAAACATATTTAACATGGATGAAAGTCGCAAATTATTTATCTACACAAAATTCTAACCATTTTATATGTTTGAATCATTTTAATCCGATGCACGGTTTGTGAGATATTAAATGCATGAACATGAGGGTTTTTCTGTTAAACTGGTAAATCCTGGGATAATGCTAAATTTGCAGGACCAGGAAAAAAACATATCGGGCCGAATTAGTGCTACAGGCCGAAACAGGACATGGGCGCGGGGGTGGTAGCTCACCCATGGGCTCGGCCCAGTCGGCGAGGAGGGCGCTGGCTGGGCCAGACAGGTCATGGAGGCGCGGTCAACGCTCAGGACTGGACCAGACGAGCCGCTGCTGCTCTCATTTCTGAAGAAACAGAAATAGCAGCAGGAGCATCGCAATGGAGAAGACGACGCAGGGGGCCCTGGCGACGGGGTCGGCGGGAACCGGATGGAACGGGCGGATTGAGTCGTCCGGCAACGGTTCCGGGCAACGGCGGCGGCCGACGGCGCTCGGGCGCGGGGCACAACCATCCATGGCGTCGGCGGCGGTCCTGCTCGAGCAGAGAGTCACGAGCGACGGAGAGGTGAGGGAAGGAGGAAGAGCACGAGGCAAAGGGAGAGGGAAACAACGGCAGGGCTCACCGAAGCGCATGGGGCAGCGAGGAGCAGCTGCTTGCTCCGGTGGCGGAATCCTGGTGGCTTCGATGGGCAGAGTCGGGCGAGCGCACAAGCAGAGGTGCGGGGCTCCATGCGCGAGGCTGGGGATGCAGCGACGAGTCCTGCGGCTGACTCGTCGTGGCTGGTTGCAGAGGAGCACGAGACTTGGCTGCGGGGACGACGACGAGTGGGGCCCGGGACAACGCAGCCGTAAACTTGGAGATCCATGGCGGGGCTCCTGTCCATGGCGGCGCTGCGAAGACAACAGAGAGCAGCGTGAGAGGGAGAGAAAAGAGAGATCAGATGGGGAAGGAAGGGAGCAAGGCACGCGAGGAGCTGCTGTTGGTCATGGTCGTCGGCGGGGACGAGGCCTCGGGCAAGAGATCGGCGAGCGGCGCTGGTTCCTCGGCCAGGAGGAGGGAGGAATCGAAGGGAGCCATGGGAGGGCTCTGGTTGGGTGGATCGATGGATTGGAAGGTGGAGGCAGCGCGGTGGTTGGGCAGATGTGAGGGATCCCTAGGAAGGTGGAGGCTGGTCGGGGAAGGATTTGGATTGGGAGGGATCCCGAGGAAACGAAGTGGCGGCGGCTGGGGAGGATCCCTAGAAAATAGGGTTAGGTCCAAAATGGACTAGGAATAGACTATATATATATATGGGGAAAGAAAGGAGTTGGATCATCCAATCAAAATCCGACGGTCGAGAAAAGATAGGTTAGGAAAGTCTAAACAAGAAACGGAGGCAAAGGGAGAAACGGCAACGACGAGCGAATGCATGTTTTTAAAAATGACGGCAACAAAGTGCCGATGCAATGCAAATGATGCGATGATGAAATGCAAGATATTAACAAAATGCAAAACAAAAGACAAAACCCAACCACGGAGAAAATATCATATCGCATCTCTGGAAAAGGCAAGAGTTGGAGTTACGAATATGGAAAGTTGTATCCGGGGCGTTACAATGAAGTGCAACATCAGGTGTTGGACCGCCCGAGGAATTCCAAGAAAAATGCCAAGCAGATGTCTAAATGCGACGCCTCGAGAGGTCTTGAAAAAAATGCCAAACGAGTGTCTCAAAGCGACGCCTCAAGAGGTCTTGAAAATAAAACTGAGTATCTAGGTAGTCTAGCCATCCCAAGTGATATTCAGAAAATAAAATAAAATTGAGTGCACGGAGTGCACGGGTAATCTGGCTATCCCATGTGACACTCGGTAAATTCAAATAAGAGAAATGGGTTAGTCCAAAATAACAATAATATTTATAGCAAAAATATTCATGATAAAAAAGATTTCCATGATAGCATTAGTGGTGACAATAATTATCTCGCAGCTTTCAAAAAACAATAATTATCTCGCAGAAATGAATCATGCTCAATTTAATTGTTTCCTTCGAAGACCGACACGAAGACCAACACTTAACCAACCCAGACTTTAGTCCTTAACCGCGGACTCGGCTATTCGAATAGGTTTTATACTATGTAGAGGTTGTACTCTTTACCCACAAGTAAAGGATTTCTTTAGCCAACACCGAGACGCTGACTAATTCCCATTACGGTCTTTGGGTTGAAATCACACCTGACCAGCACACACCAGTCTTAACTCACCAAAACTAGGAATCACCCAAGGCAATGATAAAGTAAAACTCTAAGTGGGATGCTTCCCACCTCCAATAGCATGGGATCACAATATTTATAACACGCGTAACAGGGGTGCTACCCCTCTCGGCCCAACCGGATACACCCATGCCCCCTAACCAGGTGACATGCCTACCAGAGGCCTCTGGTATCATTCACCATGGCCTCTCTGTATGGTGTGTGTGTGCATGGAAATGGGTTATCAACTTACTAAACCATACCCTACCTATGGCAGGGACAAGTGGCAACACGAAACAAGTGTGGGGGTTACCGGACAAGACTTGACTCAGGAGGTGCAACTGTTAGCACAATATATTTCCTTGGTACCCCCCAACAGGGTCACCAACTGGCATGTTCCAACATGCCCTCACTGACCATTCTTGTCTCAACAAGATTTCAGTCTTACAGTCACTTTCCCCGTGACTGATTCTTCCTGCAGATTAGTCCAAACCAACATAGGCATACATGACATGCAAAAGTAACCATGCTTACTCATACTTCAAGTTTAAATGAAGATAAAATATTATCAAGGACCCATGCATGCATAACTAGCAATATGCAAATTTTATTTGAATTCAACATACTCATGGTTCAATTTTTCTTGCAAACAACAACTATGCATTCACCATATCATGTGTTTAAGATGCTTGTCTTGGGGTATGCATTAGTGTTGGTTCGATCCAAAAACTTTCAAAAATTATCTTCCCTCCATTTTCCTATTTTCAAAATACTACACATATCACATAATTTCAAAACAGCACAAAAAGTTGTTTGGAAATTTTAGAAATAAATACTAAAATAGCTAGATGAAATTTTAGGAATGGAAGAAAATGAATCACGTTGTTTGGAGTTGTGGTTTAAAAACTAGAGGCAGTCAAAGTTTAGTCAAATGTCTGTTTCAATAAAAACATTAAAAAAATGTTTCGGATAGGAATACGCTTTCGGAAACATGGAAACGTACTTACGTACTTCCTGAAAGACGTTGCTACTTCTTGAGCTTGCGTTGGTTTTTTCCTTGAAGAGGAAAGGGTGATGCAACAAAGTAGAGATAAGTATTTCCCTCAGTTGAGAACCAAGGTATCAATCCAGTAGGAGAAACACGCAAGTCCCCAATATATGCACCTACACAAACAATCAAACACTTGCACCCAACGCGGAAAAGGGGTTATCAATCCCTTCACGGTCAATTGCAAATGTGAGATCCAATAGAGATAGATATAAAAGATTACTAAAACGTAAAAGTACATAAAAGTAAATAAACTGTAGCAAGGTATTTTTTGGTATTTTTGATATATAGATCTAAAAATATGATGAGTAAAATAGATCCGGGGGCCATAGGTTTCACTAGAGGCTTCTCTCTTGAAGGCAAATAATATGGTGGCTAAACAAATTACTGTCGAGCAATTGATAGAAAAGCGCAAAGTTATGATGATATCTAAGGCAATGATCATAAAATATAGGTATCACGTCCGTGTCAAGTAGACCTACTCCTGCTTGCATCTACTACTATTACTCACACATCGACTGACTCCTGCGTGCATCTAGAGTATTAAGTTCATAAGAACAGAGCAACACATTAAGTAAGATGACATGATGTATGGGGATAAACTCAAGCAATATGATGAAAACCCCATCTTGTTATCCTCGATGGCAACAATTCAATACGTGTCTCGCTGCCCCTACTATGTCACTGGGTGAAATCACGCAATATTGAACCCAAAGCTAAGCACCTCTCCCATTGCAAGAAAAAACCAATCTAGTTCAAAGAGAAATACAAAGACATCAAATCATGCATATAAGAATTCAGAGACGATTCAAATAATATTCATAGATAAGCACATCATAAATCCAAAATTCATCGGATCTCGACAAACACACTGCAAAAGAAGATTACATCAGATAGATCTCCAAGAACATTGAGGAGAACATGGTATCGAGAATCAAAGAAGAGAAGAAGCCATCTAGCTACTAGCTACGGACCCGTAGGTCTATGGTAAACTACTCAGGCTTCATCAGAAGGGCAATATGGTTTATGTAAATGCCCTCCTTGATCGAATCCCTCTCTGACAGGATGACGAAAAAGGGCCCAAGATGGGATCTCACGAGAACAGAAGGTTGCGGCGGCGGAAAAGTATTTTTTGTAGCTGCTTATGGAGTTTCTGGAATATATGTGAATTTATAGGACGAAGAAGTAGGTCAGGGGACTCATGAGTGGGCCGTAAGGTAGGGGCACCTCCTAGGGCGCGCCCTCCACCCTTGGCGCTGCCTCGTGGCTCCCCTGGCTTGGACTCCAAGTCCTCTGGGTGTCTTCGGGTCCAAAAAAATCATCGTAAAGTTTTATTCCGTTTGAACTCCGTTTGATATTCCTTTTTCTGCGAAACTCAAAAACAAGGAAAAAACAGAAACGGGCACTGGGCTCTGGATTAATAAGTTAGTCCCAAAAATAATATAAAACATCATAGTTTTTATTATACCCAACTTGGATGCTCATCATTCTAGGACCAACTTTATGATCATAGCAAATACCATGCTGTTCTAAAAGACTCTCAAAATAATATAAGTGAAGCATGAGAGACTAGCAATTTCTTCAAAATTAAGACACCACCGTGCTCTAAAAGATATAAGTGAAGCACTAGAGCAAAAACTATCAAGCTCAAAAGATATAAGTGAAGCACATAGAGTATTCTAGTAAATTCTAATCAAATAGGCTTCTCCCAAAAGGTGTGTACAGCAAGGATGATTGTGGTAAACTAAAAAGCAAAGACTAATATAATACACGACGCTCCAAGCAAAACACATATCATGTGGCGAATAAAAATATAGCTCCAAGTAAAGTTACCAATGAATGAAGACGAAAGATGTCGCGGCCGGATGTGTGGCGCGGCACCTATGGGGCCGGGGCCCCTTCGTGTGTTCGGCACGGGGCGGAGGCTGCGCGGAGAGCAGATCGAGGCGACGCACGCGGGGGATTTTTACCCAGCTTCGGGCCGCGATCGTCGCAGAAACCCTACTGCTGCATTGTGTTGTATTTGATCTTGCTCGAGAATGCGAGCAAAACGGTGGAGTGGTGTTCGAAACCCTCGAGAGGGTAGCTATTCGCCGAACCTCCTCGCGAGAATAGCGACCCTTCAACCCCCCACGCTATGCATGGGCCTCCTTTTATAGGGCAAGGGTCACCGACAGTGTCAACGTGAGGTAGAGGGGTAAAAACGTAAAAGAGGTGGTAGTTGGAATAGTGCGGAACAAAGGCAGCTACAAGTGCTTTCTACCTACTCTTGACAGAGGGGACAAGGGCATTAAATGCCCGCCGCCATCGCCCAAAAGCTCCCGCCATTGCGTCTTTTTCGCCACGGCGCGGCCACCACCGTGGAGTGCCACCGCATTCTTCATGCAAGACACCACCCGCCACGCGTCTCGGAGAAGGCTGGAGGCGACGCTGGGCAAATGAGCTGGAGTGCGGCACGTAGCACAGCTCTCCCGGCAAGCTCCTTGCCGGGCCTTGATCTTGCCGGGCCCGGGCTTGTCGGGCTCTGGACTTGCCGCCCCGGTCCTCGCCGGGCGCGCAAGGCGCCGAGGCGTGACTTCGTGATGTGATCTTCGTCCTCCCGACGAGCTCCTCTCGCCGGGGATCTGTAGGAGTAACGTAGCCTTGAGCCTGGAATGGCCTTCCCGGCAAGCTCCTCTTGCCGGGGTCTTGAGTTTCTATCTTATATACTTTGTTCTTGAACGGCTTGGTGTGGAGCGGAGATGATCTCCGCAAGCATTTGATGGATCTGGTTGCGGGAGTCACTGCCCGTGCACAAGTTGGGGTACTGAGGTACCCCTACCTTAGTACACCGACAGGAGCCCCCGGGCCTGGGCCATACACGGTGCCGAGCGCTGTTGGGCCAGGCCCAAGACAGTGCACGGGCGCGCGAAGCCCACGGCGCGTCGAATCCACTGCTGCATCTGTCGTCTCCCCTCCCCGCAATGGCACGCGTTGATTGCGGTGTCATGGGAGGAGTGGGCGGCGCATGCAGCCTTTAAGGCATCCACCCGTGATCGTGGCGCAGAGCGGGTCGCTTCACCGCCGCTCTGCTCCGCCGCCACGCTGCCCTCATGCACGGGGTCGTGGCGGCGAAGGTGGGAGACCGAGCCGCCACGGGCGAAGAGGGCGAGTCGGCCCGCCCTCCGCCTCCTCGCTTCGATTGGTCGAAGGGCGGTTGAGTCCCCACCCGCCCCTTTAAATAGGGCGGAAGGGGTGCACAACGCCACACTCACCCACTTCTCCCTTCGTCTTCGTCTTCTTTCTTCTTGCCGTCATGGAAGGAGGGAACCCCGTTCCTCGACGGTGGCGGCGCTGGTTGCCTCCAGCAGCGCACCGCCCTCAACCCGCTCCCGTGGTGGTGGAGCCGGCCACGAGAGGGAGAGGAAGGGGGCGTGGCCTCGGACGAGGTCGAGGGCGTGGCCGAGGCGGTCGGGGGAGAGGCGGCCGTGGCGACGTGCCTCCCCTGTCTCCCCCGGCGTCTCCTGACCACGGCGCGGTCCACACCGGAGATGACCCCTGGGAGTTCTTCATCAAGCTTCGCCGGGCGCCTCGCCGCCGCCTCGGCTGCCGGTCCCGCTTATGGACGCGATGGGACCGGACCCACCCGACGTGATGGAGCTACGCGATGAGGGGCTGCGGGATCAGCGGCACTCGGGTGAGTGTCGTGTCCCCAGCCCCGGCGTGATGTTCTTCGACCGAGGGTGGAAGACGCTCGCCGGATCCATAGCTTGACGGGGGGTTCACCCTCCATTTCAAGTTATTGGATGGTGATCTCCTCGCCGCCAAGGTCTTCGGCGACTATGGAACCCGGTGCGCTGCTGTGTGGACAGCTCCTCGGATAGCGAAGGCCCCTCCTCGAGCGAGAGTGACGAGGAGGGAGCGCAGCGACGACGAGGGGATGGCGGGCCCGACCAGACGCCGGACACCGCTGCCTCGCGCCACCGCAACCCCTTCTTCGGGTTGCGGGCTCCTGAACCCCGGGCCGTCTTCTTGGCGGGCGGCGGGAGAGGCTGCGGAAGAGGAAGAGGGGAGTGGCGGCAAGGCCGTTCGCCGCAGCACGAGGGCGAGTAGCCTTCGATAAGCGTCCGACGCCCCACTACCCCGCCTTCAAGCTCGCCTCCTCGCCCCGACTCCGCCAAGCTCCCTGGCGGTCCCCGGGTGTTCTCTTGGGGTCTTCGCGCCTGTGGCTCTTCGCGGGCTTCAGGGCTTGCCGCTGGTTCTTCGGGCATGCGTTCCCCATGCCCGTCACCTTGCGCAGCTCCTGGGGCACGGCGGCGTCATCGCCACGCTCCCCTAGTCGCTTCTGTCGCCCTTCCCCGACAAGCTCTTCTTGCCGGGGTCTTCTCTCCCCGGCAAGCCTGTCTTGCCGGGGGCTCCTTGACCTACCTCCTGAACTCCTGAACAGAGAAACAGGAGAGGGATCACGGGCACCTTATCTTTTCAGATTGTAAGCCCTCGGGCATTAGCTGTATTTAAGAACTTGTAATCCTCTCTATCATGTTTTTCATCCTCCATGGACTTGTACTAAATTGGATGTTTTTAATGAAAAGAGGGGAAAGCTTGCGGACTGAGTCTTTTACTTGATCTGCGTGTTTTGTATGTGCTTACGCTATCGGGAGCTTGCCGGGCGAACACGCTTAGCGACATCATGGACAGCCCGCTGGTGGTGTCACTCCCGCAAGCAACCTTGTCGGGCCGATTCTGACGCCTATCTTGCTGAGCAGGCTCGGAAGCAAGGTAGAGGTGCAGCGGCACACTTGGGTTTGTTGAGCGGACTCGGAAACAAACCAAGCACGCAACTGGGCCACGACTCGGTTCCTCCACGTACGGGTTTTTACAAGACACGATCGTTCAAAGACGCAGTCCCGCATCTCCCTGTCCATGAGAGGATGCATGACGAGGGATGAAAAACTTATCTGAAATAGCAGCCCCCAGCAACTCTAGCTTGCCGGAGACGAATCTTGGCGTTCGCAGCCCCCAGCGGGGCTGGCTTGCCGAGGGAGAGCCTTGGCAATCGCAGCCCCCGGCGACCCGGGCTTGCCGGATCCTAGGCGCTGGTGTGGTCTTTTGGTTCTCCCTTGTTGCTGCAATTTTAGCCATGAAAATAGCTGAGGTAGATATGCGATTGCTCAATGCACATGTATGTGTATATAAATCTTGGCTAAGCAAGGCGATGTCGGGCTTTGTCCTTCGATGTTTGTACTTCACGCTCTTGGGGAGCTTGCCGGGGGACACGCTTAGTGACCGCGGGACAGCCCGCTGGTGGCGTCGCCTCCGGCAAGCAACCTTGTCGGGCCAGTTACGACGCTTAACTTGCTGAGCGTGGCTCGGAAGCAAGATAAGGGTGCTGCAGCACACTTGTGTTTGTTGAGCGGACTCGGAAACAAAACAAGTACGTAACTGGGCCACGACTTGGCTCCTCTTGCGCCCGAGCCTCCCATACCAAGGGCATCTCACGGCAAGGCTTGCAACATTACACCCTCTACCCAGCATCCTTTGTGCGCCGCTTACGCCGAGGAACTTGCGGCGCTTAACGCGCTTGCTGAGTACGGGACATCAGCAGCCCGGCCGGTCTGGCGCCGCTCCGGCAAGCAACCTTGCCGTGTCTAGTTCGCGACGCGCTTAACTTGCCGAGCAGACTCGAACGAAACGAGGGTGCGGTTGGTCGCCGCCGCTTTTTTACTCGCTGAGTGTGTTCGCGAAGTAAGGGTGCGGCTATCCACAAGCAGTGCTCCTCAGCGTGCAGGTTTCGGGCACAAACGACAAATGCGAGAGGGATATAACGAATAAAAGTATGAGATTAAGGAGTGCTCTGCACGAAAGTGCGAGCGACTTAGCTTTTTCTTTTTCTTGTTTCTTCGCACCCGCTGGAGGTGCTCAATGGTGCGTTCCTGACGGCGGCGCAGCACTCCGGGGAGGTGCATTTGCCGGAACGAACGCTAGAGCTGTCTTCACCGGGCTTAGAGCGCCCGAGGAGCTGCGCCGTCGGAGTAAGCACCAGAGCCGCCCTCGCCGGACTTAGAGCTCGATGGCGCGTCCTCGCGATCGCGTAAGCGCCCGAGGAGATACGCTTGCCGAGCGCAGGGGAGCGGGAGCGAAGCGGCGCGAGGAACGGCCGTGCTCGGACTCCTAATAGCGACAGGAGGAGCAGGGTCTTGTCCCGGCACTTTCGCTTTGCTCATGCTCGGACAGCAGTCCGGAGCATCCCGCGAGCCCCCGGCATGTTCTAGCCCCAGCATGCGGGCACCATCTTCTGTGGCACGGCGCCGCTGGGTTGTGGTGCGCTGAGATGGACGTGGGTCTACGGAGGCCGAGGCGTGGTCCTCCGTCCTGTCCCTGGATCTGGTGGCACCGCGAGCGCCCTCGCCGGTGTCCACCCTTCCACCGGCGTCTCCTCCGCCTGCCGTCGGCTCCGGTGGCGGCGGGGAAGACGGAGATGGGTCTGCGACCCTCGAAGCTCTCGCTTGAGGCCATGACGCAGCTTGTCGGCGAAGCTGCGCCGACGGCCGGAGGGGTTGATGAAGAGTCTTGGCGCGCTAACGCCGGATCAGGTTCGCACAACCTCGACGCTTCTACCGGGCGCGCCAGAGATGTCGCGCCGGATGTGTGGCGGCACCTATGGGGCCGGGCCCTTCGTGTTCGCACGGGCGGAGGCTGCGCGGAGAGCAGATCGAGGCGACGACGCGGGATTTTACCCAGCTTCGGGCCGCGATCGTCGCGTAAAACCCTACTGCTGCATTGTGTTGTATTTGATCTTGCTCGAGAATGCGAGCAAAACGGTGGAGTGGTGTCTGAAACCCTCGAGAGGGTAGCTATTCGCCGAACCTCCTCGCGAGAATAGCGACCCCTTCGAACCCCCTCTACGTTGCGCATGGGCCTCCTTTTATAGGGCAAGGGGTCACCGACAGGTGTCAACGTGAGGTAGAGGGGTAAAAACGTAAAAGAGGTGGTAGTTGGAATAGTGCGGGAACAAAGGCAGCTACAAGTGCTTTCTACCTACTTGACACAGGGGGACAAGGGCATTAAATGCCCGCCGCCATCGCCCCAAAAGCTCCCGCCATTGCGTCTTCTTTACGCCACGGCGGCGGCCACCACCGTGGAGTGCCACCGCATTCTTCATGCAAGACAGCCACCCGCCACGCGCCTCGAGAAGGCTGGAGGCGACGCGTGGGCAAATGAGCTGGAGTCGGCACGAGCACAGCTCTCCCGGCAAGCTCCTTGCCGGGCCTTGATCTTGCGGGCCCGGGGCTTGTCGGGCTCTGTGACTTGCCGCCCCCCGGGTCCTCGCCGGGGCGCGCGCGGGGCGCCGAGGCGTGACTTCTGTGATGTGATCTTCTGGTCCTCCCGACGAGCTCCTCTCGCCGGGGATCTGTAGGAGTAACGTAGCCTTGAGCCTGGAATGGCCTTCCCGGCAAGCTCCTCTTGCCGGGGTCTTGAGTTTCTATCTTATATACTTTGTTCTTGAACGGCTTGGTGTGGAGCGGAGATGATCTCCGGCAAGCATTTGATGGATCTGGTTGCGGGGAGCTGGGGCTGCCCGTGCACAAGTTGGGGTACTGAGGTACCCCTACCTTAGTACACCGACAAAAGAGGGGATGCCTTCCCGGGGTATCCTCAAGCTTAGGCTTTTGGCTATTCTTGAATATCTTGGGGTGCCATGGGCATCCCCAATCTTAGGCTCTTGCCACTCCTTATTCCATAGTCCATAAAAGCTTTACCCAAAACTTGGAAACTTCACAACACAAAACTCAACAGGAAATCTTATAAGCTCCGTTAGTGAAAGAAAACAAAACCACCACATAAGGTACTGCAATGAACTAATTATTTATTTATTTTGGTGTTAAACCTACTGTATTCCAACTTCTTTATGGTTCATAGACTGAATTACTAGCCATAGATGCATTGAAATAAGCAAACAACACACGAAAAACAGAATCTGTCAAAAACAGAACAGTCTGTAGAAATCTGTAACTAACGCAAACTTCTGGAACTCTAAAAATCATACCAAAATAGGAAGTCCTGGACAATTTGTTTATTGAACAGCATCAAAAAGAATCAACGCAAAAGCATGTTCCTGTGATTTAACAAAATTATATTCGTGCGTGCAAAGTTTCTGTTTTTCAGCAGAATCAAATCAACTATCATCGTAGGTTATCCTATAGGTTCTACTTGGCACAAACACTAATTAAAAGATAAAAACACATATAAACAGAGGGTATATGTAAGATTTATTACTAAACAGGAGCAAAAACAAAAAACATAAAGAAAATTGGGTTGCCTCCCAACTAGCGCTATCGTTTAACGCCCTAGCTAGGCATAAAAGCAAGGATAGATCTAACGAGTGCCATCTTTGACACTAAATTCATTAGTAGCACGCATGAGAGATTCATAACGTAATTTGACTTTCTTTATTGGAAAGTGCTCCATGCCTTTCTTTAATGGAAATTGGAATCTAATATTCCCTTCCTTCATATCAATAATCGCACCAATTGTTCTAAGGAAAGGTCTACCAAGAATAATAGGGCAAGAAAGATTGCAATCTATATCAAGAACGATAAAATCTACGGGCACAAAATTTCTATTTGCAACAATAAGAACATCATTGATCCTTCCCATAGGCTTTTTAATGGTGGAATCCGCAAGGTGCAAATTTAAAGAGCAATCATCAAGATCATGGAAACCTAGAATATCACATAAAGTTTTCAGAATCGTGGAAACACTAGCACCCAAATCACACAAAGCAAAACACTCATAATCTTTAATTCTAATCTTTATAGTAGGTTCCCACTCATCATTAAGTTTTCTAGGTATAGAAACTTCCAAATTAAGTTTTTCATCATAAGATTGCATCAAGGCATCAACAATATGTTTGGTAAAAGCTTTGTTTTGACTATAAGCATGAGGAGAATTAACAGCGGATTGCAACAAGGAAATACAACCCTTTAAAGAGCAATTATCATAATCAAATTCCTTGAAATCCGAGATAGTAGGTTCAATATTATTAGAAGTTGAAGATTCTCCAATCTCACTTTTACCAAATTTAACATTAAGATCTAAAGACTCTGAATTTTTGGGACGCCTTCTAGGCAAAGTTGATTCATCATCACTCCCATAATCATCAAAATTCATATTGCAAAACATAGATCTAATCGGAGACACATCAATAACTTTAAGATCCTCATCATTATTTTCACGGAAACTAGAAGAACATGCTTTTATAAAGCTTTCTTTTTTAGCACGCAATCTAGCGGTTCTTTCCTTGCACTCGTCAATGGAAATTATCATTACTTTGAGAGACTCATTGATATCATGCTTAGGAGGAGAAGATCTAATTTTAAGAGAATCAACATCAAGCGAAAGTCTATCAACGTTCCTAGCCAAATCATCAACTTTGAGCAATTTTTCTTCAAGCAAAGCATTAAAATTCTTTTGAGAAATCATAAATTCTTTCACACTATTCTCAAAATCAGAGGGCATCTTATTAAAATTACCATAATAAGTATTGTAGGAATTTCCATAATTATTAGAGGGATTACTAGGGAATGGTCTAGCATTAAAATTTCCTCTATAAGCGTTATTTCCAAAACTATTCCTACCAAAAAAATTCACATCCATAGATTCATTATTATTCTCAATCAAAGAAGACAAAGGCATATCATTGGGATCAAGAGGAGTATTTTTAGTAGCAAACATCTTCATAAGTTCATCCATCTTTCCACTCAAAACATTGATTTCTTCTATAGCATGCGCTTTTTTACTAGAAGATCTTTCGGTGTGCCATTGAGAATAATTAGCCATAATATTATCAAGCAATTTTGTAGCATCTCCTAACGTGATTTCCATAAAGGTGCCTCCCGCGGCCGAATCTAAGAGATTTCTAGAAGCAAAGTTCAAACCGACATTAAATTTTTCTATGATCATCCATAAATTCAAACCATGAGTAGGGCAATTGTGAAGCATCAATTTCATTCTTTCCCAAGATTGGGCAACATGCTCATGATCAAGTTGTTTAAAATTCATAATATCGTTCCTAAGAGTGATGATCTTAGCGGGAGGAAAATACTTAGAGATAAAAGCATCTTTGCACTTGTTCCAAGAATCAATACTATTTTTAGGCAAAGACGAAAACCAAACTTTAGCACGATCTCTAAGTGAAAACGGAAATAACTTCAATTTGACAATATTGTTATCCGTATCTTTCTTCTTTTGCATATCACACAAATCAACAAAATTGTTTAGATGAGTAGCGACATCTTCACTAGGAAGGCCGGCAAATTGATCTTTCATAACAAGATTCAGCAAAGCGGTATTGATTTCACAAGACTCAACATCATTAAGAGGAGCAATCGGAGTACTAAGGAAATCATTATTATTGGTATTCGAGAAATCACACAATTTGGTATTATCTTGTGCCATGGCAACAAGTAATCCAACACACAAGCAAATAGAAAAAATGGCAAGCGAAAAGAGAGGAGGAGAATGGGAAAGAGAGGGCGAATAAAACGGCAAGGGTGAAGTGGGGGAGAGGAAAACGAGAGGCAAATGGCAAATAATGTAAATGCGAGGGAGATGGGTTTGTGATGGGTACTTGGTATGTCTTGACTTGAGCGAAGACCTCCCCGGCAACGGCGCCAGAAATCCTTCTTGTTACGTCTTGAGCTTGCAATAGTTTTCCTCGAAGAGGAGAGGGTGATCCAGTAAAGTGTAGCGTAAGTATTTCCCTCAGTTTTGAGAACCAAGGTATCAATCCAGTAGGAGGCTCCTCAAAAGTCCCACGCACCTACACAAACAAACTGAGAACTCGCAACCAACGCAATAAAGGGGTTGTTAATCCCTTCACGGCCACTTGCGAAAGTGAGATCTAATAAAGATAGTATGATAAGATAAATATATTTTTGGTATTCTATAATATAGATGCAAAAAGTAAAGATGCAAATAATGTTAGATTGAAAGCAAATATGATAAGAGATAGACCTGGGGGCCATAGGTTTCACTAAAGGCTTCTCTCAAGATAGCATAAGTATTACGGTGGGTGAACAAATTACTGTCGAGCAATTGATAGAAAAGCGCATAGTTATGAGATTATCTAGGCATGATCATGTATATAGGCACGTCCATAACAAGTAGACTGACTCCTGCCTGCATCTACTACTATTACTCCACACATCGACCGACTCCCGCCTGCATCTAGTGTATTAAGTTCATAAGAACAGAGCAACACATTAGGCAAGATGACATGATGTAGAGGGATAAACACATGCAATATGATATAAACCCCATCTTGTTATCCTCGATGGCACCAATACGATACATGCCTTGCAACCCTTTCTGTCACTGGGTAAGGACACCGCAAGATTGAACCCAAAACTAAGCACTTCTCCCATGGAAGGAAAGACCAATCTAGTAGGCCAAACCAAACTGATAATTCAAAGAGACTTGCAAAGATAACTCAATCATACATAAAAGAATTTAGAGAAGATTCAAATATTATTCATAGATAAACTTGATCATAAACCCACAATTCATTGGATCTTGACAAACACACCGCAAAAAGAGTTTACATCGAATAGATCTCCACAAGAGAGGGGGAGAACATTGTATTGAGATCCAAAAAGAGAGAAGAAGCCATCTAGCTAATAACTATGGATCCGTAGGTCTGTGGTAAACTACTCACAACTCATTGGAGGGGCAAGGATGTTGATGTAGATGCCCTCCGTGGTCGATTCCCCCTCCGGCAGAGTGCCGACGAAGGCTCCAAGATGGGATCTCGCGGATACAGAAGGTTACGGTGGTGGAAATTGTGTTTCGTGGTGCTCCTGGATGTTTTTGGGGTATGTTGGTATATATAGGAGGAAGAAGTACGTCGGTGGCTGCCCGAGGGGCCCACGAGACAGGGGGCGCTCCCTACAGGGGGGGGGGCCCTATCTCGTGGGGCCCTCGGAAGCTTCTTGACTTGCACTCCAAGCTCTCTGGATCACGTTCGTTACAAAAATCACGCTCCTGAAGGTTTCATTCCGTTTGTACTCCGTTTGATATTCCTTTTCTCCGAAATACTAAAATAGGCAAAAAAAAAAGTAATATGGGCTCGGCCTCCGGTTAGTAGGTTAGTCCCAAAAATGATATAAATGTGTAAAATAAAGCCCATAAACATCCAAAAGGGGTAATATAATAGCATGAAACAATCAAAAATTATAGATACGTTGGAGACGTATCACCAACGAGGCCGCCCGCGCGTACGACGCGGCGGTGGCGCCTCCGGTGGTCTCATAGAACATTGAACTTCCCCAACGTGCCGACACGGGAGCGGGTGCAGGAGCTCGCCCCTCTGCTACGGCTTAGCACCGACAAGGATCGTCCGTCTCGGCATCGCCGAGATGGACGAGGAAGCCATTGCGCTGTGGTGCCAACACTTCCCGCAGGACATCATCAATGAGCGCGAGTTTTACGCGCAAAGGAGGGCGGAGAGGGATAAGAGGGCAAAGCAAGTCGCCTATCGCGAGGACAAGTGTAGGCGAAAAGCGGACGCTCAATTCAACATGAGGCTAGGAGCAGCGTTGCCCTGGGAATCCGACGACGATCGGTATCTTCACACCTACAGTCAGACGTCGGAGGAGGAGTCGGACGACAAGGAGTAGTTGAATTACCTTTTTTTATCTATCTATGATGAGAACTATCCTCTACTCTCTAGTATCTACTTCTCGATCTCAGCACTGTAAACGCTTTTTTAAAGCGCCGCATGTTGCGATTCTGTTGGAGATGCTCTAACATGGCAGACAAGTGCTTTAATGTTGCCCACAAGATGCGCGAGTATTACTAGTAGTATTTTTCTTGCCATGTTGAGATTTTAAAACCACGATTGTGAACATGCAGAGGAGCAATGAAGACCAAACACGGGATATTCGGGACATCTTCAAGGAGCGTGGCAAGTTAAAGAGGAGCTGCACCGAACCAGTAAAACGAGCTTTGGTAAGTAACACCCTTTCAATTACTTTCGTTTAGCCTCGTGTTCTTCGATGTGTATATGTTGTAGTTTCTGTTTCTCTTAAGCGTGGTGTTCTTCGATGTGCAATAAGAAGAGTCTTAATCGTCCTAATGCTTTCGTTTTTAACTTGATGTAGGAAGTGGGTGTTCTCACCTTTTAGTCTGTTTTTATATTTCTTTTCCTTTTGAATTCACTTCTCCGAGTTCTGTTTATCTGGCTTCTACTAAATGGATCTAGGTTTCTCTGAGTATTGATCTAAAAAAGAAGTAACTTCATGTCAGGATGCAGTTCCTGCGAGGAGGGAAGTATGGTCAACCTCAAGATCATGTTTCCAAAATGAGGCTGGATTACACACAAGGTGCCAGTTCCCTAATGATGTTGGATTAGACACAAGGTGCAAATTCCCAGATGATGCTAGATTACACACAAGCCAGGTGGAGTCGTCAGCTGTTCGTGTTCTCGTGGCATTAGTAAAGGCTGAAAGAAAGCATGCAGTAGCCCTTGAGAATGTAGCTGAGTTCCTGAAGAAGCGAAAAGAATCAGATGCTCTCTTCACCCAAGCCAAAGAAGAGATGGAAGAAGCCAGAAATAAGCTAGCAGAGGCAGAGCAGGCTAGGCGTCTCCTGCTATCTAAAACTGTTGTCAATAAAAAATTTCCATCATAATAGCTAGGTTCAAATGTTTATCCAGTTAGCATGCTCACAGATGTCTCTGCATCTACCGATGTGGCACAAAATGTTTTTTGGGTCATGTAATAACAACAATTACTTTCCAAACAATAATGCATTTAAGGATTGACATGGTATAGTTCACGCATAAGCCCGACATTCCAAGTTCAACTTCCACATCAAACTCATGTTCACAGATATCTCGCATTCATACATAATGTCCACAACCATGATTCACTTCAAAGCCAAAAAATGTGAGGAGAGTTATAAATAAAGAAAAATCTCTACTAGTTCCTGCTACCAGTGCGAGCACAACAAGTCAAGACCATGCGTAAATTAATTATATTTTAGTCATTTTTTCTGTTCTAAAATGCCTGCCGGCTCGCGGAAGGATGTGTTGCCGGCACATGCGCGGATTCAATGAAGGCAGGCGGGGCAGTCTTAAGCTGGTTGCACGCAGCGAGGAGGCGTGCTCACCGGCTGCAGCGAAAAGTGCCCTTCTTGGCGGGCGCTACCGGTTCAATGCTGCGCTATGAGAGGTTGCGTCCGTGTCAGAGCAATCACTCCCTCCAGTCCTTTTTTGTTTGGGTATAACAAAATCTCGTTTTCCATTCAAATTTTACAAGTAAAATTCATGGACAAACTTTGACCCAAAGTACGATGGGGACTAGTAAACCAGAATGGAGGTAGTAGTTTTTTTAATCAAAGAAGGGTTTCCCCTTCCGATTACTGAAAACCAACATCTAAATCTAAACCATAGTATTTGCCCTAGAACTACCAGGTTCAACATCTCGCAACATAAACCCATACAACCATACGCCAAGGAGGTACGTAGTACTATGAATTCCATTTTCGCTCCATACCAATCGTTCTAAAAACTACTTACTACTTATAACGTGCCATTGAAAATCGGAGCTCTTAACCCCGCTAAAAAAACAATATTTTAAACGTGGCTACTCGATCTGTGGCAACTGGCGAGCCACCGCGCTCCAAGTTGTTCACCTGTGGTCCCGACCATCAAAGGTGCTCCACCACGTACCCGGTACCCACGAATGCAGCAATCGTGCACCTAGTGTTTTAGGGTTTATTTGTTAATGTCGCCTTGATGTAACACTCATGTGTGCGAGACATCGAGAGGCCGACTGCATGCGTGCACCTCTTCTCTTCGTATATGTACTCCACCGTTTGTCTGGTGTCCAAAAAATTATAATAACTACTAGCAATGTGCCAATGCGTTGCCACACTATCAAAGTAGATTAATACATATTCACCGATTTGATAGAAAAAAAGTCTAGTTTTGAAATACGTATATCACTAAATATGTTATGTTTCACTCAAAATATATTCCTTTGGCGGTTTTGATGAGATAAGGGAGGAATGTTGTTGGTTTCAAGATTCGAGAAGTGGTATATGTCTAATTTCTACTCTTACTAGCAAGATGCCCGTGCATTGCACGGAACATCAAGATCTTGTGGGACAAAAGGATGAATGAGGGAATGCCTTATCTGCAAATGTGGTGAAGAGTGTGGGTAAATTGCCATATTTTCCTTCCTATCCGTCAGATATAAATCGGACGACCTACATTGCAGGATGGCAGGCCCACCATCATCACCAACTCTATTTTTATCCCTACTCTTATAAAAAGCATTGTCGGTGATGATCGTGTGTCTGCCATCTTGCAATATAGGCCGTCAGATCTATATCTGACGGATAGGAAGGAAACTATGGCAATTTTGCAAAAAGAAACCCACACCCCTCTCCACATTTGCAAATAAGGCCTTCCCTCGTTCATCCTTTTCCCCCACAATATAAACTACTCATACAAATGCATCTTGATGTTCCGTGCAACGCATGGGCATCTTGCTAGTTGTTGCAAAAATCCCATGTGTGTGTGAGAGAGAGGGAGAGTGGAGGAGGACGGAGTGCATGTGTGACAAAGACACAAGTAGTGTGTGTGCGATATGTATCAGCTTAAAATGAGGTGATAGAGTGTGTATGCACGATCAAGAGGGTGTGTCACAAGAAGGGAAGAAAAAGCTACATAGATACAAGGAGCGGGAGACAGACATGTATGCGATGGTGGAAGCATGAGTGTGCGGGTTTATAAACGTATCTAGAGGCTAGCTAGTCGATAAATGTTTGTGAGAGAAATACGAGTCGGGGTGCGAAAGCGAGAGTTTTGTGTGTGTGAGAGAGAGACGGTAGTCGGGAACGGGAGTGGAAGCAGGAGTTGTGTGTGTGTGTGTGTGTCTGTGTGTGTGAGAGAGAGGAGAGGGTAGTCGGGGTTGTCTGATCGGTGTCAGTCTGGGATGGAGACGAAAAGGAGACCGCAACAAATGTTGTGTCTATAGGAGAGAGAGAGAGTAATTTTAGTGGTATGAGTCATATGTAGAGACATATAGGGTGTGTGGGAGAATCCCATAGAGAGAAAGACAAAGTGAAAGACGAGTGGAGATTGTGTGTGTGGCGGTGAAAAAGAAAGCTTAGGTACCGAGTGATACCAGAGAACAATAGAGACGTGAGAGATAATGAAAACCATGTAATGTATAATGATAGGGAGAGTGTGACACTTATCAAGGGAGACGTCGAGAGACCATGTTTGCGAGGATAGGAGAAACATGAAGTGAGCGTGCGGGTGAGCTGGAGAAAAGAGAGTGACAGCTACCCGAAGAAGCATGCATGCGAGAGAGATGGGTGTGAAAGGAGTGAACAAAAAAGGGATTCAAATATTTGAATTCGAGATGATGATACATGTAATCCATACTCGAACCAAAATTGATCTATCAAACATGCATACTCATATGAATTCACGCATAACTATGTTATTTAATATGTAGATATTACTGATCCATACATTTTAGTAGAACATAATTTGGTTAAAAAATTTCGAATTCAACCTTAAGATTTCGAGATCGTTGTATTTGTAAATCATATTATACATATAAAGGAGCAGAATTCTTTGTTGTGCTTTTGAAAGTATATATAAAAAAATGATGTATATAGAATGTAATTCCAATTGAAAATGGATCCCGCCCGAAAAATAATAATAGAATACAAACGGGATTCGAATTGAGTTGGAACGGTAAACGTGCATTGTGCAAAATTTGAACAAAGTGGGGAAAGTCGCAGTAACCGCCCGAAACCAAAACCTGCGAGATGGAAATCACTACTGCCTATCCCTGCCACGCAAAGCCTATCTGCTGGATTTCTATAGGTTTCAATAGGGGTAGGTTTGTAATTTCACCCAAACGTGATGTAATCGCCTCTCACCCGGATTCATACATGGTGGGCACCAAAACATAGTGTGCCCTCGGCCGAAATCGACTCCCTCCCCAATTCATATTCATACACGGTGGGCGCCAAAAACAAACTCTCGTCGGCAAATATTCGGTGTATGCGAGATTACCGTCCTATCCCCAACCGACTAATGTTGTTGTGATGTAGTAGAAATTTGAAACGGGGGCTAAGTTTGTAAATTTCCTCGCATTTGAGACAAGCGCGCCCTGAATACATGGTTCCCCCCTTCCTCTCTACCTCCCTTTTTCCCATTCGTACTCCGTGGGCACCAAAACACCCTCTCCACCCCACCCTCCTCCGTCCACCGCTGTCCGCCACCCCATCCACCGCCGTCCTCCTCCACCATGCCTGAGCTGATACCCCGATGCCGCCATCCATTACAAAAGATTGTCCTCTCTCATCCACGCTTCGGACCGAGATCCTTGCATCCCATCCTCTCGCTTCATCCCCGCTGTCGTCCACCTTGTCGGCGCTGCTCCTAAGACCGTCTCGTCCACCGTGCCTTGCCGCCACCACCTACCCTCCTAGATCTGCTTCCACGCCGCCGGCAGCCATCGCTACCACAACAACGTCAAATTCTCAGCAGATGCATACACGGCGCCGCACCAGAGGCGGTACTCTTTCGTATCTGCTCAACTTATTTATTGCAGCAAGAAAATAGATCGCCACTGCTTTACTCTGATTTCTTGTCTTGGTTGTGAAGTTGCCTTTGTCCGGTTTGCACCTTCAGATCTGCCATGGCACGCTCAACACTATACTCCCAATGCTTATGGGTTTCCCCTTTTATATTCCACACTAGTTAAATCATAGTAGACTAAATTTCAAAATTGGGTTAGTCAATTTTTCAGAGCTCGCCGGAGTTCGCCGGTGCGATCCAAGGGGCTCGGGTGGTTGTGGGGCCTCACCGAACGAAGAAAACTTGACGCGGGTGGGGGGTGGGGGTGGCGGAGGAACACAGGAGGTGGGGGCCGATGGTCCGGCCTGCGGCCCGTGCAGTGTTCTGTATGGGAAGAATCAGAGATGAGGAAGAAGAAGGGTTAGGAGATGTAGGATCTTCATCCAACCGCCTGAAATGGTCGAGAGACAGCTGGGAGTTGCATTCTTAATGCGCTCTGGTTCATCATGTGTGGGCACTGCGCAACCAACATTTTATTATCCAAAATCTGCATGCTCTTCTTTACCATGTTCCTCTTCCGTTCTTCTTTAATATGTACTCTCTCCGTTCCTAAATACAAGTCTTTGTATAGATTCCACCATGGACTACATATGCAGTGTTTAGCTTTGTACTCAGTCCTTGTATATGTACTACATATGCATTGAGTGGACTACATATGCATATGCATATGGGGAACATGGACTACATATGCATTGAGTGTTTAGCTTTTATTATACAAGTCTTTGTATAGATTCCACCATGGACTACATATGCATTGAGTGCCATTCTGGATGCAATGAAACTCATACGCTCCCCACCTGTTGACTCTTGTTCAGAATATGATCCTAATGACTATTCTAACCTCGAGGAGTCAAAGGCAGATGGCCTGTCCTGTTCACCCATCAAGGTGCCTGTTCTAATTTGCCAATGTTTTATTGATTGCGGGTATCTTGCATATTTTGTCTTGCATTTCTTCTACTTTGTTGCGCCGCCATCTGCTTAGTTAACTCATTATATATGTCGAGATGCCATGCCCATCCATTATCAATACATATTCCACCTGTCATCATACCATGTTTTTCCACTCAAATGTTGTTCATGTGCATCAGACATCAAAAAGGAAGAGGGTGATTGCCGAACCTGAAGGAGCACCAGCAAAGTCCTTGAAAAACGTGGTGGTGCCGGAGAAATCAGACAAAGACCCCACTTATATTGGCTGTACAACCAAGGACACAAAACGTAGGACCGACTCCAGCAGACTGCACCCATACTTCATCGGCCACACCACTAGCCCCAAGACACAGGACCTGCACTCCAAAGAAAAGGTATACCGATTTCATTTGCCATAGCACCAGCTGTACCACAGAAAAATCCCACTCCAGCAAAAAGTACAGCAAGTCCACCGGCCGAAGACCTATCCGAACTGCAGAGACGGCCAATTCCTGCAGATTGGAACCCCATTCCATGTATTCCCAGTTTAAAAGACAATGCTTTCAATGTTGTTAGGGACTACGTGCATATATTCCCATCATGGGAAGATTGTTGTGAAGACAAACACCATTTTCATATCTTCCTGTCCAACTTACGTGTAAGTGCTATTATTCATGGTTATTATTTTCCTGTTTTTTGCTGATTGAACACATCAATGATTTACATTACATTGTTGTAACTAGGCGAGGGTCAATCTGGATAGTCATGACGAGCAAAGCTTGCTTGTGCTTTTCGAGGAAGCATTGCAGCAGTATCGGTGTTACCTGAGGAAATCACACTTTGGTGGCAAATCTATAAATGAATTTCCGGTGAAGTCTCTTGTGCTAAATTTAGAAGACATTGATTGGAAAAACCTTGTTATGCACTGCTCTCGTTCCCAGGGTGAGGTACTGTCTATGAAATCAGATGACAATTTGAACTTCTACTTTTCCGCATGTGCCTTATGGATCTTTTTTGCAGGAAATCCGCTCGAAGAAGAATTCCGGTTTGAAAAGAATGACAGGATATCGCAAATATGCTGCCCGCTGCTTTGCTCTTGTTAGTACCTATTGTCCTGTATCACTGTACTTGCATACATACCTGGTTCATTATGTGACAGCAGTATGCATGATAGCTTGCTTATCAATTGTTCACTCCAAATTATCTGATCTGTATGAATGGTTACATTAGTTTAGAATATATCCAATGCCAATGTTTTTAGCTCTGCATTGTTCTTGTAAGTACATGCTGTCCTTTATCAGTGTACTTATAATGACAGGTAGTTGTTCATGTACCATCACTCTGCAGCTTATTTTCCTTTGCCCTCCATTTTCTACACATCGATCTATTTTACTCTTACCATAAGGTTGGTAATGAAGAAGTTTAGCTGCATTGTCTGTTGGCTGTACCTTTTGCCTCAGATCGCTGCACTTACATTTATAGCTACTTGGTTATGTAGCATCACTCTTCATATTATCTTAAATATTCTCCATTTTTTCGTATATTATCACATCTATATTTACTCTTAACAAAATGTAGAATAAAGGCAATGCTTATGAAGAAGATTCTGTGGTAAACTTCTTGAATTGCCCCCCATCAGCATGGACAAGGCCTTTATAGAGCCTGTCTTCACCAATAATGTAAGTTTGTCCATCTCAAGCCTTCAAACTTTGTTGTATATATTTGGTTAGGCATGACTGCAACAGCTGTTTATTTTTGGTGTTTGCATCAAATTGCATGTTTAAAGTTTATTATGTAGTTCATAAACAAAAGTTTGTCCTTTCTCAATTTAAGTTTTCAGTTGTACAACCAAGTTCCTTATTCATACCATGTAAATTAAACTATACAGAGCAAGTGATCTTCTTTTGCACTGCATGTATGCTTCTGTTCTTCATCTGTAATCTAGTGGTGTGGTGAACCTACCCACTATAGCACAATGTCATATTCTGCAATGTCTTAACTATGAACAATGTCATATCATTCTACTACTCCCTCCGTCCAAAAATACTTGTCATTGAAATGGATGTATCTAGATGTATTTTAGTTCTAGACACATCCATTTTGATGACAAGTAATTCCGGACGGAGGGAGTATTATTTAAACCGTCTCTTTATTTGCCAATCTGAAGTGGGATAAATTGACAGCACACTAACCATTGATACTTACGAGTTCTTGATCTGTAATCCAGTGGTGTCGTGAAGCTGCCAACTCCTTCACAATGTCATTTCCTGCCATGTCTTGACCTGAACAATACCATATTGTGTTAATGCAATTTTAAACTGTGTCACTTTATTCGTCAGTAAGAAATGTGATGAATTTTCAGCAATGATACTTTTATGTGCAAAACCTGTCATCTGTCTGCTTGTTTATCTTTCAGAGTGAGGAAGATTTAAGTGTTGAACAAGCGCAGTCTCATCATCTTGCTCAGCTGCTTGCGCTGCAGCTTCCCAGCAGGGCTAACCTTTCTTGAACTCTATTGAAGTGTTGTCGGTTTTGTATATTATTTTGTCGGCGTGTTTATTTGCACTGGTGGCGATCTTTGATGCCCAGTATATGTAATCTGCTGTCTGCATGTGCTTTATTATCATAGTGGCGAACTTTGATGCCCAGTGGATGTAATATGCTGTAATTTCTTTATTGTATAGTCTAGGTTTTTTCTTATTCATGATGCTGCAGTTATTTTACTGTATATATATCCTTTCTTCGCAGTAAACCGGCCAAACCGTAAAATTATGGTACATAATCGGGCCGTCATGCAATCACGATGTAGGTTGGGCCTGAAACGTGCCGAACAGCTAACGGGCCGGCAGCAGCCTGAAATGAACCCCGACCCATGATTGTGCGAATCAAATCACAGGCTTTTAACAGGCCAAAATTGTCTCGGTCCTTGTTTGGTCCAATCAGATATCGGCTGGGAGTAGGCCGGATGCAAACCGGGCCGTAGTTAGGCCCAACTATATGATGGGCATTTAACAGGCCGAAATTAACATAGGGCCAAAATGTTAAACGGGTTCTTAAGAGGCCAAAACTAATATCAGGCCGAATTACTAAGTGGGCCTCTAGCAAGTGGGCCCAAAAGCATAGTGTCCAGTTGACGGGCCGAATCTGATATGGGCCATAATTGAGCCCATAGCCTCTTAAAGGGCTGGATCTGATCTGGTCCGTAATTTGGCCCAGAACGTGGTAGGTTTTAACGGGCCAGATCTCATATGGGCCACTATTAGGCCCGGAACGTGGCAGGCCATTAATGGACCGGGTCAAATATGGGCCGGCATTTGGCCCAAAACATGACAACCAGTTAATGGGCCGGCCTACTAGGGTCCTCAAATTCTTGTGGGCCTACAGCTGGTCTGGCCCATTAATGTCGGCGAAATCTCGTGGGCCTTTAGCCGGGCCGGCTCATTATGATCCGCAAGAATCTTGTGGGCCTTTAACTGGGCCGACCCATTATGGCACACAAAAAACTTATGGGCCTTTACCTGGGCCAGCCCATTATGGCCCGCAAAATCTTGTGGCCCGTTAGCTGAGCCAGCCCATTATGGTCCGCAAAATCTCGCGGGCCTTTAGCTGGGCCGGCCCATTATGGTCCGCAAAATCTTGTGGGCCTTTAGTTGGGCCGGCCCATTTAAACTTGATGGGCCGCCCCACGTGTCAACATATCATAGGCACATCTCGCCCATTCGATGAGTGACACTTGTGCCAGCGCGGACCTGACACGTGTCTCCTCCAGCCAATGATGATTTTACACATGGAAAATCCCCATTGGTCGGGGCTGTTAACGGGTTATCGGATCCAAAACCCGACCCGATAGCTTAACGGCGTTCCGTTACGGTGGATGCCACGTGTCGGCCACCCTTGACGAAAGCACTTCTGTGATGCGCGATTTATCATCATGGAAGTGGACACTTCCATGATGATAATTTTGGTAATGTCATGGAACACTTCTACGACAGCACAGGTATGACTATCTTGATTCTATCATAAATTTGTCTTGGATGTACATGCATGACAAAAACGCGACCTACTATGACAAACACGTATCATCACGGAAGTGTATTTTTTTGTAGTGGGGGGGGGGGGTGAATAGGCAACTAACAACTTTTAGCTTTTCTTTACCAAATTAAACTTTGCATCAAAGTAGGTTGTCTAGATATGCAACTAGGTGAACAACCTATATGATGCAACAACAACAAGCACACAAGCAAGAAAGGGATATAACACAAGTAAGCTTGCAAAAGTAAAGGCACGAGATAACCAAGAGTGGAGCCGGTGAAGACGAGGATGTGTTACGGAAGTTCCTTCCTTTTGAGGGGAAGTACGTCTCTGTTAGAGCGGTGTGGAGGCACAATGCTCCCCAAGAAGCCACTAGGGCCACCATATTCTCCTCACGCCCTCACACAATGCGAGATGCCGTGATTCCACTATTGGTACCCTTGAAGGCGGCGACCGAACCTTTACAAACAAGGTTGGGGCAATCTCCACAACTTAATTGGAGGCTCCCAACGACACCACGAAGCTTCACCACAATGGACTATGGCTCAGTGGTGACCTCAACCGTCTAGGGTGCTCAAACACCCAAGAGTAACAAGATCATCTAGGGATTAGTGGGGGGAATCAAATTTCTCTTGGTGGAAGTGTAGATCGGGGCCTTCTCAACCAATCCCGAGCAAATCAACAAGTTTGATTGGCTAGGGAGAGAGATCGGGCAAAAATGGAGCTTTGAGCAACAATGGAGCTTAGGGATGGAAGAGGTGAGTCTTCTTGGAGAAGAAGACCCTCTTATATAGTGGGGGGACAATTCCAACCGTTACCCACCTCTCAACCCGCGACTTGCGGTACTACCGCGGCGGACCGCGGTACTACTGTGGGCGCGGCAGAGCCTGGACCTAAACAGAAGAGCACAGACAGGGCGCGGTAGAACCACAGGCGCGGTACTATCGTGAACCTATGCCATACTACCGTAGGGCAGCCATAGTCCAGGCACGGTAGGCACATATATAAAAAATTACATCCGTGACTACCTTCGCTGAGATTTTATCGATGCGAAAATCTGATACGGTACTACCGCGAACCAGGGGTGCGGTACTACCGCGAAGTGTGCGGATGTAAAAAATTACATCTGCCCCTACCTCCGCTCCTGCTGCTGTACCTGGCCAGGCGACACGGTACTACCGCGCCGTAGCATGGTACTACCGCGTAGGGCGCGGATGTAAAAAATTACATCCGCCCCTACTACCGCTTGCGCAGCAGCGCCAGGCCAGAGCACCCGACAATACCACTTAGAAGGAGCGGTACTACCGTGGAAGCCGATGGTACTACCGAGCCGGAGCCCGGTACTACCGCCGGCTCCAGCGGTAGTACCGCTCAGAGGAGCAGTACTACCGCCAGCCTGAGAAGAGCAACTCGGAGTCCTTCATTTCGCAGAGACAAGGTGAGATGGAGGAAACTCCAAAGAGCCAAAGGAAAGGCGGTGCAAAAGGGACGTGTACCTGAGATTCCACCCAAACCTTTCCAAAGCAGAACCCCTGTTAATAGTACGGCTTTCCTATGACCCAACTCCACCGAAAAGAACTGTAGAGAGGCGCCGTCTTCAATAATCTTCGAGGGGCATAAAATCGTCTTGTGTTTAGTCATGATATATCTGAAAAGCTCAATACACACGATTAGTCCGCAAAAGCATTGTCATCAATCACCAAAACTACTAAGGGACAAGAATGCCCTTACACTAAGATTTTCCCCTCAACTACAGGGGGAGGTAAGGAACTGCCATCTAGCTCTGCACTTGATTCACCTTCTGTTTTGAGTAAGCTTGCGACACCTAAACCTGCTTCTGCTATTAATTGTGATATGTCGCATGTTGTTGATGATGCCACTTCTGCTACGCATGATACTTATGATGAAACTACTTCTATGCTTGATAATACTGTGCCATTAGGTGAATTTCTTGATGAACAACTTGCTAGGGCTAGAGAGAATGAAATTATTGTAACTGATAATACTGATGAAAGTGATGATGAAGATTCTCCCCTAGATATGAATTGCCTGTTTTGCCTAAGGGTTATGTTATGGATGAAGAAACTGCTAGAGATTTTCTTGCTTGCAATGATAGATCTGATCTTAAGAAATTGTTAGCTAAGCTGAAAGAAAAGTCTCTGAATGCTAGAATGAAATATGACCCTGCATATGCTACTTCACCTATCTTTATTACTGATAAGGATTATGATTTCTCTGTCGATCCCGAGATAATTACTTTGGTTGAATCTGATCCTTTTTATGGATATGAATCTGAAACTGTTGTGGCACATCTTACTAAATGCTACCTCTTGAGCATGCGTTGGTTTTCCCTTGAAGAGGAAAGGGTGATGCAGCAAAGTAGCGTAAGTATTTCCCTCAGTTTTTGAGAACCAAGGTATCAATCCAGTAGGAGGCTACACACAAATCCCTAGTACCTACAAAAACAAATAAGAACCTTGCAAGCAATGCGATAAAGGGGTTGTCAATCCCTTCACGGCCACTTGCAAAAGTGAGATCTGATAGAGATAATAAGATAAATAGTTTTGGTATTTTTATGATATAGATTGGAAAGTAAAGATTGCAAAATAAAATAGTTCGGAAACTTATATGATGGAAAATAGACCCAGGGGCCATAGGTTTCACTAGTGGCTTCTCTCAAGATAGCATAAGTATTATGGTGGGTGAACAAATTACTGTCGAGCAATTGATAGAAAAGTGCATAATTATGAGAATATCTAGGCATGATCATGTATAGGTATCACGTCCGTGACAAGTAGATCGAAACGATTCTGCATCTACTACTATTACTCCACACATCGACCGCTATCCAGCATGCATGTAGAGTATTAAGTTCATAAGAACAGAGTGACACATTAGGCAAGATGACATGATGTAGAGGGATAAAGTCAAGCAATATGATAAAACCCCATCTTTTTATCCTCGATGGCAACAATACAACACGTGCCTTGCTGCCCCTGCTGTCACTGGGAAAGGACACCGCAAGATTGAACCCAAAGCTAAGCACTTCTCCCATTGCAAGAAAGAGCAATCTAGTAGGCCAAACCAAACTGATAATTCGAAGAGACTTGCAAAGATAACAAATCATACATAAAAGAATTTAGAGGAGATTCAAATATTGTTCATAGATAATCTTGATCATACACCCACAATGCATCGGATCTCGACAAACACAACGCAAAGAGAATTACATCGAATAGATCTCCAAGAATATCGAGGAGAACTTTGTATTGAGATCCAAAGAGAGAGAAAAAGCCATCTAGCTAATAACTATGGACCCGAAGGTCTGTGGTAAACTACACACACTTCATCGGAGAGGCTATGGTGTTGATGTAGAAGCCCTTCGTGATCAATTCCCCCTCCAGCGGAGCGCCGGAAAAGGCCCCAATATGGGATCTCACAGGTACAGAAGGTTGCGGCGGTGGAAATAGGGTTTCGTGGTGCTCCTGGATGTTTTCAGGGTATATGGGTATATATAGGCGAAGGAAGTCGGTCAGGGGAGCCACGAGGGTGGGGGCACGCCTACCCCCGTGGGCGCGCCGTCCTGCCTCATGGCCGCCTCGTTTCTTCCTTGACGTCCACTCCAAGTCTCCTGGATTGCGTTTGTTCCAAAAATAACTCTCCCGAAGGTTTCATTCCGTTTGGACTCCATTTGATATTCCTTTTCTGCGAAACACTGAAATAGGCGAAAAACAACAATTTGGACTAGGCCTCCGGTTAATAGGTTAGTCCCAAACATAATATAAAAGTTCTTAGTAAAGCCCATTAAACATCCAAAACAGGTAATATAATAGCATGGAACAATAAAAAAATTATAGATACATTGGAGACGTATCAAGCATCCCCAAGCTTAATTCCTGCTTGTCCTCGAGTAGGTAAATGATAAAAAACAGAATTTTTGATGTGGAATGCTACCTAGCATAATTCTCAATGTAATTTTCTTTATTGTGGCATGAATGTTCAGATCCAAAAGATTTAGGATAATAGTTTAATATTGACATAAAAATAGTAATACTTCAAGCATACTAACAAAGTAATCATGTCTTATCAAAATAACATAGCCAAAGAAAGCTTATCCCTACAAAATCATATAGTTTGGCCATGCTTCATTTTCGTCACACAAAATGCTCCCATCATGCACAACCCTGATGACAAGCCGAGCAATTGGTTCATACTTTTTAACGCGCTTCAGCCTTTTCAACCCTCACGCAATACATGAGCATAAGCCATGGACATAGCACTATGGGTGGAGTAGAGTATGATGATAGGGATTATGTGAGAAGACAAAAAAGGAGAAAGTTTCACATTGACGCGGCTAATCAACGGGCTATGGAGATGCCCATCAATTGATGTCAATATGAGGAGTAGGGATTGCCATGCAACGGATGCACTAGAGCTATAAATGTATGAAAGCTCATCAAAAAGAAACTCAGTGGGTGTGCATCCAACTTGCTTGCTCACGAAGACCTAGGGCAATTCTGAGGAAGCCCATCATTGGAATATACAAGCCAAGTTCTATAATGGAAAATTCCCACCAGTATATGAAAGTGACAACATAGGAGACTCTCTATCATGAAGATCATGGTGCTACTTTGAAGCACAAGTGTGGAAAAAGGATAGTAACATTGTCCCTTCTCTCTTTTCTCTCATTTATTTATTTGGTGGGCTTCTTTGGCCTCATTTTTTTCTTTGGGCTTCTTTGGCCTCTATTATTTTTCTTAAAAGTCCGGAGACTCATCCCGACTTGTGGGGGAATCATTGCTTCCATCATCCTTCCCTCACATGGGACAATGCTCTAATAATGGAAATCATCACACTTCTATTTATTTACAACTCAAGAATTACAACTCAATACTTAGGACAAAATATGACTCTATGTGAATGCCTCTGGCGGTGTACCAGGATATGCAATGAATCAAGAGCGACATGTATGAAAGAATTATAAAGGTGGCTTTGCCACAAATACGATGTCAACTACATGACCATGCAAAAGCAATATGACAATGATGGAGCATGTCATAATAAACGGAACGGTGGAAAGTTGCATGTCAATATATCTCGGAATGGCTATGGAAATGCCATAATAGGTAGGTACGGTGGCTGTTTTGAGGAAGATATAAGGAGGTTTATGTGTGATAGAGTGTATCGTATCACAGGGTTTGGATGCACCGGCGAAGTTTGCACCAACTCTGAAGGTGAGAAAGGGCAATGCATGGTACCGTAGAGGCTAGCAAATTGCAGAAGGGTGAGAGTGTGTATAATCCATGGACTCACATTAGTCATAAAGAACTCATATACTTATTGCAAAAGTTTATTATCCCTCGAAGCAAAGTACTACTACGCATGCCCCTAGGGGGATAGATTGGTAGGAAAAGACCATCGCTCATCCCCGACCGCCACTCATAAGGAAGACAATCAAAGAAACACCCCATGCTTCAAATTTGTCACACAACGTTCACCATATGTGCATGCTATGGGACTTGCCAACTTTAACACAAGTATTTCTCCGTTTCATAATTACCCAACTAGCATGACTCTAACATTACCACTTTTATATCTCAAAAAAGTTATCAAGTATCAAATTTATCATAGTGTTTAATGCACTCTATATGATAGTTTTTATTATACCTATCTTGGATGCTCATCATATTAGGACCAATTTTATAACAAAAGCAAATACCATGCTGTTCTAAAAGGCTCTCAAAATAATATAAGTGAAGCATGAGAGATCAATAATTTCTATACAATAAAACCACCACCGTGCTCTAAAAAGATATAAGTGAAGCACTAGAGCAAAATTATTTAGCTCAAAAGATATAAGTGAAGCACATAGAGTATTCTAATAAATTCTGATTCATGTCTGTCTCTCCCAAAATGTGTATACATCAAGGATGATTGTGGTAAACTAAAAAGCAAAGACTCAAATCATACAAGACGCTCCAAGCAAAACACATATCATGTGGTGAATAAAAATATAGCATCAAGTAAAGTTACCGATGGACGAAGACGAAAGAGGAGATGCCTTCCGGGGCATCCCCAAGATTAGCCTTTTGGTTGTCCTTGAATTTTATCTTGGGGTGTCTTGGTCATCCCCAAGCTTAGGCTCTTGCCAGTCCTTATTCCATAATCCATCAAATCTTTACCCAAAACTTGAAAACTTCACAACACAAAACTCATCAGAAAATCTCATGAGCTCCGTTAGTACAAGAGAACAAACCACCACTTTAAGGTACTGTAATTAACTCATTATTTATTTATATTGGTGTTAAAACTAGTGTATTCCAACTTCTCTATGGTTCATACCCCCCGATACTAGGCATAGATTCACCAAAATAAGCAAACAACACACGAAAAAACAGAATCTGTCAATAACAGAACAGTCTGTAACAATCTGTAACTTTCGAATACTTCTGGAACCTAAAAAATTCTACCAAATTAGTAAGTTCTAGGTAATTTTTCTATTAATCTTCAGCAAAAAGAATCAACTGAAAATCACGTTTCTGTGATTTATGAAACTTATTCTCATGCGCGCAAAAGTTTCTGTTTTTCAGCAAGATCAAGTTAACTATCACCGTAGGTTATCCTAAAGGTTTTACTTGGCACAAACACTAATTAAAACATAAAACTACATATAACCAGAGGCGAGATGGATTATTTATTACTAAACAGAAACAAAAAGTAAAGAACAAAAATAAAATTGGGTTGCCTCACAACGAGCGCTATCGTTTAACGCCACTAGCTAGGCATAAAAGCGAGAATAGATCTAAGTATTGCCATCTTTGGTATTCAATTCATAGGTGGCTCTCATAATAGATTCATAAGGTAATTTGTTTTTCTTCCTAGGAAAGTGTTCCATGCCTTTCCTTAATGGAAATTGGAATCTAATATTTCCTTCTTTCATATCAATAATTGCACCAATCGTTCTAAGGAAAGGTCTACCAAGAATAATAGGACATGAAAGATTGCAATCTATATCAAGAACAATAAAATCTACATGCAAATAATTCCTATTTGCAACAATAAGAACATCATTAATCCTTTCCATAGGTCTTAATGGTGGAATCCGCAAGGTGCAAGTTTAAAGAGCAATCATCAAATTCACAGAAACCTAACACATCACACAAAGTTTTTGGAATCGTGGAAACACTAGCACCGAAATCACACAAAGCATAGCATTCATGATCTTAATTTTAATTTTAATAGTAGGTTCCCACTCATCATAAAGTTTTCTAGGGATGGAAACTTCTAATTCAAGTTTGTCTTCATAAGATTGCATTAAGGCATCAAAGATATGTTTGGTAAAAGCTTTATTTTGACTATAATCATGAGGAGAATTTAAAATGGATTGAAACAAGGAAATACAATCTATTAAAGAACAATTATCATAATTAAATTCCTTGTAATCCAAAATAGTTGGTTCATTGCTATGTAAAGTTTTGACCTCTTCAATCCCACTTTTACCAATATTTGCATCTAAAAACTCCGAATCATTGGGACGGCTCTTAATTAAAGTTGACTCATCTCCAGTCCCATCATTATCAAGATTCATATTGAAAAACAAAGATTTATTAGGAGATACATCAATCACTTTTAGATATTCATCCCTATTGTCATGAAAACTAGAAGAACACGCTTTTACAAAGCAATCATTCTTAGCACGCATTCTAGCGGTTCTTTCCTTGCACTCATTAATGGAAATTCTCATAGATTTGAGAGACTCGTTGATATCATGCTTAGGTGGAATAGATCTAAGTTTCAAAGAATCAACATCAAGAGAAATTATATCCATGTTCCTAGCCAATTCATCAATATTAGGCAATTTTTCTTCAAGCAAAGCATTGAAATTCTTTTGAGAAATCATTAATTCTTTAACACTAATATCAAAATCAAGGGCATCTAATTAAAATTTCCATAAGAGTTGTTATAGGAATTACCATAATTATTAGAGGAATTACTAGGAAACGACCTAGGATTAAAGTTTCCTCTATACACGTTGTTACCAAAATTATTCCTACCAACAAAATTCACATCCATAGATTCATTATTATTCTCAATCAAAGTATACAAAGGCATATCGTTAGGATAAATAGGAGCACTCTTATTAGCAAACAATTTCATAAGTTCATCCATCTTTCCACTCAAAACATTGATCTCTTCTATCGCATGAACCTTTTTACTAGTAGATCTTTCGGTGTGCCATTGAGAATAATTGACCATAATATTATCTAGGAGTTTAGTAGCTTATCCTAAAGTTATTTCCATAAAAGTGCCTCCTGCGGCCGAATCTAAAAGATTTCTAGAAGCAAAATTCAATCCGGCATAAAAATTTTGTATGATCATCCATAAATTTAATCCATGTGTAGGGTAATTGCGAATCATTAATTTCATCCTCTCCCAAGATTGTGCAACATGTTCATGATCAAGTTTCTTAAAATTCATAATATCATTTCTAAGAGAGATGATCTTAGCGGGAGGAAAATACTTAGAGATAAAAGCATCTTTGCACTTATTCCATAAATCAATACTATTTTTAGGCAAAGACGAAAACCAAGTTTTAGCACGATCTCTAAGTGAAAAACGAAATAGCTTCAATTTAACACTATCATTATCCACATCTTTATTCTTTTGCATATCACACAAATCAACAAAGTTGTTTAGATGAGTAGCGGCATCTTCACTAGGAAGGCCAGAGAATTGATCTTTCATGACAAGATTCAACAAAGCAGCATTAATTTCACAAGATTCAACATCAGTAAGAGGAGCAATCAGAGTGCTAAGAAAATCATTGTTGTTGGTATTGGAAAAATTACACAATTTAGTATTATCTTGAGCCATCGTGACAAACAATCCAACACACAAGCACACAGGAGGCAAGCGAAAAAGAGGCGAACGGGAAAGGGAGGGTGAATAAAATGGCAAGGGTGAAGTGGGGAGAGGAAAACGAGAGGCAAATGGCAAATAATGTAATGCGAGGGATAAGGGTTTGTGATGGGTACTTGGTATGTCTTGACTTGAGCGTAGACTCCTCGGCAACGGCGCCAGATATCCTTCTTGCTACCTCTTGAGCATGCATTGGTTTTCCCTTGAAGAGGAAAGGGTGATGCAGCAAAGTAGCGTAAGTATTTCCCTCAGTTTTTGAGAACCAAGGTATCAATCCAGTAGGAGGCTACACAAATCCCACATACCTACACAACCAAATAAGAACCTTGCAACCAACATGATAAAGGGGTTGTCAATCCCTTCATGACCACTTGCAAAAGTGAGATCTGATAGAGATAATAAGATACATATTTTTGGTATTTTTATGATATAGATTGGAAAGTAAAGATTGCAAAATAAAATAGATCGAAAACTTATATGTTGGAAAATAGACCCGGGGGCCATAGGTTTCACTAGTGGCTTCTCTCAAGATAGCATAAGTATTACAGTGAGTGAACAAATTACTGTCGAGCAATTGATAGAAAAGTTCATAATTATGAGAATATCTCGGCATGATCATGTATACAGGCATCACGTCCGCGACAAGTTGATTGAAACGATTCTACATCTACTACTATTACTCCACACATCAACCGCTATCAAGCATGCATCTAGAGTATTAAGTTCATAAGAACAGAGTAACACATTAGGCAAGATGACATGATGTAGAGGGATAAACTCGAGCAATATGTTATAAACCCCATCTTTTTATCCTTGATGACAACAATGCAATACGTGCCTTGCTGCCCCTACTCTCACTGGGAAAGGACACCACAAGATTGAACCCCAAGCTAAGCACTTCTCCCATTGCAAGAAAGATCACAAACCAAAATGATAATTCAAAGTGACTTGCAAAGATAACAAATCATACATAAAAGAATTCAGAGGAGATTCAAATATTGTTCATAGATAATCTTGATCATAAACCCAAAATTCATCGGATCTCGACAAACACAATGCAAAAGAATTACATCGAATAGATCTCCAACAAGTTCGAGCAGAACTTTGTATTGAGATCCAAAGAAAGAGAAGAAGCCATCAAGCTAATAACTATGGACCCGAAGGTCTGTGGTAAACTACTCACACTTCATCGGAGAGGCTATGGTGTTGTGATATTTCTCCATCGTATCTATAATTTTTGATTGTTACATGCCAATATTCTACAACTTTTACATACTTTTGGCAACTTTTTATACTATTTTTGGGACTAACATATTGATCCAGTGCCCAGTGCCAGTTCCTGTTTGTTGCATGTTTTTTTGTTTCACAGAAAACCCATATCAAACAGAGTCCAAACGGGATAAAAACTGACGGAGATTTTTTTTGGAATATTTATGATTTTTGGGACGAAGAATCAACGCGAGACAATGCCCGAGGGGGCCACGAGGCAGGGGGCGCGCCCCTGGCCCTCGTGGACACCCCGTAAGGTGGTTGGTGCCCTTTTGTCGCCGCAAGAAAGCTAATATCTGGATAGAAATTGTTTTAAAATTTCAGCCCAATCGAAGTTACAGATCTCCGGGAATATAAGAAACGGTGAAAAGGCAGAATCAGGGAACGCAGATACAGAGAGAGACAGAGAGACAAATCCAATCTCGGAGGGGCTCTCGCCCCTCCCATGCCATGGAGGCCATGGACCAGATGGGAAACCCTTCTCCCATCTAGGGAGAAGGTCAAGGAAGAAGAAGAAGAAGGGGGGCTCTCTCCCCCTCGCTTTCGGTGGCACCGGAACGCCGTCGGGGCCATCATCGTCACCGCAATCTACACCAACACCTCCGTCATCTTCACCAACATCGTCATCACCTTCCCCCATCTATATTCAGTGGTCCACTCTCCCGCAACCCTCTGTACCCTCTACTTAAACATGGTGCTTTATGCTTCATATTATTATCCAATGATGTGTTGCCATCCTATGATGTCTGAGTAGATTTTCGTTGTCCTATCGGTAATTGGTGAATTGCTATGATTGGTTTAATTTGCTTGTGGTTATGTTGCTGTCCTTTGGTGCCCATCATATGAGCGCGCGCGTGGATCACACCATAGGGTTAGTTGTATGTTGGTAGGAGTATGTATTGGAGGGCAAGAGTGACAGAACCTTCAACCTAGCATAGAAATTGATGCATACGGGATTGAAGGGGGACCAATATATCTTAATGCTATGGTTGGGTTTTACTTAATGAACATTAGTAGTTGTAGATGCTTGCTAATAGTTCCAATCATAAGTGCATAGAATTCCAAGTTAGGGATGACATGCTAGCAGTGGCCTCTCCCACATAAAACTTGCTATCGGTCTAGTAAAGTAGTCAATTGCTTATGGACAATTTCGCAACTCCTACCACCACTTTTCCACACTCGCTATACTAACTTTATTGCTTCTTTATCTAAATAAACCCTATCTTTTATTTACGTGCTCTTTATTATCTTGCAAACCTATCCAACAACACCTACAAAGTACTTCTAGTTTCATACTTGTTCTAGGCAAAGCGAACGTTAAGCATGCGTAGAGTTCTATCGGTGGTCGATAGAACTTGAGGGAATATTTGTTCTACCTTTAGCTCCTCATTGGGTTCGATACTCTTATCGAAATAGGCTACAATTGATCCCTATACTTGTGGCTTATCAAGACCTTTTTCTGGCGCCGTTGCCGGGGAGCAATAGCGTGGGGTGTATATTCTCGTATGTGCTTGTTTGCTTTATCACTAAGTAATTTTTATTTGCTGTTCTAAGTTGTTTTCTATCTTTAGTTATGGGTAGGAAATGCAAAATACCAAGAAAAATAGTTGTACCTACTACACCAATGGTTCAAGAACCACTCAAAATCTATCACACTCCTGAAGCTTTTTACTTGGATCATCTTCGATCCCTATGTGCTCATGCTGAAACCCCAACTAGCTTAGTTGAGGTTAAATCTTTAGATGAGCATGCTTGTTATGTGGACACTGCTTATCTCAAAAAGGGAAACTTTTACTAGATCAAATTCATCGTTTGCAATGCTATGCTTGGAATTTATGTGAAATATATGATTTTACTTGTTATTCTGAAGACCCTAAGAAACACCTTCCCTACCAATGTGAGTTTAGTGATATTGGAATCGTATCTTTGTATGCTAAGGGTGTTTATAATTACTATGATGTTCAACAAATTGAAGAATTTGTTGCTTTTAATGGTGCTTATGAAATTGCTTGTTTGATTGGAAAGTATGATGCTACTCTTTACAAATATGAAAAATTTGCCATACTTAAATATTGTTATGATAATTATGCTTCTAATGCCTATGTTAAACCATATATTGAGGACTCCTCCGCTGTCCAGGAAGAGATAATATTTTGAAGGAGTCTATGGAAGAAGGAATTGATGAAACTGTGAGCTCATTGGATGAAAAAGATGAGGAGGAGAGCAAAGCACAAAAGGAGGAAGAGCGGATTGATCACACGTGCCCACCTTCTAATGAGAGTAACTCTTCAACTCATACATTTTTTAATTTCCCTTCATGCTTACTGAAGGATGATTGTTATGATCCTGTTGATTCTCTTGAAATACCCCTTTTTGCTGATGCTTACTATGCTTGTGGCCATGATGCCAATATGAATGATGCTTATGGAGATAAACTTGCTATAGTTCCTTATGTTAAACATGAAATTGTTGCTATTGCACCCACGCATGATAGTCCTATTATCTTTTTGAATTCTCCCGACTACACTATATCGGAGAAGTTTGCACTAAATAAGGATTATATTGATGGGTTGCCTTTTACCGCTACACATGGTGATTTTGATAGATATAATATGCATGTGCTTGCTACTCCTACTTGCAATTATTATGAGAGAGGAACTACATCTCCTCCTCTCCATGTTTCCAATATGATAAAATTGCAAGAAACTGTTTATAGCATGCATTGGCCTTTACTTGGTGTGCATTAATTGTTCTTTTATGACATGCTGATGCATAGGAAGAGAGTTAGACTTCATTGTTGCATGATATATGTTACTTTGTTCTCACTACTAAATCAGAAATCATTGTTAATTAAAATTGGCTTTGATATACCTTGGGATCCGGGTGGATCCATTACTTGAGCACTATATGCCTAACTTAATGGCTTTAAAGAAAGCGCTGCCAGGGGGACAACCCGGAAGTTTTAGAGAGTCATTTATTTCTATTGAGTGCTTTCATAAAGTTTAAAAACAAAAAAATAAAGAGGGGAACCCAAAACTTTTCAAAAAGGAAAGTGAAAATGAGAGAGATAAGCATTGTTAAAGTGGGAGCTAGCCTTGAACTTTGTTCATGCTCACAGAAACTTCATGAATCTTAGTTACAGAAACTTTTCAACAAAAATAATTATCCCCTTGTACAATTCCATTATATAATAAAAATAATGTGCCAAGGTTTGCCTTTAGGATGTTTACAATGCTTGTTTGTTTGTGCGGTGCAGGACAGAAACTTTGGTTGTAATGCTCGATTTTACATTTTTTACTGGAACGCCAAACGGTTCTGAAACTTTTTGCACTGTCTTTATATACAAATTTTTTAGTTTTCCTATTTCTTAAGAATTTTTGGAGTACCAGAAAAATGGTGAATGTTCAGATTTCTATAGACTGTCCTGTTTAAGACAGATTCTGTTTTTGATGCATAGTTTGCTTGTTTTGATGAAACTATCGATTTCTATCAGTGGATTAAGCCATGGAAAAGTTATATTACAGTAGCTACAATGCAAAAACAAAATATGAATTGGTTTGAAACAGTACTTAGAGTAGTGATTTGCTTTATTATACTAACGGATCTTACCGAGTTTTCTGTTGAGTTTTGTGTGGATGAAGTGTTCGAAGATCGAGGAGGTATCGATATAGGAAAAGGAGGAGAGGCAAGAGCTCAAGCTTGGGGATGCCGAAGGCACCCCAAGTGAATATTCAAGGAGACTCAAGCGTCTAAGCTTGGGGATGCCTCGGAAGGCATCCCATCTTTCTTCAGCAAGTATCGGTATGTTTTTGGATTCGTTTCATTCATGCGATATGTGCAAATCTTGGAGCGTCTTTTGCATTTAGTTTTCACTTTTCTTTTATGCACCATGCTGGTATGAGATAGTCCTTCATTGATTTATAGAATTCTCATTGCACTTCACTTATATCTTTTGAGCATGGATTTATAGAATGCTTCATGTGCTTCACTTATATCATTTGAAGTTTGGATTGCCTGTTTCTCTTCACATTGAAAAACCGCCATTTGTAGAATGTTCTTTTGCTTCACTTATATTTGTTAGAGTGTGGGCATATATTTTGTAGAAAGAATTAAACTCTCTTTCTTCACTTATATCTATTTAGAGAGATGACAGGAATTGGTCATTCACCTGGTTAGTCATAAAATCCTACATTAAACTTGTAGATCACTGAGTATGATATGTTTGATTCCTTGCAATAGTTTTGCGATATAAAGGTGGTGATATTAGAGTCGTGCTAGTGGAGTAATTGTGAAATTGAGAAATACTTGTGTTGAGGTTTGCAAGTCCCATAGCATGCACGTATGGTAACCGTTGTGTTACAAATTTGAAGCATGGGGTGTTCTTTGATTGCCTTCCTTATGAGTGGAGGTCGGGGGCGCGCGATGGTTAACTCCTACCAACCTCCCCCCTAGGATCATGCGTAGTAGTACTTTGCTTCTAGGGATAATAAACTTTTGCAATATGTATATGAGTTCTTTATGACTAATGTGAGTCCATGGATTATATACACTCTTAATTACCTTTTCGCAATTTGCTAGCCTCTACGGTACCGTGCATTGCCTTTTCTCACCTCGAGAGTTGGTGCAAACTTCGCCGGTGCATCCAAACCCCGTTATACGATACGCTCTATCACACATAAGCTTCCTTATATCTTCCTCAAAACAGCCACCATACCTACCTATCATGGCATTTCCATAGCCATTTCGAGATATATTGCCATGCAACTTCCATCATCATCATTTACATGACTTGAGCATTCATTGTCATATTGCTTTGCATGATCGTAAGATAGCTAGCATGATGTTTTCAAGGTTGTCCATTTTTTTGATGTCATTGCTATGCTAGATCATTGCACATCCCGGTACACCGCAGGAGGCATTCATATAGAGTCATATTTTTGTTCTAGTATCGAGTTGTAATATTGAGTTGTAAGTAAATAAAAGTGTGATGATCATCATTATTAGAGCATTGCTCCCAGTGAGGAAAGGATGATGGAGACTATGATTCCCCACAAGTCGAGATGAGACTCCGGTCTTTATGAAAAATAAAAGAGGCCAAAGAAGCCCAAATAAAATAGAGGCCAAAGAAGCCCACCAAAAAAGAGAAAATAAAAAAATGAGAGAAAAAGAGAGAAGGGGCAATTTTACTATCCTTTTAACACACTTATGCTTCAAAATAGCACCATGTTCTTCATATATAGAGTCTCTTGAGTTATCACTTTCATATACTAGTGAGAATTTTCATTATAGAACTTGGCTTGTATATTCCGATGATGGGCTTCCCCAAATGCCCAAGGTCTTCATGAGAAAGAAACTTGGATGCACACCCACTTAGTTTCAGTTTGAGCTTTCATACACTTATAGCTCCAGCGCATCTGTTGCATGCAATCCCTACTCCTCACATTGACATCAATTGATGGGCATTTCCATAACCCGTTGATTAGCCGCGCCGATGTGAGACTTTCTCCTTTTTTGTCTTCTCCACACAACATCCATCATCATACTCTACTCCACCCATAGTGCTATGTCCATGGCTTACGCTCATGTATTGCGTGAGGGTTGAAAAGGCTGAAGCGCGTTAAAAAGTATGAACCAATTGCTTGGCTGAAACCGGTGCATGATGGGAGCATTTTGTGTGACGAAAATGAAGCATGGCCAAACTATATGATTTTGTAGGGATAAGCTTTCTTTGGCTATGTTATTTTGATAAGACGTAATTGCTTTATTAGTATGCTTGAAGTATTATTGTCTCAATGTCAAATGATAGACTATTGCTTTGAATCACTCGTGTCTTAATATTCATGCCATGATTAGATTACATGATCAAGATTATGCTAGCACTACGGGAAACTGGAGATTTGCCGTCAGTACTGTTCTTTGCCGTCAGCATTTCGTCGGGCCAGACGGCAAAGTCAAACTTTGCCAACAGTGGCTGACGGCAAAGAACAACTGACGGCAAATCCATACTTTGCCGTCTGTAAAAAAAACACAGACGGCAAAGATTCTTTGCCGTCTGGGATTCTTTTTACACACGGCAAAGAGCTCTTTGCCGTCTGTAAAAACAATCGCAGACGGCAAAGAAAAAGCACAGCACACGGATCGATCCCACGGATCGATGAGGTGGCACGATCTGGGGCGCCCCCACCCGCATCCGTTTCACACAACGCACGCCCCACCCACCCATCCCAACAATCGCAAACTTTGCCGTCTGCAATTTTATTTATAGACGGCAAAGATCTTTGCCGTATGTATTTTTTTTCAGACGGCAAAGTGAGCTCTTTGCCGTCTGTAATAAAAAAATCCAGACCGCAAAGAGAAAACACACCACGCGGATCGATCACGCGGATCGATGACGTGGCAGCATCTCAAGCCACACAGCCCCCACGCCCGACCCCACCACGCTCTCTCTCCCTTATCCCACACGATCTCTCTGCCTTATCCCGCACGATCTCTCCCTCTCTCTCGTACCTGTCTCTCCCTGACTCACGCACACAGCTCACCCCCACAACCTCGCTCGCGTCCCGATCCACACTTGCCGGCGCCACCAGCCGTGGCTCCTCCGGCCAGCGAACCCTCCGCCACCGCCGGCAGGCCTTCGTCCTCCCATTCCTCTGCTCGGCCTCCTCCGTCTCCCTCCTTCCCCTTCCTGTGGGCAGGGCGGCCAGCACGGGAGGCCGCTTCGGCTCCTCCAGCAAGGCGGGCGGTGCGTGCCGGCTTGGCCGGTGCGGGCAGAGCGGCCGGCGCGGGAGGCCGCCGCAGCTTCTCCAGGGCAGCGGCGCGAGCAGGCGAGATGGCCGGTGCGAGCAGAGCGGCCGACGCGGGAGGCCGCCGCAGCTTCTCCAGTGGGCGGGCGGCACGAGCGGCGTGAGCAGAGACGGCCGGTGCGAGCAAAGCGGCCGGCGCAGGAGGCCGCCGCAGCTTCTCCAGTGGGCGGCGCGAAAGAGAGATGGCCGATCTTGGCAGAGCGGCCGGCGTGGGAGGCCATCACGTGCGCGCTGGGCGGGCGACGGGCATGCGGCGTGAGCAGGGCACCGCCGGCGCGGGAGGCCGCTACGGGCAGGGGAAAGACAGCCGGCGGTGAAGTCCATGTTGCTGAAGTGGAGGACTTGATTGCTTTTATTTCTTACTTTGTAGGGTCCTTTGTGTAAATTTCTAGGACAACTTTGTTTATTCTGTGTAACTCCACCTACGATGAATGAAAGGCAGCACCCCATGTTGAATCCAAAATCTACTTGAGATGAACCTGCTGTCTTGGTTTGACCTTCATGTGTCCGGCGAGATGCTCTTCTCTGACGTCACCTTTTTTAAATGAAAAACTCTCTTTGCCGTATGTACTTTAGTCTAGATGACAGCAAAGAACAAGTTTTGACTTACGGCAAAGAACAGGGTTTTGCTGTCTATTATTTTTCCGACAGACGGCAAATCTGTGGTTGGCTGACGGCAAAATCTTTGCCGTCTGTCTGATGAAATGCTGACGGCAAAGTATTCTTTGCCGGCTAATCTTTGCCGTCTGACTTTGCCGTCTGCTTCCTGACGGCAAAATCTTTGCCGTCTGTATTTAGGCCTTTGCCGTCTGTGATCCACAGACGGCAAATTACCTGATTCCTGTAGTGTAGGTAGCATTCCACATTGAAAATTATCTTTTTTGTCATCTACCTACTCAAGGACGAGAAGGAATTAAGCTTGGGGATGCTGATACGTCTCCGTCATATCTATAATTTTCGATTGTTCCATGCCAATATTCTACAAATTTTACATACTTTTGGCAACTTTTTATACTATTTTTGGGACTAACATATCAATCCAGTGCCCAGTGCCAGTTCCTGTTTGTTGCATGTTTTTTGTTTCGCAGAAAACCCATATCAAACGGAGTCCAAATGGTATAGAAACTGACAGACATTTTTTTGGAATATTTATGATTTTTGCGAAGAAGAATCAACACGAGACGATGCCCGAGGGGGCCACGAGGCAGGGGGCGCGCCCCTGACCCTCGTGGACACCCCGTAAGGCGGTTGGTGCCCTTATTTTGCCGCAAGAAAGCTAATATCCGGATAGAAATTGTGTTAAAATTGCATCCCAATCGGAGTTACGGATCTCCGGGAATATAAGAAACGGTGAAAGGGCGGAATCAGGGAACACAGAAACAGAGAGAGACAGAGAGACAGATCCAATCTCGGAGGGGCTCTCGCCCCTCCCACGCCATGGAGGCCATGGACCAGAGGGGAAACCCTTCTTCCATCTAGGGAGAAGGTCAAGGAAGAAGAAGAAGAAGGGGGGCTCTCTCCCCCTCGCTTCCGGTGGCGCTGGAACGCTGCCGGGGCCATCATTGTCACCGCAATCTACACCAACACCTCCGTCATCTTCACCAACATCGTCATCACCTTCCCCCATCTATGTTCAGCGGTCCACTCTCCCACAACCCGCTGTACCCTCTACTTGAACATGGTGCTTTATGCTTCATATTATTATCCAATGATGTGTTGCCATCCTATGATGTCTGAGTAGATTTTCGTTGTCCTATTAGTAATTGGCGAATTGCTATGATTGGTTTAATTTGCTTGTGGTTATGTTGCTGTCCTTTGGTGCCCATCATATGAGCGTGTGCATGGATCACACCATAGGGTTAGTTGTATGTTGATAGGACTATGTATTGGAGGGCAAGAGTGACAGAACCTTCAACCTAGCGTAGAAATTGATGCATACGAGATTGAAGGGGGACCAATATATCTTAATGCTATGGTTGGGTTTTACCTTAATGAATGTTAGTAGTTGCGAATGCTTGCTAATAGTTCCAATCATAAGTGCATAGAGTTCCAAGTCAGGGATGACATGCTAGCAGTGGCCTCTCCCACATAAAACTTGCTATCGGTCTAGTAAAGTAGTCAATTGCTTAGGGACAATTTCGCAACTCCTACCACCACTTTTCCACACTCGCTATACTAAATTTATTGCTTATTTCTCAAAACAGCCCCAAGCTTTTATTTACGTGCTCTTTATTATCTTGCAAACCTATCCAACAACACCTACAAAGTACTTCTAGTTTCATACTTGTTCTAGGTAAAGCGAACGTTAAGCATGCATAGAGTTGTATCGGTGGTCGATAGAACTTGAGGGAATATTTGTTCTACCTTTAGATCCTCGTTGGGTTCGACACTCTTACTTATCGAAAGTGGCTACAATTGATCCCCTATACTTGTGGGTTATCATGTTGATGTAGAATCCCTCCTTGATCGATTCCCCCTCCGGCGGAGCACCGGAAAAGGCCCCAATATGGGATCTCACGGGTACAGAAGGTTGCAGGGTGGAAATAGAGTTTCGTGATACTCCTGGATGTTTTTAGGGTATATGAGTATATATATAGGTGAAGGAAGTTGGTCAGGGGAGCCACAAGGGTGGGGGCGCGCCCTCCTGCCTCGTTTCTTTCTTGACGTCCACTCCAAGTCTCCTGGATTGCGTTTGTTCCAAAAATAAATCTCCCGAAGGTTTCATTCCGTTTGGACTCCGTTTGATATACCTTTTCTGCGAAACACTGAAATAGGCAAAAAACAACAATTTGGACTGGGCCTCCGGTTAATTGGTTAGTCCCAAAAATAATATAAAAGTGCATAGTAAAGCCCAGTAAACATCCAAAACAGGTAATATAATAGCATGGAATAATACAAAATTTATAGATACGTTGGAGACGTATCACTAAGCTGAATGATATAGCCACCCTATTCACTAATGATGAGAAAACTCGTTACTACTATATCCTCAAGTTATTTCCATTCTCATTAAAGGGTGATGCTAAAACTTGGTTTAATTCTCTTGATCCTAGTTGTGTGCATAGTACCCAGGATATGATTTACTACTTCTCTACTAAATATTTTCCCGCTCATTAGAAACAAGATGCCTTAAGGGAAATATATATTTTGTGCAAATTGATGAAGAGAGTCTCCCACAAGCTTGGGGGAGGCTTCTCCAATAACTTAATGCTTTGCCTGATCATCCTCTCAAGAAAAATGAAATACTTGATATCTTTTATAATGGACTAACCGATGCTTCCAGAGACCACTTTGATAGTTGTGCTGGTTGTGTTTTTAGGGAAAGAACTGTTGATCAAGCTGAATTGTTATTGAATAATATGTTGACTAATGAAAATAATTGGATACTTCCTGAACCAACTCCTAAGCCAACTCCAAAGAAAAGGGGTATTCTATTTCTCAGTCCTGAAGATATGCAAGAGGCAAAGAAATCTATGAAAGAAAAGGGTATTAAAGCTGAAGATGTTAAGAATTTACCGCCTATTGAAGAAATACATGGTCTTGATAACCTGACACAGGTAGTAAAGGTAAATTCTCTCTATAGATTTGATGAAGGTGATATTCCTCGTTATAAGTCTGCCAGCCAATGCTTAGATGAGTTTGATAATTTTATTGTTAAACAAGAAAACTTCAATGCTTATGTTGGTAGACAATTGAAATGTAACACTTATATGATTGAACACTTGAGTGATTTATGTCTAGAGTTAAAGGTGAACTTAAACTTATTAGTAAACATGCTTCTATGGTTACCACTCAAGTAGAACAAGTGCTTAAAGCTCAAAATGATTTTCTCAATGAATTAAGCAATAAGAAAAATGATAATGTTGTTAGAGTTATGACTAGAGGTGGTAGAATGACTCAGGAACCTTTGTATCCTAAGGCCCACCCTAAGAGAATTGAGCAAGATTCTCAGAGAAATAATGTTGATGCACCTAGTCCTTCTAAAAAGAAGAAGAAAAATGATAGGACTTTGCATGCTTCTAGTGAACCTGTTGTAGACACACTTGAGAATCCTAATGATATTTCTATTTCTGATGTTGAAACACAATCTGGTGATGAACATGAACCTAGTGATAATGTTAATGGTGATGTTCATGTTGATGCTCAACCTAGCAATAACAATGATGTAGAGATTGAACCTGCTATTGATCAATCAACATTACGATAAGAGAGACTTTGTTGCTAGGAAGCACGGTAAAGAAAGAGAACCATGGATTCAGAAACCCATGCCTTTTCCTCCTAAACCATCCAAGAAAAAGGATGATGAGGATTTTGAGCACTTTGCTGAAATGATTAGACCTATCTTTTTGCGTATGCGTTTTACTGATACGCTTAAAATGAATCCTTATGCTAAGTACATGAAAGATATTGTTACAAATAAAAGAAAGATACCGAAAGCTGAAATTTCCACCATGCTTGCTAATTATACTTTTAAGGGTGGAATACCTAAGAAACTTGGAGATCCAGGAGTACCAACTATACCATGCTCCATTAAAAGAAATTATGTGAAAACTGCTTTATGTGATCTTGGAGCCGGTGTTAGTGTTATGCCTCTCTCTTTATATCGTAGACTTGAATTGAATAAGTTGACACCTACTGACATATCTTTGCAAATGGCCGATAAATCACCTGCTATACCTATCAGTATTTGTTAGGATGTGCCTGTTGTGGTTCCAAACATTACTATCTTAACGGACTTTGTTATTCTTGATATTCCCGAGGACGATAGTATGTCAATTATCCTTGGTAGATCCTTTTTGAATACTGCAGGGGCTATGATTGATTGCAACAAAGGCAATATCACTTTTCATGTTAATGGTAATAAGCATACGGTACACTTTTCGAGGAAACAACCTCAAGTTCACAGTATAAATTCTATTGGAAAAATTCCAACGATTACTATTGGAGGTTTTGAATTTCCTCTTCCTACTGTCAAGAAGAAATATGATATTCTTATTATTGGGGATGTACATATTCCCGTTGAGGTAACTTAGTGCTATTCGAAGATTCTCCGGTTTCATGCGATTCAGAATGAGTTTGTTAACAAGACTTGATCAACCTTGTTAGTGGATTCCTTTTGATGAGCATGAGATGGATGAAGTTAGAAAGAACAACTCTCTGTACCCTCCTTTTACGTTCTGTTATTTAGATTAAATAAAGCAAAAATAGTATTTTCTGTCTGTTTTCTGAATTATCCTTGCAATAAAAAAATACCCCCAAAATAAAAGTTCTCCAAATGTCCCGAAAATGAAATATGATTTTTTTCTATAATATTTGAGAATATTTGGCACTGAGAACACACCAGAAGGGGCAACCACCTGGCCACGAGGGTCCAGGGCGCGCCCCCTGCCTCGTGGCCCCCTGGTGGCCCCCTCCACTTATTCCAGCACCCACACACTTCTTCTTCCTCCCAAAAAATCACCAACTAGCTCAAGCACGAGTTCTAGCTCATCTTGCTGCTATTTTCGATCTCCTTGCTTGAAGGTCCATTCACGAAACTGATTTGGGGGATTGTTCTTTGGTATGTGGCTCCTCCAATGGTACAATTAGTTTTTGTTCTAGTGCTTTATTCATTGCAAATGTTTGCTGCTTAGGTGACCCTGTTCTTGAGCTTGCATGTCAAATTTATTTGGTCCCAAGTTGTTCTAATGCATGATCTAGTCTCTAGGCACTTGTGAGAGTAATCGCTATCAATTTTATTGAGTTTGGTTCACTTTTATTTTGAGTTACTAAAAATTTCAGAATTTTTCATAAAACGATCAAGAGATTTTTGAGGGGCTCTTCCAGTCGAAGCTCGAAGGATAAGCAAAGTGAAGAGGATAAAAAGCCCAAATATAATCTCCCTCGCACTGCAGAGGCTTGGTCGTGTGAATGGCCTTCTGATGATTTCTTGAGAGCAGTCGGGATACATGATGATTTTAATTATTTGGCTGAGAATGCAGGCCTCACCAACTTCCTCCACAACTAGCTCGATCAGTATACTCACTAATATTTTGTGCAAATTTTTTACTTTCATGCTAGGAAATCACCACCTTCAGTGGAGTTTGATTTATATGATTAGGTTAAGGAGATGTCACTATATGATTTTTGTGGGGTTTGCAAGATACCCTTAGTGGGCAGCATTGAGGAACCACATCGTAGTGATGTGGATGGATTTATTGATATGATCGCTGAGGGAGTCCTGGACTAGGGGGTGTCCGGATAGCCGAACTATCATCATTGGCCGGACTCCATGACTATGAAGATACAAGATTGAAGACTTCGTCCCGTGTCCGGATGGGACTTTCCTTGGCATGGAAGGCAAGCTTGGCGATACGGATATGTAGATCTCCTACCATTGTAACCGACTCTGTGTAACCCTAGCCCTCTCCGGTGTCTATATAAACCGGAGGGTTTTTAGTCCCTAGGACGAACAACAATCATACCATAGTCTAGCTTCTAGGGTTTAGCCTCCTTGATCTCGTGGTAGATCCACTCTTGTACTACCCATATCATCAATATCAATCAAGCAGGAGTAGGTGAGGGAGTCCTGGACTAGGGGGTCTCCGGATAGCCGGACTATCATCATCGGCCGGACTTCAAGACTATGAAGATACAAGATTGAAGACTTCGTCCCGTGTCCGGATGGGACTTTCCTTGGCGTGGAAGGCAAGCTTGGCAGTACGGATATGTAGATCTCCTACCATTGTAACCGACTCTGTGTAACCCTAGCCCTCTTCGGTGTCTATATAAACCGGAGGGTTTTAGTCCGTAGGACAACAACCATTACAACAATCATACCATAGGCTAGCTTCTAGGGTTTAGCCTCCTTGATCTCGTGGTAGATCCACTCTTGTACTACCCATGTCATCAATATCAATCAAGCAGGAGTAGGGTTTTACCTCCATCGAGAGGGCCCGAACCTGGGTAAAAACATCGTGTCCCTTGTCTCCTGTTACCATCCGCCTAGACGCACGATTCGGGACCCCTACCGAGATCCGCCGGTTTTGACACCGACATTGGTGCTTTCATTGAGAGTTCCTCTGTGTCGTCACCGATAGGCTTGATGGCTCCTTCGATCATCAACAATGACGCAGTCCACGGTGAGACTTTTCTCCCCGGACAGATCTTCGAATTCAGCGGCTTTGCACTGCAGGCCAATTCACTTGGCCATCTGGAGCAGATCGAAAGCTACACCCCTGGCCATCAGGTCAGATTTGGAAGCCTAAACTTCACGGCTGACATGCGCGGAGACTTGATCTTCGGTGGATTTGAGCCACAGCCGAGCGCGCCGCACTGTCACGATGGGCATGATTTAGCTTTGCTGCCGGACAGTGCCCTGGAGGCCGCACATGAGTCCGCTCCGACCCTTAATTCAGAGCCGACCGCGCAGATCGAGGATGGGTGGCTAGACACCGCCTCGGGGGCTGCGACCTCTACGGCGATGGAGCTGAATATTGACCTTGTCCCTTGTAAAGCCCGTAACTCCGAGGTGCCGGACTCCTCGCCGGACTCCGAACCTCCTGCGCCCCTGCCAATCAAATCCGATTGGGCGCCGATCATGGAGTTCTCCGCTGCGGACATCTTTCAGCACTCACCCTTTGGCGACATCATGAATTCGCTGAAGTATCTCTCGTTATCGAGAGCCTGGCGGATCAAGGTCGATGGTTGGGATGCGACGACGAAGAAATTCAAAGCCCACCCACCACCCACTTTGTAGCCACTGTCGACGATCTAACCGACATGCTAGACTACGACTCCGAAGACATCAACAGTATCGACGACGATGCCGGAGACGACCAGGAACCAGCGCCTACCGGGCACTGGAAAGCCACGTCAACTCATGATATATATATGGTAGACACCCAAAAGGGAGCGATAACAAGGAACAATGGGACGCGGCGAAGGATAATTCCCCCGAAAAACAACAAAAACGGAGACGCAAGCGCCGCCCCAAGTCTCGTCTCGATAACAACAACACTCATAATGACCCAGCCGTAGAGCAGGGCAAACCAGTGGTCGACGAACATGCAACCAAGTAACCATCCGAAGAGGATAAATTGGATAATCAACCCATCCCCGGCAAAAACAACAGTCCAGACGATCTTACGCTGGACACACCACCGGAGCATAAGAACCTTCACAAAAGGCTTGTCGCCACTGCAAGAAGTTTGAAGAAGCATAAACGGAAGCTCAAACAGCGGAAGACACACTCAGAATGAGGTGGAGCAAAGTACTCAAGACCGCGGACAAATATGGCAATAGCCACCAAGCAAAGAGCTACCCGAAGCGCAAGCTGTTGCCCGAATTCGACGAGGAGGCCGTAGAGCCCCCACAATCAAAAAGCAAAGAGGCCGCCTGGCCGGATAGACGACCAGATGACAGGCCAAGAGCGCCAAGCGGCGCCGCAAACAAGCCGGCACATGACACACATAAAGACCCTCGCAAAACAGATGGCCCGGTCAGGTCCATTTATGGGCCAAAGAAGAGGGCCCCAGGAAGCAACACAACACGCCGAGTGTTCGAAGATAAAGGCACACCTAAATACAGGGGTGCCGCACACCCACTATGTTTCACCGATGAGGTGTTGGAACATAAATTTCCAGCGGGATTCAAGCCCGTAAACATAGAGGCATACGACGGAACAACAGACCCCGGAGTCTGGATTGAGGATTACATCCTACACATACATATGGCTAGAGGAGACGATCTCCATGCCATAAAATATCTACCCCTCAAGCTCAAAGGGCCAGCTCGGCATTGGCTCAAAAGCCTCCCAGAAAATACCATTGGAAGTTGGGAAGAGCTTGAGGACGCGTTTAGAGCAAATTTTCAGGGGACTTATGTCCGCCCTCCGGATGCAGACGATTCAAGTCACATAACCCAACAGACCGGAGAGTCAGCACGCAAATTCTGGAACAAGTTCCTCACCTAAAAGAACCAAATAGTCAACTGTCCGGACGCCGAAGCCTTAGCAGCTTTTAAACATAACGTCCGAGACAAATGGCTCGCTAGACACCTCGGCCAGGAAAAGCCAAGAACAATGGCCGCGCTGACAAGCCTCATGACCCGCTTTTGCGCGGGGGAAGATAGCTGGCTAGCAAGATGCAGCACCAGCGACCCGAGTACATCCGAGATTAGAGATGGAAACGGAAAATCATGGCGCAGAAAGGATCAGCGCCGAAATAAAGATCAGGGCCCAAAGAACACGGCGGTCAACGCCGGATTCAAAAGCTCGTGGCCGAACAACAAAACACTGCCTCTTAAGGACAACAGTGATGAGCTATCCAACCTAAGAATTTTTTTGGATCGGATATGTCAAATCCACAGTACCCCCGGGAAGCCTGCAAACCACACCCACCGAGATTGTTGGGTCTTCAAACAGTCCGCCGACTAACGCCGAACACAAGGGCTCGACACACCAAGCGAGGACGACGACGAACCCCACCAGCAGAGCGCGGAAAACAAAAGACTTTCCCGTAAGAAGTCAAAACAGTAAACTCACTTCATGTGATAATACGGAACAATAGTGCGGCACCGCTAAAGTGCGCTGCCGCACGGTCCACCCCAAATGAATCCCAAGATTGGATGTCGAACCAATTACTTTCGACCACCGGATTATTCCGTATATTCAAATGCAGGATGGACTGCTCTGATATTGGATCCTATAATCGACGGACTACAATTTACACCAGTCCTAATGGATGGCGGCAGCGATTTAAACCTGCTATATCCGGACACAATCCGCAAGTTGGGGATAGGCCCTACTAAAATTCGCCATAGCCGCACTTCCTTCAAAGGAGTGACGCCAGGCCCTCGTGCCAAGTGCGCGGGCTGCTTACTACTAGAAGTTGTGTTCGGGTCACCCGACAACTTCCGTCGCGAAAAGCTAATCTTCCATGTCGCCCCATTCAAAAGTAGCCATCAAGCACTATTGGGACGTGAAGCTTTCGCCCGCTTTAACGCAATACCGCACTACGCGTCTCTTACACTTAAAATGCCCGGTCCACACGACATCATCTCATTAAAAGGTCGTTCAAGACCCCGGACACGGCTAGGCGAGTCCGGCATAAATAAACTAGGGGATCCCTAGCCGCATACCCCTTCACAAGGGGCTGTGCGTATGAACAATAAAGAGCCAATAAAAGCTCAACTTTATTCATTCATTCATACTTTGTTTTCATTACATTTTTTTTGCACGATTTCTTTTCAAACCAAGTTCTTCTCTTTTACAGATGAACGGCGTGCTACACCCGTCCAGGATACAGCACAACGGAGACACAGGCGCAGACGTGCAACAGGGACCCATTGCGAGGATTCTTTTCAGATTAAGACCCTGTGTAAACCTTTCTTACTGTCTCTTGTTGGTACACATCCCCTGGTTTTTCTTTTTTAGTATAACCGAGGAGGAGGCTGGCATTTTGGCATCGGCCGCGTCAGAAATTTTCGCCTGTACCTGGACACTAGGGGCTTAGGGCATTGTTCTGCCCGTTATCATAAAGACCTAATACCTTAGGGAGTGTTCGGCGTCTCGAGTTAGGCCTTATATGCATCAGCTCCGAATCATGTCTTTGATCAAATGTTGGGTTTGCCCGGCTCCTGTGTTTTTCTGCCTTACGCTCAGATCATCGGCTAACGCGCACCGGAGAACTATCGCGATTGTGCCCGGTTCGCCAAAGCGAGCACCTCAAGAGAGAAAGCCAAAACTGATCATCATGATACAACGAGAGACTGGTCAACCACTCGATCGACTACCGGAATGTTTAGAATTCCTCCGCTTTGACAAAGGACTGCTTCCGGTCAGTACATACGCTACCGAATTCGAGAGCGCTGGTGCCCCTAGGGGCTATATCGTAGCCCCACCTTCAACTCCTATGGCTAAGTGAAAGTGATAAAGCATCATAGTCCGGTTGCCTCGCTTGCTACGCTACCACCTCCTTCACAGGACCAAGACATTGGATTAAGTGTGAAAATGCGCTATTTTGCAAACACCCCCGCACCATGTGTGTGGGGGCTGAAGCCGAAGACTGCCATCTTTCAGGTTATACACAAAGTATACATTAACGGCCGCACAAGAGATATTTCAATACTTGAACGCACAAGTATAAAAAGCGCTTATATTATGAATATCATTTTACAAACCATAAAGATCATTTGAACATGACATTTTTTGAGCACTGCGACTCTATTACACGAGCACCCCGCAGGACTTCCCCAAAATAGTGCTCGGCAGGTAACCGGCTCTCGGCCGAACCCCGGGTCGCAACAGCGGTGGCATCCATCTCCGTCCAATGTTTCTTCACACGAGAGAGCGCCATCCACGCACCCTCTATGCATGCCGACCGCTTCACCGCCTTGATATGCGGCACCGCCCCAAGGAATTGCTGCAATAAGCCGAAATAACTCTTCGGCTTGGGCCTATCCGGCCACAGATGAGTCACTACATCTGTCATCGCCAATCCGGACAATCTATTCAGCTCAGCCCACTCAGCCAACCGATTGGTCAACGGAAGTGAACGCTCCGGACTATGGAATTGAGACCAAAAAAGCTCTTCCGTCTCGTGATCCTATTGACTTCGGAAGTGCACAATAGCATCTGCCGCACTCGCCGCTAAATCCATATACGGATCCTTCGGACCCCACAGTTGGCCAAGTTGAGCATACTTCTGATCCGTGAACTTCCTGCGTAGCAGAAAGGGCTTGCCAGCCGCAATGTGTCCAGCCTGACGCAGCACCTCCTTTATAGCCCTCATTGCAGAACGGGCATCCTTGGCTTCGGCGGTGGCCTTCTTCAGGTCTTCTTGCTCTGCTCGGCATTCTTTTTTAAGAACCTCATAGCGGTCGGTAACATCCTTCAGCTTCACGGCCATTCCGGCCGTCTCCTCCCTGCTTCGGCAGTGAGCAGCCCTTTCGGCTTCTAGCTCTTCGGCTGCCTTCGAGGCAGCCGCATCACTCCTTCTGGCCTGCTCCTTGGCTTGAGCAAGCTCTGCCCGAAGGTCCTCCACAGCAGCGGCACCATCTGCATTAAGCATACATGTTGTAAGGAATGGGCATTAGCTCCCTTACTAGGTGACCACGGAGAAACAACCTACCTTGTGACTCGTCAAGTCGTTTTTTGACCAGCGCGATGTCCGCATCCGCAACGTCGAGTTGCCGCTTAAGCTCGGCAACTCCATCATCCGCCTGGCCACTGACTATCCGCCACCGCATAGGAAAGGCGGAATTAATACTGAGATTATGATCCTCGACGCCGTCGCTTTCGACAACATACCGAGTCTCATGGGCTACTATCTATACAGGCGCGACTTTATGTGTAAACTGTCAAAAGATATGTCATTTTACGCACCTCAAACCCTGCCAAAAACTTCGACGGCATCATGCAACCCGCCGTCGGCGGATGAAATTCTTTCAATCACTGTACTCATCAATGTACGGTGACCTTCTAAGATAGACGCCTTCCCAAGCAGATCCTTTAGCTCCTGCGGCCGTACACCAGTTGGTGCCGAACTTTCCGGCCCTGCCGGACTCGGGGACACCCTTCGTGACGACACCTCAGGGTCGTCCGCCCCGCCCGACGGCGCGGCAGATGGAGGCGTCTCGCTCTCCATCATCTCCGGACGAAGGTCCCCCGAAGACGAGCTCAGCCGAGAAGGACGGAGATCCGAACTACAAGGTAAAGACTTCGGTTATCCTCAGAAGCAAAAATAGGGATGTCCCTTATTACAAAACTCCCCTTTTCCTACTTACGGCTCGCTGGAGGGCTGATTCTTTAGGGGAGATAGTGCGGCCGGGGCCTCCCCGGATGCAGGATCCTCTGGTGAAGATCTCTTCCCCCGTTTCGAGGCCTTGGCCTCCGGGTTTTTAGAAGCGGTCCTCTTCTCCCCTTGGAAGGAGGGATTCTCGATCCCCCCTTTCTCTAAAGCCTCCTTGGTAGAGGTGGTAGTTTCTCTGTTTTCCCCTTCGCCTTCCTCCGAAGGCGCAACCTCCAAAGATCCCGACCAAAGACGGGATCCGCGCGGTCTCGGGAGGGGGCCGACATCAGATCAGTTTTGCTTGCGCTATCCACGCCTATTTAAAAGACGATTGGTTAAAAGGCAAATTCAATAATACGCAAACAAACAGTGTGTCCAAACACAGGGCTACTTACTTGAGCATCCGGGCGATTGCAGCTTAGGCCGGCATCCTCGGTCAATTCCGGACACACTTCTTGTGATCCGAAGAACAATTTGTACATTTCCACGGGCGCCGTGCCCATGAAGTGTTGGAGAGCTCGTGGCCCCTCTGGATTGAATTCCCACAGACGGAGGGGGCGACGTTTGCAGGGCAGAAGATGCCGAATCAGCATAACTCGCATCACTACGACCAGATTGATCTCCCTCTCTTGGAGGTCTCAACCGCCCTGCAATAGGGTACGCCCTTTGACGGCCCCCAGTTGAGCCGTTGGTTGACCCATGACATCAGCCGTTGTGGAGGGCCCGAGCGAAAGATGGGCGGCGGCTTCTTCCTGCTGCCCCTGGGAGCGGTAATATAGAACCACTCCTGTTGCCACAAGCCGAGCTCCTCCTGGAAAGAGCCCTCGGGCCATGGAGCATCGGCCCTCCTGCCTATAACCGCCCCTCCGCACTCTGCTTGACGCCCCTCGATCATCTTCGGCTCCACGTTGAAGGTTTTGAGCCACAAACCGAAGTGAGGGGTAGTGCGGAGGAAGGCTTCGCAGACGACAATGAATGATGAGATGTGGAGGATGGACTCCGGAGCCAAGTCGTGGAATTCCAACCCATAGTAAAACATGAGCCCTCTCACAAAAGGATCCATCGGGAAGCCTAAACCCCGACGGAGGTGGGACACAAACACGACGCTCTCGCCGGGCACGGGAGTGGGAATGACTTGCCCTTTGACGGGCAACCTATGTGAAATCTCGTAGGTCAGGTACCTGGCTTCTCTCAGCTTTAGCACGTCCTCTTCCGTGACGGAGGAGGGCATCCACCGGCCCTGTAGGTCGGAGCAAGACATTGTTGAAGGTCCGAGACGCTCGAATCTGAGGCTCTGGGTGTTGGAACTCGGGGCAAGAGGCAGATTCGATTGAGGATTGAAGAAAAGAAACGTGCCTTGGTCTCATTATAAAGAGGGAGAATTCCAAGAGCCGTCCCCGTAACCGTTCGGGACTCACCTTCGATGGAGGAGGTATGGCAACGGGCGCGGTTGGGTTACCCACGTCCGTATTGATGGGAATCCCGGAATAAGGGTAACACGATCTCTGCTTCGACAAGACGTGCCAAGGAAACTGCTTCGCTAAACGCACTGAGGTGGTATAGTAAAAACGGTTCAAGTAAAGGCTTGGTAGTGGTGTGACGTCACACCACAAAATACGTCAGTAGATTGAACTTGTGTACATAATATTCTCTCTACGGTGGTATGTGGAATTTATTTTGCAGAGCCGGACACTATCCTGGTGTTCACAATCTTCTATGAATTATTCGGAAGAGGAACCCGCCTTGCAATGCTGAAGACAATATGCGCGCCGGACTCGCTGTCATTGAAGCCTGGTTCGAGGCTACCGAGGAGTCCTCGACTAGGGGGTGTCCGGATAGTCGGACTATCATCATTGGCCGGACTCCAAGACTATGAAGATACAAGATTGAAGACTTCGTCCCGTGTCCGGATGGGACTTTCCTTGGCGTGGAAGGCAAGCTTAGCAGTACGGATATGTAGATCTCATACCGTTGTAACCGACTCTGTGTAACCCTAGCCCTCTCCGGGGTCTATATAAACCGAAGGGTTTTAGTCCGCAGGACAACAACCATTACAACAATCATACCATAGGCTAGCTTCTAGGGTTTAGCCTCCTTGATCTCGTGGTAGATCCAGTCTTGTACTACCCATATCATCAATATCAATCAAGCAGGAGTAGGGTTTTACCTCCATCGAGAGGGCCCGAACCTGGGTAAAAACATCGTGTCCCTTGTCTCCTGTTACCATCCGCCTAGACGCACAGTTCGGGACCCCCTACCCGAGATCCACCGGTTTTGACACCGACAGTAGGGTTTTACCTCCATCGAGAGGGCCTGAACCTGGGTAAAATCATCGTGTCCCTTGTCTCCTGTTACCATCCGCCTAGACGCACAGTTCGGGACCCCCTACCCGAGATCCGCCGGTTTTGACACCGACATTGGTGCTTTCATTGAGAGTTCCTCTGTGTCGTCACCCATAGGCCCGATGGCTCCTTCGATCATCAACAACGACGCGGCCCGGGGCGAAGCTTTTCTCCCCGGACAGATCTTCGTATTCGGCGGCTTTGCACTGCGGGCCAATTCCCTTGGCCATCTAGAGCAGATCGAAAGCTACGCCCCTGGCCATCAGGTCAGATTTGGAAGTTTGAACTATACGGCCGACATCCACGGTGACTTGACCTTTCACGGATTCGAGCCACAGCCAAGCGCGCCGCACTGTCACGATAGGCATGATTTAGCTCTGCTGCCGGACAGTGCTCTGGAGGCCGCACAAGAGTCCGCTCCGACCCTTGACTCGGAGCCGATTGCGTCGATCGAGGATGGGTGGCTAGACACCGCCTCGAGGGCTGCTACCTCTACGGCGATGGAGCCGAATATCGACCCTGTCTCTTGTGAAGCTCGTGACTCCGAGGTGTCGGACTCCTCACCGGACTCCGAACCTCCCGCGCCCCTACCAATCGAATCTGATTGGGCGCCGATCATGGAGTTCATCGCTGCGGACATCTTTCAGCACTCGCCTTTCGGCGACATCCTGAATTCGCTAAAGTGCCTCTCTTTATCAGGAGAGCCCCGGCCGGATTATGGCCAAGACGGTTGGGATGCGGACGACGAAGAAATTCAAAGCCCACCCACCACCCACTTCGTAGCCACTGTCGATGACTTAACCGACATGCTAGACTTTGACTCTGAAGATATCGATGATATGGATGATGATGACGGAGACGACCAAGAACCAGCGCCTTCAGGACACTAGAAAGCCACCTCGTCATATGACATATACATGGTGGACATCCCAAAGGATGGGAACGGCGATGGAACAGCGGAGGATGACCCCTCCAAGAAACAGCCTAAGCGCCGGCGTCAGCGGCGCCGATCTAAATCCCGCCAAAGCAAGAATGGAGATTCCGGCACCAGAGACAATAACACCCCGGACAGTGCCGAAGACAACCCCCTCCAGCAAGATTCAGCACAGGAGGATGGAGAAGCAAGCCCTCATGAGGAAGCGGCAGACAAAGAGGTAGAGGACGATAATTATATGCCTCCCTCCGGAGACGAGGCAAGCCTCGACGACGACGAATTCGTCGTGCCTGAGGATCCCGTCGAACAAGAGCGTTTTAAACGCAGGCTCATGGCCACGGCAAGAAGCCTCAAGAAAAAGCAGCAACAGCTTAGAGCTGATCAAGATTTGTTAGCCGACAGATGGACCAAAGTCCTTGCGGCCGAAGAGTACGAACTCGAACGCCCCTCCAAAAGCTACCCCAAATGCAAGCTACTGCCCCGATTAGAGGAGGAAGCATATAAACCTACATCACCAGCGCACAATATGGCCGACCGGCCACCTTGTGGCCGCGACAGAGAGGCCTCTAGGCCCTCCACTAAAGCCATACCCCGACATTGCTCGAAAAGTACAAAGCCACGGGGGCATGCGCCGGACTTGCGAGACATATCAGAGGATAAGGCAAGACAATCAAGATCGATCTACGGATTGCGTGGGTGCCCCACGATACGCGACGACCGTCACGCCAGATACAACAATTCCGGTCGGGCCGAACACAGTAGACAAAGCTCGCTTGAGCTACGTCATGATATAGCCCAATACAGAGGCGCCGCACACCCACTATGCTTCACAGATGAAGTAATGGATCACCAAATCCCCGAAGGGTTCAAACCCATGAACATTGAATCATACGATGGCACAACAGACCCCGCGGTTTGGATCGAAGACTATCTCCTTCATATCCACATGGCCCGCGGGGATGATCTTCACGCCATCAAATACCTCCCACTCAAGCTTAAAGGCCCAGCTCGGCATTGGCTTAGCAGCTTGCCAGCAGAATCAATTGGGTGTTGGGAGGACCTAGAAGCCGCATTCCTTGATAACTTCCAGGGCACATATGTGCGACCACCAGACGCTGATGACCTAAGCCACATAATTCAGCAGCCAGATGAATCGGCCAGACAATTCTGGACACAGTTCTTAACCAAGAAAAATAAAATCGTCGACTGTCCGGATGCAGAGGTCCTTGCAGCCTTCAAACACAACATCCGCGACGAGTGGCTTGCCCGGCACCTAGGACAGGAAAAGCCGAAATCAATGGCAGCCCTCACATCACTCATGACCCGCTTCTGTGCGGGAGAGGACAGCTGGCTAGCCCGCAGTAACAACCTCACCAAAAAACCTGGTATTCAAGATATCAAGGACAACAATGGCAGGTCACGTCGCAATAAGCACAAGCGCCGCATTAACGGCGATAATACTGAAGATACGGCAGTCAACGCCGGATTCAGAGGCTCCAAACCCGGTCAGCGGAAAAAGCCATTCAAAAGAACTACCCCGGGTCCTTCCAATTTGGATCAAATACTCGACCGCTCGTGCCAGATACACGGCACCCTCGAAAAGCTAGCTAATCACACCAACAGGGATTGTTGGGTATTCAAGTAGGCAGGCAAGTTAATTGCCGAAAACAATGACAAGGGGCTGCATAGCGATGACGAGGAAGAGACTTGGCCGCCGAACAATAGAGGACAGAAGGGTTTCCCCCCACAAGTGCGAACGGTGAACATGATATACGCAACCCACATACCCAAAAGGGAGCAGAAGCGTGCGCTCAGGGACATATACGCGATGGAGCCAGTCGCCCCAAAGTTCAACCCATGGTCCTCCTGCCCGATCACTTTTGATCGAAGGGACCACCCCACTAGCATCCGCCACGGCAGATTCGCTGCATTGGTTCTAGACCCAATCGTCGACGGATTTCACCTCACTAGAGTCCTGATGGACGGCGGCAGCAGCCTGAACCTGCTTTATCAGGGTACAGTGCGCAAGATGGGCAGAGACCCCTCAAGGATTAAACCCACAAAGACGACCTTCAAAGGCGTCATACCAGGTGTAGAGGCCAACTGTACAGGCTCAGTTACATTTGAAGTGGTCTTCGGATCCCCGGATAACTTCCGAAGCGAGGAGTTAATCTTCGACATAGTCCCGTTCCGCAGCGGCTATCATGCCCTGCTCGGACGAACCGCATTCGCAAAGTTCAATGCGGTGCTGCACTAAGCATACCTCAAGCTCAAGATGCCAGGCCCTCGAGGAGTCATCACGGTCAACGGAAACACTGAACGCTCTCTCCGAACGGAGGAGCATACAGCGGCTCTCACGGCGGAAGTGCAGAGCAGCCTCTTAAGTCAATTCTCGAGTCCGGCCGTTAAGCGACTGGACACCGCCAAGCGCGCCCGGAGTAACCTACAACAAGACCACAGCACGCCCGAGCACGCCAGAGTAATGCGGCCCCAACCCCAGCCCTCGCAAAATTGCAAGACCAGTACTACGCGTACATCACTACGCTCTGGAGATACCATGGGCATACGGGGAGAGGCACGACCACGGGAGGCCCAGAGTGCGGCTCAACCACACCAGGGGCTCCCAAATGTGCCACCCTTTCTTCTTCTTCTTCTTCTACTTCTTCTTTATCCTCAGGACTCCGTTTACCAAAAGCCCTGTCCGGCAGTGGACCTGCCGAACTCACGATACAACAGCCAGGGAAGCAGAAAAGCTACGACGAGTATCCAGGTGGTCTCAATTACGAGCATTATACCTATTTTATACACCATTCGCAGCCTACCCCTGGAGGGGGACACGTTAAATAGTCCCACCCTTTGCTTATCGCACTATTTGTATCGTTCTGCATTCATGGCAGTATTTTTTGAATAAACAATGCATCGCTTTTTGCCTACCATTGCATTCCTTTTTTATACATATGTTCACTTATGACATGTCGCATCCGTACACTTTGGTACGGCTAAATACACCAGGGGCCTCAGTTCCCCATATTATGGTGTGATAAGTCCGAACACTTTCAGAAGTGCGGCACCCCGAACTTATAGCATTATATGCATCGGCTCCGAATCATGTCTTGGGTCAATAGTTGGGTTTGCACGGCTCCCATGTTTTGGTACCTTACGTTCCGTTATATCGGCTAAGGTAGCGCTGGGAGAACCACTGCGATTGTGCCCCAGTTGAGCTAGGCGAGCACCTCAGTGGAGAAAGCTAAAACCGACCGTCACGATGGGGCGAGAGCCAGTCGCTGTTCGAGAGGTGTTTTCGAGTCCCTAAAGACTTATGCCGCTTAGAGCGAGGAACCGGCTTTGTCCGGCCCAGGCATGGATAGCGCCCGAATTCGGTCTTCCGAACACTAGGGGCTTCGCCGAAATTTAAAATTATAGAATTCTATGGCTAAGTGAGAGTGTTCAAGCATTATAAGTCTGGTTGCCTCGTTTGTTGTGTTGAGCGCCTCCCTAGATGGACCCAACAATGGGAACAAGAGCGCTCAAGTTTATCCCGAACACCCCAGCACTCGTGGCATGGGGGACGAAGCCAACGACTTGCCATCTCTCAGATTTGACAAACGGCCGCACAAAAGGTAATATTTTAAATTAACAAGCGTTGCATAGTGCATATTAACAAAGTTTTCAGCGCACAGGATAACAAAATGCGAGTCTACTCAAAAATTACATCTTTGGAGCATTCACCCGCAATAATGCGGGCGCCCTTCAGGACACCCATATAATACATCTCGGGCGTGCGATACTCCTTGCTCGGTGGTGGCGCGTCCGTCACAAGATTCTCGGCGTCCATCCTGCCCCAGTGCACCTTAGCGCGGGCAAGGGCCCGACGGGCACATTCAATGCAGGCGGAATGCTTGATGATGTCGACCCATGGACAGGCATCCACCAACCGCCGCACCAGACCGAAGTAGCTCCCAGGCATGGCTTCTTTGGGCCACAGCCGAACTATGAGGCCCTTCAAGGCCTGTTCGACCACCTTGTGGAGCTCGACCAGCTGCTTCAGCTGGTCGCTTAGGGGCACCGGATGTCCGGCCTCAGCATACTAAGACCGGAACACTTTCTTCGTTGAGATCCCCTCCTTGGCTCTGTAGAACGCGGCAGCATCGGACACGCTACAGGGCAGATCTGCGAATGCTCCTGGAGAGCTCCGAATTCGGGTAAGTAACAGGTAATTCAGTTTTACATGCTTGCTTTGCATGAAGAATGCCTTACCCGCCGCTATCTTCTTTGCCGCCTCGATTTCCTGGAGGGCCTTTCGGGCTTCGGCCTTAGCGGCTTTGGCATTCTCAAGAGCCGACGCAAGCTCGGACTCTCGAGTCTTTGAGTCACGCTCCAAACTCTCGTGTTTTCCACGAGAGCCTGGAGCTCTTGTTGTACCTCCGCCACTCGCGCCTCCTGCGCCTCCTGCTTCTCTCGCTCGGCGTGTTCCGCGGCCGCATTGCGTTCGGCCGCGGACACTGCCTCCTTCAGGGTCGCCACCTCGTTCGTAGCCCCTGGATTACCCACGTTATCCTTGTCATTTTTTCTTGCAACCAAATCCTTTTCTATAAGGTACAACTTGAATTAGGTGTTACTCACCTTCCTTGTCCTCGAGCTGCTTCTTGGCACGGCCGAGCTCGATTAGCTAGGAGATGAGAGAAGCTGGTATGAACTTGACCTATCTTGTTTTTGTAAATATGATTAGTTCATCGTTCCTGATTCAGCCTATTATGAATAAAAATGTTTGCAATGACAGTTAGAGATTATAGTTGCTTATACCATGCTTAATTAGCTAGGAGTTTATAATGGTTTACCTTGCGTGCCAACATGCTACTAAAATGGTTGTGATGTGGTATGATAGGGTGGTATCCTCCTTTGAACGATTCGAATGACTTGACTTGGCACATGTTCACGCATGTAGTTGAAACAAAACCAACATAGCCTCCATGATATTTATGTTCATGGTGGATTATATCCTACTCATGCTTTGATACGTCTCCAACGTATCTACTTTTCCAAACACTTTCCCCCTTGTTTTGGACTCTAACTTGTATGATTTGAATGGAACTAACCCGGACTGACGCTGTTTTCAGCAGAATTGCCATGGTGTTGTTTTATGTGCAGAAAATAAAAGTTCTCGGAATGACCTGAAACTCCACGGAACATCTTAGAAAAAACAATACAAAATCCTCGCCAAAGATGAAGACCAGGGGGGCCACACCCTGTCCACGAGGGTGGGGGCGCCCCCTACCTCGTCGGCCCCCTGGTGGCCCTCCGACGCCAACTCCAACTCCATATATTGGCTTTCGAGGAGAAAAAAGTCAGAGAGAAGAAATCATCGCGTTTTACGATACGGAGCCGCCGCCAATCCCTAATCTCTCTCGGGAGGGCTGATCTGGAGTCCGTTCGGGGCTCCGGAGAGGGGGATTTGTCGCCGTCATCATCATCAACCATCCTCCATCACCAATTTCTTGATGCTCACCACCATGCGTGAGTAATTCCATCGTAGGCTTGCTGGACGGTGATGGGTTGGATGAGATTTATCATGTAATCGAGTTAGTTTTGTTAGGGTTTGATCCCAAGTATCCACTATGTTCTGAGATTGATGTTGCTACGATTTTGCTATGCTTAATGCTTGTCACTAGGGCCCGAGTGCCATGATTTCAGATCTAAACCTATTATGTTTTCATGAATATATGTGAGTTCTTGATCCTATCTTGCAAGTCTATAGTCACCTACTATGTGTTACGATCCGGCAACCCCGAAGTGACAATAATCGGGACCACTCCCGGTGATGACCATAGTTTGAGGAGTTCATGTATTCACTATGTGCTAATGCTTTGTTCCGGTTCTCTATTAAAAGGAGGCCTTAATATCCCTTAGTTTCCAATAGGACCCCGCTGCCACGGGAGGGTAGGACAAAAGATGTCATGCAAGTTCTTTTCCATAAGCGCATATGACTATATACGGAATACATGCCTACATTACATTGATGAATTAGAGCTAGTTCTGTGTCACCCTATGTTATGACTGTTACATGACGAACCGCATCCGGCATAATTATCCATCACTAATCCGGTGCCTACGAGTTTTCCATATACTGGTTCTTGCTTATTTACTTTTCCGTTGCTACTGTTACAATCACTACAAAATACCAAAAACATTACTTTTGCTGTCTTTACTTTTGTTACTGTTACCACCACTATCATATTACTTTGCTACTAAACACTTTGCTGCAGATACTAAGTTTACAAGTGTGGTTGAATTGACAACTCAGCTGCTAATACTTGAGAATATTCTTTGGCTCCCCTTGTGTCGAATCAATAAATTTGGGTTGAATACTCTAACCTCGAAAACTGTTGCGATCCCCTATACTTGTGGGTTATCAAAACCTTTTTCTGGCACCGTTGCCGGGGAGCATAGCTCTATTCTTTGAGTCACTTGGGATTTATATCTACTGTACACTATGAAGAACTTGGACGATCGAACTACTATTTTGCCCTCAACTACGAGGGGAGGTAAGGAACTGCCATCTAGCTGTGCACTTGATTCACCTTCTGTTATAAGTAAGCTTGTGACACCTAAACCTGCTACTGCTATGAATTCTGATATGTTGTATGTTATTGATGATGCCACTTCTGCTATGCATGATTCTTATGATGAAACCACTTCTATGCTTGATACTACTGTGCCCCTTGGTGAATTTCTTGATGAACAAATTGCTAGGTCTAGAGAAAGAAAAATTATTGAATCTGAATACGATGATGATAGTGATGATGAGAATATGCCTGCTATTCCTGAGGGTTATCTTTTTGATGCTGAATCTTCTGCAGCTATTTTTGCTTGCCAGGATAGATACGAACTTAAGAGGCTGCTAGTTAAATGGAGTAAAGAATCTCTTAGAGATAGGATGAGACCCGACCCTGCTTTTGCTACTTCACCTATCTGTGTTCCCGTTAAGGATTATTATGAATTTTCTGTTGATCCAGATATAATTACTTTGGTTGAATCTGATCCTTTCTATGGCTATGAATCTGAAACTATTGTGGCTCATCTTACTAAGTTAAATGATATAGCTTCCCTGTTTACTAATAATGAGAGATCGCGCTACCTTTATTTACTCAAAATATTTCCGTTCTCATTAAAGGGTGATGCTAAGATATGGTTTAATTCTCTTGATCCTGGTTGTGTGCATAGTCCCGTGATATGATTTATTACTTCTCGCTAAATATTTCCTGCTCATAAGAAACAAGCTGCTTTGAGGGAAATATACAACTTCGTGCAAATTGAAGAAGAGAGTCTCCCACAAGCTTGGGGAGGCTTCTCAAGTTACTTAATGCTTTGCTGATCATCCTCTTAAGAAACCCGAAATACTTGATATCTTTTATAATGGACTAACCGATGCTTCTAGAGATTACGGATAGTTGTGCTGGTTCTCTTTTCGTGGAAAGAACACGGATGAAGCTGAAATTCTATTGAATAATATGTTGACAAATGAAAATAATTGGGCACCTCCTGAGCCAATTCCTGAGCCAGCTCCAGAGCCAATTACTGAGCCTATTCCTAAACCAACTCCGAAGAAGAGAGGTGTTCTATTTCTCAGTCCCAAATATATGCAAGAGGCAAAGGAATCTATGAAAGAAAAAGGTATTAAAGCTGAAGACATTAAGAATTTACCTCCTATTGAAGAAAAACACGGTCTTAATTTACCGCCTGCTGAAGAAGTATATGATCTCAATTCCTTATTCACTGAAGAACCCCCTGATCCCGATATCCCGACACAGGTAGTAAAGGTAAATTCTCTCTATAGATATGATAAAGCTGAAGTCCCTCCTACTAAAATAGCTAGTCAGTGCTTGGAGGAGCTTGATGACTTTATGTTTAAGCAAGATGACTTTAATGCTTATTTTGGTAGACAATTAAAACAGAATACCTTTATGATTAAACGCTTGGGTGATTTTATGGTTGATATTAGAGGTGAACTTAAACTTGTTAGCAAACATGCTTCTATGGTTATCACTCAAGTAGAACAAGTACTTAAAGCTCAGAAAGAAGTGCTTGATGAAATGAATAGTAAGAAAAATGATTATGCTGTTAGAGTGGCTACTAGAATTGGTAGAATGACTCAGGAACCTTTGTATCCTGAAGGCCACCCTAAGAGAATTGAGCAAGATTCTCAGAGAAATAACATTGATATACCTAGTTCCTCTAAAAGGAAGAAAAAGAAAAATGATAGGACTTTGCAAATTTCTAGTGAACCTATTGCTGAACCACCTGAGAATCCAAATGATATTTCTATGTCTGATGCTGAAACACAATCAGGTGATGAACATGAACCTAGTAATAATGTTAATGATGTTGTTCATGATGATGCTCAACCTAGTAATGATAATGATGTAGAAGTGGAACCTGCCGTTGATCTTGATAACCCACAATCAAGGAACCAACGTTATGATAAAAGAGACTTCGTTGCTAGGAAACATGGTAAAGAAAGGAAACCATGGGTTCATAATCCCCTGGCTTTTCCTCCGAAACCATCCAAGAAAAAGGATTATGAGGATTTTGAGCATTTTGTTGAAATGATTAGACCCATCTTTTTGCGTATGCGATTAACTGATGTGGTCAAAACAAATCCTTATGCTAAGTATATGAAGGATATCATTACTAATAAAAGAAAGATACCGGAAGCTGAAATTTCCACCATGCTTGCTAATTATACTTTTAAGGGTGGAATACCAAAGAAACTTGGAGATCCAGGAGTGCCTACTATACCATGCTCCATTAAGATAAATTATGTTAAAACTGCTTTATGTGATCTTGGAGCCGGTGTTAGTGTTATGCCTCTCTCTTTATATCGTAGACTTGACTTGAATAAGTTGACACCTACTGAGATATCTTTGCAAATGTCTGATAAATCAACTGCTATACCTATCGGTATTTGTGAGGATGTGCCTGTTGTAGTTGCAAACGTTACTATTTTAACGGACTTTGTTATTCTTGATATTCCCGAGGATGATAGTATGTCTATTATTCTTGGAAAACCTTTCCTTAATACTGCAGGGGCTGTTATTGATTGCAACAAAGGCAATGTCACTTTTCATGTTAATGGTAATGAGCACACGGTACACTTTCCAAGGAAACAACCTCAAGTTTATAGTATATACTCTATTGGAAAAATTCCATCGATTATATTTGGAGGTTTTGAATTTCCTCTCCCTACTGTCAAGAAAAAGTATGATATTCTTATTGTTGGGGATTTTCATATACCCGTTGAGGTAACTTAGTGTCATTCGAAATTTCTCCGGTTCCGTGATTATTCGGAATGAGTTTGTTAACAAGACTTGATCAACCTTGTTAGTGGGTTCATTTTGATGATCACGAGATGGATGAAACTAGAAGCACAACCTTTTGTACCCTCTTTATATTTTTTGTTATTTAGTAGAAATAAAGTAAAATAGTATTTTTTTGTCTGTTTCCTGACTTATCCGTGCAATATAAAAATATCCCGAAAATAAAAGTCCTCAGAATGCCATGCCAATTTAATATGATTTTTTCGGGAATATTTGAGGATTTACTGTGCAAAAATTACCACGGGGGGAGCTGCCACCTGGTCACGAGGGTGGAGGGCGTGCCCCCTGCCTCATGGGCCCATGGTGGCCCTCCTCCACTTATCCCTGCACCCATCTTCTTCCTCTGCCTCACACAAACATGAAAAACCAACTCAAGCACGAGTTCCAGCCCCTGTTGCTGTGATTTTCGATCTCCTTGCTCAAAGCACCTCTCGCAAAACTTCTTGTGCAGATTGTTCCTTGGTATGTGACTCCTCCATTGGTCCAATTAGTTTTTGTTCTAGTGCTTTATTCATTGCAAATTTGTGCTGCATAGGTGACCATGTTCTTGAGCTTGCATGTCAAATTTATATGGTTCCAAGTAGTTCTAATGCTTGATATAGGCTCTAGGCACTTGTGGGAGTTGTTGCTATCAATTTTATTGAAGTTCGTTCACTTTTATTTGAAGTTACTAAAAATTCAGAATTTTTTAGAGTAAACAATATGTTTAGGAAGATGTTCCAAGGTGGTTCTTCAAGGAAGCAAGGCCCCAGGCTTGCAATGCGTGATGCTGACGAGGAACCACCAAGAGACGCTCCTGTGAGGCCCTGTGAATGGCCTTCGGAAAATTTAATGAATCAAGCAGGAATCAAAGAAGAATTTAGTGCATATTTGTGTAACACCGGTCTTGAGGAATTTGAAGCTGACAAATGCCCCCAGTATCATGATCTCACAAGTTCATTTGTGAGGAGGTTTGAGTTTTCATCTTCGTGTAATTCTCCTTCAGTCATGTTTGACCTTTATGACAAATCTTATACCATGGACTTAGAGGATTTCACTTCTGCTTGCAAACTTCCATCTTGGGGTAGTGTCAGGGATCCCCCTAAATCTGAATATAGAGACTTTCTTGCTAGAATAACTGTGGGGGAATCTAGAGATATAACACAAGCCACTATAGGGAGCGTTCACTTTCCTGCTATACATTATTTTGCTCTCTTCATAGGTAGATGCATAAATGCTAAGGATGAAGCATGTCACATGTGTGTCCCTGATCTCAGCATTCTCAGGACTGCTGTGCTAGGAGACCAATCTTATCATATGGGAGCCATTGTAGCTCGCAGGTTGCATCAGAATAGACATAACGGAGATTTCTTTGGAGGAATTTATGCAACCCGCTTAGCAAATTTTCTTGAGATAGACATTCGTGAGGGTGATATGGAATTACCCCCTACTTATTTAGATTTTGATTCTATGGTTTCCCACCAGTTTGTTAAGACGACTGAACCACCTCTCCAGTATCGACTAATCTTTAACAAACGCATGTAGTCCATATTGCTCTTCCTGCTCCTGCCTTCTTTGATTCTCAGACAAAGGAAGATATATTATTACCAGAGAGGAGGCAGATGAGTACGAGAGGAGAGCAGAGGCTGCTCGACGCCACGCTATAGCTCAGGCAGCGATAGCCGCTGCATCACAGTATGACCCCAGCTTCACCTTCGGGTATCCGCCAGGCTATATATCCCTGGCAATAGACCAACTTAGGCCAAAAGCCTAAGCTTGGGGGAGTATGTATTTCCCACTGACATTTCATTCATGTTCACACACACTCATTGCTAGATGTCGGTGCTCATACTCTTTCACTGTAATATCCATGCTAGTTTATTTTCTTTTTCCTGTTTTCTTCTTGTGTGTTTAATAAACCTTAAGAAAAAACCAAAAAATTAGTAGTAGTTTATTTCTTTGTTGTAGTAATTAAAAAGAAAACCCAAAAAATATTTCCCGTTCTTCTTTTGCTTGTTGGGAGCTTTACGTTTAAATAGTTTTTATTTCTTTTCTTTTCTTTGGGGGTCAGTAGGAGAAGGCCGTGATTAAATTGTTGAAGTGGCTCTTATATGCATGATTGTTTGTTTAACTTAGAGCCCATATTACTTGTCTTCTCTCTTGAGTTGAATGCTTGCAGATTCCAGCTTAGTCCAATGCACATGCAATCTTATTATTATACACATTGTTCGGTCGTGCAAGTGAAAGGCAATAATGATGATATATGATGGACTTATTGGGATGAGAAAAGCTGGTATGAACTCGACCTCTCTTGTTTTTGTAAATATGATGATTCATCGTTCCTGAGTCAGCTATTTGAAATAAACGTATTTGCAATGACATTTAGAGATTATAGTTGCTTGTGCCATGCTTGATTAGCTATGAGTTATAATGGTTTACCTTGCATGCCAACATGCTATTAGAATGATTATGATGTGGTATGATGGGATGGTATCCTCCTTTAAATGAATTGAGTGACTTGACTTGGCATACGTTCACACATGTAGTTGAATCAAATCAACATAGCCTTCATGATATTTATGTTCATGGTAGATTATATCCTACTCATGCTTGTATTCGGTGTAATTAATTTTAATGCATGTTTACGATTGTTGTCGCTCTCTCGCTTGGTCGCTTCGCCTTCTTACGCTAGACTTCACCTGCACTAAGCGGGAATACTGCTTGTGCATCCAAACTCCTTAAACCCCAAAGTTGTTCCATATGAGTCCACTATACCTACCTATATGCGGTATTTAACTGTCGTTCCAAGTAAATTTGTATGTGCCAAACTCTAAACCTTCAAATAAACATTCTGTTTTGCATGCGCGAATAGCTCATATGTCAACTAGGGCTGCCCTTATCTTCCGTGTTAGGCGGGTGATGGATTCATGTACCTAGGGTAGGGTCATAGGCCTGACCTAAACGTCCTACCCAAGGACACTCTCAGAAGAGATCATCTTCCAGTCGACCAAAGAGGAACCCACTCGACTGGCTGGAGGGACTCGACCATGGAAGACTCATTCGACCATGGAGACTCACTCGACCACCAGAAGGTCAGAAGGCACTCTGCAACACAACGGCTTGCTATTGAATAGACTTAATGATAGTTAAGACACTTTATGAGGCGCTACAAGAACGCCTGCACTTAATGTACTTTAACCTCTCCAATACGTGGGCTGGCTGGGGTCCTGGCGCACTCTATATAAGCCACCCCCCTCCACAGATAGAGGGGTTCGCACTCTTGTAATACCTGCATTCATAATCCACTCGACCGCCTCAGGGCTCCGAGACGTAGGGCTGTTACTTCCTCCGAGAAGGGCCTGAACTCGTACATCGTTTGTCTTCACAACTACTCCATAGCTAGGACATCGCCTCTCCTTACCTACCCCATATTCTACTGTCAGACTTAGAACCACGACAGTTGGCGCCCACCTTGGGGCAGGTGTTTTAGTGATTTGTGGAGGAGTTGCAGTACTTCCGAGTACCTTCATCATGATGACTGCTGGAGTTTTGGTTGAGGGGCGCGAGATCCATCTCGGTGCTCTCACCTTTGTCGCCGACGACTCTGCATGGCTCCAGGAGGCTCCACTTGACATCGAGGCGCTCCCCCTCCGCGGGGCGACGCACTTTCGTGCATGTGTTCGCGGCGTTACAGCGGCAACCGTCGACCCGTGCATCGGTCGACTCCCTATCAATCGCCCCTCAGATCTCCCACCAGCGCAAGCGTTCTGGTCGGTCGAGGCTCCAGCGGTGGGTGAAACACGCGGTGGCTCGCCAGACAGCCACCACCCAGGTCGCGGTCATTGAGCCCGACGAATCCCTCTACGGCCTATTCGATCTGTCGACTGGCTCCGTAGAGACTGCATCCGAGTGTGACAGCAGTGATCCGGCGGCGGAGATCCTCATGGTCGACGGCCCTCGCAGTCCTCCCGGCTTCGCACACAGTGGTGGAGCCGCCGGAGGAGGAGACCCCGTGCAAGAGCACGAAGAGAACCAGCCAGAGACACTCGACTCTCTGCAGAGAGAAGAGCTTCGCTGCAGGAACATGGATGCCCTGCATACTCCCATCGCCGGAGAAACCCCCGAGGCTCGCGCCTTAGAGGAAGCACGTTTGGCCAATGTGGCTGAACGCGCTCGCCTGGAGAATCTTCAGCGAGCACTCGACGAGCGTGCGCGGCAACGAATCCCCGAAGCCAGTCGACGTCGACTCTTCGCACCGACTCAGGTATACCGCACACCAGTCCAAAATTTAGCAGCTGCAACTCGTATAGCAGAGTCTATCCAGCCGTCCCAGTCGGAAGCTGGGAGAGGCTTGCAGCAGATCAGAGATTTACTCCGAGCTGCGGGAGACCAGAACTCAGCTGTGTCGCAGTCGCGCAACAGGATTCACAGTCGATCCGTCGCCGCGAATACTGTCCAGTCGGCTCACAGCCCCAGATCGCCTCCGCGGCGAGAAGGGCGCGACAACCGGCAAGAGCAGCACGGAGACCGGCTCGACCGAGACGACAGGCGTCGAGTGCCCCTTTCCCCTCCGAGGGAAGGGTCGTACGCTCCTCGGCGGCAAGATGACGACGACGATTCAAGATGCAGGCGAAGAGTTCCAATCGACCCAAGGAACCAGCTTTGACGCGATCCATTATCGTGCAAGGCTTGGTCGACCGAACAGAGCCCATCGAGGCGGACCGAGAGGATGCACCCACCAGCGATCAGTGCATGTCTCTGGTCCAGAGTGTTTTAGCAGGCTATCGAGCCGCAGTGATCCCCCAATTTCAGATTGGCAACAGAGTCAACAAGTTCATCGGGGAATCCAAGCACGAAACTTGGCTTGAGGATTACCGAGTGGCTGTTCAGATTGGTGGTGGGAATGATGAGGTGGCCATGAAGCATTTGCCCCTCATGTTGGAAGGTTCAGCCAGAGCATGGCTGAATCAGTTACCTCATAGCAGTATATATACTTGGGAAGATTTGTCCCGAGTGTTCGTCAGGACTTTTGAAGGGACTTGCAAGCGACCGGCTGGTTTGACAGAGCTGCAAGTTTGTGCAGAAGACCAATGAAACTCTCCGAGAGTACATTCAGAGGTGGATTACCTTGCACCATCTTGTGGAAAATGTGTCCGACCATCGAGGCGGTTTAAGCTTTCAAAGATGGCGTCAAAACAGAGAATTGAGTCTGAAGTTTGGTCGAACCGGGACATGACCACGAGTCGAATGATGGAGATTGCTAGCAACACGCCAATGGCGAGGAAGAAGACCGACTCAAGCGGCAAGTACAAGCCAAGTCGATCGGAGAAGGAAATTCGATCGAAGCGAGCGCAAAGCCGAGCCGCAGCTCTCGGAGAGGCCCCGGCCAGTAACTCGGGGAAGTTCAAGGAGAAGGCAATGACGTGATGGATATGCCATGCCGTATTCACACGAAGAAAGATGAAGAGGGCAACATCATTTACCCGAAGCACACCACTCGCCGATGTCGACTCTGATCCAACAGTTTGGAAAACAGTCTAAGGACAAGGAGAAGGAGCCGGACAAGGCGAGAGACAAAGAGGACAAAGAGGAAGAATATCCGCATGTCAACTCCACTCGATGATCTTGGCGGATGTGGAAAGCAAAAGTCGATGAAAGTCATCAACCGGAGGTGAACATGGTTGCCCCAAGAAGCCAAGTTATGTGAAGTGGTCCCGGACACCCATCACATTCGACCACCGATCACCCGACTCACATTGCCACTCCCGGGCAAGCGTTAGTGGTCGATCCGGTTGTCGAAGGCACTCGATGACAAAAGTCTTGATGGATGGTGGTAGTGGGCTGAATTTGTTATATCACGGATACCTTGAAAGGGATGGGTATTCCGATGTCCCGATTGGCGCCAAAGAATATGAGTTTCCACGGAGTCATACCAGGGAAGAAGGCCAACTCACTCGGCCAAATAGCCCTCGACGTGGTTTTTGGTGATTCCAAGCACTTTCGCAAGGAAAAGTTGACCTTTGAGGTTGTCGATTTTCAGAGTGCATACCACGCCATTTTGGGGAGGCCCGCCTATGCACGATTCATGGCTCGACCATGTTACGTGTACCTCAAACTAAAAATACCAGGACCAAAGGGAGTGATCACTGTCACCGGCGATCGGAAGAAGGCAGAAGAGTGCTTTCAGAAGGGCTCGAAGATTGCCGACTCCCAAGTGACAGCGGTCGAATTCGACGAATACATGCAAACCGCAGATCCGAGTGATTTGTTACGATCCAAGAAACCAACAATAGAGTCTGCATTCCAGTCGTCTGGTGAGACGAAGCCAGTCCATATTCATCCGACTGATCCCAGTGCAGCCCCGACCCACATCTCCACAACACTCGACTCGAAATAGGAAGAAGCGCTCATCCAGTTCCTCCGTGAGAATCGGGACATTTCGCATGGAAGCCAGTGACATGCCGGGTGTTCCTGTGGAACTGGCTGAGCATCGCCTCCGAGTCGACAAGTCAGCGAAACCAGTCAAAGAGCATCTTCGGCGGTCCGCCGTTCAGAAGAGAAAAGCTATTGGTGAAGAAGTGGCTCGACTGTTGACGGCAGGATTTATTCGAGAAATATACCACTCCGAGTGGCTAGCTAATGTCGTCATGGTTCCCAAGAAGGACAACTCACTCCGCATGTGCATTGATTTTAAGCACATCAATCGGGCCTGCCCGAAGGATCATTTTCTCCCCCGCATAGATCAAATTGTTGACTCGACGCGGGGTGTGAGAGATTGTCTTTTCTAGACGCATATTCGGGTATCATCAAATCCGTCAGATGGACCCGATGAAATAAAACAGCTTTCATCACTCCATTCGGTGCTTCGCTATATCACCATGCCATTCGGCCTCAAGAATGCCGGAGCCACATTTATGCGAATGATTCGAAGTGTCTTCTCCTCAAATCAGTCGGAATGTGGAAGCGTATATGGATGATATCGCCGCTAAGTCGCGAAAAGGTTCCGACCTGCTTGCTGACCTCGCCAAACATTTGCCAACCTCGGAAGGTGCGATATCAAGCTCAATCCGTCAAAGTGCACATTCGAGTTCCCGGTGGCAAGTTACTCGGTTTTCGTTTCGAGCGAGGAATCGGCGCTAATCCGAGAGAAGATCGGCACTATTCTCCGAATGAAACGCATACTGCGAGTACACGACGCCGAAGCTTCTTGGATGCTTGGCGCTTTAAGTCGATTCATCTCTCGGCTCGGTGAAAAGGCGTTGCCTCTTTACCGATTGATGAAGAAAGTCGACAAGTTCGAGTGGACTCCGGTCGATGCAGCGCTTGCCGAGCTAAAAGCTCGCTCTCCACCCAGCCGGTGCTTGCTGCTCCAATCAGCAAAGAGCCTCTGTTGCTTTATATTGCAGCCACCGGACAAGTTGTCGGGCCTCGGCTTACGGTCGAGCGGGAAGAAGAAGGAAAGGCCTTCAAAGTTCAGCGCCCGGTGTATTATTTGTCTGAAGTCTTGACTCCATCCAAGCAGAGATATCCTCATTATCAGAAGCTTGTGTATGGTATATACATGACCACAAAGAAGGTTGCTCACTATTTCTCTGATCATTCTATCACAATCGTCAGCGACGCTCCTTTATCAGAGATCCTGCACAACAGAGACGCAACCGGTCGAGTGGCAAAATGGGCGATTGAACTTCTTCCCCTTGATATCAAATTCGAAGCAAAGAAAGCCATTAAGTCCCAGGCTATAGCGGATTTCCTTGCCGAGTGGATTGAACAACAGCAACCGACTAAAGTTCACTCGAAGCATTGGACCATGTTCTTCGACGGCTCCAAGATGCTGAATGGTTACTGTGCTTTGGGTCGTTCTAGTTTCCCCGAGAGGAGATAAGCTTAGGTATGTGCTCCAGATTCACTTTGATTCCTCCAACAATGAGGCAGAGTACGAGGCCCTCTTATATGGATTGCGCATGGCCATCTCACTCGGCGTCCGTCGCCTGATGGTCTATGGCGACTCAGATCTAGTGGTCAATCAAGTGATGAAGGAGTGGGACGTGAGAAGCCCAGCTATGACTGGATACTGCAATGCAGTGAGGAAGCTGGAAAAGAAGTTCGAGGGGTTGGAACTCCATCACATCCCTCGACTGAAAAATCAAGCAGCAGATGATCTGGCGAAGATAGGATCCAAAAGAGAAGCCATTCCGAGTGGTGTGTTTTTGGAACATATACACACTCCGTCAGTTAAAGAAGATCCCTTCACAGAGGAAGCTCCACAACCCAAGAGTGCCACGGATCCGACTGAAGTTGAGGTCCCGGCAGTGGTCGACTTGGTCATGGAAGTTTTAGTGGTCACTCCCGATTGGACAATTCCATACATCGATATATTCGAGAAAGGAACTCCCGAGGATGAGGAAGAGGCTCGGCAGATCGTCCGTCGATCCAAAGCCTTTACCGTTATCAATGGGCAGTTGTAGAGAAAGCCGGACGAGTCGGACAAAAATGCATAACGCCGAAAGAAGGTCGAGTCATACTCAATGATATCCACTGGGACCTGTGGTCACCATGCGTCCTCTCGGACCATTGTGGCCAAAGCATACCGAGCCGGATTTTACTGGCCAAGAGCAAATGAGATGGCGAAAGAAATAGTGGACAAGTGCGAAGGATGCCAGTTTTACTCCAATATGTCACACAAGCCTGCGTCAACCTTGAAGACCATTCCACTCGTCTGGCCTTTCGCAGTATGGGGGTTGGACATGATCGGTCCCTTGCGAACAGGTCGGAGCGGTTTTACGCATGTACTGGTAGCAGTCGACAAGTTCACCAAGTGGATTGAAGCTAAACCAATCAAAAAACTTGACGCCGGTACTGCTGTTTCCTTCATCAGAGGGCTGACGTTCAGATATGGGGTCCCGCACAGTATTATCACGGACAATGGGTCAAATTTTGACTCGGAAGAATTCAAGGATTTCTGCAACGCCCAAGGCACACGAGTCGACTACGCTTCAGTCGCCCATCCACAGTCGAATGGACAGGCAGAACGGGCCAACGGATTAATCCTCAAGGGTCTGAAGCCCCGACTGATGCGAGATCTCAAGCATGCGGCTGGAGCTTGGGTTGACGAACTCCCTTCAGTGCTTTGGGGTTTACGAACCACGCCTAATCGGTCGACTGGGAGAACTCCTTTCTTCCTGGTCTATGGAGCAGAAGCAGTCCTTCCGAGTGATCTCCTTCACAATGCTCCCCGAATCGAACTTTACAATGAAGCAGAAGCTGAGCAAAGCGCCAGAGGCAATCGACCTCCTAGAAGAGGAAAGGGAAATGGCTCTGATCCGCTCGACCATTTACCAGCAAGACTTGCGTCGCCTGTACGCCAGGAATGTGAGAGGTCGAGCCTTCCAGGAAGGAGATCTGGTCCTCCGAGTGGATCAGCAGAAGCAACATAAGCTTGCTCCCTCTTGGGAAGGACCCTTCATCGTCACAAAGGTTCTCCACAATGGGGCATATCATATCTACAACGTCGAACACAATATCGAAGAGCCCCGAGCTTGGAACGCGGATCTGCTCCGCCCGTTTTACACTTAAAATTTTTTCACTCGGAAGAGTTGTAATAAAATACTTCTGAAGTTCATGGGCTTTGAAATAATAGTGTCATAATTCCTTCATAATTTTTGTCACTTTTTTTTTGGTCCAGTTAAATTTTCCCCATGTGGGTGGCTTAGTCGCGAATCCGTTTCGCCTAAGTTTGTACAAATCCTACCGAGTGGTAAGCCAGACTTCCACTCGGAGGCTTAGCCGCGAATCCGTTTCGCCTAAGTAACCAAGAAATCCTACCGAGTGGCAAGCCAGACTTCCACTCGGGGGCTTAGCTGCAGTCCAGTACTCGCCTAAGATATAAGAAATCCTACCGAGTGGCAAGCCGACTCCCACTCGGAGGCTTAGCTGCAGCTCGATGCTCGCCTAAGTTATTAAAATCCCACCGAGTGGTAAGCCGACTTCCACTCGGAGGCTTAGCTGCAGCCGATGCTCGCCTAAGTTATTAAAAATCCTACCGAGTGGTAAGCCGACTTCCACTCGAGGCTTAGCTGCAGTCCAAGGACTCGCCTAAGTATAATGTGTACTAGCAAGGAAGACGAGGCGCAGGTCGATTGCGACCCTCTCCTCCGAGCTACACCATAAGTAACGTGTGTACCATAAGGAGGACGAGGTGCAGGTCGATCATGACCCTCTCCTCCGAGCTACACCATAAGTATGATGTGCGTCAAAGGAAGACGAGGTGCAGGTCGATCGACCCTCTCCTCCGAAGCTTCGCCACAAATACAACGGAAATCCTACCGAGTGAAGAGCAAACCTCTCACTGGGGCTTAGCTGCAGCCAGTGCTGCGCCTAAGTTATAAGAAACCCTACCGAGTGAAGAGCAAACCTCTCACTGGGGCTTAGCTGCAGCCAGTGCTCGCCTAAGTTATAAGAAACCCTACCGAGTGAAGAGCAAACCTCTCACTGGGGCTTAGCTGCAGCCAGTGCTCGCCTAAGGTATAAGAAATCCTACCGAGTGAAGAGCAAACCTCTCACTCGGGGGCTTAGCTGCAGCCCAGTGCTCGCCTAAGGTATAAGAAATCCTACCGAGTGAAGAGCAAACCTCTCACTCGGGGGCTTAGCTGCAGCCCAGTGCTCGCCTAAGGAATAAGTCGACTGCAGTGGGCATCTTGCTGTTAACCTGCAAAGGGCAATTCAAGCCAAAAGCAATCATATCCAAACATCCAATCCAAATTTAGGTCGATACCTAAAAGAACCGAGAGTGCTCAGGCACTAAGCCTGTTAAGGTTTTATCGGTTACAACTCCACTCGGCATACCGAGGCAAATTTAAAGTCAAGGAAAGTTTTTTACCCCTCCTGTGGAGGGCTGGATGGAGCAACGAACTCGTCAAGGTCAATCCCATCTGCAATCCGTGTAGCTGCAGTGATGAAAGTCTCCATGAAGGTCCTGAAGTCGTGTTTCTTGGTGTTGGCCACTCGGAGAGCCGCCAGCTTATCTTCTCGGGCATCCTTGCAATGGACTCGCGCCCGGATTGAGGCGACATCTGCGCCACACCGAGTCAAGACTTCTTCCACTCTTGCACTTTCGGTAAGGGATTTGTTCACGAGCCATCGACGACTCGAGGTCATTTTGGAGTGTCTCCTCGGGCCAGAGCATCGAGTCGATACGGGACGTAGCAACCTTCAGCCTTGCGAGGTAATCCACAACAGCAGCAAGACGGGACTCCAGTCGGAAGATGTTCATGGCAGTTTCATCATTTACCGGAGAATTGACAGGGTCAAGGTTCGTCTCCAGCTGGCTGGTTTCTTCTTCAAAGTTGCGACAGAACTCTGCAAAGACAAAATCCCGAATCAAGAAAACAGTCGACTGGGAACATAACAGTTGGAAGAATTGGTCGAGTGAAGAAGATTACCTTCGAGCATAAGGAACAATTTTTTAGCAAGACCACCCAAGAAGCCTTCCAAGTCATTTTTCTTCCCGGTCAACTGGTTGATCCTCTCAGTCAGAGTAGTCTTGTCAGCTTTCAGTCGATCAGCATCCTTGGTGGCAATGGCCAGAGCAGCCTTCAGATTGGTGTTGTCCTGTTCGAGCTTGGTGGCTGAGGCTAGCTTTTCATCGCGAGCTTGATCTTCTCAGACAGCTCAAGCTCCTTCTTCCTCTGGGCCTCCTTCACCTTGCCTGTAAATTACAGCAAAGTCAGGTTTGAAGCAAAGGAGGGGAGAAAAGAGTCGTCGAAATCTCACCAAACATACCTTTGGTCTCCTCCTTTGCCTTCGTCAGATTCTCCTGCACTAGCTTCAAGTCCAATTCGAGCTGAATATGCTTCTGCTCCAGTTTAGTATAGCGCGTCGCAAGATCACAGGATTTCTACGAAGAGTCAATCGACAAAATGTCAGAGATGATCCACTTCCGAGTGAACAAAGAAAAATGATGCGTTTCTAAGACTACAGTCGAATGCAAGCATTCGACCGTAGTCTCGGGGACTACACCCAGTGGGTGCACTCAGCGTGCCCCCACTGGTCTTATTCAAGACAAAGTCGACCAGTCGAACACAGTCTCGGGGACTACACCCACTGGGTGCACTCAGCGTGCCCCCACTGATCTCAGAAACCCATTCGTTTCATTCGAGTGATGATCAATATTTACTTATTAAGCCTAAGACCGACTGCCAGCAGTCGACCTTAGCCTTGGGGACTACACCCAGCGGGTGCACTCAGCGTGCCCCCGCTAACACGAAGTTTTTACCAACACACCCAGTGGGCGACTGCTATGAATTCCAGAAAGGAAAGTTTTGACAACATATCCTAACAGTAACAGCGGTGGTTGATCGACCAACATTGCTCAAGGGCGGAGCTGGCGTAAATGGCTGCTTGGCTCGCCTCGAACGATCTTCACCGCTCCATCATGATTCCTGCTTGACGGATCGCCTCCTTAGCAGCACTAGCCTGGTCCTCTGGGACGTGGTGCGTGGCGAAGATCGAAGGCTGCTCAGCACTCGACGAAGTGGGTCGAGCACTCATCAACGGCACCGCGAAGGACACGGTGTGTCGAGTGCCGACCTCCCCTTCCGTCGCAATGGTTTCGGGCGCCATCATACCTTGGGCTGCTTGGCCAGTAAATGCCTTCCTGCTCCTCCTAGTCCTCAATGGTTCCTCATCCTCATCATCGTCGTCGGGAAGGGTGATAATGTCATTTGTTGGAGCTTCAGGGAAAAGTCAAAGTCAGAAATTATGCATCAGTCGACCAAGAACAAGATTTTAAGTTGTAGTACCGGGATTTGAAGTCGCCGCGTCCTCCATCTCATGGTCCTCAGCCTTGCCTGAGGTTTCGGAAGTCGCAGCTGCTGAAATGGTGGGGATGGCTACCCTCATTTTTGGCAGAGGTTTGGTTGGCTTCAACGGAGCTACCTTTGACTGCTTCGGCGCCTTCTCAGTCGGCGCCGGAGAAGCGGTCCATATGCGTTTAATCGACTGCGATCTGATCGCAACTCCCTTACCGCGTTCGATCGAAGGGTCGTGCACAAGTTTTGACCGCCTTTCGGCGCGGTGGTGCAACCTCCTCCTCTTCATCATCGTCATCATCATCCTCGTCATCATCATCGCCGCCGCCGTCATCGCCTGCGCGTCTGAATCCCACTCTTCTGGCTCTGCTTCGCTGCTTCCCCCTCCTCAATCGGAGTGTGAGCGCCATTGGGCATTGAGTATAGCTCGGTAAGGGCCTGAAAATATCAAAACAGAGCTCAGTCGACCAAATCACAGAAACACATTCGACGGAGATACAATGGAAAACAGAGCAAATGTACCTTTTCTGGAACGCTGTTGTGGTCAAGTGGGGAAATCCTCCGGGATCCGCGAGGGTTGTCCTTGTTCGATGATCGCGCCATCCATCTTTCCACTATGGCATCGTCGACTGCCTCCGGTGGGCGCGAGTCTCGTCTTGATGCCTTGATACAGCCACATGCAAGGCTCCGGGCTCAAGAGGCTGGATTCGCCTCCGAAGAAAAACCTCCAAGAGGTCCATGCCACTCACGCCATCCCGAACCAGCTGCACCACGCGATCCATCAACATCTTCACCTCAGCTCTCTCCTCTGGAACCACCTTCAGGGAGGAGGGTCTGCTCACTCGACTCATGGTGAATGCAGGAAGACCGGATCATTGTCCGGCGTCATCTCATTCCGGCAGTAGAACCAGGTCGACTGCCAGCCCCTAACCGACTCGGGAAAAGACATAGCTGGGAAGGTGCTCTTATTCCTCAATTGAACCCCAAGGCCACCGCACATCTGAACTACTTGGGTCTTCTCGTCACGGGGCTTGCCTTCTTCACACCGAGGCGGCATGTGAAGATATACTTGAACAAGCCCTAGTGCGGTCGACAACCCAGGAAGTTTTCGCACATAGACACAAACGCAGCAAGATATGCGATGGAGTTTGGAGTAAAATGGTGGAGCTGGGCTCCGAAGAAATTCAGAAAACCCCGAAAGAAAACGCTCGGCGGCAGCGAAAATCCTCGGTCGACATGGGTGGCCAGGAGCACGCACTCACCTTCTTCTGGCTGAGGCTGCCACTCTCGGCCAGGAAGCCTCGCGGCGCCGTGGGGGATCAACCCGTCGTTGGCCATATCGAGGAGATCCTTCTCCCTGATGGTCGACTGGATCCAATCTCCCTGGACCCAGCCCTTCGGCAAGTTGGATCTCGACGAGGAACCACCGCGGCTGGTAGATCTCCCCTTCGCCTTCTCAGCCGCCGTCGCCTTCTCCGCCGCCGACGCCTTCTTCGCACGCTCCAACACCGCCGTCTTCTCTTTGCCCATGGTTGCCGGCGGAATGCGCAGGAGAGGAGGTAGCAGGAGCAGCAGCGGTTGCAGAGGGCGGAGACGAAGAGAGCAGAGGAGGAAGAACGGAGTACTGTGCAGAAGCCCCCGCGAGTCGCATTTATAGCATCCCTTCCGAGTGGATGACAGGTGGACCTGAACAATCCAATCATATCACGAACAGTTGCACTGCACGATACGTGGCGGAAAAAGCGGCGCGGAAATCGAGGCGTCCCTGTTACGTCCCCTCCGAACGCCGCAATCCGTTCCGCTTCGCGCGCTTCCCCAAATTTCGTATCCCGCGAGATCCGCGAGGGACAGATCGGTCTGTCAAGTGCGAGATTTCCTGCGATCCGTCGCTCTGGAATAGCAAAGTAAAAGAAGGTCACTCGACTAAAGAACAAGAATGGATCAAGTCGATCAAGAAAAGTTGCTCATTATCAACAGAGAAGATCTTGATCCAAGACAACCGTAACGATGCATAAAGACAATCGGAAACAACGTCAACTCCTCCTTCACTCAAGCCTCAATCCATTCGGGGGCTAATGATGGATTCATGTACCTAGGGTAGGGTCATAGGCCTGACCTAAACGTCCTACCCAAGGACACTCTCGAAGAGATCATCTTCGATCGACCAAAGAGGAACCCACTCGACCGGTCGAGGGACTCGACCATGGAAGACTCATTCGACCATGGAGACTCACTCGACCACCGTAAGGTCGAAGGCACTCGCAACACAACGGCTTGCTATTGAATAGACTTAATGATAGTTAAGACACTTTATGAGGCGTTACAAGCGCCTGCACTTAATGTACTTTAACCTCTCAATACGTGGGCTGGCTGGGGTCCTGGCGCACTCTATATAAGCCACCCCCCTCCACAGGTAGAGGGGTTCGCACTCTTGTAATACCCGCATTCATAATCCACTCGACCGCCTCAGGGCTCCGAGACGTAGGGCTGTTACTTCCTCCGAGAAGGGCCTGAACTCGTACATCGTTTGTCTTCACAACTACTCCATAGCTAGGACATCGCCTCTCCTTACCTACCCCATATTCTACTGTCAGACTTAGAACCACGACAGCGGGTTATTCTCAAGAGGTGTGGACTCTGCTCCTCATTCACGAGAAAATGGCTGGTCTCCGGGATGCTTAGTCCCATGCTCTATGCAAACTAAATCAAAATAATTGCAAACAAACCTCCCCCTGGGACCCGTTGAATGTTGGAGGCACTCGTTGTTTCGAGCAAGCCATGGATTGATGCTTGTGGAGGAGGGGGAGTATAAACTTTACCATTCTGTTTGGGAACCGCCTATAATTTGTTTAGCATGGAAGATATCATCGTCTCTTAGTTGTTATGTTGACAATGAAAGTATGCCGCTCAAAATATAATTTATCTCTATTTCAAAACCGAGCTCTGGCACCTCTAAAAATCCCTGCTTCCCTCTACGAAGGGCCTATCCATTTACTTTTATGTTGAGTCATCATCCTTCTTATTAAAAGCACCCGCTGGAGAGCACATTGTCGTTTGCATTCATTGGTTTATATTGTTGTATGACTTGACTGGATCTCTTTTTACCATGAATTACAATGTTTAGTCAGTCCTTGATCTTTAAAGGTGCTCTGCATTGATGTTTTGCGGTCTCAGAAAGGGCTAGAGAGATACCATTGTGTTATATCATGTTATGATTATTTTGAGAAAGTGTTGTCATCCGAGTTTTGTTATTATGGCTCGCTAGCTGATTATGCTATTGATATGAGTAATTGTGAGACCTATGTGTTATTGTGAGTATGGTTAGTTCATAATATTTGCTGAAATTTGAATTATGGCTTTTCATGTTTACGGCAACAAGAGCAAACAGAGTTTGTAAAAGTTTTTCTTTTTCTCTTTCAGTTTGTCAACTGAATTGCTTGAGGACAAGCAAGGGTTTAAGCTTGGGGGAGTTGATATGTCCCCAATGTATCTACTTTTCCAAACACTTTTGCCCTTGTTTTGGACTCTAACTTGTATGATTTGAATGGAACTAACCCGGACTGACGCTGTTTTGAGCAGAATTGCCTTGGTGTTGTTTTATGTGCAGAAAATAAAAGTTCTCGGAATGACCTGAAACTCCACGGAACATCTTAGAAAAAACAATAAAAAATCCTCGCCAAAGATGAAGACTAGGGGGCCCACACCCAGTCCATGAGGGTGGGGGGCGCGCCCCCTACCTCGTGGGCCCCCTAGTGGCCCTCCGACGCCAACTCCAACTCCATATATTGGCTTTCGGGGAGAAAAAATCAGAGAGAAGAAATCATCGCGTTTTACGATACGGAGCCGCCGCCAAGCCCTAATCTCTCTCGGGAGGGCTAATCTGGAGTCCGTTCGGGGCTCCGGAGAGGGGGATTCGTCGCTGTCGTCATCATCAACCAACCTCCATCACCAATTTCATGATGCTCACCGCTGTGCGTGAGTAATTCCATCGTAGGCTTGCTGGATGGTGATGGGTTGGATGAGATTTATCATGTAATCAAGTTAGTTTTGTTAGGGTTTGATCCCTAGTATCCACTATGTTCTAAGATTGATGTTGCTATGACTTTGCTATGCTTAATTCTTGTCACTATGGCCCGAGTGCCATGATTTCAGATCTGAACCTATTATGTTTTCATGAATATATGTGAGTTCTTGATTCTATCTTGCAAGTCTATAGTCACCTACTATGTGTTATGATCCGGAAAGCCCGAAGTGACAATAATCGCGACCACTCTCGGTGATGACCATAGTTTGAGGAGTTCATGTATCCACTATGTGCTAATGCTTTGTTCCGGTTCTCTATTAAAAGGAGGCCTTAATATCCCTTAGTTTCCAATAGGACCCCGCTGCCATGGGAGGGTAGGACAAAAGATGTCTTGCAAGTTCTTTTCCATAAGCACGTATGACTATATACGGAATACATGCCTACATTACATTGATGAATTGGAGCTAGTTCTTTGTCACCCTATGTTATGACTATTACATGACGAACCGCATCCGACATAATTATCCATCACTAATCCGGTGCCTACGAGTTTTCCATATACTGGTTCTCGCTTATTTACTTTTCCGTTGCTACTGTTACAATCACTACAAAATACCAAAAACATTACTTTTGCTGTCTTTACTTTTGTTACTGTTACCACCACTATCATATTAATTTGCTACTAAACACTTTGCTGTAGATACTAAGTTTCCAGGTGTGGTTGAATTGATAACTCAGCTGCTAATACTTGAGAATATTCTTTGGCTCCCTTTGTGTCGAATCAATACATTTGGGTTGAATACTCTACCCTCGAAAACTGTTGCGATCCCCTATACTTGTGGGTTATCATGCTTACACTCAATGTCTATAAATTTTAATGCATGTTCATGACTATTGTCGCTCTCTAGTTGGTCGCTTCCCAGTCTTTTTCTAGCATTAACTTGTACTAAGCAGGAATACTGCTTATGCATCCAAAATCCATAAACCCAAAGTTATTCCATATGAGTCCACCATACCTTCATATATGCGGTATCTACCTACCATTCCAAGTAAATTTGTATGTGCCACAGTCTAAACCTTCAAATGAAATTCTGTTTTGCATGCTCAAACAGCTCATGTATCAACTAGGGTTGTCTATATCTTCCATGCTAGGTAGGTTATTCTCAAGAGGAGTGTGTAAGTGCATCTAGTGCCCCTTAGTGATTTTGGTGTATTGAAGACTTATAGGTTAAGTAACTGATGCGTTTGTGAGTGTACACAGGTCTATAAGTCTATGAGGAGTTTGATATTTACAGAGAAAGTCGAGCCCTAAAATGAAGTTCTTCGATGAAGACTTTGATATTCGAAGACTTTAGAAGACTTTGAAAGTGAAGAAATTGGTGTGACCTTGAAGACTTGGTATTCACTTGAGGAACATGAAGCGTGAAGACTTTTGTTTTCGTAGTTTCATTTTCTCTTTCTTGAGTCATAGGAAACACCGTCTTTATTAAAGGGGTCGAGGAAATACTAAGGAAAAATTTCCATGTGATGCTCAACTCAAAATCCTACACCTACCAATCCCTTGAGTGAAGCCATTGGAAATCTCATACTGATTCATCAATTTCTTGATGGCGAGACGCAGTTCTTACAGTCACCGAGGACTTTGCTCGATCGAGGAGTTAGGAATTCGCCAGTCTGGAATTGCCTACACAAGAAGGAACATGATAGCCCCGAGGAATTTAAGAGTCAAATTTCCGACCGTTCTTTGTCTTCTTGGCCGGCTGTCCAAAGTATCTTATCCACCTAACGGTCATATCATTGAAGGGCATTTATGTCTTATCATGTCGGGCTGCTCCTAGGCTATAAATAGCCGCCCCTACAACCACTAGTTGGTTGGGTGCTCGAGAGAACTTGACACTTGTCATCCGAGAGCAACCCATCCTCCGAGGACTTTGAGCGAAAATCATCAAGTGAGGAAAATCCCAAAACCAAACCCCCACAAACCCAAAGTGATTGAGCATCATCAAGAAATTGATCTGCGTGGATCCGACGCTTGTTACCTTTGAAGATTGTGCTTCTTCCGACGGTTAGGCGTCAAGGTCTAGAGCATCAAGAGGAATTGTGGATCGCCGAGTGACCAAGTCTGTGAAGGTTTGGAAGTCACCAAGACTTACCACGAGTGATTGGACGAGGCCTGCATGGTCTTAGTTCAAGGAGAATACGGTGAGGACTGGGTGTCTGAGTTGCGGCTCGTAGATCGGGTGTCCGGGACTGCGTGTCCTTGAGTTTAAATACTCACCGCTCAACCAGACGTATAACCGAGACAGCAGTTGGAACTGGTTTACCAAATCATTGTCTTCACCAACTAACTGGTTCTATTTCCTCAACTCTTTCATTTCCTCATTACTGTGTTGTATGTTGTTCTTATCTGTGCTTGAAGACTTTGACTGAAGACTTTCACAAATTCCTCAGTTCAATTTCTTTAGTCTGTCCGTCTTCATCTTGTTATCCTATGTTTATGCTTTCTGTACTCTGTGCTAGTGTTCATTTCATCATGATGACTATGTATGTATCCTGTTATGTTTACTTCTGAGTACTTATTCCGCTGCAAGTAGTTCTTTGCTAAGGAATTTCCTCACCAGCAAATTCCTTAGTGAAGAATTCATAAAAATCGCCTATTCACCCCCCCTCTAGTCGATATAACGCACTTTCAATTGGTATCAGAGCAAGGTACTCCCTTGTTCTATGTGATTTTGGTTTAACCGCCTGGAGTTTTAGTTATGTCGACCGCAGGTATGATCAAGGTCTCGGCTGGGTGTCCTACCTTTGATGGAACGGACTACCCCTACTGGAAGAATAGGATGCGAATGCATCTTGAGGCAATTGATAACGATCTCTGGTATGTTGTGGAAAATGGTGTCCCCATGGTCACTCCCTCACTGAACGCTACCGATGTGAAGAGATTCAAACAACTTGATTCTCAAGCGAAGAATATCATATGTGGCCATCTGAGCAAAGGACAGTATGGAAGAGTGAGTGCTTTGAAAACTGCCAAGCTTATCTGGGATAGGCTGTCCAAAGTAAATGAAGGAGTTTCAAATCTCTTGAACCGCTTCAAAAGACTCGACAATGAGAATGTCCAACAAACCTTTGATCGCCTCACTGACATCTCAAATGAGCTTCAAGCCCTCGGTGCCACTGACATCACTGATCATGAAGTTGTGAAGAAACTGTTGAGATCACTTGACTCCTCATTTGATACTCTGGGACTGATGATACAAGAACGTGTTGACTACAAGTCGCTTGATCCTGCTGATATCCTCGAAAGGCTAAACACTCACGAGTTCCAGCTTGCTGAAAAGAGAGATCTCTATGGCTCAAACTATGGCAAACCACGTGCCCTGAAGGCCAAGGCTGTGTCTGACTCTGAATATGAGGATTCTGGTAGTAGCCTTGGTGATCCTGAAGAATTGAGCCAGGATCTAGCACTGCTTGTGAAGAAATTCCAGAAGTTCACAAGACGTGGTCGCTTTGGAAAATCCTCAAGAGGCAATGATTCCTCATCCAGTGACTATAAGAGAAGGCTTTGCCACAAATGCAAGAAGCCTGGTCACTATATTCAAGATTGTCCTCAGTGGGAAAAGGAAATGAAGAAGAAGAAATACAAGGATTATAGTTCTGATGATGCGAAGAAGAAGAAGAAATCGTCAAAATCTTTGTCATCAAAATCTTCGAAGTCTTCATCTCACAAGAAGAGCAGCTCCAAGAAGGCTCGGGCATTCATTGACAAGGAGATGGACTCTGAAGCTGAATCTGAGGATAATGATGAAGAGGAGGTATCTGAAGAATCTGAGTCTGGTGTGGCGAGTCTGGCCGTTGCTACTGCCTTCGTCAGCAAGTCCATCTTCAACACTGAAGAAACTGACTCCACCGACAAGCCTGATGAAGATAATGATGGCTATGCTCCAACCTATTGCTTCATGGCGAAAGGTGCTAAGGTACTCAAATACAACTCCTCTGACTCTAGTGAAAATGAATCTGATGAGGATCTCAAACCCAGCTACTCTAAACTTGCTAAGATTGCTGTGAAACAACAACGGACTCCTGAAAAGATTCAAAACATGCTAGATAAAAAGCGATGATATGTTGCGTGAAGAAATGGATCGCACTAAAGCCTTGACTGAAAATCTTCAGAGACTTCAGTCTAGGTTTGATAACCTTCAAGGTCATCATAACTCTCTCTTGTCTGATCATGAGAAACTTTCTTATGAATTTCTTCAAGAAAAGCAAGATCACGAGAAGCTTTCTCTTGAATCTCTTCAAAGAAAGGAAGATCTTGAAAAGCTAAGAGTGTGTTATGAAGATCTTCACAAGGAGCGCGATTCATTACTAGCTCAACAAATCAGCGCTTCTCAGGAAGAATTTGTTCCCCCATTGAGGGAGTCCTGGACTAGGGGGTGTCCGGACAGCCGGACTATCATTATCCGCCGGACTCCAAGACTACGAAGATAGAAGATTGAAGACTCCGGCTCGTGTCCGGATGGGACTTTCCTTGGCGTGGAAGGCAAGCTTGGCAATCTGGATATGTAGATCTCCTACCATTGTAACCGACTCTGTAAACCCTAGCCTCCTCCGTGTCTATATAAACCGGAGGGCTTTAGTCCGTAGGACAACATACATTACAACAATCATACCATAGGCTAGCTTCTAGGGTTTAGCCTCCTTGATCTCATGGTAGATCCACTCTTGTACTACCCATATTGTTGGGGATATTACCACTAGGCGTAAACCGGCCTGCCTGGGCCAGGTTAACTTCATTAGCGGTATAAACAGATAAAGGCCCAAGGCCTGTAGTCGGTTTAGAGCCTTTAGCCGTAAACCGGCCTGATGTATAGCTTGTATTGTAAGTTAGGAATAGAGAGATACCAACCGGGATACGAGTATGAACCGGTTGGGACTCTACAAACCGACGGACGTCACCCATGTATATACGGGGACGACCCGGCGGCGGTTCAAGGACAGACAACCACAACTCGAGCCTAGGCGAAGCTTGTTTGCTCCCTAGCCATCGAGACCACATCAATTCCATCACAACTAGACGTAGGCTTTTACCTTCATCGAAGGGGCCGAACTAGTATAAAACCCTCGTGTCTTTGTGTCCGCTTTAACCCCTTCAAGTAAACTCGTAGCGATGGCTCCACGACTAAGTCCTTTCACTAGGACATCTGCCGTGACAAATCCACGACAGTTGGCGCCCACCGTGGGGCTATCGCATGATGGTTTGACGATCTTGGAGGGCAAACTCAAGGGACTCGAAGGCTATGTTGTGGGCCAGATGACCAAGAGTCGTCGCGCCCGGATCTACATCGACGACGCAGGATGGGGTCCTGAGGCCGATTCGATCGAGTACGGGTACCGGGTCCCCTTTGGTGGCCTACACGTCTTCATCGGCAAGATCGGTGAGCCTGGACCTGAGCCGGACATCTGCACCGACCTCATCGAGACGGCTCAGCGTGCGAGATCTACCCAGGCTAAACCGGCCGTGAAGCGTGTCTTCGTCGGAGTCATCTACGGAGGAGAGCGCGAGGACGGATCAGAACACGGTAGTGAGACCGTCGTCTATTCTGGTGACGAGTCCTCAACAGGAGAGACTGAATCACTGTACCAGTTACAAGACGATATGGTTAGGGGCTGTTCCGATGGCGACAGTATTCCGGACCCCCCAGGCCAGATCAACCGGGTTGGAATATTCATGGCGGTACACGCGGCGAATCACTCTTCGACCGCCGCAGCGATGCTTTCCGGATCAACAGCGGCAGCGGCAGCGAAGCGAGGAGGCCTTGGCGCCCGCCGGTTCAAGTTCTATCAGATCTGTTTGATGCACTAGCTGCGCTTATGGCAGAGGACAATCCGGTGGATCAGGAGGTCCATAATGCAGAGATTGCGAAAGTGAAAGAATAGATCGCGCAAGCCAAAGCGGATCTAGCAGCAGAAAAAGACAGGATGGCTGCAGAGCGGGCTGCTTTGGACGCCCAGGCCTACAAACTCATGCTTGACCAGAACACGTCGCAGGAGGTGTTGAAGCGGAAATATAGATCACGCCTGCCATTAGGGTTTGACCCCAGAAATCTCTTTCAGACCCCGGGAGCTGGACCCAGTAATCCGCCGCAGCACCGGGAGACAAACCGGATTGAGGCACCAGGACCAGGGGCGACGGTCCAACCTCGCCTGATGGAGCCTCCTCAGCAGAACATTGTGGTTCCTCCGTCGGTTCAGACGCCCCCAGGCCATTATTCTAACCCTATGGACAACCTTGTTGCAGCCGCCACGCGATTGGAGGCTATCCCAGTCGAAGGGGACTCCCCGCAAGCGGTAGGGACACGCCGGGTTAAGGAGCTTCTCCGAACCGCGCTGATTCAGCAGGAAGCATATTCGTACAGCCGTGATCGGATTCACTCTATGCCCGTCAAGCGGAGCTATAGCGGTAGCGTGGATGAACCGCCGTGTCGAGCAATCGGCGGGACCGTGAAGCGGCCCGTGGCAATAACCCGGCGGGTGGCATCCGCGATGCTCAGGAGGTGGTGGACCGGGCCCGGGCACGAAGGGAGGCCGAATTAGCAGCGCAGGATGATGCGGGTCAACTTACACCGGTCCGCCCTACCACCTTTGTCGGAGCAGGAGTCGCATCCGCTTTGGGAGTGCCTTGTTTAATCCCCGCTTTACGCAATGTGCGCCTGCCTAAAGATTTCAAGGGTCCGCGCAAGGTACCAAATTACACCGCCGATTTGTCCCCTGAAGCGTGGGTAGAGAGTTATGAGATGGCTATGGAGATGCTAGACGTGGATGAGACTGCGTGTGCAAAATACTTCACCATGATGCTTGAAGGCACGGCTCGTACTTGGTTGAAGAGCCTACCGCCCAACTCTATCAGCTCATGGGCCCAGTTGCGGGCCCGGTTTATCCAGAATTTCAAGGATACATGTAAGCAGCCCAAGTCCATAGTAGACCTGGCTGCTTGTGTCCAGGAGGAAGGAGAATCAACGACCCGTTGGGTGCGCCGCGTTTCGGAAATTTTGCACTCATCTGACAGGATTAATGCCGACTCTGTGATCTTAACCCTGGAAGGCAACTGCCGTTTTGAGCCTTTAAATTGAAATTGGGACGCATGAAGCGGTTCTGTAATGACATGGGAACCCTCATGGCCGCTTTAGTGAAGTATGCTGATTCGGACAGTACCAAGGATCCCGAGGCTGATGATGATGAAGTAGGGAAGGGAAAGAAGAATAGCAACTCCAAGGGGCAACAGTACAAAACGGCGGGTCATGGAAACGGAGGCAAGCGTAAAGCAGATGGCAACATGGACTTTGTGGCCAATACTAACGCACAGGACAGGGGGCAGCGGCGCATAGGTAAAGCGGCAAATCGTAATGGGGCTCCCAATCCTAATGCAAGCCGTTTGAATTATTTACTGAATCAGCCTTGCCCAAAGCACGGGACGAAGGAGTCGTCGGCTACCCACCTTTGGAAGGATTGTTATATTATGCAAGAGTTCAAAAACTCTAATGCCTTCCGGTATGACCATGGGTCAGGTGGCGGTTCAGGATCCGGTTTCCATGGGCCGGGTCATGATGGAGCCTCCGGTTCAGGTCTCAATCAGGGCGGTCACAACAACCAGAATAATCAGCAGCAACAGCAGCAGCAGTCGGGTTATCAGAGCCAACCAAAACAGTTGAACAATGGGCAATATCATGTTTTCACAACTAGCTTGGATAAGCGCGACCGAAAACTCCACAAGCGAGCAGTGAACTCTGTTGAACCGGCCTTGCCATGTTACTTACGCTGGTCAGAGCAACCTATCGTGTGGAGCAGAGAGGATCATCCGCCCCGGGTTGATAATTCGGGCCAGCTGGCATTAGTGGTAGACCCTCAGGTGGGGGGTTATAAGTTCACCAAAGTGCTTATGGATGGAGGAAGCAGTATTAACATACTATACTATGAGACATTCCGCCGCATGGGTCTAACAGACAAGGATCTCAGACCATCTAATACAATGTTCCATGGTGTAGTACCAGGCAAATCTGCATATCCTGTTGGTAAGATAGCCCTAGATGTGGCTTTTGGGGACGAGCACGATTCCCGGTCTGAAAAACTAACCTTTGAGGTGGTGAAGATCCGGAGCCCGTATCACGCCTTGTTTGGGCGGCCGGCTTATGCTAAGTTCATGGCGCGGCCTTGTTATATCTACTTGCAACTCAAGATGCCGGGTTACAAGGGGACGATAACGGTTCATGGGAGCCGCGGGGTCGCTTTAGAATGTGAGGAAGGTGATGCAGCTTATGCAGAGTCGGTCTGTGCCACGGAGGAGTTGAAGTTCTATAAGGACAATGTTGACCCGGCAGATATGACCCCTTTGAAGAAGCCAACTACAGAGCATGATTCGGATCTGAAGTTTAAATCGGCAGCTGAGACTAAGCTTGTTGACTTCGTGCCCGGCGATTCGTCCAAGCAGTTCACTTTCAGTGCCAACCTGGATCCCAAATAGGAAAGCACGCTCATCGAGTCCATCCGTGAGAATCGGGACATCTTTGCATGGAAGCCATCTGACATGCTAGGTGTACCGAGGGAACTCGCTGAGCACACTCTTAATGTGGATCCTAAGTATAAACCGGTGAAACAATTCCTCTGCCGGTTTAACGAAGAATGGCGCAAAGCCATTGGAGAGGAAGTGGCCAGGCTTTTGGCAGCTGGCTTTATCATTGAGGTGTTTCATCCAGAGTGGCTTGCTAATCCGGTGCTGGTTCTTAAGAAAAACGGCACTTGGCGTATGTGTGTGGATTACACAGATCTTAACAAGGCCTGTCCAGCGGATCCTTTTGCCCTCCCCCGCATTGATCAGATCATTGATGCCACGGCGGGTTGTGAGCGTTTGAGTTTTTTGGATGCGTATTCTGGATATCATCAGATCAAAATGGCGGTTAAGGACCAGGAGAAAACAGCGTTTATCACTCCCTTTGGAGCCTTCTGCTATGTATCTATGCCCTTCGGGCTCAAGAGTGCCCAAGCTACCTATCAGCGGTGCGTACAGAATTGCCTGCATAAACAGATCGGCCGCAATGTGCATGCCTATGTGGATGATATTGTAGTGAAATCAAGGCAGAAGGAGACGTTGGTGGATGATTTGAAGGAAACCTTTGACAACTTGCGCATTTACAAGATGATGCTTAATCCGGCCAAGTGTGTCTTTGGTGTTCCGGCAGGCAAGTTATTGGGATTTCTGGTGTCTAACAGAGGAATTGAGGCTAATCCGGAGAAAATTAAGGCTATTACTTCCCTGGCTAAACCGAAGTGTATTAATGATGTTCAGCGTTTGGCGGGCAAAATCGCCGCACTGAGCCGGTTTATCAGCCGTCTTGGAGAGAAGGCCATCCCTTTGTACCAAATGCTAAGGAAGACAGATAATTTCGTCTGGAGTCCGGCTGCTGATGAAGAATTTCAGGACTTAAAGCGGCAGTTAGCCAATCCGCCTGTTCTTGCAGCTCCGGTTGACAAGGAGCCACTATTATTATATGTAGCTGCCAATGCTCGAGCAGTTAGCGTGGCTATTGTGGTGGAACGCAAGGAGGCAGGCAAGGAATATCCGGTTCAGCGGCCGGTTTATTATATCAGCGAGGTGCTCATTGAGTCCAAGCGAAGGTATCCGCATTGGCAGAAGCTAGTCTATGGTGTCTTCATGGCCAGCCGGAAGTTGAAGCAAGATTTTCAAGGGCACCCCATCACGATGGTCGATTCAGCTCCTTGGGTGATATCATCTGAACGGGAGGCGATCGCGGATTGCCAAGTGGGCTATAGAGCTTGGGCCACATGGATGAAGTATGTACCTCGGACGGCGGTGAAGTCTCAAGCACTTGTCGATTTCATTAATGATTGGACGGAGTTACAAGCACCAGAGGAGAAGCCGGATCACACATATTGGACTATTCATTTTGATGGGTCCAGGCAGTTGGAAGGCTCGGGGGCTAGAGTCGTCTTAACTTCCCCACGAGGTGATAAGTTTTGTTATGTTCTCCGCTTAATATTCCCTTTTACTAATAATGCAGCTGAGTACGAAGCCTTGCTCCATGGTCTCCGGATGGCTAAAGAGATGAACTTAAGCCGGGTTAAGTGCTTTGGTGACTCGGACCTTGTGGCTCAGCAGGTGTCTGGCACTTGGGATTCTAAGGACCCGCTCATGGCTGCATATCGTTGGAAGTGGATAATATTGCGGGTTGCTTTAAGGGTTATCAAGTGGATCATGTGGACCGCCGGAAGAATGAAGCGGCGGACGCTTTAAGCCGGTTGGGTTCTCAGCGCAAACCGGTCCCGCCTAATGTCTTTTGGGCGTATTGCACAACCCGTCGACCCAGCTCCTGTGAAGCGGTTGGCTATTCCCGATCCGGAGGCTCAATTAGTGGCAGCACTACATTCTATTCGGATTGGGCGGTTCCTTTTCTTGCGTACATGACCGAGGAGTTGCGGAAGATGAGATTCGGCCGACAGATAGTCCGCGATCTAAGTCTATGCGATTCTCAACGGTGAATTACATCATTGCAGTATATCAGGGGCATTTCAACGTTGTGTTTCTCCTGAGGAAGGCTGTGAAATCTTAAGGGAAATCCATGAAGGGGATTGTGGACACCACGCCGGTTCAAAGTCTCTGGTAGCAAAGGCGTTTCGTCACGGGTTTTACTGGTTGATAGCGCACGCTGATGCGGAGGACTTGGTTAAACGGTGTGATGGATGTCAGAAATTTTCAAGACGTGCTCATATGCCGGCTCAAGAGTTGAGGATGATCCCAATAACGTGGCCGTTTGCAACTTGGGGGCTGGATATGGTTGGACCTTTTAAAAGATCCAAGGATAAGAAAACCCACCTTTTGGTGGCAGTTGACAAATTTACCAAGTGGGTTGAAGCGGAGCCTGTCAGCAAGTGTGATGCAGCAACAGCGGTGCAGTTCATCAAAAAGGTGATTTTCGGTTTGGCTTTCCACAAGTATCATTACGACAATGGTACCAATTTATCCATGGGTGCTATGAAGGAGTTACGTGAGCGTGAGCACATCCGCTTGCGTGTCACGATGGCACACCCCAGTCCAATGGACAGGCGAGCGAGCTAATCAAGAGATCTTACGAGGCATCAAACCCCGGCTTATGGTCCCATTACAGAGGACACCAGGATGCTGGGTTGAAGAGCTACCATCTGTGCTATGGAGTATCAATACTACGCCAAACCGGTCCACTGGTTACACACCGTTTTTCATGGTCTATGGAGCAGAGGCAGTTCTCCCCAGCGATATCCGACATGATTCGCCTCGTGTGGCAGCTTATGTTGAAGCGGACAACGAGACAACACGGCAAGATGCTTTGGACCTATTGGACGAGGAGCGTGATATAGCAGCGGCCCGTTCGGCGATTTACCAGCAAGATCTTCGTCGTTATCACGATCGCGGGTTAGAACCGAACCTTTCAAGAAGGAGATTTGGTGCTTCGACTCATCCAAGACCGAACAGATATGCACAAGTTATCCCCACCTTGGGAGGGACCTTTAAGTGGTCGACAAGAATTTGCTGTGGGTCATACTATCTGATTGATATTCGAGAGCATCAAGACTCACGCACATCAGAGGAGGAGACCAACAGGCCGTGGAACATAGCTCATCTTCGGCCTTACTACACTTGAGCCATCGGCTCTATCTATGTACATATCATGACAGTGTATATATTATCTTGGATATAATAAAACCGGAGCCTCAGCTAAAGCGGGGTCTCTGTCTTTCTTATCATGCGTGGTTACATGGAGTACTTCTATTTTTAAAGCGGCCTCCGGTTTACCCCTTGACATTGCTTTTTATATCACTAGGGGCCTTGGTGAGTCCGAACCAACGCGACACCTTTTGATAGGCGACAGCCACCAGATCACAGGGGACATGGTCAAGTCTGAACCGATCCGCGCTCTTGGTCGACCTAAGGCCATCAAATCACTTGGGGGCATGGTCGAACCCGAACCATTGCCACGCCTCTTGATCTGGCATATATGCCACGAGTCATTTGGGGACCTGGCTGACTTGAATCATTGTCACACCTATTGGGGGCTTGATCCTGTCCGACCATGGTAATACCATCTGAACAGCTCAGTATAGCATATGTTTGCAAACGATTTTTTATCATTACCTTGGTTTCCATGTTGTTTTCATGGCTTGTTTGCTATTTGTTTTTGTTGGATTTCTTTTATATCAACAAACCACCTTTTTTCCGGTTCAAACGATGGATTTGATTCCCCTTTAATCCGGAGACGTATGCCCGGTTTACCTTTTTCCTGTTACCATCATAGAGTAACAAGGGGGCTTGTGTTGATTCAACACGGTTTATATGGGAGCAGTTTTTCTCCCCACTTTATTTACGGTAATGGTTTATAAAACCTCCGCTTCAAGCTTGGCTAAGCCAGCTTTATGCCCAGACATGGCAGGTATTCCGTATCGCTTATTTGTTATGTTATTGATATACATATCAAGATTATAAACCGGCTGACGATATAACTGCCACCGAAGATCAAATTTTTCTAATTGCAGGAAATACGAATCGAGTTCTTTTCGAACAAAAGCTTCAGTACCTATGCACGAAGGCATACTCAAGATAGAAGTATTAACTATCCTATTACAAGGCAACACGGTGCCCAAATAAGGTCATTGTTCTTTTGGACAGATGCCAAAGACAGCTATTCAAACCGGCTTCCGGTTCAAGCCTGCTCCTCATCCTCCGCCGCTTCAGCTTCCTCGTCTCTACCCATTGGCTGGAAATCAACAGTGGTCCAGTTGATTCCCATTAAAGCTTGGAAAACGGCCTCTTCATGGATTAGGGAAGACGGTTCAATATCAGGAGCGTAAGTGTGCTTACGGAGTGGAGGGATCAGATTCTCCGCTTCAAGAGTTGGGGCAGGCACGCGCTTGTTCTGGTCATTGTATTGCGCTTGGTAATGCGTCAGGTCTACCTCTTCAGCTAGCTGGCAAGCTAGAGGGCGCACTGCACGGTTTATCGCCCGTAAATCCTCTTCGTTAAATTCAGTGCCATCTTCCTTCACACTGGGATAGCCTTGAGCTGCTTCCACAGGGTCAAAATCTGGTACCCATGCCTTGGCCCGGATCAAAGCGTTAATAGCTCCGGTTCGAGCAGCAGATTTTTTCACCTCCTCAATCCGGGCCGGAAGCATGGACAACCTGTTCAGAGTATCCTGGAGTAAAGAAGGTGCCGGGTTGTTATGAGAGGCTGTGGTGATGATCCGCTGGGCTCCGGTATATAGTTGTTCTACTAAGGTGTAGATAGCCTTTAGTTTCTTACGCACATCGTTTCCTAAGTGCCCGATGCTTGTGCCTACAACAATAAAGAGACGGTTTCAAACCGGATTTATACTACAGCAGGTTGACATCATCACAGACGTTCAAAGGAGCTTACCAAAGATCGCCGCGGTCATGGAGTGTACTTGCCGCTTTACGGCTGTAAGTTCATCTACCACCGGTTTAAGGGCAGCTTCAGCATTTTCCGCTCGTTTGATTAAGGTGGCCTTCTCAGTGACCCAATCAGCCCGCTCTTTCTTGAAGCCTTCCTTCAGCTGTTCAGTGGTGTTCAAACCACTGCTTAATTCTTTCTTGGCCTTGTCTGTTTCGGCCTGTTGGGTTTTCAACGCCTCCTGTAAATCGGCAATCCGGTCTTCCTTGATTCTCACCTCAGCCTGCATACAGACAGTATTTTCAACAAGCGGTTCAAGAAATTGAAGTATCAACCACATAACAAAGTTATATGCCTGATACTTGGGGCTAATGCACCTTCAATTTTTATACATGTTACTAGGTTGCAAAGTCCCAAGCTCAATACAAGTATTCAACTTGGCACTTGGGGGCTAATGGCTATTTGATCTACGTATGTTTCCAAGGATAGTTTTCTATTGAAGCCCCGGTTTAATTATGCTAAGTTAAAACCGGCCCTTGGGGGCTATGCGGATGGATTTCAAAAGTGTTAAGGACCATATTCAAGTCCCGGTTTGATCAAGATTACAAACCGACTCTTGGGGGCTAGGAGGATTAATACAATGGCAGTAAGTAAAGAAGTGGGTTACCTCAAATTTATCCCTCATCATCTTGACCAGGCCAGCTTCACAGTCATGGCTAGTATAAAGCCGGTTTAAATAGCCGGAATGAAGGTCTTGGGCACTCAGAGCAGCATATGTCTCCAGTTCAACATCCCATTTTCCTTTATTTAAAGCAGAAAAATCCTCTTTCACAGTATGTCTGGTTAAGGTGGCAGGATTCCCCGGCTCAAAGCGGCCTCACCAGTGATCACAACATCATCATCTTTAGACTCGGCGGTTTGTGTGGGCACGGCTGTTTTGTCAGCAGGACTGTGGGATTTCTCAATCCGGACGGAGCTGGCAGGCGGATTGGCAGAGATTGAAGTGTTAACAGGCCTTTCTTCGGGAATAGCATCGTCTTGTAACGGAGGATCATTGGGAATATCTTCAGAGGCAAATTCTTCAACATCTGCCGCTTTCTCATGATCTGGGGCGACATCTTCTTCGGCCGCTTTATCCAAACGGGCCTTCTTGCTTGGTTTCGGTTTGTACTCGAAAGAAAAACAAAGAGTCGATGAAAAGCATAAGCCATTATGTAATATCTTTGGAAGCATATGCTCGGTTTTTCTTACCCGCAACTATTTTCAATGGTGGTAGCTGAGTGGATGATGATTCACGGAGGATGAATGGGAAGTGACCGATAATCGTCGGACGGATTAAGAGGTTGTGGAAGAAACCCGCTTTAGAATTTAAAGCAATAAAAAGGTCGGAGACCTCGGAGCGGCATTTTCGAACCGGGCTGTTTGGCAAACCGGCAGAGGTAACTACCTGGCCACTGTGCCGGGTTGTGCGGCGAGCTTCATGTTGTTGCGTCTTCAAAAGAAATTTGGGATCCAAATAAGCAAGAGGATGAGAAAATTTAACTTTCCGGTTTGCTTGGCGAAATTTTGGCAAAGGCAAGTTTTCTGAATCGGAAGAGAGAATAGTTACCTCAGCGAATCCCGCATTGCTGGCTTCAGCGTCGTCCTGACAAGCATCATCATCATTAAGGCGTGTAAAAAGTAAGCCAAGTGAATCAAGTTCTACCTCAAGATCCGGATTACCCACATCATCATCAATGGCTGGATCAGATGAAGCGGTGGTTTTTCTCTTGTGAGCTGGTTTCTTAATAACTTTGGTCTTGGGCCGGGTTGGCCGCCCTGCCTTCTCCGCTTTATCTTGTGAAAGTTTCTTGCTCCAAAACGGATTATCACCCTGGATCAGAAGTAATTAAATGTCAGACACATAAAGCAGTAACAGGTTTAATAATGGAGCAACTAAAATCTTACCGCTGGCGGTTTGTTGGTGGTGCAGTAAGGAGGCAGACCGGTCTGAGCACAGAGGTGCTCCGGTTCATTTAACATCTTCTTTACAGAATCTGTGACTTCATCATCAGAGAGTTGGATTTTGGTGTGTCGGAGTGGGTCGTCGACACTATCAGTATACTTACACATCAAACCGGAGCGCCGGCTTAGAGGCAGTATGCTCCATGATATCCAACAGCGTGCAAGGTCTATTCCCGTTAAACCGTTGGCCATAAAGGCTCGAAGCTTGGACAGTTGCGGAGCATATTTGCTTCTTTCCTTGGCACTCAGTCTTTGTGGAAAAGGGTGAGTGTTGCTCAGCCGTTCTGGACGGAAGCCAGGCAAGGGATTTTCATCCTCAGGAGAGGTATCTTTGCAATAAAACCAAGTGGCATTCCACTCCTTGGGGTGAGTATGGAGTTTGACGTGGGGATAAGTGATCTCCTTCCTCTTCTGAATAGCCATGCCACCCAATTCAGTATTGGGACCGTCGGTGAATTCAGTGCGACGGTTTAAATGAAAGAGGTCTCTAAACAATTCAACAGAAGGTTCCTCTTGAAGATATACTTCAGATAGTACTTGAAAGTGGCATAGATTGGTGACGGAGTTGGGGCCAATATCTTTTGGACGGAGCTGAAAATTGGCTAACACATCCCGGTAAAATTTAGAACCGGGCGGTTTGAAGCCCCGGGCCAGTTGATCTGCGAAGACAACAACCTCTCCTTCCTGGGGTGTAGGAGGACATTCCTCTCCACGAACCCTCTAGTGGATCGTGTCTTTATTGTCTAAAGCGCCAATCGAGACTAGGTCATCCAGCTGTGATTCTGTGATGCGAGAAGGAACCCAATTGCATTCATACACTTGTTTGGCCATGGCGAGATCTACAAGAGATAGGTGATCCGGTTCAAGAACATGCTGGATAAAAGAAGGCGTTGATCTAAACTATGATAAACCGGAGGCAGTATCTATAAACCGGTTTTCTGCAATGAGGTATCATGTGGATTCTGGCGGTTCAACCAGGGGACTAATGATATGTACCGGTTTAGCAGTTTTTCTATGGTAAGTTAAACCGCCTGACCTAAGCATTGGAAGCGATTGAAGCTATGGATAACTAAGTATGCAGAAACAAGTTTCGCAAGATCCTATTACAGCTGCAGATCAAACGCGAGCTCACAAAAAACAGAAAATATTTGAGGAGTAAGGCGAAGCAGTGACCTATGGAGCGGATCGTGCGGGAGATCTATGGGCTTAGATGAGAAACTACAGTGGATGCGTAGAGATCACTATTAAATACATCACAAGTTCATGGATTCATTCAAGGTCAGAGAGCGAGATATGAGCGCGAAGAACACAGCATGAACATGGAACCCTAAGAACAGATCTAGGTCAAAAGAGGAGAAAGCTTACGGGAATGGAGAAGACGGAAAGATGCGAAATGCTCTGCATGCGTTCGGTCGATCAGCGGCCCAAGGCGAGGCGAAGTCGGCGGCGGTGGCGGAGCTCCAAGACCAGCGGCGAGGAAGACAAAGAAGAAGGCGAAGGAAAGGAAAGAAATGACCCTTCGGTCCTATTTATAAAGCAACAGAGCTAGGTCAAGTGCGCGGATCCAGGAGCTATTGTTAAAAGAGGGCGTTATAAATGATAAAATTTCAGGATGACATCATGCCGGTTTACAGCAACCAGAAGTGATGACGACACGGTGATTTACCAATTTCTAGAAGATATCCAAGATGCAAGATTTTGTGAAGGATTGACATGAACCAGTTCAAATCAATCTGGGGCCTAATGTTGGGGATATTACCACTAGGCGTAAACCGTCCTGCCTGGGCCGGGTTAACTTCATTAGCGGTATAAACAGATAAAGGCCCAAGGCCTGTAGTCGGTTTAGAGCCTCTAGCCGTAAACCGGCCTGATGTATAGCTTGTATTGTAAGTTAGGAATAGAGAGATACCAACGGGATACAGTATGAACGGTTGGGACTCTAAAACCGACGGGCGTCACCCGTGTATATAAGGGGCGACCGGCGGCGGTTCAAGACGAGACAACCACAACTCGAGCCTAGGCGAAGCTTGTTTGCTCCCTAGCCATCGAGACCACATCAATTCCATCACAACTAGACGTAGGCTTTTACCTTCATCGAAGGGGCCGAACTATTATAAAACCCTCGTGTCTTTGTGTCCGCTTTAACCCCTTCAAGTAAACTCGTAGTGATGGCTCCACGACTAAGTCCTTTCACTAGGACATCTGCCATGACAAATCCACGACACATATCATCAATATTAATCAAGCAGGACGTAGGGTTTTACCTCCATCTAGAGGGCCCGAACCTGGGTAAAAACATCGTGTCCCTCGTCTCCTGTTACCATCCGCCTAGACGCACAGTTCGGGACCCCCTACCCGAGATCCGCCGGTTTTGACACCGACATTGGTGCTTTCATTGAGAGTTCCTCGTATCGTCACCGATAGGCTTGATGGCATCTTCAACCGGCGACGCTGTCGGTGAGACTTTTCTCCCGGACAGATCTTCGTGATTCGGCGGCTTCGCTGCGGGCAATTCACTTGGCCATCTGGAGCAGATCAAAGCTCGCCCCTGGCCGTCGGTCAGATTTGGAAGCTTGAACTTCACGGCGATGTCGCGGAGACTTGATCTTCGACGGACTCGAGCCACAGCTGCGCCGCTGCACGGATCCGCTTGACCATTAGCCCAAGTCGATCGCCCGGATCGAGGCGGTGGATAGACGCCACCAGGGCTTCAACATCCACGGCGATGGAGCCGAACACTGATCTTGTCCCCTGTGAAACTCGTGATTCAGAGGCGCTGGACTCCTCGCCGGACTCCGAACCTCCCGCGCCCCTACCAATCGATCCGGATTGGGCACCGGTTATGGAATTCACCGCGCGGACATCTTTCAATACTCGCCTTCTGGCGATATACTGAATTCACTAAAACATCTCTCGTTATCAGGACAGTCCTGGCCGGACTATGGCCAGGATGGTTGGAGTACGGACGACGAAGAAATTCAGAGCCCACCCTCCACCCACTTTGTAGCCACTGTCGACAACCTAACCGACATGCTAGATTACGACTCCGAAGACATCGACGGAATGGACGACGATGGCAGAGACGAACAAAAATCAAAGCATATAAAGCACGGGAGGACCACCTCGTCACATGACATATATATGGTGGACACCCCAAAGGTGGCGATAACGAGGACCAGCGGGCGCGACAGAAGATGACCCGCCGATAAACGACCAAAAGCGGCGGCGCAGACGTCGCCCTAAATCCCGCCTCGACGACAACAACGCTCCCAAGGAGCCCGCAATACGGCAGGGCTCACAAGTGGACGACGAACATGCAAATAAGCAATCGTCCGAACACGACGAGTCAGATAATCAGTCCAGGCCCGGTGAAAATAACAGTCCGGACGACCTCATGCGGACACACCGCCGGAGAGCAAGAACCTTGAAAAAGACTTCGTCGATCTTGTAGAAGCTGAAGAAGGAAAACGGAGGCTCAAAACAGCGGAAGACACACTCGAGAATGAGATGGAGCAAAGTGCTCAAAACCGCAGATAAATCGGCAATGGCCACCAATCAAAGAGCTACCCGGCGCAAGCTGCTACGGAATTGACGAGGAGGCCATAGAGCCTCCACCGTCCAAAAATAAAGGGGCTGCCTGGTTGGATAGACGGCCAGATGACAGGCCAAATTATGACAGCGGCGCCACACATAAATCCACCAACAAACTTGGAAGGATAGATGGCCCGGCCAGGTCCATTTACAGGCCAAAGGAGAAGGCCCCAAGAAGCAAGGCAACACGTCAAGTGTCCGATAATAGCGGCACACACAAATACAGGGGTGCCGCACACCCACTATGTTTCACCGATGCGGTGCTGGACCATGAATTCCCAGCAGGATTTAAACCCATCAACATAGAGGCCTACGATGGAACAACAGATCCTGGAGTCTGGATAGAAGATTATATACTACATATACATATGGCCAGAGGAGATGATCTCCACGCCATAAAATACCTACCCCTCAAGCTCAAAGGGCCAGCCCGTCATTGGCTTAAAAGCCTCCCAGAAAACACTGTTGGAAGTTGGGAAGAGCTCGAGGACACGTTTAGAGCAAATTTTCAAGGGACTTATGTCCGTCCTCCGGATGCAGATGATCTAAGTCATATAACTCAACAGCCCGGAGAGTCAGCGCGGAAATTCTGGAACAGGTTCCTTACCAAAAAGAACGAAATAGTCGACTGTCCGGACGCCGAAGCCTTAGCAGATTTCAAGCACAATGTCCGAGGGCGAATGGCTGCCAGCACCTCGGTCAAGAGAAACCGAGGACAATGTCCGCACTAACAAGCCTCATGACCCGCTTACATGCGGGAGAGGATAACTGGTTAGCAAGATGTAGCACCAGCGACCCAAGTACATCCGAGATAAGAGATGGAAAGCAGAAAATCACGGCGCAGAAAAGAGCAGCGCCAAATAAAGAAAAAGCCCAAAAAGCACGGCGGTCAATGCGGATTCAAAAGCTTCATGCCCAATACTAAAACACAGCCTCTAAAGGATGATAGTGACAAATTGTCCAACAAAACAAGATTTTGGGTCGGATATGCCAAATCCACAAGACCCGGAAGGCACGCAAATCACACCCACGAGGATTGTTGGGTTTTAAACAGTCCGGCCGACTAAATGCCGAACACAAGGGCTCGGCGCGTCAGCGAAGAAGATAAACCCCACCAGCAGAGCACCGGAAAACAAAAGACTTTCCCACAAGGGGTCAAAGCGATAAACTCACTTCATGTGATAATACGGAAAAATAAGCGCGCACTTTCTAAAAAGAGCTTGGCGGTCTAACACAGACGACCGTAGAGATTGGATATCAAAACCAATCACTTTCGACCACTGGACTATTCGAGCGTTGCTCAAATGCGGACGGACTCCGATATTGAATCCCATAATAGACGGATTACAATTTACTAATTTCCTAATGGACGGAGGCAGCGACTTAAACCTGCTGTATTCAAAAACAATCCGTAGGATGGGGATAAACACTGCTAGAATCCGAAACAGCCGCACTTCCTTCAAAGGAGTGACGCCAGGCCCTTACGCCAAGTGCACAGGCTCCGTATTACTAGAAGTCCTGTTCGGATCGCCGAACAATTTTCGACGAGAAAAATTAATTTTTCATATCGTCCCATTTGAAAGTGAATATCAGGCACTCTTGGGACGAAAGGCTTTTGTCCGCTTCAACGCCATACCGCATTACGCGTCTCTTACACTTAAGATGCCCGGTCCGCATGGCGTCATTTTAGTGCAAGGGTCACTTAAAGACCCCGGACTCGGATAGACGAATCTGGCGTCAGTAGGCTAGGGGCTCCCTAGCCGCATACCCCTTCACAGGGGGCTGCGCGCACAAACAACCGCGGGTTCATACAAACCCTGCCTTAATTATTTATATTTCTTATTTTACATATTTTTTGCACGAATTGTTTTTGAAACTAAACGTTCCTCTTTTTCTACAGATGAACAATGTGCATACCCGTCCAGGACAACGGCGCAACGGAGACACAGGCGCAGACGTGCAGTAGGGACCCGTTGTGAGGATTCTTTTCAGATTAAGACCTGCGTAAACCTTTTTCTTGTCTCTTGTTGTTATTCTCCTTGGTTTCTTTCTATAGCCAAAGCGAACTGGCGCTTTAGCATCGGCGCGTCGAAGACCATGCCGTGCACGGACACTAGGGGTTAGGGCATCGTTACGCCCATTATTATAAAGACCGAACACCTTAGGGAGTGTTGGCGTCTCGAGTTAGGCATTATATGCATCAGCTCGAATCATGTCTTTGGTCAAATGTTGGGTTTGCCCGCTCCTGTTTTGCTGCCTTCGTTCCGTATCATCGGCTAACGCGCACCGGAGAACTCTGCGATTGTGCCCCGTTAATTTGGCGAGCACCTCGATAGAGATAGCCGAAAACCGATCATCATGATCTGCGAGAGACTGGTCAACCACTCGATCGACTATCGGAATGTTTAGAATTCCCCGCTTTGACGAAGGACCGTTTCCCGGTCAGGCACATACGCGCTCCGACTTCGGAGAAGGGCGATACCACCACGGGCTATATCATAGCCCCACCCTCGAGCTCCACTGGCTAAGTGAAAGTGATAAAGCATTATAGTCCGGATTGCCTCGTTCGCTACGCTACCACCTCCTTATAACAGGACCGAGACGTCGGATTAAAGTGTGAAAACGCGCTATTTTTGCGAACACCCCCGCACCTTGTGCGTGGGGGCTGAAGCCGAAGACTGCCATCTTTCAAGTTATACAAAAGTATACGTAAACGGCCGCACAGGAGAAGTTTTACTACTTGGGGCGCACAAGTATAAAAAGCAGTTATAACATAATCATCGATTTACAAGCAAATCGTTCATTTGAGCGTGATATTTTCGAGCACTGCGACTCTATTACATGAGCGCCACGCATAACTTCCCCGAAGTAGTGCTCGGCAGGGAGCCGGCTTTCATCCGAACCCTGGGCGGCAACAGCGGTGGCATCCATCTCCGGACAATGCGCCTTCACACGGGCAAGAGCCATCCGCGCGCCCTCGATGCAGGCCGACCGCTTCATCTCCTTTATATGCGGCACCGCTCCAAGGAATTGCTGCAGTAAGCCGAAGTAGCTCGTCGCCTTGGACCTCTCTGGCCATACATGGGCCACGATGTCAGTCATGGCAAGTCCGGACAATCTATTTAGCTCGGCCCATTCGGCCAGCCGGTCTGTCAACGGAAGTGAGCGATCCGGACTGTGGAATTGAGACCAATATAGCTCTTCCGTCTCGTGATCCTCCTGGCTCCGGAAGTGCTTAATGGCATCGGCCGCACTTGCAGCTAAGTCCATATACGGATCCTCCGGACTCCACAGCCGCTCAAATTGAGCATACTTTCCATCCATAAACCGGCGACGCAGCAGAAAAGGCTTGCCAGCCACGATATCTCCGGCCTGGCGCAGTTCCTCCTTCATAGCCCGCATTGCAGAGCGGGCATCCTTGGCTTTGGCGGTGGCCTTCTTCAGGTCTTCCAGCTCCGATAAGCGCTCCTTTTCAAGAGCCTCATTGCGGTCGGCAGCATCCTTTACTTTCATGGCCAATTCGCCACCTCGCCTAGCTTAGGCGGTCGCGCAGCCCTTTCGGCTTTCAACTCCTCGGCCGCCCTCGAGGCAGCCGCGTCACTCCTTCGGGCTTGCTCCTTAGCTCAAGCAAGTTCGGCCCGAAGGCTCTCCACAGCAGCAGCACCGTCTGTACAACAGCATATAATTTATCAGAGGAGGGCTTTGACCCCCTTAATAAAGCGACTGCGGAGAACTCTTTTACCTTGCGACTTGTCAAGTCGCCTGTTGACAAGTGCGATGTCCGCATTTGGCAAGTCAAGTTGCCGATTTAATTCGGCAAACTCACTAGTCCGGGTAGCCCCCGGACTATCCGCCACCTGCATAGGAACGACGGAATTCATTACTTTAGATTTCGGTCCTCGGTACGCTGTCGTTTCCGACAACCTACTAAGTCTCAGGGGCTACTATCTATACAGGGCGCACTTTTATGTGCAAAACTGTTAAAAGACAAAAGGGTGCCTCATTCTCGCATACCTCAAATCCCGCCAGCAAACTCATGGCGGCATTGCGCAATCCGCTCTCGGCGGACGAAATCCTTCCAATCACCATACGCATCAACGCACGGTGATCTTCTGAAACGGACACCCTCTCAAGCAGATTCTTCAGTTCCCCCGGCCGGATACTAGCGGGTGCCGAACTCTCTGGCCCCTCCGGACTCGGCGAAACCCTCCGTGACGATACTTCAGGCTCACCCGCCTTATCTGACGGCGCTGCAAACGGAGGTGTTTCGCTCTCCATCATCTCCGGAAGAAGGTCCCCCGAAGATGAATTCATCTGAGAAGGCTGCAGATCGAAACTGCAGTATAAATATTTTGGTTACCCACAGAAGCACAATTGAAGGTATTTCCTTACTAATTAACTCCCTCTTTCATACTCACGGCTCGCTGAAGGGCTGGTCCTTTGGCGATGATTGTGCGCCCAGATTCTCTCCGGACGCCGAACCCCCCGGTGAAGATCTCTTCCCACGCTTAGGGGATTTGGCCTCCGGATCCTCGGAGGCGGTCCTCTTCTCCCCCTGAAGGGAGGGGTTCTTGGTTCCCCCTCTTCAGTCGCCCCTTTGGGCGAAATATTAGCTCCTCTATTTTCCCCGTCGCCCCCTTCTGTGGGCGCGACCTCCAACATTCTGACCAGCACGGGCTCCAGTGCGGTCTCTGGGAGGGGGGCCGGACACCTTATCAGCCTTGATCACGCAACCCATTCCTGTAAAGAACTAGGGGTCAGGAGGCAAACTCTAGAAAGGCATATAAACAGAATGTCCGGACTCTGAGCTATTTACCTGAGTATCCGGGCGATTGCGGCTTAGGCCTGCGTCCTCTGCTAAATCCGGACACACCACCTGCGGTCCGAAGAACAACTTGTACATCTCCGCGGTTGTCGCACCCATAAAGTGTTGGAGAATCCGAGGTCCCTCCGGGTTGAACTCCCATAGACGGAGAGGACGGCGTTTGCAGGGCAGAAGATGCCTGATTAACATAACCTGCATCACCTTGATCAGGTCGATCTCCCTCGCTTGGAGGTCTCGAATCCGGCCCTGCAGTGAGGGCACGTCTTCGGACGGCCCCCAATTGAGCCCTTGGTTGACCCACGACATTAGCTGGCGTGGAGGTCCCGGGCGGAATGAAGGCGGCGGCTTTTGCCTGCTGCCCTTCAGAGCGGTGATGTAGAACCACTCCTGCTGCCACAGTCCGAGTTCCTCTTGGAAGGAACCATCGGGTCACCGGGCATCGGCCTTTTTGCTTATGGCCGCCCCGCCGCACTCCGCTTGACACCCCCCGATCATCTTCGGCTCCACCTTGAAGGTCTTCAGCCACAGGCCGAAGTGGGGAGTGATGCGAAGGAAGGCTTCGCAGATGATAATGAATGCGGAGATATGGAGGATGGACTCCGGAGCCAAGTCGTGAAAGTCCAGCCCATAGTAGAACAGGAGCCCTCTCACGAAGGGGTCCGTCTGGAAGCCTAAACCCGGCGGAGGTGGGATCTGAAGCAGCGTATTCACGGGCTCGGGCGGGCACGGCCTGCCCTTGGGTAGGCAACCTGTGCGAAACCTCGTAGGCTAGGTACTTGGCCTCACGCAACTTCAATATGTCCTCCTCCGTGACGGAGGAGGGCATCCATCAACCCTGGAGGTCGGGCGGACATGGTTGAGGATCTGGCGCTTCGAATCTGAGGCTCGGGTGTTGGGCCGGGAGCGAAGAAGAGATTCGATGCGAGATTGAAGAACAAGGGCAGGCCTTGGTCCTCTTATAAAGAGGAAAAAATACCAAGAGCCGTCTCTGTGACCGTTCGAGATTCACCTCGATAGAGGAGGCGTGACGACGGGAACGGTTGGGTTACCCCACGCACGTATTGATGAGAATCCCGGGATAAGGGGGACACGATCTCTGCTTCGACAAGACGTGCCAAGGAAACTGCTTCGCTAAACGTGCTAAGGTGGTATAGTAAGAAACGATTCAAACAAAGGCTTGGTGGCGGTGTGACGTCACGTCGCATAATACGTCAGCAGATTGAGCTAGTGTATATTTTATTCTCTCTACGGTGGAATGTGGAATTTATTTTGCAGAGCCGGACACTATCCTGGTGTTCATGATCTTCTCTGGATTATCAACGGAGGAACCCGCCTTGCAATGCCGAACATTATGCGCGCCGGACTTATCGTCATTGAAGACTGGTTCAGGGCTCTTGAGGAGTCTGGACTAGGGGTGTCCGGACAGCCGGACTATCATTATCCGCGGACTCCAAGACTACGAAGATAGAAGATTGAAGACTCCGGCTCATGTCCGGATGGGACTTTCCTTGGCGTGGAAGGCAAGCTTGGCAATACGGATATGTAGATCTCCTACCATTGTAACCGACTCTGTGTAACCCTAGCCTCCTCCGGTGTCTATAAACCGGAGGGCTTTAGTCCGTAGGACAACATACATTACAACAATCATACCAGAGGCTAGCTTCTAGGGTTTAGCCTCCTTGATCTCGTGGTAGATCCACTCTTGTACTACCCATATCATCAATATTAATCAAGCGGGACGTGGGTTTTACCTCCATCGAGAGGGCCCAACACAGGTAAAAACATCATGTCCCTCGTCTCCTGTTACCATCCGCCTAGATGCACAGTTCGGGACCCCCTACCCGAGATCCGCCGGTTTTGACACCGACACCCATGCTTAAAGTGCATTGAACGTGAATCTGAATTCTTCACCCGAATGTTCAAATGCTTCAACTATTACAAATCCTTCATCTGCCTCTGCTATCACTAATTCCTCATCTGAGGACATTGCTAGTATCACTGACAATGCAGGGCAGAAGGAATTGTACATGACAGGCATGTACAAAAGCCTCAAAGGGCATCGAGACACTTTGTGATGTGCTCAAAAGCAGATCCTCAACGAAACCCTAGGAAAGAGGGTATTGCCTTTGAGAGGAAACTCAATGCTGATGGAACATATTGGAAGCTTTGAGCGGTGCCAAAACCTCATGGGTTGCTGCAAAGGACCTCGATTGATCCATCTAACTTATCTGGCTTTACATGTGAATCTCCTCATTCTTCTGATGAGTCATTTGACTCCAACTATAAACTGTTCAAAAATCAGAATGGTGAAGTATTTGCTAGATATGTTGGCACTAACTGCAGGAACGGTTCCCCTGTGAAGAAAATCTGGGTTCCCAAAAGTGGTGTTGAAAGTCTTCAGGTGAATGTCCTCATGACACCACCTGTGAAGAACAGGAACCCCAGATCAAATTCTTCATATGGATCCAAGTCCTCATATGGACCAAATTCTTCACATGGATCAAATTCCTCAACTGGATCAAAGTCCTCATATGATTATCATCGTGCTAACAACTCTGTCTCGTAGGGTAGAGCTAAGGGTTATGAATATGTGCATTATTCTTCAAACCATTATATTCATAAGTCCTCAAGGAATTACTCTGCTTATTCATATGCTTACCCTAACCCCTCTTATGTGAAGCGAAATGGTTTGGCATCTTTGCCACCTTTCTCATATGGTGCTCGCAGAATGATGAACTCTTTTCCACCCCTCCAGATGTGGGTGGTGAAGAAAAAGAACTAATCTCTTCTGCAGGGTCAGGTCTCCAGACGTGCTCTAACGTCTGAAGAATTTGCTGGGGACCTGACAAAAGTGCTCAAGGGGCCAGGCGAATCATGATGAAATGAACTTTCATTTCACACGTCCTCATCTTGCTATATCTGTTTACTACTTGATGAAATTCATCTGATGAACTTGATATCATATTCTTCACTGATGAAGCATATGAGATTGTAAGCTACACTAATTCATCTGCAGGATGATCAACCCAAAACCACTGAATGGGTCCTCGATAGTGGATGTACAAATCACATGACTGGTGACAAGAATCTATTGATGGATGCTCCTTATCACCGTCACCTCTGAAGCATATCATCTTTTGCCGACAAAGGCAAAAGTCAAGTATTGGGTCTTGGTAAGGTTGCTATCTCTAAGGATAAGCACATGGACAAAGTCATGCTTGTTGAGTCCTTAGGATACAATCTCATGTCAGTCTCAATGCTTTGTGATCTTGATATGGTTGTTGTCTTTGGCAAATATCGCTGTGTTGTGATTATGGAAGCTGACAGTTCCAAAGTCTTCGAAGGCTTTAGGAGAGGAGATCTGTATATTGTTGATTTCTCTATAGGACCACAACCAGCCGTGTGTTTACTTGCAAAAGCTTCAGAAGGCTGGCTATGGCATCGATGACTTGGTCATGCAGGCATGAGGAATCTGAACACGCTTGCGAAGAAGAAGCATGTCATTGGCATTGAGAATGTCAAATTCCTCAAGTATCACTTATGCGGAGCATGTGAAGCCGGAAAAATGACCAAGGCCAAGCATCCAGCGAAGACTATCATGACCACTACCCGTCCATTCGAATTGCTTCACATGGACCTCTTCGGACCTAATCATTATTCAGCAGTCACTAATGATGCATCTCTATATGGTTTTGTCATTGTTGATGATTATTCTCGATATACATGGGTACACATTGTTACTTACAAACATGAAGTGCAGGAAGTCTTCAACCGATTTTCCTCGAGGGCTTCAACCAACTTTGGTGTGAAGATCAAGCATATCAGAAGTGACAATGGAACTGAGTTCAAGAATTCCGGTCTTGATGCATATCTTGATGAACTTGGTATTACTCATGAGTTATCTGCTCCCTATACTCCTCGTGAGAATGGCGTCGTGGGCGCAAGAACAGAACTCTTGTTGAGATGGCTCGCACTATGCTTGATGAATACAAAAGCGCCTCGGCGTTTTTGGATTGATGCAATTGATCTTGCTTGCCACATCATCAGCAGAGTATATCTTCACAAATTCTTCAAGAAGACTGCCTATGAACTCCTCACGACAAGAAAACCAATGTGAGTTATTTCAAAGTCTTGATGCTAAATGTTGGATTAGAGATCCTCACCACAGCTCTAAATTTGCACGAAAGCACATGAAGGTTTTATGCTTGGTTACGGAAAGGACTCGCACACCTCTGAGTCTTCAACATTGTTCTTCACAAGATTGTTGACCTGTAGATGTGCGGTTCGATGAAACTAATGGCTCGCAAAGAGAGCACCTACCTTCTGTGTTAGATGAACCAGCACGTGAGGATGCTATCAAGCTCAAGGCAACTGAGGATGTCATTCCGACTGAAGAATTCATTCCTGTTCATGAAGAACGTCGAGCTGATGCACCTGAAGAACAAGATGAGGAAAATGGTGCTGAAGAAAATGCTGATCAAAATCCTCGGCGACAACCAACTCATCCACGCGTTGCAAAAGAAGTGCAAGTGGAGAAGATCATCGATGACATTAGCGCACCAGGTCCTCTCACACGCTCAAAAGCATCACATTTATCTAACTTTTGTGGGCACTATGCTTTTGTCTCTATCACAGAGCCCACTAAGGTAGATGAAGCATTTTGGAGCCGGAGTGGATTCAGGCTATGCAAGAAGAATTACATCAGTTCGAGCTGAACAATGTCTGGGAATTGGTCAATCGCCCAGATCCTCGCAAACATAATATCATTGGCACAAAGTGGATCTACCGCAACAAGCAAGATGAAAATGGCCTTGTGGTGAGGAATAAGGCACGATTAGTAGCTCAAGGCTACACACAGGTTGAAGGAATTGATTTCGATGAAACTTTTGCACCTGTTGCTAGACTTGAGGCTATTCGCATATTACTTGCTTACGCTAACCATCATGATATCATCTTATATCAAATGGATGTGAAAAGTGCATTCCTCAATGGTAAGCTTGAGGAAGAAGTATATGTTGCTCAACCCCCAGGTTTTGAAGATCCAAAGAATCCTGACAAAGTCTTCAGACTCAATAAGGCCCTCTATGGCCTCAAGCAAGCCCCTCGGGCGTGGTATGATACATTGAAGGAATTCTTCGTGAAGAATGGCTTCACACCCGGTTCACTCGACCCTACTCTTTTTACTAAATCATATGATGGTGAACTATTTGTGTGCCAAATATATGTTGATGATATTATCTTTGGCTGTACTAACCAACGTTATAGTGATGAATTTGCCTATATGATATATCAAATGTCTATGATGGGAGAGTTGAAATTCTTTTTAGGTCTTCAAATTTGTCAGCAGCGCAATGGCATATTCATATCTCAGGAGAAATACCTCAAAGATGTACTGAGGAAATTCAGCATGCAAGATTGCAAAGGCGTCAAAATTCCTATGCCCACAAATGGCCATCTATGCACTGATGAAAATGGTATTGACTTCGATCACAAGGTATACCGCTCCATGATTGGTTCCTTATTGTACTTATGTGCATCTAGGCCAGATATAATGCTTAGTGTTTGCATGTGTGCCCGATTTCAAGCTGCACCGAAGGAATCACACCATAAGGCTGTGAATCATATTCTTCGATATCTAGCTCACACACCAACACTAGGATTATGGTACCCCAAGGGCTCTGCTTTTGATCTCATTGGATATTCTGACTCTAACTATGCTGGTGATCGTGTGGACCGCAAGTCAACATCTGGCACTTGTCATTTCCTCGGACGATCTTTGGTCTATTGGTCCTCGAAGAAAGCAGAACTATGTATCACCGCTCATCGCTGAAGCTGAATACATTGCTGCTGGCTCATCTTGTGCTCAACTGCTTTGGATGAAGCAAACCCTCAAGGACTATGGCGTCAGCGTGAAGAATGTGCCTCTCCTCTGCGACAATGAGAGTGCCATCAAGATTGCTCACAACCCAGTTCGCACTCGAAGACTAAGCACATCCAGATTCGTCATCATTTTCTTCGTGATCAAGTGTTGAAGGCGACATCTCCATCGAGCATGTGAAGATCAAGAACAGCTAGCTGATATCTTCACTAAGCCCTTGGATGAGAAGAGATTTAGCAAGTTGCGGTGTGAGCTAAATATCTTAGAATCTTCGAATGTTCTTTGAAAAGGACACACATCCTAACCCTTATACAGAATTGATGACTTAGATGTGCAACACATGAAGAAACGTTTTTCTTCAATCAATGAAGAATAACACTCTAAATGTGAAGAAATTAATGAAGAATTTGATTCTCAGAACCCTACGACAATTGTACGCGGTGTCTGAAATCATCATTCTTATACGGTGGGTCACGCCACCACAAAAGTTGAAAATCTTCAATTTGAGTTTTTCCTCATTTTTGAAATTCTTCAGTCTTTCAAAATCTTCAACTTTGCAAAATCTTCACTGTTTTCATCGTATTTCTTCATTGGCTATATATATAGATGTGAGTTTATGTCCTCTACAGCATTCACTTATTGCTATTTCTTCAAGTTGCGATTTCTGCTAAGTGAATGTGATCGGACCCTTCCCCCTCTATGCTACACTCAACCCAATCTATTCACAAATTCTTCATGTGCGTTCTGATTGAAACTCGTTCAAAGTCTTCACTGTGTCCTTGTCAGCTGAAGAAATTGCAAACGATACTTTAAAACAAATCTTATCCAGATTTTCGGTTTTACCGCTCAAACCGTTCCGCATCCCATGATGCATTATTTTATTCACCCACGATCTTACACGATCTCATCTGCATAGTACGTGGGTGACACATGTCGCGTGAAGAAGAAAGGGCAGGGGCATGTTCGTCCCAAAATCTTCGGGCGAACAGTTTTTACCGTGGCTATAAATACCCCTCTCCCCTTCCTTACTTCATTTACTCCGCTCGATCGTTGTCTCTCGCTCGAGCTCTCCTCAAACCCTAGCGCCGCCGCTACTCCATCGCCGCCGGTGAGGAAGAGCTTCACTGCCTCGACCTCGTCGCCGTCGTACTCGCGCCGGCTGCGGAAATCTTCACTCCGCCGCCACCGTAGCTGTCTCCCTCTGCCAAGTTAGGGCGTGGGAGATCTAACTTGACAAACTTCACCACTGTTCATCTCTGTTCGTCGTGTTCTTCAGTTTGGGTAATTAAAAGTCACTTTTATTACTCGCCTTGATTCTCAAACTTTTCTGAAAATCTTCAAAGGTGTTTTATTCTTCAAATCATCACATATGAACACCTCACACACTGTATGCTCTTGATCCATCTCTCTAAGCACTCATTTCTTCAAGATTCCTCAATTGTGCGGATTTTCGGTCTGTACAACTCTGGAACCTAAGACAAGAACGCTTAGTGAAAGTCCTCAAGGCTCAACTGGTCAAATTCCTCAAAACTTGTCTTTTTGAAAAATCTTCTGAGAACGCATATGACCTCTCCAAATTCCTCGCACCTACACTCTGTTCACAGGTACTCATGTCCGCTGCTGAATCACTAGGTTCTCATCAACTTAACTCATTTGCAGCGTTCCTCGAAGAAAAACTGCATACTTCTTCAGAGTGTTCAATTGTTCAAATTCCTCATCTGAAGAAAATGGCTGAAGGAAAGAGACCGCAGAAAGGAGGAAAGAAACCGGAGGTCATGACTGCTTTCGAGATCCCTGATGAAATATATAAGGATTATTGCACACCTGATGAAGCCAAGTTTGTCAAAGAAAACAAGAATCAGCGCAAAGTGCGCATTCAGAGGATTGAACGAAGATGGGCACGCGAATGGAGAGAATATCGATATGTTACTCCAAAGTACATGAAGAAATTCGCCTTAAATCCCCCATGCCCAAGAGCTCCATTGGCACCTGGCCAAGTCGCTGATCCAACTAGCATCAAAAGTGGTGAAGACTTTCCTGAGGAATGGGCTAGGCGCCAAGCAAAATTGGCAAGACAACCAAGGAGGCAGTGAGGAAATTCAATGAGGATTCTGCTGTTGCTGCTGCCGCTGAGACCTTGGTCAAGCCGAGGAAATCAATGCCGAAAAAGCCTGCTCGCAAGCCGAGTGCTTCACCATCAGCGCCCTCACGGCCAATTCCTCATACTACTGCTGCTCCACCAAAGTCCTCAGCAGCTCCCTCCAAGTCCTCAACTCCTGTGCATCTGGCTACATGTCAAAGGACTCAGGGTTTCTCAATTGCTTCTGGTGTCTCAGCAAGTTCCTCAGCTGCACCAATGTCCTCATCAGGCCCCACTCTGCTGAAGACAAAAGCAACAGCTGGACGCGGTCCTCAGCCAAGTCCAAGAAAGAAACAGGTTGCTTTCCAAGTGCCCTCTAATGACGAGGCTTCTGATGAAGAACTTGCAGAAATCATCAGAGACAGACAAGCAAAGGCCGCTAGAGCCAAAGGAACACCTGTGCCTCTGCTTTTGGATCCGAAGAAGATCCTCGACTACATTGACTTATGGCATAAGGATCGAAACACTCCAATGCCTGATCTGCCTCTGACTCCTGGTCAAAGTCATATGCTAACCCATTTCATCGCTCAAGAGAAATGGAAGTTTGAAAAGGCTCGTGAGATAAAGAGAGCACAAGCTAGAAAGGAGAAGCTTCTAAAGAAGAACGTTGTCAGACTGACACCTGAAGAACTTCTCAAGGCTCAATCTGAGATCCAAGCCCTCAGCAAAGATTTCGATGCATACCATGCTGATTGGCAAGGAGCCAAAGTGAGATTCGTCAATTTGACGAAGAAAATGACAACTGTTGCAGCCCCATCGCAACAAGAAAATCCTTAGGCTGCAGACTCTGCTCAGCCTGCTGAAGAACATGCCAAGACTTGCTGATGACTTTCAACTGCGATGAGAATACAAGTTCCAGGGCTGATGACTCCATTCCAGCCGCTGAAGAAATTCCCAGGGCATCCACTAGTGATGCGCCTGAAGAAACTGAAGAGATCAGGGCAACTGCACCAGTTGCGCCTGAAGAAAATGAACCACAGTCCTCAACACCAACTCCAATTCTTCCTTCTGCCTATGAAGTGAAGAAGACCAAGGCTGCAGAGCGAGCTGCAGTGAAGAAAAGGAAGGCATCAGCTACGTCAAATTCTTCGGCCGCGAAGAAAATGAAGCTAATGACCAGCTCGCTTGAAAATCCTATTGATGCCGTTCCAATTTCCTCCATGTCATCAAAGGAAATTGTTCCTTATGGAGAAGACTACAAGATCCCAAGCGGATCTGATGAAGAAAATCATTCTGCTGCTACTTCAGAGCAGTTTGATGAAGAAATTGAAGTGGAAGCAACCCCTTCAACGCCAGTCATTTCCTCAACTATGCCTCAGTTCACAGTTGAAGAGGCTGGTGTTGAGGAAATTGAAAAAGAAGATGAAGATGTGGATATTGGATGCACTACACCAGTGATGAACGATGACTTTTGGGAAAGTCAGCATCCCAATACTCCTCTCTTCACTCCTATTCAACAAATTCCTCAGTCCCCGGCTACTACTGTTCAAATGGGCTCTGAAGAAACTCATCCCACATCGTCTGTTCATGAAGAAATTCCAGCCGCTAGTGCTGAAGAACCTGCTGCTGATTCCCAAACTGCACAAGAAGAGGAACCAGAAATTCCTCAGCCTGAAGCGCCTGAGCTCGCGATTCCTGAGGTTGTGCTGCAAATAACTGACACTCCTCTGCCCAAACCGAAGAATGCGTTCTCGAGCAAGCAAAAATTCAAGGCTGAAGACTTCTTTTCTGAGCATGTGTTCTTCACTGATTACAATCCATATGACTCTGCTCGCATAAGGAAGAGACGTTTCTGGACTGCTACTCAAGCAAACTTCTATTCCTCAGTGCTCTTCGACAAGGACAAAATCTTCGATCATGAGCATATTCCTCATGTGGATATGGAATCTCTGCCGTGCTTCGAACCGGTCCTCCGAGTTATTCACGATGCAGGACTACTGAACTTCTGCACTGATATCTGTGATTGGAATGAAGAACTCATTCTTCAGTTCTATGCCACTTTGCATATCACCGGAGATGCTGAAGATGTCAATTCATGGGTGCTGGATTGGATGACAGAAAACACTCACTACAAGGCACCAGCAACTAAATTGCTTTGTGTCCTCTTGATCCTCCCCATGACAGTGCACATTGCATCTACAATGACCGCGAACTGACAGATCATTATATGCAAGTGCTCATGAAGCCTTTGAAGCCAGGGCAGGCCCCTCGAACCAAATTCCTCGTCAAGGAATTGTTGTATGTGACTCAGACTGTCTATCGAATCCTGACGAAGACAATGAGTCCTATCAAAGGCCACGACTCAGATGATGAAGATGTCATTGGCATCATGAAGAACATGCTTTTCAACATCATTCATGGCGTTCCCGTCAACTTTCATGATTTCTTCATGAGGACTCTGGCTAATGTTGCAATGTCACCTTTTGAGCTGAAGCCCTATGCGCCTTGGATTATGAGATTCATAAGGGCAAGATCTTCACTGAATTACGAGGCTGACACTCTGAACCATGGTAGCTACTTGCCGCCCATTGAAGTCCTCAAGCGACTAGTTTCATCATCTAATGATAAGGGCAAGGCAGCTGCTGTGATCGATGAAGGCACTTGTCCATTGGATGGTCAATTCCGTCTAGCTACATCTTACTCCACCAATGACGATTTTGCAACACATGACACTGCTGCAAATACATCAGCCAAGCAAAAGCCTCAAGCAACAGCACCCAGGGTGATGACTGACCGTGAGTTACTCCTTAGTCTTCATCAGAAGGTTGATCACAATCATAAATGGGTAAAGCGTCAATTTGTTGCAATTCTTCACTACATGACCTCAACCCATAATGCAGTGAAGAAAAATCAGTATCACCTTCATGAAACCCTCAACCGCACCTGGGCTGTTCTCACTCATGTATATTCCGCGGAAGAACTGAAGATTATGGGCCTCCAGGAAGCATTTGACTGGTCTGGACCACCTCCGAAGAAATTCAAGAGAGTCAAAGTTCCTGATCTGGTGGCCAGTTCTTATTCTTCATCGTGTGAAACTGATGAACATGAAGATTTGGACGACACTGCGGCAGGCCCTACTTCAACGAACAACCCCGACAACGCTGGCGCTCCTCAATCGACTTGAAATTCTTCAGGGGCGTTAGTCCTCAGTTTCGACCCTTTTGGTCATTTGATGAAAAAGGGGGAGAAATCTGAGTTAGTCTTCAAGCGGGTTTATATTATGGGCGTTTTGTTAAGTTACAACTCTCGTTCTTCCGAAACTTTTTATTGGATCGAGTTGTAATCTTAAATCCGATGGTGCCTTGATACTTTTGGTCGTGCTCTGATGCTTTTATGCACTGAGCTCTGATACTTTTGATGTGCTATTCTGCATGCTTATTCCTTGTTAATATTATTGCACGCATGCTGAATCTCATCAGGCACCATATTTCATCATGCATTTCAAATTCTTCATATTATATATCAAATGCGTGTATGAATTACAAGATATAGGGGGAGATCTCCATGATTCAATTCTTCAAATGTGCATTGCCTCAAAAGCAAATTCCTCACTATGCACATATTCAGGGGGAGTTCTTCTATATCTTGCAATCAAATTCCTCAATATCAGTATTTACACTTCATATGTTTATCCCCGTTGAAAACTTAACCTATGTTGTCATCAATCACCAAAAAGGGGGAGATTGTAAGTGCATCTAGTGCCCTTAGTGATTTTGGTGTATTGAAGACTTATAGGTTAAGTAACTGATGCGTTTGTGAGTGTACACAGGTCTATAAGTCTATGAGGAGTTTGATATTTACAGAGAAAGTCGACCCCTAAAAATGAAGTTCTTCGACTGAAGACTTTGATATTCTGAAGACTTTGAAAGTGAAGAAATTGGTGTGACCTTGAAGACTTGGTATTCACTTGAGGAACATGAAGCGTGAAGACTTTTGTTTTGTAGTTTCATTTTCTCTTTCTTGAGTCATAGGAAACACTGTCTTTATTAAAGGGGTCGAGGAAATACTAAGGAAAAATTTCCATGTGATGCTCAACTCAAAATCCTACACCTACCAATCCCTTGAGTGAAGCCATTGGAAATCTCATACAGTTCAGTCAATTTCTTGATGTGAGACACAGTTCTTACAGTCATTGAGGACTTTGCTCGATCGAGGAGTTAGGAATTCGCCATCTGAATTCCCTACACATAAGGAACATGATAGCCCGAGGAATTTAAGAGTCAAATTTCCGACCGTTGTTGTCTTTCTTGCTACCGCTGTCCAAAATATCTTATCCACCTAACGGTCATATCATTGAAGGGCATTTATGTCTTATCATGTCGGGCTGCTCCCTAGGCTATAAATAGCCGCCCCTACAACCACTAGTTGGTTAGCTGCTCCGAGAGAACTTGACACTTGTCATCTGAGAGCAACCCATCCTCCGAGGACTTTGAGCGAAAATCATCAAGTGAGGAAAATCCCATCAAACCCCCACAAACCCAAAGTGATTGAGCATCATCAAGAAATTGATCTGCGTGGATCCGGCGCTTGTTACCTTTGAAGACTGTGCTTCTTCCAGACGGTTAGGCGTCAAGGTCTAGAGCATCCAAGAGGAATTGTGGATCGCCGAGTGACCAAGTCTGTGAAGGTTTGGAAGTCACCTGAAGACTTACCACGAGTGATTGGACGAGGCCTGCGTGGTCTTAGTTCAAGGAGAATACGGTGAGGACAGGGTGTCCTGAGTTGCGGCTCAGAGACTGGGTGTCCGGGACTGCGTGTCCTCGAGTTTAAATACCCAGCCGCTCCAACCAGACGTACAACTGAGACAGCAGTTGGAACTGGTTTACCAAATCATTGTCTTCACCAACTAACTGGTTCTATTTCCTCAACTCTTTCATTTCCTCATTACTGTGCTGTATGTTGTTCATATTTGTGCTTGAAGACTTTGACTGAAGACTTTCGCAAATTCCTTAGTTCAATTTCTTCAGTCTGTCCGTCTTCATCTTGTTATCCTATGTTTACGCTTTCTGTACTCTGTGCTAGTCTTTATTTCATCATGATGACTATGTATGTATCCTGTTATGTTTACTTCTGAGTACTTATTCCGCTGCAAGTAGTTCTTCGCTAAGGAATTTCCTCACCAGCAAATTCCTCACTGAAGAATTCATAAAAATCGCCTATTCACCCCCCCCCCTCTAGTCGATATAACGCACTTTCAGAGTGGACTCCGCTCCTCACTCACGAGAAAATGGCTGGTCACCAGGATGCCCAGTCCCACGCTCAAATCAAATCAAAATAATTGCAAACAAAACTCCCCCACGATTGTTGTTAGTTGGAGACACCCGTTGTTTCGGGCAAGCCATGGATTGATGACTGTTGGTGGTGGGGGAGTATAACTTTACCATTTTGTTTGGGAACCGCCTATAATGTGTGTAGCATGGAAGATATCGAGATCTCTTGGTGGTTATGTTGACAATGAAAGTATGCCGCTCAAAATATTATTCTCTATTTCAAAATCGAGCTCTGGAACCTCTACAAATCCCTGCTTCCCTCTACAAAGGTACTATCTATTTACTTTTATGTTGAGTTATCATCCTCTTATTAAAAAGCACCAGTTGGAGAGCACTGCTATCATTTGCATGCATTACTATTAATTTATATTGAGTATGGCTGGATCTCTTTTACCATGAATTACAATGTCTAGTCAGTCCTTGATCTTCAGGTGTGCTCTGCATTTATGTTTTGCGGTCTCAGAAAGGGCTAGCGAGATACCATCTTGTTATATCATATTATGATTGTTTTGAGAAAGTGTTGTCATCCGAGATTTATTATTATTGCTCGCTAGTTGATTATGCCATTGATATGAGTAAACATGAGACCTAAATGTTATTGTGAATGTGGTTAGTTCATAATCTTTGCTGAAAACTTGAATGTTGGCTTTACATATTTGCAACAACAAGAGCAAACCGAGTTTGTAAATTTTTTTCTTTGTCACTTTCAGTTTGTCAACTGAATTGCTTGAGGACAAGCAAAGGTTTAAACTCGGGGGAGTTGATACGTCTCCATCGTATCTACTTTTCCAAACACTTTTGCCCTTGTTTTGGACTCTAACTTGCATGATTTGAATGGAACTAACCCGGACTGACGCTGTTTTCAGCAGAATTGCCATGGTGTTATTTTTGTGCAGAAATAAAAGTTCTCGGAATGACCTGAAACTTCATGGAGAATATTTTTGGAATTAATAGAAAATACTGGCGAAAGAATCAAGACCAGGGGGCCTACACCCTGTCCACGAGGGTGGGGGCGCGCCCTACCCCCCTAGGCGCGCCCCCTGCCTCGTGGCCCCCCTGGAGCTCCACCTACCTCAACTCGAACTCCATATATTCACGTTCGGGGAGAAAAAAAATCAGAGAGAAGGATTCATCGCGTTTTACGATACGGAGCCGCCGCCAAGCCCTAATCTCTCTCGGGAGGGCTGATCTGGAGTCCGTTCGGGGCTCCAGAGAGGGGAATCCGTCGTCGTCGTTATCATCAACCATCCTCCATCACCAATTTCATGATGCTCACCGCCGTGCGTGAGTAATTCCATCGTAGGCTTGCTGGACGGTGATGGATTGGATGAGATTTACCATGTAATCGAGTTAGTTTTGTTAGGGTTTGAGCCCTAGTATCCATTATGTTCTGAGATTGATGTTGATATGACTTTGCTATGCTTAATGCTTGTCACTAGGGCCCGAGTGCCATGATTTCAGATCTGAACCTATTATGTTTTCATGAATATATGTAAGTTCTTGATCATATCTTGCAAGTCAATGGTCACCTACTATGTGTTATGATCCGGCAACCCCGAAGTGACAATAATCGGGACCACTCCCGGTGATGACCGTAGTTTGAGGAGTTCATGTATTCATTAAGTGTTAATGCTTTGGTCCGGTACTCTATTAAAAGGAGGCCTTAATATCCCTTAGTTTCCAATAGGACCCCGTTGCCACGGGAGGGTAGGACAAAAGATGTCATGCAAGTTCTTTTCCATAAGCACATATGACTATATTCGGAATAGATGCCTACATTACATTGATGAACTAGAGCTAGTTCTGTGTCACCCTGTGTTATAACTGTTGCATGAGGAATCGCATCCGACATAATTATCCATCACTGATCCAATGCCTACAAGCTTTTCACATAATTATCTTTGCTTAGTTACTTTACCATTGCCACTGTTACAATTACTACAAAACTGCTACTGTTACTTTTGCCACTGTTACCATTACTTCCATACTACTTTGCTACTAAATACTTTGCTACAGATATTAAGTTATCCAGGTGTGGTTGAATTAACAACTCAACTGCTGATACTTGAGAATATTCTTTGGCTCCCTTTGTGTTGAATCAATAAATTTGGGTTGAATACTCTACCCTCGAAAACTGTTGTGATCCCCTATACTTGTGGGTTATCAGTTGCCCCTTTGCCACTCTGCTTTCTTGCTCCTCGCTTGTGCATCTCTCGCTCTCGCTATGTTCTTGGTAGCCGCATCCGTCGCCGCCGCGCCGCCCTGTCTCCGCAGCACCATGGTGTCGTGGAGTGATGGGTCGGATAGCAGCGAGCACACCAGGGAGTACACGAGCTCAGCTTCTGACGACGGCACCATTAGGGTCAGTTCTCAGATTTAGGGTTAGGGTTTGATATTTGGGGATTTCTCGAATGATCTTCTTTTCAAACAATGGACCAACTCTCTTCCATTCCTTTGCACTCCAGGTTCCTGCTAGCACCGAAGACTCAAATTTCGAAGGCCCTAAGACAGATATGTATGTTTTGTGCCATGGACACGGGAAGGTAGCAGATAGGCGTGTTGCCTTCGAAGGGATTCACACTGGCAGGAGGTTTCTTTGTTGTGCAGAGAAGGTATGGTTCCAACTTAACTATGACAGATCTGTCATTTGTTTGCACTGGCAGGCGTGTATATTTGAGGAAGTTGTTGATTAACTTAACAGATCTATTATTTTTTTGCTATGGACATGTAATGTGGCACTCCAGCAGGCATTGTATTATATTATGAAGTTTGGACAGTGGATTCATTAATTGTTTACTCTGCCAGCATTGTTTAGTCCGGTTCTGGCAACATTGTTTAGTTAGGTCATTTTGTTAACTCTGCCAGGTTAGGTTATTTTAAGACAGAAGATGCATGGGTTAGCATACTAGCATTTTTTAGTCTGGATCTGGCAACATTGTTTAGTTAGGTCATTTTGTTAAATCTTCCATGTTAGCTTATTTTAGGACAGAAGATTCATGGGTTAGAGCATTGTTTATTATAAAGTAATCTAGCCTATCATTATAAGCAAGTCACTGTTATGTAATTCTTTATGTTAATATTTTTCTTTCAGGAAGGTAAAAATTGTGGACTAGTAGAGTGGATTGATCCATCTTGGCCCAATACCCTTGAGAATGCACTGTCCAAGTTATGGTCTATGTATGAACAGACTAAGATAGACAGGATTGAGGAATGTCTGATGCATTCATTTGCTGTTCATGACCTGACACAAGAGAAGAAGAAACTCCAGGAAGCCTATGAGAAGTTGGTTGAAGATGTCAGTGCACTTATGGATGCCCAGGAGCAGAGGGCAGTGATACAAAGGAAAGATGCTGAAACCACCGAGTTGCAGGAGAAGTATGACACTGTGGAGAACATAGCAGCTGCTCACGCAACTGTCATTAGGACCATGAAGTTGAAGCTAGCTGAAGAGAGGAAGATTTTTTAGATCCACATTGATGAGCTCAAGAAGACAGTTGAAGAAAGTTCCGGTAAATGTGTCTGAGGCAAAACCTTTGTGGACAATTGGGAAAGACTCTGTTTATGGCTTTAAGCAGGCCTTGTGTGACTTTAAGTAAAGCTTAGTGACTAACTTAGTGACTACATCTATATGAAAGTAACTACTATAAAGAACTAAATGATTGTGTATAGAAAGTAACTACACCTAAATGCAAGTAACTACTAGAAAGAACTAAATGAAAACTAGCACATGTGGATTTCATTACCTTCTACCTATCAGAAATTATTGTGTAGTTACCAAACTTCCCAGATTGGCCACCTAGTGCTACCTTCAGCTGATACGGAAACCAAGTCCAGGAATCTGTGTCCTCCTTATCAACAATTCCAAAAGCAATGGGAAATATATTATTGTTCCCATCTCTTCCAGTAGCAGCAAGGATCTGTTGACCAGTAGTGAGCTTTATGAAGCATCCATCCAGACCTATAACAAGTTAACAGGTCAGCATGAACTAGTTGAAAACACACATTAGACCTATACCAAGGAAATACCTATGAATGGTCTGCAGCCACTGAGAAACCCTTCTTTGCATCCATTTAGGCAAAAGAATAATGCATGAAACCTAGGGTTTTTGCTTGGATGCTCCCTCAGATATCTTGTTGTCACTATACACCTTGAACCTGGATTAGTATCTAGCACATCCTGCAAATAATCCCTAATCCTGGTGTACTGGGCCTTCTGATCTCCTAGCACAACATTCTTTGTTGCCTTCTTAGCCCTATATGCCATGTGGGTTGATATTTCCACTCCATACTTGCTCTTTGCAGTGTTAATTATAGTAGTGATTGTTGTGCATGGGTCATTTCTGATTGCTTCCTCACAAAATTTTGCAACCCACTTAGCAGTAACTTTTGTGTTCTCTGACACAGAAGGGCAAGTGTGCACCACATACTGCTTCCTTATGGTAAATGTCTTCTCATTTGCAACATGAGAAGCTGCTACATAAAAAGGACATATCTCATCTATGCATTGTGCTATAACCCTGTCATTGCAATTTCTATGGTACTCAGATACGTCTCCAACGTATCTATAATTTTTCATTGTTCCATGCTATTATATTACCCCTTTTGGATGTTTATGGGCTTTATTTTACACATTTATATCAGTTTTTGGGACTAACCTACTAACCGGAGGCCTAGCCCGTATTGCTGTTTTTTTGCCTATTTCAGTATTTCGAAGAAAAGGAATATCAAACGGAGTCCAAACGGAATGAAACCTTCGGGAGCGTGATTTTTGGAACGAACGTGATCCAGAGGACTTAGAGTGCAAGTCAAGAAGCGATCGAGGCGGCCAGGAGATAGGAGGGCGCACCCACCCCCTCTAGGCGCGCCCCTGTCTCATGGGCCCCTCGGGCGGCCACCGACGTACTTCTTCCTCCTATATATACCCATGTACCCTGAAAACATCCAGGGAGCCAACGAAAAACAATTTCCACCGCCGTAACCTTCTGTATCCGCGAGATCCCATCTTGGAGCCTTCATCGGCGCTCCGCCGGAGGGGGAATCGACCATGGAGGGCTTCTACATCAACACCATAGCCCCTCCGATGAGTTGTGAGTAGTTTACCACAGACCTTCGGGTCCATAGTTATTAGCCAGATGGCTTCTTCTCTCTTTTTGGATCTCAATACCATGTTCTCCCCCTCTCTTGTGGAGATCTATTTGATGTAACTCTTTTTGCGGTGTGTTTGTCGACATCCGATGAATTGTGGGTTTATGATCAAATTTATCTATGAGAAATATTTGAATCTCCTCTGAATTCTTTTATGTATGATTGAGTTATCTTTGCAAGTCTCTTCGAATTATCAGTTTGGTTTGGCCTACTAGATTTATCTTTCTTGCCATGGGAGAAGTGCTTAGCTTTGGGTTCAATCTTGCGGTGTCCTTACCCAGTGACAGCAGGGGTTGCAAGGCACGTATTGTATTGTTGCCATCGAGGATAAAAAGATGGGGTTTATATCATATTGCTTGAGTTTATCCCTCTACATCATGTCATGTTTCTTAATTCATTACTTTGTTCTTATGAACTTAATACTCTAGATGCATGCTGGATAGCGGTCGATGTGTGGAGTAATAGTAGTAGATGCACGCAGGAGTCGGTCTACTTGTTGCGTACGTGATGCCTATATACATGATCATGCCTAGATAATCTCATAATTATTCGCTTTTCTATCAATTGCTCGACTGTAATTTGTTCACCCACTGTAATACTTATGCTATCTTGAGAGAAGCCACTAGTGAAACCTATGGCCCCGGGGTCTTTTTTTATCATATAAGCTTTCAATCTACTTTTATTTGCGTCTTTACTTTTCGCATCTATATTATAAAATACCAAAAATATGTTTATCTTATCATACTATCTCTATCAGATCTCACTTTCACAAGTGGTTGTGAAGGGATTGACAACCCCTTTATTGTGTTGGTTGCGAGTTCTTTGTTTGTTTGTGTAGGTGCGTGGGACTTTTGAGGAGCCTCCTACTGGATTGATACCTTGGTTCTCAAAAACTGAGGGAAATACTTACGCTACTATATATTGCTGCATCACCCTTTGCTCTTCAAGGAAAACCAACACAAGCTCAAGACGTAGCAAGAAGGATTTCTGGCGCCGTTGCCTGGGAGGTCTTCGCTCAAGTCAAGACATACCAAGTACCCATCACAAACTCATCTCCCTCACATTTACATTATTTGCCATTTGCCTCTCGTTTTCCTCTCCCCCACTTCACCCTTGCCGTTTTATTTGCCCTCTCTTTCCCAATCTTCTCCTCTCTTTTTCGCTTGCCTTTTTCTGTTTGCTTATGTGTTGGATTACTTGTTGCCATGGTGCAAGATAATACAAAATTGTGTGATTTCTCCAATACCAATAATAATGATTTCCTTAGTACTCCGATTGCTCCTCTTAATGATGTTGAGTCTTGTGAAATCAATACTGCTTTGCTGAATCTTGTTATGAAAGATCAATTCGTCGGCCTTCCTAGTGAAGATGCCGCTACTCATCTAAACAACTTTGTTGATTTGTGTGATATGCAAAAGAAGAAAGATATGGATAATGATATTGTTAAATTTAAGTTATTTCCATTTTCACTTAGAGACCGTGCTAAAGTTTGGTTTTTCATCTTTGCCTAAAAATAGTATTGATTCTTGGAACAAGTGCAAAGATGCTTTTATCTCTAAATAGTTTCCTCACGCTAAGATTATCACTTTTAGGAACGATATTATGAATTTTAAACAACTTGATCATGAGCATGTTGCCCAATCTTGGGAAAGAATGAAATTGATGATTCGCAATTGCCCTACTCATGGTTTGAATTTATGGATGATCATACAAAAATTTTATGCTGGTTTGAACTTTGCTTCTAGAAGTCTCTTAGATTCGGCCGCGGGAGGCACGTTTATGGAAATCACTTTAGGATATGCTACAAAACTTCTTGATAATATTATGGCTAATTATTCTGGCACACCGAAAGATCTTCTAGTAAAAAAGTGCATGCTATAGAAGAAATCAATGTTTGAGTGGAAAGATGGATGAACTTATGAAGTTGTTTGCTACTAAAAATACTCCTCTTGATCCTAATGATATGCCTTTGTCTACTTTGATTGAGAATAATAACGAACCTATGGATGTGAATTTTGTTGGTAGGAATAGTTTTGGAAACAATGCATATAGAGGAAACTTTAATCCTAGACCGTTCCCTAGTAATTCCTATAATAATTATGGAAATTCCTACAATAATTCTTATGGTAATTTTAATAATATGCCCTCTGATTTGAGAATGTGTGAAAGAATTTATGATCTCTCAAAAGAATTTTAATGCTTTGCTTGAAGAAAAATTGCTCAAAGTTGATGATTTGGCTAGGAACATTGGTAGACTTTCGCTTGATGTTGATTCTATTAAACTTAGATCTACTCCTCCTAAGCATGATATCAATGGGTCTCTCAAAGCCATGAGAATTTCCATTGATGAGTGCAAGGAAAGAACCGCTAGATTGCGCGCTAAGAAAGATTGCTTTGTAAAGGCGTGTTCTTCTAGTTTCAATGAAAATAATGATGAAGATCTTAAAGTTATTGATGTGCCCCCTATTAGATCTTTGTTTTGAAATATGAATCTTGATAATATTGGGACTCAAGATGAGCCAACTTTAGTTAAAAGGCGTCCCAGTAATTCGGAGTTTTTAGATCTTGATGCTAAATTTGGTAAAAGTGGGATTGGAGAGGTCATGACTTTAAATAGCATTGAACCCACTATCTTGGATTTCAAGAAATTTTATTATGATAATTGTTCTTTAGAAGGTTGTATTTCCTTGTTGCAATCCGTTGTTAATTCTCCTCATGCTTATAGTCAAAATAAAGCTTTTACCAAACATATCGTTGATGCCTTGCTGCAATCTTATGATGAAAAACATAATTTGGAAGTTTCTATACCTAGAAAACTTAATGATGAGTGGGAACCTACTATAAAGATTAAAATTAAAGATCATGAGTGTTTTGCTTTGTGTGATTTGGGTGCTAGTGTTTCCACGATTCCGAAAACTTTATGTGATACTCTAGGTTTCCATGATCTTGATGATTGCTCTTTAAATTCGCACCTTGCGGATTCCACCATTAAAAATCCAATGGGAAGGATCAATGATGTTCTCATTGTTGCAAATATAAATTTGGTGCCCGTAGATTTTATCGTTCTTGATATAGATTGCAATCTTTCTTGCCCTATTATTCTTGGTAGACATTTCCTTAGAACGATTGGTGCGATTATTGATATGAAGGAAGGGAATATTAGATTCCAATTTCCATTAAGGAAAGGCATGGATCACTTTCCAAGAAAGAAATCCAAATTACCTTATGAATATATCATGCGGGCTACTTATGAATTGAGTGCCAAAGATGGCACTACTTAGATCTATCTTCGCTTTTATGCCTAGCTAGGGGCGTTAAACGATAGCGCTAGTTGGGAGGCAACCGAATTTTATTTGTGCTTTTTGTTTTTGTTTCTGTTTAGTAATAAATTTTGCATCTACCTTATGTTTAGATGTGTTTTTATGTTTTATTTAGTGTTTGTGCCAAGTAGAACCTATAGGATAACCTATGGTGATAGTTAATTTGATTCTGCTGAAAAAACAGAAACTTTGCATGCATGAAATTAGTTTTGTTAAATCACAGAGACGTGCTTTTGCGTTGATTCTTTTTTATTCTGATCAATAGACAAATTTTCCAGGACGTCCTATTTTGGTAGGATTTTTAGAGTTCCAGAAGTTTGAGTTAGTTACATATTGCTACAGACTGTTCTGTTTTTGACAGATTCTGTTTTTCGTGTGTTGTTTGCTTATTTTGATGCATCTATGGCTAGTAAAATAGTTTATAAACCATAGAGAAGTTGGAATACAGTAGGTTTAACACCAATATCAATACAGTATGTGGTGGTTTTGTTTTCTTTCACTAACGGAGCGTTGAGTTTTGTGTTGTGAAGTTTTCAAGTTTTGGGTAAAGATTTGGTGGACTATGGAACAAGGAGTGGCAAAAGCCTAAGCTTGGGGATGCCCATGGCACCCCAAGATATTCAAGAATAGCCAAAATCCTAAGCTTGGGGATGCCCCGGGAAGGCATCCCCTCTTTCGACTTCGTTCATTGATAACTTTACTTGGAGCTATACTTTTATTCGCCACATGATATGTGTTTTGCTTGGAGCGTCGTGCATGATATTAGTCTTTGCTTTTTAGTTTTCCACAATCATCCTTGCTGTACACACCTTTTGGGAGAAGCCTACTTGATTAGAATTTATTAGAATTCTCTATGTGCTTCACTTATATCTTTTGAGCTAGATAGTTTTTGCTCTAGTGCTTCACTTATATCTTTTAGAGCACGGCGGTGGCTTAATTTTGTAGAAATTGCTAGTCTCTCATGCTTCGCTTATATTATTTTGAGAGTCTTTTAGAACAACATGGTATTTGCTATGGTTATAAAATTGGTCCTAGAATGGTAGGCATCCAAGTTGGGTATAATAAAAACTATCATAGGAAGTGAATTGGATGCTATGATCAATTTTATACTTGATAATTGTTTTGAGATATGGAGGTAGTGATATTAAAGTCATGCTAGTTGGGTGATTATGAATTTAAATAATGCTTGTGTTGAAGTTACCAAGTCCCGTAGCATGCACGTATGGTTAAAGTTGTGTTACAAATTTGAAACATGAAGTGTATTTGGATTGTGCATCCTTATGAGTGGCGGTCGGGGACGAGCGATGGTCTTTTCCTACCAATCTATCCCTCTAGGAGCATGCGTGTAGTGCTTGGTTTTTTATGACTTCTAAATTTTTGCAATAAGTATATGAGTTCTTTTGACTAATGTTGAGTCCATAGATTATACGCACTTTTACCTTTCCACCATTGCTAGCCTCTTCGGTACCGTGCATTGCCCTTTCTCACCTTGAGAGTTGGTGCAAACTTTGCCGGTGCATCCAGACCCCGTGATACGATACGCTCTATCACACATAAACCTCCTTATATCTTCCTCAAAACAGCCACCATACCTACCTATTATGGCATTTCCATAGCCATTCCGAGATATATTGCCATGCAACTTTCCACTGTTCCGTTTATCATCATGACATACATTACTTTTGTCATATTGCCATTGCATGATCATGTAGTTGACATCGTATTTGTGGCAAAGCCACCATGCATAATTTTTCATACATGTCACTCTTGATTCATTGCACCATCCCGGTACACCGCCGGAGGCATTCATATAGAGTCATATCTTGTTCTAGTTTTTCAATAAATGTGTGATGATCATCATTATTAGAGCATTGTCCCAAAGAAAAAAAGAAAAGAAAAAGAAAGGCCAAAAAAGGCCAAAGAAGAAAAAAAAGAAAAAGAAAAAAAAAGAAAAAAAAAGAAAAAAGAATAAGAAGAAGAAAATAAAAAGGGGCAATGTTACTATCTCTTTTTCCACACTTGTGCTTCAAAGTAGCACCATGTCTTTCATATAGTGAGTCTCATATATTGTGCTTCAAAGTAGCTCCGTGTTCTTCATATAGAGAGTCTCATATGTTGTCACTTTCATATACTAGTGGGAATTTTTCATTATAGAACTTGGCTTGTATATTCCTACGATGGGCTTCCTCAAATGCCCTTGGTCTTCGTGAGCAAGCGAGTTAGATGCACACCCACTAGTTTTCTTTTATTGAGCTTTCATTCATTTATAGCTCTAGTGCATCCGTTGCATGGCAATCCCTACTCCTCATGTTGACATCAATTGATGGGCATCTCCATAGCCCATTGATTATCCTCGTCAATGTGAGACTTTCTCCTTTTTTGTCTTCTTCACACAATCCCCATCATCATATTCAATTCCACCCATAGTGCTATATCCATGGCTCACGCTCATGTATTGTGTGAAATTTGAAAAGGTTTGAGATTATTTAAGTACGAAACAATTGCTTGGCTTGTCATCGGGGGTGTAGAATTTGGGAACATTTTTGTGTGACAAAAATGAAGCATAGCCTAACTATATGATTTTGTAGGGATAAACTTTCTTTAGCCATGTTATTTTGAGAAGACATGATTGCTTTGATTAGTATGCTTGAAGTGTTACTATTTCTTATGTCAATATGAACTTTTATTTTGAATCATTTGTATCTGCACATTCATGCCACAATAAAGAAAATTACATTGAGAATTATGCTAGGTAGCATTCCACATCAAAAATTATGTTATTATCATTTCCCTACTCGAGGACGAGCTGGAATTAAGCTTGGGGATGCTTGATACGTCTCCAACATCTGAAAGGACATGCGGTTCCCCCATGTGTGGTTTTGGTAATTGATGACATTCTCTATGGACTAATGGTTGCATCGAGTTATATTTGAAGGATGTTTCCATAGGCATTTCTTGAAGTCCATGTGTTGGTTTCAAGGAGTTTATGGGCTGACCAAGGTGCTATTAAGGAATTATCCAAAGATTGGTCATGTGAGTGTTGAGCTTATTGCAAGCATGTCTTGAAGAAGAAGATTGTGTGATCATTCATATTTACCTTCAATACATCATCCAAATGAAGAGAGTTGGAAAGATTCAAGGTTGATCAAGACTAAGTCAAGAGTGAATCAAGTTGATCAACTCACAAAGCATAGAAGATGTACCGAGTGGGACCAAGTGTTCCCATGGTATGGTAAGCATTGTCCATTACGCTTTGTGTACTAACCCATGGTCTACGTGAGAGTTCTTTGTGGGGTTAGGTATGTTTCCATGGTCTTGCGTCAAGAGGAAGATCCCATACAACCCATGGAGGATGACATCAAGTGGTGATCGTCATCAAGTTTGCAGTGCGCAAGTTCAAGTGGAGCAACACAAAGAGTGGCTCACCCATAATGGAGTATGGGGGAACAATCAAGTTTGAATCTTTCCATCCATTATGGTGTCAATGGACTTCTGAAGATGTGCCGAAGAGTCGCTCACCCATAGTGACTATGGGGGAGCAATCATCTAGTCTTCATCGAGCCAATGCAATCAAGAAAGGTGGTCCAACTTGAGGGAGTCAAGATCGTCACCATCTAGCTCAAGTGGACCATGTGCAAGGCAAAGGTTTTCCCTTGATAGGTTTTATATTTTACCGGTCTCATGGTGGTAGTTGGGAGACCGGGTTATAGGATCGATAGCCGTACTATCAAGGGGGGCTCTCAAGTGAGTAGCTTGATCGTATCGTTCGTCGAGAGCTCAAACCATTGCATCCTTGCATCATGTTTCTTGGTTCTTGTTTGATTCTCTTTGTGAGTCTTAGAGCTTATGGTCATCTTTATGACAAGCTTGAGTTCATCGAAAACGGAGTTTGCATGCGTCTTCTATGATGTTTTCGGTGTTGGAGGTTTTACCGGTCTTCTCCGAGGAAGGGTTCTCACCATTTTCTTTTGGGCCTTTTCTCATTTGCTTATTATTGGTATTTCTTTCAAGATTGTGTTAGCCCTTGTCGCTAGCTTTCCAACAAACTTGGTTTCATCGAATTCGGAGTCCGTTTGCAAAAGTTGTGGCTGTTTTGGTGAAGGCTGCAGCGGTACTACCGCGACTAGAGCGGATGTAATTTTTTACTACCGCTCTAGAGCGGTACTACTGCAACTCCTGAGCGGTACTACCGCTCCAGAGCAGTACTACCGTGGCTCCTAAGCGGTAGTACCGCCCCGGACCAAAAACTCGTGTTTTCTCTCTCGTTTGGGCTGTTTTGAGCGTGCTAAGCGGTAGTACCGCTCCTCCAAGCGGTAGTACCGCTTGTGCACGACCTGAGCACATAACGGTTGGATTCGGAGGTCCTATAAAAGGGTCTTCTTCCCATTGAACCTTATCCTTTGAGCTCGTGTTCTCCCCATTGTTGACCTTCTTCGAGCTTGCTAACTCTCAATCCTCCATGGATTCTTGCTAGTTTTGAGGAAAAGAGAGGAGATCTAGATCCACATTTCCGCCAATCACTTTCTCCTCTATGTGAGGAACCCTTGGATCTTGATCTTGGAGTTCTTGGTGTTCTCCTTCTTGTTCTTCCTCTCATTTTCCTCCCTAGCATTAGTTGCTTCGGTGGGATTTGAGAGAGAAGGACTCGGGCACTCTATGTGCCCTTGCCATTGCATTTGGTGCATCGGTTTGAGTTCTCCACGGTCATACGTGGAAGTGAAGTTTGAGAAGCTTATTACTCTTGGGTGCTTCGTGCCCTTGAGCTTGTTCCTCTTGGGTGCTTGGGCGCCCTAGACGGTTGGTGGTGTTCAGAGCTCAATCATTGTGGTGTAAAGCTCCAGGCAAGCGTCGGGGTCTCCAATTAGGTTGTGGAGATCGCCCCGAGCATCTTGACGGGTTCCGGTGACCGCCCCCAAGGGTTGCCAAAGTGTACGGGTTCGGTGACCGCCCCCAAGGGTTGCCATTTATGCAGGTTCGTGACCGCCCTCAAGGGTCCCTTAGTGGAATCACGGCATCTTGCATTGTGCGAGGGCGTGAGGAGATTACGGTGGCCCTAATGGCTTCTTGGGGAGCATTGTGCCTCCACACCGCTCCAAACGGAGATTAGCATCCGCAAGGGTGTGAACTTCGGGATACATCGTCGTCTCCGCGTGCCTCGGTTATCTCTTACCCGAGCCCTTTACTTATGCACTTTACTTTGTGATAGCCATATTGTTCTTTGTCATATATCTTGCTATCACATAGTTGCTTATCTTGCTTAGCATAAGTTGTTGGTGCACATAGGTGAGCCTAGTTGTTTTAGGTTTTGTGCTTGACAAATTAACCGTTAGGTTTATTCCGCATTTGTTCAAGCCTAAACCGTAATTATTTTAAAGTGCCTATTCACCCCCCCCCCTCTAGGCAACATCCTCGATCTTTCAATTGGTATCAGAGCCTCGTCTCTCTTTGTTGGGCTTAACCACCTAGAGAGTAAAGATGTCGACTAGAGGATTATGATTCTCTGACACTCTTAGTTTCGATGGCACAAATTTTGATGTTTGGGTAATTCGCATGCTTAATCTCTTTAGGGTCATGGACCAAAATTTAGAGCGAATTGTAGATATGGGTTTTTCTCCTCCAAAGGATCCCCAAAGATTATCTTTAGAGGATGAGAAAAACTCTTATCTCAATGCTCAAGCCTCTAATGTGCTTTTAGATGCTTTGAGCAATGTAGTTATATTTCAACTCATGTCGTTCCGGGATGCTCATGAGTTATGGACAAAGCTTCAAGATAAATATGGTGTGTCCAAGATTTGTGGGGATGGTTGTTCTCCCTCCACCTCCGGTCATATAGTCTTCTCAACTTCTTCTACTTCACCTACATGTGGTTTGCCACAAGGTAATGATATGGTGAGTAGTGTTGGTCATTGCAATGATGATAATATGCTTATTGTGGATGATCCTTCATCACTATATTATTGCAATGCTCCCTCTTTGGGCTTTAACACTTCGAGCACTCCAAATGTTTCACATGCTTGTGTTGATAGTCCTTGCATATCATGTAGAAATTGCTTGACTAAATATCATGATGATATGCTTGCTATGTCTTGTTGCCATGATAAAAATGCATCTATTTCCTCGAATTGTTGTGCTAACAATGTAGAGGAAACCGAACACTCCATGGAACAAGATGTGGTGTTTAATGGTGCCTCAAGGGATCCTACATCATCATCTATTGCGTTTTGCCTTATGGCTAAGGCGTCAAAGGCATCTCCTACTTTGTACCCCAATATGTCTCTTTATGATGATGTTGATGCTAATGATGATGAGGATAATGATGAAGAGAATGATAATGTTGCCTCCTTAAAAATTAAGGGGGAAATGGTTTTAAAGCTCTTCATAAAATAAAATTGCTCGTCCAACTTCATGGAAATTATGTCCATTGCTATTGAGAGCAAGAAATATATTGATGAGTTGGAATCTCGTCTTGAGGAGCATGAGGTCACCATTGATAAAATGGAAGGTCATGGGCGTGATTACGCTAATGAGATTATGGACCTCTCTCAAGATCTTGATCTTGAACAAACCACCAAGGAATCTCTTGAGGAGACTTTTGCTCTAGAATTGTCTAGAGTGAAGGAATCTACTGATAGAGCCCTTGAGGTGGCCAATGTTTTGAAACTAAAATGCTAAGCTTGAAGTTGCTCATGCTAGACTCCTTGAGGATTTTGAGCACCTCGAAAATGGCTCAAGGGTCATCAAGGGTGAGCTCATCAAACTCACCGAGTCTCATGCTCAACTTGAAGCTTCTTATTTAAAATAGCATGACAAGTTGCCTTCTCCTCTTGTTGTTAATGATGATGCTTGTGCTACTAATTCTATTACTTGTGAAGCATCCATTTTGAAGGAGAATGTTGAGCTACGGGCTCAACTTGAGGTGCTATCTTGCAATTATGGGAAATTGGAAGAAAGTCATGAAAAGCTCTCAAGCTCTCATGATGATCTTCTAGTATCCCATAGTGTGCTAAAGATAGCTCATGAGGCCATGATTGCTAAGGTAACATCTAGTGAGCCTCATGTGGATACTAGCACTACTTCTAGTCAAAATAGTATATTGCCATGTGCTAGTCCTTGTAATTCATCTACTCACAATTTTGGTACATCTTGTGATGAATTGCTTTCCTTGCCTTGTTGCTCTAACGATGAAGCTTATACTTCCTCTAGTACTTTTGTTGAGACTAACCATGTAGAGGAAATCAAAGAGCTCAGGGCCCAAGTCACTTCTTTGAAGAAAGACTTGAAAAAGTGTCATGAAGGGAAATCCGCACTCAACAATATCTTGAGTGTGCAAAAATCCCCCAATGACAAAGGTGGACTTGGATTCAACTCCAATAAGAAGAAGAAGTCCAACATGAACAAAAAGAAGGGCCAAGAACAAGTCAAGAATTCGGCCAAGATTGTTTGCTTCAAGTGCAAAGTAGAAGGGCATCATGTTAGATCTTGCCCATTGAAGAAGAAGGCCATTAGTGTCAAGCAACAAGGGAAGAGGGCACAAGTTCAATCTCATGCTCAACCTCAAGTTGAAGAAATGCCACTTCCCAAGAAGACTCAAGCTAATGCTTCTCGTGTGGAAAAATCAAGTGAGAAGAAAGTGAAGAGTAGACGTTGCTACTTATGTCGTGAGAAAGGCCACGTCGCTTCTTCATGCACTAGTGGTAACTTATCCAACCCAATTATTATTGATGATATCTATTCTCTTGGGAAGGATAAGGTTGGCAATGTGTTTGCCAAGTTTGTTGGTACTCAAAGTGGTGTCAAGAAAAGAACCATTTGGGTAGCCAAGCCTATTGTGACTAACCTCTTAGGACCCAACTTGGTTGGGGACCAACAAGCTCAAACGTGATCAATAGGTGTTTTTGGAGGGCATTGGAGACTTGGCTACATTATGAAGAATTAAGGGGACTTCATCATTCTTTTTGTCACAAGCCAAGTCAATTGGATTATGAAGTTTCTATCTTATATCCAATGTGCCTCCTTGCGGTAACTTGTACTTAAATTGTTTACTTTGAAAGTTACTTGCCCCCTTGCATGTTTTGGTTTTGTTCCTTGCATGTGTTTGTATATGTTGCGCTTCCAACTTGCTTATGTATGTTGGTGTGCACTTCATGTACGTGTGAGTTGTGTGTTGAGCCTTTGTGCATCTTCTTTGTATCTTAGTTGGTTCTTGTGAGAGATTAATGGAATATCCCATTATTGGGGATTGATGTGCTTTGTGCACCTCACACTCCTATAAGTGTGTGTACATGAGGAATACCATCTAGTATTGATATTACAAGATTATCTAGTCACTATGTGGTATGTCTTCTCATGAGAAATTCAAATTCTAAATTGTCCATTAATTATCTCTTGTTGGATCCTCTTATTGCCTCTTGTTAAGTTTTCTTCATTGGTATCACATTATGGGGGAGTAATATGCTATGTATATTACTAGCCTAGAAAATGTGTACATTTGAGATATTGTCACCTAGTGTTGATATTGTAGATTATCTTGTTCCTAGGTGGCATGTTAGCTCTACAAGTTGCAATCTGCTTGTGTGTGGTGTGAAGATGATGTTGGATATCCTTGCTATCTACCACGGAATTCTTTCCATCTACTTCTTGTCTTTTGACAATTGGTAGTCATTTATGTGTGGTAGAATTTATTGATCATCTTTACATTGTCTTTTGTTTTACTTGCCTCTTCTCTTGCCAAGGATTGTGTCAACTCCCGTTGTCTTCCATACCACTTGTGGATCTTGTTTATTTCTTGTTCTTGTCTAGTGTTTTATAGATATAGTGAAAGCGGTGATCCCACCTTGTGCATTTTGTATTCAAATACAAATCCTATATAATGCACAACTCGTGGGGGAGCTATTCTATTTTCTTCAGAACACTCTTCTTGTGATCCTTATCAAGTGTGTTTTGGTGGAAGGCAAGCCATTTCTTTTTGGTACTTTGTGCCATCATGAAACTTTGTTGAGGGCTTGGTTTGTTTGAAACCATCCTCTCTTTGGGAGTTTGACATCTTTAGTTTAGTGTGTATCAATGGATATCTCATTCCTTGATGTATCTTTAATGATATCTTCCAAGTGATGATTTCTCCATTTAGTATCCTTTTCACTTGGAATTTCTTTGTCTTTTGGTTTCGGTTTTGAAAGTCTTGAGCATGCATGTTTACTTCATGTATTTCATTTGGCATGCTTTCTTTCTTTGACTCAATATATAGGGAAACTCCACCTAGTCTCAATTTGGATGAGATGTGCATGAAATTCATTTTCATATCTATATGCACATATTTATGTGGAGTTTGTCCTATGTATTGGTGTTTCTAACTATTTGGTCCCGATGAGTTTGGGTACCGTTTAGTTTGTGTTGTTCTTCTAGGAACATTTGGAGATGCATTGGATGCTCGGCTCACTCACAAGGAAGGTGTTGTCACCATGTGCATATTGGAGTCAAGCTAGGATGATCAATGAACTACTATCTACCTTCAATTTGTATCTACTACATCCTTCCAATGATATCTCGGTAACAAGTATCTATTCATGCTTTCCTCTCTTGCATTCAACCTTGTGTAGGCTGTATCTTGGCATGATATTCATTTCATATCTTGTGATACTTGTTTCCTTTCTCAAAGCATCCCAACGATGATCTCTGTTGCAAGTTATGATGCCCTTGATGGATGTGTGTTTGGACTTCATTTATATACAATAAGACCATATCTAGCCAAGTGCTATGCTTTCAAGCAAATATCTTATTGGTATATTTATGACTTCCTTGTGGATATCTTGTTTCTTCGTGGTGTAACTATTTCGGGTGTACATCCTTCTTTGTAGATATATATATATATATATCATCATGATTTCGTCTACATAGAACCTTATACACTTGAGAGAAATTACATCTCTAGTTGATATCCTTTCTTTCATGTCCACCTTGTCTTTCTTATGTTATTTCTTTGGTGGCTCCGTGAAAGCTTTTGCCGTGAGTGCGTGTCCTCTATCGTTGCATCTTTATGCACTCTTGTGTGGTGAAGATTATTTTCTTCATGCTTATCTTTACAAGGCTTTTGCCATCTTCATTGGCATCCCTCGTCTTGATGAGGCTTTCATCTTCTATCTTCACCACGGGTTGTCACAAGCATAAGTTCTTTATATGCTTATTAGTAAGCTTGTGAACCCATTTGCTAGTTGTGTGTGTGGGAATGATAGGCCTTGCACCGTGTGCCTCATTATTTCAAGACTATGTTGATGCTTAATGCTCATCCTAATTTTAGTCCTCTCAAGTGCTTCTCCATGACTCACACACATCATTTTGGTTGAGCCTATTCTTAAGTTGCCTCTTTTACATGTTGCTCAACCATGTGCTTGTTGCAAGCGCTAGGGTTTGTTTCCTATATGCTCACTTGCACTGGATGTGAGTTTCTATTGATTTTGGGAGAGCTATGATCCTATTTTGTGCACTTTGTATTCAAATACAAAAATTCTTATGTGTGCACAAATCATGGGGAGCTTCTCTAGTTTCTTTAGAACACTCCTTTGCGTTTATCATAATATCTTTTTTTCTTGTGGCATGTAGGATCATTGGTCTAGTTGGTTCAATTGATATCCGTTGATTGCTTGCTTCAATTGGTATCTTCTGATTGCTTGTGTCTCTCTTTGTTATGTCTTTGTGTCATATATTTTTGTTGCAATCTTTGGGCCTCAATATAGTTTGTCTTCCTCCAAGTATTGGCAGTTGGATATGTGTATTGCATTCCACTCTCTTGTTGAGAAATACACAATTTATGGAGGAACACCTTTTATTTTGGCCTTCTCAGCTTTTCACCCATTTTGGCAATCAATGCCAATGGGGGAGGAGTTTCAGAGAGTTTTGTGGAGAAGTCTTCTGAGTTTTCTCCTTGCTTTGGTTTTGGTCCTAAGCATTTGCATCTCATTCTCCTGCATCATTGGTTGTTGCATTGCATTGTGATGCATAATTCCTTATATAAACTCTCTTGAAAGTGATTGTCATCAATTACCAAAATGGGGGAGATTGAAAGGACATGCGGTTCCCCCATGTGTGGTTTTGGTAATTGATGACATTCTCTATGGACTAATGGTTGCATCGAGTTATATTTGAAGGATGTTTCCATAGGCATTTCTTGATGTCCATGTGTTGGTTTCAAGGAGTTTATGGGTTGACCAAGGTGCTATTAAGGAATTATCCAAAGATTGGTCATGTGAGTGTTGAGCTTATTGCAAGCATGTCTTGAAGAAGAAGATTGTGTGATCATTCATATTTACCTTCAATACATCATCCAAATGAAGAGAGTTGGAAAGATTCAAGGTTGATCAAGACTAAGTCAAGAGAGAATCAAGTTGATCAACTCACAAAGCATAGAAGATGTACCGAGTGGGACCAAGTGTTCCTATGGTATGGTAAGTGTCGTGGATTTGTCACGGCAGATGTCCTTAGTGTTAGGACTTAGTCGCGAGGCCAACGCATCTATGTGGTAGCTTGAGAGGGGTTGGGCGGAATCGAGAGATGCAACACAAGACAAGGATTTAGACAGCTTCGGGCCCCGGGAAACATCATCCGGTAAAAACCCTACATGCTGTTTGAGGCTAGGTCTCATTATCATCACGAGGGAGTCGCCGTAAACCGGCTCTCCTAATTGTGTCTAGCCCTCGGGATTATTGTTTGTAGCTTGTAGCTTCTAACTTGTCCCTCTTTGGGGAGCCCTGCCCCTCCTTATATATGTTGAAGGGGCGGTTTACATGACTAGTCCTAGTTGGATTAGGATTACTCTATTACAAGTGGAGTCCTAGTCTTGCTTCCTTTGTAGGAGAATAGTCCTTATGCTTTCCTCATAAACCGGCCCACCATTAAACGTGAACCGGCCTTCTGGGCCATGGGCCTCGTCATCCATCTGACCCGCCTGCCGGGTTACGAATGAACCGTCAAGGCCGGGCGGGTATCCCGTGAACCGCCAAGCTCCGGGCGGGTTACCAATGAGTCGTCCAGTCCGGCCGGGTTAAACGTCCGGCCGGTTTACACTGCGGGGTATATCCCCGACATTAGCCCCCAGTTTAATTTGGATTTATCCATGTTAAACTGATCCTGTAAAATAAACACAAGAACAAACTTGATAGGTTGTGTTCCGGGTTAAGAATTCTTGTGAACCGGCACCTGATCATCCTTAAGTCCTTGTCATTTCCTCCTTCTAGAAAATCAGGTCAATAAGCCAGCGTCATACTCAATTTTCTGACATTGGTTTCTCACAGAACAATATTGTGAAAAATAATCCACTTGAGTCGGCTTCCAAAGCGCCGGTTTAAGAAATATTGGTCTTTGAAATACTCATCTGATATTCAGCCGGTTTGAAGATGCAGAACTTGCCGGCTTATCATTGCCAAAAACTATCGGGTTATAAAATCTGATAATTCCAGGTCATGATCTTTGCAGACACCGGTTCATGATTGTTGCCAACACCGGTTTATGATTATTGATGACACCGGTTTGCAGCCATAGGGTCATAATGATTGGTGACGCCGGGTCAATCTAGTTTGCTCAAACAGAGAATTTGAAAATATTTCCTTGATAATAATATAATACCTGTAGCCCCCAAGTCTTGAGTAGAACAAAGTGATGGCTTAAGACTTGCTTCAATATAAATACTGTCACTATCGAAGAAATCCATGTTGTTCATCCCAGTCACTAGCAAAAACTGAATACTCCATATTATGTAGCCCCCAAGTGCCGGGTTGTTATGCTTGCAGCAACCTGGGACTTGTAATTTCCTGATGCTCATAAAAACTTCAACCAGTGTAGCCCCCAAGGGCCGGGTCATTATGCAATAATGAGCAGGGACTTTGATATATACTTCAATGAAAATAACACCATATAATGTAACCCCCATCATGGGGCTTGAATTCACGTCCACAAGGTTAAGAGCCTTGTGCTTTACCAACTGAGCAGTGGACCCTTCAATATAATGAATAAAAAGCTTTGTACCTTGAATTGTTTGACAGGAGCAATTGGTAGCCCCCAAGGGCCTGCTCATTATAATGTGATGACTCGGGTCTTCAATAAGATGAACAAAGAATGACTTTGCATTAGCCCCCAAGTGTCATGGTGCATGCTTGCAGCGACATGATACTTGCATACTTGATGTAATCTCAACTTCAATAATGTAGCCCCCAAGTGCGGGTTGTAAGCCTGCAGCAACTCGGGACTATTCCTTCAATTGTAGAATAAAAAACCATATCCATTGATAATATGATAGCCATTGCGCTAAAGCGACTTTGAAAACCTTAATCATAATACTGGTTACTGATAACCATAATAAAGATCTAGCCATGTTGGCTATTCAAGATTGGAATAATATAATCCAGGTATGAAAACCTCAATCATTCAATATCATCATAAAAATCCAGCCAGTTTTGGCTATTAAAGATTTGAATACCTCATCGGTTGACAAGTAAATCCGGAGTTTAAATACCTGGTGACTTAATGCGCATTCATTGTAAGCCGGAATTCTTGTAACCCGGTGGCCTATAGCCCTTGAGAAAATCAATAATTGATAACCCTTTTGAGACACCAATTTCAGTGATGAGCTTGGGCTGAAGCATTTATATAAGTCATAGTTCTGCAAATCCTGCACAGAGTTTAAACAACATATGCCCTGGCGACTTAACGTCAAGAGCCAGGGTGGGTAACCACCCAAATGTAATCTTATCCTGCACACAAGTAGATCACAAGATCCCTATGATCCTTTGAATGATACCACCGGTTTATGTGACCCGGACAGTGAAGGTGATAACTCAACTCTGTGAGAGCCGGCACATATGATATTTGTGACAACTCAAATACTTGCGATTGTATAAAAACAGATAAAATTTTTGAGGCTTCTGATTCGAATACGATCAAGAAACCGCTCCAAAGGGTTAAGCTAAGATTCAATACGATCATATAGCCCCAGTGGCTTTGGCGATGCCGATCAAGAGGGTATCGACAGCTATGTTCTCTTTGGTTCAATCGACCTATGTTTGAACAGGAAGCCCCCAAATGACCTTAAGAGTTGTTTAGCGACGCTGATTCGAATACGATCCACGTCGATTCCCAAAGGGGTTGAGCTATGATTCGGATACGATCAAGAAGCCCCCAAGTGGGTTCGCAGTTTGCCAATCAAAAGGGTATCGACAGCTATGTTCTCTTTGGTTCGAATCGACCTATGTTTGAACAGAAGCCCCAAGTGATAAAAACAAATGTCAAGGGTAAACCGAGGCTGCTTTAAAAACAGAATCACTCCATGTAACCACGCATGATAAGAAAGACAGAGCCCGCTTTATGAAGCGAAGCCCCGGATGATCAATATGTCGAGCCAATAAAGGCAGGATACCCATGTTTGAACCGCACATCATGGCAGCAGGTCCTCTTCGGCAATTTTTAACTTTTTGCAAGAGATAACTTCTTCTTGAACCGGGATCTTGAACCGGATATTTGAGAGCTTCAAAGCTTCGTGGGAGACATTTTCCCCTTGAGTCGGATATTGAACCGGAATCCTTCTTTTTAAGCCGGAAATTTTTATGACGGCCTTTCAACTCGAATTTGCGAGAAGTTAATTCCCTTTTGAACCGGAAATTCTTAAACCGGATTTGAGAGCTTCAGTGAGACTGGCTTCCCTTGAGCCGGATTTTAAACCGGAATCTTTTCTGATGACCCAGAACTTCTTCATTGAGCCGGGATTTTGTAATTGTCATATACTTTCTAAGCCGGAAATTTTCTGACGGCCTTCAAATAACAGTAGCCTCCGGGACCGGATTATCTTTCCCTCCATTGTCCTGGGGTTTTTAAATTTGCTGAAACTGGCAAGACTTATTGCGTCATATCATCGTAGCCCCCGAGTCTCCAGGTGACTCGAGGAGTTGGCTTGAAACCCTCCATATTTGACCGTGATATAAACCGGCATAACTTGTATATCATTGGCGTTGATAGAACGATGTGAATCCATAGAAGGTTGAGGTGACTGCGGTGGGTTGTAAATTATCCCATATGAGCCGTGTCAGCAACTCGGCCAATGGTTCCTTCCAACTGGCGATTTGAAGTTTAATCAAAACTGTAGTGGCGGCGACTTGTGCGCCTGCCCAGTGAGCCACCCAGTGCAGACAGCGATCAATAAACACCTCATGCAGACAGGTGCGGCCCGTTGTGTTGATGTAGACCAGGCCGCGAGAGGCAGACGGAAAAGATGACCTCAGCATCAGAGGCGGCTCAAACAGATTAACCGGCCGCGGTATTGTAAACCGGCGCAAGCGAGCCAACCACATCGTTTTGATGTAGTGCACAATTGTCCTGCATCAACAATATTGCAGACCAAGGCAAAGATAAACTGCTCTTTGACAAAAATAATATGTGTCCATCAAATATATTTAAAATGGATATCACCTGATGTGTCAGGCCAGAAATAATTCGCCATGAGGTTGATGATCACTAGGTTAAGTTGAAATTACTCACGGGTGAGTCGGCCACGGGAGCAGACAGATGAATCAACCGCACCGTTTGTAAACCGGTGCGGACGGGCGAGTCGTCCGTGGCGTTGTAAGGCAGCGCGGACGGATGAGTCAATCACAAGGACGGTTCCGGTGAGTTGAAGTAGATCGAGCTGCACGGGAAGCAGCTTGCACACACCCATCCAACATCAAACGGGTACGAACGCCAGTGGGTGATGGTGCTAATGCACACTCCATAGGCATAACATGGCACCATCTTGATAATGGATCTTAGTCCTGGCATTTGTGAACCACAGATGGTCTGGATGTAGACACCCATAGATAACCTTTCTGTGCTGTTAGTGAATTTTGTTTAATCCTTATGTATGCATCCAAAGGATTTTCAACAACACCTGATCATCTTGACTTTTCGTCCAACAAGACCTTTTAATCAAGAGGCCTGATGCATATCTCTTCTCCTCATTTTTTTTTCATCAATCTGCAAGGGAGCGTACGGGCACAACCCGTGTGAAAGGACGACCAGACCGGGGAACGACCAGACCGGGGACATAGCGGGTTGGCAAGCCAGCACGGGCGACGCAAGAACCGGCCCTGGCGCGTTGCAAGAACAGCGTAGTGGCATGAGGAGGAGCGAGGCGGGAGACGGCTCGCGGAGGCCGGCCGGAGTGGAGGCGCAAATCGGCGATGGCGGGGATGCCGCGGTTTATCCGCGGCCGGTCCAGCTTGGCGCAGACATCGGGGCGCGTAGCGGCGGGTCCAGCGGGCTAAATCCGCGGTGGCGGTTTACAGCAGCTCGGTTGGGCGCGAAGCGGCCATTGACCATGACGCAGATGAGGTTGGAGCGGCACGCCCGGGCATGCGGTGGCTGAAGCAGCAGGGCGTCTCAGAAACGACTCAGGGGAACAGCGGACTCAGCGGGAGGCAAGGATAACTCGACTGGCGGCTTGTCACACGGATGGCGATTTGGACTCGAGGTGACCCACGACCCGTGGCGGCGAGTTGACGGACGGCGGTTCAAGGCCGACGACTCAGGCGGCTTGCCGCGGAGCACTGGAACAGCATCTGACGCGCAGAATTGGGGGCGTGGGTTGTATCCGGCGCGGAAGAAGCAGCATCAGTATGAACCGGCGGCGGCTTCGAGCGTCGAAGATGCAGGCGATTTCACTGCAGAGGCGACAGCACAGACCGGCGGCGGTTTGGAGGAACGCCAGCCCAACGGGGTAGGGGCGTGGGTGACTCGGGGTGGCTTGGTCCCACTGTGGTTGAGGCGGATGGGCGAGCGGCTCAGGGTCGGTCAATGGAGGCACGCTGGCAAGCCCGCAGTGAAGGCGGCGACTCGTGGTGCGGCAGCTTGAGGAAGCAGAAGAGGTACAAAGGGGACCCGGTGAGGACGCGCAAGGGCGCAGAGCGACAGCGGAAACATGGCCGGCCCGCGACTACGGCGAGTTGGAGCAGCGGCGGCTTCAGGCCCGGCGATGGTCGTGTCAACGCGGGCGGGTCTCGCGCAGGGTGAAGTAGCAACGGCTCGGCCGCAGAGGAACGACGTCGTAGATGCCGACGTGGGCTGCGAGCCAGCGGCCGAGGCAGAGGCCGCCGCGCTGGCCAAATGCACGGGCAGAGGCGGCCGCTGTTTCTAAGGCGCCCGGCGGAATCGACCCCAGGCAGGGGCGAATCGCAGGCAACTTCTTGGCTGCAATGTTGAATCCGGGCTGTACCTTAATGCTTGGCCATGACTTTTCCATGAGCTAATCTTGTTAGAGCTCACGTGCCAATAGTAATAGTAGCACTACGATTAATACTTGGCCATGACTTTTCCGTGAGTGTAGCAACAGCAATGATCAATTCAATCTTCTTGGGAGCTGCTCCCTGTTCGTTGCTTTTGTTTATCCGGCGAGTAGCAAAGAGTCCGGCCAGGACACGACTAACTTGCTAAATCAGATATCATCTCGGTTTGTACGGCGACCGGCTGGGACTTGAACAGTACATGATAGCACAAATTGACTGTCTCGACGACTTGGCAAACCTGACGGCTTGATGTAGACGCACCGGTAGTTTTGGCGGATTGACGACTTCCGTTGCTGCGTACGAATTGACTCAGCACTGAAAATACTTGTCGGTTCGATAACGTCTAACTGCGCCGAAGAAAAATAATCTTGCTTTGGATTGATGGATCGTCAGGTCGCATCGGCGGCGGCTCACGCGATGCTGCAACCCTAATTTCTCCCACTGCTCGTTGATGACGTAGATCCTTTCTTCATCCGAAAAAATTGTGAGCTCCACGATTTCTTAAAGAAATCCCTTCAAGAACTCAACACCACTGTGCGTAGGCCCCACGGTGGGCGCCAACTGTCGTGGATTTGTCACGGCAGATGTCCTTAGTGTTAGGACTTAGTCATGGCGCCAACGATCTATGTGGTAGCTTGAGAGGGTTAGGCGGAATCGAGAGACGCAACACAAGACAAGGATTTAGACAGCTTCGGGCCCCGGGAAACATCATCCGGTAAAAACCCTACATGCTGTTTGAGGCTAGGTCTCATTATCATCACGAGGGAGTCGCCGTAAACCGGCTCTCCTAATTGTGTCTAGCCCTCGGGATTATTGTTTGTAGCTTGTAGCTTCTAACTTGTCCCTCTTTGGGGAGCCCTGCCCCTCCTTATATATGTTGAAGGGGCGGTTTACATGACTAGTCCTAGTTGGATTAGGATTACTCTATTACAAGTGGAGTCCTAGTCTTGCTTCCTTTGTAGGAGAATAGTCCTTATGCTTTCCTCATAAACCGGCCCACCATTAAACGTGAACCGGCCTTCTGGGCCATGGGCCTCGTCATCCATCTGACCCGCCTGCCGGGTTACGAATGAACCGTCAAGGCCGGGCGGGTATCCCGTGAACCGCCAAGCTCCGGGCGGGTTACCAATGAGTCGTCCAGTCCGGCCGGGTTAAACGTCCGGCCGGTTTACACTGCGGGGTATATCCCCGACAGTAAGCATTGTCCATTACGCTTTGTGTACTAACCCATGGTCTACGTGAGAGTTCTTTGTGGGGTTAGGTATGTTTCCATGGTCTTGCGTCAAGAGGAAGATCCCATACAACCCATGGAGGATGACATCAAGTGGTGATCGTCATCAAGTTTGCAGTGTGCAAGTTCAAGTGGAGCAACACAAAGAGTGGCTCACCCATAATGGAGTATGGGGGAGCAATCAAGTTTGAATCTTGCCATCCATTTTGGTGTCAATGGACTTCTGAAGATGTGCCGAAGAGTCGCTCATCCATAGTGACTATGGGGGAGCAATCATCTAGTCTTCATCGAGCCAATGCAATCAAGAAAGGTGGTCCAACTTGAGGGAGTCAAGATCGTCATCATCTAGCTCAAGTGGACCATGTGCAAGGCAAAGGTTTGCCCTTAATAGGTTTTCTATTTTACCGGTCTCATGGTGGTAGTTGGGAGACCGGGTTATAGGATCGATAGCCGTACTATCACGGGGGGCTCTCAAGTGAGTAGCTTGATCGTATCGTTAAATCGAGAGCTCAAACCATTGCATCCTTGCATCATGTTTCTTGGTTCTTGTTTGATTCTCTTTGTGAGTCTTAGAGCTTATGGTCATCTTTATGACAAGCTTGAGTTCATCGAAAACGAAGTTTGCATGCGTCTTCTATGATGTTTTCGGTGTTGGAGGTTTTACCGGTCTTCTCCGAGGAAGGGTTCTCACCATTTTCTTTTGGGCCTTTTCTCATTTGCTTATTATTGGTATTTCTTTCAAGATTGTGTTAGCCCTTGTCGCTAGCTTTCCAACAAACTTGGTTTCATAGAATTCGGAGTCCGTTTGCAAAAGTTGTGGCTGTTTTGGTGAAGGCTGCAGCGGTACTACCGCGACTAGAGCGGATGTAATTTTTTACTACCGCTCTAGAGCGGTACTACCGCGGCTCCTGAGCGGTACTACCGCTCCAGAGCAATACTACCGTGGCTCCTAAGCGGTAGTACCGCCCGGACCAAAAACTCGTGTTTTCTCTCTCGTTTGGGCTGTTTTGAGCGTGCTAAGCGGTAGTACCGCTCCTCCAAGCGGTAGTACCGCTTGTGCACGACCTGAGCACATAACGGTTGGATTCGGGAGGTCCTATAAAAGGGGGTCTTCTTCCCCATTGAACCTTATCCTTTGAGCTCGTGTTCTTCCCCCATTGTTGACCTTCTTTGAGCTTGCTAACTCTCAATCCCTCCATGGATTCTTGCTAGTTTTTGAGGGAAAAGAGAGAGGAGATCTAGATCCACATTTCCACCAATCACTTTCTCCTCTATGTGAGGGGAACCCCTTGGATCTTGATCTTGGAGTTCTTGGTGTTCTCCTTCTTGTTCTTCCTCTCATTTTCCTCCCTAGCATTAGTTGCTTCGGTGGGATTTGAGAGAGAAGGACTTGGGCACTCTGTGTGCCCTTGCCATTGCATTTGGTGCATCGGTTTGAGTTCTCCACGGTCATACGTGGAAGTGAAGTTTGAGAAGCTTATTACTCTTGGGTGCTTCGTGCCCTTGAGCTTGTTCCTCTTGGGTGCTTGGGCGCCCTAGACGGTTGGTGGTGTTCAGAGCTCAATCATTGTGGTGTAAAGCTCCGGGCAAGCGTCGGGGTCTGCAATTACGTTGTGGAGATCGCCCCGAGCATCTTGACGGGTTCCGGTGACCGCCCCCAAGGGTTGCCAAAGTGTACGGGTTCGGTGACCGCCTCCAAGGGTTGCCATTTGTACGGGTTCGGTGACCGCCCTCAAGGGTCCCTTAGTGGAATCACGACATCTTGCATTGTGCGAGGGCGTGAGGAGATTACGGTGGCCCTAGTGGCTTCTTGGGGAGCATTGTGCCTCCACACCGCTCCAAACGGAGATTAGCATCCGCAAGGGTGTGAACTTCGGGATACATCGTCGTCTCCGCGTGCCTCGGTTATCTCTTACCCAAGCCCTTTACTTATGCACTTTACTTTGTGATAGCCATATTGTTCTTTGTCATATATCTTGCTATCACATAGTTGCTTATCTTGCTTAGCATAAGTTGTTGGTGCACATAGGTGAGCCTAGTTGTTTTAGGTTTTGTGCTTGACAAATTAACCGTTAGGTTTATTCCGCATTTGTTCAAGCCTAAACCGTAATTATTTTAAAGCGCCTATTCACCCCCCCCCCCTTTAGGCGACATCCTCGATCTTTCAGTATCTATAATTTTCGATTGTTCCATGCTATTATATTACCCCTTTTGGATGTTTATGGGCTTTATTTTACACATTTATATCATTTTTTGGGACTAACCTACTAACCGGAAGCCCGTGTTGCTGTTTTTTTTTGCCTATTTTAGTATTTCGAAGAAAAGGAATATCAAACGGAGTCCAAACGGAATGAAACCTTCGGGAGCGTGATTTTTGGAACGAACATGATCCAGAGGACTTGGAGTGCAAGTCAAGAAGCGATCGAGGCGGACAGGAGATAGGAGGGCGCGCCCACCCCCTCTGGGCGCGCCCCCTGTCTCATGGGCCCCTCGGGCGGCCACCGACGTACTTCTTCCTCCTATATTTACCCATGTACCCTGAAAACATCCAGGGAGCCAACGAAAAACAATTTCCACCACCGTAACCTTCTGTATCCGCGAGATCCCATCTTGGAGCCTTCACCGGCGCTCCGCCGGAGGGGGAATCGACCACGGAGGGCTTCTACATCAACACCATAGCCCCTCCGATGAGCTGTGAGTAGTTTACCACAGACCTTCGGGTCCATAGTTATTAGCTAGATGGCTTCTTCTCTCTTTTTGGATCTCAATACCATGTTCTCCCCCTCTCTTGTGGAGATCTATTTGATGTAACTCTTTTTGCGGTGTGTTTGTCGAGATCCGATGAATTGTGGGTTTATGATCAAGTTTATCTATGAGAAATATTTGAATCTCCTATGAATTCTTTTATGTATGATTGAGTTATCTTTGCAAGTCTCTTCGAATTATCAGTTTGGTTTGGCCTACCAGATTTATCTTTCTTGCCATGGGAGAAGTGCTTAGCTTTGGGTTCAATCTTGCGGTGTCCTTACCCAGTGACAGCTGGGGTTGCAAGGCACGTATTGTATTGTTGCCATCGAGGATAAAAAGATGGGGTTTATATCATATTGCTTGAGTTTATACCTCTACATCATGTCATCTTTCTTAATGCGTTACTCTGTTCTTATGAACTTAATACTCTAGATGCATGCTGGATAGCGGTCGATGTGTGGAGTAATAGTAGTAGATGCAGGCAGGAGTCGGTCTACTTGTTGCGGACGTGATGCCTATATACATGATCATGCCTAGATAATCTCATAATTATTCGCTTTTCTATCAATTGCTCGACTGTAATTTGTTCACCCACTGTAATACTTATGCTATCTTGAGAGAAGCCACTAGTGAAACCTATGGCCCCCGGGTCTTTTTTTATCATATAAGCTTTCAATCTACTTTTATTTGCATCTTTACTTTTCGCATCTATATTATAAAATACCAAAAATATATTAATCTTATCATACTATCTCTATCAGATCTCACTTTCGCAAGTGGCCGTGAAGGGATTGACAACCCCTTTATTGCGTTGGTTGCGAGTTCTTTGTTTATTTGTGTAGGTGCGCGGGACTTTTGAGGAGCCTCCTACTGGATTGATACCTTGGTTCTAAAAAACTGAGGGAAATACTTACGCTACTATTGCTGCATCACCCTTTCCTCTTCAAGGAAAACCAACGCAAGCTCAAGACGTAGCATACTCATAGTTCCTGATCTGTGCAATGTGCATTGTTTGAAGTGCATTCCTGAACTGGTACACATCAATGAAGCAAAGATGCTTCACAACTTGCTCAGCTCGGTGAGCTCTCTTCTCATCATACCACAACCTTTTCTTCATCTTCTTAGCTCTGCTTTTCCTGCCATTGGGCAAAACATATGCCAATGCCTCTGCACCATCATCATCTTTCACACCCAAGTTCATTGGTTTCCTGTCTTCATCATAAGATGGTATCCAGTCCTCCTCAAACAACTCCTCTACACTTGCATGTGATCTGCTTGTTGGGCCTTTTCTGTGTTTCTTCTCCTTTTTCTTCTTCTGTCCATCTTGCCCTACCTGCTCCTCTTGTTCCTCTTCCTCCACTTCCTCCTCTTCGTCCTCTGCATCCTCTTCTTCACTTTCAGGCTCATATAGTGCATCCTCCTCCTCCTCTGTCTCATACATTTCCTCAACATCCATGTCCCCTTCAAAATGAAGGAGTGGATCTTCCCTCTGTCTTTTCATCTCCTCAAGCCTAGCAAGGATATCACCATATTCTTCCAAACTATCATCATCACTGTCCTCCTCATTATCCATCACTGCAGCTTTTCTCTTCAAAGAAGTGTCCTTCTCTTTATTTTTCTTATTCTTCCTAAACATTTCAATTTCCTTCCTCCTTGTCTCCTCCATAACCTTTTCAATTTCCATTTGCTCCTCTCAATTGTATACATGATTTTCTTCCACTTGTACAAAACCTAAAGCAAGTTGCTCCTCCAAATTGGTGATATGCTGTGTTTGAAACTGTATGGGCATTGGCTCCACTTCTGCTGCTTCTGAACTTGCTGTTGCTTTTGAACTTGCTGCTGCTACATGCACATTTGGTGCACTGAACATCACTCCTTCTTCATCTATCTGATACAGTTTGGGCTCTCCAATTTCTTCTAGGGGGATTTGCTGCTCAATAACATTGGAGCTGGTGTTTATACTTGCATCATTGGGAGAACTGGCCCTAACAACTGTCACATTCAATATCTTCTGATTTTGCAATGCTATGTTGTCTAGGATTTCCTCAAGCTTGTCATCATCATCTATTTCTTCCATTCCTTCTATCCCTAGCCCAGGATCCCTGACATAGTACATGTAATCTTTAAATCCATCACTTTCTGTTTCTATCAGTGCTACTAGGTTGTAAAATGTTATGTCTGACATCGTCATAGATCTCTCAATGTTGTCTCTATCATGGAAATGCATCCTATTTTCCCAAACCTCATCATCCAGACTGCAAATAATATAAAATACATAACAGTATAAGTGCTTCATTAAAAGTGAATAACACTAATGAAACAACTCATCTTAGTGCACTAATACAATGCTTTGTCACTTATAAAGCAGATAACAAGATAACTCAATTAACCAAATGTCCAATTAACACGGCACCTTAAATCAACTAAATCAGCTCGTTTCTAAAATCAACTAATCTAAAAATGTCAACCCTAGGGCACATGACAAACAAAGCACAGCATCATAACTAATCTAAAAATGTCAACCCTAGGGCACAGGACAAACAAAGCACAACATCTGAACTAATCTAAATAATGTCAACCCTAGGGCACATGACAACAAAATCACAGAATCTGACACTTGTACTCCATCTGATAGGATAGAGCAATATGAACCCTAACCCTAGGAGTACCCTGGCAATGCAATTGAATGGAGAACGGGAAGGGAAGAGCAAAGAAAAGTGGATCTCACTATACGCCGCCGAAGGATGACCCGATGTGCTGGCTTCCCGTCAGATTGGCCTTCACCGCCACGGCGAATGCTCTGGCCGCCTTGTATTCCATCGAATACTGCGGGTCCTCCTCCTCCTCCTCCTCCGTCGGCTTGCTAGGGTTCGAGCTCCCGCAAAGCTCGCGTGGATCCACTGCGGGTCCTCCTCCACCACATACGATGTGTGCGGCGCTGCCGGGCGGAGCGCCGCCACCAGCATCTCCACCTTTCGCCGGACTACGCATCTCTGCAGTGCGACGGGCGGCGGGAGCGAGGGGGCGAGGGAGAGGGGGGAGAAGAATGGGGGAGGGCAACGGCGGCTGGAGCGGGGAGGAGGGGGGAAGAAGAATGGGGGAGGGCGACGGCGGCGGGAGCGAGGAGGGGGAAGAAGAATGGGGGAAAAGAGACGGATGCGGGGATGACTAAAGACGAGCCCTAACGGCGCCGTCTAACGCCGTCTGCCGGCTGTCGGGACGGCCTGGAGTGCCACGTAGGCGAAAAACGGGCCCGACCTGTCATAAGCTCACTTAACACGGCCCGATCGGCCGATCAATGGTTTTTGCAAACAATTACGCTAGACGTGGTGCTTTCTGCAGCGATTCTGTATCCTAATGTTTTTCGCAAACCTAGCCCTCAAAGTGGTGGTTTTATGCAATTTACTCCTTCGAATATGTAGAAGCAGGAGGCCTTTTTTTGGCATAATGAAATAATTTGCATCATGATATGCATATACACCATCTGTTGTTGAAGCACTGTTTTTCGCCCAAAGTACCCTAAACGGCAGTTTTGAGATGCTTAAGATACAAGCATTCTGAGTGCACTGATGCTACCTTCCCTCGAGAACCGTCATGGTCATTGTGTTTCTGGTGTTCATAGTATCGTCTCTCCTCTCTTCCATCATTGTGCAATATGCAGGCCGGATCGGCGTCGGGAGCGACATCGAGGACACACTTCCGTTCTCAAATATGGACACGGCGGATGACATGAGCGGCCTCCTGCTTGGTTCATCCTCGACGCAGAGCAGCCCGACGTGGATGCAGAGCAATGCCTCATCAGCTGAACAGCTCCCTGCCATGGATGGATCCACCAGGTCTCTTGCCTTCCCTTCCCTCCACAAGCTCCACGCCTACACGAAGCAATATATGGAATTAGACATACATGGAATGGACTGTACTGAAAAAGGAAGTTAACTGCATGAACCTGGCAGTTCTAGTTAATGCAGGTGCTTACAAAGGCAATAAGGCTCGGAAACTCCATGATGCCATCGGAAGAGCTGATCCTGACACCACTCACAATCTCCAGGAGCAGCACGCCGAAGCTGTACACGTCGGACTTCACGGAGAAGACGCCAGCCGTCAAGTACTCGGGAGCAATGTAGCCACTGCCCACACATTTTTTGTTTGTTTGTCAGGGGAGGTTCTACAATAATTTATGGCAAATGCTAGTAATAACCAACTTAAACCAAGGTGAACCCTTATTTTTCCTTTCTCTAAATTCACCCAAGTGTTGAGGTAACTCACTATGTTCCGACGACGCGCTTGGTGTCGGCCTTCACCTGGTTGTCACCGAAAATCTTGGCCATGCCGAAATCCGCTATCTTGGGCCTCATCTCCGCGTCCAGCAGCACGTTGCTGGCCTTGAGGTCCCTGTGTATCACCGTCAGCCGAGAGTCCTGGTGTAGGTAGAGGAGCCCCCTCGCCACGCCCTTGATGATCCCCAGCCGCGTCGGCCAGTCTAGCACCGATTTCATTGCACTGTCTGCAGCAAACAAACTTGAGGAACTGTGGCAAAGAATAAATTCAGTAACTTGCTTTAGTACTCTTATTACTTAGGCCTCATTCGGTTTACATGAATTTTGTAGAAATTCTTACGGATAGGCCTCATCTGAAGGTTTGTAAGAACAGATTATCTAATTCACATATAGATGTTTTTTAAGGATGTCACATCTAAGCTCCCACAAATATATAATGCAGCAACAAGAAAAAAAAAACTAGGACAAAAAAAAAGACCACAAACATAGTGGACATCATTTTAGACAGACCCTTGTAAGTATGGATTCTTATTCCTATGTAGGATAGGAACCAATCCTTCAGATTGATAAGAAAAAAACATTAGCCTAGACCCGGTGAAAAAGTTTCTATCATATGAATCAAATGGCATATTTTCCCATATAAAAATTGAGGTACATGCCATCTTATTTTCTATGGTTTTTCTATTCCCACGATATTCCTATCCTATGAATCAAAGAGACCTGAATGTATACGTACCGAAGAGGATGGTGTCCAGGCCTTTGTTGGGCAGGTACTCGTAGATGAGCAACTTCTCTGCTGCCTCGGTGCAGCAGCCAAGGAGACGAACCAGGTTCCTGTGCTGAAGTTTGGAGATCAAAATGGCCTCGTTCTTGAACTCCTCTGCTCCTTGATCTGAATTTTTACTCAGCCTCTTGATAGCAACCACTTGACCCCTGTCTAATGTTCCCTTTCGAATGAGCAAGAAACAAGTGAGATAAAGATTACTGTACTGTCATTGGGGTGCATCGACCAATGTTTAAGGTGTTAAAACTGTTCTTGGCATGGGATGAGAAAGCTTCAAGTGACTGAAAATTAGAAAAAACTGGTAAAAAATATATAGTACCTTGTAAACCTTGCCGAAGCCTCCACGTCCGACCGTGCATGTTTCAGAGAAGTTCCGTGTGGCGGCAACAATGTCGGCAAACCGTATGCATGGGAACTCAAGATCTTGAGTGTGATCTACTTGGCCCATTTCATTCCAATTAGACGCGGTCAGCTTGTTTTGGCTCTCGGTTGAGTTGGTTCTTCTTCCCTTGTCTGTAATATATTCCATCACCAAATGCATGAGCATCATATGTTTAGAGATGACCAAAAGAGTGGAAGAGAAAGAAACCTATCTGTACCTCTTTGCTTCAGTTTAGTTTAAATTTTGATTGTAATTGTTTGTTGGTAGCTTACCAAGCCGACCACTTGGTAGTTTAGTTTAAAATTATCACTGAAATTTTGCTTAACGAAATTACTGTACCTCTGAACCTGCAGAACCATAAACAGAAAATGCATGTGAGCATCAGGACACTTGCTAACACCGGCAGCACAATTTTCAGTGCGTTTTTGCTTGCATTTCTTCCTGCACATGCAAATGCAGGCAAAGTTTGATCAAAGAACCGAATCGGCCAAAGGGGCGATTTTCTCTACAGAATTCGGCAAAATCCCAACAGAAATTTGACAAATTTTGGCCAAATGAACCTTCTTGAGGAGTGAAATGAGAACGTTTTCAGAATATTTTCTTAACCTAGTGTCGTAATTCTTAGTTTGGAACAATTATGGAAAAACCATACACATGGTAGATGGAAAATTACCCTGTAAACTGTATCTTTGCTTTCTATCCCAATGGTAAGTAAGTTTGTTATTAACACATGTGGCTAATGATCGTTTGGTATTATTTTCCATAAAAGATTACAATTTACAAAAGGGTAAGTAATTTCTATGTGTTTTGCTGCAATCTTAAAAACTCAGAATTACATTTTTCATTGAGCTTTTTTATAAAATCCGCGGATTTTTCACCATCTAGCCATGTCTTGTGTTTGGGTTGTTTTGTACTGCGAAAATCTTAAACTCGCGGAAATTATCACTGAAATATGTGCCCCTTGGTTGCAGCATCGACGCCCGCCGCCGTTTCCCCTCGTCCTGCAACTCGGCAACATCTCCGCGGCACCCCGCCAACAGCAGTGATGGCGTGGCCGTATGCAACACCACCGCTCTGCCGTTCCTAGGTGTATATACACCTCATATGAGAATTATTTTGATAATTAAATAAAAAGTTAAAAAGTTTGAAAGTTTTTTTTACAATAAACTTGACTTTTTTTGCACCGGTATATAATTTTTCACGAATAAAAAATCAGCGTTGACTTTAGGGGAAAAAATTTATTTGTTATTATAGGTCACTATTCATGCTATTTTGACCGAAAGTTTTGTCTATTTTGAAAAAAAAAGTCTATGAATTTTTTTCATTTTGTGAATTTTTTTACCAGTACAATGAAAGGTCAAGTTTATTTAAAAATATTTTCAGAATTTTCTGACTTTTTATTTAATTATTAAATTATTTTTCTATTATAGGGTGTATATACCCCCCTAGACCAAAAGTTCACCTCGGTTGCCTTCGTACTATACCTCTGGAAGCAGCAGCAACGGCAACCCGGAGGTAGAGCGTCTCCCCGTTGACGGCCATGCGCCCGCCGAGCATCTGCGTGTCGATGAGGTCCCCGACCCAGACGAGGCACCGGCTCACTTCCCCCTTGGCACTGCTGCTTTGCAGGTCGGCGTACGCGTAAGCCACGCACGAGCAGTTCGTCGCGCACCTCGCCGCGCACTCCTCCGCGCTCCGGTTGCCGCCCTCCAGCAAGAACTTGTCCGGCACCTTCATGCTCGGCATCGGCAGGAAGCCTGCCCCATCCAAAACGCCGCACGGCGGCAGCGCCTCCTTCCGCCGGCAGCCCTGCTCGAACCTGCCGTCGCTCCACTCCGCCGCGTTCGCCGGCTCGAAGCCGTCTAGGCACCTGCACGCCGCCGCCATGTTGTCGCAGTACCCGTACGCGCCGCAGTAGCCGTACCGGCTGCACCCGCTGGACCCTGGCCACGAGTCGAGCGTTGCCCAGGCCGACGCGGTGCCGTTCCAGCTGAAGACCTGGAACTCGCCGGAGCTGGTGATTACGTACCGAGTGGGCGAGGCGCCGTCGGAGACAGTGAAGGCCGTGGAGATCTCCTCGGTGGTGTCGACCACCGCCGTGTAGATGACGGTGCCAGCACCGATGTAGTTGGTGGTGACGGCGATTCCCGTCCACACGGGAGAGCGCCAGTAGGGGCGCGTCCATTTCCACAGGAGCAGCTGGATGTACGTACCGGGGTCCACGCCGTAGGAGAAGCTTCCCGGCGCCGGGTCGCCGGGGGACTTCCACGACACGAAGATGTCACCCCGCAGCGTCCGGTGGCTCATCCGGACCTTCATGCCCGGGATGAGGGTGTCCGTCGGGTGGTCGAAGCTCTGCCACAGCGCGGTCCCGTTCGGCGACCGGACGACTAGGTTGCCGTCGTTCTTAAGCACGGCGGACGAGGACGAGGACGAGCTACCCACGGAGGGCACGCCGGATGTCCAAAGAACGCCGCCGTCGGCGTCGGACAGGACGAGGGTGGAGTCGTTGGCCAGCGCGAGCGCCGGGGCCGGGCCGGAGGAGGAGGAAGTACGGTTGGCGAAGATTGGTGTTTCCCGGTTGGCCACCCATACGACGGTGGGGCGGCCGGGGATGTTGTTGTACCATATGCCGAGGTACTGCCTGGCCGGGGTGGCATCGTCCGGGACGAAGAAGCCCAGAGCGAAGGCGCCGCCGTCGGACACGACGGACTTCCCGAGCAAGAGCAGCTCGCCGACGGCCAACTGGTCGCCTGCCGGCGCGCAGGGACGCGGCAACAGGAGGCAGACGACGGCGACGGCGGCGACGGTGCAGGTGGCGGAACGTGATAGATCCATATCTATCGACCAAGGCGCATGTAAACTGCAATGACTTGGTCTCCTGGTGGCAAAAACATGAGTCGTGGAGGATGCCGTGCGGAACTGCGGATGCGCCCTGTTGTGGTCGCGCTTTAGTCCAGTCCACTGGTTGTTAGCGGCCACTATCGCGCCCGCGCCGCACGCGCAGAATTTTCTAACCGTCCAATCGTATGAGCTCCAACTTTTCCAGAGACTCTGGATGCTGAAAACTAGTCTAACCAAATGTCAAGGTGCTAGCTTATTTTTCTCCATATCACTTAAGAGCTAACTAGACTTTCTACATGGGACTAGCACATCCTAGTCTTCTTTTTCATACTACTATTCAAGATCTTATGTTCGCACACAAAATTTCGAGAAAAAATTCCGCGTGTACATCCGCACATTATATGTTCGCACACAAAATTTCGGTGAAAAAGGACATTCTTATGGTATGTATGAAAAAGATTAAAAAAATGCCTTATGAATAACTGTAATCAAGCATAGAAAATTGTCTTTTTTACACAAGCCATAATTTTTTTTCACACACATATAGTGTCTGGATTTACACGTGGGATTTTTTCTCCAATATTTGTAACTTTTTAAAATGCGTATTTAGACAATGAATGTGTATACACCTATGAGCAAAGTGAATTTCGGCTAAAACTCTAAGCTCCCTAGGAAAGAAGCTCTGTGGTTGATCAAGCCTGTGGTGGGCCCATAAGACCCTCCTATCAGAGAGTGTATATTATTTTATTTCTAGATTTGAGCTGCCTGCCTTACCAGTTTAGCAAACTAGCCAATCATACAATTTTTTGCATAGGTCCACTCCATGCATCAGGAATTTTTTTCCATGTTTCTTGATTTCTCTCTTTTGTATTTCTCACTACTAGAAAAAGGGCTATAGATGGTATTGACACTAATGGCGCACCAGACAAGTGGTGCGCCATTAGTATATACTAATGGCGCACCACCTTCTGATGCGCCATTAGTGTTGAAACTACTAATGGCGCACCCGGGCCACGGTGCGCCATTAGTACCAATTTTTTTTTGAACTAGTGCGCCTGTCCAAACATACTAATGGCGCATCCACAGTTAGTGCGCCATTACTAGTTGTAACTATTAATGGCGCACCAGCCAGAAAGTGCGCCACTAATGTTATTTTTTTATTCTTTTTTTGCAAAAGTACTAATGGCGCACTCACACGCGGTGCGCCATTACTAGTTCAAACTAGTAATGGCGCACCGTGGCAGAGTGCGCCATTAGTATGTTTTTTTTTGCAAAACTATTAATGGCGCACCACCAGGGGGTGCGCCATTAGTAACCTGGATTACTAATGGCGCATTTGTTGCTGGTGCGTCATTAGTAAGTGGGCAGCAACAAGATATTTTGGACAGCCTCTCCTCCCACACTCACTTTCTCCCCACTTCATTCTCTCCACCGCCTCCTCCTTGTCTCGGGTGCCTCCTCTTTTTCACCTCATTTCCACCATAGATTTATTCAAATTAAGTGGTTAAGTTACCTTGTTTTGCTAGGTAAGTAAGGGGAAGCTATATTTATGTTGTTCTCCTACAACAATGTGCACATGCACTTTTTATGGCCTAGCTAGATCTATGTATGTTCGTGGTGTTGCATATGTTTGTGGTGTTGCATATGTGTTTGTGTTTGGAGGTGTACCTGTATTTGAAATGCGATAGTTGCCAATATTTTGCGGAATGTTGATTCATTTCCGTTTAGCAGAATTTTGGCATTAAGCATTCTTTTTGGTCCTATTTTTAGGGAAAGTCATGCCAAATTTTTTCTTGGTTCTAAAATATCGTTTTTCTCTACCCCGCAGGCGACCATGGTCCGCACGATGACCGAAGGCATCGTGAATAGGTTTTTGAGGTCCGCGAAGGCCGAGATGCTTCAAAAGAACGAGACGGAGATAAGATGTCCGTGTCGAAGATGCAAGCTGAATAGCCTTATTGCGGAACCGGATTCCGGGCAGGTGCGGGACCACCTGCTCTTGCGTGGTTTCATGGATGGCTATCGGTGGCAAGGTGATGAAGATGACTACGAAGTCGTCCATGGGGGCCGGGCAAGAAATGAGGAAGGGCAGCAAGACAACCACCGCGGCTCGGGCGGGCGAGAAGACGAAGAATCCCTAGGAGATGATCACGATGGTGATGCTGTACACAGTCATCATGTAGAAGATGCATGACATGATGATGATGCCGGCGGAGCAGACGACGCTGGAACATCGATGGGCTGGGTGCAGGACCCTCATATTCAAGAGCTGCTTCTCAAGCAGACGGATAACGCAAGAGCTGTCGCCCGAGAGAAAGCCAAGATGGATCAACTTGAGTTAGACGCGTTACTCCATTGTATGAAGGATGCAGGCCCGAGGATACCCGCCAAAGTAACGCCATGGCTCGAGATGAAGGTAAAACACAAAATGACCGACGATGCTTCGACGAGAACATGTCATTCTGGCACGAACGTCTTCCCAAGGGGAACAAGTGCCCGACCAGTTTGGAGGAGGCGAAGAAAATCGTGTGTCCTCTGGATTTACCGCACGTGAAATACCATGTGTGCATGAACAATTGCATCATTTATCGGGACGAGCACGCGGAGTCTACCATATGTCCGGTGTGCGGTGTCACTCGATACAAGAAGAGGAAGAAAGCTCCTCGAAAAGTGGTGTGGTACTTTCCGATCACTCCTCGTCTGCAGCGGTATTTCGCGGACCCTAAGGTAGCAAAGCTCCTGCATTGGCACGCGGATAGGGAGGAGAAGAAGCGAGAAGATGATGCAAATGATCCGGAGATAGATAAAAAAGACAAGATGCTGAGTCACCCTAAGGATGCGAGCCAGTGCCAAGCGTTGAACTTCGAATACCCAGAATTTGGGAACGATCCAAGGAACATCGTGCTGGGCGCGAGCACCGATGGAGTCAATCCGTTTGGCAGCCAGAGAAGCACACATAGCACCTGGCCTGTGTTTGTGTGGATGTACAACCTTCCCCGGTTGTGCATGAAGAGGAAGTACATTCACATGAGTATGCTAATTGAAGGGCGAAACAACCAGGAACGACATTAATCAGATCTGGGCTGCTGAAGAGGAGCTTGACACGCTGTGGAAAACGCCAGCCAATACGTGGGACGCCGCAGAGAAAGAATATTTCCCTATGAGAGTCGCACTGCTCACGACGGTGCACGACTATCTCGGTTACGGATATCTTGCAGGGCAGGTAGTCCACGGATTTTCTGGATGCGTAAGGTGCATGGATGACACAACGTATCGCCAGCTAGATAGAGATCCCGGGTCTTCGAAAACCGTGTTCATGGGACATTGAAGGTGGCTTCGCAGCGATGACCCGTGGATGAAACGCAAGGATCTGTTCGATGGTGAAACCGAACCCCGAAAACGCCCGTGTACGAGGAGCAGCGAGGAAATAGACAAGCTGTTGAAAAATTGGAAAGACTGCCCACTGCCGGGAAAGAAGCAAAAGGCGCCAGAGCCAGGAAAGAAGCGAAAGGCGCCAGAGCCGCTGCTGAAGTTATGGAAAACAAGGTCTGTTTTCTGGGACTTGCCGTACTGGAAGATCCACCGTGTGCCTCACAGCCTTGATGTCATGCATATCACGAAGAACGTGTGCGAGAGTCTGCTTGGTACCCTGCTCAACATGCCAGAGAGGACCAAAGATGGGCCGAAAGCAAAGGCAGACTTGAAATCAATGGGCATCGGGCAGGAGCTTCACGCTATATATGATGATGATGATGATGATGATGATGATGATGATGATGATGATGATGATGAGGCGAAGCAGGACACAGAAAGTCGTCGCAAAGGTAAAAAGGCCAAGAAGACCGGAAATGACTACCCTCCCGTGCTTCACTCTAAGTCGAGGAGATCGAGCAGTTTTCACCTGCCTCCTAGGAGTAAAACTTCCTTCTGTTACGCTGGGAAGATAAGCAGATACCTAGACCCAGCGAAGCAGATGTTCAGCGGGATGAAGTCTCACGACTGTCACGTGCTGATGACGCAGATACTTCCAGTTGCAATCCGTGGGATCATGGATGCGCACGTCCGTGAAACACTATTTGGCCTATGCAACTTCTTCGACGTCATCTCTCGGAAGTCGATTGGCGTGAGGCAACTCAGAAGGCTACAGGAAGAGATCGTGGTGATACTATGCGAGCTTGAGATGTACTTCCCGCCCGCATTCTTCGACGTTATGGTGCATCTGCTGGTCCATATAGTGGAGGATATCATCCAACTCGGGCCGACGTTCCTGCACAGCATGATGCCGTTCGAAAGGATGAATGGTGTCATCAAAGGATACGTTTGCAACATGTCACGTCCAGAAGTAAGCATAGCCAGGGGCTTTCTGACCGAAGAGTGCATCTCCTACTACACGAATTATCTAGGCATCGAGAACCCCGTTGGTCTGCCCGTCAACAGGCACCTCGGCAGGCTCGCTGGATGGGGTCACCGTGAGGGTCGCCGCGAAATGCATGTCGACTTCGAGGGTCGACTCGCCGACTTTGAAAGAGCAAACCTAGTCGCGCTACAACACATAGACGTGGTCGATCCTTGGGTGGTAGAGCACAAAACCTTTATTAAGAAGACGTACAATGACCGAGGCCAACAGAGGACGGACGGAGATATACTCAAAGAGCACAACTCATGTTTCACGCGTTGGTTCAAGCGAAGCTTCATCGTACTTTTACATGAGGATTCTTCCGCGAAGAACAACTCATATTCGCCTTTGTCACAGGGCGCCGAGCACAACTCGATGACCTATGAGGCGTCACGATATCAATGGCTACACATTCTACACCGAGGCCAAGGACATGAAGAGCGATGGTTATCAGAACTCCGGGGTAACGATGGAATCCTACACCGGTAACGACAAGGACAGATACTATGGAAGGATCGAGGAGATCTGGGAGCTGAGCTACGCTGGAGAGAAGGTCCCGATGTTCCGTATCAGATGGGCCAAGAACGTCATAAAAGAAGACCGGTATTTCACCACCATGGTTATACCCGGCCAAATCCAAGACCATGGGCGCAAGCGTCACCGCAAAAATGAGCCATGGGTACTGGCTTCCCAAGTGGACCAATGCTTCTTCATTACCGACCCGCCAAAGCCCAGTCGTGTTGTCGTGAGGAGAGGCAAAAGGAAGATCATCAGAATGGATGGAGTAGCCAATGAGCAAGACTTCGACAAGTACGGCGACCCGAGGATCGAACATGACGACGATGATGAAGTAGCAGCATACACCACAAGAAGAAGCAGGACCACCCTACCTTTCGGGGATATACCCCGCGGTGTAAACCGGCCGGAAGTTTAAACCGGCCGGATTGGATGACTCACTGGTAACCCGCCTGGAGCTTGGCGGTTCACGGGATACCCGCCCGGTCTTGGCGGTTCATTTGTAACCCGGCGGGCGGGTCAAGATGGATGACGAGGCCCATGGCCCAGAAGGCCGGTTCACGGTGGGCCGGTTTGTGAGGAAAGAATAAGGACTATTCTCCTACAAAGGAAACAAGACTAGGACTCCACTTGTAATAGAGTAATCCTAATCCAACTAGGACTAGTCATGTAAACCGCCCCTTCAACATATATAAGGAGGGGCAGGGCTCCCCAAAGAGGGACGAGTTAGAGGCAACAAGCAATAATCCCTAGGGCTAGACACAACTAGAGGAGAGACGGTTTACGGCGACCCCCTCGTGATGATAATGAGACCTAGCCTCAAACAGCATGTAGGGTTTTTACCGGATGATGTTTCCCGGGGCCTGAAGCTGTCTAAATCCCTGTCTTGTGTTGCGTCTCTCGATTCCGCTCAACCCCTCTCAAGCTACCACATAGATGCGTTGGCCTCGCGACTAAGTCCTGACACTAAGGACATCTGCCGTGACAATTCCACGACAGTTGGCGCCCACCGTGGGGCCTGCGTACGGTGGTGTTGAGTTCTTGAAGGGATCTCTCACAGGGATCAAGAAGCTCGCGGCTTCATCAGATGAGGAAAGAGCCGTCAAATTCATTGTCTTATGACCGTGATTAATTTTGGAGCAGCCAGTAGGAGTTTTGAGATCGAAAAAGGCTTAGGGTTCCGTGCGCGCCACCGCATGTGACTATTGATTCGTCGGTCCGATTGAAGTTGATTTCCGCTGGAACGGCCGTGCAACCCGGCGAAACCGAGACCAACTCAGAGTACTTGGCTGTTCTATTGCCGCTTTATACTAGAGAGCCGGCGCGTGTGAAGGAAAATTGCATCGTCGCAGATTAGCTTCTAGTCCCGAGATTGCATACTACCTTGGTATTGCGGCTACGCACTGCGCCAAAACATCAAATCAGTTCAGCGTACTAATGGCTGATCTAGTACCCACGTGAGGGAAGATTAGTACTAGTACTACTGGTTCCAGACGTGAAGGCAAAGGTGATCCATCCATTGATCCATCAGCATAAGAGGAAAAGTCAAACCAACGACAACTCGGAGGAAGATTTGATCATGGACGCGCGACAACTCCGAGCCTTTTTCAATCTCGCATTGACTAAACCCGCTCCGCTGTTGTCATCCGCTTCGCTCTTTCAGCCGCAGATCTCCAACCGCCGGTCCGACCTCACCTCGCCTCTGGCCAGGGTATTTCCGCGGCCGTCCGAGCCACAGTTGCTGCCGCCGGCTCACCCCTGCTCTGCTCTGCCAAGGCGAGGGTGCAGCCATTCCGGGTCTCCTCGTCTGCAGCACGGGTAGCCGGGTCCGAGCCGTCCCCTTCTTCGCCGCCGAGCTGCTGCTACCGCTATAGTCAGGGCCGCACGCTAAACCACCTCGTCGAGATCATCGACCCACCTCGCGATGAGCTGCCGCTTCCGCCACAAGCCACTTGAATCCATCGTTTTACGCCTCCTCCTGTGCACCGGCTGCTGCTCCAGGCCGCCCCCGCGCCTACTCTCTCCAAGTCGCCTGTGATTGCTGCCCGCGCACCTTGCGCCTCTTCCGTCGCGAGACGAGTCGCGGTTTTGCGCTGCTAAACCGCCAAGATGCCGCCTGTGCTAGAGCGGCCTGCCTCCGCCTCCTCGCCCGTTCAAAATCGCCACCCTCGCCGGAGCAGGCTTCTAGCCGCTTCCGCGGCCCTGACGAGCAGCCGTGGATTCGCCTCCGCTTGGAGCTGCCGAGCCGCCGACCGCCCACGAGACGTCAACTCCGTCGCGCCCAAACTGCCATGAAATCAGTTGCCTGGCCCTCGTTCCGCCAGGCGTACCACGAGCCGCCTCCGCTAGGGCTCCCTCGCCGGTCGCGCTCGCTCTGCTTCAACCTCGCGGCCGTACTGACCCCGCCTCAGCTTCGCCGGTTTGGAATACAATGTTTGGCAATGTCTACGGAAGCATGCAGAATACAGTGCTGACCCCGCAGCGCCACTGTTGCTCATGCTCAAATACTCAAGGAGACAACAACATTGAAGTATTACTATAGCTCTGGCAGAACAAGTACCAGCACAATACTACTTTGGATCAACGGAGTACCAGTACCAGCAACAATTAAACTGCACAGTATACCTCAGGTGATATTCGCTCCATCTGTTCCATTAAAACACATTATTTTCTGTGAGAATAGATTACTTTGGCCTGCAATATTTCTACACAGGAAAAGTGTTCATTACAAAGTGGCATTATACCACGGAGATGGAGGCGCGCCGACAGCATTCGGCACATGTGGCCGTCGTTGCTCAACAGACTCCCGCACCGGCCTACAACGCCATGGCCGTCTCTCGCGACCGCGCCGGCTTACAACGCCGTCGCCGTTGCTCGCAACCACGCCGGCTTACAACACGGAGGACAACTTTTCCGTCCGCACCCGTTTACATCAAACGCCGGCCGACTCACCCGTCCGCACCGCCTTACAACGCCACGGACGACTCACCCGTCCGCACTCGCAGCCGGTTCACGCGTCCGCACCGGCTTACAACAAGGAGGACGATTCGCCCGTCTGCACCGGTTTACAAACGGTGCGGCTGACTCATCTGTCTGCTCCCGCGGCCGACTCACCCGTGAGTGATTTCAACTTAACCTGGTGATCATCAACTTCATGGCGGATTATTTCTGGCCTGACATCAGGTGATATCCATTTTAAATATATTTTATGGGCACATATTATTTTTTGTCAAAGAGCAGTTTATCTTTGCTTTGGTCTGCAATATTGTTGATGCAGGACAATTGTTCACTACATCAAAATGACGTGGTTGACTCGCCTGCGCCGGTTTACAGTACCGCGGCCGGTTCATCTGTTTGAGTCACCTCTGATGCCGAGGTCATCTTTTTCGTCCGCCTCTCGTGGCCTGGTCTACATCAACATACCGGGCCGCACCTATCTGCATGGGCTGTTTATTGAAGTATGAGCAAGTCACAGCTTGGGTAGCCCGGCTTTCTTTCAAATTGGAGGCAAATTATTATCAACCGCCGTTTGCACTGGATGGTTCAATGGGCAGGCATACAAGTCACCGCCACTACAGTTTTGGTTAAATTCAAATCGCCAGTTGGAAGGAACTATTGGCCAAGTTGCTGACACGGCTTATACGCGATCATTTATAACCCGCCGCAGTCACCTCAACCTTTTCTGGATTCACATCATGCTATCAACACCAATGATATACAACTTATGCCGGTTTACATCACGGTCAAATATGGAGAATCTCAAGCCAACTCCTCAAGTCACCTTGAGACTCGGAGGCTACGATGATATGACGCAACAAATCTTGCCAGTTTCAGCAAATGTAAAAACCCCAGGACAATGGAAGGAAAGATAACCCGGTCCTGGAGGCTACTTGAAGGCCGTCAGAAGATTTCCGGCTTAGAAAGTATATGACAATTACAAAATCCCGGTTCAATGAAGAGGTTCCGGGTCATCAGAAAAGATTCCAGTTTAAAATCCGGCTCAAGGGAAGCCAGTCTCACTGAAGCTCTCAAATCCGGTTTAAGAATTTCCGGTTCAAAAAGAAATTAACTTCTCGCAAGTTCGAGTTTAAAGGCTGTCAGAAAATTTCCGGCTGAAAATGAAGATTCCGGTTTGCAATCCGGTTTAAGGGAAATTTGTTCTCCCACAAAGCTTTGAAGCTCTCAATATCCGGTTCAAGAAGAATTTATCTCTTGCAAAAAGGTTAAAAATTACCGAAGAGGACCTGCTGCCATGATGCGCGGTTCAAACATGGATATCCTGCCTTATTGGCTTAACATATTGATCACATGGGGGCTTCTGCTTCATAAAGCGGGGTCTCTGTCTTTCTTATCATGCGTGGTTACATGGAGTGCTTATGTTTTTAAAGCGGCCTCCGGTTTACCCCTTGACATTTGTTTTTATCACTTGGGGGCTTGGTCGTGTCCGAACCAATGCAACACCTCTTGATAGGCGAAAGCCACCAGATCATTTGGGGACACGGTCACGTCTGAACCGGTCACGCCTCTTGGTCGGCCAATAGGGCCAGAGTCATTTGGGGGCTTGGTCGAACCCGAACCAATGTCATGCCACTTGGCCGGCGTACTCGCCAAGAGTCTTTTGGGGACCTGGCCGACTGGCACCATCGCTACGCCTTCGGGGAGCTTGGTTGCGTCTGACCATGGTAATGCCATCTGACCAGCTCAGTAAAGCTTTTCTTTTGCAAACGGTTTTATCATTGCCTTTGCTTCCATATCTTTTTCATAACTGTTATTCGATTTTTGTTGCGTTTTTAAACCGACAACGTTTTAATCCGGTTCGATCACAATTGACGGAACACGGTCAATTCTTAATCCGAGACTATTTGCCCGGTTTGATTTTTTGATTTTATATTACCATCTTATTATGGAGTAAGCCGGTGTTCATTAACCCAGTTTGACTTTCAATTAGAAGTTCAGTACATGATCAAATAATACTCCGGAGACTATCGGCCCGGTCTGGTTTCGACTATAAGTCGCCAGCATATATTTGGATTGCGCCTTTGGAATCATGCGCTCATAAATCATTGGGTTATATTATTCAAATCTTCAAATAGCCAACATGGCTGGATTTCTATTATGGTTATCAGTAACCAGTATTATGATTAAGGTTTTCAAAGTCGCTTTAGCGCAATGGATATTATGTTATCAATGGATATGGTTTTTATTCTACAATTGAAGGAATAGTCCCGAGTTGCTGCAGGCTTACAACCCGACACTTGGGGGCTACATTATTGAAGTTGAGATTACATCAAATATGCAAGTCTCATGTCGCTGTAAGCATGCACCATGACACTTGGGGGCTAATGCAAAGTCATTCTTTGTTCATCTTATTGAAGACCCGACTCGTCACATTATAATGAGTCGGCCCTTGGGGGCTACCAATTGCTCCTGTTAAACAATTCAAGGTACAAAGCTTTTTATTCATTATATTGAAGGGTCCACTGCTCAGTTGGTAAAGCACAAGGATCTTAACCTTGTGGACGTGAATTCAAGCCCCATGATGGGGGTTACATTATATGGTGTTATTTTCATTGAAGTATATATCAAAGTCCCTGCTCATTATTGCATAATGACCCGGCCCTTGGGGGCTACGCTGGTTGAAGTTTTTATGAGCATCAGGAAATTACAAGTCCCAGGTTGCTGCAAGCATATCAACCCGGCACTTGGGGGCTACATAATATGGAGTATTCAGTTTTACTAAGTGACTGGGATGAACAACATGGATTTCTTCGATAGTAACAGTATTTATATTGAAGCAAGTCTTAAACCATCACTTTGTTCTGCTCAAGACTTGGGGGCTACAGGTAATATGGATATAAGGGAGAAAAATCTTCAAATTATCAGTTTTGAGCAAATCAGGAGGATCAATTACATAAACCGGTGTCAACAACAATTATGACCCGACATCGTCTGTTTTATAATCAGGCAGTTTTTGGTAATGATAAACCGGCAAGTTTTACATTCTTAAACCGGTTGAAGATCAGATGAGGATTTCAAGGACCATTATTTTTGTTAAGCATTGGAAGCCGACTCAAGTGGATTATTCTTCACAATATTTTTCTATAAGAAGCCAACATCAGCAATTTGAGTATGAAGCTGGTTATTGACCCGGATTTTCTAGAAGGAGGAAATGACAAGGACTTAAGGATGATCAGGTGCCGGTTTACAAGAATTCTTAACCCGGAGCGCAACCTATCAAGTTTGTTCTTGTGTTTATTTTACAGGATCAGTTTAACATGGATAAATCCAAATTAAACTGGGGGCTAATGTCGGGGATATACCCCGCGGTGTAAACCGGCCGGAAGTTTAAACCGGCCGGATTGGACGACTCACTGGTAACCCGCCTGGAGCTTGGCGGTTCACGGGATACCCGCCCGGTCTTGGCGGTTCATTTGTAACCCGGCGGGCGGGTCAAGATGGATGACGAGGCCCATGGCCCAGAAGGCCGGTTCACGGTGGGCCGGTTTGTGAGGAAAGCATAAGGACTATTCTCCTACAAAGGAAACAAGACTAGGACTCCACTTGTAATAGAGTAATCCTAATCCAACTAGGACTAGTCATGTAAACCGCCCCTTCAACATATATAAGGAGGGGCAGGGCTCCCCAAAGAGGGACGAGTTAGAGGCAACAAGCAATAATCCCTAGGGCTAGACACAACTAGAGGAGAGCCGGTTTACGGCGACCCCCTCGTGATGATAATGAGACCTAGCCTCAAACAGCATGTAGGGTTTTTACCGGATGATGTTTCCGGGGCCAAGTGTCTAAATCCTGTCTTGTGTTGCGTCTCTCGATTCCGCTCAACCCCTCTCAAGCTACCACATAGATGCGTTGGCCTCGCGACTAAGTCCTGACACTAAGGACATCTGCCGTGACAATTCCACGACACTACCTAAAGGACATCCGTTCCACAGAAGAACTCCATTTGCGAAAAAGAAGGGCAAGAAGATTGTGAACAGATAGCTAGCTAAGATCGATTGTATTTAAATCGTAGCCTTCATTTCTCGATTGTATTTCATGGGTACTTTTTGAACTATCATGAATATTTTTAAATTTCATGGACACTCGATCTCGATCCCCCTCCATCTCGATCGCTATCCCACCTCGCCGCCGAGCACCCCCCAGTCCACCGGCCGCCGCCGCCGACCCCCCGCACCCTCGATTCCCCTACTCAACCGCCGCCACACACCCCGCACTCACAGCACCTCCCCGCTCCACCGGCATTACTGTTTGATGATGTTTTTAAAAAACTATTACTGTCTTATAAAAAAATATTACTGTTATGATTTAGACAAGTTTGAACATATTTAAACACAAATAAGTATCAAACAGCTTTTTAAATGCTTAAAAAAATTTGTGGAGACTGGGAGTTGAACCCAGGACCTCCTGGTGTGAGAACTGGCTGCTGACCAGTCAAACTAGTAGAGGGGACTTGATGTGGATCAGTTCTGGTGGTAGATAACCTGTTGGCCCGAGCAGAAATAAAAAAAAATACTAATGGCGCACCACGATGGGGTGCGCCATTAGTATGGATGTACTTATGGCGCACCGAGGGCGAGGGGTGGTATGCCATTAGTATTGTGCCCGGCCCCACCCATATTCCCTCCCCGACCCCTCTCTCTCCCTCGCCCTCGCCTCGATCCCTTCCCTCTCCTCTCCCGCCCGCCGCCCGCCGCCCTCGCCCTGCCCCCCTTCGACGCCGCCTCGACGCTGCCCGCCGCCCAGCGCCGCCCAGCGCCGCCTCGACCCGCCCAGCCTGCTGCCCGCCACCTCGGCGCCGCCCGCCGCCTCGCCGACCCGCCGCTCGGGCCGCCGCCCAGCGCTTGCGTCGACGCTGCTCCCGCCGCCCACGCCGCCTCGACCCGCCCAGCGCGCTGCCCGCCACCTCGACGCTGCCCGCCGCCTCGACGACCCCGCCGCCCGGACGCCGCCCCGTCCACACCACCGTCGCCGGAGCACCACCACCACCCGGACCTCGTCCCCGACATCCTCCCCACGCCCCCCCCGGCATCCTCCCCGCGCCCCACTCCCCGGCCCCCGTGAGCTCGCCCTCCTCCTCTCCCCCTCTCCCCCTCTACAGTGTACTTTTAGTGTAATTACTGTGCATTTTTAGTGAAATTTACACTATAATTGTTAGTGGAATTTACACTGTAAATGTTAGTGGGTTTACAGTGTACTTCTAGTGGATTTTTGCTCTGTATTCGCAAGTGGCATTTTTAGTGGAATTACTGTGTATTTCCATGGTTTTTACACTGTAATTATTAGTGTAATTTTCGGCCTTTGTATAGTTGATTCACAGCAGCAGCAACTGTAATTGATCCAAAAACCAGGAATCATTAAAAAGTACTTCTAATTTAGTATGTTAAGCCAGCTGCGCTGAGAAAAAAACAAGTGTACTGTAATGATTCCTGTTAAGATAATGATTCCTGTAATGATTCCTGTTAAAACAAGTGTATAGTTGATTCACAGCAGCATCAACTGTAATGATTCCTGTTAAAAACAAGTGTACTGTAATGACAAAAAAACAAGTGAAGACTAAAGTTGCATCATCAGCAGCTTCATATAGAAGATAATGATTCCTGTTTTTTAGTCTACTGTAATTGTTTTTAGCCCACAGCACTTTGCATTGTTTTGAGGTTTTGTACATCAGCTTTCTTGCTAATCCAACCCACGCGGTTGCTGTACTAATTGTCAAGTGATGCTGCTGCTGCTATCTGCGAGTTGTTGTTGCTAGTTGTGATTTTGTCAAGTGATGCTGCTGCTACTTGTGATCTTCTAAAATAACCCCTTTCTCCTGAAACGTTGATTAATTTCCGTTTCGGTTGAGAAATGGGGCACTCCTAGGTCAAGAAAATTAGCAAAGGTCATGCCCAGTTTTCTTGACCTAGAAGGTGCCCGATTCTCAACCGAAATAAAAATTAATTTGCTTTAGTGGTTGGATTAGTTTAGTATTTTATTCACACACTCAGACACCCTTGCTTGCCATGTGTGATAGAGAGATAGTGAGAGGAGACAATAAGCTATCTGCAGCTTAATTTGCATTGCATACTAGCTAGATAGCTTTTGTTTTTCAGGACCAACCGAACAATACATACATATACCTGTAGGCACCAGCTTAATTTCCAAGGCAGGACAATTACTTGCTTCATTATATTCATCCATCCATCCATTTTGCATCATGTACAGAACCAAAAATAATCGCAAAAGCCTTAGTTCGAAGCGGATGAGCATTCTATTCTCAGGCAGCAAAGGCATTCTCAATACATGTTGGTGAATGTCAAAACCTACAATTTCTTTGTTTGTTGCAAAATGAATGATCCGAAAGAAGATATCAATAGCCTTTAAAGCCACCCAATTGTTTGTATACACAACATGAATCGCAAAACTTAGTGTTGAAGATGATCAGAAAGAAGAGGACAAGTCAAACCTTCAAATAGATCAGATCAGCTAACAGCTACTGCAATTCGCCCGCCTTGACCTCGAACTCTTCTCTGGTTGATAGTATCTTCACACGAACCATGCCTCGCTCCCACTCGGATTTCCCAACCAAGATCAGCCTGCTAGCGTTTATCCTCTCCGCGTGTTTGAACACCCTGCGGTGTAGTAAAAAGTAATTACAGATACACTCACCCACATAAGTATTCAACACAATGAAAAAACAGTACAAATTAAGGAAAGGCAATACCATTTCAGACGCTTGTGTTCTAAAAAGAAGAGTGAACTTTCTAGACACACCCCTCAAGAACTAGGTTACCCTGAGAACGTGGACTTGGACCTTAGCAACAACACACTAACAGGTTCTATCCCAAAACACCTAGGCAATATCACAAACATCTCTCAATTGTTCCTTGACAATAACCAACTTTTTGGCGACATTCCTCGAGAATTAGGTTATTTGGTCAACTTAGAGATCTTGTTCCTTGACAATAACCAACTTTTTGACCAAACTTTGTTTCTATTTAGAGAGAAACATGGCCCACAACGATGAGGCCGGGGGTTCGGGCGGCAAGGCATTCTGGGAGCTGTCCCAGGAGATGGAGGAACAACCTCACTTGTATGAGGCCGCCGCCTTCCCCATCGATCCTGAGACCACTGATGGTGCCGCCGAGGATGACCACACTGATGCCACCACTGATGGTGCCGCCGAGGATGCCACCACGGATGATGGCGGCGCCCGCACAGATGGCAGCCAACCGAAGAGGCAATGGAAGGACCAGCGCCCGATCGTGCTCCTCACCCTCAAGGAGGAAGTTACTGAAGTGGACTCCAACGGGAATTCAACGGCGCCCGAACGAATAGTCAAGGGGTACTCGCTTCAGCTTGGGTGCATTGTCCGGAGCACCATCTCGATCAACACCGAGAACCTGAGGCATCCTGACCGAGGGAATTTGCGCCACCTCCTCTTCACAAAGCTGCACGAACGATACAAGTTCCCCGCTGAATTTGCAAACACAAGCCTCAAAGGGAATAAAGTGAACAATGTTGCCCTCACGAAGATGAGCAAGGCCCTGTCTACTTGGAAAAGCAATGTGAAGAAAATGATCGAGAAAGGTGAGAGTTATCAGAAGATCAAGGAGAAAAATCCTTCGATCACCGAAGATGACTACAACGACTTCAAGATCAATTGCTCGAGCACCGCAAGCTCCCAATCAAGTGAGTGGGGGAAACAAATGCGGGAGCTGAACATAGGGGAACACACACTCGGTCCCGGCGGTTATAGAGTGGCGGAGCCTATATGGGACAAGGAGGAGGCGGACCGTGCCGAGCAAGGCCTACCGCCCCTCTTCAAGAAATACAGCGGTAACAAGCAGACCAGGAACTTTTTCAGGGCCCGGTACAAGAAGGACCCGAAAACAAAGAAGCTTACCACGGATCCGAAGACCAGGCAGCTTGAGCTTGTTCTGGTAAGGAATACACCCCCGCGTAATTAGCTCCATATGGTTGCATTCTAATTAATGAAGCCAAATTTCTAAATGGTTCACATTCCTTCCGCAGGTGATGAAAGCGATGGCGCTGGGTCGACTAAGAGCAACCCTTGGGACACCACTCTAAATAGGGCGTTGAATGTAATGAAGAACAAGGATAAGCTCAGTAAGCCGACGTCAGCTGGTCGTGTGGCCGGCAAAGGCTTGTCAACAAAATGGGGGTCATACTATACCGCTGGTGTGCGGAAGGAGAAAAAGACCAGCTCGGAAAGCCAGGCGCGAGAGGTTTAAGAACTCAAGGCACAGGTGGCGCGGATTCCGGAGATTGTCCAAGAGCAAGTGGAACAACGACTCGGAGCGACGATCACCACCATTGTGCCTACCTTGATCTCGGGGTTGAGTGCGTGGATTGCGGGCGGCCAACAGGGGCCGCCCCCGATTCCTAGCTTCACGGCCAGCAACTCGCATAATGCGATGGCGGGGCCATTGGTGCCTCCGGCGGAGGCGGCATTGGTGTCTCCGATGGCGGCACGGGAGCTTAATGCACCCGGGTGTACGCCGGCCGGCACCTCTGCAGCAAGCGGCCCCTCCGTCAACTGCACACCCGCCGTTGGCGGTGCGTCGACATTAGCCGAGCTCGACGCCATCATCACGGTAACTAATTAAGCCTCTCTCGGCTGAGGACTTCGTCTCCTTGCCTTTGACTGGGCATCCCTGACGCCCTACATGTTTTCGCAGGGCGCCGCCGATGTTCCGTGCACTCTCCTCCACTTCGTGAACAACGAGTTGGTCGATGTCGCCAAGGGCAAAATCGTTTAACCGGGCAACCCATTGTTCCACGGTACCCAGATGCCACCCAACTTGTTTAGGGTTCAACTGGTTCGGGTGCTGCCAGGCTGCGACGACTTGTTACCTCCGATTCGACCCGTCGGGGCCAATGATGAAGACGTGATGACCCTCAGCGCCTGCCTGAGCTGGCCCATGCTTTGGCTGAAGAGCCAGATTCGTTTGGGGGCGGGGGACGCCACCCCAAAGACAACACCGCCAGTCGTGCCGGCGCCAAGTCGGCCCCATGGCAAGACCACCGTAACGGTGCCGGACATCCCTATGCCACTGGATCCAAACATGCATATGGCACAGGATCAGAACGACGACGACGACGACGATGATACATTTGGCAACGTCGATCAGTACTTTGCCAGTCATGGGTACGATGGTGACTTCATGGGGCCTCCTTCTCAAGAACCAAACCCAACAAAAGATGTGTGCGATCTAGCTGGTACCGCGGAGAAGCCAAGTTGCAACAGGCGCCGTCTGGCGTTCAGCTCTCAGGAGACGCCTCCAGCTGCCGACTTCACCGATCCTTAGATAGGCGAGGTGCGAAATATTATCAGCCCCAACACACTCAAGAAGGCGGTCTGTGAGCAGAACTCGATCCCATTACAGGAGAAGAAGAAGGCACGCAAAAGAAACACTAAGAAGGGTGCGAGCAAGCCGGCACCGAGTACGATCCGTGCTCAGGACGGGCCACCTTCACCGCAGGATATCTCGAGGAGGGTGCATGTGGCGGGTAGGGCGATGATACCGACAAATATGCTCAATGCTGCAACCGGTGCTATGCGGAGTCTGCATGACAGTGTTCTTGCTTTGGAGAAGCGGCGTCTCACAGAGAAGGATGTGGCATACCCGGTTTTCGCGGCCAAGGTGCCAGAGGGCAAGGGCTTTGTGGATAACTCCATCGGGCGTACGATCGTCCTGCGTTTTGATGACATCCACACTATGTTGAACCTTCATCCGCTGCACTACACCTTCGATCGGCTATTTTCGCTGAGTATGGAGATGCGGATCATTCGCGACAAGACCCCGGACATCGTGATAGTCGACCCGTTCTACATGCGTGCCAAGATCTTGGGCAGCGCTGGGGAACGGCAAGTCGCGAGTTCTTACCTCGAAGGCGTCATTCTGGCAAACCAAGATAAGGATAACTTCCTCGTGCCTTACTTTCCCGAGTAAGTACTCCCCTCAACCGGCCCGTAACATATGAATTCTTACATTTCGATCGTTTTTCTTTTAACATTCCGTGTTTTCTGCAGTGACACACGTTGCACGCTCATCCTCCTAAGCCCCAAATATTCCATGGCCACGTATTTCGACCCGGACCGTCAGTCGAACGTAGACTACACAAATGTCAAGAAGGTTCTTGATGACGTTCTCCCCGGCTACGCCAAATCTGGAGGCACCTTCACCAAGCCTAATCGTAAGTACGGCAAGCATATGTTCTCCCACAATATGACGTTCTGCTGCGTCAAGCAGCCGCCTGGCGGTCAGAAGGGTGCCTACTACGCCATCCATCACATGCGGGCGATCGTACGGGACCATCATCAACTTCTGCTACCGAGTAGACTCAAAGATTGGGCAAAGAGTGTGTCGGCAATCTAGGACGCGGACCTCCGACAAGAATTCTTTCGCATCCAGTCGGAGTTTGCGGAAATCATCCATCAAGATGTCCTTCGTACCTCGGGGCAGTTCTACCTCGGGGCAGTTCTACCTCAACAATCAACCGTCCAACAGTGACATCGACACAATGCTACAAATGCAGGCTGACAACGACCGTTATTTCATGACTCCCACGATAGACGGCGGCTTCATCCACGCTCCGGTCCCTTGAGTCGAGTCGAAAGCGGTGATCTTGTGTCTAGTTCTCAAACATCGATTGGCTCATGTTGTAATTAAACTTTAATGAACTTGTAGTATGTCTCTTTGGTTTCGAGAGTCGTTCAACTTAGATGTAATCGATGCTATTAATGTCTTGCTTTTCTCTTCCGATCGTTCTTTGCATACTTATATATTGCTTATGTATTGTCTCGTGAATTGGTACTAACGTTTACGTTTGGCTAGTGCATAGCGATGCCGGCGTATGTCGTGTACAAGGGTAAGGTTCCCGAGTCTCGATGACCGGAGGAGTGTCGGAGACAGGTTCACCGATTCAGCGGTAACAGTTACAAAGGGTACACCACTAGGGACGAGGCCGAATCTAGATACACCCGCTATCTAGCGGGAGAGGGGAGGGAGCGTTGGAGGAACCGGATGAAGACGAGTTTCATCGTGATGATGCTCATCGTGATGACCGCAACTCTCTTCTATGTGATGGTAGTTTAGATGATCGATATCGACTTGTAATGTGAAGACAAAATTGCTACTCGCGGTCTCGAGACTTGTAATATAATGTTCTATCTTTGTTCGGTCTTTTCAATTCGGAGACTAATATGATGAATTGTATTCGGAGACTAATATGATGAATTGTATTCAAAGACTAATCTTCTATTGTATTCGATGAATCTGTTGTTGATGTGTGCTGTCTATATTTTGTCAAATTATACATTTTGTAACCTGTGCAAAAACAGAAAATAAAAATAAAAAACCTAATATTCATACTAATGGCGCATCACATGACGAGGCGCCATTAGTATGACAAAGCATACTAATGGCGATCATTGGATAGTGCGCCATTAGTATCTGTGATTACTAATGGCGCATCCGATGGTTGTGCGCCATTAGTATGCCAAAGCACTGTATACATGGCCCCGGGAGGCATACTAATGGCGCACCTGGCCTATACTAATGAGCGCACTGCAGTGCGCCATTAGTATACCGAGATAATAATGGCGCACCGGTGGTGCGCCATTAGTAAAATTACTAATGGCGTGCTAGTAATGGCGCACCACAGATGCGCCATTAATGGCCATATTAGGTGCGCCATTAGTAGGGGTTTTTCTAGTAGTGCCTGTAACGCCCGGATAATTATGCTACAGTGAACTTATGCTAATGATGCCACGTCACCTCTGATTATTGTTGCAAATCCCGCGTTAGTTCAAACGATTCAAATTCAAATTTGAGTTTTTGTCAAACATCAAAAGTTTTCAAAATGTTAAACTAAAATGTTCAGAGTGTGCAAATAAATTCCTAGGTATTTAAGGTGAGGGAACCATGCTTTTATAAAAAAACTAAATACTTAAAATGAATTAAAGCAGAAAAGAAAGGAAAGAAAAAGTAAAAAAGGACAAAACAAAAAATGAAAAAAATGAAAAAAATGAAAAAGGCCCCCTAGCCAACTCGGCCAGACGGCCTAGCTGGCCGACCCACTTGGCCCAGCCGCACCCCCTCCAGTCCCCTTATCCCCCTCGAAACCCTAACCACCCACCCCGTCGCCCCACACACCCACTCCACCACTCCCTCGATCCCCGTCCCGCCCCTCTGCACCCCCGATTGGATCGGGGGGATCGACGCGCCGGTGCCGCCTGAACCTCGCCGGAGCACCACCACCGCTCGGACCGCCACGCCGCTGCCCTCCTCCTCACCGACCTGCTTCCTCTCCGACGCTGTCGTCCCCGTCGCCCTCCTCGCGACCCATTGCCCGTGCCCTACTCCTCCCCTATGAGCTCCCCCTCCGTCCTCTCTCTGCCGTGCTGCGCGCTCACCTCACCATGGCCGCGCGCCGCCCCTGCGCCCATGTGCGGCTGCGCGCTCCCGTTCCTTGCGCGCACGCGCCTGCGCCGTCCCACGCCGCGGCCTCCTCCCCGTGCAGTCACGCTCACCTGCCCCCGCTCGCTATGCCGCTGCTGCCTCTAAAGGAAATATATCCTAGAGGCAATAATAAAGTTATTATTTATTTCCTCATATCATGATAAATGTTTATTATTCATGCTAGAATTGTATTAACCAGAAACATAATACATGTGTGAATACATAGACAAACATAGTGTCACTAGTATGCTTCTACTTGACTAGCTCGTTTATCAGAGATGGTTATGTTTCCTAGCCATGGACAAAAGAGTTGTCATTTGATTAACGGGATCACATCATTAGGAGAATGATGTGATTGACTTGACCCATTCCGTTAGCTTAGCACTTGATCGTTTAGTATGCTGCTATTGCTTTCTTCATGACTTATACAAAGTTCCTGCAACTATGAGATTGTGCAACTCCCGTTTACCGGAAGAACACTTTGTGTGCTACCAAACGTCACAACGTAACTAGGTGATTATAAAGGTGCTCTACAGGTGTTTCCGAAGGTACATGTTGGGTTGGCATAATTCAAGATTAGGATTTGTCACTCCGATTGTCGGAGAGGTATCTCTGGGCCCTCTCGGTAATGCACATCATTATAAGCCTTGCAAGCAATGTGACCAATGAGTTGTTTATGGGATGATGCATTACAGAACGAGTAAAGAGACTTGCCGGTGACGAGATTGAACTAGGTATTGGATACCGACGATCGAATCTTGGGCAAGTAACATTCCGATGACAAAGGGAACAAAGTATGTTGTTATGCGGTTTGACCGAGAAAGATCTTCGTAGAATATGTAGGAGCCAATATGGGCATCCAGGTCCCGCTATTGGTTATTGACCAAGAATAGTTCTAGGTCATGTCTACATAGTTCTCGAACCCGTAGGGTCCGCACGCTTAAGGTTTCGATGACAGTTATATTATGAGTTTATGAGTTTTGATGTACCGAAGGAGTTCGGAGTCCCGGATGAGATCGGGGACATGACGAGGAGTCTCGAAATGGTCGAGACGTAAAGATCGATATATTGGACGACTATATTCGGAGTTCGGAAAGGTTCCGAGTGATTCGGTATTTTTCGAGTACCGGAGAGTTACGGAATTCGCCGGGAGAAGTATTGGGCCTTATTGGGCCCTGGGAAAGAGAGAGGGCTGCCTAGGGCAGGCCGCGCCCCATGGCCTAGTCCGAATTGGACTAGGGGAGGGCCGCACCCTCCTTCCTTCCTTCTCTCTTCCCTTCCTTGTCTCCTACTCCTAATACATGGAAGGACTCCTAGTTAGACTAGGAAAGGGGGAATCCTACTCCCGGTGGGAGTAGGACTCCCCATGGCGCGCCCCTCCTAGGGCCGGCCTCCTCCTCCCTCCCTCCTTTATATACGGGGGCAGGGGGCACCCCATGGACACACAAGTTGATCTACGGATCGTTCCTTAGCCGTGTGCGGTGTCCCCTTACACCATATTCCACCTCGGTCATATCGTCGCGGAGTTTAGGCGAAGCCCTGCGCCGGTAGAACATCATCATCGTCACCACTCCGTCATGCTGACGGAACTCATCTTCGGAGCTCGGCTGGATCGGAGGCCGGAGATCGTCATCGAGCTGAACGTGTGCTGAACTCGGAGGCTCCGTACGTTCGGTGCTTGGATCGGTCGGATCGTGAAGACGTACGACTACATCAACCGCGTTGTGATAACGCTTCCGCTTACGGTCTACGAGGGTATGTGGACATACACTCTCCCCTCTCATTGCTATGGCATCACCATGACCATGCGATAGCAATAGTTGCAAGAGCAATAGTTGGCGAGACGACCTTGTGACGACACATTGATATAGATCAAGATGATGAAGATCATGGTGTCGTGCCGGTGACGATAAAGATCATGACAGTACTTTGGAGATGGAGATCAAAGGCGCAAGATGATCATGGCCATATCATGTCACATATTTTGATTGCATATGATGTTTATCTGTTATACATCTTATTCTTGCTTTGATTGACGGTAGCATTTTAAGATGATCTCTCACTAAATTAGCAAGAAGTGTTCTCCCTGAGTATGCACCGTTGCCAAAGTTCGTCGTGCCCAGACAACACGTGATGATCGGGTGTGATAAGCTCTACGTCCATCTACAACGGGTGCAAGCCAGTTTTGCACACGCGGAATACTCAGGTTAAACTTGACGAGCCTAGCATATGCAGATATGGCCTCGGAACACGGAGACCGAAATGTCGAGCGTGAATCATATAGTAGATATGATCAACATATTGATGTTCACCATTGAAAACTACTCCATCTCACGTGATGATCGGTTATGGTGTAGTTGATATGGATCACGTAATCACTTAGATGACTAGAGAGATGTCTGTCTAAGTGGGAGTTCTTAAGTAATATGATTAATTGAACTTAAATTTATCATGAACTTAGTCCTGGTAGTATTTTGCAAATTATGTTGTAAGATCAATAGCTTGCGTTGTTGCTTTCATATGTTTATTTTGATATGTTCCTAGAAAATTGTGTTGAAAAATGTTAGTAGCAATGATGCGGATTTGATCCGTGATCTCGAGGTTTATCCTCATTGCTGCACGTAAGAATTATGTCCTTAATGCACCGCTAGGTGATGACCTATTGCAGGGAGCAGATGCGGGCGTTATGAGCGTTTGGCTAGCTCAATATGATGACTACTTGATAGTTTTGTGCACCATGCTTTATGGCTTAGAATCGGGACTTCAAAGACGTTTTGAACGTAATGGACCATATGAGATGTTCCAGGAGTTGAAGTTAATATTTCCAGCAAATACCCGAGTTGAGAGATATGAAGTCTCCAACAAGTTCTAATGCTAAAAGATGGAGGAGAATCGCTCAATTAGTGAGCATGTGCTCAGATTGTCTGGGTACTTCAATCACTTGAATCAAGTGGGAGTTAATCTTCCAGATAAGATAGTGATTGACAGAATTCTCTAGTCACCATCACTAAGTTACTAGAACTTCGTGATGAACTATAGTATGCAAGGGATGACGAAAACGATTCCCGAGATCTTCATGATGTTGAAATCGACGAAGGTAGAAATCAAGAAAAGACCATCAAGTGTTGATGATTGACAAGACCACTAGTTTCAAGAGAAGGGCAAAGGGAAAGAAAGGGAACTTCAAGTGGAAAGACAAGCAAGTTGTCACTCCTGCGAAGAAGCCCAAAGCTGGACCATAGCCTGAAACTGAGTGTTTACACTGCAAAGGAAATGGTCACTGGAAGCGGAAATGCCCTGAATATTTGGTGGATAAGAAGGATGACAAAGTGAACAAGGGTATATTTGATATACAGATTAACGATGAGTGTTGGAAGTAGTTCCAAGATTGATATGATCATCATCACACACTCCCTAAACTTTCGGGATAAGTGTTAAACCTAAATAAATGTTATTTAGCGTTTGTGTTGAGCATGAATATGATTTGATCATGTTTATTGCAATACGATTATTCATTTAAAATCAGAGAATAATTGTTGTTCTGTTTACATGAATAAAACCTTCAATGGTCATACACCCAATGAAAATAGTTTGTTGGATCTCGATCGTGATGATACACATATTCATAATATTGATGCCAAAAGATGCAAAGTTAATAATGATAGTGCAACTTATTTGTGGCACTGCCGTTTAGGTCATATCGGTGTAAAGCGCATGAAGAAACTCCATAAAGATGGATTTTCGGAATCACTTGGTTATGAATCATTTGATTCTTGCGAACCGTGCCTTTTGGGCAAGATGACTAAAACTCCGTTCTCCGGAACAGAGGAGCGAGCAACTGACTTATTGGAAATAATACATACTGATGTATGCGATCCAATGAGTGTTAAGGCTCGTGGCGGGTATCGTTATTTTCTAACCTTCACAGATGATTTGAGCAGATATGGGTATATCTACTTGATGAAACATAAGTCTGAAATAGTTGAAAGGTTCAAAGAATTTCAGAGTGAAGTGGAAAAATCATCATGACAAGAAAATAAGGTTTCTACGATCTGATCGCGGAGACAAATATTTGAGTTACGAGTTTGGTCTTCAATTAAAACAATGTGGAATAGTTTCACAAATTCATGCCACCTGGAACACCACATCATAATGGTGTGTCCGAACGTCATAACCATACTTTATTGGATATAGTACAATCTATGATGTTTCTTACCGATTGACCAATATCGTTTTGGGATCATGCATTAGAGACAGCTGCATTCACGTTAAATAGGGCACCATCTAAATCCGTTGAGACGACACTATATGAACTGTGGTTTAGCAAGAAACCAAAGTTGTCGTTTCTTAAAATTTGGGGCTGCGATGCTTATGTGAGAAAGTTTCATCCTGATAAGCTCAAACCCAAATTGGAGAAGTGCGTCTTCATAGAATACCCAAAAGAAATTGTTGGGTACACCTTCTATCACAGATCCGAAGGCAAAACATTCGTTGCTAATAAATGGATCCTTTCTAGAGAAGGAGTTTCTCTCGAAAGAAGTGAGTGGGAGGAAAGTAGAACTTGATGAGGTAATTGTACCTTCTCCCTTATTGGAAAGTAGTTCATCACAAAAATCTGTTCCTGTGACTACTACACCAATTAGTGAGGAAGCTAATGATGATGATCATGTAACTTCAGATCAAGTTACTACCAAAATCTCGTAGGTAAACCAGAGTGAGATCCGCACTGAGTGGTACGGTAATCCTGTTCTGGAAGTCATGTAACTAGACCATGATGAACCTACGAACTATGAGGAAGCGATGATGAGCCCAGATTCCGCAAAATGGCTAGAGGCCATGAAATCTGAGATGGGATCCATATATGAAAACAAAGTATGGACTTTGGTTGAATTGCCCGATGATCGGCAAGCCATCGAGAATAAATGGATCTTCAAGAGGAAGACGGACGCTGATAGTAGTGTTACTATCTACAAAGCTAGACTTGTCGAAAAAGGTTTTTGACAAAGTTCAAGATGTTGAATACAATGAGATTTTCTCACTCGTATCGATGCTTAAAAGTCTGTCCGAATCATGTTAGCAATTGCCGCATTTTATGAAATCTGGCAAATGGATAAACAAAATTGCATTCCTTAAAGGAGTTATTAAAGAAGAGTTGTATGTGATGCAACCAAAAGGTTTTGTCAATCCTAAAGGTGCTAACAAAATGTGCAAGCTCCAGCGATCCATCTATGGACTGGTGCAAGCATCTTGGAGTTGGAATATATGCTTTGATAAGTTGATCAAAGTATATAGTTGTATATGGACTTACGATGAAGCCTGTATTTACAATAAAGTGAGTGGGAGCACTACAGCCTTTCTGATTAGTATATGTGAGTGACATATTGTTGATCAGAAATGATGTAGAATTTTTCTGCAAAGCATAAAGGAGTGTTTTAAAGGAGTTCTTTAAAAAGAAAAGACCTTAGTAAAAGCTACTTACATATTGAGCATCAAGATCTATTGAGATAGATCAAGACGCTTGATAAGATTTTCAATAAAGACATACCTTGGCAAGATTTTGAAATAGTTCAAAATGGAACAGTCAAAGAAAGAGTTCTTGCCTGTGTTGCAAAGGTATGAAATTGAGTAAGACTCAAATCCCGACCACAGCAGAAAATAGAAAAAGAATGAAAAGTCATTCCCTATGCCTCAGTCATAGGTTCTATAAAGTATGCCATGCTATGTACCAGAACTATTGTATACCTTGCTCTGTATTTGACAAGGGAGTACAATAGTGATCTAGGAGTAGATCACTGGACATTGGTCAAGAATATCCTTAGTGAGGACTAAGGAAATATTTCTCGATTATGGAGGTGATAAAAGAGCCCGTCGTAAAAATTACCTCGGTGCAAGTTTTCACACCGATCCAGATGACTCTAAGTTTCAATCTGGATACATATTGAAAGTGGGAGCAATTAGCTAGAGTAGCTCCGTGCAGAGCATTGTAGACATAGAATATTTCCAAAATGCATACGGTTCTGAATGTGACAGACCCGTTGACTAAGCTTCTCTCACGAGCAAAACATGATCACACCTTAGTACTCTTTGGGTTAATCACATAGCGACGTGAACTAGATTATTGACTCTAGTAAACCCTTTGGGTGTTGGTCACATGATGATGTGAACTATGGGTGTTAATCATATACAGATATGAATATCGGTGTTAAATCACATGGCGATGTGAACTAGATTATTGACTCTAGTGCAAGTGGCAGACTGAAGGAAATATGCCCTAGAGGCAATAATAAAGTTATTATTTATTTCCTCATATCATGATAAATGTTTATTATTCATGCTAGAATTGTATTAACTGGAAACATAATACATGTGTGAATACATAGACAAACATAGTGTCACTAGTATGCCTCTACTTGACTAGCTCGTTTATCAGTGATGGTTATGTTTCCTAGCCATGGACAAAGAGTTGTCATTTGATTAACGGGATCACATCATTAGGAGAATGATGTGATTGACTTGACCCATTCCGTTAGCTTAGCACTTGATCGTTTAGTATGCTGCTATTGCTTTCTTCATGACTTATACAAAGTTCCTGCAACTATGAGATTGTGCAACTCCGTTTACGGAAGAACACTTTGTGTGCTACCAAACGTCACAACGTAACTGGGTGATTATAAAGGTGCTCTACAGGTGTTTCCGAAGGTACATGTTGGGTTGGCATAATTCAAGATTTGGATTTGTCACTCCGATTGTCGGAGAGGTATCTCTGGGCCCTCTCGGTAATGCACATCATTATAAGCCTTGCAAGCAATGTGACCAATGAGTTGTTTACGGGATGATGCATTACAGAACGAGTAAAGAGACTTGCCGGTGACGAGATTGAACTAGGTATTGGATACCGACGATCGAATCTCGGGCATGTAACATACCGATGACAAAGGGAACAAAGTATGTTGTTATGCGCTTTGACCGATAAAGATCTTCGTAGAATATGTAGGAGCCAATATGGGCATCCAGGTCCCGCTATTGATTATTGACCGAGAATAGTTCTAGGTCATGTCTACATAGTTCTCGAACCCGTAGGGTCCGCAACAAGGTTTCGATGATGCTTTATATTATGAGTTTATGAGTTTTGATGTACCAAGGAGTTCGAGTCCCGGATGAGATCGGGGACATGACGAGGAGTCTCGAAATGGTCGAGATGTAAAGATCGATATATTGGACGACTATATTCGGAGTTCGGAAAGGTTCCGAGTGATTCGGTATTTTTCGAGTACTGGGAGAGTTACGGAATTCGCCGGGAGAAGTATTGGGCCTTATTGGGCCTGCTGGAAAGAGAGAGGGCTGCCTAGGGCAGGCAGCGCTTCCCATGGCCTAGTCCGAATGGACTAGGGGAGGGCCGCACCCCTCCTTCCTTCCTTCTCTCTTCCCTTCCTTGTCTCCTACTCCTAATACATGGAAGGACTCCTAGTTAGACTAGGAAGGGGAATCCTACTCCCGTGGGAGTAGGACTCCCCATGGCGCGCCCCTCCTAGGGCCGACCTCCTCCTCCCTCCCTCCTTTATATACGGCGGCAGGGGGCACCCCATGGACACACAAGTTGATCTACGGATCGTTCCTTAGCCGTGTGCGGTGTCCCCTTCCACCATATTCCACCTCGGTCATATCGTCGCGGAGTTTAGGCGAAGCCCTGCGCCGGTAGAACATCATCATCGTCACCACGCCGTCAGGCCGACGGAACTCATCTCCGGGCTCGGCTGGATCGGAGGCCGGAGATCGTCATCGAGCTGAGCGTGTGCTGAACTCGGAGGCTCCGTCGTTCGGTGCTTGGATCGGTCGGATCGTGAAGACGTACGACTACATCAACCGCATTGTGATAACGCTTCCGCTTACGGTCTACGAGGGTACGTGGACATACACTCTCCCCTCTCGTTGCTATGCCATCACCATGATCTTGCGTGTGCATAGGAATTTTTTTGAAATTACTACGTTCCCCAACAGCCTCTCCCACCCGCTGTGCCGTTGCTGCCTCTCCCACCCGCATGGCCCCGCTCCGGCACCCACTCTGCACCGCCCCGTTGCTGCGCTGCCACCGACCGTGCCTCCCCGCTCCGTCACGGCCTCACTGCGTCGCGCTTTCAAGCGTCGTGGCGCCCATTGCCGGCGTCGCTTCGCTGCCCCGTAGTCTGCCGGGTCCGCCCTACCACCGCCGCCGCTCGCCTGCCTCCACGCCGGCGCCCCCCCTCCGGTGACCTCCCGCGCCGTCCCGCTCTAGCCCCCTCCGGCCTTGCCACGCTACAGGGCGGGCGGTGGCTTCGCTCGCACCGCCCGTTCGGGCGCGCCCGATCCGCTTGGCCGCTAGGCCAATGACAGGGGGCCCCACCCCCTTGAAACGTTAAATAAAGTATTAAAAAGAGTTAAAAATGAATTTATAAATGAATAAATTATTAATTAATTAATTAATAAGTTCTGTGAACTAAACTAATTAACCCTAAATTAATCTACTAACTAATCTAATTAATCTATTAGTTAATTAGACAGCCTATGATGTGCGGGACCCACGCGTCAGTTTGACCAAGTCAACTAACTGTTGACTGCTGACATCAGCCTGATATCATGTTGACGTCATAATGGCATTTTCTAATTAAATTAATTATGTTAATTCTAAAAATGAATTGAAACTTTGAAAATTAATATTAAATAATGCGTAGCTCGGATGAAAAAACTTTGTACATGCAAGTTGCTCAGAACGACGAGATGGATCCGGATACGCAGCCCGTTCATCAGCCACACGTCCCTAGCATAGCGAACCTGTAAAATTTCACCTCCGGTTCATATGTCCAAAAACGCGAAACACCGGGGATACTTTCCTGGATGTTTCCCCCCTTCACCGGTATCACCTACTACCACGTTAGGGCACACCTAGCACCGCTCATTGTCATGTTATGCATCTTCATGCTTATGTTTACATTGTATTTATTGTTTTGCCCCCTCTTCTCTCCAGTAGACTACGAGACCGACGCTGCTGCTGCCTCGGTCGACTACGGAGTTGACGACCCCTCCTTCTTGCCAGAGCAACCAGGCAAGCTGCAAGCCCCCCCTAATCACCAGATATCGCCTATTCTTCCCTCTACTGCTTGCATTAGAGTAGTGTAGCATGTTACTGTTCATTTAATCCTATTCTGTTGCATAGCCTATCATTGTTGCAACAGTTGTTGATACCTTACCTGCAATCCTAAATGCTTAGTATAGGACGCTAGTTTATCATCTGTGGACCTACATTCTTGTCCTACTGGCTTGCTACGCTATCGGTCCGTGATCACTCGGGAGGTGATCACGGGTATATACTTACATACATACATACTATACAGATGGTGACTAAAGTCGGGTCGGCTCGTTGAGTACCCGCGATTGATTCATGGATTGGGGGCTGAAAGGACATACTTTCCCGACGGCCCTCTGAGTGGATATTTGTGCAGAGCGGCAGGGCAGGATGAGACCACCTAGGTGAGAGGTGGGCCTGGCCCAGGTCGGTGTCCGCGGTTACTTGAAAATAACACCCTTAACGAGATCTTGGTATTTGATCTGAGTTGGGTCGTTGACCTTGTATGCACTAACCGCCACGTGGGACAAGATATGGGCAACCGGCGTCGTGGTATCAGCCGAAGCCTTCTAGACGTCAGCGACTGAGTGGGGCGCGCCGGAATGGACTGGAACACCTTCTCTTGTATTAGGGAGGCTAGGTCTGTTTCCGGCCGCCCACGCAACATGCAGGTGTGCAATGGGCGATGGGCCCAGACCCCTGCGTGCTTACGATTTAGACCGGGGTGCTGACCTCTTTGTTAGGCCTAGGTAGGGCTGCTACGTGTTGATCTCCCGAGGCCGGACATGACCCAGGAAAGTGTGTCCGGCCAGAGGGATCGAGCGTGTCGAGAAATGTGGTGCACTCCGTCAGGGAAGTTGATCTATTCGAATAGTCGTGTCCACGGTATTAGGCGACCTGGAGTTGTACCTTGACCTTATGACAACTAGAACCGGATACTTAATAAGACACACCCAGACAAGTTCCAGAGACAACCCGGTGATCGCTTTTCCACAGGGCGACGAGGGGAGGATCGCCGGGTAGGATTATGATATGCGATGATACTTGGAGAACTTCAATCTAATCTCTTCTACATGCTGCAAGACGGAGGCTGCCAGAAGCGTAATCTTTGATAGGACTAGCTATCTCCCTCTTGTTCTGGCATTCTGCAGTTTAGTCCATCGATGTTGCCTCTTTACACATATACCGATGCATAAGTAGTGTAGATCCTTGCTTGCGAGTACTTTGGATGAGTACTCACGGTTGCTTTGCTCCCTCTTTTCCCCCTTTTTCCTCTTCTTCTCGGATGCCGCAACCAGACGTTGGAGCCCAGGAGCCAGACGCCACCGTCGATGATAACTCCTACTACACTGGAGGTGCCTACTACTATGTGCACGCCGCTGACCAGGAGTAGTTTAGGAGGATCCCAGGCAGGAGGCATGCGCCTCTTTCGATCTGTATCCCAGTTTGTGCTAATCTTATGACAACTTGTTTAACTTATGTATGTGCTTAGATATTGTTGCTTCCACTGACTCTTTATGTTCGAGCACTTGTATTCGAGCCCTCGAGGCCCCTGGCTTGTAATATGATGCTTGTATGACTTATTTTTACTTTTAGAGTTGTGTTGTGATATCTTCCCGTGAGTCCTTGATCTTGATCGTACACATTTGCGTGCATGATTAGTGTACAATTGAATCGAGGACGTCACAAGTTGGTATCAGAGCCGACTGCCTGTAGGAATCCCCCTTCCACACTCCTTGGCTGAAGTCGAGTCTAGTCACTACAAAACTTTTACTAACATGGTTGTGTGTCTTATGGGCCCACATTGCCATTTAGGTGGTATTAAGATCTTTTACTCCTCGACCTTTACTCTGGGGCTCTGAACTCTCTTCTACTCGGGTTAAACAAATTTACTAACTCTAACATTAGGATCCCGTGACCACATTCACCCCAAAGTTGGATAAGCCATAGTTATTCTGTAGAATAGTATTTTGAATAATACCCACATTGTCTTTTGACTCCATTGAAACATCTTTGCTTTCAGATGGAACCCACGAGGCAGGTCGTGCACCACACGACAGCCATTGGTGTCTCAGGATCACCTGCTGTGCTAGCTGAGATGATGACCTATCTGGGTTATCGCTGGCACCCTGAGTACACCGTGTACAAGCAGTTCCAGGACTTTAACCAGGAGCAGTATCGTGCCATCTTCCACCTCTACTCTCGGGAGTACACTAGTGCAGAACCGGGCATTAGCACCGCTTCGTAAGGACCTATAGTGTTGGTTACATAACCGGCAATAATTTGTGGTCACTAAAGGCCCCCCCTTTAGTACCGGTTCAGCACGAACCGGTGCTAAAGGGCAACCACGTGGCACTAGCCAGCTCCGGGGGCCTGGAGCCCTTTAGTACCGGTTGGTAACACCAACCGATACTATAAGGTTTGGTGGGTTTTTAGTTTTATGATTTCTTTTTCATTTAATTTTGTGTTTCCATTTTAATTCTTTTTCGTTTGCTGGTATTTTACGATACTACACATTGTACACGTTATGCATGCTTTGTTTATCAACGCTGCTGCTATGTTCATATAACATATCTCATGCATGCTTTTGCATCATTACATCATCATATATATATATATATATATATATATATATATATATATATATATATATATATATATATATATATATAATAATAACAAGTCCTACTAATCATGCATCATCATACAACTTCTACTCGTTATTAATAATAAGTCATACGATCATCATCCTCATATATAGTCATCGAACCAAACCCTACATAATTGTTCTTAGCACATGATCATCAGTATCAGGTAGGACCTAAACACCCTTAAGGTAAAATAGCATAAAACAATATAGACCCTGACTCTCCATTATGAAGAATTGCCATCATCCTGTCTCCAATTCTTGCCTTTCGCTGCTTATTGCTTCCAAGAAGCTCCTTACGACTGTCCATACATTTTCTCCATTCTTTGATTGTTATGTCTCCACTTATTTTAGAACCCGGTATGGACAGTTGAGATTCGTAGGACGACCTGGTAGTATGTTCAAAACATGAAGGCTACCACGCGTATACATCAGATGAGGCACACAATTATTCGGGATTATCTGTTGAAAAACATAGTAATAACTTCGTAGTTAGCAATGATGTACTAGTTTTAGAAGTGTGCAAAAGATGCACGGATGTTGTAATAGTAAAAATAATCTTACCAAGGTATCTCCATGGTAGTTACCAGAGTTGAACACGTGCACTTGTGGCACGTATTGACCATAATGTTGAGGAGTTTGATTGTAGATATTGTAATTCTCAAGATCTCTACAAAATCCGACCAGATGTCGTTCTCTGATAAGTTAATTAGCAGCCTTCGATAGTAATGCGTTACATCTACCATCTTCCGCACATTCTTTGAAGCATGAAAATAAGCTGTCAATGGAGATAAGTTGTCAACATTATATTTTGAAATAAACAATATAAATTACTTAATAACTATGTTTAGCTCACATGAGGGAAGAACTGGAGGTGTATCCACAAAGACCCAAATCGTAGGTGTCTCTTGCTCGATTGTAGGATCACCAAGATCCATGGTGACAAGCATACCCTCACAAGACCATACATCTTGCAAAATGCATCCCAATTTTTGCAACCAAAATGGGTTACACTCTGAGCATTGTACAACTTTACTTGAAAATCCACATCATGTTCGGTACTTAGGATAATTTTTTTGGTTTCAAAATTTTCATGGTCTTCAAAACCCATCCTCTCCAAGACATAGCGTCTTGCAAAGCATGGGATAAGCTAGTCAAATTGGAAAGATGAAAAATACACGTTAAAATAGTTGAAGTCGTGCTTAATTACGAAAAAAACTATTGTCGCTGCTATGCATCAGACATCGCAAGTCTCCTCGAGCTTAATGCTGAGCGTCGATCTTCCTCCAGCTCAATGAATCATCGCACATACCTCGGTCGTCGTGGCACCAATCGCACTCCCGAGGCGGTTATCGTCAGTCCGATGAGTATGACATTTCGACCTCGTTCATAATTTAGTTTTATTAGTCAACTATCTAGTTCAACTACTAAGCACTTACTATAAATGAATAAGTATTACTTACTAAAACAAACTACTTCTATATATAGTAAAATAAATTAGTTTATTAAATCAACTAGCTAGTTCAACTATATA